>OX411788.1:3300049-4699291 GCA_948252455.1 Acleris cristana
AAATCGTCATCCGCGCACAGTTTTAGCCCTTCAGTAAGAGCGGCGCCTCTTGAGAAAGTTGTTGATCCCATTTCAATTACCTGGATCTCTTTTCCATATAAATCCGTGTAGTGGGTCACAAGCGACTCTGAGTTCCTATAATCCAATGGACTCTTACTGTCTAAATATAGTACGACTATTAAACTCACAGCTCGTTAGTTTTTTAAGACAATGTCCTCATAATTTTTCATAAAACGTCCGAAGATCTCCTGTCTACCCATTAGGGGCAAGATGAATTGATTCTTCTACTATACACAGGATACTCTTCGACGTCGGCGTCGCTCCATTCAAGACGTTGGGGAAGATTCTGTAAGTTTCAATGAGCCCGCTTTCGAAGGCTTCTCTGACGTTTAGCTTGCCGAAATCGAGGAAACTGTTCTGTTGTTGAGCTGATTCGTCGAAGTCATAGTCTGTGGCGTCACGCTTGGCGCTTTCGATATCATCCGACAGTTCTGGATCCTCGTTAAGTGCTGGCTCGCCCATTGGTAGTTCTCTTATTTCATTCCTGGAAAAAAGTATAGAATAAGTGATTTTTTTCGTCCATTTGTGACTAATTGATACCTAGCTAGACTTATCCCATCAAAACATTAATGTAAAAATAGGCCAAGTTCTCATGCGCCACCAAAGTTTTTTACACTCAGAACAATTTATTGCCACGAAATTCATTTGAGCCAGAAACTTTTATTTACGGTATGTTACAATATCATATTGTATTCTGTTGGGTATTTAAAAAAACTGTCAAGTTAGTCTTCAAAATGGAGGCCCTTGTTGAATGAATGGATAGGTGTATGATATAAGTTAAGTTGCTAAAGTTATGTAGCCAAGTACACAAATCAAAAGTGTCTAGGGATTAAAAATATCTCGCAACGTATTGCATTGCATTGCAAAATATCGAAATAACCTATGGACATTTTTTGATCCTTGGACTTTATGGACATTACTGATGTGTGTTGTTTGAGCACGCATCTCTCAAAACACAGTTCTTGGTCCCGACTCGACTCGTATCTCTGGAATTTCCCGAATTTACGCTATAGAAATTGTAATAAGTACCACATGCTCTTTGAAATCATCAGTGTTAGGTACAGCTGAAGTTTCTGAGAGTAACTGTTCTATGTTATGATATTTGTGTGTGTGATTTTACTGCCATGTTTAGTGTGGACAATGCGCGACTTGACAGTAAGCAAAGGCGCAAACATTATACCTTCCGGTACCCTAGAAACTTTCCGCTCCAACTGCCATCGATTGTACGAGCAATGGATTTGCAATCGGGCTCATTAATCGTAGAATTGCCTTAGGTCTAGTAGGTAGATTTATTTCTGAGTATCTTCTCAGGTAATGTGTTGTATGCTTTTATCATTGGCACTGAGACCTGTACGGCTAGCACATCTTGTACTTCCTCGCTAGTCGCTCAGTGCGTCTCTATCATCATAACAGACTAGTTAGAAAGGGATATCTGAGCGACAAACATGTCGCGGACCAGTAGTACTAGCCGTTATGACTGGTATTGGTAGTGAGATGTGGTCTTCCATGGTCTGTTATCGTTGGCACTGTTAGCAGTCATTATTAGGGTTAGGACTTTTGTTGGCATATTAGAAGTGGTTCTAGAATCTATGGAGTCGCTATTTCCTAATTAGGAATTAGGATTTTTTTAAACATAGGTACCTTAGGTACCTACAACTTTGATTTGGGCTTTTATTATTGTCATGATAGTATTTCAAAATGCATTCATTCATTAAATCGCTAAACCAGTTAAAATTAATTTTGGTACAGAGCATATCATCACTGTGATAACTTTACAAACAAACAAATATTAGTAGGTATATAGATAAACCGAACTCAAAATGTATTTAGGTTATTTTGAAATATGACAACACTGAAGGCCAAAATCAAAGTGTTATATTTATAATAATTAGGAAATAGCGACTCCATGGATTCTAGAACCACGATATGCCAACAAAAGTCCTAACCCTAGTCATTATAATTTTATTTACCAGTAAACGTCTGCTGCAGATACGCGTGCCGCCTCACGGCCGCGGTCATCTTGCGGCCCCGGTACCGGCGGTAGCGCAGCAAAAGGTCCAAGATGTGGTCGGCCCCGTGCAGCGGGTCCAAGCGGGTGTACCCATACAGGAGTTCATTGAAATCGATGACTCGACCCCGCTGTCGGGACGGCGCGTTGATAATCTCCATTACCTGGAATTTTTAATTTTTTTTTTCACGTTGGTGAAGGAAAGTTTGAGGTGGTTGATTTTGGTTGGGAATAACTATATTAATGAGGTGTTAAGAAAAAAAATGTAGGCAAAAAAATATATAATCCCTTACAATTCGCGTATAGGTACTACTATCGCGCAGGACTTGAAGCTTTTACCAGGCAGGACATAATGCCCAACAAAGTGCAAAACTTTGACGTCTAATTGGTCGATTGTAACATGAAGGAATTCTTATTTTTATTATTCTATTGCATATAGCGTCTATTTCTCAGCCATTATTTAAAATGAAAAGTTAAAAAAGCCGAATTGAACCTAAGTATGTTAGCATAACATTTTTAACTCCAGATAACCTCAAGAATGCGCTGTTAAAATCCTTCGAGTTACTCGGGCCCACACAATAAATAGATACACGATCCTAAGAAAGTGATTATAAGCGACAATAACCTACCTTATTCTAGTACTAACGAACGAGTGCTATAAAGCTAGTTAATGAACCCAGAATAACAAATCGGTGGCGGGGAGTAGGTATAGGTTTAAAAATGGAACCTATTAAAATTATGCTAGCTTGAGTGTGACGCTAGCTTGCTATCATAATAGCTTGGAAATTATAATGCTAGTTGCTATCTTTCTAGCCTTTTTTTATACTGGCGAAATGCATTTACGCATACCACCCAGGTCAGGGTGGACCCGGTATGGTTATGTGGGACTCACCAACCGAGAGCGGCCGGAATACCCACTAAAAACCCAGCAGTAAACCATCTACGTCCTTCTGGGAGGTGCCATGTGCCACGCGACGCGACCACGAACAAGCGAATTCGGCGGTTGCACCTCGTCGCCAACGACTCCGGGGGGGTGACTTATTGACGGTTTATTAAGGCACCCTCTGGTGCGCCACGGTGGACGGCTATTTTGCTAGCCTAATTAACTATCCTGGCTTAAAATAGTAGTAGTGTGTTCCTAAGTCATAACTCGGGAAAACGTACTTCTCTAATGACGTCATCCAACGCCTCCTTCAGAGGAGACTCGATCCTGCGCTTCGGGTTGGTGTGAGTCGCCGAGTAGATGGACTTGCTGATGAAGTCGAACGTTATCCCGTCGTCGAGAGACTCGGGCTTGTAGCGGTTCATGTCGATGGGAACACCTGTAAGGAAAATCAGGAGTGTTATCAGTTCACCCGTTGGACATAGACGTCAAAGTCAAAGCACTAAAACTGCTCTCTCTCTCTATAAATATAGGTAAGGCCTGGTTCCCACTATGCCGGACCGGCAATTTTGCCGGATGCTGGTAAGGGTAGTGGCTGTACAATTTATATGAAGCTGTTCACATTATGCCGTGTGAACAGCGTCATAAGCCACTAGCCTTACCGGCATCCGGCAAAATTGCCGGTCCGGCATAGTGGGAACCGGGCCTAACTAGAGGATACCCGCGAGTTCATTCAGGTAGAAATAAGGACTTCCCCTTTTCTTCCCGTTGGGAGCTGATTTTCAAAAATATTTTATTAGTCCACCCCTAGGGTACCCAAGGAATTCCTTCCAAATTTAAAGCCCCTAGATCCGGCTAGGTTTAGGGCTGTGCTTTGACGGTCAGTTAGTAAGTCAATCAGTCAGTTAGTTACAAAAGCATTTTATATGTATAAATTCACATCAACAAGGTGGTCTTTAAGTGCAGAAATGTATCAAATTGCCGATAAATTAATTTTCAGACAGCATCTGAGGTTAAATGTCAATTGCAGCTGTCATCAATTTGTACACGCTGACATACACATACCTACAAAAATATCAATCAGAAATAGTTTTTGGTTTTCCAATAGCTTCGATGTAATGGTGATATACTCGCTCTGTCACAGGTCGGTATGCATGCATTAAATCTGTAAGGGTTAGGCAACAAACAATCAACACGCAGCATTCATACCAAATGCGTGATTTTCTGCAAGCATACTAATTCATGAGAGACGCGAAGCATGATAAGAAACTTCCTAATGTAACGGCTCATTGTTTTATCAGCATTATTCAACCACTTTTTTTTATTTGTTAAAAATTACACGACCTGTTTTAAATTCAAATCCCTTAATTATAAAAAGAGATTCTGCACAGTAAAATATACATAATAAGGTTTTTTTCTGCCAAGACACCCAAATGTGAAGACAACCAGGTAGAAAATAAAACCAGCTAATGTATAGTTAAGGGTTAGCTTGGCCCGTATTATGGTCGCCTTTATCGCAGTAGATAAAGCATCCGTCACTCTCGCACTTACGCACTTATCAGATAGAGACAGTTGTTTTATCCACGTTTATACACATCCATAAAGGTTTACCCTGAGTCACCGACACTCATTTCATATAATATTTTATTTCGCCGAATTTTCATTTCATCGGCACGTGCAGGAGTTATAATTTGGTGGTCTATGCTTGAAATAACCTAAAAATAATATAGTTTCAGCAGAAATTAGCTTCAACTGATAATGAGTGTCGGGAATTCAAGGAAATCCCATATCGATAAATAATAATAGACCAGCTGAACTGTAGTGAAGTCTTCTTCATCATCATCATTTCAGCCGAAAGACGTCCACTGCTGGACATAGGCCTCCCCCAAGGTTTGACACAAGGATCGGTTCTGCGCCGCTTGAATCCAACGGTTTCCCGCCACCTTAACCACCTTCTTGTAGGCCTACCCACGCTGCGTCTTCTGGTACGCGGACGCTACTCGAGAAGTCTTCGACCCCATCGGCCTTCAGTGAAGTCTTACCAAGTATTTTATTGTCCCCCAGATACTCCTTCTCCCCGATCTTGGCCGGGAACAGAGGCACAGCCCCCGGCAGCATGTAGTCAGCGACCTGGTCTTCCGGCACGCCGAGCTGCTGCATACACGACGCGATGTCTCGGTGAAGGTCTACTGACTCCTCCCTCACTTCTTGTATGCGAAGGTTCTGGAATTGAGACAATTTGTATTGAATTTTGTGTATTATATTATTTATATTCTTCAACTTGCTTCGTTAATATGTCTGTCATTCTGGTTCAAATCTTGTTAGATAATTTTGAACCACTTCCTGTTATCTTATTTGGTTCAAATTTGAAGACATAAATAAGAGCAATTCAATATTATGGTATCTAGGAGCTGACCTGATAAGATAAGATATTCGCATTGCCAGATCAACACAGTGTCAACTCGAACAACTTGCTTGTTTTGTTTCAAGTTCATAGGAGTTATATCAAAGTTGATATTAAAATATAGCTGCACTTTGAGATGTATTGATCAAGCAGTGCGAATGTTTCATGGACATAAAATAGGTAAAAATTGATTTGTTATCCCTGATTTCTGAGCTAGGTATTATACACATTTCTGTGACAGAGGTTGAGTTACAGAAATCATTGTCCTATCCCATATTCGAGTTACATAATATTCTATTCAATGTTAATAAGTTATTACAACAAAATGTCGGCTATTATAAAAATATGCGCTGTGTGCATGAGTGTGTGACGGAGTGATGATGGAGTCAGAAGGTGGCAACAGTACCCCAGCTAGAATAAAAGTAGACGCAACGAATTGGGATCCGTTAGTTTGATCTTGATAAACATAATATGTTTACTATACAAAACGAAGTAAAGCCGTCAACGAAAGCTTTTCTCAAAAATAAATTAGACAAAAACTTATACGTGTTATTGGCAGCAAGTAAGCAGGGGTGTGATTCTCTCAACAACGCCGAACGGACGGACGAACGAGTGAATGTCCAAGCGGCGAGTTTAAGTAGTCCCGTCAGAGCGAACAAAACACATTTTAGCGCGTGTATTGTATTCAATTTGAGCATGGGTTCTCGAGAAATGCACGCGCTAAAATGTGTTTAGTTCGCTCGGACGGGACTACTTAAACTCGTCGCTGCGCTTTCGCTCGTTCGTTCGACCGATCGCCGTTTTTAAGAGGTTAAGACGGTTGTAGCGACCCGGCCCACGGTTTTGCTAGAACTGCTTAAAACAGAGGGCTTATTGTCTAACGCACTCGCAATCGCAACCGGCTTCAAAGTGGAGCAATTGTTTTCATTTTGTATGCAGACAAGCCTTCGATTTTCAAAATGAAAACGATCGTGATTGCGAGTGCGTTAGACAATAATCCCTCAGTTCCCTATCTAGTTCCCGTAGGGTAGTCATTAGCGTTGTTACAATCAAAAAATAATGTCCTAAACTCTTTTACTACTAGTTTCCTTCCTTATCTATAAAAGTGTAAATACTATAAAAACTAAATTACTTAGTACGTAGAAAACCTTGTTATTTCATAATTAACAAGGCAGGTTATAGGCGAATCGTTCGGAGCAGACTTTCATCTTTTAACGACCGAAGGGCTGTTTACATTCGAGTATTTTTAGGCTGACTTTGAACTTGGCAACAGTGCCCTCAAAGCCAAAAGGACGTATTTACATTCAACGAGTAAAGGAAATTGGACTCTCGCTCATAAGTAATGAAGTAGCACTTGAAGAACGAGCTCTGTAGTAGATGGGCTCGTCTGGTTTAATGTAGATTACAGGTAGTAAAAGCAAGATTACTCTTAATGGTTTTTGATAAAAAACGCGTTGCTACAACCATTAAAACACACCATATAACCGTAGGCATATTAACAGGAGAGATTCTACCTAGTTATAATAAGTATAAATTGCTACAATAATACAACTACAACATTTTTCTACTAGGCGATTTCAATCACAGCCGAAATAGTAAATAACAGGGGACAATCTTACAAGCTCGAGGCTTGTACTTAAACAAATAGAAAACACGCAAGACATAGAATTCAAATACTCGCGCTCATCACATATATATACCCATACCGGGAATCGAACCCAGGACTGCTAGCTTCGTAGGCAGAGTCACTACCAACTAGGCTAACCTTGTCGACAAAGACGAAAGAATTAAATACAGTATTAATATTAATTCGTTCAAACATTCCATAAAAGAGAAAGTTGTAAACTCAATCCTTGAACAATTCCAATGCAAATGATAATACAAGTGCATTGAACTAATTACCATTATCGTAGTGCATAATGCTTGGATTGTATTAAGTATGTCCTTATAATGAAGGTTATACTTTATAGACTGAGATAATAAATTTACAATTCGATCCTTTCGTTTGTTATCACACTAAGGCTGGGTTTTATAAAGATCCGTTAGATCAAATTTCGGTCAGGAATGTCAAAACTTGTATGAAGTTACTAAAATTTGATCTGACATATTAACTAACGGGCCTTTATAAAACCGGGCCTAACCGTCCTAGGTGCATTTATACATATACCTACTCATAGAAATTTTAGAGATAAAACTCGTTCCTTATTCAAACTTGTGTATGATAGTCGTCACTAAGGAACGACTTACCGCCGCAGGGAGGGAAGTTTGTCTGGATCGTAGCAAGTGGAAGGAAGTGGTTTCTGCCTACCCCTACGGGAAAGAGACGTGATTGTATATACGTGTATGTATGTGTATTCAGTACAATAATGGTTTTAGGTTGCTAATGAAACTGCCACGCTTTTGAAGCGCCTCTAGAATGTTCACGGAAGGGCGTAACAGATGGTCTTAGTGCGATAATGCGTAAAACGGCAGCTTCTTTGATGCCTCGTGTGCGGGGCAGTTGCAACAGCCTCCTACAACTAGTTGCAGCACACCTGCCTGCACTAAAATGAAGCACTGGAACTGCATTCACATGGGAGTCCGCAAAACATTTGTTATATATTTTGAATCAAAAGTTGTACTAACATAGGCTAAGTATTTTGTAACTATGGACCGTGTCTGAAATAAAAGATTGAATTTGAACGCTGCGGCAAAAAGAGACAGCTGTTCGTTGGATATTTCGCATTAAATTTTCCTAAAAACTAGCACTTTAAATACTTTATATTAGCATATTCAGTGAGGAAGTGACGCAAGTCCACGCGCAGAGCTAGATCTCAGAAATAATCGCGTTATGTAAACATCGCGAGCAAAAACACGGACTTTACTTAGTCATTTGTTTAATGTATGCGCAAGTAAATAAAATAAATTATGTATGAAGCAAATAGGTGTTGGACTTCAACAGATATTCAGAAAGGGCGGATCGACGGAGGGCTTAGAAGACCATGACCTTAAGGGACATTCAACCTTTTTTTTCACGCTGGGGAAACGCTTTAACGCATACCACATGGGCCCGGGGAGGAGGGCTAGGTGGTCATGTGGGGCTCATGAAATCATGGGATACCCACTAAAAACCCAGCGATTCTCCCTTCACGCCGTTGTTGGCGAGGGCCGCAGGTTCTGCTTGCGCATTCGACTACGACCCCCATTGGAGGGACATTAAACCAGTGGGCCTATTGCCTAACACACTCGCAATCGCAACCAGCCTCAAAGTGGAGCAATTGTTTTCATTTTGTATGCAGACAGGCCTTCGATTTTCAAAATGAAAACGATCGTGATTGCGAGTGCGTTAGACAATAGGTAAGCCCTCTGGCCTGAGGTCATAGAGCCCCATAATTGAAACTCTAGATTCACCCTTGACATTGAAGTATTATAGCAGTAAATTTTCTAGATTTTAATGGGAGCAGTTCCTGGTTACAATTTTTATAAAGTTACTCTCATAGCAATGTTTACATCACAACAACAATGCAACCGGCAAACTGTCTGCATAGACACATTCCATCATAGTTCTCAATGTTGGTAACGCATTTGAAATCTTGAGATTGCAGTCTTGAGATTGTAAATAATGTTAATGGCCTCAGAGTCCGACAACGCAACGTCACATATATGGTAATCGTAACGTAGCATACCGACATACAATTTTGTGTCGACTATTCTCCAGGCTCTGTTTGTAGTTCGTGGTCAAGATGCCAGAAAAAACCCTCAGTGCCAGCGATATGTCCAATACACATGTTTCCTAGCTGGTGGCAGTGAATGTATAAACCATACGAATCTTAATTCCTCAAGGCCCAAGGAGCTGCATGCAGGATACAATGCACGGATGAGGCCAAATAGCTGGATAGGCGGCTATTAAAGAGGAAACTTGCGGGTCGAGGTCTTTGTACAGTTGGCCTTAGACGTACTTACAGTTTAGTACCTTGTCGCTTTAACGCCTTTGACAGATTAGTGCCGCAGTTCAAACATGGTGTTAAAGTGACAAAGCACTAAAGTGTGCAGCTATAAGGCTATAAGGCCATAAAGCCAGCACCATTAAATGGGTACAAAATTTACACACTTTCGTGATGACACCGATGCAAATAAATGATTGTCAACTATTTGTACAGTCGAGACATTTGATTTGTAGATGTAGATGTAGATTTGAAATTATGTCAAAGTGATGTCAGTAATCAAATTGTAATTAACTACGTATTATGATTTTTTTCATTACTAGCGACCCGCGCTATCTTCGCTTCGGTATATGTAAGTTTTTTGTAACAACCGTACATAATCCAGAATTTATTCTACATAATCTTCTAAAAACCTTCCTTTTTAATCACTCTATCTATTAATGAAAACCGCATTAATATCCGTTGCATTCCTTGAAAGATCTAAGCGTACATACAGTGGGACAGACGGCGTGAATTGACTTTGTTTTATACCATCATCGACGAACTATGTAAACACGTCGCTTTAAGAGTTTCATGGTAGTCTAGGAATAAAATATCTTACACATCGTCGCTGCCTGCCAAATTCGCTATGTGTTTGTTTCCATAAAAAAGATTTCGAACTTCGATATTTGAATACATAGAAATACAGTGCACCAGCAGCAGCAATTGTTTTTAGACCGTTTATGCCTAAAATTTTACCTAATGCTTTTTGTAGGAAAGAACATAGTGATTTTTGCACGCGCAGCGAAGACAAACATGTTTCTGCATACATACAAGTAAGACCGAAGTGATTTCGTTATAGCGTATTCACCGTGTCTAACTTGAATGACCATGCACAACGATTAACTTATCTTTACCCATCTCTCAGTGCTTCCCTTTCTTCTTTACTAAAAGAGAGTATGCACTAATGTGATAATGTATACAAGACGTTCTTGTTAGGCCCACATTGCCATGCTCCATTATTTACATACAAAGTGCACTCACTGGGGAGTTTTTGGCACTGAATAATGCAACCAAGACAATGATAGCTGTCCATTTAAACAATGAGGGACACCTCACAACTCACAATACACAGGTCGTACTCGAACGATAACCGCAGGTATTTAACAAGTTGAAAGAAGAGAAATTAAGATAGGTAGTTTACAGCTGGTTTGAGACATAATTGGGTCATACACAGATTTAGATTACTATCTTTCCTGTGGACATATCCGAAGTTAACGTTTTTAAGGCCTAATTTGCTGGCTGAACCCACATCCTCATAAACGGCGTAAGTTCTAATTTAGTCCTAGCAAATAAAAACATAAACTTATATGCACACAAGCCTTTAACTATTGACCACAGGAGAAACCACTTTTGTTTTTGCGAGTGTGTATGACCGCGGAGCCGCAGCCTTAACCATCCTGAGGCTCTACTTTGAAATCCGTAATTCGAACTTCGTCTATTGCTATCCCTTTTGCTCTCGACGCGTCACTAATTTGCAAGAAAGTGACGGGGTGATCCGAAGTTCGAATTACTGGTTTCAAAGTAGAGCCCCTGGTTTCTGCCAGACCCGAATGATGTGCGTTTTCCCAGTGCAAAAAAAGGACAACTTGACCCCTCGTATTGTATGTCGAAAAAATACCAAGTTCTAGTCGTAAAAGACCAAATCTAGAAATCTTAGAATCGCTAGAATAATACCTTAAAGTATGTGTGCAGTCGGTACATGTGGCGATGGTCCTTGACGGGGTGCAGCGTGATGGCTCGATGCACTTCCCTCTTCTTCAGCCGGCCCGTGTACGCCAACGCGCCGCTGCCGTTGTGGTGCAGGATCATTTGCATCTGGAATGAGAAGGAATTCTTGTTATTGGTTAAACTGCCTCAGTTTAGGCTACCGTCTATATGTGTACTTAAAGAGGGACATTATGGACAAAGTTATTAAAATCCCGCCACATTAAGATTAGATCTGGTTTTTCCCCGGACGCGGTTTGACTTTTTGAACGCCACGGCAAGTCAAGTTAACGGAATTACGTGCCGTAAACGCCCAACTAGCAGTGAATATTTCTACGCTCCATACATTTTGCGTCGGCATTTGACGTCGTGGCTACTCGGGCACGCACAATTGCAGTCTACAATGGTCTTAAAGTAATTAGGTTAAGAGTATTGTAATCTGTGGTTGAGGGTAAAATAATCAGTCTGACCGTGTTTGTCCCAGACACATTTATGAACCCTATAGTTTATACTCCGATACGATCGATCAATATCCAAGAGAGTAGAGATAAACCACTTCTACGCAGACAGACTCGCAGGCCGAAGCTAGTCAATAATAAAATCGTAAAAGAGTTATACACACTCCGGACTCGTGGACCCACTATTTCTTGACCTACTGCTATTCGATGGAGCCCTCGCGGCAGGGCTCCTATTTCTGGGCGATTTAGCCTTCGCCCATCTAAACGAACCTAACCTACCTACTTTTGCGAAAAATATATAATTTCTGAAGAAAGCGAATAGCAGTGGGACAAAAGAAGTGGGTCCACGAGTCAGTCGCTGTTATACCACAATCCAATAAAAGCGTGATAAAGACAATTCGGACACAAGAGAGTAAAAGATGAAGGAGTGGTGATGAATATCACGATGCTGCCAATCCCAATCTGAAGAGGTACTCACTTAAGGTAGGAGTGGTTTATTCCAGTTAGAAGGCAATCGAGCACGGAAACACTTAATAATAAGTAGCTCTAATGCCCATAGGTGTTTGCATCTAAAAACAAATGCGTCGCCAGCCCAGGTGACTAAAAATGAATATGCTAGTTAGTCACTTCACCGATTGTTTTACAAATGCTGGTTCCAGGGTAAGACGGTGGTAGCGATGCACAAGATCCTACACCAAGTAAAATCATGCGTAACCGACACGTACTTGACCCGTTTTTCTACGTATACTACGTTTTTTTTTATCGCATTAGTATTATTAACTATTTTATTCATAATTCATTATAGACGGATACAACATAATAATTAACTATGTATACATCTGTGGTCTCTAGAATAATTTCAGTATTAATATGAAATAAATGAAATGCATAAGTACCTACCTAATTACCAAAACCCCAAACAAAACCCAAAGCCAAAACCTAATTAATATTTTCGTGTAAAAACATATTATTTATTAGCATTGGAATCGTTCTACTAATCAGTTTGACGTCAAAGAAACATCTATATATGCGTTCCTTTTTCCTGCTTAATAATTGGGCCATTCTACTTTTCAGTGTAGGTACATATTTTGTTATTGTCCGATAAAAAGTATACCAAATTATGAATCCACTTCCAAAGAAAAGGCGGGGCCATCGATATCCACTGCGTTACTCACTTTATATTTATTACAAATAACTTTTTATGAATTAGGATAATTCTAAATATAAGCTTATTTACGTCTCTTTTCGAGTTTAAAGTTAGAAAACGCTGCACTTTACTGTTTTTTGAAAAGTGGCTAAAAACTTTTATACAACGAAAAGTAGAATGGCCCAATTAGCGAGTATGCGATAAAATATTCAAATACTTTAAATGTTAAAACCTCTTCTTTGCGATGAATGTAATAATCACAGCGACGGCACTTAAGAAAATAAACAAACCATTCACAATTTACTACCGCGTTACGTGATCGATTGTTGGCCAGCAATTTTACGCTTGACTATATTCGTTAAATAGTAAATAGTTCTTAACCAAGGTTTTGTTTGGCAAACATCATTCAAAACAGCCATAATCTCTGTACACCCGAAATACAAGCAGACCAGTACATGTAATAGTTCAAAATATACTGGTATTGTTGCTAAACCCACCGAGATTATCTCATCGGACTACGAAACAAGCCCATCTGGCCGTACGTAAACATTATTCAGAAGAAGTGTGAATTGAAATTATTATTATTTAGTAGGATTTTGGCCTTCTTTGTGAAATTTAACTTTGTCTTTTGCAAGAAACAAAATAAGTAACAGGCATTATTGAGAGTATTGAATCTACAATCGCTAAACGAGGTAAGAGTATGTACATAAACCAAATTTGACCTAATATTTAGTTCCTGTTAATTTTGAGACAGACATCTACATATCGAGCCAAGAAAAATCTTTAATTTCATGTTTTATTTCATAAGTTTTTCTGTGGTATTTTACATTATTACAATCATTACGAATCAGCGAAGTTTTTGTACTCATTTGCTCGTTTTTTTTATAATCAACTTTTTAAGTAGGTAATGACATAAAAGTTTGTTTCCTCATACAACGTTTGTTTTTCAGTTTGTATGGAAAAAACAACTTTATGACATGAAAAAAAGATTTTTCGTGACAAAGACACAAGGGAAAATAACAAAAAATCAGATTATAATGCTCCATATCTTCGAAACACGTACAAATCGCTGATCATACATAGGGGTTAAATCCATTACTTTTTAGCTGCTCTATCAGCCCCAGGCGGGTTGACGTCGATTTATGGGACACCCTGTAAATTCATTTCTGTATAAACTTTAGAACCTTGTCGGCAGCTATTGGTCTGCTAAATTCAAACCATGTTTACATTAATACGTTACTGTGAAAAGGTAATAAAATGAACAGCCATGTATGAGTTCAAATGTACTTTTCTTCCACTCGCTTTGATACGCTCTTATGTCCCAAAATAAACTCTAGGCTTGTACTACGGGTAGTAGACAGCGAGAAACTTACTTACCTATATAGAGAAATACATACGTCATTATAATAGAAAACATCCAAGAACTGGAAAAAATACTGCCCTCATCACACAAATATTTGCCCTTACCGGGGTTTGAACCCAGCACCGCTAGCTTCGTAAGCAGGGTCACTACTAACTAGTCTATCGAGTCGTCGTGTGTGTATATCAACAAACTACTAGCAATCCAAGCAAAATCCTAGCTTCAGCCGTGACCTTAGACCTTTATTGGCGTCATTCGTCAGGTTAGAAATAAGCCGTGTTTGTGCATAAACTCAACACGTGACTAGTAAATGTGATTGGAAATGGGATAATATTATGTACTTTGAAGGAGATGCCGTCACAGCTAATATCGCCTTGATTTGGTCCTGAAGCTGCATTATACAATTGTCAAATATGGGTCCATATTGGCTCATATAAAATTGGTCTTTAGCTTTTCATAATATCTATAAACTATTCAAAAATCGTAAAATTCAGACTAGGTTTAAGGGGAGAGATACGTTATCGCATTTGGTATGGTCATTTTTAGGGTTCCGTACCCAAAGGGTAAAAACGGAACCCTATTACTAAGACTCCGCTGTCCGTCTGTCTGTCTGTCACCAGGCTGTATCTCATGAACCGTGATAGCTAGACAGTTGAAATTTTCACAGATGATGTATTTCTGTTGCCGCTATAACAACAAATACTAAAAACAGAATAATATAAATATTTAAGGGGGGCTCCCATACAACAAACGTGTTTTTTTTTGCCGTTTTTGGCTAATGTTGTATTGAACCGAATGGTACGGAACCCTTCGTGCGCGAGCCCGACTCGCACTTGACCAGTTTCTAGCTTCACAATTCTCTTAATTACAAGTGCCTAAATTCAATGTGTTTGTGACAATGTTACCAAATCAAAAATAGTTTTGGGATTATGATGTAAATGAAAATACTTATTCGTAATTTTAGCGCGATTACGATATTAAACGCGATAACTTAACTACGTTCATTGATTACAATTAATTAAGCCAGTTAACATGTCGGTTAATATCGATAACCTAATAATGCAGGGTATCAAGGCATGAGGCTCTGATTATTAGTTTAATCGTAACGTTATATGATAAAACGGCAATTTGTTTAAAATATTCGGCATAGTTTGTAGGACTATCGATTTTTTGTTATAATAACCAATGCTAGTTTATATTTAGACACGTTATCGGAGTGTTCGCCTAAAGTTGTGAGTCTAAATGCCGGGCTATCATCAAATTCATTGATTTATACAACTAGATTGTTTTAGATATTTAAGCTAGTTTGTAAGTCAGGGTTCCTCTGAAAACCAGCGCCGCGGCTTGCTGCGGCATAATTCTGAGTAGAGACCAAAGACATTAAATGTACTTAGTAATATATTATAATATTATACTCGAAAGTCTAATTAAAGACAAAATTTTTACAGTTCCCATCTTGATTATTTCGTTATTTTAACATTAAGTATTTCAAAAAAACATGAATTAGAACTCGTGTAACCAGTAACATTAGGGTAAGTTTTATTCATAAAAATACCTACGCTACACTTGAACCAAAATGCAGTAATCACAGTAAATGTGCGCCCGTTGAAGTTAGGATTTTAGGAAAATACTTTTTATTTCGGATACTCAGAACTCTCGTTCATAAAATGAAAACAACAGAAATAAACTTTAGTTCAAAATCAGTCCAATACCTAAAAAAAATATCCAAAAAGTTCAAAAGAATTGGCAATAAATAACGTTTTAAAACAACCTAAATCTCGCATTATAATACTCGACAAAAATAAAAAAAGTGGCTCATTTATTCGTAGCTCATTCATTCGGTCATAACTAAAATTACATTTAATGCTGAGCATCAAAACTTATAGAAAAGCAGTATTTTAACTGTAAAATCACAAAAATAAACAAAACCGGCAAAATTTCGTATACGGCCTCTTAATGTCTTGTCTTGCTTGTCATTTGTTTTATTACGTGTGTTTGCGTTGAATAGGTAAATTATTCGATTCTAGACAGGGTATCTGCGGACAAAATAGTGACACGTTTGGCCAAGCAACAATAGCGTTATGTTTTAGATTTCTTACAACTACTTATGCCGCACCTCGAACCTCGTGAGTTCGGAGTCTGCGTGAGACTGAGGACGTCACTGTGACGTCATTGAAACACAGTTGTAGTTTTTAGTTAGACTGTAGAACTTGCCTTTAGGACCTAACTAGAGCCAAGTACATACGAAGTAATACCATAAGTCTATGATGAAACTACGAATCAGTTGCGCCGCGACCGCTGACATCTTTGTCTGTACCGATGTATACCTATGTAGATACCTAGAAGAACGGCAATATAGCAACAGTGTTTGACGACAGGTTTTTGAATGCGTAGATAAAAAAAGATAAAATATGTTAATGTTTGTTGTTTGAGTATGATTATATATTATTAATATAAAACATCATTGATATGAACACGTTCTCTGTGATCCTGGATAATATAAACTGACCTCTCACGTGCAAACGGTGGTATTGGTGGTGCATACGTCGCTTGTGGTTTACAGACCTAATTTTTTATACAGACCTAAGTTTTCATACAGACCTAATTTTTCATACAGACTTAATTTTTCACACAGACCTAATTTTTCATACAGTCCTAATTTTTCACAATATATACTATGACTGTCCTTAACTATGACTATAGCATTTTGTATGGAAATTTTCAGCTTCACAATCCTATTAATCTTAACGTAATTTATTTCTTGTAATTTGTCGTTGTTATTATGGCAGGGTCCTATGTTATCTTATCTTATCTTTTCCATTTCGGACTTCGATTCCTTTATATCTTTTGTGCAACTACCATTTTACACATTCAGCTGTTCGAATATGCAGGTGCTATAGCGCTTATTACTCTAACCTAACAACTTATTTGCGAGATCGTAAGTATACAGGGTGTTTGGCAGAAGGTTCGACAAACTTCAGGGACTAACTCTGTAGGTCATACTAATCAACTTTTATCATGGGACGAACATCCAAATCGCGAATAAAAAACAGCTGTTCCATACATTTCGGCTGTTTAGTTCTCAAAGTTTGTATGGAACAGCTGTTTTTTTTTTCGCGATTAGGATGTTGGTTCCATAATAAAAGTTGATGAGTATGACCTACGGAGTTAGTCCCTGAAGTTTGTCGAACCTTCTGCCGAACACCCCATATAAGTACGTTGCACTTGTTAAAATTACGCAGTCTATTCTTCAAAGTAACTGTTGAATTCACACGGTAACATCCCATAACTTGTAGAGTTATCGTTTGCATCTTAATTAGGATATTGTGCCTACGCTTGTGAGTTACGCGCGAAATAAATACAAGCGACATCATTATGATTGTCTTTTGTTGTGACATAACAGACTAACCCCCATATATCTATATACAGGGTGGAAAAAACGAACGCCACATGGACGGCAATTACCTTAAATATTGGAAATAGCAAGTTCTACGCAAAGGCGACGTACTTTTATTTTTGAAAATAATTATTACTGCATTTAAGTCGTCAATGTCATTAGAGATGTCAAGTCATTTGTAACTTTTAGGAAACTCAACCTGATTGTTGGAGGATGTCAGATTGACTTTGGACCTAAGGTGGGTACCAAATTTAATCTCGTGAATGTACAGTCGGCCACAATAGGTGTTTCCAATTCTTCGCCTTATTGCATTGTAATATAATGAGTAATGACGTAATGGGCGGACGACGGATGTAAATTACGTCAAAATAATGTCAAACGATATCCGTAATATGGATGTAACTAAAATTGATTTAAAAAAAGAGAACATCACTTAAAAACAAAGTTATAGAATTTTATTGTTGAAGTAAATTATCATTTTTTTTTCTTTATTAGGTATTTGCAGTACATTCCTTTTATAGTTCACTATCTACTTATATAGGGAAAATGCGCTCTCCACATCTACAGACGTAAGAGGGGCATATTCGTAAAGTGATACCTACTTCAGAACTTTCTTAATATACATAAATATGTACTGATTTCCAACAAAAAATGCATATATTTTCACACATAAATAGTACTCTAAATTTAATAAAATTCTTATCCATCTTGTGCTTTCGTCACCATATTGCATCCGTCGTCCGCTCATTAGTAATGAATGAGGTTCAAAGTGGATACTCTTTCTAGTCGACTGTACTGACAAATGTAGTCTGGATTTTATCTTGTACATTATCAGCCTAGTGTTTATTTTCTAGGCTATAAATAAAGTTATTTATACACTGGAATTTTATTGCCGTGCTCTCATTTCTAGATAGGTGATTAATGTGTTCATCTAGATCCACGGTATATCCTAAACACGACTCTAAGTTTTATGAAAGTAGGACTATTTTAGATTACTTACACTTACGATGTTCTTGAGGTTTAATCTTCAATAGAAAATGTTACTATTACCGATAACGATAAGTAAAAAGGTTTTTAGGAACATTTAACAATGTCTAGTCTAGATTGCCATCTGGTTTGGAGGAATTATTAATTTTACAGAATACAGGCGACCATATCCTAGGTATTACATAATTAGGGCTCTATTGTAATAGGTGAAACTATACTGGGGTGTGATTCTCTCAAAAATGTGTTCGGACGAAAGAACGGGTGAATGTCGCAGCGGCGAGTTTAAGTAGTCCCGTCAGAGCGAACAAAACATATTTTAGCGCGTGCATTCTCAATTAGGTAGCCTTATACGTTCGATCTAATCGACAGAAGCCATGCTGTCAAAAATGTGTTTTGTTCGCTCTGACAGGACTACTTAAACTCGCCGCTGCTGTGAATGTCACTCGTTCGTCCTACGGAGAAAAGGCACAAGTGCAATTATTTCATAGAAGCATATTAAACTCTCAAAGGTTATAATAAGGTTGGAAGTGCAATGCAATTTATATATTAGATGTGCTTTATTTTCCGTAGGGCAGTATACCTACATACTACCCCAAAATTCAACGATAACCTGGTACCGGGCGAGAGGCCAAGTCATACCAGTTCTGGAAAAAATAAGAAAAAAAATCTTCAGGTTGTCCCAAAACTCATCGATAGCCTGGTGCCGGGCGGGAGGCCAAATAGTACCAGTTCTGGAAAAAATAAGGAAAATTGTGATGTAGACCTCTCGCCCGGTACAAGGTTATCGTTGAATTTTGGGACACCCTGTATTGCTTTTGACATGTTATCGTACCTATTGTCAACGTTATGTTATGATAGCTCTTATTTACTTGATAATAATGGCGGCCGAATTGAAAACAATACGATAGCATGTTAAGAGCAATATATGTTTATACCGAATAGAATAGAGCCAATGGATCTTGTATTTTTTGGATTGACAATACAGAAGTTGTTTTTTACCGTTAAATGTTTTGCTTTCGTAATCTCTATAGCTATTATAATTTAACGCTTAAGAACACCATCCAAATGTAAGTGTTTGATTCTTGCATATTGGGCCTAAAGGGTCACTGCGAATTACTTCTCCTTACTTTCCTCTTTTGCAGAATTTCATTGGAATGCCGGCTGTTGGATATATGCTATGCCTCTCCAAGCTTCGTCCGATTTACCCTATTATGAGTTAGTCTGGTTCATCGTGGACCAGCATTTTCTTTATAATTGTTGGAAGCTAACAAGAAATATCAGTAGGTATAACAATAAAAAATCTCTCGCCGAACTCACTGAGTTACACTTACCATTACATTCTCATCGCGTAGGACCTATAACTATGACTAACCCAACCCACGCGTCAACACTCTAACGCATTGACTGCCCATGACACACATTGCCTCAAAAACTTATACAAAACCAGATTACGGGCACTAAATATGTCACCACTAAACTTTCATCACAATCCGATATGATCTCTCGAAAGTGAATCCGTCACAGTGACACGCGGTTCTGCCGAGTGCCCGACTTTTTGCGCCATTGTGTGCTAATCGACCCCTTATGCGAAACAAACGAGCGTTAGGATCCAGCGTCTGATCGAGAATTGCAGTGTTAATATTTAACGTTTGAATTAATCGACAAGGCTCGCTTTATCGCGTTGTGAACTTGCCAAATAACCAAGCACTTAAATACTGGTCGGGAAGACACAGATTCTTTATCCACATCGATATACACGACTATTACGTGGGTATATGGCCCGATTGTTGGTATTATACAGTGTCTTTAAAGGCACAAGCAAGGCAAAAAACTCCCGCCAAGTTGCAAACGTGTTGCATGCCGCGCGGAAAGAACGAATAGGTCTTTTGCGCGGTGACCAATCGTCAGTAGCCCGCCAAAAACATTATAAGGCCCTAGGCAAGATGCTGAACGCTATCGAAAACGATTCTCGAAAACTGTCAAAGTGTATGGAATTGACATAAACGCTTGACGCGACCATCCGGCAGCTTACGTCAATCCTATACATTTTCTATAACGATAACGATCTCGCAATAGATGTTGTCTAGAGCCACTTAGTCGTCGGTTCGACCCGACTGTTTTTAGGGTTCCGTACCAAAATGGTACAAAAGGAACCCTTATGGTGAGACTTCGTTGTCTGTCTGTCTGTATGTCACAGCAAGTTTTCTCAGCAACTACAAATGCTATCAACTTGAAATTTGGCATAGTTGTACAACTTGCTTGCCCGCATCTATTTGTAGTAAAAAAAATATGAAATTAATTTTATTAATAATTGAAAAGGGGTCTAGAAAGGGGGGTTCAAAAATGAAAGTGGTTCGATTATAGCAAATGGGGTGTCATATGAAAGGTCTTAATCTGCACATTTCAAAACTATTTTTTTGAAAACTTTCTGTGATGTACTTTTTGATATATAGTCAAAAATGTACAAAAAATGACCGTTCCCCCCCCTTATCTCCGAAGTTTATAAATCAAAAATTCTGAAAAAAATCGTGACGTATAGATAATTACTTATATTTTCCGGGAAAAATAAAATAAAGTGTTCATTATTTACAGTTTTTGAGAAATAACAAAAAAAACTAAGAAAATCTGTATTAAAATTTAGGCTAGTCAAAATCGACCTTATTGCCTGGAAAATAAAGCTTATAACAAAATGAGTATTATCTTTTGCGGTTACCAAGCATATTATCTTCAATACGGAACCCTCGGTGCGCGAGTCCGACTCGCACTTGACCGGTTTTTTTTGTTACTAAACTGCAGCTTTGATGTAGAATAAGGACGAAGGTCGAATAGTTTAATGCGTCACACATCTATACAATAAAGAATAGCCACGAGGATGATCTTGGGTGGAGATCGTAAAAAGTAATGCTTCTTTAGCATCGACGCTGTAGGAATGAAACTGCTATCAATTTAATTTATAAAATTATAGATTGCATAAATCATGGTCAAGATAATAAGCAATTACAGCAACGACGAGAACGCAATTAACGTCGGTATTAATAGATTAAAACATTTTTCCATTGATCTGATAACAAACCTACTTATAAATCTGATAACAGGCATTTTGCAGTGAAAAAGGGTACAAGTCGAGTTAACTCGTAATAAAAAGGGTATATATATGAGCGGAGTATACTAGACTTAAACCCTTTTTGACTTGATCTGCAGAAGACTTATACCCTTTTACACCAGGACCCCAGCATTTACAACTGCAGAAATCAAAGAATATGGGTAGAATTTAAGTAAGCTGCCTTTCTCCTCTGATAAATTACCATAATCATTAGTTATTGAAAATTGCATGATTTAGAGATGTGAAATAGCAAAGCGGCCTGCACTCGTAAAGTTCGGACCGCGGGAAACGCCACGCGCCGTTCCAATTTTCGTTTCGAACCGTACGTGTAGATGCTACGGTAATAGTAAAAGGGTATCAATTAACCGGTCAGCAAAATATTCTCATTTTGGTGAACAGAAATATGTATTTGGTCAGCCAAAATAGCTAGTTGGTAAGCAACTTATGGTTAGCAAACATTTATAAATCTGTCAGCAATTAATGACATATTGGGCTGCTCTAAATTATTTTGGTCAGCAAATTAAATATTTGAGCTGCATTGAACGACCCACAGATAATTAAATTTTGGTAAGCAATCAGAAGGTAAGCAAAATAATTCATTTTGTCCAGCAGAAAAAAGGAAGCAATAAAATCAAATTGGTCATCAACAAAATGGGCGCAACTATTACAAAGTTCATTCAAATATACTCTCTTTTTTTGTAAATTATTCAATTTATATAGAATTATTCCTCTAGGGCACACTTTCCTCGCAGATACACCCTTGAAAAAAGTTCGCCTTTATTCCTTATAGATCCCCTTTTTAAATACCAATGCAGTGTTTCCTAATAGATACACTTTTGGGTACAGTTGTGTACACAAGGGTGTAATTAACAAATTTATTGCCGTGCCGGCAACACACACATACCAAACCCACCATCAAATTTACAAATTTAACAGAGTCGACGGAGCTCCGCTCACGCGGATCTCCTATTTCTGGGTTGTTCTGGCCCTCCGGGCCTGATATAAAAACGAACCTAACCTAACCTACCTCATATTTATGATACAAATTTTGGTTAATCTAGGGTGTGATTGTGATAGAAAATTGTGTGACAAAACTTAACTTGTAAACACTGCTGACTTTTCAAACTAAACGCAATCCACTTCTATGTTATAGATGACCATTATTTTAATATGCATACCTCTTAATTAAACTGCTTACAGACATGTTTTCTCTGCTGACCAATTGTAAAATCTTGCTGCCCAAATAATTATTTTGCAGCTCGACTGTTTATTAGGCAGACAAATGACAAAAAAAGCTGATCGAAATTGTTTAAAATGTTACCCGTTTATAATTTGTTTGCTGAACAAAGAGTTGTAGCCCGATTTTTATTTATTGCCACCCAAATCTTTTTATGCTGCCCAAATGAATTAATTGCTGATTTTTTTAGCTGATCAATTTTAATAACGGCTGACCATTTAATTACTTCCCATAGTAAAATAGTAAAAAAATTACGGTTCGGAACGAAAATCCCGCTTAAGAATTATTAGAAGTCTGGATTAGTCCGTACCGTGTATACTTATTTATCTACGAGAAAATGATCCCGTGCTATATGAAATCAGACCAATACCACAAAAATTATCCACCGTCCTATGAAATCAGTGAATACCACCAGAATTATCCATCTGTTCTATGAAATCAGTCGAATGCCACAAAAATTATCCGTCTGTCCTATGAAATCAAAGTCGAATGGCACAAAATTAGCGACCGATGCAACCCTGCAGATTGTAATTCAGTCGCGGAGTACAGTTAGGAGAAAGTACATAAACGCCGTCCTACCTGCGCCCGCGCTGCTGCATAAAACCCTTGTAGCAATATGAACCTTATTTCTAGGGTAATAGAATTAACGGATTTTAAAAGTTAATTTGTGATACTGCTTATTGGCTCAGGAGGGCAGAATTGTAAACAGGCCTATTATGGTCGCGTAGATCGCGGTGGACAAATCTGGATAAAGCATCTGTCACTTTCGCACTTACGGACTTGCCAGAAAGTGATGGATGTTTATCCACAGTGACAAACGCGACCATAATAGGCTCGCACGGAATGTCAAAAGATTGAATAAAAAGTGTTTAGTTCGAAAGAGGCTGCGGATTTGTTTCTCGGTAGGAATAAGATGCTCGTTGATATTTGTAGTTTAGTTAGAACTTGTCACTTTAGCGGGAGGTTGTGGGGAATAGAAACGGCGTCTGGATTTCAAACTAAGAAAACAAAATAATGGTATAATTTAATATATCATAATTAGTTTGTGAAAACTGAAAACTTCCGGTTTTTTTTTTCTGGTTCTCTACTTTCTCATGTGTTGATCAAGAAACTGCAATACAGGGTGTCCTTCTTAGGGGCGTGTAGAGTGAGATTTGGATGATTTTTACAAATTTACTACAATAGCAATGCAACTTATGACGATGTGTCCTGCCACAATTCTATCGCTCATTGAGATCAAGTCGTTTGCGGGACAACCATAAATCCACTTACAAATGTCTAACACACTTATAATTAGTTTTACTCTCTATACTTTTTTGCAATTATTGTTTAGTCTGGTCTATTTTTTGAAAGAGAGAATAATAAATTTTAATTTAAGGTTACCTTATCTATGCGTGGTTAGAAAATTAGTAACGGATATAAGGCTCCAAGTGCTTAGCTTCTCGTCTATAGACGTTTTCTATTATGTACTTACTTAGCGCAGCAAACGAGACGTCCTACAAACTGCTCGGCGGAACCAGTCGCGAACCCGATCCGATGGGAAACACGCGAGAAAGCAATCTAATCCCCAGTCCAGTTTAACAGATATTTTTACTTGAATGACGGCTTTTTACAAGCTTTTATTTAACTTGCAATGTATGTATATGTATGTATGTAAGGGTTAAATCTTGAAAGTTAAATTTGACCCACCCCCCGTCAACAGAATGGGCTGAAATTTGGACCACACATGTAAACCCGATGACAATGCAATATTAGGGTATCTAAGAACTGATCTGATGATGGAGTCGGAAGGTGGCGACTGGATCTCCGCTATACTTGACGTAGACCCACCGTGTTGGGACTCATTAGTTCGGTCTTAATACGCAGATAAAGATTTTTCAAAAAAAGTACAGTCGGCAACAAAAGCTTGTCCCAAAAATGAATTGCAAGTAGGAACATCGTGAAATTCCTTGCGAAACAAGAGTTTGCAAAAGATTGGGACACAGCGTAACTATGCTTTACCGCAATATTGCAAAGGTAATCTATTGTTTTCACGAAAAGCCACGAATTGAATCTAAGTCT
Source organism: Acleris cristana (assembly GCA_948252455.1). Taxonomy (NCBI): domain Eukaryota; kingdom Metazoa; phylum Arthropoda; class Insecta; order Lepidoptera; family Tortricidae; genus Acleris; species Acleris cristana. The sequence continues at coordinate 3,324,824 of OX411788.1, forward strand.
TCTTTTAAAACTTTAAAAGTCGGTATGCTTGCAACAAGACACGCGTTCGGCATGAATGCTGCGTGTTGAATAGTGGTTGACTAGCAATCCATGCCTATTTCTTGTTTTGCAGCAAAACATACACCATAACTTTTTCCCGTAGGTAAGGGGCGAACTAAGTCTTCAATTTTAGAAATAGGGTGCCCTTAAAATCTGTGTTAAAATAACCACAGGGAAGCATCCTATATATGTTTTTATTATTATGTGTGTCGGCTTAGACATATGTTATGTAGATTTTTATGCTCTATTACACTAGTGGCTACAGACGGCGAGGCAGACCCAAGCGGCGATGGCGAGATTACTTGGCCTTTTTTCTGAAGGATTGGCCGAAGATTGCCAGAGAGAGAGAGGTGTGGAAATTAAGGGAGGAGGCATTTGTCCAGCAGTGGGACACTATATTAGGCTAATTAATAATAATAATAATAATATTACACTAGTAGGTATATGTTTGGTTCCCATTCCAAAAAACTTGTTACGTTGTTTTCGTTGACTAAGCAATTTATTTAAATCCTACACACACACTTTGATTTAAATCCATACGTCCTTAGCTACTGAAGCATTAATTGTATTGTATTGTCCAATCATGTTTCTAAAAATACTAGTTCGTCATAGTAAGACGAATATGTGGTTTTCAATTATTTAACAAAGTAGCACGACCGACATTACTATGACAAACAATCCAATTCAAATAGTTCTGTCAACGAACTCCTTCAATCTGCTCAATATAAAAACGGTTCTGCCAATAAAACTTCGTTTACTTTTTTATGGGGCAATTTCTTCAGGCAATGACCTAGCTCTTAATTCATAGACAGTCTTATTGGTTAATCAAGAGAATAATATTGACACATTCCATCTTGGTTTCAGGGTTGGCAACGCATGTGCGGTGGTAGGATTACCTACAGCCTTAGTCTTTAGAATGCTAATGATCCACTTACCATCAGCGGGCCTTGTGTGCTTGCGTTTATCAGGAGACAAACGCAGCCATAATAGGGCCCCAGGTGGCCTGTGTGCTTGTTTGCCTACGCTATTCCATAAAAAAAAAAGTTTTTTTGGCAACACACATTTATATCATGTATAAACTCGAGCTAAATATTTTAGTGTGCCACTTTTCAATCATATCTTATCATATCGTACCTATAATACGTTAAATTCCGCGATTGTCCGCGTCATTGTCGTCACTGATTAAATAATACATGAAAATAGCCGAATACCTATTCAACGTGACTACTCTTGAATAGTTAACACATCGAGCATAAAATTTGGCATATTATATGTTAAAGTTTGGTATAAATTCTACACCCTGTGTAAACATTAAGGATACCACACTCTAAACTTCTATACAGGGTGTTCGGCAGAACCGTTTCATACATTTCGGCTTTAGCTCTCAAAGTTTGTATGGAACAGCTGTTTTTTTTTTTCACGATTTGGATGTTGGTCCCATAATAAAAGTTGATGAGTATGACCTACAGAGTTAGTCCCTGAAGTTTGTCCAACCTTCTGCCGAACACCCTGTATATTGGCCTGTCAGTGGCCTTAGACATAACGCATTGCGAAAACGTTATCGTTATCGAAAACGTATAGGATTGACGTAAGCTGCCGGACGGTCTCGTCGAGTGATCACGTCAATTCCATACATTTTGACAGTTTTCGAAAATCGTTTATGTTAGCATTATGCATCTTGTATATCCTCGCTGTTCATCATATTAGAACACAGACTATCAATTCCTCTTAAGCTAACATTCCAGTCTGTGAGCACTTAAAAGGTGCTTCAGTATTGTACTTCTCTCTCACTCGCTCTTAATAAGAGCGTATGAGAGCGAGTGAGAGAAGTACAAACCCGAGCACTGTCTAAGAGCTATGGCATTGTTCTTCGAAGATTTTGGAGAAATTTGCAGCGCAAAACGTTCATCGGGTTTGTATCGCTCTCTCATTCGTTCTTATACGTTCTTATGCTAGTCAAACCGACTTCAACCAAACCCGGAAGACCCTTATAATTCTGGAGTCCTAGTGAACAAGGGTATAAGTCGTTTGAAGGTCAAGTGAAAAAGGGTTTAAGTCTAGTATACTCCGTTCATGAATATACCCTTTTTTTTGTTAATAATAAATCGTTTATTTAACAAAAAAGGATGAACATTTACAGAAACAATTGGTCCCACACTAGGCTATGCTATATTACGAGTTAAGTCGACTTGTTCCCTTTTTCATTAGGACTCCAGAATTATTCTTGTCTATGGAACTGTTAGTCGTCCCCTTACAGATAACCACAGACAAAGGAAACGTAGTTATTATAGATCGCGAGCCGCACGTCCCCAATCATGAGAGACAGAGGAAGCACCCACTTGCCCCCCTACCGTCTTGACACGGGCTGGTCACGCAAGTCATACCGGCTAATTTTGGCACTTCGTCACTGTCTCAAACATAACGGGTACCCCGTTCATGTATATACCCTTTTTGTTACGAGTTAAGTCGACTTGTACCTTATTTCTATTTCCCTAGGACCCCAGATATGTTTTTACCCTGTAAGTGAAAAATACTTCTTCTGCAATGACACATATTCGTTGTGATTGTACATCGTAATTACTACTGTATTTAAATGAATATTAATATTAATCTATATCTCCACGCGAGATTAGTTTGAGTTGTGGCGTTGAAAGGTCTTATCGTCATGGATGAAGTGGATTAGAGCCAAGGGATTACACGTATCCGCTTTTTGATTACTGGATTAATTATTTACGTAAGTCAAGCTAGTAAACAACGTAATATGCTAATTAATAAGAATTTGTCATACCTAGTGAAAAAGGGTATAAGTCGACTTAACTCGTGCTAAAGAAGGGTATAACTATACATAAACGGGGTATACTAGACAAACCTTTTTTCACTTGATCTTCAGAAGACTTATACCCTATTTCACTAGGACCCCAGATATTGCCTTCGTCGTGTTATCCTCATATCTTCTTTTTATTTGACCTGTTATGGCATTTTTTTTAACTCAGCCGCCATTACTGCCAACTGCAATGAGAGCTATCGTATCGATACGATAACATGTCAAAAGCCCGTCACTCTCGCACTTATATACATGTCAGAAAGTGAATACGTCACTTTCTGACACGTGTATAAGTGCGAGAGTGTCGGATGCTTTATCCATGCACGTACGCAACCATACTAGGCCCGTGGGAATAAGTTTTATGCAGTGTTTTGTTTTGACGACGCGTTTTAGCCTAATTGGTCACCTACAAAGCGAGCGTCTTGTACGTTTTTTATATAATTATGTAAATATGTATTTCCTTATATATACTTAAATATGTTTATCGTCAAGGTCAATTATTGTTGTGAGATTGTGTCCCCCCTCTAATATTTATCACTTACTAGCTCCTGCCTGCGACTTCGTCCACGTAGAATTAAGTTATTAGATTATTTCGACTATCGTTATTCTCTCGGAAACTATTGAATTTTCCAGGATGAAAAGTAGGCTGTGTTAATCCAGGGTAAGTATAAGCTATCTCCATTCCAAAGTTCATACAAATCCGTTAAGGCGTTGCAGCGTGACAGAGTAACTAACACACAAACCCATCGCATTTATAATACCTACTCGTATTAGGTGAGATTTATTTAGGTTGAGTCGTACGTTGCTGATTAACAAACTCCATGACTTAAAAAAAAAAACTACACAGACACTTGAAGTCCCATGTCTTGTTTTTCAGAAATAAGAAAGCAGAGTTTAAAATTATTCAGTAAAAAAAAACCAATTCAAAATATTTATTCAGTAAATTAGCCACATGAGGGCTCTTTTACACGTTGGAAATATGGAGTGAATCTAATAGCGACAAGACCATCATTGCGGAGCAGGTATTTTTTCAATCATAAAATACTTAAAAGTAAGCTACATTACAAGGTAACAAAGTAATAATCAATAATTATTGAAACTAGCACAAATAAAATCATTACAAATGTAAGGTCAATAACATTAAATTATAAATAAAGACTAGGAGAACAACACGACGACGATATCTCTACGTCAGACATAACTAGAATAATTGACTGAACCATTATCTAGTGCAGGGTTTCCCAACCAGTGGGGTGCGCCTTCCTAAGGGGGCGTAGAAAGATGGCAAGGGGGGCGCGCCGAATGGGTTCAATTTTCGAAAAAAAACTTCGATTTCATGTGTAAATATAACATGTAAGGTGAGGCGGGGCTATTGCATGTGAGGGACTATTGTAACTTTTCATACTAATTTTAAAAGTAGAACACGTTTTAGTATGAAAAGTTGCAATAGCCCCGCCGCCCCGCAGATGCAATAACCCCGCCTCACCTTAACGTAAAGTTTTAATGTTCTATGCTTTTACTTTTTAGTTTTATCGATTAAAATGTTCGATTATATTTTTTGTGTTGCAGTGTGTTTTTGACAAATAAATGTTGTGAGTTTTGAGTTTTGAGTTTTTTTGTAAATGTGTATATTCGATCTCTTCATCACAACGCGACGTCGTCGGTCGATGTTGTTAAATTAATGTCCGTTTATTTCGTCAAAGGGAGGCATGAAAATATTGTTTACTATCTGGGGAAACTCGATGCTTAAAAGGTTGGAAAACCCTGATCTAGTGCATGTCGGGCACGATGCCTAGTCCTATCCTAAGATAAGGTTATCAGCCGTTGGCTAACTCACTTACTAAGTAAAACGTTATCTTAATTAATTAATTGCTTTAGATCTAGTCTGCTAGCGCCTTTGATGATCGTTGTCGATATCGTAATTAGCGATAGAATTAATTTCACGCGATTCATAATCTTCAACGGTCCGCCAGACAAGGTTTACTCTTTCAAGGCTGTAATTGTAACATTTTTAGGGTTCCGTGTCCAAATTTACCCTAATAATTTCGTTGTCTGTCTGTCTCTCTGTCCGTATGTCCCCGACATTTTGCTCGGAGCCTATAGAAATACTCTTACGAAAGGTTTACCACTTGGTCAACTGTCATCCTAAACATTTTCCGAAGCCGAATAGAATAGAGCAGCGCCGCGCCAAAATCGACCCGTGAAAGTCAAAACTGTATCGTTTAAAAGTACCTACTTGACGCGGTCCGTTGGAAATGGACGGAAAGCCAGCCTCCGCGCCAAGGCAAACGGCGTCATCATAAATGCGTTCTATAACTGCCATTTTCTAACTAATCAGTCTGCTCCGCTCCGTGATGTCACACCGTTGAAGCGTGGCGTGACGCGCCAGAGAATGTGGTCAAAATATTACGCCCATCCAGTTGTATGCACTCTATCTGTCGCCGATACAAACGTCGCGTCCGTGAATGTCCAGGGTAGTGATTCTTTCAAAAGCAAAGGTGAGCGAACGCAGGAGTGAATGTCCAAGCGGCGAGTTTAAGTAGTCCCGTCAAAGCGAACAAAACACATTTCAGCTCGTGTATTCAATTTGGCAGCATGGCTTCTCGAACGTATAAGGCTGCCTAATTGAGAATGCACGCGCTAGAATGTGTTTTGCTCGCTCTGACGGGACTACTTAAACTCGCCGCTTGGACATTCACACCTGGGTAGTGATTCTCTCAAAAGCAAAGGTGAGCGAATGCAGGAGTGAGTGTAAAAGCGGCGAGTTTAAGTACTCCCGTCAGAGTAGCCAGCTTTAGAGTAGCGTTTGCATCTTGGCTAGAGCCTCTAAAGCGCTGCAGTATCAGGGCAGCCCCATCAGCAAACTGAATGCGTTATTAAATTGCACGCGCAAAGCATTGTACTGTAGAGCATTATACAGTATTAGTATGAGCTACTCATACATGAGGCGATTGTCACATTACTTCCGTCCCACGTACCACCTCATTGTTTGTTTGTGTCACACCAAGGGAAACCGAGCGAAATAGATGAAACAGTAGTTAATTGAGTAACGCCGAATGTGAGTAAGACTGCGTTCATACCTATAAGAGTATCGTCGGCAACGCAGTTAACTGACCATTTGTGAATCTTGTCACCTTACAATAAGGCTTACTAGTGGTTTGTTTGTACAAAGCGCTACCATGTCACATTTGATATGAGACATTGTCGTTACATTTTATAGTCACCAGAAAAAGTATGTGAGCAGTCGATGAGCCCAAATTTATTTTAGAAAATATCTAACAAAAAACCGTATATAACTTAATCACAAAAAAAAACTGGGTCTTGATGCAAGGAACGGCGGCGGTGCAAATTTTCAATTGAATTGACCGTGTCATGTCCGGAACCCTCGGTGGGCGAGTCCGCCTCGCCTTGTCCGGTTTTTTTATAATAACTACAATATACTCGTATAATTTTTTTTTTTTTATTATTGATTTAGGGGATGACAAAAGTTATCGCCCGGAGCTAAATTTGTAAGGATTTTTGACAGCTACCCGATTTACACGTCGTCGATTCACAATCCTCTTAAGAGTGTGGGTATACTTACTAGGGAAACAGAATTTAACATGGAGTTTATATGGTCGACGTGTTACTCATGTAACGCCTCACGGCGTATGGGGTCTCTCTGTCAATCGACGTCTAATTAGCAGTTTAATATGCTTGAATCTTCCGTATTTCTTGGACAATTATAATTTTAATTAATTTTTGGTGATCTCTATTACGGTTTTTTTTTTCATATTTTGCTGAGAAATAAATCGATGCATATTCCCTATTTTGAAGTTGACCGTCCACCCACTTCTGCCGCTCAATGTAGGTACCTTATAAAATGAGTTACTGCTTCAAATTATTTTTAACTTAGACATGGGTAAGGTAATTTCAACGGATCGTATTTCTCTTTTCACTAAACATATAGTTATGCCTTTAACAGGAAAATTATAACTTAAATATTATGTTTAAATAAATTCCAATATAACAGCTATATCACGCCGTCCGTGCGTTGTCAACCGATTAAATTTCAATTCGCTCGAATTTCACGAGTGAATCATGGGATTAAATAGGCGTCGTGTCGAATCAAAGCCATTTTATTCTTTACCGAAAAGTTCAAGTTATTTATTTACTGTGTTTTAAAATAGGATTTCCCTCCTGTTAGATATGGTTAAATTCCTTTTTCCTTTCGCTTATTATGTGAGCATCGTCTTGCGTGGCAAAGAAAAGTGAGGCAACGAGGGCGCCTTAATACCAAAAAACCCGGCCAAGTGCGAGTCGGACGCGCGCACGAAGGGTTCCGTACCATTATCTATACAACATTAGCCAAAAACGGCAAAAATATCACGTTTGTTGAATGGGATGTTTTTAGTACTTATTTGTTGTTATAGCGGTAACAGAAATACTTCATCTGTGAAAATTTCAAGTGGGTAGCTATCACGGTTCACGAGATATAGCCTGGTGACAGACAGACGGACAGACGGACAGCGGAGTCTTAGTAATAGGGTCCCGTTTTTACCCTTTGGGTACGGAACCCTGAAACCGCCTAACGTCAATGTAGTAGTCAAAGCATTAAATACTCTATTGGTAACCACATTAAAATTTAAAATGCTAATACTATTACTATCTAGTTAGCCGCTTTGGTGTTATCCATTTCTGCCTTTGGCACTTACCACTTAAAAACATTGTAGATGCAAAATTCACCACGTCAACTATTTTTGTACAAGTATGTGGATGATATTAGAAGCTAAATTCATTTTAATCTTCAAAGACGGGGGCCTATTTAATTTTATATAGGTATCTTGACCCAACTGTGCATTGTCATATTTTTTGAGGGTTACCAACAAGTGATACATTGTAGCGAACATCTCATAGTTTACACTGTTTACAGTCGTAACATACACATAATGCTCATTATAGGTACCCACAGCATGCACATTTTATTTTATTTTTTATAATTTATTTTATTTATTGTTTATTTACACAGAATTCATTTAGCTTAGAAGTTTAGAACACTTGTGACTAAAATTCGTTCTCATACAAGCGCTGTGACGTCTGTAATACTGTTGTTATGAATTGTTGTCGTGTTGCCTTTACCACCAAAGACCGAAACCCTCAAATTACCCAATAATTACTTATTACCTGTGATCTAAACATGTCAGACCAGCCAAATACTTATTATTCACAAGAAAAAATGACACAATGATACATAAACCGGTCGTAACTGCAAACATGCTGCAAGGCTAATAATACGTGTCGCACAGACGGACGCAAAAACATCGTAATGACCACTTGGTTGTAGTAATTTCTTGATGGGAAGGCGCCCGCGCCGAAATATACGGCCGGTTGCACACCGACAGAGTGACAGATAAGCGAGCTTATGCCTAATGGATAGTTAAAAAGTTAAGCGAAGAATACAATTTCAATTGACTACAGGGGGCATATTTTGACATAGCAATGCAGTTCAGTTTACGCCGACAGAAAAGGACAGAGCTATACATCTGCTATAGGTCTGTCCTTTACGTTCACCGTAAAATGAACTGCATAGCTATGTCATAATAACCCCCCAGGTCTTTTTCTTCCTCGTTCATTTCCTTAGTACTATGACATGTCCTCCTTTAAGCCCGATTTACATTAGTCAAAGACAGTGGACAGTCACAGTGGACAGTACATACAGTAGTGTAATCAGACAGTAGCAAGTCAAGTTGTCTTCCAAGTGGATCCAAATTTAATGCCTTTCTATTTTTTCACTCCACTGTCCTTGGCACTGTACCTGCCACTGTCCTTATTATTATTATTATGAGCCCATAATGTCCCACTGCTGGACAAAGGCGTCTCTCCCCCTCTTCCACTCTATCCGATCTTGAGCGGTTTCCCTTCAGTTCTTGTCCCATGATCCCAACTCATCATTCCATCTCTTCCTGGGGCGGCCCCGCTTTCTCTTAGCATTTTTCGGGAGCTAGTCTGTGGCTCGCCTGGCCCAGCAATTAGGGTGCATTCGAGCAACGTGGCCGGCCCAGTCCCACTTTAGTTGGGCAGCCTTCTGAGCTACATCTATTATTTTTGTCTGGGAACGCAGCTCCAATCCAATCCTTGACCAATGTAAATTGGGCTTGAAACGTATCTCAAAAATATGTTCACTAAAAACAACTTGGCACTTGCTTGCACGTTTATAGGAAAGGGATGAAATTTGGAATACATATAATGTAACCTGATGACAATGCAATAAGAATATGTTGTCTAAGAATCAACCTGATAACAAAGACTCACCTAGTTTGGTTTTGGTATGGTGTTCATTGCAAAGAAAAGAACAGTCTAAAGAAACGCCAACGCTAAAAGCTAAGATTTAAACATTTGGTCAGAAACGAACTCGACATAAGAAATTCCAGTAGTCAACGCATAACGACAGAACTATCATACGCGTATCAGATTAAATCATATGATCCGGAGAAGTCTTAGGTCCACTTCAAAGTGATAGCATATCTATAAAGAATACTGCCTACCTTGGACGTGATACGGTTATCTCTTTATGCAACAAAATGGCTGTTAGTATCAGATTGAGCGTTGGAACCACTTAAGGGCGGTAGATTATACATATGTATAGCTGTGTCCTGTGTCACGATGTAGTGACATATAGTAACTAATAAGATACGATTGATATTGGTAGATTGTACCTTCCACAAAGACAAGGGTATTCACTAAAATTATATTTGCAAAAGTGTTTTGGTTTGTCCGTTTGTTGTTCACGGGTCAACGCCTCAACAGATTTATGTGAAATATGGTACAGAAATAGTTTTATAGCCTGGAGCATAGAGAACATTTTTATCCCAGATAATTAAACAAGTACCTGGGGAATAACGATAAAAAACTTCTACGCGGACTACTTTAAGTCGTCCAGTCAAAGCCAACATAGACGACATTTTAGAGCGTGAATTCTCAATTAGGTCCTTAAAACCCGCTCGAATGATTTCGAACGATCGATTTCGATCGATTCAATCGATATTAAGAGAATAATACTTCAGTTTCTAGCGTCCGTGAAGCATCTCCGCGACTGAGAGCTCGGCTTTATCTAGCGGTCGAAGTAACTCATTACGAAGATTGGCAATTTCTTTCGGAGAGGGCAGTGCCTCCGCGGGGTCGACGGCCGCACCCGAATCCTGCGCATGATCTACACGAGTAAAATGGAAAGTGCCACGATTATACAACAACACCATAATCGGAGCCTATGGATGTTGGACAAGCCTTATTTTTTGTACGACGACGTAAACTGGCAGGTTTGCTTTATTTTATTCTTACTTTCTTACGCATAAATGGACAATAAACCTATTTTAGTTAAAGTTTGCTTTTTCACTGTTCACAATGACAGATACGACAAAGCATGTTGACAGAAACGCGTGGAGCTAACCCCATTTGTTTCTGTTTAGTCCATAAGAGAAAACCTCTTTTACCGAACAATTATTGTCCTCGCGTGTGATTAAAAGATAAAAGATAAAAGACATTTATTCAGTAAGTAGGCCGCACGGGCACCTTTACACGTCAGGAGTCTACCAGCGCTTCCCAAGAGGAGACCACTGCTGAGAAGAAACGCCGCAAGAAACTCAGCAGTCAGTCATTTTTTTTAACCATCGTCTAGTATTATATAAAGCTATAAATATTAAATTAAATATAATATCAAAATCATGCGTAGTTCAGCAGGAAAACATGACAAAATATTAGGAGGGAGAAAAAGGGAAAAAAAAACAACAAGATGACCACATTAAAGTTTCGACATGTTTTCCTACATCAACGGTGTCCGCTAGACAATATTTTTTTTTACATGGACTTATTTAGAGAAATACGTCCATGGGAGTGTCTTGGAAAATAATAAAATAAATTACACCTTTAGTTTCAATTACTTTAATTTAAATAAGTTTAGTTTTAACTTTTAATTGTATTATATTAAATGTATTACCTACTTTTAATTGTATCAATAAATACTCAATCAGGAAAAAAATAGAAGCATATTCTAGCTCTTGTGCGTTTATGAATAAAATGGCTATGCTTTGTCACTTACTGTCAAATTTTAATTTCATAATGAAATATTGAAAGCATATTAAAGCACACTTTAGTTATTTAGACATACCATACAAAAAAATGTGGTACTGTTAGAAAATTCCGTTCCACTTTTCTACTTACATCAAAAATCGAGAATATTTGCTTGCGTCATACTACTTTTTAATGTTTTTTATGTTGCAGCTCTACTGAATCGTTAGGCACCCTTGAACTACAAAAATAAAAGCTATTTCGAAATAAACTTGGTATAATGTATAACGTCATAAATAAATCATATCATAACACTTCTGTACCGTATCGCTCTCACTCGTTAAACAATTTGGTATGGCAGTTTAAGCCCAACGTTATAGCGACAAAATACTAAAGTGTTCACTTACGTGCGACATTGAATTTATAAGTAAATTGAGTTTAACTTTAAACTGACCGCAATAAACAACATTTATTTTGTCACTGCGAATGATTTGACTTTGGTCTCGCTTCGTTGGCCACTTAGCTACAGATTCAGTGAACTGCGTGTACCTGTATAAACCACACAATTAGGAAAGAATGGTTTATTTTAATTTAGAACTAGTTGGGATACTAGAACTTATTTATTCGTTAAATCTTAATCTAGACTCGTCGGGATGATCGGGGGATCGTAGATCCCACACGGACGGACCAATTTGGACGTTGTGTTTTTTAAAGAAAACTAGGTCATTTTAGATGGTTTTTAGCTAAGTTTGATGAAAATTGATTGCGTCGTTTAAGACTAATTAGCTCTAAAAGTAGAGGTCGCCATAATCTCCGCACAATCGCGGGATTCCATGTAAAACTTAAATGTATGATATAGACTTTTGAATAAGGGTCGATGTTAGCCAATAAGCATACAAATAGCTACAATTAACAAGCAGCATGCATACTTATAAGCTAGATATGAGTATGATGTCGACACGTCCAAACAATGTCTGGAATTGACGTCATCTTTTCTATTTTCTAACGATAGAATGTAACGAACAATCTTAGTCTGTAGTAATTACTGGAGCGGTAATAATTAAACTTATAAACTTAAATCCGAATGGAGACTAGTGTGACTTACCCTTATATTTTTTTATGAAATACCTACCTTCTTAGACTAAAATGCATCGCGCGCAAAGTACGAAATTCTTTATGTAGGTAGGTACATAGGTACTGTACGGTGCACGGCCTTTGAACAAGCCCATAACGTCATAACCCTTCTGGCTTCGCGTAGTCGAGTAAAAGGGGGAAAAATATTACGAACTTTAATTTCGAAAGTATAGTGCTAAGGAAAATATACCCTTGAAAAATCAATTAACTAAGTTTCAACCAAGTTTTTTGCCAGTCAATGACCTGGCGGCGGCGTGAGGCAAAAAACTGTTGAAGACTTCCATCTCTTATTAAAGTTCGACTTCTGAGCTCAATTACCAACAGGAAAACAGTAATTTGGGATATTCTTAGAAGGAAGCTGGATAAGGCTGGGATTGTTTAGGGTTTCATATTTATTTAAGTATTTGCAAATGTACGAGTGTACACACGATGTCATGGTAATATTATTTTTTTATTATTATATTGTGAGATTAATGATTGTGAGAAATATAATTCCTATTTTTTTTCTAAATTCTTAAGAACCCGGTGTAGCATAGCGTGAAAGCTATCTCCACAAATTTCATCAAAATCGGTTTTGTCGTAGATTTGTCGATAGTAGTAAGGTTAAAAATCTTGGCCGTAGTGCATATTTTTTCCTAATGATAAACTTTAAGCCGGTTACTAGCGAGCCGTAACCGTTACTGTTGCACGTAAAATGGTGATGTGTACGCGGCTCGCGAGCCAGTTCTCCACGAGAAGCTCGTTACAGTAACTGCTACGGTTGCAGTTACAGGTGAGTACGGTTTTTAGTGAGTACCCGGCTTTATTGAATGCCAGAGATAAACTTCTTAACTTCTGAATTTTCACCAGTTAGTTGCCTATCATTGTAAGAATGGTGAAATAGGACGCAGATGTCATCAATATAAACGTAAGTATGAATACATTTACATATTAAATCTATTTGAAGCGCTCAAGTCTTGAATAACAAATTACTTTTTAATATGCAATTGCATGATTTATACACCACATGTTTATTTATACCTACCTACGAGTACAACTTTGAGATACATAAGCTGACGTATATGTTTTACAAATACTACCAGGGTTAACCCTACCCCCGGATTCCTAGCAATTGTTTGAAAACGGGGTTCATAGTATACTGGTGGGGTATCATAGCCACAGAACAGAAAAAACAGTAGAAGTGTCAAGTGGGCGTGTAATGTGTGGCATAGTTATGCGGAGTTCCGCATACCTACCATACTTTTGCCGCGATCGCTTATTTCAATATTTCGATATTTCTAAAATAGGAAATAAATCCCTAAGCATGCCTTCGCACCAAAAACATTTTCCATGGTGGCGTGTTGTTTTTATGATAGTTTGAGTATTGGCGACAACAGGGCTGATACTAAATAAGCGATGCTCATGCTACTTCCACTATTTTTTCTATTCTGTGATCATAACCGTAACAGGCTTATTTTTGACACTGATTAACGATAACTAGGTACAAAAATATTATTACTATTTTATAACCCAATTAACAAAACGATGAAGCTGCATAAATTGAGCTGCGGCATAATCTCATAAAGTATCTACATAGCGTTATTTCGGACGTGACCACACCGAATGGCGGTAAAGACGCGATGAAATGTGACGCAGTAGACGCGTCACTGCGTAAAATTTGCGTCAGCGTATTTTAAGCTTCATTAGCGGCCTGCACACGTAAAATTCGGGACCGCGGGAAACGCCACGCGCCGTTCCAATCTTCGTTCCGAACCGTACGTTTAAATGCAACTGCAATAGTAAAATAGTAAAAATTTTACGGTTCGGTTGATCCCAAAGTTACATAGCTTCTAAAAAGTGGGTAATCGACGAAATTAACGAATATTTGTGTTAAACAAAATAAGCAATATTTCAGTTTATGCAATAATTGGGACACGAAACGACATTAGCTCGCCAATTGTCATGCGACGCTAAAATCATGATATTCAGTATTACGTTCTTATGTTTTTTATTTGCATGAAAGTTAAAATTACTCGTAATTACATCAATAATAACTTTATAAAACGGCAAGACTATTAATTTTTCACTCTTTTTGTAATTCGTTTAACGTAAGTCAAAAACAGAAGTGAAAACTAAAAACTCATGTTGTCATTAGTAGAATTTTAATTGTCATGCTCATGCTTACTTAGAGTAATGCAAAAATACTGTACAAAGCCTAGTTATCAAGACAATGAAAGATTTTGGTCACTGATTGTCTCTATTCACACAAAACCATATGACTCCAATTTCACAGTCCATGCAACCAATTCCATCTACCTATTTTGCAAATTGATGACGTGCATAAGTCCCGAAGCAAAAAGCAAAAGCACAACTTTAAAATTGACAATTGAATATGAATATTAATGTCGGAATGATTAACCTAAATTGTTATGTTGGCCACACCAGTACTCCCAAAGACGCCTGTGCAAATTAGTTGAACTGATGCAGCTGTTTGCTTCAAGGCCCGGTTTCAATGATCGATAGTGCCGATACATTGACGAGTTGTTTTAGCATTATTTAACCGGGAGCTATTGCAGCGATGCAATGTATGAAGTAGGCCAATCGACAATGAAACTGAGCCTTCAAGTTATAAAACGAATAAATAATACGATACGATAATTGCGACATCATTGCACGCGAAATGCGTTTCGTTATGTCACTGACTCGCATGGTATTGTGCAGAAACTTGCTGAAAACGCGTTTTCTATTTACGTAAGACAATGTCCAAAAGAAGGTTGTTATTGTACGATATGTATATTCTGTACTTATTAAATAGCTGACGTTTTTATTATATCTAATAGGTTTTATTTAACCTACTTATAGAGAAGTTAACTTGTTTTGCAGTTTTCTTTACCATTTAATAAGCGTTAATTAATATTATGTGGTAGTATAGCACATTCGATGCGCTTTTTTTTAATTCGTAATGATTACCAATATTTTTGGTTTATTTACGTATACAAATATTTTTTTATTTAGTTAGGAGTCGCACAATTCGATCTTTACATCTAAAATCGTTCTGTCCTCATTTGTATTCCCTACATAGTATAAAAAGTTGCTTCGCAGTCAGACCCTCTGTATGTGCGCTTAGATCTTTCAAACTATGCAACGGATTTTAATGCGGTTTTCATCAATAGATAGAGTGATTCAAGAGGAAGGTTTTTATATGTAATAAATGTACGGGTGTTACAGAAAACTCACAAAAACCGAAACAAAGCAAGGGCGGGTCACTAGGTTATATATTAATGAACCTGTTTGTCTCAACACACACAAATATTTGCCGTTTTCGGGAATCGAACCCGCGACCTCTCTACAGCGTCGCCAACTTTAAATATTTGTTGCATTCAGGTATAACTATGCATTAACAGTTCCATACTTGTGATCTTCGCTTCTTAAAAATTATCGTTAAAATGGCTTCCGTCTGTCGTGAGCGGTACTAAATACACCAACTTAAGTAGTTATCTATATGAGATACAACAGGTCAAAAGAACCATTCACAAAAAGGATATATTTAACCTTACCAACTGAAACACAGGATTGAAAGTAGCTTGTCCGGAAAATGATATTTTGACTTTGCGTTTAATTGAACTCGCGCGCAAATACTGGTAATAAATAATAATAACGTACGACAGCCGAGAAACTTAGTTAATAGCGCAACTTGCAAGAAAGGTTTTATGGCAAATTAAATGGCCTTTTTGTATTAAAGACAATTACAATACTGGCCAGTAATTATTATGCTTGGCATGTTCATGTGCTTTAGCTGCCTAGACGATATTATTCCGGTTCATCCCTATGAAGGCAGAACGATTAAAAAATGACCATTGATTTTTGAAATTCGAATGCTCGAAACGACAGGCGAGCGGCAGAAAATAATGATACCGTTTTATTCATTTTCGTACGAAACTAATGAGCGCTCGATCGAATCGGGTAAGAAAATAGATCTTCTATAAGTATATATAAAACGCAAAACTGACTGACTTACCGATATATCAACGCACAGCCGAAACTACTGTACCTAGAAACTTGAAATTTGGTACAGGGGTTCCTTTCATGATGTAAGTGAGCACTAAGAAAGGATTTTCCGAAAATCTACCCCCAACGGGAAGAAATGGGGGGGAGTAGCGGGAAACTAATTCTACGCCTACGAAGTCGCGGGCGTCCTCTAGTCAAAGATAAAACATTAGCTAAAGCATCCCTTAGAGTCTGCTGGTGTAATGTTACATCAGAGGCATTCAGAGGTCACTCTCTTAATTAAAAAACAAAAAAAACGCCTTATAAAACAAAGACTTCAGTTGGACTAACCTATTATTACCTATCATTATGGAAGTCATTTTTTGCGTTTTTGAAGGCGGTTTTTTTAGTTTTTTAAAACATTTATTTTATTTTACACTTTTACGTGATCATAATAAGCTTATGTAGTCCCACTTCGCAAGGCAAGCAACGCCGAGGGAAAATCATAGTCATTTTGAAACAATTAAATGTTCTTCGTTGTAGTCGCTTAAGTATCTTAATAGAGATATCTTATCGCCACCCTTGAAATCGGTACCGTTGAGGAGTTCCGGTGGCCATCTGTGGTCTTCATCATCAGTTCCGCTTCAGCAAATGATACTTTCTGAATGCAAATGCTGAAGTTGTCACTTAAAATACTAAAATCGCTATATGTTTGCCTACAATATTTGAGGAGTTCCCTCAATTGTTCACTGATCCCCTCATCAGATCCTTGATGGTTTCCTTATCATGGTAACACTCTTAAGATATTTCCTTTCCAACAAAAAAAAGAATCATCAAAATCGGTTAATAAACAACGAAGTTATCCGCGAACAAACATAAAAGAAAGCGAGTCGGACTCGCGCACCGAGGGTTCCGTATTGAAGATAATATGCTTGGTAACAGCAAAAGAAAACACTCATTTTGTTATGAGCTTTATTTTCTAGGCAATAAGGTCCATTTTGACTAGCCTAATTTTTAATACAGATTTTCTTAGTCTTTTTGTTATTTCTCAAAAACTGTAAATAATGAACACTTCATTTTATTTTTCCCATAAAATATAAGTATATAAATCTTGTCAATATAATCAAGTTGTACAACTATGCCAAATTTCAAGTTGATAGCATTTGTAGTTGCTGAGAAAACCTGCTGTGACATACAGACAGACAGACAGACAGACAGATAGACAACGAAGTCTCACCAGAAGGGTTCCTTTTTGCCATTTTGGTACGGAACCCTAAAAAACGGTCGAATTGAGAAACTTCTCCTTTTTTGAAGTCGTTTAAAAACGGCTTTTTGTCGATTGGTCGAGCGAGCGAGCGAGCGAATCTTAATACATGCGATCTCACCTGACGGTTCATACTACCGAAATGAGAATGCACGCTCCACTTATACTCGCCGGTTACTTAACAATTCGTCCGTCGAGTTGGAAAATGAGTTCCTCAAGAGAATAACATGACAGGATATCGTATCCTATTGATTGCAAATCTGAAGGCACGTGCCTCATTCTTATTCCTACGGTGACTCAATCATCTCAAGGCCTCAAAGCCGAAATGATTTAGTCTACTTCTAAATCTAGACTGCCTCTAGCTAAATTCAGAGTCCATAACCAGGGAATGGTAAACAGTCGTGACTGTAAATTCAGATTGAGATGTATTTTTGTTTGCTAATTGCAAAATTCTTGTCTAAACCAAAACTTTCAAATAGATTATCTTAGACATTCGCGATATTCAAACATTCTCGTAATTGTAGTTTAACGGGACTTACACCCGTATTCACAAACGTCTCACAGTGCTCACACGAACCACCCTTCAAATGGTCTCATAAACAAAAGGTCGGTCAAAACGGACCAATCACAAAGCTGTATTGAACGCAGTGCATTTACTCAGTGAAGGATCCCTTAAGTATTGTTTGTGAATACGGGTGTTAATCTAAGATCAAGCGCGGGTGGTTTGGAAAAGTCCCACCACCCGCAGATGTAATAATTTGCACATCCGCTTGCGATAATACGCACGAACTGTTCTATTTTTTAACGCCTTGCACTTATCGATATTGTAGCAAACATATATATAGGTATTTAGATTTTGATCGATTTTTGATTTAATATTGTGGTGTCACCATTTGGTTACCACCCGCCTCTTCAGTCTTGTAGAGCTAACAATAATAATAAATGTATAATCTCTCGTTCGCGTACAAATTAAATCAAATGAACAAATAAATTATCTTGGATATTGAAAGACTGGTCGTGATTTGATCAGTTCATTTTCAACGTCTTTCTAGGGGTAGATTTCTCTAAATAGTACCTATAACATAAAGTCGCGTGCGACGACTGTTTTTCTGTCTGTAAAAATACGTTCGTATATATTTTTTTGTGTCTTTTGTGCAGGTTAAATTTCCGCAAACTATAGTTTAAAGTTTAAAAATTAAAGTAAGTCTTCTCTGAGATTCAAGATGTCCACACTATAAACACGTCATGAGCCTTAACTACAGCTACGCATGTCGCATATACATAATATAGATAGGACAAATAACGAACTATTGTTTGTCTGTAAAGACCGCCTTCCGGCCGAGAACGTCGGGGCCTTTTGAAAAGGGATTTAATGGGAACAGGAAAAATAAAGTAATTAGGTACTAAACAGTCAACCCTTGTGCTGAATGAAACTGACACATAACACTTCTCAAAACACACGCAAAATATGGTTAATAAACTTGTTAATCTGTATTCCCTATATCGATTTCTGGAATGAAAAGTATCCTATCTCCTTCCTTAGAGCTCAACTCAAGCCATTAACACACGAATTATTAAAATCGGACCGGTTTATCCGTGAAAGCGAAGTAAACCGACAGACAAAGTCATTTTCACAACTACTCATTAATAGCGACCCGCCCTCACTTCGCTTCGGTTATGGGAATTTTCTGTAATAAACTTCTTGTTGAATCACTCTATCTATTGATGAAAACCGCATTAAATCCGTTGCGTAGTTTGAAAGATGAGCCTAATAAAGCATACATACAGAGGGACAGACGAGACGTCGGGAAGCTATTTTGTTTTATACTATGTAATAAAGATAAGGATTGGTATAGGAATGTCCTTTGCATTCAATACGAGTTCCCGACAAGCGTAAAGTTCATATTTTGCACGAATAATTCAGTTGATTGATACGTGACGTTACAAAATTTTGTGCATCTCGAGCATCTAATCTATTAGATAATGTCTCGTTCTGCAGAATTCTCGTGAAAATTCCTACTAGTGGCATGCCTAAGATTCCTTCTAATCTCTTCATCGCTCTCTGTATCGCTTATTTGCAAAGCAATAGAATGCGTTCATTCCAATTTATCTATGGCTTAACCATGTGCCGTTCTAAAAAATCTTAAGAACTCTCCAGAACAACTTGCAGCAGCAAGATTCCCAAAAGCAACATATCTAGGATTATCCACAGCAAATACAAAGTATTTAAGCGGCTAAATGCAACGTCCTTACTCAATCGTGTGAAGTTATTTAGCATCGCAGTTATTTGCTTTCTCGCGTTGAGTCCGCATCACAGTCAGGGCCATTAATCCCCATTTGTACGAATAGACGACGCTCTGTGGTGTCAGTGGCATCGAGTATGGTAATACTACCGTGCCAAGTGTAAGGCCAAACAGTTCGCGTATATCGGCCGGTATTTAGCTCCCTCATTAAGCTTTAAAACGATTTCACGTCCAGCTTTACGCCCTTTACGGTGTGACTGAAATACGCACCAGTAGCAAGTTTTAAACGTATACGGTCAGAACATGGTACAGTCGTCTAACGGGTAGTTAGTGGGCAAATTCATAAAAGACTTACCTCCGTATTCATAAAAGCACAAAACCTATTTTATTTAAAGTTTGCTTTGTCACTTTCCGTCAGATGTAAATGTCACGACGGATAAGGATAAATCATATTTTAAGCATATTTTAGACTTGACAGAAGCGCATGGAGATAACCTCATGTGCTTTTATTTAGTCCATTAGAGAACATACTCTTTTACCGAACAATGGTCTTCGCGTGTGATATCCATGGAGTTATTTCTCTAATAAGTCCATGTGAGTGTCTATAAATAACTCGACATTGGCGAAGTACACCTTAACAGGAGTGAAAGCCATTAATTAAAATTACATTTAGATTAGAAGCATATTTCAGTTATTATGCTTTTATTAATAAGAAGAAAAGTTGTTAACAAATTCCTCGTAATTATCGCCGTAGACATGTTACGGAAAAGTAGTGTCGTGGCGACAACTTCCGACTCTATAACTTGCACTATAAATTTTGCTACATTTGCAACAAGCATGCGGGCTATCGCCAAATGAAAATGCGGTGTAATGCATTGAGTGCCGGTGACACGTCTGACGCGTTCAAACTACATACAATATCTAGTTGTTGGCAGTGAATGTGCTAACCAAGATGTTTGTAAGTTTATTGAACTGCCTAAAATTGGGCGCCATGAATTAGAGCGGTCGTGTTACGCACGCGTGCTTGAACACGTTTTTTGTAACAACACTAACATCGTTGTCAATGAAATAGACAATGCTTTATACTTAGTCGTACCTACTTAGTTTAAGATTATTTTTTTTAAGAAACAATGGAACCGCTTTGTGTCTCTTTTCTCTAATTTTAAATATCTGTATTTGCTAAATGTATAAACGTCAAACACAGTTCTTGTTTAGACTAGAATATTTTTAAATTGGAGAAAACTGAGCCGAATTGGACCAAATATTAACCTTTTAAATGGATTGTTTGAAGTCGTAATAAATTCCACAACGGGACTTAAATGTTGCCCCTGAAATCGAGTGTCAAGGCAGCATGCCTCGATGCTGAGCAGTAACCATTTGGATGTTAACTATTAGTGAAATTACTTTTAGTATACAACATTCTTCTTTTTTTTCCAATGCTTTGTTATTTTCTGTGTGTTATTGTTTGTTGATTTATTAGCCGAATAAACTATTACCAGCATTTTTCTTTTTCTTTTCAATGCTGAGTGTCATTGGATTTTTGTGGAGAAAGCAGACGAGCAATTTGACATGATGCACGATGGGAAGATATCAAACAACACCCACAACACTAGAGAATCCCAAAAGAACTACCAACCTTTGATAAAATGTATCATCTACATAAATGCCTGCCTAATTTAAGAGGAGAACATCTGCTACAGAACTCCTTTAGGTAACCTACTTCCCACAGAATAATTAATAGCTATTGGATTGCACTATTATCTTAGTTAAACCCTGTAGACTCCGAAAAATGTGTTACAGCTTAGTGCACAAAAACCGGCACATGCAGACACCATTTGTGTAACATATGCGTTTCTTTAGTAACAGCGACTTTGATTACGATCTCACCCCTTAACCAGGCAAATGGAACATCTCATTTAAAACCGTCAAGAATTAAACCGTACCTTACACGCTATAACGTTAGAAATCCATTGCATCTAGACAGTTTACGGCCTTGGTTAACACATGCGTCTTGCTAATAAGTAAGAACTTTCTCACAGCTGAGTAAAAACATCTCTCGAGCAAGTTCTTTTATTTTTGTTGGTACACGTTTCACCACTTCATTAAGTACTTTTTGTCTGTTTTCTGTCTAAGTGCTTTATTTAACAAGAATGAGGTAAGGGTTCTTAACCTTTTGCAGTAGCGGACCACTTAGAGAGAAGTGAATGTAAGGGACGTTAAGAGTACTTGAGAATTAATCGTGCTGGGATCCCAGCACTCATAACATGGACCCCTGGGGTCTACAAACCCAGAGCCATTAATCTCTAGATTAGAGGTTCTCAGCCCATGCTCATACTGCCCACTACTAGTAAACTGCGTGGAGGTACGAGTGTACTGCGTCAAATTAGAGAAGTGGAATGATGTCGAAGATTTAAAGAAAACAATTAACAGGTTTTTAATTTATAAATGGAAACAACTTTTTAATTCATAATGTATAAAAAAAAAAATACTAGAAAAGTTACGCTATGAAAATAGTAGGGAATTAAGAGGGGCGTGCCGCAGGGCTCAATATTAGGTCATGTCTCGTATTGTTTACATTTTTTTAACAAATGTTTAGGGCAATTTTGTTAACATGCCTGCTTCAGATCATTGTTATAAATTTGATGAATGACGCAATCAACGCGAAACGCAAAATTTTGCACGCCTGTTTAACAACCAGGTTTGGTGTTGAGCCAAAACCATTCAAAAAAGACGTTTTGTAAGTGTTTACTTATTTCAATCGCAAAGCATAATTATAACAGTCTGATGATTTTCACTAATTCATTTAAAATGCCACAGTCGGATTTAATTAGCACCACCCACGTTGCACAAGCGCCAGTATAACCGCGCGTGATTACGGGTTACCTACGTAGTGATTTGCGTCTGTGTACTTCACCTAGATCGTGGTTCACTGCCCCTAGATAATTAGTTCGCCATCAAACGGTTAGTCACTCAGTCATGCCCTCTAAGCTTCAACTACATAACTTAAGCGAGTGCACGATTTTTAAGGTTGAATTAGAGTTCCGTTTCCGTTTTAAAAAGTCAAAAAACCGACTTCAAATGGTTCAAAAGGGTGTTTTGTCAAGCTGAAAATTGTGTTTTTGGGATCGTCATCCTCATCGTATCAGCGTCACCTCCACTGCTGGATATAGTCCTTTCTTTAAGATCTCCATCTCTACGTCCTAGATCCTTCTGTTTTAGGGAACCCTGGAAGTATTTGTTGTGTTAGACAGGCTCGTTGGCCTTGGTTGCAGCTGTTCACTTTAATTACTAAGTGCCAGTATTCACCATTGTCGTTTCTCAGTTTGTAAAAGAATTAACTGGTGAACTTTAGTTGTCTTGTCAGGCCTAGATGAGCTACATACCGCTAAAGTTAATAAATTTTCGAACACTGACAAAACGTATATGATTGTAAGCTGACGGTCTATCGCGACGGCCGCTTATGTCAATTCCATAAATTTTGTCAGTTTTTAAAAATCACTAACGTTCGCGTTATGCGTTTGGCTAGGTATTCCAACTTTGGTCACAGATTTATTCGATAATCGTGCCAGTTTATAAAAGTAAGTGAAGTTGTTAGTTAGTTAGTTTAGTAAAGCGTGACATAGACAAAACTGATGATCCGTGACACTGAATGTTTTCAATGATGGCAGCCAATCGACCACATCGCCAGTTGTTCAATATACTAGTATTGCTTCATTTTTAATACTTTATTAGCCGCTTCTGGGAAAAATAGATTTGAATTCGTTTTCCTTGTAACACCGTATTCTTATTCAGTATTGTTTACATCAGAAATTCCCTGAATGATGTTACACAAAGTACCTACAGAAAAAGAAGGAGAAAAGAATAAAAGGTTTGGTTTAAATAAACGAATTCCTCCAAGAAGGTAATAGAAACTGCAAGCAGGGACTTTCCATGAATTGACGTTATGACAAAATGAAACGATACAACTCCATTAGAATTCATCATGAGTATACTATCATCATTATAGTCATTATTCTTAGTTAAACCACTCTATAACCTCTACATTTGAAGGAGTCAACTGAGTTAGCTAGAGATGACAATGACAATCACAAATAAAATTAAACAAAAAAATTGGTATCGTTCACAGAATAAAGACTAAAGCCATAGAAACCGTACTAAATAAGCAGAAAATACATTATGGTTCACTTCTTTTTACTTATGGTTTTCATAGTGAGTTGGAAAGAGATGCATCTATAGCTGTTCTTTCGTTATTTGGTACATCGGCACAAGTAAGGCGTGATTTGGACCTATAAGCACCTATCCTATAGTATTTGGACCTATAGTATAGGTATAGGTCAGTCAAACGTTTGACGTTTCTTCACCTTACGGCGATGACACATTAAATAAGAAAAGACACCTAGTTTTTGTTTCGTTTCCTCTTATCAATACGTAATCTAAAAAGTAGAGACAAGTAGCTGGTGCAACGTTCATCTTATTGCACGGCTTCTATGCCTTAAGTCTTTATTCTGTAATATTGTTCCACTTTGATCTGAATCATCGTCGTGTTGGCTATACTGAACCACAGGCCTTCCAAAGCGAAACCTATTTGCATTGGGCCTTCATTTACTCACTGCCTTTTTCTTTTGGATGACAGACCATTCCTAAAGTAATTTAGTAGTAGGAGGTATAAGTTTTACTGGCCTCAAATAAAGCCACAGTACCAACATGCAGTAAACTAATGAATAAATTATTCAAGGGGACGGAACCCTGTCCACACGCGATGGGCACATGAATCAACTGCGACACGCTGAACTGAGCTCGCGTAGTTTTGGATTTAAGTATCATCTTCTTAACTTAGTTTTATTACGCATGAGATTTTATGAATAACTAGAGGACGCCCGCGACTTCGTACGCGTAGAATTAGTTTCCCGCTACTCCCCCCATTTCTTCCCGTTGGGGGTCGATTTTCGGTAAATCCTTTCATAGTACTCACTTACATCATGAAAGGAACCCCTGTACCAAATTTGAAGTTTCTAGGTACAGTAGTTTCGGCTGTGCGTTGATATATAAGTCAGTAAGTCAGGTTTGCCTTTTATATATATAGATGATGAGATGATGGCCATAGGCCTCCATCTGGCGGCTCGTCGGTCCGTTTTATTGGAGGTCTACCCACGCTCTCTTCCGGTACGCGCACACCACTCGAGAACTCTTCGACCTCAACGACCATCAATGTGTTTTTCGAGCGATAAGCCCCACTCACTGTCACTTAAGCCTAGCCTATTTCGACATGTTACTGTATTGTCAAAGTTATGATAGATCTTATTTACTTGACAGTAATGGCGTCCCAGTTATGCAGAAATTTTGTTCTACCGCGTAGAAAACAGGCCCAGTAGGTAGTTGTTTTTCTGATTCAAAATGTAGTTTGATCGAATTTATCGATAGACATGACGTATTAAATTTTGAGTTCGATTAGATAACGTTATCGATTCTTAGATGGGCCTAATTATAACGATTTATAAAAGCGATGTGTAAAATAGTACAAAGTTTTTTATAATGACTAATTAGGCTAATTAGCGATTTGTTACCTTATCATCGAATATATTTAGTCTGTGCAAGGATTTTGTCAATGTTTCCTGTTCCTGTTGTATGATAAATGATAACAGGTGATATAGAATTAACCCAGGGACTGGTTATGCGTATTAATACGTTTTAAGTAAGAATATAATTGAACAAAAATAAAAATCTTAATATATTTAATTTCATCGTCCGAAAACTTATATTACTACCCACTACCTATATATAGTGTTTTTAATACACCAAGTCCCGCCTTACTACTAAATTTTATTCTTCGCAGACAGGTACATGGACGCAACCTAGCAATGGTAAGTTGACTGACAGGGCGCGCCTTCGTGTATGCCTTCGACCTTCGTCCATGGTTCATCGACTATACCGAAGCTTAGCAGAATCTGCGTTAATCGAGCTGCGAGAAAAACGCAAGAAGTAACATGGCGTTCTTTCGGTCGTGACCACACCGGTCGACGTAAAAGACGCGATCAAAACGTGACGCAGGACGCAGTAGACGCGCCACTGCGTAAACTTTGCGTCAGCTTATTTTAAAGCCGCGTATCCACCAAGCGCACGCGCTCGCGCGGCAGCCTCGCGAGCCAAATGCTCGGTCCGTGAGGACGTGCCTCAGGACTGTTCGGGCGCACGTTCCCTCCCCGAACAGTCCTGAGGCACGTCCACACGGACCGAGCATTTGGCTCGCGAGGCTGCCGCGCGAGCGCGTGCGCTTGGTGGATACGCGGCTTAAGATTCGGTGTGGTCGACCCACATTACATTGCACAGTACATTGTTGATTTAGTTTATTCTTAAGCACCACTATCAGGGAATATAAAATCTAAATGAATAAACAGCAAAAATTGCAAAAACGAAGATAGCCACCCGTTTGCCGGCCCATTATCAATATTTGTCCTTCCACTTATCAAATAAGCAGGGATATCGCTATCCTAAGATCTACGTCATTCTTTAGTGAATTTCAAATCTCGTAAGTTTCGAATAAGGTTCAAATGTATTTGGCAGGGTGTCTTGATTTATGACATTAGGTTTAACGAAGATTTAATTTATTTAGAACCAGTGACACACCTGGCGAGATAGAATTACATACAAATATTTTCTTCGGGCTATAAACTATCTCTGTACAAAGTTCACATCAGTCGGTTGAGGCGTTGAACTATAAAAACGGAACAAACAAACAAACACTTTTTGCATTTGTAGTATTATTAAGTATTATGTTAGACATTCTTAGTTACTAATTAGTACAAATGCAAAAGTGTGTATGCAGTTTAGGTATTTCTATACTCTACGTCTTCTATCTTATCTCTACTTGTTCCTCAGTCTGACGTCGGCAAAGATTAATAATGATAACACAGGGAGACAGCGTGTTTTAAATAGCTACGCAAATATATCTTCCAAATAAGTATCCAAGGGGTACCGGCCTGACAGTTCATGTAATAAGAACACAAGACTATCAGTAATTATAAGATTTTGGAATTTAAAAAAAAAGTTAAACATAATATTTTTTTACAGATTTCAGACTGTAAAGCAGCCGGAAAGACTATACATACAACATTTGATTGTAAGTAGGTTCTGGAAATCCTGGATTTTGGGTGCATATAGCTCGACAAAACAGGGTTGGTAACAAAAGTGGGAATTGAATCATGTTACCAATTATTTTATAATGACGTTTAGGGTTACAAACGCGAGCACGCTAGGGGTCATATAATAAGCAGTACCTATCTGGAGGATGTTCATACATTAGCCATTTTAAGATTGAAACTCTGTTGACAACCCTGAGTATTTAGTTGGATTACTTTTGTTACACTTTTCTTCGGGTCTCTCGGACGGAACACAACGTATGAAAGCACTATTAGCAGGTATGATGACCAGTGATCGGAATAGGTAGTGCAATTTCACGGGATTTCGGTGTGTAAGCTTAGTATGGATATAACTTGTAATCCCGGATTTTCCATAAAAAGTATTAAAGTTTGTGTTTGGTTTAAAAAAAAAAACAGGTGAGATTACACAAATTGACCTAGCCCCACAGTAAGCTCAAAAAAGTTATTAATTTATAATTTTGACAATTATACTGCAAGTACAAAGTTGGTATTGACGAAATATGTAGACACTTTAATTTCGACATTCTTGCAAACAAAAATCCTTGTATAACCCTGTATATACTTCAATTAATATCATGTCCAGAAAATATTCAGTGAAAAAATACGAATCCCGGAATCCCGGGTCTTATCCATATTATTTATAATGTTTGAGGTCATTTACCCGAAATTGCACTACCTATTCCGATCACTGGTGATGACTATAGCAATCCGAACAAACATTTCACAAGGCACTGCTAAACGTTACTCATTTAAACTCAGTGTTATAATAGAAAATAGAACTCCTACTTGCAGTGGTTGATCTAGTTAAAAAACGTTAGTAACACCTTGCAACTATTTAATTAGATTCTTGATGACTTGATGCTTTTTAAAGAGATTGCGGCGTGGTCATTAGGGTAAATATTGATTGTTTTTTTTTCGCTCATTGTGATGTTAATGAATTAACTTTGTTATCATAATGAATTCGAGATTAAAAACGAACGTTTTTACAGTTTATTCTCGTATCCTTGATTCATAATGATTAATGACGTACTGTTTTATAGAGAATGAAGAAAAAATTCAGTATTGGAAAAAAATGGTACAATTTAATTAATTGACTAGCACTATTGTTAACCATGTCCACAAAAACACCTTTTTTCCATGTACTTTGATAATATTATCATATACGATGCCAATTAGACAATGGTTAAATCCACGTCTTTTTTTTCCATGCCCATAACAATGTAATGTTTATAAATACAATAAAAATGTTATTAATTTTCTTTGTCCAGCTACCTACCTAGCACAAATTTTTATATTCCGCTTGTCGCTCTTGTCAGTTAAGAGGCCACATAATATACTGCCTCGCCCACATACAAATCATATCATAAGAGATGGCTTTCTGTGCTTTCATGCGAGCAACGTGAAATGGAGATAGTTTTCGCGATATTTGAGAATTGCAGAGGTAAAGTCAAAAATGTTAATATTTAAGTACTATAAAACCACATTTACTGAAAAAACTGCTATACCAGAATTGAGAAGTTATAAGTAATTGCATCTTAAATCAAAAATCATAAAAACGATGGCAGGTTTCAAAGATTCAACCAAATCATGCAAACACGCGAAAAAGGTTTCATGTTCGAAAAATAAAAGTATCAAGTTATATTATATAAAAATGTTTAACAGTTTTCAGGAAAAAATAACTATTTTAGTATACATGATTGTTATGGTTATTGACATACACTCTCTCAAAAAAATGTGAAGATACAAGAGAGATTTTGTCTTAATTGACAAAAAATTAAAACAATCATTATGATATTAGGTATATCGACAAAAGCGGATAGTAACAACAGCAAGTTCTTTAGTGATTCAACTATTTAATACCTATCTTAGTTGATGTAGACTTGTCAGGCTCGTATGGAATCAAGATGCTTATGCCTAACAATCACAATCTTGTTAGAAGCGACCTAATTTTTTTTCAGTGTAGTTTTGATTGCCTTTACATGGTTTAAGGCATGGTGCATGCTGCTCCATGTAATAAGCAGTCACGCCTATTAATAATATGTTTAGCTTTATTTATTTTTATGATTTTATCTGTACATTTTAGTTTATGTATAATGTAGGTACTTAAATAAATCGCTGTTGTTCGATAAATTAATTAATATTATTAAATTTTAATTTGAGATCCAGTTCCCGAACAACACCGACTAAAGCATAATGTGCCCTCTTAATTCGTTGACGAACTGACTGGCCAGATGTTTAAAAAATAATTTGACTGTGATAGATGTTTACAGTCTCCGCCGTCTCATCTTTGTCAGCAAATCTCAAGAACCCGCCGCCCGACCGGTTTCTCGCAAACTGTACTTGGCCGGTAGGGACAGAATTTTGCTCGAAATTTTGGCAAAACACGATTCCTGTTTCTGCGCAGGTAGACGGGATACCTTTAACTTTCATTTGATTTACCATTTTTTACGGGTCTACCTACGTACAGTCAACCAATTTGATTCCTAGGCCACTATTGACTTTGTCAATGTGACGTTGTAAACCAAATCATAAGAAGTCTGTAACGTTTGGTTGTCAACGTCACTTTAACATAGTTCAAAGTGGTCTAGAAATCAAATTGGTTGACTGTACACAACTCAGGGTAGTGATTCTGTCAAAAGCAAAGGTGAGCGAACGCAGGAGTGATGTCCAAGCGGCGAGTTTAAGTAGTCCCGTCAAAGCTAACGAAACACATTTCAGCGCGTGTATTCAATTTGGCAGCATGGCTTCTCGAACGTATAAGGCTGCCTAATTGAGAATGCACGCGCTAATATGTGTTTTGCTCGCTCTGACGGGACTACTTAAACTCGCCACTTAGACTTCACTCCTGCATTCGCTCACCTTTGCGTTTGAGAGAATCAATATCCAGGCCTGGGGGCCTAATATGGCTGCTTATATGCCGTGACCAAGTGTGGATAACGCATCCGTCAGCTTCTGACACGGAAATAAGTAGGAGAGAGACGGATGCTTTATCCACATTTTGTCACGCGATAAATGTAGTCATACTAGGCCCGCTGGAGGGTTTAAAGCCCCTTATCTTATAATTGCCGCTTTTGGACTTTGGATGGCTGAAATTTCTCTGAAATGTTTTTTAATCCTCACTGATTGATTATAATAAATATTTTCTAGATTAAATTGTAACTGCTAGATAAAAAAAATTACAAATATAAAGATCTAAAAAAAAGCAAGCTTTAAAAAACCGAATTGCTGTTTGAATAATGTCGTCAATATAGGTAAGTAATGTTATTTATCATATCATGTCCCTTTAGTCCCATCTCGTAGCCACATTTGGTAGCTGGCTTCCAAATGGGATAAATAACGTTTGTCCTAACGCTTCGTTTTCCCGAATTATTCTTTGTCCTAAACTGGTATTTAGCTGAATCGGACAACTTTTTAAGTTTTCCAAAAATATCTGCGGTTACGTTAGGTTAGGGTTGTAGGTAGGGATAAGTTCGCCATTGAATATGTAAAAAAATCAAAATTCAGGGGAAATCGTTTTAGGGGGTCTATAATGTCCGCCATAATTATTTATAGTCATAATGTGTTTTCGATCATAATCATCGCAAGTTATAACGTATTTATTTAAGAAACTGTTATTTTCCAGGCTTTTTATAAATCAAACCTCACCTAACCTAGCCTGTCTACATGTTAGATATTTCAGAAAATCTGAAAAGTTTCCAGTTTCAGCGATATACAAATTATGTCAACAATGACATTAAGTATGACCAATAAAATTATTGAAAACAAAGGGCTCCCGGTTTTAGGATATAGGCAGGTAAGAAAATTCCGACAAACGATGCTTTAGGAAAAATGTCGATTAGGGATTCCAATAAGTATACCTAGACCCATGTGAGCGAGCATTTGTTCCTTAGTCTTAGATGTTTTCGATCTGTTTATTTAAGTAAGTACCTATTTATTTATCTGTACAAGTATGTTTATCGTTGCCTAGCGCCCATAGTACAATCCTAGAGCTTAGTTTGGGACTAGATCAATTGGGATTGTTCATATTTTTACAATTACTCTAATTCGAAAACCATTTCGAGGAATGGGGTTTTAAAGCCGTTCTGCATTATTAAGTTTTTGAAATATTTATCTATTTCGGATATTTCGACAAAAGTATATTTAACCTTTGTTTAACTTTCGTTTTTGGCTTGAAGCCCTCCTAGGTGTATCTTACGGGTTAGGCGAAAACCGTTTGAAATAGTATGTTTTAATACATTATTACAATCACTTTTTATCATTAGATACCATTTAATTGTTGTAATATATTAGAAAATGCCAGCTCAAATTAAAAATAATCATGTCATCCATAAAATGTCTGCAAAAGAAATAAAGATATTCAAACAAAACTATTGGGTCAAATACAAAATGAATGAACTTAGTCTCTTAAAATTACCCATTTATTCGAATAAGAATGTAAAAACAGTGAGTTATTTCTTTTGGTCTATCCCAATTTGTGTCAGATGTCACCTGATATTTATTTTATTTAACCTAACCTGCGTACGTGCCTATACAAGTATAAGTAATTAACATAAGAAACCTTTTAGGTACCTTGCACGTTAACTCATAAACCGCGTCATAAATAACACATGAATAACTCACAGACCTTGACATTTAGTAGGTTACCGGTAGGTGTCTAATCGTCATGTTGACAAAACACGGGCTTTGTGTCAGAAACAACTGATCGTTCCTCGGAACTTGCACTGGGACTTCGCAACTCAATTACGTAATAGATCATAGGTACCTACGAATCTTTTAAGTTGACAGTACGCTTTTACTATCTTAAGTTCAACTTTAGGGCACTGCCTATCGCAGCTACCGGCCGCGATGTGCATTGCCCAACTTGACCACTTACCCACTTACGTTATCCAATTGTAACAAGAAATTACCGACATTGAGCAACGAAGATAAAAATACTTGAAAAAAATAACAGAAATCTTTTACGTCTCACAAAGTCACAAATGTGGGTTAGTTTTTTTTTCACATTAGAATAATAAACGGTCAACTGGATTTTACAGAAGCGCGTGGAGATAACCCCAAAACTAAACCGAACAATTTTATTGTCCTCGCGTGTGATAGGCTAGATCCATTGACTGGTTTCTCCACGGTTTCTCTAATAAATTCATGGTGATCGTCTAAAACTCGACACTCGTAAAACAACGAGTAGAAGCCATGACTTAAGGGAAAAAATTGTAAAATTCGCAAAAGTTACTTTTAATAACGCAAATTACCAAAATACTAAAAAATATTTATCTACGGATTCTAAATTAATTCTTGTTGTTAATTATTTATAGACGATGCAAGGTATTTAATTTAAAATTTTAACCTCGTGGCAAAAATATATAGGTATAAATTAACGGTATTTTTTTCAAATCCTAAAAAAAGAAGTAAAGTTAGCACCTACCTACACCTAGTAATCTTAATTGGTACGTATTTAAATATGCAAATTTACGTTGACGACGTTGCAATAAAAAAATAACTCAAGGTTAAGTTTTAACTAAAAAAAACAATTTAAACATTTACCTACTGTAATTACTAATTCCTACCCAACATTTTCAGATGTTACTTATCATACATTTGGCATTCATTTATACCTCAGTCAAAACAAAACAATGCTCGCAGACCGTAAAGTAACCCGTTACTCCTTGCGTCATCGGCTTACCAACCTCCAAAAACATACCTAAGGTCTAATCCTATTAACACATTCAGAACTATAAAATTCCCATTTTAGGAACGTTTTGTTTGGAAATTAGGAAGTCTGGCACCTATGTGAATCCATTCACGACCCATGATAGGGACACGGAACTACACGGGGCAACTCATAAACCCATACTAACTAGGTACCTACGATTAAGCGCTGCGTGTTAAGGACGGAAGCAATTAAGTAAAATGTAAGTGCCGTGTAATAATATCAACATAAAACCCTATTAAGTCAACCATAAATATTTCTCTTTTCTTTCTATTCTTGGCATCAATGAATGAAGTGCCACTCGAGATGAAATGTCAGACACATTTTTTGACAGATCTCATGCCTATGTTACATGATATCTATTAGTCTGATTGCCGGACGGACGCACGTGGCCGTGATTACAGCGTGAGATGACATTAATACGTAGATAGATATATTAGTTTATAGTAAGTTACTCACATCATAGCTCCAGGTGCAGGACACGCCAGCAAACTTGGCGACGCAGCGCCCCAGCTCCACGTCTTCGTGCGTAGTGTACAGATGCTTTAGGCAGTACTTCACGTGCGGAGCCACCCTCCGCAGCGTCTCCCTAGAAAACAACACCCCCGGCCCGCCCATACAAAAGTTCTCATTATAGTCTAAAGCAAGGGCATCCCTCTCGTCGTTCGTCCCTCTCCCGGCCTGCCCTATGAACTGCGGCTTCCGGCTGTCCACAGAGCGCAAGAACTCCTCCAACTTATCACCTCTCACGTAAACGTCATCGTCCGCTCTCATAAACCACTCGAACCGGTCCCCGTACTTCTCGTACATGTGGAGAAGCATCAAGAACGACTTCTTCTGCGGAGGGTAGCTGTCGTCCACGCCCCGCAGAGGCACCAGCGGCAGCCCCGGCGCTCGTGACACTTCCGAACTGAAAAATGCAATACGACCAGGCAAGTCCTGGGCCCACGTTTCAAACACAGCCTTCGCTCTGGAATCCAAGTACTGCTCGGCAGTCATCACACCCACAAACACTAAACTTCTGTTCGAGTTCTGAATAGTCTCCTCTGGGCCCATGTCTATTAAGGCCAACGGGTCCGCTACGAATTTCCCTGCGTCCGGACATGCTTCTATGGAAGTCCTTGATGAGGACTTTAAGCAGAGCTTCAGAAACACCCCTAGCGTAACGCCGGCGACGACGCCCGCCACCAGGTGCATCCACTTGCTCCTGCGGGGCATCTCGGGGGACTGCGCGATCAGAGGCTGCCTCGGTTACCCGGCGTCGACATGTGCGCATTCCAGGAATAGCCTTTTTATCCCTTTTTTGTAGCTGGGATACATTAGCGGGCAGCTTTTTTGTTCGGTTTTCGCTCCCTCCGGCGGGGAGCGATCACATGTTCGGGG
Organism: Acleris cristana; assembly: GCA_948252455.1. Classification (NCBI taxonomy): domain Eukaryota; kingdom Metazoa; phylum Arthropoda; class Insecta; order Lepidoptera; family Tortricidae; genus Acleris; species Acleris cristana. The sequence continues at coordinate 3,358,584 of OX411788.1, forward strand.
TGAACGAGTCGCGTAACACGAATGTGAGCCCGCTATCTCGCTATCGCCCGAATATCGGATTTGCAGATGTTATCGGCGGCGCGGCGAGGCGCGGCGCGTATCGTAATGCGACCCGTTCATGTTACACGCGCGAGCGCTGAGCGCGGAGCGGTCCAACTCGTGCGCCGGTCGACGGCTGACTGGACTACCTCAAAACAAAACTCGCTGCAGCGGTAATTCTGAGTGTCCGCAGTCTTGCGGCCGTCACGTTCGCACTCGCGCGGAACCAGTATGTTTGTTCCCGTCTACTGGCCAGTGGGTTTGTGTCCTGGATTCGAATGAACTTGTCCCATTCATCGCGGCGTCTGGCCGGTGACAATAGACGACGCGAGCGGCCGTCGTCGGGCGCCGGCACCGGCACGGCCGGCCACTCGTGCCTCTTGTGGGAAATTAACATTTTCGCGAACCACTCGAGAGTAAGATTGCAGGAACTACGCGATTCCCGGCGAGCGGCGGATGTCTGTTGTTCTTTTAGCTGCACGCAACGAGCCAATTGTCTCCATTGACTGCAGACGAACAAGGATATTATGGTAATATGAATTGAATAACTGAAACGTTAATGCCGTAGGCTTATTTAGATTCCGGTTAACGTGCTATGCCATGAACTCGTTGTCTTCGTGAGGACGTGTATGTTCATTACTTATTTTATTACGTACTTTACTGTAATAGAACTCGGAGAACAATCCAACAATTTCTTGCTAACTAGGGTAAAGAAACAGGCTTATCTCAGTTATCATCTCATCTGTCGGCTCTATTAAAAAGGAAATACATAGATATGCGACCTAAGGCTCCACAGTCACTTTAATTAAACACTACTTTTTGTATTCCTAATTAAAACAGGCAGGAAGCTGTTGAAAGCATTAAGGGGTGACCAATGCAAAAACCTTAGGAAAAAAATAGTCAATTCCTATACTTACAAGTTGTAAGTTACAACTGATATGATAGATGACAGCTTAAGATAAGATAGGGAAATTACCAATGTGTCTCTACTCCACAACGAACCCCAGGGACCTGACACACATCTAATAAACTACTTCGCAGATATACGTTATATTATTAGCTCTAATATACACCAAATATCGTTATCATTGCGTATAATAACAATTTAGCAACTAAAATAAAACATTAGTTTAAAAAACATCGTTTACTTTGTACGAAACGCCTTATCTTCGCAAACCTCTTGACAATGACCTACTATCTCAGATCTCAGCCACTAGTATTTTAAACCGTCAACGTGCTTATTAGAATTTAAAGTGGTGTAAAGAGATATCTGAATAAAAAGTGGGTTGGCAGCACGTGTGTATGGTGTGTGCTGACACACTTGTGGGCGTTACGAACATGCGTTATATCAATCAACACGTATCTAGTTGCTAGTGTTTTTGAAACCACCTACTTATCTTAAATGTACATCAAAATCAAACCTTGCTCAAAATAGTTGATTGATCTCTACATAGTATATTTTTTTTAAAAACCGCCTTCAAAAACGCTAAGTTAAAAAAAGTTATTTTCTGAAGGCGGTTTTTTGTTTTTTAAAACATTAATTTTATTTTATACTTTTAGTGATCAAAATAGGTACGCTGTTACGTAGTGCCACTTCTTAGTTGATATGAAACTTAGTTATTGCACGCGCGCCGCAAGCAACGCCGTGGGAAAGTCATAGTCATACTTCAACAAGTAAATATTCTTCGCTGTAGTCGCTCAACTATTTTAATCGAGATATCTTATCGCCATCCTCAAAATGGTACCGTTGAGGAGTTCCGGTGGCCATATGTGGTCTTCATCATCAGTTCCACTTCACCAAGTGATACTTTCTGGATGCAAATGCTACACTTTTTGATAGTTGTGTGACCTTTAAGGTTTTAGAACCAAAAGACATCAACGGGCACTACATCGTAAAATATTTACTATGAAGGACTTATTCCTTTAGCACTGAGAAGCATAATAGATTAAATTAGTTTCTTAAAGTTTAGACCACTGGCTTATGCCCGCGACTTCGTCCGCGTAGATTTTGATAATCGTTATTCCCTCGGGAACTATCTTAATGTCCTATTCCAGGACCTAACCTATATGTGGTGTTATCTATGAAAAGGGACCTCATTGTCGATGGCGCTTCTGCCATTATTAAAGGGGCTTCTAAACGGGCCATATTTTCACTGCAATATGTGGCCGGCAACTTTTGGTGTCCCTCTCTTACCCGTATGTTAGAGAAAGGCACCAATAGTTGCCGGCCACATATTGCAGTGAAAATATGGCCCGTTTAGAAGCCCCTTTACGATATAAATACAACGTCGCGTGACGCAGTGCGGCGTAAGCGCCATCGACAATAAGGTCCCTTTTCATAGATAACGCCACATATGTGTGCCAAGTTTCATCCCGAACCGTTTCTTTAAATTCATACAATGGCTACCCTTCCTGAGATTCTACTCGTATTGTCAAGAACATAAAAGGGTGGATACACATGAAAAGGTAACATAATATGTCACAAGGTCGAATTTTTGTACCTACCTGACTGTTGAATTTGTCCGAATTTTCATAAGTTTGGAATGCGTTTTTATCCAAAACCACCATTCTCCAGGATTGTTATAAATCAATCCTAAGCTAACCTAGAGGATGGATATCTCTTTAACCATTTTTTTAAATAAATATGTTCATGAAAAGTGCTTTTTTAACTTACGAATTTTCGGAGAAATGAAAAAGTTGACTATGAAAATTCGACCTTGTAAAGCCGAGCCTGAATACCTAAAAACAAAGCTATCCATTAATTACATGGCAACGAACTGGGGCCTCTCCTCTATTCAACTCTATAAAACAGAGACCCTAGACAAAATGCTTAACGCTATCGAAAACGATTTTCGAAAACTGTCAGTGTATGGAATTGACATAAGAGCTTGACGCGACCATCCGACCGCTTGCGTCAAACCTATACATTTCCAATAACGATAACGATCTCACAGTGCATATCGCCTAGGGCCACAGTAGGGTAAATCGTCAATTATTGGCCACCGTCAGTAACTGGCCACTTTGCATTAATCTGTTTGATGCAAAAGATATGCTGATACTTTTGCGATTAAACTAAAACGTAAGATGTGGTTTCCTATAATTGGATAAGCATCGATTTAGATGTGACACTAGATATAAGCATAAGTCGGATGTATTATCTGTTGGAAATCCTCAATAAATAAATAAATAAATACCTAGATCCAGAGTTGTTATCCGGACTACTGCCAAAGTATCTTTACGAACGGCGTCTGTATATATAATGGGTGGCTAGTAACTAAATGTCATTTTCTCAAGTGGCCAGTTATTGAAGATTTACCCTATTGCTTTTGTCGTATTTCCGTGTTGTCAACGTTTTGATAGCTCTTATTTACTTGACAGTAATGGCGGCCGAGTTAAAGCCAATGCCTATCACGTCAAAAACAATCAATATTGTTTTACCTTGTTAAATAGAGCCCCAGAAAGCTACCAGCCCTATTATGGTCGTGTTTATCGAAAAATATACCTAAACGCAGATTAAATATCTGTCACTTTCTGACCAGTATATAAGTGCGAAAGTGACGGATGTTTTATCCACCACGATAAAGGCGACCACAATACGGGCCCTGACGGCAACTAAACTTTGAATACCCGTACGGCTTGCAATGGGTCAGCATCATGAATAACTATACATTTTAATTAAGAACCTTGTCGCATTTAACGATTTGTAAAGCAGTTGCAACAGGGGCCCTAATATGGCTGCGTTTATCGCGTGACAAAGTTTGGATAAGGCATCCCGTCACCTTCTGACACGTAATATAAGTACGGTAGTGACGGATGCTTTATCCACATTTGACGCGCGACATAGAAGCAGCCATATTAGGCCCGCTGAACTTATATTGGAGAAAGATATTTTAAATCACACTTTACATAAAGCGGTAAGGGGGAATACCTTAAAAATCCAAAAAATACTGAAAATTTAAACACTGAATTGAAAATAACTCTTTATTTATACATTATTTCCATATGTGAAGCTGAAGTATAAAACCACACACTACGTCCAAGCGACCACATACACCTCACTATACAAACACAACTGGATAACCAGAAGTCAGAATAGCCTATGTCCGTGAGGATGGAAAACGGAAAAATGAGCTCAACATGGGGGCCTAAAGAGAATATTTAATTAAATTACAATTGCACATACGCTATTTTAACTTCTGCGGCCCGTTACACGAAGCTACAAGTTACAAATCACAAGCGAAACTCTCTTTCTAGCAAAAGGAGTTAGAAAGAGACTTCCGCTTGTAGTTTGTAACTTGTAGCTTCGTGAACTGGTCATCCAAATTCGAATTACCATGACACCAGCCCCTTTTCAAAAGCATTAGAGGTCATTTTCAATCGACGCAGCTGTCATCGTAATTTGATAAAATATAAAAATTTAATACAATAAATAAAATGGATTGCAACAATTCAATGAAATACCTATTTAACATTCAACTCTTGTATTGGCTGTGAAAATAAATTTACATCTCTGGGCTGTATTTAGATTATACAGAGTGTTGTCTAAAGCACAAGTAAATAATTAAACTACTTTTACACACCAGTACCTAATTGCTTCGAACTAGGAACAATAAAAACTAATAAATTAGTTTCCCGAATGCTCGAATTGTTAAGGCATTGTGACGCGACTGATATAATACAACTTACTCTTACTAGAGACGATCTTCATCAATCTTCATTCTTATTTCCTTCTGTTACAGGACACACTGTACGTACAGTCGAGTACAAAGAGATGTATCCACTTTTGAACCTTATTACTAGGGCAGAACTTTTGGTGGCAAACCGTGGTTTTAGGATCCATGGAGTGGAGTTTCCTGATTATTATAATACATACCACCTAGATAAAATAAATGGGGCCCTGTACTCGTTTGTGAGCAGAAGGGGCGTTTCACAAAAAGCCAGACTTGCTGTTCACAATGGAGTGCTGGCCCCTACACTGATGTATGGTAGTGAATGTTGGGTGTGGCAGGACAAGCATGAAAGTCGTATAAATTCAGTTGAAATGCGCTCTTTGCGTAGTATGTGTGGTGTGAAACTGACTGATAGAGTAAAGAATGAAGAAGTCAGAGAGAAATGTGGACTAAACCAAGATGTAGTGACAAGGATTGAAAAGGGCATGCTTCGATGGTTCGGTCATTTGGAAAGGATGGATAAAAGAAGATTGACGAAAGAGATATACAGAGCGAAAGTGAGTGGAAGGGTTGGAAGGGGCCGCCCTAGGCGTACTTTCAAGTACTCGAAACCAACGTGCGTGCATGACTCGATGTATGAATGTGGAAGAAGCGAAAGAGATTTGTCAAGATCGTAGCAGGTGGAAAGAAGTGGTCTCTGCCTACCCCTCTGGGAAACAGACTTGATTGATGTATTTAGTTTATTTAGAAATATGACAGAACTAAAGGCCAAAATCAAAAGGATACGTGTAATTAATAATGATTAGGAAAGAGCGACTCCATGGATTCTAGAACCACGTTTTGCGACCAAAATCCTAACCCTACTTATTACAATGAAATAAGGTGAAAAGTAGATACATCTCTTCGTGGCCGACTGTACATATTACAGGTAGGTACTACTTCCATATTTGTCAATTTGACAACCTTGCAATACGCAAGCGCAGTGTAAAATCAGCCTAAGTACTCTCGCGTAAGGTTAAGAATGAGCCAACATTTTAGTCTTAGTAAAAACTTAGTATTAAATTTAGTTTGTACCATCATAAGTTTCCAGATCCGTCTGACAAATTGTCAGATCAAATGACGATCTGTAAGATATTGACAGCTTGACAAGGTAACAAGGTAACTGATGAGATGATTCTGACATAACTTACATGGGTGATAGTTAATGCTAAGATTTATTTGCCATAATTTTATAAGTCAAATGCTATCATTTTGCCATAACTTTTTACTGAAGCCGTAGTAGGCATATTTAATGTATAACATGGTTGGACCTGGTTACATGAGTACCTATTGTAAACTCCTAATTTTTGTTAAAAAATAATCGTAGCTAATGTAAGACTAATGAAATTATGGCAAACATTAGTTAAATCTAAAATACATTGAAACAGGCATTTTATTTGCTTTCATCTAATCCAATGGGGCTGCACTTTATCATATTTTCTTAACCATCTTACATATATGTGAGTTCCAAATAGAAATTAATAGATGAAATAAAATAAATGGGTATCTTTCTTCTTTCTTTCAGAAAAGGTTGACATTTTAAGTCACGAGAATTTTGACAGCTAACAAACAGTAAAGTTCGTATTTTTTTCATGTATTTTTGTATAAGAAGGACTATCCCGCTGCCTAGATGAATCCCCCCGCCAACGCCTGACACCCCCCGCCACGTTCGCGTTTAAAGTTGTTTACAATAGCAGGGGGATCTACAGATAGGGACTGAGCTGCATAAAAATCGTTTCGGCGTACAGTAAAACACAACTGATATGGCTTACCGATGTACCTGCGCAGAAGATGAATTTTCGAACCGCGGGAACCAATCGGCGTGCTCCGCGCGTTGGGCGTCTGTATTCTGTGCTATTATTGGTTACTAGTGACGCCATGTTGACGCGCGCCCGCGTGTCACTCAGTCAGCCGTGAGTGAGATAGAAAAAATAGATGCAATTTAATTTGCACCTTATAACTATTACGTAAAAGTCTGATCGTGGGTTTTAATCGAGCTTTCGGAAATCATCGGATAGTTCTTCGTGTCTGCGCGAACGAAGATTCACGACACGCCATATAAATGGTGTTCTACTCTAGAAAAGTGTGGCCTTCGACGCTACATTTTAATAAATTTTACATTGCGTATTGCATGTTTACAAACTTAACCTTTTGATCGCCTTACGTCAAATACAAAATCTGTCACTCACACGCCAAACATGTTTGCTCTGCCATACAAATTACAACTTAATTTATACGAAAGTCTGTTTTAATCTTCATCGGCTGTGGCCGACGGTGGTTTCAGTGGCACGACTTTCAGATGTCGACCAGAGTCGACTGTGGTGTTAAAAAGGTAAGAACTAATATCATAGAACTAAAAAAACAATCAAGATCCATTGCCAAATTAACGACAAACAAACTAACGATTATAATAGTTTAAATTCCGATTATTACCATTAATGGACGAATATCAAAACAGTATGCTCTCTTATAATATAATCATCAAAATGAATAATAATTTAAATGCACTGCAAATAACTTCTCACTAATGTTGGTCACTTAAGTAACAGTTTGGCAAGCATATTATTGTATGCATGTACCTCTTTTTATAAATTAATCACAAGAAAAACCACTTTGGAAGTCAATCAAGATATCTATCGTAACGCCTGTAGCACATTGCCGCGAATGCGAAACGGAAGCGAACCGAACCGAGATATTTTAATCAAAATTATACTCTATAGCTTCTGCCCGCGGCTTTGTCCGCGTAAATTATCGTTATTCCCTCGAGACTTAAGCGGGCTTATTATACATAAGTCATACTTGTCATACGGTTCATTTAACACTTAACAGATGTGTTGTTCACCTACAATTGACAACATTTCATGTCAGTGTCAAATCAGTTTTATTATCAAGTTAGGAGTACAAAATTTCAATGTACACCTAACGTCATAAATATACATAAGTACGTTCCAAAAGCGTCAAAACTATCTAAGGCACTGGTCCCACCGCCGACGATGAGCGGGAAGAGAGTACAGCCAGCTATCAACTATTAATATTTGTGTCTTGACACGCGATCTACAGGGTGCCTCTGACCATGGGGCTTTAATTATGCAAGGATCGATTATACTCGCAAAACTGAGCATCTTTTGTTCTGCAACTTTTTAAAAACAAGACGTTTAATTTTTTTTTGTTTTTCATACAAACTAAATGTAATTTTCAATGTACGCGATCCAATTCTCCATTTCCCTTTAGCCCCCGTACAGTCGCCATCAGATATATTGGAGCGGCCGAGGTATTTAAATATTTCTGAGCAGCAATAAATTTCAATAAATTCTTTACGGTAAATAAGGTCAATAACATCTGAACATACAATTCGCCACAAATATATGAGCAGTGGTTTTTCAATTAAATCTGAACACACAACGAGACAATAATATCTGAAAGCACAACTCGTCAAAGTTATCTGCACAGACAGGGTGATCATAAATATCTGAACATTTAAGGAAAATATACCTTAAAGCAATAGGCATACAGTTTAAAGGTAATCGTACAGATGTAGTGAATTTTCCTTTTACAAAATAAGTAGGTATACAAAACATAAATCTGCGAAAAGCAACTTCACGGTCTTGTTACAAGAGATACATTTGAATAAAATATTTGGCAATTCACAAAAACGGTAACATAACTGTCATTGCATATAATTCACTGCGTGTCTTTATCAAATGTAAATAATGTAATATTGAAGCTGCCAAATGAAAATAGGTACGAATGCTTTGCAATATTTCATCCACTATTGTGTCAGTTGCCATGGCCTAGCGGTTTAGTAAATAGAAATCATAATTATAATACCGTTGCGTCAGGGTTCAAATCCACAATTGTGCTTTTTTTTTGTATTTTATTAAGAATTAATGTTCTTTTTTTTTCTAGTTTATTATTTTTATTTAATGAAAACTGTAAACAAACTTAACATCAACATTAACCCCCTTACTAATAAACGTTGAGTAACGGTGGTATAGCTATACAATGTTTTGTCCTTATCTGTCATTGTGATAGGATTTGACAGATAAGGACAAAACATTGTATAGCTAAACAGCCGTTACTACGGGGGTTACTCGTTAGTTTTCAAAACTACAAAAAAAAAACAAAACATAGTGAGTTCAAGCCTCCGTACCGCTCAATTTTCTTGATAATTCCGAATAGTTTTTTTTTTACAAAAAGATGGTCTTTGATTTTGTATAAACGGCCATACATTGCTACTTTAAGGGGTAAAATTGTAATGATCATAGTTCATAGCAAGTAATAAACACTTCATTACACACGTGCAAACTCTTTAGAAGAGTTTCATACTTCAAACTAATACTAGATAATACTCGTACTTTTTTGATTCCGTCGAAGTTGACAACTATCTAGCAATTGTTATATTACTTATTTTGTAAAAGGAAAATTCACTACATCTGTACGATTACCTTTAAACTGTATGCCTATTGCTTTAAGGTATATTTTCCTTAAATGTTCAGATATTTATGATCACCCTGTCTGTGCAGATAACTTTGACGAGTTGTGCTTTCAGATATTATTGTCTCGTTGTGTGTTCAGATTTAATTGAAAAACCACTGCTCATATATTTGTGGCGAATTGGATGTTCAGATGTTATTGACCTTATTTACCGTAAAGAATTTATTGAAATTTATTGCTGCTCAGAAATATTTGAGTACCTCGGCCGCTCCAATATATCTGATGGCGACTGTACTAAGGAAATGTCGCCCCCGTACCATGAGATGGTGATTATATGGTCATGATTTAATACACTGATTTTACAATTAGACTTTAACATCAATTAGTTATCTAAACTTAAGTTATTTTTTAATGTTTAACAAAGTAGATCAGTTTAGAGAGTAGAATCGATCGTTGCATTTAAAGCCCCAAGGTCAGAGGCACCCTGTATATCTTTTGTTTCGACAAACTAGTGGAAAGAGTACTCGCCGGCAGTGTCAACAGCCAGCGATCAACTATATATTCGTGCCTCTTTTACTGACAGGGGGTCTTTATCTTTTGTTCTTTTCTTGAGCGAGAAAATAATCGATAGCTAATCGCTTCCTCGCGGCGGTGGAACAAGTGCCTAATTGGTACACTTGATCTATTTCCACGAAAGCTTTCATTACAAAGCAAAAGTTATTTTAATAGGTTAAAAGGGTGAATCTGTAAAATGATATCCATTAGGATTTTTTTTAAACACTAGCTTACTCTTGACGTTCGGCACAAAAGCCCTATTATAAACAGTTAAAACCAGCCAAGTTGCTTGCAGGGAAAAGGACACGCTTTATGACTGTTATAACTCTGTCCTTCTCGCTGACTGAAGATCAAAATGTCATCAAATTCCGTTTTCCCTTCCTGCATTTTATAGCAACTTTTTTATATTTCCGAAGTGGTTTGAAAAATATAAAACGGTGTCAATTGTTTTTACATTACCCAGATTATATAAAATTAGTATATTTAAATACAATAAAAAAACGCTGCTAAGGTTCATTCGAGTTAATGTCACACAACCGTAGGGTGTTCATTTCGTGTGTAAAATGAGTCGCTAGTAAATTGTATAATTTTATACAAATTTATCCAGTACAAACAAGTGCAAAAGCAGTCAATATCTGTGAGTAAGCGATATTGATTTTTATACATAAAATAATTACTAATTTATCCAATTGTAACCTGTTGTTTATAATTTGGTATATATTATTGCTATGCGAAGTCACACTCGCGTCAGAAGTTTATTATTTGGTATCCCTTGGAAACGCATAAAATTATTTGTCCTAACGTATTGTTTGGTTTAAAATCTTTTCACCTAACATTCTTTTAGGTTAAAATTGCATAATTTTATAAACATATATTACGTACATTAGTTAAGTTAGGTTAGTTTTTATAATAATAAAAACAAACCGTTTCAATTGTAAAAACCCTTTGTCACCACACGATTTTCGACCAAGCAATACATTAGGACAAACAATAATTATGCCACTCAAAATAGTCAAACATTTTAGGGCGCTAGTGTGACTCCTCCGTTAAAGCAGTGTAAAATATGTTTTTGTAGTGATATGATCAATACTTGTGTATTTAGAAGTAAAAACAATGCCTTGTCAAAATAAAGTTTTTTGTTAGTACAAATATACAGAGCTAAATAAGACCACCGAGAAGAATCTGAAGCCCATATCTGTGTACAATAAATAAATAAGTATAAGAAAAAAGCTTTTCTCTACTCTACATAGACTACTCATAATACTCATAAATAATTCGCTTCGACAAAATGCGGTTTCTATAAAACTTTAAATCCTAAATAAGTTACGGCGCAATTGTAGTGTATTTCCGAAAATTCACGAAGACTGCCGGAGCGCATTATTTATGTGCGAGTCCTGCATTATAGATTCTCCACATTCCGAGCGAGGACAGTCAAATTACTAAAATTACAATGTACAATTTTACCTCAACTAATTCGGCCGAGAGTCAAACTCTCCCAAGTCCTTTTCGTTTGACACTCAACCATACTAATTATATTCTAGCTAGAATAGCGTAGGACAAACACTCAAATAGACTTGGGTCACTCTGGCTTGCAGGCGGGTACTGTCGCGCACAGCGCGAATCGCCATGTGAAAATCGGTAAGTGTCAACTCATACTGTCCATTTTTATATTGGTAATGTGGTAACACTGCTTACTCTTGCTGAGACTAACCTTGTATGTTGACATGCCTGGATAGAAAAATGGCGGGAAAGAAGCGTAAGTTGTGATGGAGAGAATTGGTGAACACGAGGCGGAATTAAAGGTGTGAGTGAGGTGAGTTCCTGTGAAGCTCGGCTCATACCCCTGGTGAGTGTTTACCCTATACTTGTAATGTTGACCATGTTATGCCATGAGATGTAGAAAGATGACGAGACTAATGTTAGTAATAAGTACATAGTCTCTATAACCGAATCCTATAATACCAGTAACATGTACTAGAGTAGATATTGGATAAGAGACGAGCATTGGCTCGCCCATGAAGTGTGATCCGTAAGCACACTGGCATGGTCGACTATTGTTGGAGCAACCGAGGCAGGGCTATGGGGATGGAGGAGGCCCTCATGGGGGCAAAGCCCTCATGTCCGGCTGGTGACCACCAAGTAACATAGATGATGTCACCTGGGTACAAATAGTACTTTGACCGGAGCTAGTCGACTATAGCTAGGCCTAAGGCCAAATCCTGATATAGAAATTAGTATGGCGAGCACAGCTATGCTGAAGGTGAGGCATGCACAGTCACACCTAAAAGGACGAAATTAAATGGCAAAGCCAATGATAATGAGATACTATACATACGCGAGTAAGATACTAGAGTATTGAAATAATTGGTCGACTCATCTTTCTACTCTCATAATCGTATGTTTATTTGTTCTCCCTAAAGCTAGATTTACCTGTATAAAATGTAAGCGTATTTAGTAAATCATTCAGAAAGGGCGACAAAATTGGTGGAGATGCCGGGGATAGATCAGAACCAAAAGGCAGAAGCTGGGACCTCAGATGCTAATATTTACATTCGAATTGGGTATTTGAACCACAGATTAATAAGTAGAGCATCAGGTAAATTAAGCCGTGTTGTTACGTGTACCTGACATAGGTAACGTATAAACGACGTTGTGTAAAGCCGTCTTTAATAATAATAAAAAAAAATGTTTACTCACCTTTAAAGCTGGGTCCACATTACACGCGAGCCAATGTTCGTGCATTTATTTTATTTATTTTTATTTGGGACATCAACAGCATTACAGTTTAATGTGAACTAAAAATAATATATTTGCCGCGTATAATCTGTACGCGCCTTGAGTGTCATCGATGAAGATTGTGTTCGTTTGTGACGCGCTTAAGCTAGAGTAGTGAAGTCTATATGCTTCATCATGTTGGCTGCATTGTAGTCGTTTTATTTTGATATACCCTTGTATTATCATCTGTGGTTGTCCAGTGTTGCCATATATACAGATTTATCTGCATCTATACAGATTTTAAGCTATTGTTTCAGATCACAGATTTGGCTCTAGTTTTATACAGTTTTTTTTTTTTTTGAAAGTTGACGCATCTTATGATTTTGCGTTCATCAATATAGCTTTGGCCGTTTCATTTTTTTTAGTTTTTGAATCACCCTAACAGTAACTAATGTGCCGATTACTACTTATGACACGAACAGAAAGGCTAGTCCGATGTTCGAAATTCGACAATCGTATGGTGCCGTCCCTCTCAGTCACCTGTTAAAAAATATTTGGGTGAGCGGAACGGCAGTAGTCGTTCGAATTTTGAACATTGGAGTAGGACTTCAGACTCTAACTGTCGTCAATATAATAATTATTTTGTCCGTGGTGATGATATATACAGATTTCATACAGATTATAGGTAATTGATGCCATACAGATTTTATACAGATTTAGAAATATTTCACTACAGATTTTGAGGTTCAGCATATGGCAACATTACTCGTCTGGTCGTTTCTTCATGGTTCCCTCCAAAAGGGTCGTTTTGGTGTTCTGTGGAAACTTAAGTTTACTTGTCTACTTTACTTGTAGGCGCCATTTTTTTTGTGCAAGTTTCGTAAAAGCAAAGTTGTGTGTTTCTTCTTTTGTACTATGCGGTGTCGTAAAGAGTTAACCAAGTGAAAATAAAGTTTGTTTGGAAGTGTAAAACATTGGTATTCCTGCGAACGGTACCAGTACGTGAGTGGATAAAGCCGTGTACTTGAAAATTCAGTAATCGGCGAACAACATATCCATCCAAGAAACTAACTGATATTTCACGATCATCTCTTTTTTAAGTCGCAAAAGGATTGTTTGATGTGTAATTACGGCCGATACTGGTGAGTTGATGGTTTTTATTAACTTATTAGGAGTTGATACTTAGATTTGTCAAAGAATAGTGAACATAAAATTTAACCTCTCTTTCAGTGTTATACCACGTAAATATGGAGCAAATATTAACCCAAATGCTAAAGGTCAGGCAAGGCCGACTACAAGAGTACATAGCGACTGTAAAGGCACAATTTGATGCCAATGAATTACTATTAGATACAGCCCCTACAAGCATAATAAAACTTAAAGAGCATATTTTTAAATTGGAAGGGGAAATTAGACATTATACAACCTCTTCACCTAGCCCGCAGGTGGGGCTAGTGGAGAAGGCCTTAGCAATCCAATTGGAGGGTGAGGATTTAGTATCCATTCTGGAAGTTGCTGTAGTGGAAACAAAGGCTCAGCAACCAGATGTAACTGTAGGAAACAATAATAATAATAAACAAATAACAACTAGACTGCCGAAACTCGAATTAGCAAAATATAATGGAGACAGCCTCCGATGGAGCGAGTTTTGGGATCGATTTCAAGCAAATGTTCACCTACAAGATATTGCTGATGCTGACAAACTAGCATATCTAATAAGTTGTCTTGAGGACAAGGCTCTCGAGGCAGTGGCGGGGTTAACAATTTCAAACTGTAACTACTCTGTTGCAGTAGAAACATTAAGAACAAGATTTGGACTAAATGATACACTAGTAGATGCTCACTACTCAGCTTTATCTAATCTGCAAAAGGCGGAATACAATGCCCAAAGCTGCAGGAAAACGTTAGATGAGATTGAGCGACACCTACGCATACTCAGCAAACTTGGGGAAAGTGTGGATGGGAATCACTTCAGAGCTATATTATTAGGAAAATTCCCAGAGCAGATAATACACCAATATCATCTCACAAGGTCTCTAGAAGAAAACACAACAACAACAATAAGAGAATGCCTTCAAAGGATAGTTCTTGCAATGGAGAGATCTCAAGGCCCAGCAACGCTTCAAAAATCTAATGTTTCAGAAACAATTACTACAGAAGCTTTACAATTAGTTTCAACAGCAATAGTACCTACTGTAAAGGGAAACAACAGAAAGCAAACCCGGAAAAGGAAAAATGATCACCCTATAAATGTAACGCCAGCAAAGCGAACTCGATTTCCATGTTTATTTTGCAACCTCAATAACCATTACAGTGCTGACTGCAAAAAGGTCAAAGATATTGAAGCTCGCAAAAAGAAATTGGCTGGAAAGTGCCTTAACTGTTTAAGACGAAACCATCAAACCGAACAATGCAGGAAGAAGATTTCATGTTTCCGCTGCGGCGAAGGACATATGCAATTGTTATGTCCCAAGCCCAAGGGTACGATTAATGAAGTTACTCCTGTCAATGAACGTGAAACAGTATGTAATATATCTAATAACAGTTCCTTTACCTTTTTGCAGACAGCAGTGGCACAAATCAGAAACCCAAACAATTTAAAAAATAGACAAAAGTGCAGACTTGTGTTGGACAGTGGCAGTCAGCGGAGCTACATCACCACTAAAATGGCATCTAAGATGGATCTTAATTCTGCAAATGATGACCGACTTTTAATTTACACATTCGGAGCATCGAATCCAAAGGAAATGTCCTGTCCCTCCGCAGATATCATCATAGAGACAAAACGAGGTGTCAAGAAACAAATAAGGATCAATATTGTGCCTCATATTACAGAAAGATTACCAGTCTGTAAACTTAATTGTCCTGATACAGATCTTCCAGCAGACGATGATTCATCTGGAGAAAATATTGATCTTTTGATTGGAAATGACTATTGCACTGGATTCATGCGAGATAGAAGGATTCAAATTGGTCATAATTTGTATGCAGTGGATTCTGATTTTGGTTGGATGCTATCTGGCAATGTTACCGAAGACAAACATGTGGAAAACCATGATAATGTACTGACTGTTACTACTTATTGCCACTGTCACAACTCAAGCTGTCCTTATTTTACTGAACCGGACTTGCCACTCAGGAATATTGATATAAGATTCCTATGGTCTTTAGAATGTATTGGAATAAATGACCCGCCTAAAGCTACTCGACAGGAGGAAGCTGTGAAACACTTCAATGATACAGTACAATACCGTGATGGGAGATATGAAGTGACATGGCCATGGATTCAATATCCTCCTCAACTTTCTTTAAATTATAACCTTGCCATGGGGAGACTGAAGAGCCTGATTAAACGACTTGACAATGAATCACTCAGAGAATATGATGCTATACTGAGAGAACAAAAGGACTTGAAAATTATTGAAACAGTTGAACCACATAATTATGACAAAGGACATCCTATTCACTATCTGCCACATCATATGGTGAAGCAAGAAGGAAAACGTGGTAGGATAGTTTATGACGCATCTGCTAAAATTACTGGTAAAAAGAGCTTAAATGAATGTTTATACAGTGGTCCATCTATGCTCGAAGATTTAACTGCACTTCTTCTGAAATTTAGAACAAAGAAAATAGGTACGGTTGCAGATGTAGAGAAAGCCTTTTTGCAAGTTGGCCTCCAGGAAAGAGACCGCGACGTAACGCGGTTCCTATGGGTAAAAGATATTAACAAGGACTTCACAGACGATAATATATTATATTTACGATTCTGCAGAGTACCCTTTGGGATCATTTCGAGCCCTTTCCTTCTCACAGCCACGATCAGATACCATATGCATCAAACAGATGAGAACTTGTTAAAGGACATTGCTAATAAATGCTACGTGGATAACCTGGTAACTGGTGCAGATTCAGTCCAAGAAGCACAAAATGTATATAAAAGGACCCGAGAGTCATTCGGACAGCTCTCCATGAATATAAGAGACTGGGTGTCGAATGATAAAGAGTTCCTTGACTCCATTCCAGCAGAACAACAGGCGAAAAATAAAAATACAGTTAAAGTTCTTGGTTTGTCATGGAACACTGAAAAGGACACATTAAAATTGAACTTAACCAAAGACCATTTTAACACTGAGGCTCCACCAGATACAAAGAGGAAAGTCCTTCGCACCCTAGCCCGAATATACGATCCATGCGGTTTTGTATGCCCATTGGTATTATCAATGAAGCTTTTGTTCCGAAACATATGCGATCAGAAACTTAAGTGGGATGAAGTGCTACCATCAGCTCTGAAACAATCATTGAAGTCAATATTGGAAGTACTAGCTACTACTATGCAAGTGGAATTACCTAGATATGTCGGGATTGGCACATTGGACTATGAAACCACGTTTGAACTACATTGTTTTTCTGATGCCTCAAAGTTCGCATATTCTACTGTGATATATCTTGTCACTCGGTGTCAACAAGATACAAATGTATCTTTTATTATGGGAAAATCACATATAGCGAAAGGTGAAGACAAAAGCGAACTACATATCCCTAAACTAGAATTAATGGGCTTCTTGATTGCTAGTAGACTACTAAAATATGTAAGAACTAACTTGGCACTACCAGTGGGAAAAGAAGCCTTATGGACTGATAGCCTTGTCGTTCTAGGATGGATGCAATCTAGTAAGTTACTTCCACCATTTGTATCCAACAGAGTTGAAGAAATTAAACGTAACCAAGCCCAAGCAGAATTGTATTACATCAATACAAAGTCAAACCCAGCTGATATTGCAACACGACCTGATATATGGACACAAAACAAAGCACTATGGTTCAATGGGCCTGAGTTCTTAAAAGACGCTGAGTCGTATTGGCCTAATGATCGACATTATAATTCTCACAAGACTCTCTTTTCAGTGGGGGAAGCCCTGGAGGACAGTCCAGGTGAAGAGCCAACTGTTCTAGAAGTAAACGACAATGAGCAGATGGAGTTGGACAATCCTGAACATGAGCCCATGGATATAAGTGCACATACCGAGAGTATAAACGGCAATTCATTGAAAGTCACAGAGTCTACATCTAACTCGTCGGTTTGCACAATGTCGGAGATTAAGGAACTGCAAAAAATTCACTTTGCTCAAGAGATAGCAGGTAAATCCACACACTTAACAAAAAACCTTGGTTTATTTTTAGATATAGATGGTATCTTGAGGTGTCGTGGGCGGATGTCAAACACCACATGGGATTATGAAATGAAATACCCTATATTACTACCGAGGGATAGTATGTTGACAAACAGAATAATTAAAGAAGTTCATGAAAACAACTACCATGTTGGCGCCACTCATACACTGAGTCTTATCAGGAATAAATATTGGATACCACAAGGAAAATCTCAGGTACAAAAGCTTATAAAACGGTGTGAACAATGCATTAAACATGGAGGCGGACCATACCGATTACCGTCCACACCTGATTTGCCCACAGAAAGGGTCAATTACAGCACACCATTTTCATACTGCGGTGTCGACTACTTCGGACCATTGTATGTCAACTCAGAGAGTGGAAAAGTAAAAAGATGGGTTGTTCTATTTACTTGTCTTGCAGTGAGAGCCATCCATTTGGAAATTGTAAATGATTTAACCGCTGAAGAATGCCTCTTGGCATTTAGACGTTTCGCAGCTACCAGAAATACACCAAGGAGAATGTATTCAGACAATGCCACTTATTTCAAGTTAACCTCCGAAATAATGACAAAATCATATTGCATAGAAAATAGCATTGATTGGAAATTCATACCACAACTCGCGCCATGGCATGGTGGGTTTTATGAACGCTTAGTCGGGGTGGTTAAACACTGTCTGAAACGCACACTAGAAAAACATCTACTGGGAGACAGTCAACTACTAACTGTGCTGAAGGAAGTAGAAGCAGTTGTTAATACGAGGCCTCTGACAAAGGTTGGAACCGAGGTGATACATATATTGAGACCATCTGATTTCCTAAGCTTGGGAAAATGCTTAACATTAACACCATCAGTTAATGATGTTCCTTGTATGACTGGCACATCACATAAGCTTAATTTAATTAACAGCTGGAAGAAAGGTCTAAAAATTCTCGAGGAGTTTAAGATGATGTTTAATTCACAATACCTAGCAAGTCTTCGAGAAAGATATCAACACTCTCCTAAGCAACCAAGAGTCCGATCAGATCGTAAGCCACAAACGGGTGACGTTGTACAGATAAAGTCAGAGGCAAAAAACCGTGAAAATTGGAAGGTCGGGAAGATCATAGAACTACGAGAAGGTGCAGATGGCAAACACAGAGTTGCCAAAATTAAAGTAGGTGATTCTATATTCATTCGCTCAGTTGGGCACCTCTATCCTCTTGAGGTAGAGTCAGACAAGCCACCGCAATCAGAGCAAGTGGATGGAAACGGGACCGCAACACTGCCTGATACTCCAGTGAAGTATTTAAATCTAGAAGACTGCCCAAATGTAATAGACGATCTATCACAAATGTCATCGGAGACTTCGGGGAGTAATGGTAATCAAAATGATATATTGGTACAAACTGTATCGGGTCATGGATCAATGACGGATGCCGAGACATCAAGATCGGAGGGAACCACCTCCACCCCAGAAGAAATGCAACATGAAAATGAGACAGGGAGGTGTAGAAGGGACGCAGCTGTTCGAGCCAGAGCGAAAATCTTAGAATGGACGCGTCACTTACTCATCCTGTTACGATAAATCTCTCCTTGTGGGAGTGTCGCGCACAGCGCGAATCGCCATGTGAAAATCGGTAAGTGTCAACTCATACTGTCCATTTTTATATTGGTAATGTGGTAACACTGCTTACTCTTGCTGAGACTAACCTTGTATGTTGACATGCCTGGATAGAAAAATGGCGGGAAAGAAGCGTAAGTTGTGATGGAGAGAATTGGTGAACACGAGGCGGAATTAAAGGTGTGAGT
The DNA here is from genome assembly GCA_948252455.1 of Acleris cristana. Classification (NCBI taxonomy): domain Eukaryota; kingdom Metazoa; phylum Arthropoda; class Insecta; order Lepidoptera; family Tortricidae; genus Acleris; species Acleris cristana. The sequence continues at coordinate 3,378,003 of OX411788.1, forward strand.
GAGGTGAGTTCCTGTGAAGCTCGGCTCATACCCCTGGTGAGTGTTTACCCTATACTTGTAATGTTGACCATGTTATGCCATGAGATGTAGAAAGATGACGAGACTAATGTTAGTAATAAGTACATAGTCTCTATAACCGAATCCTATAATACCAGTAACATGTACTAGAGTAGATATTGGATAAGAGACGAGCATTGGCTCGCCCATGAAGTGTGATCCGTAAGCACACTGGCATGGTCGACTATTGTTGGAGCAACCGAGGCAGGGCTATGGGGATGGAGGAGGCCCTCATGGGGGCAAAGCCCTCATGTCCGGCTGGTGACCACCAAGTAACATAGATGATGTCACCTGGGTACAAATAGTACTTTGACCGGAGCTAGTCGACTATAGCTAGGCCTAAGGCCAAATCCTGATATAGAAATTAGTATGGCGAGCACAGCTATGCTGAAGGTGAGGCATGCACAGTCACACCTAAAAGGACGAAATTAAATGGCAAAGCCAATGATAATGAGATACTATACATACGCGAGTAAGATACTAGAGTATTGAAATAATTGGTCGACTCATCTTTCTACTCTCATAATCGTATGTTTATTTGTTCTCCCTAAAGCTAGATTTACCTGTATAAAATGTAAGCGTATTTAGTAAATCATTCAGAAAGGGCGACAGGTACAGCCGGCCTAGTTAGTAGCCTTAGGAAGGCTTTCTAGTTCTGACACAACTTCCAATGAAATAATGATACTCGTATCGCTTTGGCGTAGTCTCTATTCTTATTGTCGCTATTGTTTAATGAAATACAAACGGAATTCCTCTAGATTCTAGAGTCTAGTCTAGAGTGACAGACCACAAATTTAGCCGACTGTATAATACTGCCCCCTATCTCACTCTCCTGACATTGACAGGTGGCAAGTGACAATCCGGTATACATTACAAAATTAACAAGTTTCTACATAATCTTGACAGAAGCGCGTGGAACTAACTGAATGTGTTCTATTTAGTCCACAAGAGTACATACCCCTTACTTATAAATGTGGAATAACCTTGGAGTAGCTATGCCATGTTTTGTCCTTACCTGTCGTTGTGACATTTGAATTCGACGGATAAGGACAAAGCATGGCTTAGCTACTCCATGGTTACTCCACGTTTATAAGTAAGGGCATTACTCTTTAACTGAATAATTTGTCTTTGCGTGGGATATCCATGGACTCGTTTCTCGAAGTCTAAAGCTCGATATTGGCAAAATACACCTTGTTAAAACAAGGAGAGAAAGCCATTATGAAAAAGAAGTTTCTACGTCTATGGGAGTCATGTAAGCTGCGACATATAGGTAGGCAAAATGTCACCTGTCACGTGTCATTGTCAGGATGGTGAAGTAGGGCGCTGTCATTGTATCTTCCCCAATACTAATAATTTGACAATCACCGCTCCCTCAGCTAGCCTAATACGAAATTACTTCGAACTACCTACTCTTATTAAATTATTGAAAATATATCACTCTTCCGCGCCTATAATTCAATAAACGCTCGCAAATAACTTTAAATTACAGGCATTTTCGTGCATCACTAATCGCTTTATAATTTTACAGTATCCGCCTAGTCCACTGCAGCCAAAGAGCAGTAGAGTAAGGATTACTATACTAAGAACAATCAGACCCAGACTAAGTGTAAAACTTCAGATAGTCAGAATAACCCGACCCGATCCACAGGATCGATCAAGTGGTTATCCAGGGGGTCATGAGGAACCCTCATAACTTGGTCGCTTTACTTTCCGAGGTCATTTTACCGCGTAACTACTGCGCAAGCGATTTTCTGAATCGCACAAAAACTAAGCGGTAAAAAACAACAGAAAAACTGCTTGCCATCGGGGCCTAACAGTAATCTATTGGCGGGAGCAGTTGAATGGACCACAACAGTACGCTCTTTTAAATTCCTTAATGGAATGTTTACAGAATTCCAAATAACAATTTCATCGTATCTCATGTTTTGGGATGCAAGAGTCTACTCTACATATTATTACAGTCAGCAACAAAAGTAAAACAGCTGAAGAGCTCCAAATTATTTACACACGCTCTTATTCCCTTGACAATAGAATCGTGTATGGATAATCTTGGGCTCTTTGACTGTCCATCCTCTTCTGCTGCTGTATCTATCGATATCTGAAAATGATCTATATCACGTAAGTTATCATCTTTCAATATCATTAAAGCTTTTTGTTTTGGAAGCCAGTTACGTAGTTTCCTTCCACCCTGTATAAATCGATAACTGCAGTTTCTCAGCAACACAACAGAATCTGCACGCAGTTATCATAACTTTTCTTCTTGTATAGGTATTAAAAGACCAAATAAACAAGGAAAAAGGCTAATTAACTTGAAACCAGAACCGTAGATTCAAGCCCCAGTCGATTGAGTATTTAATGCTACATCTTGCGTAAGTGTATTTGTTCATTTGTCCTTGTTTCACTTCAAACCCAACTTTTGTTATTTTGGTCAAAGATAAGGGTTTTGTCCTTGGAGAAGTAGTTTCAATATGCCGGGAATTTTCGATATTTTCCGATAAATCATATGAATCATGCGAAGTTGTGGGAAAAACCCAGTAGGCCCAGACATAATGTTACAGCAAAGTAACAACTCAAGGCCCGTATAATTTTATGATAAGTGAAAACACAAATTATGGAAAACAACATTCGCGAAAACAATCTAGACTTGTTGCCTTACAATTTGTCTACTCTCATTTGTGAAAACTACAGATAATTCCGCAAATACCTATAGCAACCCTTACACCTACATTTAGTCCTTAGTACAGCATTACTCTACGGCTCCACAGGCTAGTGGCAGGCCAACATTTTCCTTAAAGTCCGCTACGTTACGCTACGGTACCAATTCATCTAAAGCCTTGTCCCTGTTGAACTCGTGCTTGGCCAGTGCCGCAGACGCTCGCTCTTCCGAGAAGCCCAGGTCCATCAGCTCCCCCAGAATAAGCAGAGCCTCAATCACCTGGAAAACAGATTTGGGTACACTCAGTTTTAAGCTGGTACATCTGGTAAGCTGGACACGTCTGTTGAGTTCTAAAACTGAATTTTTTTTTGTTGTTTTATTTTTATTTAGGAGTTTCATATTCCATCAGAAAAAACCTTCACAATCATGTACCTAGGCTTTTTTACACAATTATCATATACTTTTTAAACAAAGATACATACATATACAATCATATCAGCTCGGGTTTAAAAGGACACAAAGGAGATAGGTAATTGACAATAGAGGCTGAAATGAAGAGAATCTTTCAAGCCTATGCTAATTAATGTGTCACGAGCAAGACAAATGCTGACGGCATATTTAACCCAATTAGGGTCTCCCCACATCTATTGATGCAGAATAGTCTTAAACCTGTCAGAAAAACCTTTATGTCCATGCAATAAGAGACAAAAGACATCGTTCAGTTTGACGCGACGTGTTGCGGCCTATTTTTGGGCTTAAATAAAACCACAAATGTAAGAATGGGGTATAATGAAGTCTGTAGAAGTTTAGATTACACTACTGCAACCTAAAAACACTTCAAAATTCCGAATTAATTGCTGTACATGTAGGTTTGGTTAGGTATAAGCAATAAAATATGTCTAGAATAATGAAAACAGGGCTCTTTAGAAACATTGTACTGCAGAATTACAAAACTCTTTCCAAATCAGCTCAAATCAGTTCTGACTTTAGCAGTATAGCAAACATGGCACATAATGTACCTTGTTTAGAGATTCTTATACAAATCAATAGATAATCAATTAATATTCCAAACAAGTAACTCACCTTTTTATCACTATCACCTACAAGCGTACATACTCTAGCTACCCTGTCAAGCGGAAATCCCATGCTGTGTATCTTCTGACACATATCCTGCAACCTCGAAGACAAGTTCTCATAAGGATTTGGCAACTGTTCCGGTTTCCTCTTTCTCCGCCTCTCTGCCTTATTATCACTGCTTGAAGAGGCCTGTGGAATGTATGTTGGAGCCGGGCTGGCGTTATAAGACCTCTCATTCGCCCTTAGCTGAGCTGACACAAGTTCTTCGTTCAATTCTTTCATTATATCTGGAACACTTCTCGACCTGGATTTCTTTACACTCTGGGAGGTACTTGAAGAGTTTTCATTGGCATTGCTGCTTTGTTCCTGAGCTGGGGGCTCATTAGTAGTATGTACCTGTGACACGTGGGGATAATGAAAATAATATGGTTGAGGGATGTACCTAGACTCCTCCTGTAGCTGGTTTATATTAGAACCAACTGGCAATTGGTTACTGTAGTAAGAAGGGTCAACCGGATATTGATTTGTAGGTATATAATATTGATAATTTGGCATGTACATGTTCATGTTTTCCATTGGTGTATGGCTATCACAGGCATTGTCAGTTGGTACATAGTATCCATTAGAATTTGGATAATGTTGAGCTGGGCCATATATCAGTCCTGGGCCTTGCAAAGTTTGTTCATTGTAAGCGTTTGGTAAATAGGTGAGCCCTTCCATCTGAGCCTGCGAGGCACAATTGGGAATTGCAATATAGCTTTGTTCAGGCACATATTGCTGAGGGAAACTCGTTGTTGACTCTCTCTGGCTTTGCAGAATCTGAGATAACAATTCCATATCATTTATTGTCTTAAGTTCCACATTATCAAATGGGCTTGAAGTATCATTTTCAAAGTCTTTAAATGTAAGTCTTTCTACATTATGATTGTATTGTAGGATTTTAGAAAGCTTTGCATTATTTTTGATTTCCTGCAAAGGATCTGGGTCATCCAGCAAACTGTTCTGTGGGTAGTTGGATTGTATTTGAATGGGTTGCAGGATATTTGGGTCTGGTTCAGGGTTGGTGCAAGCAGGGAACACAACTTCAGGGACGGCCAAAGCTTCCGCATCAAGAGCTTCTTCCGGAATGGGTGTTGTATCACAGTCTCTGTCTACTTTTTCATCAGGAGATATTGCACTTATTTCGTCGGTGCTCGGGTAGGACACGTCAGACACGCTCAGTTGCTTAAACTTCTCCTCGGCCTCTGCAGCCGCGATTGCGTCCAATTTTTTCTGCTTAGCTTCCTGTAGTAACTGTAAGCGATGCCTGCGCTCGTTCTTCTTTATCTCTTTGGCACTCCGAAGTTCCTGGAGCTTCGAGAGCACGTTTGTCTCGAATGTAGAGCAATACTTAGCGTTGTCAACCACACTCTGCGCTCGCTGCGGACTTTCGTGGACGCTGTAAGGCAGTTCTATTCTAGGTGGTCGTTTGTATTTTTCGGATATCTTCACGGGAACTCCGTCCATAAAATTCCCAAAATGTGACATATCAGTATATCTCCACAGAGATAATGATTATAATCAAACAATGAGACGACAAAGTTTGTTTCTATTGACTCTAAAGATCACATTGTCCTCTCTCAACGTCATCACTATGTTATGATTAACTTAAAGCACTAATAACGAAAACACTGACACCCACATGTAACGCATGTTCACTGCGGTAAATTTTAATTAATAAAATTGGTTAATTTTTTCACAATTCTTTCTTATAGAATTGAATTTCTACGTACGTCACAATTCTCATCTTGCGAATGTCATTGAACACGAACTGTCAATTCTGACAGACTTCAACTTGATAGGACATGCGCTTTCCTATTTTCCGACTTCACCAATAGATGAAATCGTCCCGAACAAGATCGGAGCTATGATTGGCTGAAATAAATGGTCTCGATATTTGTTATTTTTTGTACTGTCAAACCAATTGTCAAACGAATCAAGGATTTTTTCTTGGTCTAGTCTCGTCATGTGACTAATTCAATATTTTTTTGTAAAAGTACCCTTTTTAGAATAGGTTTAACTTGCTTATAATTGCCATGCATTTCGTGTGTTAAATAAATTACCTCTATTTGATTTTTTTTTGCAGTAATTTTTAATATAATAATGCTGGCCTAAAATGGAACACCTAGAATTTGAAGTAAAAAGAAAACTAATCACGTGTACTCTTTACGGGCCCCCGTCAGATGTCGCTAGTGGTGCTTTCTAAAGTCATGGCGGATTTTTTCACAAATTTACAGATTTTTGCCTGATTCGTGGGTAGATTTTATTACCTATCTTAACCGGAGTCGAAATAATAATAGCTCGTCCTAGTTGTACGGTGATAGAGAGCATAGCGACACGAGCGCAAAACTAATTCCGACATCGGCCAACATTCGCCATCGACTCCGTGAAGACGTTTGACGGATCTCGAATTTCGGTGGTTCGGTAAATAGATAGAATTATTCAATTCCGACGTCGCACCGTACGTAAATTAATTTATAACGGCTAGCATGACGCAATAGGCGTTCGAGAAATTTGGACGCCATCACATTTTACAGTGGGAATACAGGTCGGTATGTGGAAGAAGGTTTTATAATTCGCCGGTGAAAATTTGGTAACCTCTGAGTCGTGTGTAGAGCGGGCAGTGATGACTGAGGGTGCGCCGATGCTGTACCACGGGAACGGCGGGTTCGGCGGGCCGGGGCCGGGCTTCGCAGGCGGAGCGCTGGAGCGCGCGCGACAATTCCCCGCGCTCGAGTTGCCAGGGCCCGCACCGCGCCGTGCCCCTCGCTCGGACCGGCCAGTCCGGGACAACACTGCTTTTGGCTACGACTCTGACGACTCCAGCCTCTCCAGCAATGCCTCCGGCTCCAACAAGAGTGGAGAAAAAGGTATGATCCCTATAAATGTCTATTTTAGTCTGTCAAAATTAGTAATTTGTTGTTTTAATTATATGTATAATAGTAGATAATGCTATTAGTTGTCATTTAATTTCAATAAGGCTTAGTCCCACTTGAAAATATTAAACTTTATGTTAATTAAGTTTCTGTTAAAAAGGTGGATTTTCAATGAAATCACATATCAAAGTAGGCCCATTAAATTACTGACCAAGCATATATTTTTCTTTCAAACATGTTTTTTTTTTAAACTAAGGCCGCATTGCCCCAAGTCTTAAATCTGGTTTAAATCGTATATGTTATTCTAGTACGACAGTTCCATAAACTTTATCCCAAACTGTACTTTATATTGAATCTAGATTTATCTTTGTGGTGCAGGGGGCCTAAAACCAGTTACTCCATTTTGTAATTCGACCAGTAACTAATATGTACATCTACCCTCTTTTTTCCCTGGATTTAAGTTGAGCCTGTTGCTAGGGAGGTTATTCACAGTCACCATCGCTAAAGCATTGTTATTTTTATAAGAAAATTAATAAAAATATGTTTTCACTCTTTCTATAGCTATACAATGTTTTTTTTTCCATTATTGAGTCATTTTAAACAATCTATAGAAAAGCTTTTGAATTTAATTGTGAGTTATGTCCATTTCTTAATATTGTCCGTTGTGGCTGTCTTAGTTCTATTTATTTAATTTTGCATACCTAAAATGAATTTTCTGATGTAGTTAAAGAGATAACAAAAAATTTTCAGCGCCTGAAAGTCATTTTTTGGGTTATTTCTATACAAAGGGAATCCATTAAAATCTTTGAAGTGTCCTACAGTACCGTTGTTACTATTACATGTGGGTTGTCAATATAGCAGATAATGCTCAAATATCAAATTATTGTAACCTTCACACTATGTGTGAGATAAATGTTAGCATGTGACATCACAGTTATCTTTTACGAGCTGTAACTTGCTGCCTTGAATGAAAATCTCAAGTCACAGCAGTTATCTGTAGCTTGTTGATTAGCAAACTGATAAAAATGTATATAAACAAACAAGTCTTGCCAATCTATATTTATAATAATTAATGAGAGAATAAATAATCAACTCAACAATCACACTTTGAATTTAAAATCTATTTCAGGAGAAAATAAATATAAAACGTAACATTGAAGATTAAGGTAGTAGATGTTAAATAAGGACTACAGATGTAGTGAATAATGTTTTGCCACTGTTTTTTGTTGGAAAAGTTCATTTTTATCTTGCTGTCTCAGTCATCTATAGTAGTCACCGATAAGCTAATTGAGATAGCAAGATCAATACAAACTTATCCGACAAAAACCGATGGCAAAACTTCACTACATCTGTACAGACCAGGGCCTCTATTCTAGGCGTTAAAAACCATATCTTCTTCGACCAGTTACAGTATTGATTTAAACTCTGCCGCCATTACAATCAAGTAAATAAGAGCTATCAAAACATTGACAATACAACAACAGATGAAAGATGGTTTTTACCACCTATAGAATCTCGGCCTTGTATAAAAAAAATTCATGCTGAATTGTTATAGTAGATAAATTCTGTACGATCTATTAATAGACCATGCTCTGATTTCAATGTAAGTATTACCACCTACACAAAATTTACGAACGAGAATGCTGCACTATTCTACTAACATTGATCAGTAAACTACCATAGTTTGTTAGGTAAACAGTATGCTGTGTTGTTGGTTTGAGATAGGTAGGTATGTGAAAAACACATTAAACTATTTGTTACTGGTGTTTGTTTACCATTATAGCTCTTAACACCTTTGTTTCAATATTTTTGCCAATTTATTACTTTTTTGTACTCTTTAACTTATTATAACTTACCAGACTTTATCACATTAGTTGAGGGATGGTGGGGGTCAGTAGAGTAGAGGCCAGCGCCTCTGGCTCTCTCAGAGAATGTGGTTTTATTTGAGGATGAATTCGACCAAACTGGAATAAGGTCTTATACCTAGATTAAACGCCGAATTTGTATGGACTAATCTCGGATTAAGTCTTATTCCAGTTTGGTCGAATCGGCCCTTAGTCGCATAACCACAATTAATTATTAAATACACGTTGGCCTAGTTGATATTGAATGGGTCCTCGAAAGTCTCTAAAGAGTAATAATAGATGATCTTATATTTCAGGAACATACAATTAAAATTTGATCATAAAATGTAGGTAGTATGGTTCCATTATAGTTAATTGTAAGTTGGTCAATATAGAGCCTCTGCCTTATTAAGGGTTAAGTACCTATTATGTCTCTATTTAAGTATGTTATCGTCGTCTAGTACCCATAGTACAAGCCTACTAGTAGTAGTTTGAACTAGGACAATATGTGTGAGAGTGTCCGTAGTACATATTTATTTATTTATTACAATACAACATGTCCATTGTTTACATCTATTTATATAAAACCGCATCGTATCTATGTTATCGTAAATCGAAATAAATAGACCTGAATGGGAGGATTTCCCGCGCGCAATAGGATCATAAAACAGGTTCACACGCCCAACGACGAACATTGAATGGGGCTAGAAACTGAACTGACCTATATCAAAAAAAATGTGGGCCATTCACAAGAACCTAAAATTTACTAGTTGTCAATATTATTTAGTAAACCAGCTGTATAAATTGTGTTTTGTTCGTTATGTAAATACCAACATGTTGACAGCTTAAACGTATTATTCCGACCACCACGGCGTAGTTTAGTATAAGTTTACTGCCGGTTTACAAAAATGGTACCTATATACCTACCTTAGTTAGAGCGATGACACACGAGCGTAGCCGGTGCGTTGCGTCGTCTCGTCGCAACGCTGTGATTTCAACATAAAGCGACGCAAGTGTTTTAACGCATCGTGTGTCGTTCTAATTTATAATGTAGGCCAACGCAGCGGTGACGACACAACGCTCGTGTGGCATGGCATCCCATGGCATAAGGACGGCCTTACACTCGTAAGTTTTACTTACGTAAGTAGGGACACGGCTATCTGTTAGAATGAGAAAAAATTGTTCAATGTAATTCTAACAAACGGCTGCGTACCTCCTTATGTAAGTAAAACTTAATGAGTGTAAAGCCGGCCTAAGGGCTAGAATTAAGAAACTAACTTTAGTTAGTTGAGTCATAAACATTAGTCAAACATTTATATACTACCCTCATACGCCAATAGGCAGTATCTCAAATTCAATAAACGAAGCAGATTCAATCCTCTCCCGTTACAAACTTAGTAGTTAATATGGTCGCACTACAGGAGTATTGTCTATAGACATTTTATAAGATACCACCATTTTGACGACATGTTAGCCTAGTTGCACTGCACCCTACCCTGCCTACCCTGCCTTCCAAACCGTCCCGGGTTCAAATCTCGGTAAAGGCAGATGTTTGTGTGATGAGGACGAATATTTGTTCCTGAGTCTTGGATGTTTTCTATGTATTTCTCTATCTATGTAAGTTTATCGTTGTCTAGTACCCATAGTACAAGCCTTGAGCTTCTTGGGACTAGGTCAATTTGTGTAAAATAGTCCCCTGATATTTATTTATCTATTATTTATTGGTTTTATAGCAGTATAGTTAATTTTCCGCTCAGGTTCACCTTGTTCATATTCCCATTTCGTCCACATTCTCATCTCGGTTACATTCCCAACTCATCCACATACCAATCCCAAATTGTCCACTTCCTATCTCGTCCATATTCCCAACTCGTCCTCATTCCCAACATTCCCGATTAGTCCACATTCCCAACTCGTCCTCATTCCCAACTCGTCTGCAACTTAACTTAGGACTATAGGGTGGTTCTATATCAATTCTATCACTTGGTTGTTCACTAGTTTTTGGGAATGTGAACGAAATGGGAATGTAAACAAAATGGGAATGTGGACGAAATGGGTATATGGACGAGATGAGAATGTGGACGAGATAGGAATGTGGCTGAGATGAGAATGTGGACGAGACGAGAATATGGACAAAGTTAACCTAAGCGTAATTTTCGTGACTCAACTGACTAAAGTAACCGTTTCTTAATTTTAGTCCTTAACTATGTACGTACACTTTTTTAAACCACCCTTAGGCAACGGCCGCACTACGGCTAAACCGCTGCGGTTTTAATAAAGTAAAATAAAAGCGGCCTTGATTTACTTGATTAAAAAGTCACGCGGTTAAAAATCGCGGCGGTTTAGCCGTAGGCCTTTGCCTTTTATGAAGCACTGACCAACGCAAGCGACCAAACGTGTTGCGCGAATAGTCGCTTTCGTTCCTTTGGCCGGTTCTTAATAGAATGATTTGCTTAAACATGGTAAAACATAATGTACCTATCAGTCCTATCACAATGTTCAGCCGTGGCGGCATGCAAAGTTTAAAAGACAAATGTTTAACTCTACATATACACTTATTATTAATTAACAAACTAACTACATCGGTTCCATCTATCTATTAGCCTATTTAGCCATTTCCTTCATTGTCGTAAATATTTTGTTAGGTAGTCTTATGTAACTCAACTTGCATTTTGTTGTACACATTAATATGTAATTTTTTCCTAAATAAATTCGATTTACTCTGTGGCATTTGCAATTTAGATTCATATACCTTTCCCTCAGTATCTGGTGAAACATCGGTTTTTTTTTTAATATGGTGGAAAATTTCGAGCAATGAAAAAATAATTAAACATGTCAGGGGACATCGAAAAAATGGCGAGTACAACTTTAGATAGAAATGCGAAAAATCCAATTTTGCGTACGGTATACATACAAAAAGTACCACTGTTTAAGAAACTATATTAAAAAAAAATGTTCCAAACTTATTGGTTTCCGTAACTAATTTGCAGAGGAGAGCGCCTCGAGCGCGTCGGAGCTGAACGGCGGCGCGGGCTTCGGGTACGGGTCGGCGCGCGAGTGGCGCGGGCGCGCGCGCCGCGAGCCGCACCGCGCGCGCCGCATCGCGCCCGAGCGGTACCTCAACGCCTCCTACCCCTTCCAGGTCAAGTTCACGCCGGACGACCTGCTCAACGGTCAGTGACACCCGACATATATACGAAACTACCCGCACTCGTTTTAATCCGGGTACTATGAAATGAAACGAAAAAAAATAACAGTTCAATTAAAAAAACCCCCTTTTTGAAGTCACATCAGCTATTGTTCCATTTTGCCGCGAATCAAGGACAGGCAAGTGAAATATTTGAGATAAAAGATTTGTTTATTGTTTTCTCGTTTCACTTTAAAAAGAAACATGAATGATATTTGTTAATGCCCGAGTTATTTTATTTTATTGTATTTTCCTTGGTTATCAAACTAAACTTGATTCTTTGCGCCGAACGCAAGTCAGGATTCAATGGTGTGTAAAGCGAACAGCAAATATGTAACGTATTTATTAAATCGTAGAGTTAGGATTTTGGTGACAAAAAGTGGTTCTAGAATCCATGGAGTCGCTATTTTCTAATTATTATTAGTATTATTACACATATCACTTTGATTTTGGCTTTTAGTTTTGTCATATTTCTAAATAAACTAAATACATTTTTAGTTCAGTTTATCCATACCTACAAATATTTGTTTGTTTATTACGCTCACAGCGGAGATATCCTCCGTACCAAAATTAATTTAAAATCGTTTAGCGATTTCGTGAAAGATTTAAATTTGGAATATGTCAATACTGAAAGTCAAAATCAAGGTGATATGTATTATAATAATCAGGAAACAGCGACTCCATGGAGCCTAAAACCACGGTTGGCCACCAAAAGTGCTAACCCTATGATACAAATTAAGGTACTGATTAATACGAGTATTAACGCTTAGCCTAGAAACCGCTAAACCGCACGATGAGGAAAAAATATGATGATGAGTGAAGGTTGAAGGTTCAAAAGTCCTTTGCATATTTTTAATAAAAAAATGTTTTTACAAACGAAACTTGGAGCGATTACTAGTGTATGAGAAAAGAATCGATAATTGAATTTGTCGATATACGCAATCCCTAGTTGTCATTGAATTTTGCCCCGTATATTCCGAGGTATGGTAATAAGGTTGTGCATGCTACAGGAGTTTTGTTTACCGCCATTTGTCATAGCAGGGGTTCCGTATCTCACGCATACTATGTATCCAAGAACTGTCAAGTAGTTAGATGGTTGGGCCATTCTACTTTTCGTTGTACAAAAGTTTTTAGCCACTTTCTCACTAAACTATTTTTATTTCAAAAAACGGTTAAGTGCAGCGTTTTCTAACTTGAAACTCGAAAAGAGACGTAAATAAGCTTATATTTAGAATTATCCAACTTCATAAAAAGTTATTAGTAATAACTATAAAGTGAGTAACGCAATGGATGTTGTTGTCCCCGCCTTTTCTATGGAAATGGTGCAATTCACCACTGAATTACCATGATTATTTAACGATAATTGAGTAATTTGTGAGTTGTTTTTTTGGAAACCATTAAACTTAAACATTCTAAATTAACATAACAAATAACATAAACTCACGCCTTCATTCCCAGAGTGGGGTAGGCAGAGCCACAGACTCACCAACAACTCCAAAAACTTGTTGATAATTCTGTGACCACATTTTGCACAACCAAGCTAAGATGTTACCCAGTGTATTAGTGACAGGTTGCAAACCCATCGCCTAACAGCACTACGCAGCCTTTAGTCCCTTAGTCGTCTCTTACGACATCCACGGGAACACATGGAGTGGCAACATTCTAAACCCGGCACCACACGGAAACACCTCATTCCAAGTTTATACTTTTTATCGGACGATAACAAAATATGTACACTGAAAAGTAGAATGGCCCGGTTGATTTGACATGGAAATTCTCTGGTTCCAGGCTCTCAGTGGGACAACCTGTCGCAAGAGATCTGGGACAAGTTTGTGAAGTCGCAGCAGACCGAGGAGACTTTCCGCAAGAAGATGAACCTCTGGAGATACCTCTACGTCACTATAAAAGTAGGTGTAGTAGTGAATGAAGGAACTTAAACGTACCACACGGAACGCAGGGGCTCTACTTTGAAATCAGTTATTCGAACTTCGGATCGCCCCGTCACTTTCTTGCGAATTAGTGACGCGTCGAGAGCAAAAGGGATAGCAATAGACGAAGTTCGAATTACGGATTTCAAAGTAGAGCCTCAGGCGCGGGACGGCTCGTGACGGCTCGAAAGAAAGTTCACAACTCACAGACAGCGTTCGCGGGTCGGGTGCGCGGCCATTCTAGAAACTCGTTACGAGCCGACCGGTGCCAGCGTTCTGTGCTTATTGTCCTTTATTATTGACGTGCTGTTCTCGTGAATTCTCGGGTACGACGCTTCCTTTTTAAGGAGAATTTCGACAATTCCCGAGAATTCTCGAGAACCGCATATCACTACGATTTATAATTACAATCATGCTTATTAGGGAACGGTGATCGAAGTGCGTTACCCTTGATAGAGCGACTACCACTGTTTATATTTTTCTTGTCCTCAGTAATGCACCGCTGCCCTATTATGGTCACCTTTATCGCAGTGGATAAAGCATCCGTCACTCTCTCACTTATTTAATGGTCTGAAAGTGTCAGATATGTTATCCACGTTTATACACATCTATTAACAACACGACCGTAATAGGGTTATAATCGGTTTAGGTGTGAATGCGTAACAAATAAATTACTTTTGCGTTTATAATGTATTGAGAGTGCGAGGGCAAATCTCACTTCACGGTCAAAAGTAAACCGTGAAAGAAGTGTACTGGCTACGAGGTTAGTTCCAGCTTGAGTTGACGTGGCTACGTATCGTTTCAGTCAATATTCCCGCGCTACGGGCTGTACGTGGTGGGGTCCACGATGTCCGGCTTCGCGCTGGACTCGTCCGACATGGACCTGTGCCTGTACGTGCGCGCGCTGGGCGACGCCGAGCCGCGCGCGCACGCTCTGCTGCACCTTAACTACATACTCACCTACATCAAGAGCTTCGACCGCAGTAAGTACACACACACACACACACACACACACGCACGCACGCACGCACGCACGCACGCACGCACAAACGCACGCACGCACGCACGCACGCACGCGCCCACACACACACACACACACACACACACACACACACACACACACACACACACACACACACACATACGTAATTAATGCTTAACACCTTCACAGTCCAGTGCCCCATATACGGGTCACGACGAACTAGCTCCATAAGTCCATGCCCCACATATGGGTCACTAAGAAGCGACCAACTACGCACTTACGACTCATGAGGAAATTTGAACATTTTGAATGGGGACTGTTAACGTGTTAAGATGTCCTGAAAACATCATGGTTTCAGCCGAAAATAGCGTTCGATGAAATGATCTAATCGATAAAGTGAAATTCGGTAGAATTATACGTATCCATTATTGGTGCCTGTCAGTCTACCATCCATTACCTAAAAATGTCCTAAACTGGTACCATTACCTTAGGCCAAGTTGTTCAAAGTATGCGGATTTACATACAGCAATGGTTTCAAAAGTAATGAAACCATTGCTTTTTTACGATACGATAAAAAAAATATATTATTTTAAACATATTGTGTTGTGTGATGAGCGCTTTTGTTTCTGAGTTTTGGATGTTATCTATGTATTTCTCTAAATAAAATCGTCGCTGTACTAGATTGCCCCCTGATCTTTATGTTATAAACTTTCATTTTGAATATACGCATTTGTGCTGAAACCGTTATATGATATCTAGGGTACGTAGCCTTATTAGCTTATTACATAGACTGAGTAACACGACTTCAGACTTTAAAAAGAAATGGTGCCGTGGAAACAACCTACATTCATGAAATTTGTATAATTATTATCAAAATGAATGTATTGTATGTTTAGACGCGGAGCTGATCCAGGCGAAGGTGCCGATTCTGAAGTTCCGCGACGCGCGCGCCGGCCTGCTCGTCGACCTGAACTGCAACAACGTGGTCGGCATCCGCAACACCAGCCTGCTCTACTGCTACTCGCGCCGTACGTCGCCACATGATCACTATCTCACTAAACTTTACTAAGTCACGCGAAGTTCGCACGCTATGATATGAACTTTTTTTTGAAAAAATTATACCTTGCCGAATTTCTTACGCCGATTCTTCTCGGGGTTTTTATTTTTCAAACCGGTGGTAATGCTTTTTGACATTCATAGGTGCATTATATTATGCCTAAATTGAAGAATAAAAAACTTTGACTTGAAAAAATGATGGTTTTTTACTAAATGACTGATTGGGTTTGAGTTATGAGTCGCGTATTTTCGGTCGCGTAATTTCGGCTGCATTGGGTTTAAACAAAAGTTCTGTTTGGTTCACACGGCGACGCAAAATCAGCTGGACTTTTTTTTTCGCTACAGAAATTACGCTCACCTATGTGCAATGGTCTTAACCTGTCATGACTATACCATCTCTACAATAACAGTTCCTTAATTGATATGTTAACGTTAGTTTGCAGTTTGGAAATTGGTGGAGGCGCTAGGATACTGTTACATATAATAATATCCTTTTTGTCAGTGGATTGGCGCGTTCGGCCCTTAGTGGCGGTGACGAAACTGTGGGCGCAAGCGCATGATATCAACGACGCGCGCCACTGCACGCTGTCGTCCTACTCGCTCACACTTATGGTCATACACTTCCTGCAATGTAAGTATCGCTATCCTACTAACATTTGGTCAAGATATCACCTGTTGTTTCCACATAAAATAGAAATCTAAAAGCTATCACGATAACAGATTAATGACAATTTAGAATATAGTAGAACCCTTGCTACGTTTTAAGTAAGGACATGTGAACCTTAAGGAATCACCCGTAGAAAGATGATAAATAATAATGATGTGAAAGTAAGTAATGGTGCGTGTTGCAGGCGGCACGGCGCCGCCGGTGCTGCCGTGCGTGTGCGTGCGCGGCCCGTGGGAGGCGCGCGCCGCGCGCGCCAACCGCGCCTCGCTCGCCGAGCTGTTCCTGCAGCTGCTGCGCTACTACGCCACCTTCCCGTGAGTACAACACGACACGAGGGCGCTACAGATTAACCCTTAATAAGCAGTGATCGGAATAGGTTGAGAATATTTACCTAAAGTTTGCAAAGGGACATAGTATAGAGTGGTTGCAACCGGGTGAAATATTAATTTATTTTATTGAATTCCGGATTTCCTGTATTTTTCTGATACTAGTCGTAATGCGTAAGAAATTGAAAAAATAAAAATTAATATTACTTTTTTAAAATTAATTAAATTGAATTTAAAAAAAAGCCAGATCATTTAGTCTGGCCTAAAATTGAGCCAGGTGATTACAATATAATTTTTCAATAAATCGAATAAACACACTTATGTTATGTATATTGATGTCGTGTTCGGCGCAGGTACGACAAGATGGCGGTGTCGGTGCGCGCCGGGCGGCCCGTGCCCGTGGCGGCGTGCCGCGCCGCGCGCTCGCACAAGAACGAGCCGCACCAGTGGAAGCTGCTCTGCGTCGAGGGTCAGTACACGCAACCGGTTTTATATACCCCCACGAATATAACCTGAAACCGGTTCATATTTAAACCAGTTGAAACCGGTTAATATTCAAACTTGAAGCTATTACGGTTTGGTTAAATGAAAAACAGGTTATTGACAAATTTCGTTTTTTTGAAGTAAATTAACCGGTTAATTTGAACTTGACGCTGCAGTGTGTATAGATCGAGTTACCGTAGAAACCGGTTAATATACAAACTTGAATCTATTACGGTTTGGTTTGGGGTTATAGGTTAATTGAAAAATTGGTTTATCAAAAATTTTGTTCTTTTGAGGGAAATTAACCACATAATTTGAACTTGACACTGCAGTGTGTATAGATCGAGTTACTGTAGTGTCTTTTACACACTAGTATTCTTAGTGATTTCACTTTTATTATACCGGTTTTAAAAACGATATTAACCGCTGTCTCGAAACCCTGTGGATAACTATCAATTATAATAATCGTTGGATAATGAATTATCCGTGGTATGGAATTCAGATAGGCCGTACTTGAAACCCGCAGAGATTTTTTTCCGTTAGCGTGCTTGTATTGTGTAGTGCCTTAAATTACTTTCCAATAAGGTGATCCGCTGTCTGAGTCTAAGTTGCGCTATGCACCCCTAATTACCTCTGCGCTCGTGGTACTTTATTTAAACATGCAAATGCAAACTCTTTGGTTGGATGCACGGCTAAGTGTATTAAAAAAAATGGAAAAGTAAAACGCACTAGTGAAAAAGAAAAAGAAAAGTAAGTAAAACGTACTAGTTCGAAAAAATCCAACTTTTCGCACGATATACAGCTGCGAAAAGTACCACTATTGAGCATCTGTATAAAAAAAATGTGTAAATGCAGAGCCGTTTGACCTGACAAACACGGCGCGCTCGGTGTACGACCCGGACACGTTCGAGCGGATCGTGGAGACGTTCCGCGCCAGCCACGCGCGCCTCGCCGCCGCGCCGCGCCTCGCCGCCGCCTGGCCGCCCGTGCCGCGATGATGCCGCGCCGCGCCGCCCCACAGGTACTACTGTCCTCGCCGTACCATCTTATCTTCTTCGCAGGACACCACTAACTAGTTAAGGATAATCTCGTTCATAAATATCTTCGTAGCTTGTACACCCGTATTCACAAACAATACTTAAGGGATCCTTCACTGAGTAAACGCACTGCGTTCAATACAAAAAAATTTTTATTCGTTGTCAAGAAAATAGGTGGAAAGTACAAAGTGGTTGAGGCCTCCTAGTAGGTATGTATGTACCTGTATCAGGAGGTCTCGCTCTTCCAAAACTAGTAGATGTATTTAGTTCTCGACTAGGTGAGTTTAATTAACAATATGATTAGTACTTAAGTCTAAATTAAAATTAGTACATAATATACAGCTTTGTGATTGGTCGTTTCTGACCGACCTGTTTATGAGACGATTTAAACCCCCTGTGCGTTCGTGAGCACTGTGAGACCCAATAGTGACGTTTGTGAACACGGGTGTTAATCTTTTAGTCAAATCCAATTGTGTACACTCAAATTATCGGTGACGCATTTTAAACGTGTATTATTGTTACAGATTAATTTACGGAGGCTGGTTCTCGATGTTTCCCAAGACTTTTTTGACGCGGAAAAGTGCATTCCTATGTTGTGTTGTGTGTAGCGAAGACAGACTGCCGCCGGAGCGGTCGTGACGCGGGCCGCGAGCGCCGCGCGCGGCCGCGGCCCGGCCTCCAGCAACCTGCCAGAGGACCCGGTCTGTCCGGACAGAGCCACGAATAAATAATTTATAATAACGTTATAAATTCACGGGCTGTGATATGCGACTGATTCCTCTACAAATATCTGTAAGGTAGTGTTGTTACTGAGATAGCCCGCGCGCCGCCCGCGCGGCTCGCGCGCCATGTTGAATTTACTCGTACTATAGCAAAATATATTATAATACATTTTAAGTAATATAAAGCAAATGCCACTATGAAAAATTATATGTTTACATTCCATAGTGCCATATTGTCTGATATCTTTATTTTAAATCATAATTAACTTATTAAGATGCGAACTTCGGTTTCCAAATGCAGCGTCCTCGCCGGTGCCGAGGCGGCTGCATTTGGAAACGGCCGACCGCGGTCGGCTGCGCCCGCGTCGGCCGGGCGCCCGACGGACCTCGACTCTGACGTCACAGTCGCCTGGGCGGACCACGCGACGCCTGACGTCAGCACTCGCCCTGACGGTCCACTCCACCCTGACGTCGTAGTCGCCCTGACGGACCATTCGATACTCTGGCGTCGTAGTCATCCTGACGGACCATTCAATACTCTGACGTTATAGTCATCCTGACGGACCATTCGACACTCTGGAGTCATAGTCATCTTGACGGACCATTCGACACTCTGGAGTCATAGTCAACCTGACGGACCATTCGATACTCTGACGTTATAGTCATCCTGACGGACCATTCGATATTCCGTTGTCAACAGGCATCCTGATACACCACTCGATACTCTGACGTCATAGTCATCATGACGGACCATTCGATATTCTGACGTCTATATTAGTCACCCTGACGGACCGTTCAATACTCTGACGTCATAGTCATCCTGACTGACCATAAGACACTCTGACGTCATTAGTCGCCCTAACAGTCCCGACACTCCAGTAATACTGATGGACCACTCGATATTTTGACGCCATGGTCGCCTTTACGGAACAATGGCTACTCTGACGTCACTAGTCATCCTGACGGACCACTCGACACTGACGCCATGGTCGCCCTGACGGACCACTCGCCTCTCTGACGTCACCAGTCATCCCGATGGACCACTCGACACTCTGACGTCACCAGTCGCCGCCGACTGCACTCTAGTCGCTCACCGATGCTGCCTCACAACGCGTCCTATTGTTTTTAATATTTATATTGTTTATAAGTTATTTAATGTGTACATAGTAAGAAAGAGGAAAGCTAAAGAAAAAATACATATAAGTGGTGCGGGAGCGGGACCGCGATGCACCCGCGCGCGCTCGCTCTCCGCCTCGTTATTGACTATGTTATTATAAAAATTGAATGTTTTAAGATTATGTACATTTTGGTGTAAATATACTTTTATGATGAGTAAAGAGTAAATGACAAAAAAATGTAATAATATAAAATGTGGATGGAGTATGCCTGCTGTCGCGAGCCCCGCGCGCGCCAGCCGGCCGGCGCGGCGCGGATCGCCGATCTCCAGTGACGCTTATGATATGAACTACCGGTGCTATATTATTATGTTGCCTTACTCTACGGACGAGCCCCGGCCCGCTCATGTAGTGCCTAGAATGTAAGAACGCAAACACTACGCTAGATCACTCGAACTCCATGTCGTCAGTGAGGTTAAATATTAAATAAACATATCTTTAAACTAACAAAGATTGTACTATCGTTACCTTGACTGTGATGGGTGTTCTGCGACGCAAGCATCGCGTTCGCGGGCGCCGCGAGCGAGCCGCGCGCGCCTCGCTGTTGATTCGTTACTCGATTGATACTATTTCGTTAAGTACCAATTTCACCATACCATGTTAACCACTTACGGTCGAACCCTATATCCAAACCGCGGACAGATAAGGCTTACTTCGGTTTAAAATTTGACATTTGCCCATAAAAAAAGTAGCAAATTTTAATCCGAAGTAAGCCTATCTATCCGCGGTTTGAATATAGAGTTTGGCCATCAGCAGACGATTCGAGCGTTAACAGCTGTCGAAATGTATGAACTAACAGTCGATTTACATTGATTAAATTTAACATCGTTTGGTGAAATTGTTACTAAAGCTGTTAATTTTAGTCGCGATGAACTCGTTTTAAGTCGTTCATTATCAAATGTTTTATCGTTGACGCCGCCCGTCTCGCTCCGCGCGTCCCGGCGCCGCGGCGCGGCGGCTGAGTCGCACTCCACCGACGCTCTTTACTTTTTGTATATAAACGCCTGCCGATTTTATAAGCGTTATGTATAAGTTTTATATCGATTTTACATAAGAGGCACTCGGCCGCGCTGAACATAAAAGTACAATAAATAATTTTAAAAACAACTTATATTAATATAAGAATACTGATTAGAATAATAATAAAAAGTGTCTCAAAACTGTTTAATTTTTGAAAAAGATATAATAACTTGATGAAGCCGACATCAAAAAAAAATTAAAAAATAAACAAAAAAATATAAAAAAAATAAAAAATCTACAAAAAAACGCTAAAAAATTAAAAAATCCTGAAAAAAGCATATTAACGTGACTTTGATTTGATCAGAGTGTAGCTCGAGTGGAGCCGCCCGCGCGGGGCGGGCCGCGCGCGGCGCCGGCGCCGCCCGCCCTTAGCGCAGCGCCGGAACCAAGCTCCGGACTTGTAACGAATTGAAAGTCGATCGCTCGCTGGGCGCTGCTCCCTCGACATTGGTGCTATGCCGGGCGCGGTCGCGAGGGCCGCGCCCGGGCGTCGTTGCTTGTTGTAAATATAGACGAGGCCGTCCCCGGCCTCGCGGCCTTATGGTGTGAACTCGACCTGCCGTTCGTGTTAAATTGTTGCTCATGTTATGATTGTGCGAGGTGTCGTGATTGTCGTGAATGTCGTGAATGCTTCCTGATCGCCGCGGGCGAACGCCGCGTGCTTGGTTTTGAACTGTTATCATTAATGATTTGTTAAATTGAAATGTACTTAACTCTCTTATACCTATATTTTGTAGTTCATATGAATAAAATGCAAAAATTTACAAAATTATTTCGTATACCTCAGAGGTTGGTGATGAGCCAATTGTGTAATAAATAATGTTAATATTGTAAAGTAATGTAATTATTGTACGTAAACTTCAAATAAATATTATCTTAGGTTTTTATTTAGCCCCGAACAAGGCATTCGTTAGTAAATTGTTTTGTAAAGATATTTTTGTCATGTTTTTGACAAATTTTCTCTTGTGTTGCATTTTATTTTATTGAACACAAGCAATTTTATTGTCCTTGTTATACAAAGAAATTATTGTAAAGAAATATTCTGTAATAGTTAAAATATTATACAAACTGCCAAAATACTTGTTTCATTTGTTTAGCTATTCCACAGTGTTTTTCAGCTAGGAAGGGTTCTGTGGCTTCTGTGTGTCAAACTCGAAACGTCACAGAACCCTTCCTAGCTGAAAAACACGAGTAAAGTATTTAAATTTAAGAAAGTAAATTAGATTACAGGGGTTGTTCCGTCTATCCCAACTGGATTACTGGATGGATTTTTTTCCACTCTTCTCAACTTGTGAAAAACTTGTACCTACAGTTATTGAGCTAACACATTGTATTTATTATTTTAACTTCCATACTAGTTAGTAAAGCAATATTAACTTTCAAGTCGAACTCTATGTTGGGAAGAGTGGAAAAAATCCATGTATCCCAACTGGTTGGGATAGACGGAACGGTGTATTGCCCGTGGTCCTACTGCGTTGTACTACAGACCAAAATTAGTATCATAAATATGAGGTAGGTTTTGGCCTTTCGTCCACTTTCACAACTAAGATTTCATAACTGGTTATGAATAAGGATTTTTATTCACTGTTTCATAACCAGTTATTAAACAAGACTTTCCATTTTCATAATCAGAAACTAGGTTATGTTAGTTTTGAAGCAGGCCCGGTGGGCCAAACCACGCAGAAATAGGAGCTCCGCGCTAGCGGAGCTCCGTCGACCCTGTTAATTTGATATTCAAATAGAAATTATTGGTCAGTAATACAACGCAGTAGGACCACGGGCAAAAAAGGGACGGAACATCCCGATTACAGGGGCTCAGGGGGCCTAATATGGCTGCGTTTATCGCGTGACAAATTTTGGATAAGGCATACGTCACCTTCTGACACGTAAATAAGTAGGAGAGTGACGGATGCTTTACCCACGTTTGACACGCGATATAGACGCAGCCATACCAGGCCCGCAGGAGTGTGAAAACTTCTCTAAAGTTCCACTTCCTCGCCCTCGGAAGGTAGCGCACTTTTTCAGAAAATTCAGTTTTACACAAGGAGCACTTATTTCCAACAAAGTGTTTCAGATACTTTTTTGCCCTCGGTCCTACTGCGTAGTCCTACTGCGTAGTCCTACTGACCAATGATTTCTATTTGAATATCAAATTGACAGCGTCGACGGAGCTCCGCTAGCGCGGAGCTACTATTTCTGGCTGGTTTGGCCCTCCGGACCTGCTGCAAAACTAACATAACCTAAACCTACCTCATATTTATCCCGTTCGACTGTAGTTTGTGTTATTTAACCAGATATGCAAATCATAAGCAGTCTCTTAAGTTTGGTTTGCAACAGTCACTTTAACAGTCCATATTGGCTTATGAATCAAATTGTTTGACTGTATGTACAATCGCCATCAAATATATTGGAGCACAAAATATCTGAACACGTTCTATCTCCGTTTAGGTCTTTGTTTGAGCATCTTGTAAGTTTCGATACATATTTTGATGGCAACTGTGAATGTTATGGGATTTGCCTATCAGTAAAACAATATTTTGGTAGTTTCATCATTTATTGACAATAATTCAAAATTACACAGCTCTGACGTAATAAAAACAAATTTAACTTATGAAAAAGAAAAAAGTGTCACAGAAAGTTTGCATCTTTGAGTTTATCTATCTAATTTAGGTATCCTTTACAGAGAACCTAAATGTAATTTATAACCTACCCACAAAATACGTTACGACGTTCCGTATAGATTATGTTAGTCAAATTACGCACGTCTTCTAAAATCGGACCAATACAAATGACTAAAATGTTTCATAACGAGTCATTTTATCGAGATAAAGCCTTGCTTTGCTACTGTGCGACTATACACAGGAAAAGTAAATTGAATGCGAAGATGTTTTTATTCTATAAATATTGGCCCAGATCTTTATATCCTATTTCGCAGCACACTGCGAGACATGGAAGTGTCACTAATAATAAAAACATTTTCTACATACTTGTAGTTAAAATAGGATATATTATATATATTTGAGAAATATACAACTTACGTAACTAAATCTAGAAAATCATAATGTAAACAAAAGAAACCAACTCGTGATCTCGTCACAGAAGGAACTAAACGTCAAGTCAATACTGCAACTGCAACCTTAACAAATAAGCAAACTCACGAGCCCTCAGTCCGTCACGCCTGGCGCCGCGGCGCTCTCACCCTGTCTCTCTCCTCGTTCAGACCTAAGCCTAATTACATCGTACAGGAGCCTAAAAATCTATCTACTTTTAAAACACTACAAATATGTCGGGTCAGCTATATAAGTTTGTGTAATTTCATGGACAGATCTTCACTGAAATATATATCGAAAATAGTGTTACTGACGATTCCTTTAAAATAGAGTATCATAATTTGGATGTGTCGTCATTTTTACCTGCGCGGTATTTCACAAGCCTGATAATCGTAGGCGACAAGTTCACAAGTTCCTACTTCAATGGCATTAATATAGGCTGCGTCACACACGGGAATGTCCCCCGCCTGCCATGTCGTTGTCAGGATAGTGAAATAGGGGGCTGGTAGAATCAGGAAATACTGCGATTGATCAGGATTCATACGGCTGCGTGTTTGATCGCAGTGGGCAGTGTTAGTGACGCTTAGCGATAGATGACAATGTAAGAACGGCTGATGAGCCTAACGCCGTATGAACGTGTGACGAAGGATAACCTATCTTTAGCCCGAATATTCGTTTCCCAACGGGATCATTTGCCAAGTGTAGCTTAATAATGTCCTTTTTTTCTGAAACCGTTTAAAACAATTAAATAGGTGATCTTTAAAAATCTTACAAGTAACCAGTTTGAAAAAATGAATCTTATGTTATAAAAATTTGGCAAATGAAGCGGTTGTAAAACGAAATCTCGGACCCGCGATAAGTTACCGTGACGAAGACGTCAGCAGTAACATTGGGGCGGCGGATTACTTGCTCGCGCTCTCGGTCGCGTCCATTTTCTCTTCCGTCTTAACCACCTTCCCGTCGCCTGCAATAACAAATAAGGAAGGCATTTAATAATACTATTTTATTATTAAAATTACGCATAATATGATAAATTTTGCAATTGACGTCAAGATTTCGAGCGTGAAAAAACATTAGAAAATAATGTGCTAGACAATTATTTAGTTAAATGTGCTTTCCCACCGGCTTAGCAAGAGGATTAATATAATTTAAATGTGTAAACCAAATGCCATAATTTCAATTCTCTTGTACCGCATCCCCGGTGGAAATGGTCTGGCGACGATGAAATACGAGAATTTAAATATTTGTTAGTGTAATAGTAGTTTATTCACTTTGCGACGGCACGCAATTCTCGCGTTAGCTCGCGTTATTTATTGGTAGATACTATTATGGGTCAGCACCTTTATTCGGAGTCAGGCGAATAAGCGTGGACATATGTGCCGTGGTGTGTGGAATACTGACCGTTGGGCTGGTCGGACTCGGCGTCGGTGTGCGAGCGCCTGCGCTTGCGGGGGAACTTCCACGCGCCCGCCGGGTGCTTCAGCTTCGGCAGCGGCTCCATGTCCAGCACCTAAGTGTACAAATTATTTAAGAAACCAAGTACTCAAAACAGGCGCACACTTAAGTCGTCGATTCACAGCCTATAAGTTCGCTCGCTGGCTTTGACGTTTCGGGGGGGTTGAGAAACGGGCGATCGTGCGCTTACTTCTTTGAACTGCCACGAATGGAACAAACGAAACAGAACGGAGTTCAAATTTCAAACCCAAACTCAAAGGCAGCTATTTTGAATCGATCTATAACGGTAGGCGACATTTCAAACCTGATGTTACCTAAGATATTGTTGGGGACAGTAGTTTGCGAAGGCATACTAACCTTGTAGATCTGCCTGAAGGCGATCTGCCTCAGGAACTGCTGCGCGGACGCAGTCAGGTCTTCGCGCTTCTGCGCGGGCAGGTTCCCCAGGGCGTCCTGCGCATGAACACGATCGATATAAGCATCTTTAAAGGACAATTAAAGTAGTTTGGGAAAAATGAAGGCGCTGTTCGGTTTTTATTCTGCGTGTATGTGTGTGGTTACCACAAGCTCCTTCTCGCACGGGTCGCGCAGGCCGGGCCCCTGCTCGAGCAGCAGGCCGCCGGCGACGGCCTCCATGACGCGGCGCAGCGCCTCGCCCGGCGACAGCGCGGCGCCCGCCGACTGCATCACGCCCGACACCAGCAGCTCCATGGCCTGCACATACAACATGTTGTTGCAGGTCGATAATGTTCTTCGCGACAATATACTATAATATAATACGTGGCAACTATAAACCCCGTGTAAATTGGATTCTCCAGAGTTATCTGACCGAGTACACAGAATTAGGGAGCGACACTATTTAGGTATTTTTGGGTATTTTTTACCGCAGAGAAAATAAATGACAACTAGAGTTTTTTAAACCATTATTAACATCGATTTATAATGTTCAGAATAGAAAAATGTAACTCACGTAGGCGTTGAGCGGCGTCCAGTTGGGGATGCGGCGGCACAGGTCCCGCATGATGCGGATGATAATCACGCACGACTGCAGCGTCGCCGCCCTAGCCTACACACCACACACCGTTAGAACTTCATGGCGACACTAACTAACTCACAAATTATATATAGTAACATCACTAATTTGGACTAAAGCTCAAACTGCGTTTCTTTGTCGTTTCTATCACCTCCCAATTTCGGCTGTATGCAAGTGCAATATAAACGGAAACGCAGCTTAACAGGTGAGCACTTGTAGCCACATGTTCAAGGGGGTATCGACATTCCATGGAATTGACTTAAATCAACTTAAAATACTACTTTTTAACGGTAAACAAAACAAACATGTGACTAAAAAAATACGTGCGCACTCCAAGCGAGTCACAAAATGGGTCTATGAAATTTTAAAAAACAAGGATAGAACTAGGTAAATGGGATGAAAATCCAATAAATTTTACAGGCCAGAAAAAATGTGTTAAATTAAACCCATGACTCCCGGCGCTTCGGCGTCGACGCGAGTCGAGGCGAGGCGCCGCGACGCGACAGCGAGTCGGCATGAATCCGAGCGATTAAATAATGCACGAGAAGCTTTATTGGATAAAGGGGTAGTGGAGTGCGCACACGTTCAGTAAATGGGCGAATGTACCTGGAACCACTTGGCGTGCCGAAGCGCGGCCAACGCGTCCAAACACTTCTGCCGCGGGAGCACATCCTTGTCGTCGCGCTTTATGTCGCCACCCTCTAGCGACAACAACACAAAGGGTGTTTGACCATCAGAGAATCGACGAAAACGGGGCAAACATGGCACGCTCCGTAGACTAGGTCCCTCGCTACGCGTTGGTCTTTCGGGATGCGATCGCGGCCTTCGCCCGATCACAACCCGACACAAACGCTCGCTCAAGCAACTTCTACATGACAGGGGGCAGGCTACACATTCATTCAGTTAAATATCAAAACCAAAAGGGAGACTTCTCTAATACTATCTGCAACAATACTGGGTAAAAAACTCATCTCAATCGCCTACAGTTATAGGTAGATGAAAAAAGAAAAATAAATATAATACATACAAGTATAATATAAATGAACCAATATAAAATGTTTGCTCCGTTTCAGTAGACGTAATATACCACTCTGCGCACGTGATATATCATACGAGATGATCAAAAATCCTTTTCTTCTCGCCGCACGTTCTTACTCTACTCACACCTAAAAATAAGCTGAACACATCATGCTCGGCGAGCCGAGCGGTAAACTTTGAACAAATTATCTTTTCGTAATCATCTTCGTCGTCGACTAGTGCAAACAGAAAATTCCAGATATACATATAAAATATATAAAAATTAGCGTATAGATAGTTTGTTCTCAGAATTCGTCTTCGGACGGGCAGACGATTTCGACGACCAATTTCAACCGGCTAGCAGTTCGGGGGGATCAGTCGATCGGACGGGGAGGCAAAGTTCTGAGACGTTCGCAAGCGAATATCGAGTGAGTAAAGGGGGGGGTGGGGTGAAATTGGCGCTGTCGAAGATCGCGGAGACGAGACGGGGAGGTACTGACCGGCGGGCTCGCGCATCACGGCCGACGTGAGGCTCACGAGCACGGAGCCGCCGCCCTCCGAGATCTGCACGGCGCCCTCGGCCGGCAGCAGCTCCACCTTGTACTTCGGCTCGTCGCCCGGGCCCTGGGGGCGCATATAACCGGAATACATATAGGGGCGTTCCCACGATTTTGACACCATTTATAACTCAACAATGGCTGGACCGATTTTTATGATCTCTGTTCCGAATAGCAGAATAACTATTGAAACATCGGAAAAATAATAATATTATAAAATAGATATTTCATCGTAATTTAAATATTGAGTGTGAATGGTATGCGTTGCGAGGTGTTAATAAATTACCTGACGTTATTAAAGACAAGAAATTATTAGTATTTAAGAATATGATTAATGTTTGGCTCGCTGAGAAGTGTTTCTACGATCTAAAGGAATTTTTAAATATGTGATAATTGGTATTTTACTTAATTAATTGGCTATCGTTCGCTCATAGAACTGTTGTTATTAATTTTTTACTCAACGATTTACTTGATGACATTAGTACAGTTAAGTTTAAATTTGTACACCTATTGGAGGTCTTTAATTCTTAATTACAATCAATATGTGTACAAACTTTTCTCAAATAAATTATTGATTGATAGATGAATGTTTAACCTTGACGCGCGCGAGGTGCAGCGGCAGGTCGGCGGCGACGCGCTTGAGCAGCGTGACGGTGGGGCGGTCGTGGCACAGCACGACGAGGCGCACGTCGCGGTCGCCCTTCAGCAGCAGCCCCTTGGCCAGCAGCCCCACGCGCATCACGCCCTTCAGCGCGCGCGCGCCGCTCGCCGGCTCGCCGCCCGCGCCCGCCTCGCCCTCGCCCATGAACGAGAACCTGCAACCAACCCATTCCCGTACTCACTACCCGACGAGTATCTCCACATACGACTACCCGTCACCGATAACCCGATCGGCCGCCCCTGAGGGCTCCGAATCTTGACAAACATCGCCAAGGACCTGCCTCCTAAAAACTGTCCGATATTGTTTTTTACATATTATTTCAATACTCTTAAACGAATTAAAGATATTAATATTAAAAAAGGTGTAACTTCGTGTTTGTAAAAAACTAATTTTATTGTCCCCTGTTGGGAAAGAAAGGATTTCCATTATTTCAAAATAAGAAGGTGATTTCGAAACAGAATAAACTTGTTTCTACACCATGAAAGAACCTTATATAAAACCATTATGGTCTAGTCTAGTTTTTGAATTAATTTTAGCGTGACTTTTTTGAAATTATGTCCTCAAGAGAGTTTTCGACAATCGTTTACGGGAGCGTTAAGTATCTCGTTTAAGATCATCATAGAAGCTTGAGGCATCTACTCGCATATAAAAGCTACTAGCTGATTATAATTTCTAGAACTACAATTACCAACAAATTGACAACAGAAATTTTGTGAAAAAATGTTCTGGTCAAATCATGCTTTTAGAGGTTCGTCTCAAAAGCATACTATATTTTTTTGTAAGAAAATGAACTTGTATATTATTAGTGTCAGTTTCGCCCGCTTTGGACAAGTGGTCGTATTTTGTATTTCTACTCGCGTACTAGGGTGAAGACACATTTATCAGCACCGATTCGCATTTCGTCTATAGAAAATGGCTGTTTTGTATGAAGATGCGTACGCATCAGTTCTGCTTTCGCATGCGTACGCATCTTCATACAAAACAGCCATTTTCTATAGACGAAATGCGAATCGGTGCTGATAAATGTGTCTTCACCCTAAACCGCTAATATTGATATCGTTAACGGTATCAGAATACCACCTATAGCATAACCGAAGCGGGAAAACCATTCTATAATGAGCGTTGTCATGGTAATAACAGTTGTATAATAATTATTTTAGCATTATTATTACCATGGTTATGGTCATTCCGGATATCAGTCTTGGCGTCTAGTGAACACTTGAGATCCGAATTTGTACAATAAACCGTTAAAAATATTTCAATACCATTTACAATTACATTTTTATTAGATTACTAAAAATAAATGGTTAATATTCATCGATTTGTTATTTGGTTACCATGGTTACGTTCAATATGGATATTAAAAAAATAGCGTTTTGTTTGGCATTCTCCAACTTTTGTGATAAATTGTTAGAACTGTTTTAGTAACTATTAAAATTTGTATGAAATTTGTTAACATATTCTTTACAATAAAATTCACAAACTTAACGCCAATCGGAACAATGAAAATTACTTTGCTGACGAGTAATTTGTTCTAGATAGCAGAAAAATCGAGTAAAGTATACGAGAAAAGTTAGCGATTATTTATTTTTGTCATTATCATTTTAAGCTTGTAGAAAAAGTTATGTAGGTATGCAACGGTTCATAATAAGCTCTTAGGGTACTCGTGCCTGTATATAGAGCGCTCGCAGACTCGCGCTCTAACCTCGGCACTCGTACCTTTATGTACCAGTTGTAACCGCACTTTGTTTTTTTTGAGCCTAGCACTAGCTGTGACGTAGAAAAGACCACGTGGCGTTTAAGGTTTTAAGCCATTGGCAGAAATTGGTTTATTCATTTCTCAGCAAAAAAATAATTTAAAAAAATAAAGTAGTATGGTTTTGAGGAAAACTATAAGCATGATTTTTTCAAAACACCTTTTAAAAAAGTTCCTGTTATCAATTCTACACAGTTCTACATACTTATGTAATATTTAAAACTCTACATGTACAACTAAACTACAACATGTACATTTACTACCTCTACACATTAACTTACTGGTTCTTCTTTTCGTTAAGGTTCAGATTCAACTCCTCGTTTATATCTTGGATATTACCCTGCAGCTTACAGTACTTGTGTTTACTGTGCCGAAAGAGCAACAGACAAATGAAAAAATAATGACCAAAGAAGCTGGAAGACACTTGTAACTTTTGAAGTGCATAACCATGAGTGCAGTTTAAACGAAAAGGAAATGAGACTAATGATAGATGTAAAGTGGAGGAACTTACAGTTGATTATCGCGGCCGTCTTCCTTGCCGTCCTTGATGTCATCTTTCTTGTCTTCAATCTTTACCACTACCTTAGCCTGCGCTGGCCCCTATTATAGACAAAACAAACAAGTTTAAATACTCATACGCTCTAAAAAGGATTTCGTTATGACTATCAGTGGGTCATCTTCAATGGGAAGCGGTTTCCGCTATGCCTGCTGAGGCCCCTCAAAATTGCTTATGTTTATCTCTGAAAAGTTCAGTTCAGGCAAAGATACACAAATGAACTGTAACTTTAGTGTTTGTAACTTACAGATATTCATAGAGACCCAATGATTCGTTTCGACGAAGGATATAAAACCTTTGTCGGCAAACCTACAATTGTGGGCACATTCAATCTAATTTCAAGATTAAAGTGATGACAATCAATAACGAAATCCTAAAAAGTAATACTTTGGGTACCAATAAATGGGTTGCCCGTTGTACTCCTAAAGCTCACCATACAATGAAATTTGTTATGAATGAAATAAATTCAATTTTCTAATTTGAACATGAGTTATAAAAACAAAAGTAATTCCACTTTACTTCCTTTGAACTGTATCTTTATTTCAATGGCCGTATTATGTACTGTTTAGTACAAGGAGCCTCAGGAGGTCATCGTAACGAGTTGTTCGTAAGTTGTGACCGTCACCTTGGCCTTGGTCTGGTCAGCGAGCGCGTCGGAGAGCGACTTGAGCGCGCGCTCGGTGTGGCTGACGAGGCGCTGCGTGTCGGCCAGCTGCTGCTCGCTCGGGTAGATCTCGGCGTGCTTGGCCACCACGTGCCGGTCGTCCGACGTCTCCTGGCGCCGGCCCACGCCGCCGTAGCCCATGCCCATGCCCTGCTGACATATAGACATATACAATTTACAAGGGACGGCAATAGACAAGTAAATACTCGTGTCATCCTAGACATTAAACACAAAAATATGTAGTAAGCAAATTGAGCTCGCTCTCGTGGCAATAGAGCAGTGTAATGATGTGTCCCTCTTTTACTCGTATGATAAGGGGCTCTAACAAACGAGTAAGAGAGGGACACCAATAGTTGCCGGCCACATATTGCAGTGAAAATATGGCCCGTTTAGAAGCACCTTTAGAGAAAGACACCAATAGTTGCCGGCCACATATTGCAGTGACAATATGGCCCGTTTAGAAGCCCCTTTAGAGAAAGACACCAATAGTTGCCGGCCACATATTGCAGTGAAAATATGGTCCGTTTAGAAGCCCATTTAAAGAAAGACACCAATAGTTGCTGGCCACATATTGCAGTGAAAATATGGTCCGTTTAGAAGCCCCTTAGAAAAACACAATCATATTCATATTTTGGACTTTTAGCCCTTGTATGATATGGTTTTGTAATGATAGGGGTTTCTGGTAGTAGAGTAGTAACGAAGTCAGGCGGGGTCTCACCGGGTGCAGGTGGTGCGGCGGCGGGCCGGGGCGCGGCCACCACGGCTCGGCGCCGCCCTCCCAGTAGGCGCGCTCGTCCTCCTCCATACCCTGCCAGCCACAACTCTATTACTATCTCGTAACGCTTACTAATACTACTTTCAATTTGTTCGTAAACAGATAGAACAACGTTTCGATTACATAGTGAATATTTAACATTGTAATGTAACTAACTCTATGTTAGAGTAATACATAAAATACAGGGGGTTACTGTCGAGCAAAAAGTTCTGAAAGCCATTATGACAAATTTCTATATTAATATTATCAAGATTTAAAGGTGGTAGTTGTTTGTGTATGTGTTAGTGTACGTACGTCGTGCCCGCGGCGGCGCGCCCAGAGCTCATCGCGCACCAGCATGCGCTGTGCCTTGGCCTCGGCCAGCTTGCGCTGGTGCATGGACGGCTTCACCTTCACCTCCAGGTCCGGTTGCACCTGGAAACCGGACGACAAACGTCAATTCATTGTCCCAATGAGGAGTTTCCGAATTCCTCCCATATTTAGGTCCAACACACAAAGTTCTGTGATCATCCTCATTAACATTTTGTAATCATCCGACACTCGGATCTCTTGGCAGACCCAGGGACCGCCAGGCTCAACGAGCGTCTCAAACCTTTTACTAAATAATCATTGGATGAGCTACCACCGGGACAGTAGTAACTAAAATTCTTGAATCAAAATAGTCCCTTAAGGCAGTTTCGCGACCTCAGCTAATTATCTATCAGCTGCAAGCTCGATTCAGAAGATTAAATCAGCCAAACAGCGAGACACACGCCGTATTGTGAACTGGTGGCGCTGCTGGTGTGTACATCATTTGCAGCGCATGCCTAACCACGCTGCTAAGTCCTATTGGTTGGTGGTACGTACCTTCTTCTTGTACTGCAGTCGGTGGCGGCGGCCCTTCATGTGCATCTCCTTGGCGTTGGGGTCGTTGAACTTGCAGTCGCAGAGCTTGCAGTTGAAGCTGAGCGCCTTGCCGTCGTCGCCGCGGATCTCCTCGATGTAGTCCTGGCCCACGGGCTGCACCTCGGGCTCGTCGGCGCCGTCTTCGCCGCCGTCAGAGTCCTTGTCCTTGTCCCCTTCATTCGATTTGTGCGCATTGGTGCCAGCGACCGTGCTAAGTCCTCCGGAAGCCACGAACGCGATCTTGGGCGTTCCGGCGACCGTCTTATTGGCTGATAGATCGGAAAAGTCAAATTTTCTCTTAGTGGCGCGGCGAAGCGAGCCATCGCGCCCGGGGCGCGATAGACCGCTCGCGTGCCACACGGACTAATCTTTTACAGAAAGCCTGGCGCTGTCTACCGTAGTTTTCGGTAGAAGCGGCGGCCGGCTCTTTACAGTAATAAGGGTGACACATAAACTTCGACTTGGGCCTTTTCTACAAAATGGCGAAACATAATTTTGAGGGGAAGATCTCTCAATTCGATCTTTGATCAATTCCGAATATGTATTTGTGGTATAAAAAAGGCCCATAATAACTCACACTCCATATCTGTACCGAGTGTCGATCGTTAACGCTATCTTTTGTATTGTAAGAGAAAATTTGACTAGAAAATCTAACTGCCGACTCTCCGAGCGTGGATACAGATATGATGCTGTGGCATCGAGAGGATTTAGCACAGTTGCTAGACAGACAAATATGTTCCCCATTTGATAGTTTACCAATGTGGAGATCATATCTGAATTACATTCAATAACAAACCAACATACTTCATTGACATAGTTATCAGTTGCTGCGAAATGCAAAAAGAAAAAATAAATTTTGCAGAAATAAAAACTTAGGTACTTTTAAAATAAACAAAGGTTAGTACATGCATTTCAATAATAGCTACGTTCCCGACAATAAAATATATGTTCAAAAATTTTAAGCTCAAATATAACACGAAGTTACACATATTTCTGTCACCACCTAGCAGCACCAACCCAATTTATTTCTTAAATTATCTAGCTGACAGGACTATAGCTGCTAGGACATGTTAACGCGGTTCTCTAGATGCAGAACACTGCCCCGGGCTCTTTACCATATAGTCTTATCACACCTTGCTTCCATTCCATATCGTAATCATATTGTTGACATTATGACAGCTTTTATTGACTTGACGATAAAAGCTACCACAAAGTCAAACTTACAATAACATTATAAAGACTGTACACGATAAAATCCGGGCATGGTGTATCTTTGCAATGAATGCATATTTTCAAGCAGTTTTTTTTTAATAACTTGTTTAATTATAATACTATATAATAAAATAAAATCGTATAATAATGTATGGGTATGTGTGAGTTTTCGCCGAATATATTCTATCATACCTTTGATATTCTGTACAGCGTTTTTTGACTATCTTCACTTGCTTCCTGCTACAATGTCACAACTGTATTTATATTTTTATAAGTTGTTTTACGCACATTAAAATGTCGTCTTTCCAAAAAAATACTTTTTGAAACTAATTTGTATTTGTAGTAGTCAGGAAGAATTTTTACTCCAAGCACTGAAAGTTGTTTTTGTATGGGAGGCATATATTTGTCAAAATGTCAAATTCGCCAAAGTTAAAAAACCTCAGAACTATCTCAATCTGAATACAAGTAGAAAAGTTTTAACTATTGTGAAAAGGTAATTTAATAAGGTATAATTTGGCATGTATAATTAAAAATAATAAAATGTTTTGAACAGGAGAATTTAGTAAAGACTGTCAGATGACCGTGTACAAAAAAATATTGGTACTGTGAATTATATAATGGCCTATGTCACGGACGCTCTAACATTTTATTATGATTGTATTTTTATTATATAGTTTCATAACAACTGACTATTCCAAAAAGTGCTGCTTGAAAATTAGCATTCATTAAAAAAATACACCAGAGCATGCATGCCCGGATTTTATCGTGTGCAGTCTTTAGAAGCAAGATGGGTTGAACTAAACTGGGAAGCCTTTTAATTGTAACAGATAATAATAGCTTTAGTTGTGAGATTTGCAATGAGCTAGCAATTGGATATCATAGCTAAGTTGCATATTTTAATAATTGGCAATGGTTAAATCTACAAGTTTTATTAAACTTATTTTTAACTGGTGATATTACGGTTTAAGAATATTAAAAGAAAATGATTTAAAAAATAAATAATGAAACTAAGTTAAAAATAAATAAAAATTGTTTAACACATTCGGCGCCGGTGACAATCCTGGTGTCCAATCTACATACATTTAAAGGTTAGTCGGCGGAAATTGCGTTTAATTTGATGTTACTTTTCAATGTTATAGTATGTTAGTTTAAATATTAAAAAAAAAACACATGATTAGTAATTAAATGTAACAAAATGAACCTTTGGTGTGCTGGAGGGTGAAAAAGTACCAAGTTCCAGTCTCTTTAGATTATTATTCTATATGAAAACATGTAATAAAAAAAACTATGCATGAAAATTAAATATTGATCAGTGCTTTAGCATACCAAAGGTTGATCGTTTTGAAAATTTCACCTCCTTACGTAATTTCAAATTCGAGCTAATTTTCAAGTGTATCTACAAGACAGAGTACAGACAACCTCTGAATTAGCTGCACATTTTAGTACCGTGTTGCAGTAACAGTAACATATTAAAGTAACGCTATGCGCGCACGAGCAACTTTTGTCGCCGCGACAGTACATCTCTCGTTTTCTCGCTTCGTGCAAAAAAGACAGATACCGTCGCCGGCGACAAAAGTAGCTCGTGCGCGCGCATAGAGAGGTTTTTACAGTATACAAACGGCCGCGACAAGGTTCTAAAATGTAGAGGTAGTTCCGAGTCGGGGCTAGGAATATGGTGTTCGTAATGTAGTACCTGTGCCGAGCTTGGTGGGCTCGGTGGAGGGGATGGGCTTGCCGAGCATGGTGTGCAGCTTGACGACCTTCTGGTGCTTGATGCCGCGCACGTGCGCGGCGTAGGCGTCGGCGCCGGTGCAGGTGACGTCGCACAGCTCGCAGCGCAGCGCCGAGCCGCCCGCCGCGCGCCCCGCCGCCGCGTGCGCGCCCGCCGCCGCCAGCTTCACGGCCGCCTCCTTCTTCTTGTGCTTCTGCCCCTCCAGGTGCTCCTTGTACGTCTGCCGACCGGGTCACACATTCAAACATTCATTCTCATTTAATCTGCTCTGTATTGTAATCCCTGATCGTCATTTGTTTTGCATGCTAAATTTACCCCCTAAATTTTAACTTTTCAGCGTTGTCATAAGACAACCCTAACCTAAGCGAACCGCAGGTATTTCTGTAAAACTTAAAAACTAGTCTCACTACAAAGTAGTTAGAACAAACGTTACTAGGAATTCCGAGGGACACCCCGTTCGATCACCAACCGACTTGAATAAAACTTCAATGCAATTTCTTTCAACACAGTCCTCGCAGTATAATCATTGAACTACTGAAACTATCACATATTTCATTACCGGTTACACTACCAGTACTACCACTTTTTACTTAATATTTTAATGTGTATCAAAAACAACACGCACATAAGCCACTTGATGGTAAATGAATTAAGAGTACGATACAATACAGACTTAAGCCATCTAATTTTTAAAATGAAATGCCGCTGAGTTGAACATTTTCGACTGGGGGTAACCCCACATGGGAACATAACAATAGGAACATAGCATCTTGGTAACAGGTAAAATTCGTTAATCTGTTAAGTATTGGTGTGGTATAAAAACGACGCGGTTACCTGAGGTCCAGCGCAGGAAATGCGGCAGACATCGCAGTAGTGCAGCTGCTGCGCCTTCGGCGGCGGCTTAGGGCGGCGCGCCTGCCCGGCGCCCACGCCGCTCTTGTTGTAGTTCTTCCACCCGCTACAACAACGCTCAACTCAGTATCGCCAGTGAGCACAAGAAGAACATACAGGACAACGATACGAGTAGCAACGTGACAGTAAACAACACCGTTCTTTAAAAACAATAGGTTTAACTTCCCAATAGGGAATATGCATGATTTTTTAAATCGCATTTATCAACAAAACATAAAAATACCGTAAAAGACATCACCAAAAGTGAAATTAAAATTAAAATCGGTCAAGAAATACAGATGATACAAGCATTTTAAAGTTTAAAATTTAATCTGCTAATTAGACAAAGAGATCCGAAGTGCACCGGTGACGTCATTGTACAGTTCGGCCATGTAAACTCCACGTAAAATTCTGTTTTGCTAGAAAGAGATAGGAACAAATCTTTGTTGGCTTACATCTTGGTTATTTTTATAGCTATTCAAAAAATTATTCTTTTTTTCACCCATTTGTTACATGAATCAGCGTTTATAGAAATGTAAAAAAAAACATGCAAGTTCCCTATTATTTGTGATAGTAGAATTACCGCCATTTACTTATTTTGGGCTCACAGACTTGAGTAGGACTTTTGTTTTTTATTTCTAATAGTCATAACTGTCATTAGAAGACTTGATCAATCAGTGAATGGAGTAAAGATGCTACGTGCCAGAACCTCAGACTATCCTTTACTCCTTAAAATAAATAATAGTGATAGAAGTATGTAACTCACCCGCCGCCTCCAGTCTTGTTCTGCTGAGCCACGTACATAGTAGCGGCGTTGTAGAGAGCTGTATCATAAGCAGAGGTGCCCCTGTTAGCCGACTCTACAACAACCGCAACGCACACCGGTCACTGACCCGCCAAGCCATGCCGCGCTCTACCATGGACTCAAGGAGGGAACGTTCCAAGAGGGGTTAGTGAATCATAATATGCGCAATCATGGGGGAAAACCAGTCAATTACTTCTGATCGGGAACATTTTCAAACTCATTTTTTGCCAAAATATTTTTTTCTATATTATCTGGCACCTTGAGTCAACCATGGCAGAAGGAAGACTTATTAGAAGAAATTAAAATAAAGGAAACTAATGAAAACTATCTAAATAAAATATATGTTAAAAACTATTTCTGGTGAGTTGAGAAGATAAGGGACTAACGTGATGATGAGTTATTAGTCTCTAAATTTGAAATAAAACTAATTACCAAATGTAAATCATACAAATTATTCCCAGCTAGATTTGACTACGGTGTGCATTGTGGTTGTTACAATAGTTTACACTATAATAATTAATAAATATAATTAGGTAAGTATTTAGAAATAATAGCTCTGTTTTCAAACGAATGAACACATACATAAATTTATTTAATTTAGCTAATAAATAAAAATGTTGAGAGTTGGGACCAATTTCCTACTGGTTTGGTACTAAAAAAATAACACAGAAACCAGTTCAGTATTTTCTGACGTTATATTAAGAAGAATACTGTAGTAAGCAGTGTTGCCATATGCTGAACCTCAAAATCTGTTGTGAAATATTTCTAAATCTGTATAAAATCTGTATGGCATCATTTACCTATAATCTGTATGAAATCTGTATATATCATCACCACAGACCAAATAATTATGATATTGACGACATTTAAAAGTCTGAAGTGTTACTCCAATGTTTGAAATTCGACCGTCGTATACTGCTGTCCTGCTCACCCAAATGTTTTAACAGATGATTGAGAGGGACGGCACTATACCATTGTCGAATTTCCAACATCGGACTAGCCCTTCTGGTCGTGTCACAAGTAGTAATCGGCACATCAGTTACTGTTAGGGTGATTTATGAATGAAAAATTAAAAAAGTGAAACGGCCAAAGCTATAATTGAACGTAAAATCATAAGATGCGTCAACTTTCAAAAAATCTGTATAAAACTAGAGCCAAATCTGTGATCTGTAATAGTAGTTTAAAATCTGTATAGATACAGATAAATCTGTATATATGGCAACACTGGTAGTAAGTCTGACAACTTGCTAAATGAATTGATTACTTGTGAAAGGTAGCTTAAGATAGTTCATTCCTAAAACATCTAAGGTCTGATTTTTATTCCCACGGAAAAAATGTAAACAAAGGTGTTGCCGCTAACGAAAAACATTTCCAGCATTCAAAATATTTATACTTCCCACTTTTATAAGCAATCGACTTACTATAAAAAACTATACTAAGTAATCAACAAATTAAATTCTTAATTTGTTGATGGCAAACTTTATTTTGAAATATACTCTTTGTTATATTAATTTAAAACGAGAATACTGTTTTCGTATGCATAATTTATTTATTGCACTGGTATCACTGATTTGATACACCCGTCTTAAAAAGTCGAGGGCCGCTTGGCTTGATTCACGTCACTTCACCCGCTTCACAGCTAGTGCTCACGTCGTATTAGCTTTCCAGTTACTCTTGTTAAATTTTCATTGTTGTTACATTTTTTATTGTTATTACGTTGTTCGTTGATACGTTTTCCGTTGTGTTTTTGTTATTGTTGTGTGGTAGGATGGACATGCGGTAGGTGGATGGTATGTTAATAAATGTAAAAAAAATATTGCTGTTTCATTTCACAGATTTGTGCGATTTTAATTTTAATTATTTCTCAAATTTATTTTTAATATCACTGTTCCAACGACATGATAATATCTAATATTATTTTTCTTGCTGGCCCGTACTTTGAGATCCCCTGAAATGTCACTTTGACAGTGACGTAACTTTGTTTACATTTTTTCCGTGGGATTAAAAATCAGACCTTAATACGTTACTGTTATTCTAGTATTTAGTGTTATAATTGTTGCAGTTACTTGTCAATTCCAGTATTTTCTAAAATAGCCTGTTTGTTGGGATGAATGCTCCTAAGATCTACCAATAAGAAGTCAGCCAGTCAATAGATTCAGTTAAGGAAAGAATATATCTATTGAAGTAATTTACATATTAACATTCTAATGATTCTGACCGTGTATGAGTTAAGGAGAGCTTTAGAAAAATACTGTTCAAACCGTTAATTAACCCTCAAGCATCAGGCTAAATGCGGCAAAAAGCCACAAATTATATTATGTTTCAGTACATAAATTGTTATTTAAACTATATCATTTCAATGCGCACAATCAAGCAGAGATAAACTAGAGTTACCCCACGTTTCACAATCGACAAGTAAAGCATATTTGACAGATAAATTTAACCATTTCTCTTTCTTGCATTATTAAATAGACAAGGAGAGAGTCAACTTAAAATGACAGATAAATTTACTTGTCGATTGTGAAACAGGCCCTTAAACTATTAATATCAATGTGACTACTACTATCGAGCCGCCACATATATAGCTGTTTCTCACTGCTTGTAGATAAATTAATTGAATGGTTAATATTATCCTAATTATTGGGCGAGCCATACGCTTGCGGTAAAAGTTGCTACTACTCACGGCAAACGGCGCTTATTAGAAATGTAGGTCTAAAAATTCACTGTTAAATGCAAACATATTTTTGGTCCATCTTTAACCGGTTCTAAGATCTCGAGTTTTCGCGAGCTAAGTCGAAATAATGAACAAACGGTCGTTATCCTATAGCCAGACGGACCGAATTGTGATTGGCCTAGAACTTAGCATAGAATGAACTAGTCCCAAGAATCGGAAAAACTTCCGTTAAGTCAAAAATATACTTTAGTTCAATATAAAAGACAAATTATGGTATTATCTATATCAGTAATGGTTTTTTTTATTAAATTGAAAGGAAGTGTCAAAGTGTACTCACTAGCGAGCCGTAACTGTTACTGTTTGCACGTAAAATTAAGAAGCCTCTTCTCCACTAGAAACTCGTTACTGTAACAGCTACGGTTACAGTTACAGCTCGCTAGGGAGTATCCGGCTTGACCTCTTGATCGCCACGCTACGAATGAAGTGTCGTGCTCTGTACGCCACGGAACGCCCGTCTAGTAGATAAAAAGGAACTTTTAAATTTCATCGTAGGTTTTATTTCGAGTTGAATGTTGGTCATGTATAGATGACTATGGCGTGTGTGGCTGTGGCGGTCAAGAGGTTGAGGTGTGTTATTGTCCAAGGTATGGTGTCCCCGGCACGCTCGGCACTCACGTTTGGGTGTCTGCTGCGCGGGCGCGGTGTAGGGCTGCGCGGGGTAGGAGGAGGCGGGCGTGGACGAGGAGTACACGGAGCCGTAGGGCTTGCCGCCCGCCGCGCCGCCCGCGCGCGCGCCGCCCTGTTGCCACGCCAAATGGCCGAACGTTACACAAAATTAATGTTGGCAAACAAAACTTAAGCAAACAGGTAAAGGCGATCAACGTATTCATGGGAAATGTAAAACAAAAAATCCTGCCGCGAACCATGCGTTGTTACAGTGCAAGGCACCTAAGTGTTTAATAAAAAATCTCACTTCAAGTAGAAACTAGTAACCACTTGTTTATTAAATGGTGCTCCCACACTGCGGTTATATGATATATGGTAGTGTTCAAAATATTTCATAACTTAATACAACATTTTAACCCCGCAGAGTGAGAGCAAGCACCAGACTACATAAAACAACAAACACGAATTAGTGTTCCATATATCCCATGTATATACAAGTCTGATGGTTAAGTATAACTGGGGAGTATTAACGCATTAACTGCCGGAAACGCACATAAGCGTTCTCCTGATTTTCACCCAGTGTCTTAAACACATTTTTGCAAGCTTCGTATAAAGCAGATGCGGCAGGCGAAAATTTAAATAACAATGCCAGCAATGAATGCGTTAAACCATTATGAGCCTACCATGCTTCTCTATCTATATACTAATAAAGTTGGAAAATGCTCGTTTTCCTTGCATGCGGGTATTGGGGCTGTGGATGTCCCCTCGCAAGGAAAGTAAATGAGATATTATGCTACAAAAATGAAAGTATTTTTTATAAAGAAAAATAATAATTATATACAAACAAAATTAGTTTCATTTTTTACGATAACGATAAATTTCCTAATCTAACTATATTTCAACTACTCAAAATAATTGCAAATTACATATTAAATAAATAAAAGTTGTGTCTTTGTTTATTTGACCCGGCAATAGACTACTTGCCTCATATTAAATTTGGCTTAATAAATTAATATTTTCTTTAGTATTAGACTTAAGAAACCAATATTTATCGATTTCAGATATTAAAAGTGTAAGATGGCTACATATTTTTTGTTTAAAAATTGTTCATTTTTATTTTTTATTTTGAACTCTGAAAACGCTGTCGGGCATGTTGTGACGTCATAGGACCTTAAGCAAACTTCATGTCTGTTCTTATACGAGTGAAATTCGCAATGGTATATTCTGCAAGTATTCTGAGGCTCTACTTTGAAATCCGTAATTCGAACTTCGTCTATTGCTATCCCTTTTGGTCTCGACGCGTTACTAATTCGCAAGAAAGTGATGGGGCGATCCGAAGTTCGAATTACTGAATTCAAAGTAGAGCCCCTGTGCTGTGACATGACATTGTCATTTATGTTTATCTAGGTATATGTCAAATGCTCTCGTCAACTGTCAAACAAATGTTTGTTTTCGGCCCGTATGACGTCACAGCACAGATAATCTATAGACTAATATGGCTGTAAGCGTTTTCGCCCGTTAACGAAAACTAAACTTTTAAAATAAAGTTTTGCGGTTTTGTAGGTCCTAAAAAAATGTGGGATTTTTTTTTCATCTAATCGGAGAATAATTAATAACTTGAGACCTACTTTAAAACAGAGGCAACTAGCCTATTACGATGGGATGGTGGTAGTGATCTAGTGATCACGACAGACCCTGCAAACAGGGCCTGATTCACCCTTAGGTAAATTAGGTTGCAGGCGCGCTGAAACCGTGTCTTCGCATGCACTATTAATCTAGCATCATTGCATCTACCCTACATATTTCAACTAGACCTCATAATTTATTAGCCTAGGGCGGTCAGAACTCTTGATCAGTCGCTGCCTGCAAAAGACCCTACCACCACAACAGATACAGAAAAAACATGTACCTTTATAGTAAATTAAAAGCAAATGATGAAATGACTGATGTATTTCATAATTAAAGTCTTTTTAGTTACTGATTAATCCATACAAAACTGCTAAAATATAAAGGAAACAGCATGAGGAAAAAAATGTTAGCTTGAAACCAGAATAAGCAGCTTTAGCAGCCAAGTCCACTATAGGATTACTATAATATTAAATCGCTGTCTATTAATTGATATTATCTGCTATTAGGTCATCTAAGGTCGCCGTCA
This sequence comes from Acleris cristana, assembly GCA_948252455.1. NCBI lineage: Eukaryota > Metazoa > Arthropoda > Insecta > Lepidoptera > Tortricidae > Acleris > Acleris cristana. Next base: position 3,421,679 of record OX411788.1, read on the forward strand.
ATAGAACTTGCGAACTATGGAAACAAATTAGTACTGTTTGAACCATAACCTCAAATATTCACCAAACGTGTTTTTATTAAAAATAACGTATAATGAATAGTTATTTCATCTTAAACTTAATATGAAAATAATGATTTAGTGTATAAATCGTTGCAAAGACCTCACTTGATCTTTAAAAGTACGTGATTATCGAGTAATCATGGTGAATTGGTTCGTTTGGTTTTGTTTACATAGTTCGCAAGTTCTATTGACGGCGACCTTAGGTAGAAAACTTTCTAGCATATTATTTTAAACCATTTAGGCTAGGTTTTATAAATATCCATTAGATCAAATTTCGAGGATTGTCAAAATTTAGATGAAGATATAGTTCAGGAAAGATTTGGTTGGACGTCTGTACCTTTCAACCCACTGTGCTGTTTGAAGAACGATGGCACTTTTACGATTACCTTTTGTTTGATATTAACAAAAAGATCTTAGTGAAGATTACAGATGGTCTAAGAGCTAGCTACGGAAATAGGTTATAGAGCAACGAAATCCCTCTAGTTGGTGTGCTATACTATCATTATTAAATAAATCGGGCGCCTGGCAGATGTTCAGCGGTAGGCGTGAGAGTGGATAGGCAACAAAGGGGTTGTAAAATCAATTGAAGGTGTGCAATTTATAGAGCTCTGTGTTTGGTGTGATATTATAGCTACTTATGTATATAGTTGAAATATAACATTGCCAGGCGACTTCGGCACTTTTTACCGCCCCTTGGGCGTCACCTGGTACTACTTTTCCCCCAATTAAAACGCCTGGTAATGTTATATTTGAATTAAATACATAATTAAGTAGCTATTATATCACACCAAACTCAAAGCTCTATAAATTGCACACCTTCAATTGATTTTACAACCCCTTTGTTGCCCATCCACTCTCACACCCACCGCTGAACAGCTGCCAGGTGCCCAAATTAATTAATAATGATAGTATGGCACACTAACTAGAGTGATTTCGTTGCTCTATAAATTGCATACCTATTTCCGTAGCTAGCTCTCCGTCCAAGACGGCCAATTCATATTTCCTGAACTATTCTAAAATTCGATTTGATATATTTACTAACAGACCTTTATAATACTGGACTTAAGTGTAAAGTTTACCAACAGTTTATCGTTTAATCATAAAACAATCGTTTACACAGCAATAAACAATGGATTAATAATAAAACATCACGTTGTTTGTAGGCGAACTCTGCACTTATGCCCGTTGCCAATATTTATACTGCAGATAGATAAGGTAACTTACTACGTTTACATTTGCTTCATACAAAATGAGAGGCCTTTGCCCAGCAGTGGGACACTCAAACGCTAAGAAAAAAAGGTCATCAATCCGCAGAATAAATATAATGTGTTGGGAACAGACATTAGAAATTAGTTATCATGAAATATAAACTCAAGTTAACAGGTTATTTCGAATCAAGCATCGTGATCGGAATTTTTAAATAGCTTTAGTTAAATTAGTTTACGTTAGATAAAAGCTTTTATGTACAACAATAAAATAACTCCCATGAGTAATCTGCCCTATATTTAAAACCTGTTAAACAGAGTCACAAGCACAAGCATGTAGTACACGAGCAAAGACACTATGGCATGTGTTTAACCCTTTGAACGCCAAGAACCACTAAAGTGGTCGTGTACTGTCGTGCCTACCACGCCATCGACCCATATAGTGGTCACAGATACAGTGCAAAATAGACCAGAGTATTTGTAACGTAAGGTTGACATTAGCTGTGGTCTTCAGCTGTCATTGGCGTGTGAGGACCTTTGTATCAAGTAAAGGCGTTCAAAGGGTGAATTCCCTCGAGAAGTTCCCCCAAGTAATCCCTAGTTTACCTGCGCGTAGCTGGCCTGGGTGGAGTAGGTGGGCTTGGCGGCGCTGGTGTCGTAGGTGGGCTGCGGCTGCGGCGGCGCGGCCGTGGGGTAGGCGGCGGCGGCCTGCTGGTAGTAGGCGCTCTTGCTGGCGTCGTACGCCGACGCTGCCGCCGCGGCCGCGTGCGCGTGCGCGTGTGCCGCTGCTGGCCGATGGAAGTCTTATGTATTTATTTATTTGATAGTATCATCAACGGCAGATAAAACTTCCTTAAACCTAGACCTTTCGAACGCCACAGTCGAATGGAAATTTTGCGTGCAGAGCAGGTTCCCACTTATCAATAAATTTTATATGAGGTTGTTCACATAGGATGCTGTTACGAAATAATGTGTCAACCCACAAGTATTTAGCAATAAAATGTCAACCCACAACGACAGTACTGAGGGTTGACACTTTATTTCTAAATACTTGTGGGTTGACACATTATTGCGTAACAGCATCCCTATCCTACACCGATAGATGTGAACAGGCTCATAAAATGTATGCCACAAGCACACCCGATATTTGGTCGGATCACCCGATAAGTGGGTACCAGGCTCCTAGACTTTTAGTCATTATGCCGGCACTAAATACATGGAGGAAAGAGCGACTCAATGACATCTGTGCATCTGCTGCGCGACAATCTGCTGACGTTTGTTGTCGTGGCGTTTAAAAGGTTAACAATAAACTTAAAAATCTATCAAACCATGGAATGAAAGTGATCGATTGTATCCAGAGAAATTTAGACTGTAACTTGAATATAGTTAGAGACTGCAAAAGGTATTTATTAAACAGTTAAAAGCTCTACTTTTCATTTCCACCAGTATTAGAATACATTCTTACTCGAATACTGTTTGAACAGTGGCAGCTCGTAATTCGAGTGGACGGCGTCCGGTATCAAATCGTGTCATATTGTTAAGATGGAAGATGGACGACAATGGATTAAAGGATTGTGAAGCTAAGCATTTCCACTCAAAATATTATAATGTTACCTTCCCTTAAACCTAGTGCAACTTTTACGATTTTTGAATATTTTGTAGATATTAAGAAATCCATGATCATTTTTTTTACTCTGAATATTTAAACAAACTTACACTTTTTTTACTTCGTTTTGTACTAATGTCTACCAAATCTTTGATTAATTTAAGATTACAAGTTAAGATAAATTAATGTATTTCTTTTTTGTGTAAGAAGTAAACAGTTTTTTTTAAATGCAAAATATGTGTTTTGCTGATACATATTAAGATTTTTCAATAATAAGGCGTTTTTTTAAACTATCACAAAATTATTGCATACTAAAAAACCTAAAGAAGCAGATGTCACAAAAAAATTGAACTTTTAAGATTATAATGAGACTAAAATAAAGCGATCATGTCCCACAACAATGTGTTGGGCATTTTCAAATTTCAATCGGTCACATAATATGTCCACCATTACCTTGCTTGTTCATCTATGTTGATAAATGGTACTCTTATGTCCTATATGTTTAGCATGTGCAATACATTCTAGTTATCCCAGAATCTTTTACCGTTTTTAGTTGTTGACTAGCATTGTTTTATTGTATTGTTAAGTTTATTGTATTATTGTTGTTATTGTTATTATTGTTTTACTACATTATTATTATCTGCTGAAGAGAAAGGTTAACGACACCTGCTTCTATGTTTACTGAATTTCTAATGCTAAAAAAATAAAATATAGCTGTAGGAAAATTAAAATAAGAGCTTGTGTCGTTTTGTAAAGATCCAGACAATATACCATCACTTTTTCATTTATGACCAAGACAATTTTTAATCTAATAGCATTTGGGCATTTCATAGCTATTTTCAATTAGATTTTCATTGTTTTTTTTTAATAAGCTAGATTATAAAGAAATTTGGTTACTTTGATGAATTGAATAACAAGCATAACAAAAACATCTGGATATTAAACAGAAAATTAAAATGATTATTTTATGTTTGAATTGGTTAATATTCATACTTCATTAGCATATTGGAGTAGGTAGTTTCTAACTTGCCCATACATAACTCATAATCACAATTGATCATGATTCATATGATATACTTGGTGATAATTACAAAGATAGATGTAATGTAATTAATATTTTACTCTACACATTAAACAAAATAAGTTATCATTAGGAAACATGTATTTGTAATTAAATACAACCACTAAAGGGTGAATAATTATCCTTATCAATCATTTATAGACATAAAACAAATAAACAAATAAAGACACACAGATCAACATTTCAATTAAAAGGGAGGTAATCGTCTACAATTAGTTCTGCTTCAGCGTAACGCTGACATAGATTAAGTAGGCATGTAAAAAATAATTTATTTAACTTTTCGTCTTTCTATCGTCAAATTATACCGTTAACATGAGGAAACAAGCCGATCAAGCAAATTTCAATCGGCGCAATCATAAAATACTAATGAAAAACGTACGATCTGCGGTACACATGTAAAATAAAACCGACATGAATGCTGCAGTAGTATCGATTGGTTAGGTAGGTACCACCGACCGATAAACTAAGTGTGTGTGTAAGCTTGTTTATACTTAGCGAGTTGAGTTTTGAGTTCAACTGCGACAATGCTGGTACACCACGTAATCGTTAGTTGTGTATGGCGCTCACCTTGTGTAGCGGCCGCTGCCTGGTATGCTGTGTCGTACCCTGTGGCCGCAGCTCGCTGTGTGCCGTAAGTCGCGGCGGTGGCTGCCGGGGCCACGGCGTACCCTGTCTGACCCCCGTATGCCGCCCCAGCTGTCGCCGCACTAAAATCACATCATAGAACACCTCACGCAACTGAACACTTACTTATCCTAAACTTCACGATCAATATACGAGACGCCATTTTGATTGGAAACATGAGCGAGCACAAGGCTGCCCATCAATCAAATAGACTCATACCTAGTTTTATTTTACCTCTCAAACTAATTTAGGTAATTGATGCGCGATAATACTTACCCGTACTGAGTTCCGCCGTGAGTAAACCCAAAATAATTATTTGCTGCCATCATTTACCAATTCTCCGCGTTGAAACAACAGACGCGTCAAGACGGAAAAGACCGGCTAGGCTAGGCGACGTAAATTTTGTCTTTGACAAATATGGCGGACACCATTACCACAGACTATAGAAATGGATGCGTTCATGTTTCCGTGTAAAAACCAACCATCATACATGCATCAAACCAACAAAGGTCAAAAGCGGCTCGAAGAAGCGGCGATTTTTTTTTTCTTTCACTCTACAAAATAAGCTTATAACATGTCTATTGTACTGCAGTCATTTGCTGCTGCAAAAGTTCTGGCACACTTAAAGTGTATTGTTTGATTCGTTTGCAATTAACTCGAACCAATGCGTTCCAATAAATAAAGAAGCCCACTCACTATCCTGCCTAACAGTCCGCTTTCTATTCGCCGCTTTATGTAGGATTGTGAATATTATCAAAGCCTGCGTGGCGTCCGGCAACGTCGAGCAGGATTCACCTTGATGGTTACCTCGAACCAATAAATTCGAAACGTCGCAAGCAGAGGCTCTACTTTGAAATCCGTAATACGAACTTCGTCTATTGCTATCCCTTTTGCTCTCGACGCGTCACTAATTCGCAAGAAAGTAATGGGGCGATCCGAAGTTCGAATTACTGATTTCAAAGTAGAGCCCCAGGGACCCAATTCTCGTGACTTCGAGATGATTTTTCATGCGAGATATGTCAAAAAAATGTATGCAGTTGACAGTTGATCTCGCATGAAAAATCATCTCGAAGTCACGAGAATTGGGTCCCAGTCCCTATCGTCACTCGAGACTAAACCCAGAGAAAGGGATGGAGCTAGCGTAACTTCAAACTTCGATTTTCAAAGTAGGGCCTCTTGTATCCTGCAAAAGACGTAAGTTCCGCCCGGCAGGATAGTGCATGACCTACATTCTACTTAGCAGTCTTGCACGGCAGACTGGTAGGCAGGATAGTGAAATGAAATGAAATGAAATAAAATGAAATAAATAAAATCGAAGTTAAGTTATCTGACACCCTTCATCTCTGTCACCCGTGATTCGAGACTAAATCGAGAGAAAGGGATAGAGCTAAGTGTAACTTCGACCTTCGATTTTCAAAGGGCCTTTGATTTTAATGCTTTGTAATGAAATAAATGTTTGATCATAACACTCGCTTCTCTTTAGCTGCAGTCGGGTAAAAACGGATAAATAAATTGAACCAATTTAAATCTAATTTATGAAAACATAATTTAGGTATTAATAGTGTCAGCAGCTTTGAAACAACGGGAATCCCGTACAAATTTTCAACCCCTTTTTATTCCCTAAGGGTTGAATTTCCATAAACGGTAAAATTATTCATTCAAAAATGACGTATCTCCCATAAAAACTTTAATCCACTATTTTGCCCTAGAGATGGAATTTTAAAGAAATGAATATGCCTTTTAACTTTTATTATGGGACCAACACCCAAATCGCGAAAAAAAACAGGTGTTCCATACATTTCGGCTGTTTAGCTCTCAAAGTTTGTATGGAACAGCTGTTTTTTTTCGCGATTTGGATGTTGGTTGAGTTAGTACCTACCTGAAGTTTGTCCAACCTTCTGCCCAGTGGCGTGGGGGGGGGGGCATGGCCCCGGGCGGCAGACAAAACGGGGCGGCATACGGAAAATAATATATTATTATATTATCGGGGAATAAGCATTAAAAAAAAACCCCGACGAATTGAGAACCTCCTGCTTTTCCGAAGTCGGTTAAAAATAGGGGGCGGCGAATTTCTGGTCGGCCCCGGGCGGCGAAAACCCACGCTACGCCACTGCCTCTGCCTAACAGCCTGTATGTATTTTTTTATGAAATCGGCCCAATTGACTGTTTGTTCGTCCGTCCTTCCGTTTAAGTAGAAACAATTAAATAGCTGTATTTTATATTATCTCGTGTGGTCGAACGAGACGACCGTAGATTGTCGGATATTACTCTTGAAGTCTTGACGTTAAATCAGACAAAGCAAGTCACGGGTATTAAAAAGAACAAAATACATTTATCCAAATAAATATAATTCAAGAACGCATTTCAGTTTAGAGGAATAACAATTGATTCTTATTCAAATAACATTCATTGGAATACTAAACAGACGCATTCATGGAGATAAGAACTATCACATTTGCAGATCATAGAATACTACATTGATTTATCAAACCAGATAAGTGATTTTAAGTACAAAACGTTCATGTAAAAATATACAACCAGCGTAACTTATTGATCAATATAATATGTATTACAAGTTTTTAACTCGATTCATTTCAATACACTTCATACAATAAAAATAAAAATCTTGAACCCAAATAGTGGTTTAATAAATCATTAAATTATAATGAGAATCGACCATTTTGTACTTACTTAAGAATAACTCTGACAGAACTAGACAATAGATAATTGTAGTACATTACTTCCGGTAAAAAAATGGACCAGTCCTCATAAAGCCACTATTATTTGGGATGAAATATGTTATAAATTTATAATTGAAATTCACATGTTTAAATGCAATTCTTCTCCGTAAATTAACCCTTAACACGACGCCTTGCCCCACTCCATTTTTAACTTGAGTGACGGGACTAGCATTGGAAATTAAAAATAGGCACTAATCAGTGATGATTTTTTATAAATGTTTTTATTTTCGGTATAAAATCTTAATTTAAAGACACTGGAACTAAGTAATCTTTACCCTCCCACGTTCGAAGGGTTACTACAATTGAATTGAAAGAGGCAAGATAATAATGTCACAACATAAAATAACTACTTCATAAAATGCTCATTCAATTAATTAGCTAGTGATCACATACTTAAAACACGCATAATCGTAAACATGCCGTCAAATTACACATCTTTGCCCTTTATACAATCTTTGCCCAGGAAAACAATATACGTTCGAACACATCTATATGAAAAAATGTTAGGTTTGAAACCAGCTATAGTACATTACTGCAAAGACCAGTAAGTGAGCCTTCCTGGACGAGTATGAGTTAGAAGCCCGAGCCGCCAGGCGAGGGCTTTTATACATACGAGTCCAGGATGGCTCTTAATGGTCGAGGCATGTATAGTGCTTTACTCAAAAATAGAACAAGTAGAATGATTTAAAAAAAAATGTTAAAATATTGATGACCACATGTGCACAACCCTCAGGGCGCTAGTCCGACTCTTAGCCGGTCGCTTACCCGGTTTTTTTCATTTTTTTTAACGATTCCCAACTCGTCATACCGGCCGAGATGTACTAGGCGCACATAAAACTGAGATGGTGCGGAGCAAGCGATGCTGAAATGAAGAGAAATCGCGCGATGTCTGGTCTGAACGAGATAACGCTTTTGGTTTCTGATGCCCTGGTACTTTTGGAGCTGAATGATCAGCTTTTCATGTAGTATAAGTAGCCTTTTTGAAGGCTCTCACAGTCTTTACAGATAGTTCCAAATTCAAATAATATGATATGTTATGGAATTTCCATACTTACTTACTGGACACTTTTTGATTCCAAATTCGAAATTTCTCAACTTTACTGGACACTTTTCCAGTTGTCCAGGAACGTCAACCTACTGGCTCCTTTTTACTGGTGTTATGGCAAGATTACATAGCATTTTTGAGTAAATCACTTAAGATGACAGTAGCTGTAGCTGTCTGCCCTTGTAAACGAAAAGGCTGATTAATAAAGGAAAAGGAATGAATCTGATTTTATGCCATTTGCCAAGAAAACCTGGCATTGTTCACAAAGTTTCATTTGTTATTCTGGCAACTTTGAAAAATAAATACTTAAGTAAATTGATTTGGATATTTATTTGAGAGAAGTAGGCCTTCTTTATTGCACTTTTAGGAAAGTAAGGAACCTTATTTTACATCTTCCGTGGGCGAATATACTATACAGGGCAAACTTGAACAATTTGGCAGTGCTTTCATTAATCCAGTCTGAATTTTACATATCATAATGTGAAACTAAATATCTAAATCAGAAATAAATACTCGTAATAAATGGACGTCGAAATATCATTTAAAAACTTATGAAATAATAATATGGTATTTTAATTTTATTATAAAAATATACAATAACACTAAAATGTGCAACGTTGATCTATTCACTTTTAAAACTACACTTACGCGTTAACAATTACAGTCGAAGGAATTCGCCATTAAAAATATTTTCATTTCTACAATAAACGACGTTTCCTAACCATTGACAACGTCATTCGCTTCAATCGATAACGTGATATTTGAAATAATTGGTTAACCATTTCAACGCCTTTGACGGATAAATCCTTCACGGTTGACATCACAAAATAGACCTCCTATTATTTCCACAAGGTTGAAATGAGCGCCGAATTCGCGTGTGAGTACTTACCTGCACGAAACGCCTACGACAGTTAAAACTGTCACGGTTACAAAACATCGGTTTTGGTACGGTTAGTACAAAATAGATCTGCGGTAAAGTCTGTCAGTATTTGTAATGCTTTTCGACTGCCACAGACTGGCGCATTTAAGTGTCGACTTTTGTATTTAACAAGGCGTTGAAATTGTTAAAACTAATTTAGTTGCAAGCTGGTCCTTAGTAATAATCCACTGATCAAGTAAAAAAAAAAACAATAAAATCACCGCTCAATAACGGCCGAATACTTTCACATAAACTTTAATAACGAATCTTACAACGAATCAAGGAAGTCATTTCGACAACACAATTTCTAAATGTGTCCCCTAAAAATAATTTTAGCATTAAACATAAAAATTGGGTCCCAATACTACATTAAAAATAAAATCTGGACAGAAAAGATTAAACAAAATATTTTTTACCTGTTTAGAATGTATCAAAAAATATTTTTACTGGGCAATGAAATTCCGTAGCATTTTCGGTACCGATTAAGGTACCGGGCCACCAAATTTAACAAAATTTAATAAATAATTAAGGTTTTTTTAATAACTGAATTGTATTTATAAGTGCCGCATGTTCATGATATGTTACATGTGTAAATGTATAACGACGAAATGGAAAATTTCAAAAGTTTTATAACAATTATCTTTTCTGGATCACAGGTCGCACCCATATCGAGACAAAGTATTATATATTATCCCTTCTTTATTTCTTAACGATCTGACGCTTCAACCATTTCACCGCCATTGACGGATAAATCCGTCACGGTCGGCAATGCGAAACAGAACTCATATTTTACCCAATATTTTAGACGTCTTTAGTTCTTTTCACAAAACAAATGCGAATCGGTCAATACACTCAAAAAAGTATGGCGCCCAATATTTAACTGACCAGCGATTGACAGTGAAGCAGCCGTTTTCAAACCTTTATTGCCTATTGAGATTACGTGTTCACTGGAGTTCAGTACATGACCTCGTACACGGTCGCTTTCTTGTCGCCGGAGCCTGTCACTATAAACTTATCGTCCGCCGATATATCACAACTGAGCACCGATGACGATTCCTTGGACTGAAAACGATAAAAAGGTTAAATTAGCCTTGAAAATGTATCATAGTACAATAATTAATCTGTCTCTCGACGTTTGGCCTTCGCCTTCTATGCTAACGTTGTGAAGATTTTTTACCACCAATTTAATTTGTTTTCAGCAGTAAATAGCGTTCGATGAAATGGAATTCGGTTAAATGATACAAATTTTAACTACAAGCGAAAAACGATACGATAGATGGCGTTAGCATACCCTCCGAGTATGAAATCAAGTGATCACTAATTTCGAGGATCTTAAGAAGGGTCTTAAGTGGTAATGCGCCTGCATCGGCCCGGAGAGCCAGAGGAGATGTAGGTTCGAATCATACCTAAGACCAACGATTTTTTTTCGCTTTAATACAGTTTAAATTTGCGTAAGGCCTGGTTCCCACTATGCCGGACCGGCAATTTCGCCAGATGCCAGTAAGGCTTAATGGCATAATGTGAACAGCTTCATATAAATTGTACAGCCCTTACCGGCATCCGGCAAAATGGCCGGTCCGGCCCATAGTGGGAACCAGGGAGACGTTTCTGTTAAAATTAAACTACTATTACTATTTTTTTTAATTTTTGGAAAAGAGCAGGAAAGTCCTTTATAAAAAAAACTAGCTTTTTAGGGACCTGACTGCAGTCCAGTGGGAACGTTTATGGAGATTTTCCTTTGAAATGTTTAGTATGAGGTGACAGTTGACCACGTGGTTTATCGTAAGTATCGTAACGCACGAGAATGTCATCCCATACATTTTGACCGATAGAAAAGAAAAACGTTTGCATGTTGGCCAGGGCCTCAGGTACCTGAAAGATGCTGGCGCCGTAGGGCGTGCGCCAGGCGTTGAGCAGGTTGTCCTTGCCGGTGGAGGCGAACCACTTGCCCTGGTGCGCGAACTTGAGCGCCAGCACGCACGACTCGTGCAGCAGCAGCTGGTAGCGGTCCGGCTTGCCTGCGTGCAGCACCTCCACGTGGGAGTTCTCCATGCCTACTGCTAGCCACGAGCCTGGAAACAGAGGGTGTAATTTTATTTTTATTCAAGTAATAAGTGGTGATTACTTCCCATCAGGTAGCCTACATGCTCGTTTGCCCACCACACCTATAAAAAAAAGTTTGCAACACAATTGGGTTTTCTTAAGTCCGCCATTGCTGAGCAATTGACGAGGCTGGTTAGTGACCCTGCCTACGAAGCTAGCGATCCCGGGTGATGGCAAATATTTGTGTGATAAACGATGTTTCCTATGTATATAAAGAAGCTTCTAAACGGGCGATATTTTCACTGCAATATGTGGCCGGCAACTATTGGTGTCCCTCTCTTACTCGTATGCTAGAGGAAGACACCAATAGTTGCCAGCAAGATATTGCAGTGAAAATATGGTCCGTTTAGAAGTCCCTTTAGTATTTATTTCTCGTAAGTATATTTATCGTTGCCTTGTACTCATTGTTCAAGGCAACGATAAATAGTTTGGGACTGGTTTTTGTGTGTGATAGTCCCCCGATATTGATTTATCTATTTGCTTGAATCCAGACCAAACTATTGGATCAAGCTACATAGCCCTAAAGATCTCTCCACGAAACGTCATGTCTATTCTATTTCGTTTTCCAGCCCGCCGTCCGCGCTAATATGTTATATGTTAGTACCGGAAGGGCAGTATCCGAGCGAGAAGATCTGGCTGGCGAAGTCGTGCTGGTGCAGCTGGCGGCCCTCGCGCAGGTCCCACGAGCGCACCGTGTTGTCCAGCCCGCCCGTCCACAGCCGCGACCCGTCCGCGCTGATGTCGATGCACGACGCGCCGTCCGTGTGCCCTGGCCAAAAACAGGAGATCATTGAAAAAAAAAAAACACTTGCTACCGACTGAGGGTTTAGACAATGTATCTATAACGCTAAGTTAGCGATTTTCGAAAATGGGTTGACGTAATCTGATGACAGATCATCAGAGATCGGAATAGGTAGAGATAATTTGCCTAATCTTGATGCATGTTCATTCAATAATGTATTCCCATCTCACTCACGCATGAATGAATATGCGTCAAGTTTAGGCAAATTAGCTCTGCCTATTCCGATCTCTGCAGATCATACAGTTCGAATCGATAGAAAACAGAAATGTTAGCAGCGTTTAAATCTCGGCTTGGCCTTTTTTTAATTTGTAAATATCTTGTGTCATTCAAATTCATTAAGATTAATAATTTCAAACTCGATTTACCCAGTAGTACCCTCGGCGTTGACAAACAAACAGACAGTATGTGTATACATCTTTCAAAAGCATAAATCTCACTAAATATACTATGTGTCTGACATCTGATACGCACCTTGGAATTGCCTAACTAACGTTTGATTCTGAAGGTCCCATACAGCTATGTTGCCGTCTGAACAACAGCTGAAGCACACCTGCAGAAAACAAAAGGTTAAGGTAAAGGTTATTGCCTAATTAAGTAATTTAAATAAGAAGTAAAGCAGAGTATAAAAAGCAGTGGACAATCAAATTCACCTAGTTCAGTCAGCGTCAAAAGTAGCTGATCACTGTTGTACTTTATCGCATTAACACATTTGACAATCTTATTTGCCATTGCTTACGTGACTGTAAAATGACAAGGTACAAAAGTACATATATACTTTTGATGCGGACTATACCAATCTAAGCTATAGGTTTGTACTATGGGTTATTATTTATTATTATTATATTATTAAGACAACGATAAACATACTTATATAGCGAAATACATAGAAAACATCCAAGACTCAGGAACTAATACTCGCGCTCATTATAAAAATATGTGTCCATAACGGGAATCGAATCCGGGACCGCTAGCTTCGTAGGTAGGGTCACTACTAACAAGGCCTACCGCGGTAAAATACGAGTACATATAAATAATATAATTTGTTGTAGTTTAGTTTGAGTTCTAAAGCAATTAGTCCAGACCGCCTGCCATGTGGGTGGATCGACTTTTTGTTGTTGTTATTATTAGGTCAGTCTGTGGGGAACTGTAAAAGCCTTTGCTCTACAAAAGGTGGCGTAGAAAATGTTTTGACACAATATTGTTTAGGTATGGCAGGTTAATAAAAATCCAAGTTCTCGACCTTGAAGGACCCAGGCGTTAGCCGCCATCTTGAATTAAAGGTGGCAAAATTAGGTATATTTTAATTAACTTCTCAATTGTTTACTAAATCACAAAAGTGTCTATGAAGGGTTCAAAGAAGACAAAATTGCCTACATTTTTTGGATACATGATTATTCTGTAAGTCTTATAGGTAAAAAGTTACAAGCGACAGATACAACAATATTTACAAAAAATAATTTAATTACACTATAGTACATTACTTAACAAGGGCTGTAAAAGAAAGAAAGCCCGAAATCGCAGGTATTTGAGACCCGAGCCGTAGGCGAGGGTTGTAAATATGCGATAGAGGGCTTTCTTTTTTACTGCCCGTGATGAGTACACAATTTTACGTCTTCACCTGGCCACACTGCGAGTTTAGTTCTTATATCTATATATATAAAAGGCAAAACTGACTGACTGACATATCAACGCACAGCCGAAACTACTGTTCCTAGAAACTTGAATTTTGGTACATGGGTTCCTTTCGTAAGTGAGCACTAAGAAAGGATTTTTAGAAATTCAACCACTAAGGGGGTGAAATAGGAGGGGGGGGAAGTTAGGACTTAGAAGTATGAAAATAGGTATGTAAGTTCTCTATTACAATTAAAACTTCAGCGACGATAATGAAGAAGGCACGATTAACCAGCCCGGGCCATCAAAAAGAATTCAAAAATGATAGCTATACAATTTTTAAACAAAATTAAAATTATATTGATGATTTTTGTAAATATTATTATTTCCGTCGCTTGTAACTTCTTACCTTTAAGACTAACAGAATAAACATTTATGCAAAAAATGTAAACAATTTTGTCTTCTTTATACCTCTCATAGACACTTTTGTGATTTAGTAAACAATTGAGAAGTTATTTAAAATATACCTAATTTTGGCACCTTTAATTCAAGATGGCGGCTAACGCCTGGGTCCTTCAAGGTCGAGAACTTGGATTTTTATTAACCTGTCATACCTAAACAATATTGTTTCAAAACATTTTCTACGCCACCTTTTGTAGATCATAAATACCTACTGACTGGACTATATGTCCCGTAAGCCAGGAGACAAGAGTAATAGTTTATTAGAAAAAAATGTAATAATACTCGTATATACTTCTAGCACAGTCAGGAGAAAACCCATAAAAAAGGGTTTATAATTGCCAATAAAACTGATTTTTAGTGGACTTATAAAGAGAGACCCGGGAGACATCGAGCACGAGACCATGGCAACGAGCTACAAGTAAAAGTTGATTGACCCATGTATTTGTGTCCATAGCTATTTGTCTGTCCAAGATTGTCTGGAAGAAATCGCTATTTAGCTGTAAGAACGTACGGTTCCGTTTTTTAGTTATTTGTGTTCAATAAAGAATATTTGTTTTGTACTAATCTTACCTTAGAGTCGGGGCTGACGGCGAGCGCGTAGCAGGCGGGCGCGGACGAGGTGAGCTCCGCGCGCATACGCGGCGTGGGCGAGCCGAGGTCCCATATAGACAGGTTCGACGCTTCGCCGCCCACTATTAGCGTCCGCCCGTCCGGCAAAAGCTTTACCGAGCGGATGTAGTTGTCCCTTTGCTGTTAAACAAATACATAACTAGACTTGGTAGCTGATTCATGTAACATACAGTAGAGAAAAATCATTTTTTGAATAGCTATAAAAATAACCAAGATATAAGCCAACAAAGATTTGTTCCTATCTCTTTCTAGCAAAACAGAATTTAACATGGAGTTTATATGGCGAACCTGTTAAATGACGTCACTCACAGTGCATATCGGATCTCTCATAATCGCTGTCTAATCAGCAGTTAAAAATGCTTGTATGATCCGCATTTCTTGGCCGATTTGAATTTTAATTTCACTTTTGGTGATCTCCATTACGGTGTTTATATTTTGTTGAGAAACGCATTTTTTAAAATCCATGCATATTTCCTATTGCTTCCCGCTACTCTGCCTATTTTGACAAGTTCAGTTACCGAAACAATGAAATAAATTATAATATAATATAATTAAATACATATAAATATCAAGCGACATTCTGACACAGGTCGGTAGGTAGCCCCGTACCATCTTGGCTGATCGCGTCGTCAGTATAAATAAATAAATAAATATCAGGGACAATGTCACACCAATTGACCTAGTCCCAAACTAAGCTCTAGGCTTGTACTATGGGTACTAGAAAACGATATAAATACTTGTATAGAGAAATTTATACTTAAATACACAGAAAACATCCATGACTCAGGAACAAATATTCGCGCTCATCACATCACACTAATATCTGCCCTTACCGGGATTTGAACCCAGAACCGCTAGCTTCGTAGGCAGGGTCACTACCAACTAGGCCAGCGCGTCGTATATTTTCTTGTGTAATACTAGAGGACGAGTTTTCTTGTTTTACACTGTCTATAATAATGATTAATGACTCACCAGACAATCCAATTGCGACAGCGGCTCCAGCGTATTAGGCGAGCCGGGGTTAGATATGTCCCATAGTTTGACGCATCCCTTGCCGCCGGTGTAGGCGTGTCGCGCCCCGTTGCTCTGGGACAGCGCCACGGCACACACGACCTCGCCGTGGGGCAGCACGGCGACCTGCCTCGCGCCGCGCGGGATGCCCGGCCCGACGAGGGCGTCCGCCGGGAACGGAACCGGTTGTAACGGCCCGCCGCATGTGTGGTAGGAGTACGCTCTGAAACAAGCAATGGGTGGAGTCTTAAGCTGCGACCACACCGGTGCTTAAAATACGATGACGGTACGGAATCGCAGTGACGCGTCGTATCCGTACCGTTTTTGACGCATGCCCTCCACACCAATGCTTAACGGTGCGTATATTACGTTACGTCACCATGGCGCCATGTTCTTACTATGACCCCGTCGTTTGTTTAAGCAACGACACCGTTTTTTAAGCAGCGGTGTGGGGAGCGTGCGTCAAAAACGGTGCTGATACGACGCGTCACTGCGATTCCGTACCGTCACCGTTTTTTAAGCATTGGTGAGTGGAGCTTGCGTCAAAAACGGTGCTGATACGACGCGTCACTGCGATTCCGTACCGTCACCGTATTTTAAGCACCGGTGTGGGCGTAACTTTATGGAGTTTTTAATGAGGTTAATTTTTTCAAGTCTGTGGCAAGTATAAAGGCCGATACACATATGCCAATGACAGTGGTTGAAAGTCTAAATTTATATAGTGTAGATATAATTATGGCTGAGGATGTACCGTAATAATTTTCTTTGCGTGTATCATTCAAACCTTAATTACTTCTAAACTAAGTGATATATTAATATGTAAAGAATATATTCTAGCCTCGTGAGACCCAGGGAGGAGGACTATAGGAGGTACATAATCAGTAAGAATAAAGTTCTCTTTTATTTGTTTCAAAATTGAAAATGGCATTTATGAAAGGTAATTGAACTTTGTTTCCTTGCTATTAGATTCAAATTGCTACCTGCAAAAAAATCCTTTTTTGTAGTAAGGCCTCACGAGGCTAGATCGGTATAAAGAGGGCTTTCAATTGCTGTAACATTTACGTCAGGTTCTGGGACATTATAAGCAAGTTATTTTTTTCCAAAGCGGTTTTTTAATAGCCAAACCCTATATTCAAACCGCGGATAGATAGGCTTACTACGGGTTAAAATTTGACACATTTTGTATGGGCAAATGTCAAATTTTAATCCGAAGTAAGCCTTATCTGTCCGCGGTTTGAATATAGGGATTGGCCCTAAAAGAGCCGTGGTTAGGTTTGTTTAAATTTATTTACTTACATAAACAAACGGAGTATAGTTTTAATATGCGCGCGGTGTTAATATACTATGGGATATATGCACGCGGGGTTTAATGTTTTTTTTTTCAAATAATTTTAGTGTTTTTTGCTTTCGATTGATGCGTGTGCGATCGTGACGTCATTGCGCCGTGATATCACCAACAACGGAACACCAGCGATGGGTCTGCCAGCATCACGCTAAGTTGTGACCATTTTGTGACAAACCATGCGTTGTTGAATTACATTCCCTGTTAATTAAGCACCTACCATTTCTTTTCTTTTTAATACAATGTAATGGAGTGTAGCTGCCGGAACCCAGACTGCTGACGAGAGGATTTCCTAACAGCTTTGAAATAAAATTCGATTAAAATGTACTGTATTTTAATAGGTACTGATTGTAAAGAAATAGTGCCTAAGCAGGTCGAAGGTGGTAAGGAGAGTGATTTGCATAATTTTTGAAGAATAGAGTCGTTAAATTTAGTGGTAGGGAGAAGCCCAAATCTGCGTTTTGTTATTATATTTTGTTACGTTAAGATCTGAAAAGGTTATACGACAGTAAATTTATATGAAAATTAAACGTAAAAATTATAAACTTTTTTGGAAAAATGATTAAATTTTTAAATTAATACAAAATAAATGTTGCATACGCAACAGGAGTGAATGTGATAGTGGCTGCATCGTGTTGCCGCCCGGCTTCTCCTGGGGCACGTTTTATAAAGCTACAAGTTACAATTTTACAGGTCTAAACTGGCAACACTCTGCTCAAATGGCTGGTCGTCATTGGTCGAGGTTGTGTCAAATGGAAACTTGTTACCTGTAAATTGTAATTTGTAGCTTTATAAAACAGGCCCCTGGACGCACGGTATGCGGCAGCGGCCGCAGCGTACTCACGGCTTGTGCGGCGGCTGGCCGTTGGCGCGCGGCTCGTAGTGCGGCGCGCGGTACGAGTGCAGCGCGGGGAACCCGTAGCGCGCGCCGCCCGTCGGCGTCGCCGAGCGCGGCGCCTTGCCGCCCGGCGTGCCCGGCTTCTCCTGCACGCACCGTTATATTATAACTCACTAGAGGACGCCCGCGACTTCGTACGCGTAGAATTAGTTTCCCGCTACTCCCCCCATTTTTTCCCGTTGGGGGTCGATTTTCGGAAAATCCTTTCTTAGTGCTCACTTACAGCATAAAAGGAACCCCTGTACCAAATTTTAAGTTTCTAGGTACAGTAGTTTCGGCTGTGCGTTGCTATATAAGTCAGTCAGGTTTGCCTTTTATATATCCTCGTGGATCCCGATACCTATATTAGTAAGGTTATAAAAGCAACCTAGTCAAATAAACTATGGGGTTTCTTTTGTCTTCGGTAATTTGTACTTTATAAAGTACGTGGCTACGTGGGGATCCACGAGGATATATAGATTATGATACTGCTCGAAAGGTATCGTATCATAAAATATAAAGTTCAAAATACATTATAATAGCGTACCATGGTTCTAGAAACCATGGAGTCGCTATATCGTAATTCTTATATACACATACCACCTTGATTTTGACGTTCAGTATTGTCATATTACAAATTGAACTAACGACATTTTAAGTTTGGTTTATCCATACCTACTAATATTTATTTATTTGTTTGTTACGCCTTACAGCAGATATATCTACCATACCAAAATTCTTTGAAATTGGTTCAGCTATATGAATAAACTATTTTTTAAATATACCAATGCAAAAGTCAAAATCACGGCGATATATATACAAGGATTAGAAAATAGCAAATCGTATTCTAGAACCACGGTGAGCTACCAAAAGTCTTAACCCTATTTAATTCATAATACCTGAAGGCTTATTGTCTGACGCACTCGCAATCGGTTTCAAAGTGGAGCAATTGTTTTCATTTTGTATGCAGACAAGCCTTCGATTTCTAAAATGAAAACGATCGTGATTGCTAGTGCGTTAGACAATAAGCCCTCAGTTTTTATTTTTGAAAAAAAAAAAGAACGTTGTGTGAAAATATACCAGCTAACCAGACACCTATATGGAACAGTCCCTTGGTCAGAATACGTACGTCCTTCGAGCTCTTGGGCGTGGACCGGCTGGACGAGGAGCCGCTGCGGGAGGGCGGCCGCGGCCCGTTCTCGGCGCGCTCGCCCTCCGGCCGCGCGCCCGGGGACCCGCGCTCCTCCTAAATAACAACCTTATGATCACACCTCGGAATACACGGGGCAAAATTAAACGACAGCTAGGGATCGCCTTTATCGATAAAGTCAACTATCGATGCTTTTCCCATATACTAGTGATCGCTCAAAGTTGTTTGTAAACATAAAAAAATATTGAAATTATGCGAATGAAACAAAATAGCAACATGATTCTGGTTATTCTTTATTTTAAAAGGATTTTTTAACCTTCACTCGTCATCGTCATATTTTTTCCTTTTAACAAATTCTAATCGTTTATTTTGACCATAGTATATGGGACTGTAAATTCTGAAATACACAATAAGAAAAAGAATAACCAGAATTATGATGTTATTTTGTATCAATTGCATACATTCAATAAAAAAAAATTACGAACAAAACTTGAAGCGATCACTTGTATATGGGAAAAGCATCGATAATCGAGTTTATCGATATAGGCAATCCCTAGCTGTCATTTAGTTTTGCCCCGTATATTCCGAGGTCTGCTTATAATACACCAATTGTCTTTCATTCCATCACATAACTGGGGCTCTATTCTACTCGATAACGATATTGCTTTCGACGGTTACGGTGCATACTCACCCTAGTTCTAGGATTAAATTACCTCATTCGCTACATCGACAACTAGGTCCTGATCACTTTTTTCCGCGTCGCTGTCCTAAAACACAAACATCAGGTAAGCCACAACACTAGTTTTAATTGTTTTAATAAGAGCCATAAGAAACTATTACAAAGTGCAAATTAAGCAATGGTGAATAAGCCGAAAACATTTTCTAGATTGTTTTGTTGGAAATAATTTTGTTTAGAAGCGTCGTGCGTTAAAAGCGAAAATAAGGATCGGTGGTTGCTATCATGTCTTTATATAAATATAAAACTAAGTTTATCACTTAACGTAAAATATAAACGTACGACTGACTTCCGAAATTAGTCTTTACTCTAGTGAATATCCTCATATAATACGGAATATGGATTTTTTAAATCTCATTTCTCAACAAAATATGAAAATACCGTAAAAGAGATCACCAAAAGTGAAATTAAAATTAAAATCGGTCAAGAAATACGGCTGATACAAACATCTTAAACTGCTAATTAAACAGAGAGAGATACGATATGCACTGTGACGTCATGTAACAGGTCGGTCATTAAATTTAAAAGTCATATTTGTAGGCAATTGAAATGGAAAAACGCAGTCATTTCGTTTTATTTGACCACCTATTTATATACATATATGTATATATACACCCATAAAACATTAGTCTTTCTTCGGCAATCGGGTAAAAAGAGTGAAAACATATAGACATGACAACAACCCCGCCCGACTGGACAAGCCACATGGACCACCTACACTACACAGGCTGACATGTTGTACCTTCTCCTCCTTCCGTCGCTTGGAGTCCAGCGCCTCCGGTTCGGTTGGTGAGCGCGGCCGGTACTTCTGCTCGCGCTCGTGCGGCGACACTGAGTGTCTCTGTGTAAATACATATTTATTTTTTAGGGGATCCGTTCCCGAAAGGCGCCTAACGGGACCCTATTAATATACCTACGCTGTCTGTCCGTGCGTCTTAACGTTAAAGAGCTGTATCTTTTAAACCGTAATAGATAGCAGGGTGATTGTTTTTTTTTTCTTCAAATTATGCGTTATTACGGCGGATTAAGTAAAAAATTAAATAAAAAAAGAGTGAAATTAAAAGGGGTCCCGATACAAGAAAAGTTCTTTTCAACATTTTTTTAATTTTGTTTTGTCGTAAAAACGGTAAAACATACAAGCGTTCAATTTCTTTTTTTGTGTGAAAAAGAAGGCAGACGAGCATGGAAGCCACCTGATGGTAAGTGATCATCGCGACCCATAAAAACACGCAACTCAAGAGGAATCGCAGGTGCGCTGCCGGTTTTTGAGAAAAGAGTAGGCTCGTTTTTTGAAGGCCCCCAAATCGTATTGGTTCGGAAATACAGACGCCGATATATAAATATAATTTTGGTATGATACAAACCCGCGCCGATTCGAAATGGAATTCAAATCGGAATATAATAATACCTACACTGTGCAGCGGTACTGAACCGTCGGTGCGCGGGTCTGACTCGCACTTGACCGGTTTTTAGGAAAGGAGAAGGCAAGCGAGCACACACGCTAATCGATGGTAAGTGGGATCCGAGCTCCATAGAAATTTTGCATTCTAAAGACTTCAATCTTAGAACTGCAATCCGTTGCCAATCCTGAGGACTAAAGTTACGCCCACACCGGTGCTTAAAATACGATGACGGTACGGAATCGCAGTGACGCGTCGTATCAGCACCGTTTTTGACGCAAGCTCCACACACCAATGCTTAAAAAACGGTGCTGATACGACGCGTCACTGCGATTCCGTACCGTCACCGTATTTTAAGCACGTGGGCGTAACTTAATACAGAATGCCGCAATGATGGTTTCTATTATTTCTTCGGTTGTCTTATCCTCACAACGGAACCACGCTACAGATCTAACAGTGAACTATGCAAAAAAATAATTCATACAGTATTTTTTAAACACATTAATGTCACTATTCAATTATTATTTTTTGTAGTGCTAATACGACATCGTATTCTAACGGATTAGTCTGTATTCGACCTGAGGGGCTATTGTCTAACGCACTCGCAATCGCAACCGGCTTCAAAGTGGAGCAATTGTTTTCATTTTGCATGCATACAAGCCTTCGGTTTTTAAAAATGAAAACGATCGTGATTGCGAGTGCGTTAGACAATAAGCCCTCTGCTTTGCTTGCTGGCTAAGAAAACAAGATAACTTAAACAAAAACTTTTTCGAACAAAAGCGATGTCATATATTATGTTTATTCACTACATCTGTGCAAGGTTTGTATGAATGTTCTATTTATAAAAAAAATACAGAAGCTAGCGTAATACATATTTATATGAGCTGTCAAAAGGATTATACTAAATCGTCCCAAGTATAGTTCAGGTTTCTAGTTTTCATCTAGGTCAATTTCGAATATTAAAAAGATGGCGTTACCCTCTGCATGACCCTGGAGTTGATGAGGCGGTCGTCCTCCCGCGGCGGCGCGGCCAGCCCCGGCGGGCCCGGCAGCACGGGCGGCTTCACGTCCGCCGGCGGGGGCAGCTCCACCTGCAGGCAGGTAAGGCTAGGATTCAAGTATCCTAACATACAGGGCAGGAACTTTTGCGGGGCTTCTATTTTTGAGTAGGACCCTTCGGGCAAAACTGTATACCATCATTATATTAGTATAAGAACTGAAGGCCTTATAGCAAAGTATCCATTCGCGAATGCTGTTTCATACCTGTTATTGAGGTACAGGCAGGCTATGTTTCCTTTATTATAATCTGTTTTGTTAATGTAAAGCTGTGTATGGTGTGTCTAATAAATAAATAAATAAAGTATTAATATTTGACAAATTGAAATCAGTGAAAAAGGCAGAGATGACAGCTATAGCGTTGAAATTTTCATTGCGCGGAATTATGCTGATTTTGATACACCATAATACGGCCTGTGATCTGATGATAGAGTCGGAATATGACAATAGGATCGTCGCTCTACCAATGTAGACTAATTGAGTTTACACTCGTAAGTCTAATCTCGATAAGCAGATCATTACCGCAAAAAGCACATCATAATATTTTCCCGGTTTCATTGCTGTTTGGTTGACATTTTATCCTCTCCCCTGAGTATTAATTAAAAGATAAAAAAACAAGGAATTCACCAGTAGAACACACCATTTGTTTCGAATAATATTAGGTGTATTTTTAATACAAGATAACCAAAATAAAATAAACGTAATAGTTTTAGAAATAAAATTGTGTTTTCTACCCGATAAATTCCGTTTTTTTTTGTCTTTTACGTGGTTCTCATGGTTGAGGCTATAATGTTAACTAAACAGCAAAGAAACCAGTAAAAATATTATTGGCGTATTTCAAATATTTACTTTTTGCGGCCGTCATCTACTTATAGAGAGACTTACGAGTGTAAACTCAATTAGTCTATATTAAGTAGACGTCAAAATGTGGTCACAGAATTATCAACAAGTTTTTGGAGTTGTTGGTGAGTCTGTGGCTCTGCCTACCCCACTCTGGGAATGAAGGCGTGAGTTTATGATATGATATAATATAAGTAGACGTCGTCATATTCCGACCAGTTTTTTTTTGAAATCCACCCTTTTGAACGTGTTAGTGTGCTACCTTGTGCGGAGGCGGAGGCAGGTGCGGCGGGCCGGCGCCGGGCGCGAACAGCAACCCCCCCGCGAGCAGCCCCGCGCCCCCCACCCCGTGCGGGAGCCCCGCCGACGCGTGCATCTGCTGCTGGAACCAACCGGCCACTGCTATTCAAGTGCTCTTGGGGCATAGACAACTCTACTACACAGGCTGCATAGATATTTGACCTAACACTACGTCATAAAACTGCAATCCTAACACGGAATTAATGCTATACTTCAATTGTTTAGGTACTTAAGACTACGCCGAGCGCACAGTGGCGCCCTCATCACTATTATTGTGTTTTCTAATAAAATAAAGTATTTTCTTGAAATCGGACGGTGCATTTTTGTACTACAAATGAAAACACAACTTATAGGACATATCACATAGTTTAATAACAATTGACCTTTGAGTTATCAACTTAACGGAAAAAAGTGGCCACCTTTTCCCGTTAAGCTGACTACTCATACGGTAATTGTTATCAAAGTTTGTTACGTATCCCATAAATTGTGTTTTTACTTGCTCTACAAAAAAGCATCGTCCGATTTCAAGAAAATACTTTATTTTATTAGAAAACACAATAATAGTGATGAGGGCGCCACTGTGCGCTCGGCGTAGTCTTAACTAAATGTAAACAATCCAAACCACGTGGCCCAGTTAAACGGCCAATCAAAACTGTTTCGTCGAGCTTTGACGTATCAGTGTTCTGCTCCTGGCTGACGAACTATATCGCGTGGTTATTTTGTTTACACTTAGTTAAGTACCTAAACAATTGAAGTATAGTCATTTACGAACACTGCTGCTTGGTGGTAGGTAAAAGATGATGTCTACAGTGTAGAGGTGCTTTTTCGAGGCGACAATTGCAACATGTATTAAAAAAAAAACCACCGAAGATGTACGAGGGAATTGATTTTTTAAAATACAAATTTCAATTCTGGCGACGCCTTGTCTCGGCGGTGGGAAACCACCGTTAGTGTATGAGGGACTGATACACCTTTAGTGCATCAGTTATTACGAAATTATAATCTAACAAGGAACCTATGTTATGGTATATTGGTATGTAATTAATAATTCAGAGAATTCGTCCAACTTTTAAAGTCCGAATTTTGAATTCCTGTATAATGTTACGATCGTTCGCATTCAAAGTCTATTTTACTAATTATTGCTTGATAAATAGGAAGGACTTAATTCATTTAAACTCTATTACACCAAAATAAAAATTATTATTCTCGTGCCGTATACAGTTTAAATAAATATCGACGGTGGAAAGGAGAAACCCTTTAAGCGACATGATGGGCGAAATTGAGTTATATATGTATATCGTTGGAATCGGCTTTTTTTTTCTGCGTCTTTTGATCCCCGTTACTCAATTTCGCCCATCATGTCGCTTAAAGGGTTTCTCCTTTGCACCGTCGATATAATTGTTACATTTTATCGCAGAACTGTGTATAAAGGATTAAGGATTACATGATTAAGTGCAAGAACATAAAATGACAAACCAATCGTGTATTAAATCGATAGAATGTCACGCGGATTACTGGTCATGCTACATATTGAGTGAAACTAATGTCAGGTTATAGTTTTATAACCGTTACTAAAATCACATCGTTATTATCAAACAAGTGAAAACGACAAGGTGCTATCGCGGATCCAATTGTTGAGCCACCACAGAACTTTGTCGTAATGACTTCAATCACGAAAAAAAAAGTCGGAATTCATCTTTGGTTTTCTGACATACACACATCAAAAGTGCCTAGGGATATTTTTTATCCCTAGACAGTTTTGAACATTTCAATATAGGCATATTACTACTGAGTCAAAACATCAAATATGTCTAGGGATACTGACCCCCTTACTAATAAACGTTGAGTAACGGTGGTATAGCTATACAATGTTTTGTCATTATCTGTCATTGTGACATTTGAATTTGACAGATAAGGACAAAACATTGTATAGCTATACCACCGTTACTCAACGTTTATTAGTAAGGGGGTGAGTAATCCAAGACTTTTTTGATGTGTGTAGTTTATACAGTGGCTTAAGAATTGAAATTCGCGACTATATTGAAGTGATCCTTTATTTGGACCCTTATTATTTATACAAATTATTGACGTCCTAATAAATCGCGGATCCGAATTATCGTTCATACTAACTTTCATACGGTCAATCAAAAATACATGCAGTTATGTTAGGTTAGGGTTCACTTTAGTACCTAGTCTATTTAATGCCATGTTTACACTGCCATACATGAATTGTCACAGCGATTAACGTGACAAGGTACTAAAGTGTATACATATTTATGAACTCGACTGTATTATAAAAACACTGAAAAGTTAAATAAATCAGGTGGAATTTGTTTTAGGATAAATAATAATTCGGACTAACCACGCATTAGGACTAATAAAAAGTTAGGGCTGTCAATATATGTAGGTATACCCCATCTACAGACATTTTTCAGTATGCAGAAAAGAAACGTAAAAAAAATTCTTAAATATTAAATAAACAATTGACCACAGGAACTTTTTTAAAACGTATTCTTAAAAAAAATAGAGGTTTGTCTCAAAACGTACTTTTTTTGTTTATTATTTACCTATGGAGAAAATAAATAAACAAACTGTTAATGGCTAAAGAGCTTAAACGCCACATGGTCTTTTCTACGTCACAACTAGTGCTAGACTTAAAAAAAAAAGGTGGTTACAAACAATATGACGTCATTCCGACCACTAGTCGTACTCCACTTTGGGCGTAGCAAACACAGAATATACAATATTTTTTTACCAGAGAATCAAAACAAAAATGAGAAAAAAAAGGTTTTGAGGTAAACCTATATACAGTATTCCCAGCTTCTTAATAGGTTTCGGCTGGCTATCACGCTTGCACTCGCAACTGACTGTATATTTGTCACTCGTGTGTCTTAGAAAAACGAAGATTGCCGATCGCTATTAGGAAAATGGTCGCACTGCAAGTACGATTTTCAACAGAACACCTTTTAAAATAAAACCTGTTGTCAATTCAGTTAATAAGTGAATAACTAATAGCGACACACGATTATAACAAAAAATAACAATTAGCAACATAAAAGTGCAGTGCTTTAATGAGTCAAACGCTAACACAACAATGTTAATCACAAACATGTACCGTAACAATTAACTTACTAAGAGTTGCTGAAGGCCCTGTTGTTGCTGTTGCTGTGGAAATGTTAACAAACAATGCTCAATAACAACACTAGCTGAAAAATTAAGCTTAACATACTAACTTCTGTATTGTACGAAGTATTTGCCAAGTACAGTCACGAGATTTATTTGGTACCCACCTTAGGTCCAAAGTCAATCTGACATTCTACAACAATAAGGTTGAGTTTCCTAAAAGTTACATATGATTTGACATCTCTAATGACATTGACGACTTCAAGCATATTTTTCTTGAAATGGGTCCCAAATTAACGCTTGTTACTACTGTACAGGGGCATATGGCATATGAGCTGTTAAAACACAAGTTCAAGGCAGTGAGGGACAGCGATATATCTCATATAGCTCTATCTCTATCACTTAAACTTGGCAGGTTTTAACAACTCAATAATACGGCAGCAGGGTACTTTTTGTAAAGTATCTTCATTTATTTTGTACATCTGTCCGCCATAATAAACCATAAATAAAATAACTTTTAATTCATCATACAAACATACCATGTGTTCTTGAAAATATTAACAGCTTATTATTTTGTTTATAACTAAAGCTCAAGAAAATTAGTTAAATTGTAATTGAATTGTATGTAACTACATATGGTAAATGAAAGCAAATTAAAAAAATGATTTAAAATAGTGTCATGAAAAGACACATGTTGTAATTTTTTTTATTCCATAGTAAAGCACTTCAGGTTACAACTTAACTGTTTACATAGTTTGACATAAGCCTAACCGATGCAGAGCTCTATGGTGCATGGAATTAAAAAAATACAACATACCCCGATAATAGTGTTAAGTTCAGACATAGTGACCTGCTTGGCTCTCTCCACCGCTGCGGCCACTTGCTGTTGGTGCTCCTGAGCCAAGAACGGAAGCACCTGTCCTATTATACCACTTAACCTCTTTGCAATCTCCGTCTGGAAAAGCAAAAAAAAAATCTTCACACATTTACTCAAAATTTTCTTTTCATAGCATGCAGAAGGCATGCAAATACTGGGCTTTGTAGGCATTGCACATTGGTTTGAGTAATTTGCAAATTGCCAACATAATGCCCGCCTTCCACTGCGAGCCGAGCGGGCCCTGTATGGACTCCGTTTGGCTTACAAAGGTGTCTCTTCAAGAGGTTTGTTTGCGGTGGAAACACTTGAAGTCACCGTTGTAAGCCAAAGCGAGTCCATACAGGGCCTGCTCCACTTGGCACGTATTAGAACTAAGATGGAATGCTTCTATTATGTCTTTAATAAATTTAATGATAGTATGCGTTTTACTTACTTGTTTATGCATTTCTACATTAAGGCCATAAGACATTTCATAATACTGAAACAAAAAACTTTTGTTAATAAAATAAAACAAAAATAAAATTAGGTAATAAAACCATTATGACTGTCATTTACCATAACATAATGCCTTTGCATTTCTGTCTTTTCACTAGCTAACTTTTCACATTCTATTTTTAATCTGCAAAAGAAAAAAACAGTTTAATAACATTTT
The DNA here is from genome assembly GCA_948252455.1 of Acleris cristana. Taxonomy (NCBI): domain Eukaryota; kingdom Metazoa; phylum Arthropoda; class Insecta; order Lepidoptera; family Tortricidae; genus Acleris; species Acleris cristana. The sequence continues at coordinate 3,449,932 of OX411788.1, forward strand.
CTAAAAGGTTAGAATACCTGTAACTTATTGGACCCCAACGGCGCGGTGAAGCGCATTCCTATAACAAAAAATCCTCCACCATGCTTTGGGCATGCATTTTAGCATGGGAAAGCGCTTCACTGCGCTTCATGCGCTGTGTTTTTACGGCTTAATAATGTGAAACAGTAACAATAAAGGAAGTATAGGTAAAATAATTCATGTATGTGGAAACCTAAAGTACCCTTTTTCAGACTTTCTTAGGATATTCCTTACCAAGTAATACTTTAAGCTTCTATAAGAATCTAATACTGTTATCCAGAGATTTGAACTGAACATTCCTATAAAGCTAAAGATCTATTTAATAAATGAATCCTCACAGACTGATTATTAGTTTTACTAGAGAAATAAGTAATTAAACTAAACTTTTAGTTTTTTCTCTTTTGAGACAACTATGGTGTATACCAGAGTCAATTTTCTAATTCAATTTGTCAGTCATAAAAACAAAGGAAATCGATTTTATCGCCTTTGCAATGGATCTTTATTCCAATGGCCATATAATATACATTTTTATAGGGAGCCTTTTGAGAAAGTCAATTAAAATATTCAAGATTTGGGAAAGTCAATTATCCCAATAATGTTTAGCACGTTTCAGCCCCAGCAACGTGCTATTCAGATTCCCTGCTTGTAGGCATTTTCACCGCTCATGGCAGCAAAAGTGTTAAAACTACAAAACATGGAATCTTAAAAGCTTGTTAGGATTTTCTCAAGAAAGATGTTTAGGATTTTAACAGGCAAAAGTGTTTACTGTTTGCTGCTGTCTTGTCAGTGCGGCTAGCACAAGTTGTCCGCAACTTGTTTGTCACTCGGATCTCCCTTTCTATCTAGTCAGTAACAATAAACGCACTGAGCAATAAGGGAGAAAATACAACTTGTGCTACCCATGCTGCCCTGATATCTTCCTGCCTTTTTGATAACACTGTTAGCCTAGTTGGTAGTGACACTGCCTACAAAGCTAGGGTTTCCATGTTTGATTCCCAGTGTAGCCTTTTATCTGAATATACCTGAATCTTGTATTTTTTTCTATGCATTTCTCAATATGTTTACTTTTGCCTAGTACCAATAGTGCAAGCCTAGAGCTTGAGCAAAGTTGTGAGAGTAGTAGGAAGTGTAGTTTAACTCTAAAATAACTACTTACGTATGATATTGAGCTTGTAAAAAGTTAAATTCTTCTTTAATACGTTCTAAAGTATCAGCTATTGTTAACTTTATAGGGCCTGATGAAGGCTGTGGTCCCTGCAACACAAAAAAAAACAGAATAAAATACTCTTTGGAATCAAGCAATAGCAAGCGATTAAAGTGTCATAGATTCGTACATACATTTAAATAAAGAAAGCGTTTATAGATAGAAAATAACACAAACCCTTACCGCGGCAGCCGGGTGCCGCGTCGGCGCTGGGTACATCTTAACAACAATAACAATTTCGACTTGCAATCAAATTAAACTTTCTCTAGACTCGAATAAAGCAAGCACTGCCGGCACCATTTCATATAATATCATCCACCTCTGCTATAACTCGATGAAAACAAGCGAACCAGTAGGTCCTACTAACGATGATATGCACAAACTTTGCTCAAAAACTTTTAAAATATCGGTCATTATCTCAGCATATACGACTTTTAATTACGCTCACTAAAAACCGTGAGAAAATGTACTCCTAAAATCGCAATTATTGTATCTACTTTAATAAATAAAAGCAACAGACAGTTTGTTGAAATTTAACCCATAAATCCACGCCGTAATTTTTATTCGGCTGTCAATTTGTCATTCAATTCATCATTCATCCGAAGCCCAGTCGTTCGTTACGTTTCGTTCCTTTTCTTTATTTATCCCACCACATCTTTTAAGCACTTTTTACATCGCAAGTTCTTGTAATCATATTAAAATTAAAATAATTGTACAATTTTTATTACGCAAATCATGGGGTAAACTTTCTTAAACCCCACTTCGATAATCGAAGTTAGAACTGAGGCTCTACTTTGAAATCAGTAATACGAACTTCGGATCGCCCCGTCACTTTCTTGCAAATAAGTGACACGTCGAGAGCAAAAGGGATAGCAATAGACGAAGTTTGAATTACGGATTTCAAAGTAGAGCCTCTGTTCGAAGTTACGTTAACTCCATCTCTCGAGGCTATCTAAGTAGGGCCTCTGTAACGCGGCTTCCACACCTACGGACTTCGGCGAAGATTTTGGTTGTCCATACTTACCGATCTTAATACGCGTATCCGATCGCGAATGTGCGAATAAACGCGTGTCAACATCGGTCCCGAGCGGTCAGAGGCTCTACTTTGAAATCCGTAATTCGAACTTCGTCTATTGCTATCCCTTTTGCTCTCGACGCGTCTCTTATTGGCAAGAAAGTGACGGGGCGATCCGAAGTTCGAATTACTGATTTCAAAGTAGAGCCCCAGATACGGCGCGCTGCATGATCGCGCTGTTTTTGCGTCCACACTAGCGATCTTGATACGCGTCGATGCAACGCGACGGAGATACGATACGACGAAATGATACAAATGTGGGCCCAAGCTTTACTTACAGACGTAGAACCTTAATTAAACAGAGGCCCTACTTTGAAAATCGAAGATCTAAGTTACGTTAGCTCCATCACTTTCTCTCAATTTGCTCTCGAATGAAGAGTGACAGGGATGGAGCTAACGTAACTTCGAGCTTCGATTTTCAAAGTAGGGCCTCTGACGCAAAGCAAAACGTGAAGCCCAGCCCAAGACGCTCCGTGTTACACATTTTTTGCTGTATCCTCTTTAGTCAATACATCATTCAAACTACTACAACTGGCAACATTAAAAAAAACTGCAAAGACCGTTGTATGTTGACTGACTGCATTTTGCGATTATCAATTTTATTTCGAGTATTTCCTTCAAATTTTTCGTGTCAAATTGAGTTACATTACAAGGTTATTATGTTCAACCATTGATTCCCAAAGTAATTGGAGATTTAAGCTATTAGTCGAATAGCGATCGCCATGTGGGAGTTCGAAGATGCGCTCGAAGAAGCACGAGCATTCGGCCCAGAGTTACTTCATGTCGCCCGTCGCGAGATTTGTATGTTGCAAGGTCCATTTAAACGTATTTTTTCACCCTCTATGCCTCTAGAAACTTGCTGTCCACGTGTCTTAGCTCTGCAACCTACCTAATGAAACAGCTGTTTTCTTCCAGATGCTATCAATTCGAATCTAAACATAACACCTTATGGTTTACGAAGTGTACCCACTCACACCGAAGATGGCATACCGATCAGGAAGTTGTACATTTCAAACCTGCCCCCAAAGGTAATATTTATTAACAAGGATCAATAATTCTCCAATATTTACAGGCTCATTCATAAGTTGTTTATATTTTGTGTTGTAAACATAACAATAACATTGTTCCTCTATCTTTATCTTAAATTGTTATTGCAATTTTAGTGATTTCTTTTCGTCTAATAATGACTGTGGAAGTTGAGTCAGACAGGCAACTTTTAAGGTTTTCTAAAATACCCACAGTTACAGGTTCGGTTAGGGTTGTGTGACAACAACACTGAAAGGTTCTTTACACACTCGACAGAAGTGCGTGGAAGTAACCCTACATGCTTCTGTAAGGTCCTAAAGAGAAAATCTCACATGTAATATACATGTACTTATTTCCGTCAGTCCATAGTAATTGTCTATTACTCGACATTGGTGAAAGCAACCTTTAATAAAAAATAATGCTTTACTTTACTTACTGTTTGATTGTAGACAACCCGCACGGAATTGTTTGGTGTCTTTGCTCAGTATGGGTTCATCAAGAGCTGCTGGCTGCGGATGGGCGACCGAGGCCCCAATAGAATCCCTACACCCACATATGCCTTTGTCACATTCAGTGATCCAGCGGATGCCCATAAGTAAGTCTACTTTAAATACATACTAAACATAAAAGTGCCATTGAAATAAAAATCTAACTAACATAAGAAGTTTTTGCTAAATAAACAGAGCTTTATTTTGTTCTAATATTGTTCCATCTATTTAGAGCCCTGTTGGCCCCTGAGCAAGAGAAGATGCTGAGAGGTTTCAAGCTCAAGACGTTCCCAGCCGACAGTTGGCACCAGCCAGCTGAAGACTCTGAAGGTCAGGTGAATTGGAAATCGAGAGGTCCTTGGAACAGCGGCAGCTCTCCAGTAACGCGAATATCTCAAGGTGCCCTTAGATCATCTTGTCAAAGATATTTCTCATCATCATATTTACTATTTTTACTAAGAGCATTGGTGGCATCACTATGCCACTATGCTTAGGGGGTCAAGTTGTGATCGTAAGGTAATTCGAACCCCGCCGATCACGACGTACCAATGAGTTTTTCTAACTTTAAGTGCCTACAATACCCAAAGCTCCTAAAGGTATAGGAAAAAACATGCACAGTCACACAGCTGAGTATGTAAGAAGGTAATTGCACAAAAGATACTAAAAGGTTGAATTATCCAACCCGGGCCTATCTGTAAGATACTAACCGCCTGTTTCACAATCGACAAGTAAAGCTTATTTGACAGATAAATTTAGCCCTTTCTCTGTCTTACACCTGAAAATAGACAAGGAGAGAGCCAACCTTAAATGACAGATAAATATACTTGTCGATTTGTGAAACAGGCCCTAAGTATTCCATTATTGTAGATCTGAGTGGTTGTTAGTCTGAATGAATGACTTTTGGTTTGGTTACAGGTTGTTTTACAACAGCATTGACATTTTAATTATTATTTTTTTTTATTTTTTTTATTGTATAATTCCATTTGCGATCGGTCGCCAGACCATGAGCGAATAATTTGGGGGAATATTGACAATGTGGCAAGGTGCGGCCAGCGCCACCCCTGCCAATCAGAAAACTTGGTCCCTTCTCAACCTACTGACCATTTTTGACGGGTCTAATAGTTCGGTAACTAGTGGGTTCATGTGTAGGGTAAGACGTTTCTTGTGTTGTATTTTGTAACGCTCAATTTCAGATGCAACCGTCGGGATTTTGAGGTACTCATGAATCTCATTATTTGTAGTGAACCAGGGAGCATTGACTATTGCTCTGAGGATGCTGTTCTGTAGGCGCTGTAGGCAGAGGAAGTTTGATTTACTCGCGACGCCCCACAGCTGGATCCCATATGTCCAGACGGGTTTTAAGACTGCATTATATATGAGAAGTTTGTTGTCCACTGACAGTATTGAGTTTCTCCCCATTAGCCAGTACAGGTTGCGGACTTTGTGGTTGACCTGGTCCCTTTTTTGTTTTATGTGGTGCTTCCACGTGAGTTTCCTATCCAGGTGGAAGCCCAAGTACTTCACGCAGTCAGTATGTGGTAAGATGTCGTCTCCAAGTTTTACAGGTGGACAGTTATCCCTCCGCAGTGCAAATGTGATATGGTTCGATTTGGAAGGGCTCGCACGTATTCGCCATTTGCTTAGCCAAGTGTGGGTTGCATCCAGTTGCCGCTGAAGTTTAGTGCTAGCAGTTGTTGCATTGTCATCGACAGCTAAAAATGCCATATCATCTGCATATGTGGCGGCAGTAACATCATTGCAAACTGGTAAGTCTGATGTAAACAGGTTATATAGTACGGGTCCAAGCACCGAGCCTTGAGGTACTCCAGCCTCAATACTACATAGGTTTGATCTTGCTTCTCCCTGATTAACCTGGAAGTACCGCTCTGAAAGATATGATGCGATGAGGGGAAACATTGAGTGTGGTAGGCTTTTCTTCGCCTTTACTAGCAACCCTTTGTGCCACACACGGTCAAAGGCCTGCTGGACATCCAGGAATGCTGCCGAGCAGTACTTTTTACGTTCAAGGCTTTGTCTTGCCGTGTGATATACTCGGTGGACTTGTTCAATGGTAGAGTGTGATTTGCGGAAGCCGAACTGATGGTCAGGTATGACAGCGTATTTATCCATGGCTGGCTGAAGTCTCTTGAGGAATATCCTCTCCCACAGTTTGGAAAGTACAGGTGTCAGGCTAATTGGCCGATAAGACGAAGCTTCGTGCTCTGGTTTGCCTGGTTTGTGAATCATTATCACTTGTGAAATTTTCCAGTGTGTTGGGAAATAGGAAGTTCTGAATATAGCATTGAAAAGACATGTAAGGAATGTAATGCACTTTCGGGGCAAGTTTTTGAGAACTATTGGAGTTATTAGGTCAAATCCTGGAGCTTTTCCAGAGTCAAGATGTCGAATTTCTCTCGCAATTTCTCTTGGTGAAGTTGGTTGAATCGGTAGACACATTTGTAAGTCTTGGCCTAAGATATTACTTACATCGGTCTCGTCAGTCGAGCTCTCGTTTGGCTTGAAGACATTTGTTAGATGCGAAGCAAATGCTTCGGCCTTCTCCTTATCAGTTCTGGCCCAGGAAGTCTGCGATTTAAGTGGAGGGAAGGATTGTTGAGGTTGATTCATGCTTTTCGTCGCCTTCCAAAGAGAGTGTTCTCCATGACCTGTTGGAGACATCATTTGAAGGTTGTGCTTAACAGTATCATTGACCGACGCCTTCAACATAGCCTTTAATTCCTTGCTTGCTTTGTTTAGTTGGGACTTATCCTGGGGGTGACGATGTTGGTGCCAAGATCTTCGAAGACGTCGTTTGTTTAAGATCATATTTCGTATTTCTGGTGAGTTAGTAGTGATATTAGTGCTCTCTTGAAACGGTGTATTAGCCCAAGCAGCCGCCTGGATAAGGTTGGTCACGTATCTGCATGCCTCGTCTACCTCGTCCCGATTCCTGAGACAGACAGTGAGTACAATATTATCCTCGATATAGCTTTTAAAACCTTGCCAGTCTGTTCTTTTGTTAGTTAAAGACTCAGGTTGTCTCCGAGTTGGAGGACTTGTGTTTAGAGTTAAAATAACTGGAGTATGATCTGAGGATCCATCTAAGCTCGATTCGAGGACTGTGTGTAGGTGACCCAATCCTTTGGTCACAAAGAAGTCTAGTAGATCAGGAAGTTTCCGCGGATCACCAGGCCAATAAGTTGGTTCACCAGTCGATAAGGGTTTTAAGTGAGCACCATCGACACATAGCTTAAGATTTCTACCCCTAGTACTCGTACAACGGGAACCCCAAAAGATGTGCTTAGCATTCCAGTCGCCTCCGGCTATGAATCTTGAACCCAGGGTGCGAAAGTAGTCTTTAAACATTTCAGCAGTTATTTTGTGCCTAGGCGGACAGTATATGGAGGAGAGCGTGATTGGTCCAGCTCGATCGTCCAATCTTACAGTGGTGGCTTGTAGGTGCGCAGTAGAAAATTGATGTTCGGGTGTGTGTTTTATATTAGACCTAATTATAAGAGCCGAGCCCGCATGTGCTCCACCATCAGGATGTGGGGTAGTATAGATACAGTATCCTTTGATGCGGAAGCAGCTTCTTATTGTAGAATGTGATTCAGATATAAGGACTGCATCCAACTTATTAGCAATTATTATTGCCTCTAACTCGTTTATATTGGGGGCTAATCCATTGATGTTCCATGCTGCTATTCGCAAGGATGCCATTTATGGTAATTTAGATATTACTGTTGTTAACAGACCCATTAGAGTACTGATTTGTTGAATGAGTGAGTCTATTTTTTCACTTTGTTTTATTAGGAGCTGTTCTAATGTGGTATTTTGTTGGGTGTAGCAGGTATTCGGCAGTGGCTCTCTAGTAGCATCTGCATATGTTCGATGGGTATTACGTGGCATTCTAGGTGGCGGAGCTGTTTCTTTTTGTTCGATTTCAACAGGTTTTGTAGTGGCAGGGATTCTAGACTCTTTGAATGAAGTCATTTTTGAGGAAAGTTTTCTTGACAATATTTCTTTATAGACCTGGCAGCCTTTGTAGTTAGCCGGATGGTCACAAAGACACAAGGCACATTTTGCAGGTGTATTTCTGTCCTTCTTGGTACATTCAGAGCTTTTGTGGCCTTCACCACATTTGACACACCTATAAGGTCTCATACAATTATTTTTGCTGTGTCCATATTGCTGACAGCGCTGGCATTGAACCACATGTTTTGATTTTCGCGGATCTTCTATCTTGATTCGTTGATGATGAATGTATTGAATGTCTTTAATACGTTGGTTTTGTGAGCCTGGTTCTAGGTTTACGAAGAAAGTGGATGTGGGTTTTTTCTCCGGACCAAAACGAGCATTTATTATTTCACCTCTTACTTTGTTACCGCTTCTTTCAATTTCTTGAGTAATAATTTCATGCGGGGTGGTATGATGGAGATTCTTTATGACGATGCGATGGCATTTATCATCTTTTCTGGTGAAAGTATGTCCGATTAGTCCCTGTTGTCTAATAAGATTAATAACCTTTTTGTAGCTATCTATAGAGCTAACAATAACTCGCAGAAGGTTCTTATTGACTATCCTGAACTTAAACTCCGTAGGGCAAATAATGGATTCAATTAATTTTGTAAGTTCATTTAAATCCTCAATTCCATAGAGTACAATTGGTGGGGGTTTGCTCGGTAGCTTGCCATCAGTGATAGCAGGGTCCTCTACTTGATCCATTGGAAGGTCACCAAACCTATTCTGGACAGGGATAACTGTGTTGGCAGTGTTGGTGTCTAATGGTGGGGAATCACTAATTTTGCGTTTCTTATTTTTCATTTCTGGCACGCGTTGCCAAGGTGGTGGTATAGGTGCTTTTGAGATTACTAGATCAGATGATGTTGTAGCTTGAGACGAATCAGCAGCAGCATTGAACTGCACCTGGTTATTTATTTGAGTGTCAGTTGTATTTACCCCATTAAAGGAATTACTTCGTGGTCTAGTTTCAAATAGGCTTCGATGGAAGACTTGTTGGCTATAGACTTTGGGTTTCTGGGTAATTGGCTGCGCCGAGTTCATGTTTCCAGTGGCATCATCCACTACGTGTGCCTGGTCACCCGCACCCGTAGAGTTTTTAGTTGGGGTATTTATTTTTATATTACTGGCAACACTGTTTTTAGAAATTTATGGAGGGTATAAAAGAAGAGCCATGTTTTGAGATATAAATTGCGGGTAGGTGAGTAATTTACAAATCGTAGAGTGTCACTGGCGTATATCTATACGCTGTTTTTACACAGTTTCCACGTAACAAATTGTGAGATAACACTAACACGCGATTTTTAGATACTAATGTTCACTTTAGTAGTGTTTTTAAGCACAATCACTCAGATTTAGATTAAAAAGACAAGAGATCCTCAAGAGCACTTGTGCACGCTCATGACAGTTGACAGTTCTCTTTTAATTTTTAATGGTAATAACTGCTTCGAATAGACAATCCTGCAGGTTCAGACAGGCATAATACTATCAGAAATTAAGCAATTTTCTACCAAAAGCATCATTGCCATTATTATAAAGTTACATTCTGTATTTGTATGATATTCTTTATGTTTTCACAGGTCAGACTACTCTAGAATCTTCATCAGATAATAGTGAAGCTACCAGTTCTGTAGCTGACAATTCAGTAAGTGTACATTAATTTCAAATACCTATACCTAAATTGTTTCCATCACTATTATTTTTCTCATCATATTCAGCCATTATCATTATGTTCTGGATTCGTTAAATATTCGACCGGTTTTTGCAACTGTCTGTTCTCTATCATCTGTAGAGTTACCTACTAGTGTATCATCATTTAGTTAGACAAAGAAATCTAGTGTAGTGTTGTCGTGTGGCTACACTAACTAACAGTGGTATTCCAGAGTATTAATTCTATTATCATTGTTTTAGGACTCTCAAGAAAACGATAGCACAGAGAAGACTTACACAATATTAGACATACTTAATAGAGATTGCATAACGCATGTGCTCTCATATATCCCGATGATAGATCTGATCAGGTCCGAGAGGGTTAGCAAACGCTGGCAAAGCATGATCCAGGAACATTTAGAAGGTGCGTATCATCTTAAAGGGTTACCCTTATCTGATGTAATATTAATTGTTTCGACTGCATAACATGCAGAAACGTTTTCAGTCGAATAATAATTTTTCGTAAGGATATACTTGGCATAATTTTCAGTACCCACCAATACAATACACAATAGCATATTATTCATAGAAATATAAATAGAAAATATTTATTATATACACAGAACAATAGAAAAAATAATAAAGTGAATGGGAAACATTATGTTGAATTCCGACCAAGAGGTGGTTAGAAGAGCCTAGATGGCCAAATCTGCTGTAATAAGACTCATCATCACGTTCCATGGGGATTGAAAAAGGAGTAGAGGACATTTTGCCTATGACCCGAAGTAGGAATGTTGCGGATGCATGTTTTATTGCATCATGCAGGAGACACATCCGTAGATGCGCAATGCAGGGATATAGGACAAAAATATATTTTAAAGAGATAATTCAAAGAAATTACTTAGTCAAATAAAAAAAACAGTTTTATTATGCTTTAGCGACCAGCCCTGCTTAGCTTGGGTTTATGTGCGTTTTCTGTAACACCTTTCCATAAAACAATTTATTATTCTTTAAAACCTTCCTCTTAAACCACTATATCTATTGATGAAAACCGCATTAAAATCCGAAAGAAGACGGCGGGAAGCTAGTTTGTTGTATACTATGTAGCAGGTGGGCCAGGCCGCCGAAGTTCAGCGGCCTTGCCGGTTGGGTCAACGTAGCTGCGGGGAGCCGGCGGGGTGGCGGGGGCGGGGTGTCTAGACTCGCGTGGGGCCCGTGGGGCGCGCTAGTCTTCTCTAGCTGAGGCAGGCGCGAAACTTGAGACTGATGTATCGCCACAAGTTCGTTCGTTGACATCGAAATTTGATGAATCAGCCGATGACCTAATTACCGGGTCAGAGTTGCGCAAGGAGAAAATTTCATGGCGGCCAGTAAAAACAATACGCGTCAAAGTCAATATGGTTTTACCGTGTTGTATAGAGGACCTGGTCTGTAACCGGAACGACACTTCAGGCTAGCATTCACCGAGCCCAAACTCGAGCAGCCTGGAGAGCGGTGGTAAAACGCGCTGATGCATGCAACGGGCTGATGATGATGATGATGATGGAACGATGCCCTGGGTGGAACCGTTTCGAATTTTTGTCTGTCTGAAAGTTTGTCTCGAATAGGGTTCACGGTCGTATCCGGGTTTCGTGTAGACGTGTCGGAAATCCATTTTCTTGTTACATGGACACGTGTTCATGGCCCATTCCGAAGGGGTACCCGTGTACCCGTGTAGTTTGTCCGTATTTATACCCGGACACCGATCAACGGATCTTACTAACATGCGACGCCGGTATTTCCCGTCCATGACGGTAGCGCTCAGCTTGGTCGTTGTTTATAAGAGCTATGAATGAATGTTGCTCGTTACGAATATATTGTGGATTTCCAATAGTGGCCCTAATCAATACCAATCCGTGCTTGCCTCAAACCGTCGCGGACGGGTAAGAATTACTAGTAATTAAGGTCCGACCGCACAGGTATCCGTGTCCAAACTTAAACGCGGGTATTACACGGGATTCGTGTAGTTCGGACACCGCCTGGACTCCCGTGCTGGCGTGTAACACGTATATCCGGAGCTCTAGTTAACCTTTTGAAAGTCTTACGTCAAATATAAAATGTGTCACCCACACGCCAAACATGTTTTCTATGCCATGTAAATTACAACTCAATTGAATCGAAACAAAGTCTCGTTTAATCTTGAACTTGTGTCGGCTATGGCCAACGGTGGCTTCAGTGGCATGGCTTTCAGTTGACTGTGGCGTTCAAAAGGTTAACAAAGAAGTTTTAATTTGATTTTTTGTATTTGTTTTGTGTCTTTAGGGTTCAGAAGATATTAATATTTGCAATACTTTTTTTTACAAGCTCTAAGTATGTATGTGTCATGTGTCAGGCATGCGGCGGTTCCAGACGTCCTGGTGGCAGCACGGCACGGTGACGCTGACGACGGCGGTGCTGCGGCGCGTGCTGCAGCGGCTGGGCCCCGCGCTCACGCGGCTGCACATCGACCACCACTGGTCCGCGCTCAACGACCGCACCGCGCACACCGTCGGCAAGTTCTGCCCCAACCTCGAGGAGCTCAAGGTGCACACACATACACACACGAGTCTATATTCTCTGCCATCATTATTCAGGTCATAGTTGTTTTAGGTCATAATTTTTGCAAGTCATAACGTATTTTGTAAGAAACGTTACTTTCAGGATTTTTGTTAATTTACGGATACAATCGAATTAAAAAAAATCTCACTGAAAAGTAAAAGATAAGTCGATTATCTTGATGTTTTGTTACAGGTTATTGGAATGTACACAAAAAATTGGAATCCTCTTATTTATGGCTGCAGAAACTTAAGAGCTCTGTCGTTCGTGTCCTGCAACAAAGTAAGAAATACTTACACAATACCTAATACAATACAAACGCATAATAACCTCTAAGTGTGATCAGCAAATTTAATTTCAGCTTTCAGACTCGAGCTTAGTACGGATAGTGAAAGGCGAAGCGTGTATAGAGAGTGTGACGTTAGCAAACAACACGCACGTGACAGGCCTGTTCCTGACAGGCTCAAATCCGCCCAAACTACATACACTGTGCTTCTACAACTGCTATAGTTTGCAAGGAACAGTCATCAGCGCAGCCATAGAAACATTACCAAATCTCCGTACACTCAAACTAGATGTCTGCCCTATTACAATGTGGAAAATCATACCGCTCATACTAAGGAAACTTCCAAGACTAGAGGAACTCTCGCTTAGTGAATATACTACTTTAGATGTCTGCTTAACCGCTCAAGTCATAGTAGATTTCTGCGAATCACTTTCGATACTGACGGAGTTGAAAATATTAAATCTTAGTAGAAACATTTATATAACGAATGCAGTCATGAAACAAGTGGCACAGTCATGTACGAAGCTGGAGGCTTTGAATATATCGAGCTGTAATTCGAGGAGAAGCAACATCCAACCAGGTATTTATTTAAGCTAGCGCAGCGGTCGTGTACGTGCCGGGTATCCGTTACCGTGTTTATGATCCGTTCCGTACCCGTACGGGCGGACGGGTACCCGTGTAGTTAGTCCGTGTTTATGCCCGGATCTTAATTACCCGCCGGTAATACCTGTCCTTGGCGGGTTGCGCTTAACCGGGACCTTGTTAATAAAAGCTATGAATAACCTCGTAAGGCCCAACATGATACAAACCCGGAGGCACTTTGTGAATGGGACTTCGAAACTACTATCAAGGCAATAAAGTTCAATTATGTTTGTCAATTAATGCCATTTTAGTTTTTGAAAATAGGAAAATGAACTTTATCCTTATTGCAACACTAAATTGCCTTGATTATGTAAATCCTATAGCACACTGGGCCTTACGAGGATAAAGGTAGGTACTTATTATTCTATCGAAACACCTTCCAACTAGGGAATGCAAATAACCGGTTTTAACCGGTTATTTTCATACAAAAACGGTTAATAACCGGTTAAATTGCATTCCCTACTTCCAACGAACGTGTCATTAGGCAGAATTTTCATTTCATCAAAAGTTATTTCTCGCCGGGTTTTTTTTTTTTCGTCTTAAGTCTAACCTAACCTAACGAAGGTAATGTTGAAGATACTTATCCTGAAAACATCATGTTTTCAGCAGAAAATAGCGTTCGATGAAATTAAATTCGATTCAATGATATAATCGATGAAGTTAAATTCTATGAAATGACGGGTTACCCGTATAGTGGCAGTAAGTGTTATTTTTTAGAACAACGCATATCGCTATCGAAGTGCGCTGTTCTATATCGAATCGCGGGCGACGTTTGATGGCATTTTATAAACGCTAGTCATGCCACTGCGGTGACGGCCATGAAACGGGCGAGCGTTAAGAGAAATAATAATACCGGAAGTGTGGAGGTTAAGTAATATGTATTAACATAGTACTATTATATGTACATTATTATGTGGTATAAGTAAACTGTAATGTAGTGTAAGTATAGGTCGTTTCAATAGAGCTGCGATGAATGTAACTAACGAATCGTAACGAAATGTAACGTTTGATTATGTCGGTACGAACGTAGTTCCAATTTCACTCTAACCCCGTAATTATTTCACACAAATTCCATTCGGAAATGTCCCATTTGTTCCATGAATATCTATTACAAAGAAGTTCCATGGAACGAATGGAACGTACAATGGAGATAGGTCTTAAAAAGACCTTCTGGTTTGTGTATGTCTTTCTCACTGGTTGTAATACACATTTAGTCAAGTTTCACTGGAACTTCACGACCTACTACTTTTTAAGTGCTTTTGCTGTACTCTAGTGAAACAACCTATACCTATACAGTATACATACACAGCGCAGTTAATGTAACTCAAGGTAGTATAGAATCTATATTAATTAGCCACTGTACAAAGATCAATAGCAAATGAGGTAATCTTTTTCTGGTATTTGGTGCTTTTTAGATGCGATGTATATGTATATTATGAGCCAACATAATTATGATAAAGATAAAGTCGGTAGTGTTCGACGATCTAGATCTTATTACCAAAATGCCTATCTCAATTACCAAGGCGCGCGCAAATTATCTCCATCTCACAGTCTTCACGCGGAATCACATAAAGCTATCCCTTTTCATTCTTATGTGGGCGTGGCAGCGTCAGGCCTCTTGAGATCGAATTAAATTCATCACAAAGTAAATTTATAACAAATAAGTACTTAGTAATACATAATTCTCAAATAAGAATTATTTTTTAAATGGCTTCTATAGGTCAGAGTGTACAGGGTGACTGCGGGGTCGTGATCCAAACTTAATTTTCCCAACTCAGTAAATGATTGAGATTCTATTAGTATAGTGGTTTTTGAAACAATTAAAGTTTACAATGTTATAAAAATATAATGAATTTTTGAGCATTTTTTTTTACATTTTGACTAAATTCACTTTGGATACACTTTTGATCCAACTTCATAGGTCATTTCAAGTGGATTTTTTTCCTTCCTAAATGACAGTAAATCGTAATTATCCATGGAATTTATTTAGTCATCAAAAAATGGCAATACATATTTTTACTACGGCTAAACAATTGTCAACATCAAAAAAGAAACAACTAATTCAAAATAAAAATCCATTCAAGTAATTAGGCCAAGAAAATCTTTTAAATTCTTTTGAAGCTTGAACTAACCACAATGTTGCTACAAAACAATAATTTCATTTAGACATAACATAATCATTGAAAACCAATTATACCGATCGCAGTTAGTGCTTTTCGTGAAATACACACGAGCGCAAAGAAAATGGCTTGCTATGAATATTATTGCTATTGAAAAGTGAGGAAAATTTCGATAATACAGTCGGTTTTTATCTGGGACTTGCCTTCGGATGAACACCTCACCCACTGAAGTGACGATGTGGGGGACGTCGATGGATCAGGAAGAAGGTACCAAACGACCCGAACAAACTAAATGTTGTATGAAGCCTGCAGTGTAAATATGGAGACCACTTTTAACTCGGTTGTCTGTGATGTTAAGCAGCGTTCTCATGAAGCGATTTAGATTGACGTTTTAGTTGATCGAGTGAGATCGAAAAGGTATTGCGTTCTCAACAGATATCGGATAATCGGGAGTATACAGATGTAGACAATAATCCTTTCCCATCGTTTTTTGTCGGGTAAGTTGATATATATCTCGCTTTCTCAATTAGCTTCAGCACCCATCAATAAGCCAACTGAGAAAGCAAGACAAATACGAACTTGTCCGACAAAAAACGATTGGAAAGGATTATTCACTACATCTGTACCTTTATTTCGCTTAGTTTATTGAGAAATAAAGCTAATGTGGAGCCGGCTTCACAAAATAAATTATTTTATGCGTTATTAGTAAGGTCGGTCGAAGTAGCTGGAAATTTTAGTAGGTACCTTGCCGCAGCTATTGTTATACTAAATTCAAACCAATCTCAGTTTAATACTTTATTCCGACAAGGTACAAAAATGTAGTGCTAATTATGGGTTCGACTGCACTAATCATTCTGGATTACCAATTAAGCCATTTTGGAAGTTTTAGAAGTATATGTATACTTAAAATATTTTAAACATTTATACCAGATCGATCGATTTAAGTCAATCGATTAAAAACGTGATGTGAGAACGCCGCTTTGCAGGAGCGCGGGGCGAGAGGGTAAAGAATCGACCATACCTAAGCTTAAAATAACTCAATTTGGGAAAAACCATATTTAAGTGAATAAACTTTTTACTATTATATTCTATTATTTAAAATACGCTCAAACTGCTTGAATTGAGGTTCGTTAAAATCGAAACAAATAATTTCATGTTATTTACATTACATTACATTACGCGTAAGACGCGTTAAAAACTTAGAATGCGTAAACGTTGCGTCAGCGTTTTTTAAGCGTTCGTGTGGTTCGTCCTTAAAGGGGCACCCGGGGCAGGTTCCTCGCCCCGCATCCCTGTAACCGGAGGGCTTATTATCTAACGCACTCGCAATCACGATCGTTTTCATTTTAAAAATCGAAGGCTTGTCTGCATACAAAATGAAAACAATTGCTCCACTTTGAAGCCGGTTGCGATTGCGAGTGCGTTAGACAATTAGCCCTCGGAACGGAATGACCGAGTTAAATGATGTTCCTGTATTCGCATCCGCTTTTCCAACTGCCAGTTCCCAATTTTCTTATCATGCATTGTGAAGTCGCCACCAAATGAAAAAACAACTGATCACGTTTTCAAGTTTTTTTTTCTGTCACCCATCTTTGTAAACCACAACTGTCGCCTATTTCTTCCAAATTAAATTTGTAGGTATGTGTGTTTTGTCTACGATCTTATTGCACATTTGCACACAACCCTTAAAAAAAGTTAAACACCTGTGCCTTGTGATCAACTACAGTGGCCCGTTTGACGAAGTTACAAGTTACAAATTACGCGGAACTCTCTTTCTAGCAAAAGGATTTAGAAAGAGACTTCCGCTTGTAATTTGTAACTTGTCTTGTAGCTTCGTGAAACGGGCCCCAGATGTAGTGAATAATAAAACGATGTTGTATTAAGTCGGATATGCTCGTATTTTTTTGGTTTTCAGTTTGTGCAAAGGTTCACTTATACACACACACACAACTTGAAACGGCAATTTATAGCCGGTAACAAAAGCCAGCTTTCTCTAATTTTGTGTAATAGAATGAGACGACGTACTGTAGAGGGGCAATTTTTGGTTAAAAAATTGCCTGATTCTCCACCAATTACCCGAATTACTAAAAAAAAACTCAGTTGTCCGCACTGTGAACAAAGGGGTGCGGATAACTGGGAATAAGCCATTTTAGCCGTCTTTTTTTCTTATACGACAATGAAAAGGAAACCGATAACTTTAACTGTTAGATAATTATTTTTTTGGGATTAGAAAGATCGGCCCTGCATTATTTCCGTTTTTATAAAAAATAGTTAATTGTAAATTAATTTATTACCATTGTTACTTAAACCGTAGACTTTTCCATTTAGTCCCCCACCTACCCTGTCGTGACGTCATGGCAACAAGAATGCCGTGTATTTTGATAACTGCTGAAGCAAACTGAGAAAGCAAGATAAATACCTACGACTAAACTTATCCGATAAAATACAATGCATATATTTATTTTTTAATCACTATACTGTAATTGTAGAATAAAAACTACGACAGCCATGCTCAACATGTTGATCAGCTAATTGTAGTGGGGGAAGAGAAGGTATTGCCGTACAATCAGTGGAAAATATAGAGCATCGAGCGAGTTTAAAATAAATGAAATAGGTTTCAAAGTTCAAAAGTGTTTACAGGTGTGAGCGACGAGGGCGTCCTGGCGGTGTGCCGCGCGTGCCCGCTGCGCTGGCTGGACCTGTCGTACCTCGCGCTGCTGGGCGAGCCCGGCGCCGCCGCCGCCGCGCGCTGTCCGCGCCTGCGCACGCTCACGGCGCGGGGCAACGCCGCGCTCGGCGCCGCGCCCTTCTGCAGCGTCGTGGCCAGCTGCGCACAGCTGAAGGTAGTACTGGTACATTACTGTAGAGGCCGCCTGCGCACGCTCACGGCGCGGGGCAACGCCGCGCTCGGCGCCGCGCCCTTCTGCAGCGTCGTGACCAGCTGCGCACAGCTGAAGGTAGTACTGGTACATTACTGTAGAGGCCGCCTGCGCACGCTCACGGCGCGGGGCAACGCCGCGCTCGGCGCCGCGCCCTTCTGCAGCGTCGTGACCAGCTGCGCACAGCTGAAGGTAGTACTGGTACATTACTGTAGAGGCCGCCTGCGCACGCTCACGGCGCGGGGCAACGCCGCGCTCGGCGCCGCGCCCTTCTGCAGCGTCGTGACCAGCTGCGCACAGCTGAAGGTAGTACTGGTACATTACTGTAGAGGCCGCCTGCGCACGCTCACGGCGCGGGGCAACGCCGCGCTCGGCGCCGCGCCCTTCTGCAGCGTCGTGACCAGCTGCGCACAGCTGAAGGTAGTACTGGTACATTACTGTAGAGGCCGCCTGCGCACGCTCACGGCGCGGGGCAACGCCGCGCTCGGCGCCGCGCCCTTCTGCAGCGTCGTGACCAGCTGCGCACAGCTGAAGGTAGTACTGGTACATTACTGTAGAGGCCGCCTGCGCACGCTCACGGCGCGGGGCAACGCCGCGCTCGGCGCCGCGCCCTTCTGCAGCATCGTGACCAGCTGCGCACAGCTGAAGGTAGTACTGGTACATTTCTGTAGAGGCCGCCTGCGCACGCTCACGGCGCGGGGCAACGCCGCGCTCGGCGCCGCGCCCTTCTGCAGCGTCGTGACCAGCTGCGCACAGCTGAAGGTAGTACTGGTACATTACTGTAGAGGCCGCCTGCGCACGCTCACGGCGCGGGGCAACGCCGCGCTCGGCGCCGCGCCCTTCTGCAGCGTCGTGACCAGCTGCGCACAGCTGAAGGTAGTACTGGTACATTACTGTAGAGGCCGCCTGCGCACGCTCACGGCGCGGGGCAACGCCGCGCTCGGCGCCGCGCCCTTTTGCAGCGTCGTGGCCAGCTGCGCACAGCTGAAGGTAGTACTGGTACATTACTGTAGAGGCCGCCTGCGCACGCTCACGGCGCGGGGCAACGCCGCGCTCGGCGCCGCGCCCTTCTGCAGCGTCGTGACCAGCTGCGCACAGCTGAAGGTAGTACTGGTACATTACTGTAGAGGCCGCCTGCGCACGCTCACGGCGCGGGGCAACGCCGCGCTCGGCGCCGCGCCCTTCTGCAGCGTCGTGACCAGCTGCGCACAGCTGAAGGTAGTACTGGTACATTACTGTAGAGGCCGCCTGCGCACGCTCACGGCGCGGGGCAACGCCGCGCTCGGCGCCGCGCCCTTTTGCAGCGTCGTGGCCAGCTGCGCACAGCTGAAGGTAGTACTGGTACATTACTGTAGAGGCCGCCTGCGCACGCTCACGGCGCGGGGCAACGCCGCGCTCGGCGCCGCGCCCTTCTGCAGCGTCGTGACCAGCTGCGCACAGCTGAAGGTAGTACTGGTACATTACTGTAGAGGCCGCCTGCGCACGCTCACGGCGCGGGGCAACGCCGCGCTCGGCGCCGCGCCCTTTTGCAGCGTCGTGGCCAGCTGCGCACAGCTGAAGGCTATTACTGGTGCATGCTGTAGTTCCTCCTCCTCCCCGAGCTAACCGCGTGGTGTTGTCCCGCAGGAGCTGGACGTGTGCGGCTGCGACAGCGTGTCGGAGGAGCTGGTGGCGGCGGCGTGCGCGGCGCTGGACCGCGCCCCGCGCGCGCTCGTGCTGCGCATGGGTGGCACCGCGGCCGCGCTCGCTGACGTGAGCACTACTTGTATCTACATCGATAGCATGCCCTTTGACTTGACTGTACATTTAGCAATCATTTATTTGGACTCACGCTGAAATTCAATTACTGGTAGTACATAAATGAAACATCAATTAAAATAAAAAAACCGGGTAAAAGCCAATGTGAAATTTAATTGGAAGAGATTGTAACAAAGCTCGATACCGGTTCCTCAGGAGTATCCCAGCCACAAGCTGCTGCGGCTAAACGTGGAAGAGGACCTGAGTAACCCGCACCTGAGGCCCGACTTCGTGGACCGCATGTTCGACGGCTCGTCCGACGACTCGCTCGAGGACGTCTACGATCCCGACCACTTCGACGAGTTCCTCGGCTCCGGTCAGTACCTACACACACCATACCGCTCCGTTTGGTAGAAGTTTACCTTAAAATCGTACAGTAACCGAATCGTATTTCACCTCGATCGTGTATTTTATTTTCGCTTTGTCTATTTTTTTACAATCGTCTATTTTTTTAAAAGCGCACGGTGTTAAGGAATTTAATTAACAAACTGTAACTTTTTCCATTACGTCACGATAATTAGTTAAATATTTATATACTGCCCACATACGCCAGTAGGCCGTATCTCACATTCAATAACCGAAGCAGTTGCAATCCTCACTCGTTAGTAAAATGGTTGTATTTGCTACAGGAGTGTTGTCTGAGATGGCACTATTTTTTTAAATGAGAAATATAGTTAATTATTGTGACGTAATGGAAAAACTTACCGTTTGTTAATTGAAGTCCTTAACTACGTGCGCTTTTTTTGGAAAACGACCAATAACATTAGTAGCATTTCACCTCGATCGCATATTTTATTGTATCATTTGGTCTCGATCGTCTTTTTTATTATTAGCAAATATTATTAGTCGCAGTAAGGAAGACGTGCGAGTGCTCTTCGCTGTACTAGTATACTTTGATTTGCGATCAATAAGATAAGATTAACATTGCTTTTGTCACCACCTCATTTTAGCGATGAGAAATGTTTGTGGCTTTGATATTTCATACTCCAATCTTTAAGTAAAAACTTATTTACTATACTAGCAATACAATACAATACAATCCGATTGACTAACATTTTTTTTCAATTTGAGAAATTTCAATATGATCACCATATAAAACAAATTCTATTTAACAAAAGTAAAGATCACATTCTTACAAAACACATGAAAATATTTTGTGTAGATGTATAAATGAGCTAAATCACGACGCAAATAAATATTTTGTTTTGACATGTCGAGCACTAGGACATCTACCGAATCGAATATTTCACAGCATTGAGTTTGATATAACTTAAGAAGCAAAACTATAGCTAGAAAATGGTTTTAAAAAAAAAACCGATGTTAATTGCAAATAGCAAATAAAATAGCGTTCACAAAAATCGATCGTGGTTACATGCGACTATGGTAAAACAACACTCGGAAAATAAGACGCTGTAAATTAAATATACTAATATGAACAGCCACGCGAAAAAATGCTTCAAGTAAAAAAGTTATTGAGATTTTGTTAAGCCGAGGTGAAATGCGATTTGGCAAAACGCTAGAAGGATTGTATGCTATTGAGGTAAAGTTCTAACAAACGTACCGCTCGACCCTTGTGACTAGGTTGGTGAATATACCTACAGGGTAGAAAAAACGAACGCCACATGGACGGATACTACTTAACTTCCTTAAATATTGGAAATAGCAAGTTCTACGCAAAGCAGACTTACTTTTATTTTTGAAAACAAAAAATACAATATCTACACTGTTTAACACAGTAAAACCTACCTGTGCGAGGTGCTGATGTGAAAAACGTCGTTTGTAATTAACGTTTTGTCCCTATTGCCGGCTAGTGTTTTTTTTTGCACAGTGAAAATCTTCTCATATAACTTAATGGCAGAAAAGCACTACTTCGCTAACCAGCAAATAATATAAAGTATGTTGTTTGTCGTAGATGAAGAGCTGTACCTGGACGAGGACCTGGAGTACGACGACGCGGTGTACGGCTTCGGGCTGCACGCGCGCGACCTGCTGCTGCTGTGAGCGCCCGCGGCGTCTTAGAAGTGATGATTTGGTTCAGTGCCGTACGATTATTCTTACGCGATCGGGTTATGTTCGTCGAGTTAGAAGGTTTCATCTGTGATTGTTTTTATTTAATTTTTTCTGTATATTAGATGATAGTAAATCATAACTATATTTAATTGCGAAAGGGAAAACGGTTCATTTTAACTCGTGTTTTTATAAGTGTGTTAATTCCAAAATTATTGTAAAATGTCCATTTTGAAGTTGCAATCGATGTATTTAACGGTTATGGTTTTTTTTGTAATTATTGATATGATAATATCCATGTAGTCATTATTCTTTATAACGTCCATATGTAAAAATATTTATGTACAATTGAGTAAAGTCTGAAACTAATGTGATAGAATGTTATTTAATTTTTGATTTTCCTTGTAATAGCAGCATAGATGTACATTTAAAGTTATAAAGTAAACTTTTTACTTTTGTTTAGAAAATACATAATATTTTTTTAATAAATGTTTATTACCGTCACAGGATATGTTATGTTTGTCAAGTTATTATAGGTGGCATGGCTTCCTTCCAATTCCCATGCCATTCGAGACTATGCTTTATTTCAGATAGAATGTCAAATGCATATTATTTTTGGTGGCATTTGATTCAGGGAGCTGGTGAGCCCCAACAAATGTTCCAGCAACAAGCCCTAGCACTCGTGGTTAATATATCATAGTAGCACTTGTTAACTTCGTCACCATGATGGTCTACCCACTTAATCACCCATGTGGGATTCCAGTTTGCAACTATAGTTTTTTTTGGATATCATTTTTTTATCTGAAAAAAGAACATTCTGTTTCCTGCTATAAAGGTAGTAGTAAAGCGATGTTTATTTCCTTTATTTAGACAAGCCGTTTTAAGTTTAGAATCCTTTTTCAGGAGTTTTTTATGTTACTCTTAACATTATTATACTCTTCTTTTTAAGATATTAACACATTACAATCAAAGATATGATTTTTATTTTCATTGATGCGAGTTGCAATTTTACTGTGATCACTCTGTTCAACAATCAATGCTGTAATTTATATACTTCATTCACTTTTAAATGTAATAAGTTGATAATGATTAAAATTAATTTTGTGAGAAGAAAACTTTTTGTTGATTCTGATTTTCATTTACCAGCAAGGTTTGCCAACATTATTTCTCACAATTTGTTTACACGCGATTTGTTTATTTTATTGTGACTTATTAACATAAAATGCTTTTTGTTACAAACAATTCTTTGTATAAACAAGAACAGAGGCATATTTTTTTGCAAAATTGTGTTAAGTTATCTGCTTATTTATTGTATGGCAGAGGCAGTGATATCTTCATAATTTTGACATAGAGTCAACAGCTTGCATGAAATTGATATTATTTTATATTCTTTTCTAATTTATGCAACCACTTCTAGGATTTTGTGTGGTTGTCTAGAAACAAATATATTTTCAAGGGTCAATAGAAGTGATTTGTTTTTATATTTGCATTTTAGGAAAAACTTTGCATGAGATGATTTGTGAAATGTTCTTAGTTTTTATACATTAATTGTTTAAACATTATTAGTAAGAAACTAAATATAAACAATATCTTCAAGCATAACTAAGTTTTATTTCCACTTTTCTACAGTATTATTCTTTAAAATTAACATGTTTAACAATTAATTTCATAACATCTAAACAAATTAAAAATTATGTTTATTTATTCACATCATAATTTGTCATTTTAATGTAAATATTCCACCATTTGCCCATAAGTCCAATATCTATTATTCTAGAAGGAAAGTTTAGGTAAGTAGGCTGTAAGTATGAGCAATGACTTTTGTACAGGTCGCAGGAATTGTTAAAATCGGATGTGTACATAATTGAGGCTATTCCCAAACTCTTGTAATGAATCACACTCTGGTTGTAACATGTCTCCAGGAAATGTAAATGCGCATAAGATTTCTGGTTCCGGCAGTCTTCACTGACCAGCGCAGCGTCATTCGCCACTTGCTTCAGATTATCTCTAAAATCCAATTCATTCGGATTGCTCTTCGCAAGGGCATACACCGTTGCCAAACCTATGGTGTACTTCAAAGCTTTCGTCGGCTCATCCTGAATATCAGTACGTAGATCTTGAACCATTTGGCGATAGTCAATAAAAAGATTCTTCCAGTAGTCTGCCCATTTTTCAAGAATTGTCCCTTTAAATTTTTCAGGAAACTTGAATCTGCCACCTACAGTTCCGACAACAACCGGCAATCTATTTGACATAGCCCTCAATTAGTGAGTTTATGGTCGCGGAAATATTATTTTATTCTATTATAAATAACATAAAATTACAAATATATATGGGTATGGGTATGTAACAGGTAATGTATGTGATCAATGTGATCATAGCTATATTGTCAAAGTCAAATATGACATTTAGTATTGCCAGTTATCTACGTGTAAAATTGGATGGGTGATACCGGTTTTGAAACTTTAAAGCTGGAAATTCTCGGTCTGTCCAACGCGTCCAACGCGTCACGTCAAATTTCTGTCCAATGAGCTGGGGCCCTACTTTGAAAATCGAAGTTCGAAGTTACGTTAGCTCCAACCCTTTCCCTCGATTTAGTCTCGAACGACAAGTGACAGGGATGGAGCTAACGTAACTTCGAACTTCGATTCGAGCCTCCGAGCGCCTTGAAGGTTAGCCTTGGTTAGCCTCATTATTTAAAAAAGAAAAGAAAAATACAGTGAGCAAAGTAGGTAACTCTTAACGATCTAACTATTACTTACACACACACACACCACTATACCATTGTCGACTGAAGGACTAGCATCCATGGTCAAGAGTAAATAAAATAAAAACAAAAGGTTTATGCCTTTTTTTTTGGACGATAAATTCTAATGGGCTCTTTACATTCACGCGCGAACGCAATACGCGAACGCGTGAAAGTGTATCTGTGGAGGGCGTTCGCGGGTTCGCGCCTTGCTAGCGCCTTGTTATCGGTATTTTAGCCCGAGTCAAAGGGCCTGGGGCTCTACTTTGAAATCAGTAATTCGAACTTCGGATCGCCCCGTCACTTTCTTGCAAATTAGTGACGCGTCGAGAGCAAAAGGGATAGCAATAGACGAAGTTCGAATTACGGATTTCAAAGTAGAGCCTCTGTGAACGCAACAAGGCTTGACATTCGCGCGAAACTTTAATAAAATATTAGCACAATACCACTACTACAACTACTGAAACTATATTAAAGCGAAAAAAAATCTCACGTTGCTGTTGAAATTTAAAAAAATATGTTGACCACTCGAGAAATACTCGTCATCCACCATATCTTCGTTTCCTCCATTTCTTTTGAATTTGTTTTTTACTTTTAATGTAGACCTAGATACATCGTCGAGCGCGCGAACTATACTGTGAACACAATTGTGAACACTGCGAATGTGGAGCCTCACGGCTTGTGGTGCAATTCGCGGGCAATGTAGACAGCCCATAAGTATAACATTTCCAAGACATTTACTTTTTAGGGTCCGATTCGGTAACCAAAGGGTATCTGCAAGCGGGCTGTATCTCGTGAACCGTGATTAGCCGATTACTTACTTATATAATAGGTACTTAATAAATGGAAGACACTGTGATATTAGATTTATGTAGAGAAAATATTTTTTTCAATCGATAAAGTTGGTCACCGTCACAAAAAGAGATAAAAAATCCTCAATAGGTAAAATTATTCTAACCGTAATCAGTTTTGAGCAAAAGATCCTTGGCAAAAGACGAAAGGAACAAACAAGACAAAACTCAAGTATAACTTGCTGAAAACTAACTTTAATAAGTAAAAATACATCGTAAAACCGTACAAGAATAGCCATATCGTATTGTGAATCGTTATGAGTGCTAAACACCGAAAGCTAGAGTCCTAGCCCTTCCTGGTCGGCATGGCGCCCCCGCCCTTCGCCTCGCGCTTTTCTCGCACCCCGGGCATGGACATGTCAGGCATATCAGGCATTTGTGGCGGCGGCGGCGGCGGCGGCGGCTTCGGCATATTTTGTCTTGCGACCTGATGAAACAAGTGATATAATTAAATTCATAGGTCGTTCACATATACACACACGAATACCAACAAAATCTCTCTATTCCCTATAAAAAAAACCTCGCCATGTGTTCGGAAATGATTTTGTTTAAATAACTTTTTATTTTAACAGTAGTCCACTTTACATTAGTTAGCCCTTCCCAATATCACAGTATGCCAATATTAACGGAACTGCGAAAGGGGTAGAATCTTTGAAGTTTCGTATTTAGTGCTTCGTTGTAAGTAAATCACCATTCGGCGACTGCGAACGCTAAAGAACTGTAGAAATAAAAATGGATTTGACGGAAAGGTGCTTTTAAACGGGCCGTGTATCTGCAATGTTTAGCCGGTGACAAGTGTTGTCTAGCTCTTACCACGTATGTTAGAACAAGATGCTTATATGCATCCATACTAATCCACTGCGACAGAAACTCTGTTTATTTGTTACGCTTTCACGGTTACACCTTTAATTTGTGGCATGCAGATAACTTACCCTGGGGAAAAACGTGGGGTATGTACCTTTTATCCTGGAGAAATTAATAATTCAGTTTTTTCAGCTGATTTAAGCAATAATTTATTTCTGTTGCACGCTTTTCGGCCTAAACGGCTTGATGGTTTTTTCCCTATTAAGTTTTTACATATGAGGTGTCGTCGTTAGATTTGACTTGGTTGTGGAAGTGACATCCTATCCTACTAATAGGTATTATAAATACGAAAGTTCGTGTTTATGTGCACCGGCTTCACGCGCGCTGCAACGGCTGGACATATTTGGATGAAATTTGGAATGGAGATAGCGGATTAACAAATGACCTTAAAGTTCCCGAAGGAATAACGATAATCGAAATATCCGCGGACGAAGTCACGGGAAAAAGCTAGTAGGCTAGGCTAGGTAGGTATTTTAACCAAACCATTATAAAGCTTGCTTTTTTTTAGATTTGCTGTGTAGTAGCACTAGTAGCACAGTATTATTATTACTAGGTTAGGTTTTCTTTAATACTGGTGGTAATAGTGAGCTTCTTAAAAACAAAAGCTGCGGTACAAAGTGACAAACCTGGGGAACGGGACGGCCGCGAATTCAAACAAAAGTGTGTACTCACTCGTTTTAAAGTAGGTTGATCATTCGCCGGGAGATCCGTACCGTCCTGTGCCCTGCCGTATTCCACCACCAGGCAGATGGCAAAGACCATCAAACAAAACGAATGTTTCATCTTCACTGGCCACTGCACTATTGTCTATGTCTGCTCACATCCCATCTTTATACTGGCCCCGTTGCATGATGACCACCGGAAACCTTTGACAAACAATACAACAACTTCCTGCGATAGACACGGGTGATAAAAATGCAATAGGGCAGATTAAATTAATTACGTGTCACTTACGTTAGGGTCTCGCGCGCATAGGTTATGGCAACTATGGTGTAGTGATAAAGCTTCAAAAGCTTTCTCATATAATCCATACTAGGTATTTATATTGCGGAGAAAATAATGATATCACTGAAATAATAACTAAAAACATTAAAAATTAAAACTAAGATATTAGATAAGATATTTTGTATAGTATTTACTAATACTAAAAGGGGTCTAAAATATTTGTCTAGCTTGTGCAATATTAACCCGTTTTTCATTTATTTGCGTTTAAAGTGCGGTAGCGAGTTTGCTTCCCATCAATAATTAATAATTAAAGCGTTGATTTTCAACTCGCGTGGGTTCTCGTCATCGGATTATTTAGGGGCGAGACTAAGTTGTCCCGCGTGTTGGTAAGCGTATAGGCAAAGTTGCTCTACCTATGGTTGCAGTTTCGTCTTCGAAACCGCTCTACCACCATCTCCATATACCCAGATGCTTTGGCATAGGGCTATCATTGTTTTAAATATTGCTTACCCAACCTTATTGCAAAGCAAATATTACGGCGCCAAAGCTGCTTAACCATGATCATCGTTCAAACATTTACCCTTCGGAAATCAAACGCGAGAGCTTTGCAGGCAGGATCACTAACTTATTTACTAGATAGAGTAACGTATTTTTACAGGTGAGAATAAATAGCCGTTATTTTGCACACGTTTTCGCCTCATACGAAGTCAAAATTATGCCTGATTTACATTGGCAAAAGCTTGCCAGTTGAAGTACATTGCGTCGTTACAATAGCTCTCGCCTCAAACGTCAAAACCAACTCGTCAATGTACTTCTACTTGCATGCTTTTGCTGGGCCAATGTAAATCGGGCATTAGAAATGGAATACATTTATACCTTCTATAATAACAAATTGAATATTAATTTTCACTACTATCTTCGTTATTCGAGGAAACAGGTGCGAATTTAACCGTTATTATTGTAACTAAAGACCAAACTAAAGCGTATTGTCAGTAAGTCAAAATAAAACAAAGTAATGGTACTTAAGTATCTAACCTATTGCAAAATTGTATTAGTACACAAACCCCGGCGTCGCCCTGTAGTTAAACAAACATCAAGTGACACGATTCAACAATTACTCTGTTACAAGTCCAGAGACGCTTATCTTTTCAACGTGAAAATGCATACCTATTACAGTCACGCAAGTAATAGAGTGGAATGCGTTTAATTGTAAAATGTGAACCACCAAAGCAAAAAGGACGAAGGGATGGGAGGTGTTGTTGGCGGTTACGGCGTTTTTAATATTGAGGTTTTTTCTACACGCTTCTGCTAAAGCAGCTTTTCTCAAAGTATGCTGGCCCTGGGGCTCCGCAAGGCTTCTGAAAGGGCTCTGTCGAAAAGAAACGTAATGTAAAGAGAGTTATTATTTTTCAGAAAAAACGGGGTATGTCTAATTTGGCGCTCCATAAAAAAAAGGGTTCCGTCGCTAAAAACCTTTGCAAACCGCAGTGCTAAAGGATCGCAAAATAATCACATGTTACGTTTTGCCAAATCCACGGGCTGTAAGGATATGTCTAAAGCCATGTCATGCCACCTTCCGTATGCTGAGTAGGCCCACGGTGTGCTGCTTGCCGTCCACTGCCTTGATAATCCTAATCTTATCTTTACCTTCACGTAGTATAAGTTATAACACAAAGTCGCTCCCGCTGTCCGTACGCTTAGATCTTTTAAACTACGCAACAGATTGTAATGCAGTTTTCAGCAATAGATATTATAGTGATTTAAGAGGAAGGATTTTTAATAAGTTCTAAAATGGTTCTAAATTATGTACGGGTGTTACAGAAAACTCGCATAAACCGAAGCGAAGCGAGGGCGGGTCGCTATAAATGCAAAAGTTTATAAGTTAGTTTGTTACTCCTTCACGCTGCAACTGCTGGACGAATTTGGATGAAATGTACTTTTTTTTACACTGGATTAACACATAACGCTACTTTTCATACTGACCATACTGAAAATTTTTAAAGTTCCCAAGGGTATAACGATGATCGAAATTTACGCGGACGAAGTCGCGGGCAGAACTGCAGAAGCTATTATCATATAATATCTGACTATTAAAAGGCTTCTTCAGCCTAACAGGGGTTGCGCACTACGTCCGATCCGAATCCAATCCGAACCCGTGAAAATACTGTCCGGAGTAGTCGTAGAACTATTTCTATGGTAGTTTACGCATTAGATCCGGCTTCCGTGATCCGATTTTATTATGTATCCGGTCTAGATGCGAATTTTCACGAGTTCGGATCGGATTCGGATCGGCATAGTGCGCAACCGCTCTAACGTGGCTTTAACCGTTTACCAAGTCTGTCTGGGACACAATTCTCGTGACTTCGAGATGATTTTTCATGCGAGATATGTCGAAAAAATGTATACAGTTGACAGTTCATCTCGCATGAAAAGTCAAAAGTCACGAGAATTGGGTCCCTGATGCATTTCGTGTTACCAGAGGCCCGTTTCACGAAGCTACAAGTTATAAATTACAACCGGAATTCTCTTTCTAACTCATTTTGCTAGAAAGAGAGTTCCGCTTGTAGTTTGTAACTTGTAGCTTCGTGAAACGGGCCGCAGATAGCGATATTTTGAATTTGCCGCATTTTCTTGTGTCACCACTCGCTGAATGTTAAATAAATTTGTTATTTTGTCCTTAAATGACTTAAAAGCTAGTGTCCGCGTCATCCGAATTTAAAAAAAAGAACATTTTTGACTTCTGGGGTATGTGTGTTTTCTACCCGCCAAACATTTGTTTGATTCATTCATTCAGCCGTTTAACTGTACTGTAAAGCAAATCCAGGAGAAACCGTAAGTTTTTAACGATTGTTTCTTTATAATCTTAATTAAAAAGAAGAATTATAGTACCTATTATGTTTTAGGATACACACTATGGAAACCAAAGCAAAGTCCAAGTCTACTCCTGTGGCGGCGGCGGCAGCTGGCAAAGTTTATAAAGCTGAAAATCGTGTTGGGCGTGGCGTGCCCGATATCACTGGCATCTACACGAAAAGGTGTTCTTGTAAGAGAGATAAAACCATCGTTTTCTGCCGCGCCTGCGGCTACTACTGTAACGGCCGCATTCGGCTGAAATGCGAACAACATCCCCGTGTAAGTAGATATTACAACACTATACCTTACCTACTAATGAAATAAGTCTGTTCATGAGTATGAGGCAGACCGGGAAAATAACTCTATTATAGTGCTGGGCGTTTTTTTCATTAACACACGGACAAACTTTTTCCTATGCGAACGAAAATCATTTTTATTTAAAAAACCACTTTAATCATAGTAAGAATAAATTCACAAACTCTCAAAACGAATAATGTGAATGGTTGAAAAACTAACTTCCTAAAAATAGAAGTTAGTTTTCACCAGAAACAAAAAGCGCTGAACGTAAAGTGAGGCAAGATAAAAATAAGCAGTTTCGAGAATAATGAGTAGACAGAAAAAGTGCTCAGCCTTGCTTAAAATTAAAACCTTATTGATAAGAAGGCCAATCTCAATGAACACGGTGCAAAACTGCGAACTTGAAATAGTGATTATCCATGATTGTTTTGAAATGATTTAATTTTATGAAAACTACCCAGTTTTTAAATATGTTATGTGTAATAGAAAAAATATTTAGTTAATAGTAATAAAGACTTGTTTGATTGCAGGTAACCTTCTTGTTGGACATATCAGAGTGTCCAAAATGTCATTCCTCTGTGTTTCTTGATGAATATGTTAAGTATGTATATCTAAACTAAGAAATATGTTACTCTGCGTGCTAAATTCCATTTGTTATTTTCTAAATAGTGTGATAATACTGATAATCATCCCGTTCACCTTGATTCAAATCCTATTTATGAAAACAATACATGGAATTTTGCAAGTGTAGATTAGATATTATTATGTCCTTTTTCTAGTTAGTCTTAATGACTTGCACATTGTTGTCAACAACCTACCTATATTTTATTTTATTCTTAAACAAGGGAATAATGTTTTAACATATAAAATATTAAACTTTTAAATGGATAAAAATCTCTAATTTGATTAGGTGTTTTTGTTATTTTTAATTAATATAAGAGAAAGACTTGTTTTTGTGTTTGTTTATTAACAGTGATTAAGTTTTGAATATTATGAAACGCAAAGTTTTTATGATAAAAATATTTTTGTTTCATAGCTAAATTCAAAACTTAACAGCTGTTGACATGACAGTCTATGCAGACTAAGTGTTATTTTAGGAATAAAATGGGAAATGTAAACTTTTCAAAGTTTAGTAATGTTGTTCTCTTGGTGTACGCATTAGATGTTGTTGCCCTGTCTATTTTGCTTTGGATAATAAGAGGGCTGTCTCTACTGCCAGTATTATTTTAGGGAGTATTTTGTTATGTTGATCACAATAAATTCCGGACTCAAGTGTAGTCACTGGAAGTAAACTGTTTTTTTATTTATGTTCATATGGTTGAAACAATAATAAAATTAGCTACTATGCTAACATTTATTTACATCTTACTCTAAAATAGATTTATTATACTTTGATTGAACATTTTATATAGAGAACCAACTAGGAACATCAGATCTCTCCTTGTTGCGATCCAAATATCCTTTAAAGTTTTTCTTTGCTTCATCTAAGGACTTCATATCTTCTTCCTCTTTATCCTTCTGATCCGCAAACAATTTGGGATATTCAAAAGTTATATTCTTTGGCTGGAAAACAATAGTCTCCTTTAGTGATCACCAGGACTACAATATACAAGAGGAAGGCTCCTATTTGACCAAACTGACAATGACACATGACAGTTGAAAATTCTATACATATACAGTCAGTCATAAATTAATATATATTATGTTCCCAAGATGTATGTCTCTACACTCCTCTATGCCACTCTATGTCATGCGATAGGTGTATAGATATTATTTAGTGCTTTGGACTGCTCATACATATACTGAATAGTTAATAAGTTTGTGAGATCATCTTAAAGTTTTTTAATATATTCTACTGAACTTGCCACACACCTGTAAGGTTAATGACATAGTAGAATTGTGTAAGGGCCGGTACAGATAGACTGCAAAATGACAGTTCGAATGCAGTTGACGTAACTGCATCAAAATGTATGTATACGAACTGCACTCTATCTGCCATTTTGCAGCTGGGTTGCAGTTCAAATGCTGTCCTCCATCTGTACTGGCCCTTTGGATGGCATAAATGTTCAAGCAGTAATGAATGATGAAAATATAATATTGAGAATGCTTGATGTAGAGCTGCAACAAACCAGCATGCAACGCTAATGGACCCAAGGCTTGATTCTTGATTCTTTCTAATTTGTTTATTTATGTAAATTCTAAACAGGGTGTTCGGCAGAAGGTTGGACAAACTTCAGGGACTAACTCTGTAGGTCATACTCATCAACTTTTATTAAGGAACCAACATAAAAATCCCGAAAAAAAAAAACAGCAGTTCCATACATTTCGGCTGTTTAGCTCTCAAAGTTTGTATGGAACAGCTGTTTGGATTTTCGCGATTTGGATGTTGGTCCCAGAATTGCAATCATCTATAAAGAATTAGTTGTATCTTTTAGAGAGTTATTACTACATTGAAATTCAATTTCATCAATTATTACTATAAATTTGATGGCTGAAGAAAAAGATGCTGCACTGACCCCAAATGACTGGGATAAACGCAAGATGATGATGACTCTACAGTTAATTTATACATACCAGGGTAACATAAGCAAATTTAATGTCATCATCTTTCACAACATAGCCTTTTCCGACATCTCTTCTGAATTTTCCCATGGTGATTTTAGTTCTGACTTCTGTGACTGGAACATTGTATATCTTCTCCAGATAGTTCTTTATGTCGTGCTTTGTCATTTCAATCGAACACTGAAAGTGTACGATGTTGGGAAGCTGCTTTAAATGCGGCTTCACAAGTTTCATCCAAAAGTTGGGTAAAAAAACCCTCAATTGAGGGTTTCCTCTTTGGTATATTGGATACCTAAAATGAAGAGATATTTAATTATTCACATCCGTTGCCTTTAACGTATTTAATACCTATCTAAGATTAGTCTTTTTAGGATTAGTTACGGTAATTATCAGTTTGGTAAATTGGGTATATTACCATCTAGTTGACATCTTTAGGCTGAAGTTTAAACTAAAGGAAAGACTTGAATGGTTGGATTAATTTATTGCATTCGATAGTTGTAGTTGCGACTTGTAGCGTAGCCTAGCCCTATTATTATCTCTTACAAACATACACACACTGAAACTGATGTGAAATGAAATCTGAGTTTGCTAAAACCAACCTAAAATTTTGACAACCTGCTGTCAAAATGACATTATTATTCTGTCCATCTATGCATGCATGTCTATGGTTAATGAGAACGAAAAAAAAACAATGTAATGCTACTGTAAAAATATAGGACGCGACGCAAAAACGTCACCCGTAATTATTTAACAATAAAAATATCAACCCACGACGATAGTAGGTATTTTGCTAAATATTTGTGAATTGTCACATTATTGCGTAAAAGCGTCCCTGTAACACAAATAAATTGGAACTACATGTAAAGTAGACTTGTCAATGACCAATCGGCAGGCATCATAATGAACAAGTAGGGTATTTAACTCTAACTACTATTTTAGCGAAATATTACTATTTTTAATAGGGCCCATTTTGAAAATAGAAGTGCTGTTAGCTCTGTCTCTTTCTCTCAATTTAGTCACGAATAACGGCTGAAAGGGATAGGGTATGTATCCAAAGTTTCCAACTTCGTGTTTCTTTTCGTAGCAACCTTTAATTTCTTCCATGTATATTATTTATTTTACTTTAATAATCTTGAATGTTATGCACAACCTATATGCTATAGATATTGGAGCTGGAACAGGCATTTTATACAGTCCGATATATCAGCCAGTCGGGGGGCTCTTTTTTGACATTTTAATGTGTCGTCAAAGATTTCTTATTTCAACTAGCCATTGAGCTTGTTTGTCATAAAGAAAAATGGCGGTGGCCCTGTCAGCCGATCAGGAGGTGGTGAGTAAATTTAAACTATATATGCGATTCTATCGGATATTTTGATATGATTTCATCTCGTAAAGTTAAAACATCCAATTTTTATTCTTAAATAGCTTCATAAAAGGTATACTTTAGACAGGAAATTGATTGTTACTCGCGTCATACTGAACTGATACCATGTCATCAATGTTTGTTTTGATTCAGCCGTGTCCGCTTGTTTTTACTCCGCATTTCTTAGATATATAATAACTATTCCGAAACATATTCTGTTGATTAAAATTACGGTATCGTCTTAATTTGCAACACAAACAAACATCATGTGTACGTTTAATGAAGTCTGATTTACATTTCAGTAGTTCCTTGTAAAGTTCCATATAAATTCCACACGAGATAAATATATGAATTGAGCGTATGGCTTTTAGCCTGCTGTTTGGTAGATTAATTTCGGAACTTCTTATTTGTATTTTTTTCCGCATTTTTGTATTGTTTGTCTGAATAATACTTACCATTTTAATTAGTGATTTTCATGAAACAATCTTTAGCCTTCTCAAACCTTTCTCGGTGTTAAGCAACAAATGGTACTTATGCTGTTATGGTATAGACTAGTCCACTATTTTGTGGGTCAGAGTCATAAGTTGAAACCCCAAAAAATATATTAAGCATTTTTAAGATAGAGGAAATGGTCTACTAAATTCCCTGTGTATTCCTAATAGAAATTGACATTTTATTACAGAAAATATTTTCAGTTCCTGTCAGAGCAACCCAAAAATAAGTTAAACAGTAAAGTAGAAAGCAGTATTTCAAAGCAAATAATGCCACAATGATAGGCAATAGGAGTTTAAGGGTACAACGTGGTTAGGCCCAGGGCGCAAGAAATAAAGGGGTGCTAGTGGCTGGTTACTTAATTCTATCCCTGGCCTTTTATGTACAGTATTGAACAGATTGGGGTCGCCGTAGAAATCTTGCCCAGGACGCTGGTAGTGCCAAATCGGGCACTGATGATAGGTCCAGCAAAATATGCGAGAAGCTGGTGCACATACTGATAACAATTGTAATTCCTAAAACATACTCATGTTACCTGTAGATATCGTATTAATTCAGGCGTCATATAGGCATGGTATGTTTTAGTGTGCGCGGCACCGTATAGTGTGTGTGTATTGATGATTTGGTGGAGGCACAGAATAAACAAAAGTACAAGTCATGGAAATCCTTAGTTTTCTAACAAATTCATAGTGGTAGTAATCTCTAACCTTTTGCCTTTTGCGGGCCTAGCACGGTTGCATTCATCGCATGACAAAATGTGGATAAAGCTTCCACCACACTCGTATGTATCAGAAAGTGACGGAGGTTTTATCCACATTTTGTCACGTGATAAACGCAGCAGTATTAGGCCCCCTGACAGAGGCATCCCATGTCCTCCGGTTTGATGATGATGATGATGAGTGGGGACGCCCGGCCAGAACAGAGTCCTTAGAGTTAGCTAGCATCGCATTTGCAGTCTTGAAATTTCATCATGCGATTGCAAATGCCTATCGGTTTCAGAGATCACATACCATCAGGCGGCCTCTATGACATACAACAAACGCCATGCCATAAAAAAAAATGCATGATGTAGTTGCGAGACACTATAAGAAACCCATAACATCCCCCCCTTTATTGTTATCTTATTGGTACTTCTGACTTCTATATATCTTCTATTTAGTTACATAGATATCTACTTGGCTTTACTAGGTAGGTACATTGAGTTGATAATAAGTTTATGGAAGGAAGCTAGCTCTAATCTAAACGTTTGGTTCGGAATATTTGCGGGAGATAAATAACAGTAGGTCTGTCTGCGCTAAATTTAGACGTAAATGGAAAGCCTCCGCAGGTTATTCCGTCGAGTGTACTTCCGAAATAGAATTAGCTATCGATTGCTCGGTCGACGACCCTGCGACATCCGCCTCCTCTCAACGCCTCTCCGTCACGGTATATTATACTTTAAAATGTCACACAAGTTACGGCAAATTACCATTTCGTTGACTTTTTTGACTTGGCAATAACTTTATCAACGTGGTAGATTCAAGCTGCGTAAGTGTTGCTTTAATCAGTGTTTCTAAGCACGTCCCTACTCCGTAGATATAGTATAGTATACCCGTTCATTGATGAAATTGGTTGTGAGACGTGAGCCGAGTATCTTTGTAGGTAGCGTCTTTAATGATAAATTACGTTTGAAACGATTGTTTACTCGAGGCCTGGAGTATATTTAGCCGCGGGGGCTGACGTCTACCGCGCTTCATGGTAGCCGTGTTTACGACACTTCCGTCGAATTCTATAAATAATCCAACAGGTAGTTTGAAATTTGCAGTATAAAACGCACGAGAGCGGTTCGAGTGGATCGGAAATCGGCGTAATAAATCAGGCAGTTAAGTTTGAGTGACAGAGAGAGGCCGGACGCGCGGGTCCGCTCGCCTGATAGAGTGCCCTCAATTGTACTCGCTGCAGTGCGCTCTCCGGTGGGATTTGAACTCGTGACGGCGGTGATTCACTCACTTAGCACCACCGAATTAACTTGAATGATAGTAAAAAAAAGAAATTACACGCTTACTGGTGCAGCAAGCATTTTGTTAGGTTACATTCGTGTAGTTTTTACGCAACGATGCCGACACATGTCTGTTTGAAAAAACACGAGTCTTTTCATCGTAAGCGAAACATGACGGTGCTCAAACAGTTAAGGACTGCGAATTGTGACACAATGTGTTCACGGAGGCATGTCTCGCCGGTAACGGGCCGGGTGCGGAGGCGTGTCTCTCTTTTTATTATACTTACCTAGTTACTTACTTGCCTCATTATAATTATGGACTGGACTTATGTATTTACGTAGATATATTTCATGATAAACCTACGTGTTACGCGGAGGAGGTAACTCATTTAGCTATAGTGCGTTGCTGCGATTCTCATTAGGTGACTAATAAAATCAGCAAGCGAATTTAAAAGTTAAGTTCCATCCTTTCCTACAATCCTTTCATGGCAAAAGGCAATGTCATTCAATATAACTAATTCGTAATACCACGTATTGTTCATATGCTGAAGGGCGTCAGTTAAAATAACCAGGTGACTCAGAAATTACACGAATCTGTGCCCTTTCTGGGAAGTTTGGAACGTAAGTGTATGCTTTTCTCGGAAGGTTTCTTTTTAGGCTCTATGAGTTACTTGGAAGAGCTGTCTAAATTAGTGATATTTTCCGGGTAATTTCTGTTAAATTGTAATTCTAATATCGAGGTTACGTTTATACCGTTCTTTTTTTAATGGAATTTACTCGGAAGAGTAAAATAAACCTACAAAGTTTCAAGTTTTACCTTACAGCTCCTCCACACATCTTGAAATGACCACCTGCACTCAAAAATTATGTTAGACGAAGTAGCCACACACCACAGAATGAAATCGGGAAGGGGAACATCCGATACCTGACGTGTATCAGGCGGCGGACGACATTATGCGCATGAGAGAGGAAACGGTTTCGTTGACCCAGGTTTCTCCAGTCTTGGTACATCTCATGGCCAGTCAAAGACGCTTTAGCTTTTGTCTATGACTTTTTGGGCCATAGTACTTTGTTTATGCTCACGCTTGCCAAGATTACAAGTTCCATACTAAAATTGGCCGTTCTAAAATACAAAGTAGTTTCACCTCCTACCTTGACCTTTAACTTGTTTAAATACTTACTGAATACATCTTTCTTTCAATTTCCGTCTCAAGGATGACGAAGATGGCTATATATCTTTAACCGTAGATAAGAGATACAAAGATTGAATATAGAAACCCGTCGTATATTCCCCACTGTATTCACTTAAAACTTCATGTGAGATGAAATTTCAAGTGCGTACCTGCTTTCAAATGTCATCTTACATGTACGTTCAGTCGAGTTCATAAATATGAGAACACTTTAGTACCTACCTTGTCTATTTAATGTCATGTTTAAACCATGTTTAAACTGCCATATATGAATTGTCAGAGCGATTAAAGTGACAAAATACAAAAGTACACGTATTTTTGAACTCGACTGTAACTTCATTGAATTAATGTTCTATCTAAAACTAAAGTTACGTGTTCGCAGTGGGTACGGCGTGTCGCCTCGCCCACTCATCTCTCCATCATTAAGTAAAGGCGTGGTCGCGCATTCATACTCCCACCTAAGTCAGCGCTGTCAGAAGCTATCTTTCTTCGCTTAAAAGATTGTAGGTATTGGCTTGGGATAGGGATATAAACTATCTTTAAGCTAAGGGTAGCATAATTACACTTGTATGATTTAGACAGATTGGGTGGAGTAGCAGTTACAGGTTGCGTTAGTTGCCTTATCCTTTGGTGTAGCCTCTAAATATACAAATCATGCAGATTTTCCTCCAATTATGAATACTGCTTAACTTGCTACAAATGCAATGCAGTACTAAGAGTAGCGTCCTTCTCCAACAGTCGAATGCGCTGAAGCAAGTCGATCTTTAATATTTTGACTAGTTTTTCGTGCCAGGTAGGTACTCAAAGTAAGTGTGGTTTTCCTTTGTCCCAGCCATCGGTCTGGCTGAGGAAACCAGCTCTTCATCACGAGCAAATCGAGAAAGTTAATTGTTAAATTGCGCCGAGTAACAAGTTATACAAGGAGAATACAAATTGCGTCAAACTAATATGTATGAATGATGCACCACTTTTCGAGTTGGTGGTTTGTCATGTCATTGTCGGCGATTGTTTCAGTATTCATCGTGTTTCATTGACGCACAGCTCAGTAGCACTGCAGAGGAGCATTTACGCGATTGTGCATCTAGTTTTCTCGGACTATTCCCAGTTCCCAGTTGTCCACACCCCTTTGTCCACACTGTGAACAACTGGGGAAAAAAAATCCCAGTTGTCCACACCCTCGAAATTAGGTGTGGACAACTGGGAATTTTAATTCCCAGCTGGTCGCACTCTTTAATTTTACTTAACTGCGTTAATTTTTATTAATGTGCTTAAGTAGATATTAAACTAACATAGTCGAGTCCAATTAAAGAGTGCGACCAGCTGGGAATATAAATTCCCAGTTGTCCACACCTAATTTCGAGGGTGTGGACAACTGGGATTTTTTCCAAAACTGAGGATAGTCCGTTCTCTCGAGTGTCGAATTAGTCACTGTTACCCTGTTACGTACACTAAGTTTAATAACTCTATTGTAGGACGTGCAAAAGTATTACTTGCTCAGGAAAACACAATTGCGTCAAAATGTGTCATTGAGGTTGGAAAGTTAATTGATTCCACATTTTCCTTAGTTCATCAGCCGTAGTCACTCGTCCATTCGGGATTGTTTACTTGTTTTCCAACAACATACTCGAGTCTTGACAAATTCATTGTTTAATTTTGTAAGAAGCACTTGTGTAAATAAATAGTGGTTTGTTATTTTTATGAATAGCAATCGAAGTGTGCTGCAGAGTGCGTAAATATAAAGTTAAATTTATGTTCATAATTGTTGAAGTGGCGAGTTATAGGGCGATGCGTGCTCGCACATACTAATGTGAGCGACGCGAGCGCAGGAAACACATCCCGGAAGAATTATTGCCCCGCCTACTGCAGACTTGTTTGCATTCAATGTTATTTGAACACACGCGCGGTCACATCCCGGCCGGCTTCGATATTATTATCGCCCGAGTGTCTGATCATTGATCGAGTGACAATTCGTAAATTTAGGATTCAGACTTACGCATCCACGCCTTAAGTCGAGCCCCGACTGCCAATGAAAGTGTGGCGAAATAGTGAAATCAGTTTCTATTTAGTAATAAACGGTTGAACTTTAAACGATGCGCGGGTTCGCGTAGTGAAGCATGGATCCAGAATTACGGTTGAAAATGGAGACTATTTTATTTTTAATCAAAGTGCGAATATTAAAGGTATATACTTGATATTATCTTGTGTTCTGTGATAATTGCGAATACTGTGTTTTTCTTCAGTGTTCATCAATTCAATTCGTTCTTTTGTTTTATCCCTTGAGTGCTTAAGTGATATGCCGCCAGCAAAGCAAATTGCATTATATTATAACTCAGAAATAATCTGGCCCGTTTCATAAAACTGGCAGTACAGTAACAGGTGAGAGTTGACAACCGGTGTACGATGTACATTGCGTAGTTTATGTTTATACGAAGCCAAGTGATGTAAAATCTCGTTTAGTTTGCAATGTTTACTTACCGAATTGTCACCTGTGAGAGTCACTGTCAGAGTTGTGGCCTGGAGTTTGTTTAGTGACCGATTGTTTACTGATGTGTTTACATTCTAAGGTTAGTTGATATTGTTTCTTGGAGTACCTACAATTGGAACGGCACATTAACTGAACGGTGTCTTTAAAGTGGTCGAGACCTTTCGGGGGGTCACCTCTGGGTTCCCGACAAACAATTCCCTGATTGTTCAGTTCGCAGAATTCTCGTTTTCTCCGAAGCAGTTCAAGTTTCCGCTATAGCTAGCCCAACGTAACCTGACCTATGTAAAAATTGTTGAAGACTTGTTGAAATCAAAACGGTTTTAGAAAAACATGCGTTTACTGTCATTAAGAAAAACTTTCAGCAACAAGAAATGATGCTCCTTTCAAAGCTAGTGCTGGCAAATGATTAGTATCTGGTCATACACTGAGTAGCTACTCTATAAGTTACCAGGTCTTGTTGACCTGGTTGTTGAAGTCCTTCGGTCTTTCAAACTTTTCACTAGGGTGTTTTAAGGCATTCTTACATACATCTTATGTATACAATCATTTTATCATTAAAGCCGCAGAGGTTTTCAAAATGCCCCCATTTTTAAAACCTTTGCGGGACCCACAAGGGAGGCGCAACGGTATACGTAAAAAATGTTATCGTTTTGGTTTGTATTGTAGGTAGGTACCCTAATGAACTTGGGAATCTTAGATATTTTGATGACACAAAGGGCGCGTTATAAAAATAAGTTTAGGGACCGTTGATTTAAGCGATATAAACCTTTATTTGTGCGGTCTTATCCTTGGCCCGTGGATAGTTGTCGGATACTGGCATAGGTCACACCACTCACACC
The DNA here is from genome assembly GCA_948252455.1 of Acleris cristana. Lineage (NCBI taxonomy): Eukaryota > Metazoa > Arthropoda > Insecta > Lepidoptera > Tortricidae > Acleris > Acleris cristana. The sequence goes on from OX411788.1 coordinate 3,491,183, forward strand.
TTGTGTCGCACCCTAATTTTCTTACAAATTAGACCCTATCTAGAGTTACTAGCGTTAAATATTAACAAAAGCATTTCCATTTGCAGGCGACGAAAGCATTTATAGATGCGTTAAGCGAGTCGGGAGCGGCGTGCGTGTCTCGCGCGACCGCCATCAAGTTCCTGTTCGCGCGCAAGTTCGACGTGGCCCGCGCGCATGCGCTGTGGCGGCAGCACGAGGCCACGCGCCGGCGCGAGGGGCTCAACAAGTTCGAGCCCTTCGAGGACCCACTCAAGTCTGAACTCGAGACCGGCAAATTTACTATACTGGTGAGCATCTGTCCATGTCAGGGGCGGTATTAAATTGCATTTTATCGCGGTGGACAAACTTGGATAAAGCATCCGTTACTCTCGCACTTAATTACTGGTTAGAAAGTGATAGATGTGATGTTGGATCTACGTTTATCCTCATAAACATGACCGTAATAGACCCGCACAAGTTGAATTAGATGTCAACTGAGGCACGTGTACTCAGGCACTAGAATTAATTGTGTAGCTGCGGCAGGCTAGGTTAAGAAACCATGGTTTAAGTACTTTTAACACCTTCAACCATTTACGAGCTTCTTATATAAAGATTTTCCTCTATGCCTAGTCACGTGTAAAATACTGTCGATTTCTTTAGAGCTACTCTTTGAGGAATAGTAGTGCCAAAAATTGGGGTTGAATGTATTAGAATTCATAGTACACCAATGGTGTAACACCATAAGATTTTCAATGAACGAACGACAGCAGATTTTCGTCCTCCGGACTGTTGAAGTTTTCTATGACACACGAGTGACAAAATATACTGTCAGTTGTGAGTGCAAGCGTGATAGAGATAGCCAGCCGAAAGTTATTAAGAAGCTGGGAAATACTTTTCATTACTTGTTGAATATAGAACACGCCAGTATTGTTGGATCCCTTGGTTTTTTGTAATGAACTTGTGTTGTCTGAATGTTGCAGCCAACGCGAGATGCCACGGGCGCGGCGATCGCGGTGTTCACGGCGAATAAACACTTCCCTGCGCACACCACGCATCAGATCACCTTGCAGGTACTCATTTGTTAATAATCAGAGGTCGGAATTTTCGTAGCACTTTTGAGCTGTCATAGGGACTTCTCGTCTATCGATTTATGTATATCGATAAAAATACAGAAAAATTATAATTAAAATATGACTACGAGTGGAAGTAAACAACAGGCAGTCTTATCGCGGCGGTCTCTTCCCCTAACCTAACCTTAACCTAACCTATAACCTTTGGATACCAACTTTTTGGAAAATTTAAATAGGTATTAAAATAATAATATTTGATTGTTTCTTATAAATAATTAGTGGATTTCGTATATCATTTAAACATTTTTCGAAAGAAATTGTAACAAGAATTACTATCGATTGTTTTCATTTACAATTTCAAAACATTTTCAAAAGTTATTTGAAAGAGATAGCATTGATAAGACCGCCTGTTGTTTACCTCTACTTTCGATCTTCTTTTATACGTTGTGTTCTATAATGTATCGATAAAATATGTATATCGGAAGTCGATAAACGAGAAGTCCCTATGGCAGCTCGAAAGTGCTACGAAAATTCCGGCATGTGTGTGTCCCCCCCGTAACTTCTAAAACAAGGGAATGATAAATGTAAAAATAATATATGATGTACATTATCATGCAAACTTCCACCGAAAATTGGTTTGAACGAGATCTAGTAAGTAGTTTTTTTTAATACGTCATAAATCGTAAACCGCAATTTACCTTTCACGGAACCCTTCATGGGCGAGTCCGACTCGCACTTGGCCGCTTTTTGTCTCTAAGTGTAGTTGACAATCACGCAAGCATTTGCTTTCAAGTTCCATCTTAAGAATGCTTCTCGAGCAGCAGTCAGATCCAGCGTAAAACTATTTCGTTTCGTTCCAAATTTGCCGACGCGTTAGCCTAGGTGGTTGACCCTGCCTTCGGAGTTAGCGGTCGCGGTTTCGATTCCCGGTAAGGGCAATTATTTGTCTGATGGGCACCAATATTTGTTTCTGAGTCTTGGATGTTTTCTGCGTATTTTATGTCTCTATATAAGTATTTATATCGTTGTGCAGTACCCATAGTTTAAGTAGAGTTTAGTTTGGAACTAGGTCAATTTGTCTCATATTGTCCCCTGACATTTATTTATTTAATTAATGTTATGTACATTGCATTATTACATATTATTTATGTGGTTTGTTTTTATTTAAATCCGATATTTTAATTTAACTGTTGTGGTTATCCTCAAATTAATTGATTAAACTGCTGAAATATTTATTATTTCCTGTGAATAAAATGTAAAAAAGTAGTATTTATTAGTCAGGTAGATAGAAAGTGTTCATAACAGGGCTTGAAAGCTTAAATTATTGCTCTGATACCAACTTAACAACATAATACCAACTTACTGCAACTATAACTTACCTAATGATATTGGTTACATATAGCTTACGTTTACACAGAACTAATATTATTATACATGAAACTAAACTAATAGTATTACTGTAAACAGTTGGATGCTAAAATCATATTATCAGATTTATTGTGTGCGAAAACGAAATTCAAAACGGCCGGGTCTTATCAAAGATGTAGTTTTTTATTAGGTACTTGTACTGCATAGAAACGGAAAGTGGTTAGATTAAATTATGATATTCGTCGTGGGTTCATACACCGTAAACCTTAATAGATATAAATATAAATATCGGGGGACAACTTCACATCAGTTGACCTAGTCCCAAACTAAGCTCTAGGCTTGTACTAGACAGCGATATAAATATTTATATAGAGAAATATATACTTAAATACATAAAAAACATCCATGACTCAGGAACAAGTATTCGCGCTCATCACACAACTATCTGCCCTTACCGGTATTTGAACCCAGGACCGCTGGCTTCGTAGGTAGGGTCACTACCAACTAGGCCAACGCGTCGTCAAAACATTAATACATTATGTTTCTCGATATCTCTACTAGCTGTTGTCACAGCACGTAGCCGTGTTTTCCCGCAGTTTAAAGGAAAACTTCAGATAAATAACCTATATCAAACTCATATTGACAAAAATAGTTAGTTAATTGGTTATACAATAAACATAGCGCCATGTAAGGAAGGATAGGAAAACCACATTTAGTTACGGTAATTAAAAATGGAAAATCTTTTCGAAATTTGGCCCATGACGTGAGCCGACAGCAAAAGGATATTTGATATTTCAAAGTTATATGCAAACATTGCAAACCGACGCGTGACGAGGGTCGACGCATCCGTCAACACAATGATAACCTTCGTGACGGTGCTTTGTTATTCTATTAGCGGTTGGAGCCACCGACTTCCCATATTATACAATTTGGATACGCCAGTGGTGTCGGCGGCACTGAAAGTGTTCGCATGCACTTTTGCATTTTATGCTGACAATTGACAATACATGAAATTGGGACAATTTACTGGCAGTGTTCTGTTCGTTTTAAAACGAATGATTCAAAACATTGAATCTTTTCGGTCTGATGATCAGACAAAGTAGAATTTTGCACTCATCTGAAAGGCGTAGTAACCTAAGCTTTGAATCATAACAATAACTAGTAATTTAGGATAACGATAACGACATACACTGGTAAACATCTTAGCCTGTTTGTGCAAAATGTGGTTACAGAATTAACAATAAGCTTAAAGAGTTGTTGGTAATTCTGTAGCTCTGCCTACCTCACTCAGAACGGCTAGCACATGTAGACCGCGACATGTTTGTCGCTCGGATCTCCCTTTCTTACTAGTCTGCACAGATAAGGACGCACTGAGCGACAAGCGAGAAAATACAAGATGTGCTACCCGTGCTGGGAATGAAGGCGTGAGTGTATGCGTGTATGTGTGTGATAACGACCACCTTACTTTCTGAGAATAATATGTATACGTCTCAAGTAAGTAATCACTGTACTTCACCGCGTGACCGTCACTTTTGAACTCCATTACAGGATTACGAGTTACGATGCGAGTACGACATGGCGTGATACCACTAATTCTTCCATCCATCTTTATAACTACTCCACGGTTTCCCCTTGTTTTATAGACACTCATTTCATAGCACGTATCACTTCGCAGAATTTTCGTTTCATAGAAAACTATTTTCTGTTGAATCCGTGTTGATTTGAGTTTATCTTGTGATGGTTACATACAAGTATAACCTAACCTAACTTACGTGAATCATATTTAAGATAACCTGAAATCAACACAGGTTTATGAAATGAAAATTCTGGAAAGTGATACATTCTATGAAAAGAGTGTCTATAAAACAAGGGGCCACCCCTACCCCACATTAACCCATTGCAGTGCAAAGGCATCTCCCGCAACAAGCAGTCAGTAAATCTCAAGGGACAATCTCACACAAATTAACAAAGTAATTAGATTCGCGATGTACTGAATAAGAGCCAAATCAAAAGCACCCGAAACCGACGTACGTGCATGAAGAGGTTGAAGAATATTGAGGAAGCGAAAATTCCATGTTTAGGCCGGTGCAGCAGTGCAGCTGCTGCACCTGGCGTTCCATAGTCTCTGCCTACCATTGGGAGACAGGTGTGAAGGTGTGATGTACTTGATGACGTGTTTGTCTCCAGGGCGTGGTGTACCAGTTGGACGCGGCGCTCCAGAGCGCGGACACGCAGCGCGCGGGGCTCGTGTTCGTGTACGACATGACGGACTCGAAGTACACCAACTTCGACTACGAGCTGTCGCAGAAGATACTCACCATGCTCAAGGTCAGTGCCCACACTAACGACAAAATCCAAAAGGTACCTTTGAGCATATAGACTTCGGACTTTGATACTATCTTTTTCTTTTAAATTTGGACAGCGTAAAATGACCAACTGAAACGCATATATGTCTATTATAATGGTGCTGATAGGCTTGAGCACATTCGCTAGAAATGCTGAAATGAACGTTCCGAAACCAATCAGCATATTGTTAATTTGTCTTGTGCGGAGCTCATATTTCAGGGCGGTATTCCCTTCGGGTATAAGAATCTGCCTTAACTACATAACTTACCTAACCTTCCTTTGTATGGCAGTTACTGTGACTAGTACGTCGCGTGAATAATGATAACTTTGGGAAATCCATTTCACGGGGTTTTTGTACCTTTTTCCAAGTGTTTTTTTTTCCTTTTAGCTAGACTGACATCATCAGTTAACGTACCTCTACCAAATTCCAAAGCCAGAACTAAGGTTCAGGGTATTGCCATTGTGTTCCTATCCAAAATTTTTGGAAGGCATAACCATAGCTTATTTGTTCTATAGAACTACGAATTTTAGGTTAGACGTTGTCACACCCGAAATTCTATGCGTGGGTAGGAAAATTAAGTAATCTCTGCAGCTGCATTTACAACCATAGCCATTTAACATTTCGTTAAAAAGACCACAGTAAGATATTAAAAATTTCGTAACCTAGCATAGTTGGTAATAGCCGGAAATTAATTTAAGTAGCAACAATTTTAAGAGTAACTTGTGATTTCAGCTGATCCCCCCGCCCGATCCTTGAAGACCTGAAGTCCTGTCCCGCCCCGAGACGAGCCTAGCATGTTGCTCGATGAATACCCACCGCACGCTCCCTGTTGTCCTTCAGTGCTAAACTAAAAGTAAACATATCTACAGTTAAACGGGATTTATTTTGGATTTTCCCTAACACCCGCAACGAAGACAACGCTAATACTAGCTATCCGTGATCACGAAAAAAAACCCGTTCGAAAAAATAAAATAAAAAAGGTAAATGCTGTTACCGTGTGAAGACCTGATTAATTGTAGATATGAGTGAAAAGCAGTTTAAAAATAAGTATTGAAAGTAAACATGTTTATAACATTAGTTTTCTTTTAGTTCCTTATATAAGGGTGTTGTATGAGGTCTGTCGGCGGGGTAGTCGGCAGCTTCATATCATAAGTAACTATCAAATTTATGATGGAGCAAAATACCCCTGTCTTATTGAAAAGGTGTATTTTGCTCCTTATTAAAAACGTTTCTGACGCGGTTTTGCAGATTCACCGAAGATATGGGTGTCTTCATGTGTTTGCAAACTTTTGTACCTTGTCCTTTTAACGCCTTCGACAGATTAGTACAGCGGTTCAAACATGACGTTAAAGTGACAAAGCACTTAAGTGTGTAGCTTTTTAGAAGGCTGAATAGGGACGCCAACACTTGTTGCCAACATGTCGGCTTGGGAATTTGTTACTTTATGAGAACGTAATTAATTCGACATATCATATGACTCTGACTTCAAATTATTCATTAAGGACAAATTTTACTACAAGACATCTCCATCGATGTTTCGCTACGGTTCCTTCTTTATGCTCAGCAAGGTCAATATAATCGTTCTTTATGACCAACAAGTGGCCAATCAACGTTTGTAAAACACGCCATCTATTGACCCTCTACAATAGTGATAAGCGGCGTAGTTTAGTACACGGGAGCTGCGCATTCTTGTGAGAATTGGGTTCCCGCTAGAGGGCGGTACTGTCTCAGGTCAAAGCTTAGCCTTTGAGCCGGGCCTGTTGCAATGCTCCAACCAACTTCTGAACAAAACGGAAGACGTTTTCAACTTCATACAAGATTTGTTGATGCATTAAAAAAATATCTCTCTTTCTGATCTGGATTACAATACAACTTCCTGTTATTTGTGCATGCAAAAAAGAGTTCTGCTTTTGTGTTGTTGACGATCTGCATAATTTTAACCATTTCAGCTTGCATGACGCAAATACGGTGCGTTAAATTATAAATCCATACAAAACATGATCAATGGATTTGAATCTGTAAAGGTGCTTTTCCACCGGCGACGCGAGACAAGACAGCGAGAATTTTTATTTGTATTAAAACACCCATTTCCACGGAGCGCGTCCGAGGAGGTTGCGCGATTTTTCAATACAAATTTCAATTCTCGTCCCGCCTCGTCTCGCGTCGCGTCGCCGGTGGAAAAGCACCTTGAGAATCGCAATACCTACCTACTGCTTGCGCATTTCTAGTACTGAAAACAAAAGGAAACCGTACAGACCTAGATTTTCATAATAACTATAACATTAAAAAAATTGGTAAAATGCGGACTTGATTTAAGGGAGAGAAACCTTATTTTATTGGTTATTACATTTAGATATTTTTTTTTAGCTTTACAATCCTTTTAAAACATGTGTTTTTCTTCTTAGTCGTTTCTTCTCTCTCTTCATGCACGTACGTCGGTTTCGGGTGCTTTTGATTTGGCCCTTATTCAGTATATCGCGAACCTGATCACCGTTTACAAGTCTCTCATGTCAAATTCACACTTTATGATTTTAAAGTTCCGCGCGTTCCCGAATATAATTAAAATTAATCAATACCTACTTTTGTCATCATCCCTATTAGATAAGCTATGAATGCAAAGCAAACACAGAATCATTGTGCCCACATCAATAACAATCTATTGGTATGGTTTATTTTCCTGTCGGATTGCTGTGGCTTGGGCAGTGCTAAAACTTTATTTGGCCAACATTCTTTGTCACAGCCAGTAAACCTTAAACAAATAAGGTTAATTGTATAAAGTTGAGAACGAGGGCGAACCCGTTAGTTCATTTTCGTTGCACCAGAGCAAGCCAGAGCAAGGGGAAATGGTTAAAGTTGGAAATTCTTAACCCGGTCAGGGCCTGGCCTCGTTAGAAAAATCTTATTGGCTAGCCTTCTAATACAATTTCTGTGTAGAAATGTTTCTTTTAAAGTGTTTTTTCTGTCGCCGGCAACGGGCTTTTAGCGATTAGCGAGATTTATTCGCTGAAATGCCTGATGTTTACGTTGCCACTAACAAACGCAAACATGTACCTACACCCCGTACACCTAACCTGACCCAACACGGGAGAAACAGCTTACGAGCATGAAAACTAGTATTTGGTTGTGCATAAAACACTGCGCGTTTAAACCCTGTTTTTAGGTGTATTCCTATTCTTATGTTGTTTTGTCAGTATTATTAAAAAAAGAACGAAATTTTGCGTTTGTATCAAAGTTTTATTTGGTTAAGCATTCAACACGGACATACTTACTTAAAACATGCAAATATTTACTTTTGTATTCGTGAAAATTGCGCAGTCTCTGAGAATAACGAATTCCACGTGGACGCCGACCGAACTCCAATTCTCTCGACAGTAGGACTTAAATTACATTTGAAATAAAGTCTTGACAACATAATTTTGAGGAATCTCGAATGTAACATGATCTGATCTCTCTTGCTCCAAGGGCACTGGCTGGAAATAGCTGGTTGTTAGGTAAACCGTTGGTCCGAAAGCAGGAGTCATGTTCGTACAAACCTTAACTATTCTCTATTTGATTGACTGGTAGAGAATATCTTATGACATGCAATTAAACAAACGAATTGTGATGAATTCTCATTCAACAAGAAAAGTTAAGCCATTGGTAAAAAGGTGTAAAATTGTATACATGTTTGTCTTCGACTAAACGTTATTAAAGGAAACGCTCCCGCTACCTAGATTAGGTATAAAACCACTATAGAAAAAAATACCTGAAATGATACAATCACCGGCAAAGAAGCCAAAAACACGAAATGGGGGCGCAAGTTGAGCGGAGTGCCGGTGGCTTACGCTTTCCTCGTGTTTTACAATTCGCCGGGACTATTCACATCCGCCGAATGCCCAACTTCCTGCCGTTTGAATTTAAATTTACGGAGGGTAAGCTGCGCACTTATGTAATCTGCTTTACATTGTCCCGTGTAATGTATTCGATTCTTTCATAAACACTGGAACATGCGAAATGATAGATGTGTGATGTTTTGTAGAAGTGCAGCCACAATAGGGATAATGACTCTACACTAGTTACCATTATGACAGCGCCTAAAGAGGAACATTTGGCCCGACTGTTGCTGTTCCAGTGTACTGCCAATTAGGAGAGCTCAACTGGGAGAGCAGTAAGTACACTCTTAAAGAATTTCGCCGAAAATACTTCTAGTGTCACTTGCACTTTGTTCAATGGGTTCTAGTGTCGGAGGCCCAAACTTCATCTATATTTTTCTCCACTTCACTTCTATTTTCAGCCGTTTAGGATGCTGCGGTCTTTGCATCGTTTTAGAAGTAGATAAACATTAGAAAGAAGGTTAAGTTATTTTATTACCGCTCATTATTCATGTATCATGTGGCACCACACCAATGTTGGACACTTTTAGCTGAAGGCACCAATAATGGACACTTAACTCTTCATTTTAAGATTTTAAGGCTATAAATTGACCGTCTAACAATAAATAAATAACCTTATCTTCTGTGTACGGTTCACATTCGCGCATTCAATGAGTTTCCTTCGATGGCTGCCATCGTGTACATTAATTTTAATTATCATTAAGACTCTCGCTTTATATTATCACTTTAAATACCTTTAAGCATCTTTATCAAAAAGACTCAGAGATCCCATAAGAATCAAGTGTATGAATTATTGTCCCTTGTTCATTACTGGTTCCGTCACCCTAACTGAAATAAATTACATGATTATTTAAAAATATTTTTTAAATGCGTATGTTAATTTTGCCCGTTCTGTTCTAATTATACTTTTATTAGCAGTTTTAAAAAAGCGTCCGTTCATTTTGTTCGTTATACGTATACTGTAATAAGTAATAAGCAATTGTTTAAAGAGCGTCTGTTCATATTGTCCGTTTTAAGTATACTTTAATTAGCAGTTTTTAAAGAGCCTTTGTAAATTTTGCCCGTAAGGAAGGAAATAAATCGAGCCACATAGTACTGAATTTCCATAGAAAGTGGCTCGATTTCTTTGCATCCAAGTATATACTGTAGGTAGTTGCTTTCTCATTGCTGCTACCAATAAAATCGTATGAATGTAGCCTCAGGGTTTCAGGAATAAAACTGAATAATATTTAACTGAATTTATTTTAAGCAAAAGGTAGTAAATTAACTAATTTTAAGAAATATTAAAGCTATTGCAGCGCACACGTCCTATCACTCTCGTAGTCGTCATCTATCCCCCTCACTCACCCATCGTTCTCAACCTTTCTAATCCTTTCGTTCAATCACTCAATCATCGGTCATTCGTCTAACCCGCTCACTCCTACACTCGGCCTTCCTACATCCTTGACTGTCCCCAGGCATTCCTTGTCTAAAGTACATCTTTACATCTTAATCTAGTGACTAACATCCTTATCACACACTCATACTCATACTCAACCATACTACAATAACACTTTCACACAGTCTTGCTCATTCAACTTACAACTAGAACAGGAGAGACTTAGGTATAACATCAGTAACATTATGTAACAGCCTTTCAACATAACTATATCTACTTACTTAACACAACACTATAAAAAATAATAACAAACTTTTATAAAATAACACAGTACTTATACTGTAGCAGTAATTAATGGTTATAGAGGCAGTCGGGATGAAAGTGACTATAAAAGTTACCTTATGCATGGTGCAGAGGTCACTGACCCCAGGGCCACGGCTTCATGAGATCAGCTGATGTGGAAGTGCGCAGGGGCCCCTCTGTCGAACCATCCAACTTCTCGACGTCGTACCTGTCCTTGCCTCGAACCGCTACTACTTCATATGGTCCCAAATATTTTGGTTTCAACTTTAAACAAGTACCAAACTGCGTCCTCGCAATAGCAACACGATCTCCGATCTGGTACAGCGTGCTTTTCTTACGCCTTTTGTTGTAAGTCTGCTTGTTCTCCTCTTGTACCTTTAGTATCTGTGTCTTTGCTGTTCGCCGCAGCTCTTCTCTGTGTGCGATGTGAGCCTCGCGCTCTTCTTGTAGCAACAAGTCATAAACTTCTATATCTTCTTTGCATCGCATTTTGGTTCCTAGCATTAGCTCGAACGGCGTCATATCGATACTACGTTGATACGTGCTATTCAGGGCCGTCTGCACCCTGGCGACATGTTTGTACCACGCTGCTGGTTCTGCAATACAAAGTTTAGTTAGCACAGATATCATGGTGCGGTGTATACGCTCGACTTGCCCGTTTCCGCGCGGCACACCCGTCGTAATGACTGAATGCTGAATGTTCTCTGCAGCACAGTATTCTTTGAAGTCATTACTGGTGTAAGCGGCACCTCTATCAGTAATCAATCTTGTGGGATTTCCAAAAGTTTGTTGCTGTATTCTTAACTTTTCGATAGTTTCTTTGGCGGTCGTTGTCTTCACTGGAAACAACCAAACAAACTTTGTAAACCCGTCTACTACTGTTAATATGTGATTATACATTTTCTTTGTCTCTGACAGCGGTCCTATATGGTCACAATGTAATGTGTGCAAAGGAACACTCCCTTTTTCAATTGTGTTTAGGAAACCTTCTTGCTTTCCAGTCTTCTTGGTTGCTAGCAAACATGGAACACAAGTTACCAAAAATTCATCTATTTTCTGAGATAAATCTTTTATGAAATAATCCTTGATTATTGTTTCAATCATTTTCTTTTTCCCAAAATGACCATTTTCATGTACTTTCTTTATCACATAATCCTCCATACCTCTTGGCACAACTAGTTGCAAACCTTTATATAAAATTCCATCTTGGATGCTGTAGTCTAGGTAGGTTTTCTCTTTGACAACCTCTAGGATCGCCTTTAAACCATCGTCCAACTCCTGAGCCCTCTTGATTTGATTCCATAAGGCCCTTGTGATAGTGCCAATGAATGGTGATCGACTTAGTGCATCAACATGCTTCATATGTGATCCTTTTCGGTGCTCAACCTCATAATCATATTCCTGTAGGAGTAACACCCATCTGGCCACTCGTGTACTCAAATCCTTTTTTCTTAATGTCAACTCGAACGCTTGACAGTCCGTGACAATTTTAAATTTAATGCCAAACAAATAAGGCCTGAACTTTTTCACTGCTTCAATAATAGCCAGCGCTTCTAGCTCATAGCTTGTATACTTCTTTTCTGCATCACTTGTTTTGCGACTCATGTAATGTACAGGATGCAATTCACCATCTTCGGAGCAATGCTGCATCAAGACCGCAGCATATGCCACAATTGACGCATCCGTGTGCAATTCAGTCTTCAAGCATGGGTCGTAAATTCTCAACACTGGATGATTAGCTAGTCTACGCTTTAGCCCCTCAAATGCTTCTTTCTGTTCACTATCAAAAGTAAAATTCATATCTTTCTTCAGCAAATCAGTCAAGGGTCGTGCAATCAGTGCAAAACATGGAATAAACTTTCTAAAATATGAGGCCAGACCGACAAAGCTGTGAAGTTGCTTCAAAGTGGTAGGTCGAGGAAATCTCAACACTGCATCTGTCTTTTCAGGTGACGGCCTCACTGTTCCATTTTCCACCACATGACCGAGGTACTCTACTCTTCGTTGTACAAGTTGAGACTTCTTCCAGTTCACCTGTAGGCCATACTGAGATGCACGCAGCAGTACCAGCTTCAGTCGCTCAACAGCTTGTCTCTCATCCTCTGCAATTATTATGACATCATCAATAAAAATTAAAATAAATCCTTTTTCTATCAGGTCCCTGAAAATTGCATTTATGAATCTCATGAAAACCTTAGGGCACACAGACAGTCCAAATGGAGCCCTCAGAAACTCGTATTGACCATTATGCGTCACAAATGCGGTATATTTCACCGAGTCTTCATGAACGGCTAAGTGAAAGTAGCCATTCTTTAGGTCCAACGTACTAAAAACCTTCGCTTTAGCCAACTTGTCAATGTGATCGTCAATAATTGGCAAGGGATACTCATCTTTCACAATCTTTTTATTGACCTGTCTATAGTCGATACATATCCTTATACTGCCATCTTTTTTCTTCACCAACACTAACGGACTAGCATACTCGGAATGACTTACCCGAATGATGCCTTCTTCGAGCCATTGTTTTACTTGTCTATCCACTTCTTGTTGTTCTGCAAAAGCCAACCGCCGCGGTCGCTGCGCCACTGGTACATCGTCTTTTAATGTGATGCGCAACTGCACCGGGGCTTCGTGCACCTTCGCAGGCTTGTAGGTGTCCACCAGCTGCTTCACCTCATTTTGTAACGCCTGATCGCCCATGTAACCTACAACATCAGAATTAACCACACCACACATAAGATTACGTAGCCAACTCTCAAGTGACTTGACAAGTAGTACCCGACTGCCTTCCATAACAACAGTAACATTCGCTAAGAATTCCTGACCAAGAATCATAGAAAATGGCATGACATCTTTAGGTACAATATATAAAACAATGTTTTCGTAGCACTGACCGTCTATCGTAATGTTTGTTGTGAAATAACCTAACGAAAACACTCGCGTCGATCCAAGTCCAGTCAACGAAATCTCGTCCTTTATATAAACTGGAGCACTTAAAGACACGTAGCAGTCCCACGTAACTAAATTTAAATCGCTACCGGAGTCTATTAGCGCACAAACACTTTTGTTACACAAAATAACCTCTTTCATCGGCTTACGAGATGCCGGTATATAGCCGCCGCCGCCATCATTGTTGTTTATGTTCATTCCGGTCGCAACGTCGTTCAATCGGTCACCTGCTCCGCTCTCGATCTCGTTCACGTTCAACTCATTCAACTCGTTCGCTGCTAAGTTCGCTGCATAGTTGAACCCGATCCGCTCTTCTCGGTCTTCATTCGGTGAATCGTTCGTCCATTCTTTTTGTTGAACGTACATTTGCTTTGAAAATCCGCCATCTTTATTACTTGCATGAGTTTGATTTTTTCTAGGTGCAAAATTCGGCTTGCTTGTTCCCGATGTCGACGGTGATGGACAATTCGGCGCTATATGACCAAACTGATTACACCGGAAACACTTTTGCCCTCTTAGCTTGTTCGGACAATCGCTTGACACATGATTGTTTTCTCCGCAATTAAAGCACCTCTTCGTAATTACATTTTCTCTGGGCCTGTTTATCTTTGCTTCATGCTTCACAGTACCTTTAGTCTTCTCCTTAATAGCTTCGTAAATTTTCAGCTTTTCTTTTAGGTCTGCATACGTCGTAACGCCATACAGCATAATTTTGTTGATTTCTTCGTCGCGTATCCCTTCTACGATATACTTGATCGCGACATAATCTGGCATCTTTCCTCTCTTGCCTAGCTCCTTCATAATTAGCATGTAGTCTTGACATGTCTCGTCCTGTTTCTTCTTTCTAGCGCTCATCATTTCGTGTATGGTTTTTACGTCAACTGTGTCGGGGAACTCCTTACTTAGGTTAGTTTTAAGCTCCTCCCAGGTCTTGCAAATACGCTCAGCCCGTAACCACAGCGCTGCAGTGCCTGTCAATGCACGTCGCGCCAGGAGCAGCTGCTGCACCTCCGTCCAGCCAAAGACCTCGGCGTTGTCTTCAACATCCTGAATCCACCGGCTCACTGGATACGTCTTATCTTGTCCGGTAAATGTCGGGATTAGGCCTTCTGTTAGGTGTAACATCGCACCGCTACCTTGCGCCATTGACGGCCGCGCCGTCGCGTCTTCAAAATCTGCTTGCCGGCTGCCCCGTCTTGTGTCTTTCGGCATTTTCGTCGTTAAAAGGTCGTCTTCGTCGTCTGAGAGTCTTGTAACGCTGCCAAGCTTGAATTTAAAAATTCCTGTACCCGTCGTCTTTGCCACGTTCGTCGTCAACTTAAATCAGGTTGGATCCTCTCGATCCCGGACGAGCCCCCAAATTTGTAGCCTCAGGGTTTCAGGAATAAAACTGAATAATATTTAACTGAATTTATTTTAAGCAAAAGGTAGTAAATTAACTAATTTTAAGAAATATTAAAGCTATTGCAGCGCACACGTCCTATCACTCTCGTAGTCGTCATCTATCCCCCTCACTCACCCATCGTTCTCAACCTCTCTAATCCTTTCGTTCAATCACTCAATCATCGGTCATTCGTCTAACCCGCTCACTCCTACATGAATAATTGATTTCTTTGAATATACAAAAATACTGCATTTTCGTCTACAGCTTATAAATGAAATATACCTAACTTATCCTTCATGAATCGCAGATTATGAGATTGTGTTCCTCATTCCACGTGGATGAGTTTTACCCCGAATTTGTCTTTGCATTTAGGTCACGAAAGAGTACCTACTCTGTCCGCGGAGACGTTGTTTATCGCGCTTCTCTCAGGAACTTTCCTATTTTATCCCTATTTTGTCCACCAGCAGAACGCCTAATATGGCTGTGTTTATCGCGTGACAAAATGTGGATAAAACACCCGTCACTTTTTGACACGTATATAAGTACGAGAGTGACGGATGCTTTATCAACATTTTGTTACGCGATAAACGCATCCATACTCGGCCAGCAGGGTTAAAGCTTATCTCCATACCATACCGAATTCCTTAAAATCTGCTCAGCTGTGAAACCGTAACAAACAAAAAGACAGACGTCTTTTGCATTTATAATATTCGTATGGTATGGTACTTATTCATGTTAACGTAAACATTATTATCATTGGCATAGGGGCGTGTAGATATTTTTACGCCTTGGGAACGTATATAGCTATATATATTTATGACTGACTGTATCTGGTCAATTACATACTTAGTTGTTGAATATATATAGTTTTGAACTGCATTTCAACATGCATGGTTGTAAAAACGATTGCCAAATATTCTGCTTCTAGATTTTTCGTCTCAAGGTTATCGCAGCCGCAGTAGGTAACCTTTGTCGTAGCCACAAGTCTAACCTATATGCATAGGTTAACAGGGAGCCTAATATGACTGCGTTTATCGCGCGACAAAATGTGGATACAACATCCATCACTTTTTGACACGTATATAAGTACGAGAGTGACGGATGCTTTATCCATATTTTGTCACGCGATAAACGCAAACATACTAGGCCCGCAGTTTAACATACCCTGGGCCCTTAGCGCTGAATGTGGTAAGAAGCAATCGTCAGTTTCCGATAAACACTATAAAAAGTTAAAAAGTCGTTGACAACGCTCAATTATTTATATCTACATTGCTTAATAGAAAATGCTCCAGCGTGCTAGAATATTAATTAACCTTAAGTTTCAAAACTTATAATGGCTGCTACAGAGGCAGTTTTTGATAGCAGTATGACTGAACCGCCAGAGCGCGCAGTCTTCGCCCAGTTTCCAAACTTGCTAGAGTTTGCTTGGCTCCAACCGAATAACTTGCCCGGGCCGCCACGATCGTATCCAAGCAATCACTACTCTTATCTAAATACTAAAAAATCAAGTCCTTTTTTCAGTCTGTTTACAAACAAGTGCACTTAGTTCTTTTAAATGAGGTGATATTTTTTCATGTGGGTTTTAACAACACGATGACAATCGAGGAATTTGATTGTTTAGAAGTCAATTTGCCGGGTTATACCTACCGGTTATAAATTTTCCACAATGTCATTAGTCGTGTCACGCGGGTTACGCCGGGAAATCTTGTATAACACGGCTAATTCACGTATTACGTCAAACTGCTAAACAATCTATTTCCTGAACTATACATTATTATTATGAACAGCGTATTCTGCAAAACAAGTTAATAACATAAATCTATCTAAAATAAACATAATTTTGCATATAATTCAATTAAATATTGAAAGTCTACCTGGAAAACTGTATGGCGCTAATGAAATGGACGCAACATTTTCCCTGTTTAATTTAATTCGATAGCTTTTCTGACAAATGGCTTAAACAGGCTGCATTTCCATTGCGGACCAATTATTGTTTACTCCGCCCAGCCCGCGCCGGTGCCGCACTAAGCGGGAAATTTTCGTGCGAGATTTAACTTCTGAATATTCATGAGATAAAGATCAAGGAAAGCGTAGGGAACTCAGGTTATATATTAACCTGTAGAATGGCTCTTTCTTTAAGTAGTTCAGACTAATTTACTTTTCAAATATACCGCTGGTAAGAGAATTACGGTTGAACAGTGACACGGTTAGCATTGCGAAGATTCTGAAGTTGCAAATTAACTAATTTGAAATCCGGGCTTTTATTATTAAACAACCATCCATAGGTGTGACCATGTCCAAATGACAGCGTCAAGTCACGAAAAATAAATTACTTTTATTTGATTGATTTATTACATCAATTTCCCAAAATTGTTATTTCTTAGGCACAAAATTTCCATGAGTTTTTCCCGAATTATGTTTTTACAATCAGGTTTTGCGACTGGCGCGTTTTTTCCTGTTTAATTTTTCTCCATTCCAAGAACATATTTGACAGCGGCGCTTAACCTAAACCTACAGCTTCAAATACTTAGTAAAAATTGCGATTGGGTGAAATTCGTATCAGAAAATATGCGACTACGAAAAATGCGAATAAAAATATCGAGCCTAATAAAAATAATGTAAGAATTCTAATTTCCTTCTACCCGAGTTTCCTCAAACCTGTGTGTTATCTCTAAAACTCATATCGTTAGCAATCTTACGAACATTGTTAGCAGCGCGGTATCGCAGTGTTCCCGTGTTACATAGTTTACCAAACAAGTGAGTCGTAGGGAAATTGTTCGTAGCGGTGTTGCGGGATGCGGCCGTAGCGCCCGCCCGAGCCGCAGTCCGCCCAGACCCTGCCTACGTCAACCGACGTCAGTACGACCCGCGCGCGCCAAGCGGACGCACGCTTCTCTACGATATACATCTACATCGTCTATATCCTACACGCACACGCGCATCTCATGTGTAGTTAATTTATCTATCGACTAGCATCGTTATTGCACGAGGTTAGTGCAGTCGCGACCCATTGCGGTGTGACCGCGGAGACCGGGCGAGCCGCAAACAGGTGGAAATCTCTAGTGCTATTATTATTGGTTGCCGCTAGGCAGTGTCAGTGCAGTGTCTATATCGGCTGCCATCGTGGACAGCTGTGCCGGGCTGACTGTGGGACCCACTTACGATCAATAGCCACCAGCTGAGAGCTCTCCAACCCCACGCTAGCCGAGGTAAATACCGACTAATGTTTTGATACGTGCGTTGAAAGAGTACCCCACGTTATCCACTCTTATCGGTTATTTGAAGTGATAGTACATTTGTTTTGCTTTCATTCTGATTATTACGCTATTGAACTGACTCAGAAATCGATCAAACAAGTTACAAAACTAGCAACAAGAAATCCTCTGCGTAACTATATACGTGTAAGTTATGATGAACTATATTGTATAATCCTTGAACAAAAATAAACAAATAGATGACGGCGGCCGCAGTTGTTTACAAATAGAAAACTGTTTTCGGTTCAAGGATTTGTTTATATAATCTAATATTGGCGAAAACGTTGCTATGGACGGGTGTACCAATACTAGGTACGTTTGCTTAGATTTGAGACGCATTTAGAGTTAAAAAAATCCTTTTAAATGATAAGTTAAAATTAATTGGGGCTGACCTCCGGACGTCGTTATATTTTTTATTAGTTAATTCGGCATAGTTACATATGCACAAATGTCAGGCTGACTCCAAATCATTTCAATAAGTCCCGCAGCCCTAACCTAAGCTCCAAGAATCGCGGTTTTTGTGTCACGCCATATCAGATCGGATTGCAACTGGATACATGTGAACTATCAATATAAACATATATTTAACATAGGATATTCTGCTTTTTGCTTGTTGTTACAAATCAAGGCCGTTTTTTTTAGCAGATGGTACAGACTACAACGTCTCGAACACTAGTTATTCCGGCTTGAGAATAGCTTGCTACACTTGCGTTAGGTAATTTAAATGAATAGCTAACAAAACCCATTTTAATCTAGTTTTGAACGTTTCATAGGGTGTGTATGTTTTTTTTGTGTCCTATATAAGTTTACAGGTCTTTATTTAATAATAAAACCGATCCCAACGTATACCTACGTCCGAGAGAGTTTTAGGCTACTTTTATACCCGATAAACTTAACATAGAACGTGATTTCGAAACGGTCCGAGTCGCGAGTTAAAGCTATTTAGATTACTAACAGCAAGCTTTATATTTATAAAGGTGTCGATTTATTTTCATCTACGGTGTGCACGAACGATCTACGACTCTGTATCGAGTTTAATTTAGGCCCTTTTACAATATGGTTTAACGTTGTTACCAATATGCTGCCAAAAAAATAACAAGAAAAATAAATGAACAAAATGAAAATGTTTATTGCATAAATGAAACCTTACAATACAGTGGGTCCTGTGCTAGGGATCCCTGTGTAACAGGACCCGATTCCGTATCAAGAACAGTTTTAATTTGTACAGGGTTATACAGGGTTGAAAGAAAACGATATCACTACCAAAAGTAAACGGAAACGAATGCAATTGTGCAAAATATGGAAATCGCTGGAAATACAATCACACCAATATAGCCTCGTGTGGGCACAAATTGTCACCGCAACATACGTAATAGGTTCCACAGAACAGAAAAAACAGTAGAAGTGTCAAGTGGGCGTGTAACGTGTGGCATAGTTATGCGGAGTTCCGTGCAACCTGCCATACTTTTGCCGCGATCGCTTATTTTGATATTTCGATATTTCTAAAATAGGAAATAAATCCAAAAGCATGCCTTTTTGTGCTTTTTTGAAATGTAAAAACGATAGCCGCTCCAATAACATTTTCCATGGTGGCGTGTTGTTTTTTATGATAGTTTGAGTATTGGCGACAACAGGTCTGATACTAAGCGAAGCTCATGCTCCACTGTTTTTTCTATTCCGTGATAGGTTCCTTGGCGGTAAAAAAGACAATGTACGGGTAATACGCTCGCCTTGAGACCATGTGGGCGCCCCTACTACTGACTCATGCATAATAATACCTGTACAAAGCATGTAAGGACGTATTGATGTAGGTAAAAAAATGTGGGAAAACTTCTAATGTTGTATTGTTAACATAACATTAGGTAATGCTGTAGCTTAATGGCACAGTCATTTTCAGTTGTTTGTAATTAAGCGACTACCCAAGTCGGATGATAATGTTTTATGTACCTACCTAACTATAATATGTAGTATGACTGATTCTTTGTAACGCAGAAGGCTAAGGGTGAAGACACATTTATCAGCACCGATTCGCATTTCGTCTATAGAAAATGGCTGTTTTGTATGAAGATGCGTACGCATGCGAAAGCAGAACTGATGCGTACGCATCTTCATACAAAACAGCCATTTTCTATAAATGCGAATCGTTGCTGATAGATGTGTCTTCACCCTAAAAGAATCTTAAGAGTAAATATTAATGCTTGATTTTTGTTAGAATCGTATTCGTTATGAGAATATTCATTTTGGAAGTAGATTTGATGTATAAGTAAACAAACAGTATGTTTGAATAATGTATAAGCTTATGTGGAAGTTACGAATTTCGTTTGGTTTAGGTTAGATCAAAAGGATTTTCCCGAGAACATACCACTCCTTGAGGGTTGAGAAACAATGTGCCTCATTAAATTTCGCCGTGTAGTGTAAGCTCGAAATATATTTGAATATAATAATGTAACGGCATTGCCAAAATAATTGTGAACCATATACAAAGATGGTATTTAGTTGTTACTAAATTCCGCTATCAAGATGAATTCATCAGAGCTGTGCGAGGAAGCTGAGAGGTGCGCAGAGATTTATGTCGCGCACACCCATACACCTCGCACAACGCACTCGCTCGCATCCGTCGCACACATTCTTACACGCGCATTAGGTACTGGTAACAAGATTTGGCTTTCCTAAACACTTATCAATAACACCCCTCTTTTTTGCATCGGGGTTTAATAAATCTGCGTAGTGCAGTTATGGCATTGGTAAAGAGGTCTACAGGGTGAGAGCCACATCAGGGTGCGACTACACTTAGCTAAGAGGATCAAAATTCACAGCGTCGAAGAAAACGACGAATCAAATTTGGTCTAAATTCAATGTCAGGATCTTGTTCAACCGAATCCAAAATTTGATTGGTGACATCGTTCTCGTCTTCGCTCCTCCCCGCTCCGCTGCTCTTGAGTGGAGAGTGGAGCCGCCCTAATGGCCTCAAATATATTTTTTCATTTAGCAAAACAAAAGATATTTAAATGCTTTTCCTGCCAGCACTCCCCGCGCTAAACTTTCTGGCGAAATGTCACGAACGTTTGACATTAACATTAAGGTGGGTGCCTCGAATCACAACGATAACGAATTAACAACGTACTCTAAATCGCGTGTGTAAAGTCATGCTATAGTTGCGTGAAGTAAGTCAATTGAAAATAAACGTGGATTACAAGCCTGCGATTGTGCAATTGAACTGAAGTCTGTTTAGATACTCGCGTCACGGTATCGCGGCGATCGATCGACGGGTTCGTGTCATCAGGCGAGCGTGACGACCGCGAGTTAGCACGGTCGTGCCTGTTTTGCCGCGAACAGAACATTTTTAACTTACACTTTCTAATGTTTTGGCCCAGGAGACCTCCTCTCCTACTCTCAGATCCGATGAAGTTGGCTTTGTTCGTTTTTCCTTTGGGACTCTTGAACTTCAAGGTACATTACTTCGAGCTTCACAGTGGCTCTGAGGGTTTCTAAGTTTTACTTACCCTCTTCTGCTATTTCACCTCTCACTGGCAGCAGGTGGTTCACGAGGAAATCGAAAGTCAGCGACGTTAACCGACGCCTCACGACACCCGACACTAATTAAACAACGCAGCTATTTGCCAAACTCGCCTCCCGTAAAGGCTATTGTTTAACGCGCTATTAATCACGGCTCCGTCTCAGCCGGCCATCACGTATTTCGCAAATCACGCTACCTACCGTTAATTTGCTCTTTAAAGTTAAACGAATACCGAAATGCCATCGCGACATATTTAATTGTATACGAAGCGTTACTACTTTTTGGTACGTGGTGGCACTGGTGGCAGTAGACAGAGAGTCGACGCGAATACAATATCGCGGAAGGAATAATTATTATTTAGCTACCAAATTTAAATAGTTATTATAAATACTAGGCGGTTTCAGATTTCTATTACGTAGGTATTAGAAAATGGTTAGCACCTATCAAGGCAAGCATTTTATCACAATCCCATATGCTTATCTAGATATAGTTCCTATTCGCTTTTCTATTTTACCTTTGTTTACATTCATATTTTCGAACATGTTGCGCCATCAACTATCAAGATCACTTGATACTTTACTTTATATCTACTCGATATCTACAGGTGATGTCACTGATATTTCGAATCGTCGCAGTAAAGGTTGCATGACCTTATTAGACAACCACTTCTTACGAGCTGTATGTTCATATGGAATATTATGTTAATGTCGTTATTGAGTTCGCGATGTTGTAGTATTTGATGTAATGGGTCTCGAGGCGTGCGTGGGCGGCGGCCGCGCAGGCGCGAGCGCGAGGTCGCGTCGCCGGAGTGGCGCGGCGTCTGCGAGCCACACAATCAGGGCTCTGGGTCTCGCATCTGTCACATCGAGATTCCAGCGGGAAAAGCAGGGCAGAACAGAAAATACGCCACACAATTTGTAGACAACATGCTCAGTAGATTTTACAAGTTTTTATTTAACTTCACCTTGTTAGTCAGCTTAACAAGTGTTGGTCAAATCTCGCACGTACATTAAGTTCTCATTATTTGGTGCATATGAGTAAACTTGATTACATCGCAATATAATGTGATATTATGCTGTTTAACAGATGAACAGATAATGGTGTTCATAGGATATCCGGTCTAAACTAGTTAAATTGATCTCACAGATCGTTGATGCAAAAAAGAGCAGTCAGCTACAAGCTAATCTTGTAATTAAATGTGTAGCCCGACCAGAACAATAATTAATAAACCTCAAATGGGGTCTCCAATACTTACTGTGTTAAGTGAATTGCAATCAAAGAAATTGTTAAAAAATATCCCCTTTGTGTGCGATCCCTATTTCACAACAAATGACAATTCAGTTTAGGTATTAATATTATATACTGTTTTTTTGACATTAAATACACATTAGAATCTTCCTCAACGTTTAACGACATCGTTGACAGTAATGTGTTTGTTCACTATGCAAACGCTGCGCATTTTGTTGCGCATATGGAAAAACTTAATCATTGGAAATCATCAATGATTGTTCTAGTGACTCGTCACTATTGATGGTTTCTTGGTAGCCATTTGCATTGTAATTAAGTGGGTCTGATTTTATCGGAATGCCGTCGAGACTTAAGAATGAAGAAGCAATTAGATACATTATTGATAAAATGATAAAAAGCCACAGATAGCCGCCCATTTCGGACGTGTAGGCATACATTCTACTCTACCACGTGTTGACTCTAATATTTCCTGTTTGTCCATTAATGCATTAGTTTTTGGAATTGATACGTAAGTATTTGTAAATAATTTTATCGGATACGCGGAAAAATCCTCGCGAAGATTACGAATGTTATTCGGCTAGTCTTGTAGGATCACTTTAGGAATGCGGTCTTTGAGTGTAGTGACGACGCAAAAACATCAATGACTCGCAACAAAAGTGACGCGAACACGACACGATACTTTTTTAAAGATGTAGTTTTCGAACGAACAAGTTTTCTCGGTTATTTTTAATTAGCCGAGAACAATATCTGTTTGACTCTAATTCCGTGTGATAAAACGAGACACCTCGTCGAACTGCACCTTAAGATGGAACTTCAGTAGAGGTTGTTGTCTATTTGTACACACATGCTTGTACTACACACGTGCGCGAGCGCAAGACTAAAGTGATTAGTTGCGCCGCGGTTGTTTACCGGCGCTGTTTTTGCTCCCGCGGCTCACCTTGAGTCACGTGGCGGGGCTGATTCATGCGTCCGCGCCGTTGCTCCTTATTTGTACTTAGGTTAGATACCAACTACGCAGAAATCTTGTGCCTCCTCTAAATGCCTTCGCACAAGTGCTATAAACCCAAAGTCAAAGCAATTAAAATAAAAACAATGTACAAATTAAATAAGAATGAATTTCCGGTTCTTTTTTACACAAACAAGTTTAAAATACAATGCGTCTAAAGCATGTAAGTGGGCAAAGTTTAATAGTAGATTGTTCACCAAGGGACTAAAACAAGCCATAATGACACGAGATGTTTAGCCACGCGAGCGAGCCAGCGAGCGAGAGTGGCTATAGTTCGAGTGTGATTATGGTTGTTTAGTCTCGTGTTAAACACTCTACTTTTCACTTTGAATGCGAGGAAAAAAAACAACGTTCAGTGCCGGATTAGCCACGTACCTAGCAAGAGTAGCAAATGCTACGGGCCCGCGCATCCACGTTTAACCTCTAAAATGCTAGTACTTACATCAGTATGCATATGCGTGTACTCATATGCATCAGGGTTGACGATAAGATGAATAATCCAGTCGATATTCTCCACCAGAATAACCTAAAACAAACACCCACGCAAGTGCATATCTAAGTCGCTCAGTTGCGGAAAAAAGACCGCCACAACCTGTAACCTAAAACAAACCCAGGGGTCTCTTTTGTAGAATTTGCTACGGACCCCGACGGGCTTGCTCAATCCAGCACTGACGAAGTTCTATACACATTTACAATATTGATTATAAGAAAGTTTCTTACAAATTTGTTCCGCGGTTTTTTTCTTTTCTTTTATTTATTTTTTGTTAAGTGCCGCTTTAAATGCTTGCATATTTAGCCAACAGGTTCAAACTTGGAAACTATTTTAAAACTAATTGGACCAAGCATAATTAAATGAATTCATCCTTAATATAATTAAATATATTCATATTCGTAATCATTAATCGTGTTTCACGAAATTAAATCATTTTTATTTGTATTTTTTCACAGATGTCATTTTGAGGTTATTTCCACGCGCTAAAAATTGTCTATACCACAGAATAAAAACTAGAGGCATAGAAACCGTACTAAATAGGCAGAAAATACATTATGGTTGACTTCCTTTTACTTATGGTTTTCATAGTGAGTTGGAAAGAGATCGTCACTAGGCGTGATTTGGACCTTTAAGCAGCAGTGTGGATGAAAGTAGAAGAAAGGTTTCGCCGTTTCTTTTCCTCTTATCAAAATGTAATCTATAAAGTAAAGACAAGTAGCTGGTGCAACGTTCATCTTATTGCACGGCTTCTTTGCCTTTAGTCTTTATTCTGTGGTCATGCTGTGGTCTATACAAAAAGATTGAAAATAGCAATAAATCCTCCATTCACAAACACCGTGATTGGATGTTAAGGGGATTCCAAAGTAAATTAAAACAATTTTACTTTAATCCCTAGAGATTAAAAAGCAACTTTAGTCCCGATGTGCAGAGACTAAAGTAACATTTTAAGAGCATGAGAAGTGAAAACATTTAAAAACTTTAGTAAGTACCTAATTGGTGAAAGGGACTATTAATTTGCTTATGTAAATAGTAAATTGATAAAATTTTCCGTCTGTACGCATTTGAATAATTACATTAATTTAATTACTAATTATCTTTTGTGTATGATATAATCGAATTAATGAAGCACCTTTCTTAGTTCAAGCATAAATTATTTCTGTTTATATTAAGGCTACCTTCTAGTATAAAATATACACCGTGATTAATTAATTCCAACTATTTTCTTCTTAACAGGCAAATTGCTTCAGTAACTTTAAATTACAATTTAAGCTACTGAGAAACGTAAAAAGATACTTATTAAAATTTATGGGAAAAGTAACACTAAACGCTAAAGGGCAACCTGGGGGCCTAATATGGCTGCGTTTTTGTATGACTAAATGTGGATGTGGATAAGTACGAGAGAGACGGCTGCTTTATCCACATTTTGTCACGCGATAAACGCAACCATACGCTGAGCTTGTTTACTCTAGCCGCAGTGTAAGCAACAGCACGAAATAGATACCTATCCCTAATAACGGCTAAAATGTACCGAGCGAAGGCGCAAGTGAAGGCTCGTTTGGTTTTCAATTAGCCGAAATGTTCGAGGTACGGCCGGGATGATTAATATCCGGTAGGAAGGTCGCAGGGAAGTGACGTCACCTCCGCTACGCTCTACTTCCGCTACCATACGTGATGGACTTTACGATGCGAGTCCACACGGTCGGAGATTTATGTGCTAGATGCTTCACATATTAAATAAGAGTGTTATAAAACTGTCGCAGAAGTGTCTGTACAGATCGTAACATGAAAAGGTCACGATTATATTGTTTAATGATTATGGGTCCCTCCATCTCTAAATGTCCGAGATCTGGATTTTTGGTCTCTCTTTGGGATTTTTAGCATCTCGTATAAACTACAGCCTTGAAAGTCGCGGTAAAATGACCCCCAATAGATGGTAACCCCTCATTTGACACAAGCCTACGCTACGTTTAGTAAAATGTAACACTGCCAAATAATATTTATACAATCTTTTACTCAAAATCCCTTGAAATCAGGTTTTTTAAATTGATTACGCGCGATTATGGGCCAATTAAAAATCGTCTAAGATAACCACGTTTTTATACTATAAGAACAATTATCTAAACCTAGTTTGTGGGATCTATTCGTATCTATTAGACGTGTAGATTCATTCATAAGTGCGATAAAACGTTTCAACTATTTGTCACCTTAAAGGTACCTCAATTAGCATAATGAGAATACAATCGCGGTATTCATAATCAATATCGCGTGGAAACCATCCGCAACCTCACGAGTGTATAGTATAGGTACGTACAAACAATACGTACCTACCTATATGTTCCGTTTTCAAGGATTCCATTCCGCGTCCGGACTTGAGACAAAAACCTTTTTCACTTTACCCTTTATTCGATTCTACCCTTGACCCTTTCTTTTGCAACGTGCAGTCCTCTGGGATTATTTTGAGCGGGAAGTATCTAGGGTTACATAGCCTAGCTTACATCAGATAAGAATTGCTCAGTTTGTGTTGTGATGTTAAAGCCATAAACAGTCGAGTACTTTGGCCATCTTAACACCGTTTGTGGCCACTCTAAATTTCAAGTAATATTTTAGATATTATTTTATGAAATTACAAACTTATTTTTATATTTTATCATAAAATTAAATCAGTCTTAACTATTTATGAATATGTTTTTTTATTTTACAGTATTTTTGATTCTCATTTCAACCTTAAATGGCCAAAAAGGGTACAGTGGCCACAAACGGTACTTTTACCATAGGTACTCTGGTTTTACTTTACAGTGCGATTGCTCTTAGAAGGTGCTTCGGGTTTACTTGTCTCTCACCTGCTCTCATAAGCTCTTATTAAGAGCAAGTGAGAGAAAAGTAGGTACAAACCCGAAGTCCCTTCTAAGTGCTCACAGACTACCTACCTAGTTACATCAAGATGTAGGTATATGTAGTTGTACCTAAATAGAGGTCATGCAGTATCATTAAAAGCAGATAGCATAGCACACAGGGCAGTGGGACAATAAGGTCGCCCTAGTTATCGGTGCTCATAGCGAGCATACATCGCCCGACGTCATAATGAGGCGGTGCATTTGCTGAAGGGTATTTCAATTAACTTCCGTTTGACTAAGGCCAGGCAGTTTGGAGCAGACCAGTACACGTTCTGAAGTCCTGGTAGGATGACTGAACACCCTCATCTGCTTTCATCTCATTGGTGTAGGGTTACTCGGTACTCCGAAGCATAAATTCGTCTATATCTCTTTTACTCATCGTTTGTGATGAGCTGATGAGAGAGAGAGATAAAGCCGTTGTAGTTTCAATTTTCGCAACAGAGACGTAGCTTACTGGTTTTGGCCTAACAGACCGTAAATGGCTTTTGTGCAGCCTAATGCGACACATTTGCATACGGGCGAATCGGCAAACGAAATTAATGCAATGAATGGTCTTTTCAAATTTGATGTAGGGTAAATCGACAATAACTGGCCACTTATTGTCATTTAGTTACTCGCCACTAATTTTATACGTACTAACGCCGTAAATAAAGATACTTCGGATAATATTTCTGGATCTAGTTATTCTAGTATAATATGATTTACGGAAGAGTTCATTCAGAGGCCATATTATTATGAGTTTTTAAAACTTTGCCAAGTTCCAGTTAGTGGAAGGAATAGAGCAATAGGAGTTCTTTGTCACCCTTTGACAGTTCATAATACAACATTTGTTCGTGACATACACTTCCTGTTTGGTACGAGGACATGTTTGTCAGGAGTTCCTTGCGTCTAGCAAATTTTTTGCAACCTTGACATTGTTAAAAAAACACGTGATCTCTCCCCTAGTTGTTGCGTTTTTGTAGAGCTATTGATTGAAAGGGCGAGATCCGTCGCACCTGGCAGACGGGACAGCTGCATCGCCCTTTCTTCAGGCACAATGCCCTTTACTCAGTCCCGAACAATACTATAAACATGGCGGGTAAGCGGTTACCGATACACGCCCGGCTACAGACGATTTGGCCGAAGTCCATATCGCTGGCTCCAGACGCTGTTAAAGTTATGTAATCATGCTACGTTTAATCGCTTTAACATTCGCGATTTGGGCTATTGCAATTTTCACGTGACGTTTTTCGTTTTCTATTCTCTGGAGAGCTCGTCTGTGAATTAAACCTTGTTCGAGCTACGCCAATGTACAACCAAAGGCCGAGACACGCACTTACGTGTAATTTGTACACGGTGTGACGAATTAACCAGTGAACACTCAAGAGCAATAAAACTGGTCACTTTCTATGGAAATTCTATACAAAGTTTAGTTTAGTTTAGTTTTTCATTGCTCTTGACTATGTATCGTAAAAGGACAAGTCGGCTGAGTTACAATCTATGAAAATCTAGGGCTGGGCTTAGGGTGCTACGGCCTCCTGCTCGAAATAGTTACCCCTTAATTGAGCGATGTATATTGTAATAGATATACATACCATAACATTCACTTATCACTTGTAACTTAATTGATTTTTAATATTTTTGCCGGATTAAAATCCGGAGAGGCTTGAATCTAGTTATGACTTTTTTATTTTTGCCAAGAAAAGGGTTAAGCCGACAGTTAAGACTGGCTATAGTTGCGCCGTTCTAAGAGGCCCGATTTGACAGCTGTCAACGCAGTACAAAATATAACCTCAAACATGCCTCAACCCATATTTGTACTGACAAATCAGGACATTTTGAACGGCGCGACCGTGGTTTTTTTCTTATTTAATTTAATCCATTTTACTTCTGTTCTGTATCGTTAATAATCGTTATAATATTTTCGAGTGACTGTTAAGTACATAACAGCTGGGCTAACGTGGAATAGACGAGCAGAAGTCAACTTAAACAAGATTTAACTTTTCCGTGCAAGTAACTTCAAGCTGTATTCATTGTTTGGCACAAAGTTAAGACTTTATTATGGGATTATGGAAAGCGAGTAGCGAGGCTGTCGAACGTCACCCGTCAGCTGGCTAGAATTGATTCAAGGGGGTTTTGTCTGTGGCCCCGTGCTGGCCCCGGCGGCCCGTCGCGAGCTCGACGCCATTCCTGACCTACATCACGACGAGGATGTCTGGGACGTCGCCAATTTCACGACGAGAATTCCGCTCTGCGCTAGCGTTAAATCTCTTCGGGATTCGTTAACGTCACCTGCCAAATTGCATATTTTTTCGAGTTTGATAATGTTTTATGTTGGTACTAGTGGAAGATCGCTGTTTCAACGTACTACTCGTACTTATTTAGGTACAGTCGAGTTCATAAATATGTGTACACTTTACTACCTTGTCACTTTAATCGCTGTGTGTGAACGCTGAACTCGACTGTACATACATGACATTTAATGCTGAACTTCTTTTGAAAGGATTAAGAAACAGTCAAAACCTATATACAACATATTGCGTAAAAAATAGGAACTATCATTACAATTTTCAACTTTCGCAAAACAGATTTAAAAAGTCTTATTTGTGCCCCATCGGAATTTTTGTAGTTTAAAAATCTATCGAAAATAAGTGTCTTCTGTGGAAGTAGGTAATCAAGTCAATACCGACTCGTATCACCAAGTCCATATGAAATGAGCGACCCGCCCTCGCTTCGCTTCGGTTTATCTGAGTTTTGTGTAACATCCGGACATAAACCAGAATTTATTATACATAAAAAACGTCCGTGGAAAATTGTCTAACTGACGGTAAAAACCGCATTAAAATCCGTCGCGTAGTTTGAAAGATCTAAGCGTAAATATACAGAGGGACAGACGGTGGGAAGCGACTTTGTTTTATACTATGCACAGATGAGGGAACCCTCTACAAGAGCGTAGACAGCTCTTAAGTGAATTGAAGTTGAATTATTATGTTCTTTGCCTTAGCATTTCACCTGCAGTAACATTAATAACACAGTCAGTACGTACGTCATTCGCGTAGACAGCCCGCGGATGGTTAATTTAATATAAGCGTGTTTGTCCACAACCATCGCGTCGGAAGCCATTTGAATTGTAAATTGTTACATCGACGGTCGTTAATAAAGTTGATGCACTTCATTCACGGGAGTAAAATTCGTTTGTATCCGTTTTGCGTTGCCATAATATTGTATTTGTGTGTGCGTTGAATTGCGGTGTGGTAATGAGTGCTATCATCGATTGTCGATTACCCCGCCTCTTCGCCCGCCTGCTACAAATAGTTCCTACTTTTATATGTAGTAGGCTCTGTTCTGCTCGGTAAAAATAGATTGCCTTCGACATGTTATCGTATTGTTTTTATTTCGCCCTTTTTTGCAAAGGCCTTTTCTCGGCCGCTATTACTGTCAAGTAAATGACGTTGACTTTATGATAACATGTGAAAAGCGATATGGTTTTACCGAGTACAATAGAGCCCCTGAAAAATATCAACGAAGCTGGTTCCTTGTTGACTTTCTCCCTCCAAGCATGCGCTTTTAAGTAATAGGTTAAGTTAACTAATGAGGTCACGCGTTTCATGGTAGTTAATGAAGCGTGCTTTAACGCGGCGATTAACTTGCAATAACGATAACGTTATTAGACAGGGTACGTAACAGTTAGAGTGAAAGACCCCTGAGGTATCTATACGAAAATAATACGTAATCAGAAGAAAAGGTGACGTAGTCCAAGGTCTTTAGTTATCTTATCTTATTGTACAGATGGGCCCTTTTCGGATACACTTCGACCCTTTAGGATCTTTTGTGCAAATACCCTCTTACACACTCAGCTGTTCGAATGTGCAGGTTTTCTCACGGTGTTTTTCCTTTACCCTAAGAGCATCAGGTAATGTGCACTTAAGTTAGAAAAACTCGACATTGGTAATGGTGACCGCGGGGGTTCGAACTCGGTACCTTACGATCACGAGTCGACCCCCTGAGCCACTAGGCCACCGCCGCTCTAAGGTCTTTAGTTAGTTCCCTTTCTAAATCACTTGCGGCCTTTGTGTATAAGTACCTAATGGGAAGTGTTAAAGGAAACAATAATGATTCAGAACAAAATTGACACACACGTAACGGTGCCCGTGTGAGATTGCGTTTCAAGTGTTTTTTATTCTATGAAGACTGCAATCCTAAGACCGCAATTGCGTTGCCAAACCTGAGGGCTAAGATGGAATGCCTTAATGCTATACGAGTACTTATTTCACCGGTTGTCATATCACCACACCGGAACACAACAATACGAACAATGCTGTTTGGCTGTAGGTTAAAGAATAAGATGGTGGTTGCGATCCGGACCCTGCACAAGGTCTTACCACCACCATATTTGTACATTCCGATACCCTTAAGCGATCTATTTTCGATTCTATTATCGATGTTTCTTTTTCTTTTTTCTTTTCTATCTTTTCACGACGTATAACACGTTGTTTCATATGGAGCAAGATGTCTATAGTTGCCGGCTACACATTGCAGTGGCTACAATAAAGTCCAAGCATATGCCAAGCATATGCGAAAGTGATTTACATTTATCACCAGCAGCGCCTCTATCCAACTAGTTAAAAGTTAATACCATATTTGCTGTTGACGTGTTATGATAGTGTTTGCCAATATTGTCAAGTTTTTTTTAAATAACAAAGGATGCAGAGGAGCAAGCAAGTCGGCTGATAGTAAGTGATCATCGCGACCCATAAACACCCGCAATACAGAGTAATCGCAAGTGCGGCCTTTGAGAAAAGAGTTGGTTTTTTGAAGGCCCAAAGTCGTATAGGTTCGGAAATACAGACGCCGAAAGATAATTCACAAAGATAAGATGCGTGGCAAAAAGGCCCTCGAAAATCGCACAAGTCAAATAAATAAGAGTTAAGCTTTGACAATACGATGACATGTCAAAGGCAATTCTCACTGCTAAATCAAAACGGTATTAACTCCGAAACATGCTAGTGTTGTTTCAAGTTCATAGCTGTTGTAATAAAGTTGATTTTAAAATACAGTTGTATTTTAAATTGCTACTATTTTGATCTAGGAGTGCGAATATGATTTTTAACCAGTAGAATAGAGGCCCAGGGCGCGTGTCGCGGACGGGGCGGCGGCGTGACGCGCACATGTCGCAGCCCTCGATAAGGATAAATTTATGCATCGAGGCCGCTGCGTTACGGCCGCGATACGCCCCGCTGCATTTATTAACGCGAGGTTAGACCAGGCCTAGCAAGACCTTAACTCGTTACGTCAGAAAAAAAATGCAAACGAGTTTGTTACTCGTGTATTTAAATAATCTTGTCTGTGGTTGAATTTGCTAGACATGCGAGAGAAGGGAAACTACAGGTTGAACGGCAAAATCAGGGTGTTTATTCCACTTATAAATATAAATAGAGGTATCGTTTACACCGGTTGTTTATTCGGTAAAGCCTGTTTGTGGTCAAGTACAATATCAATAACTGAAAATGATATGGTTTAAAGAAGACCGATGGGCCAATCTGGTCTGGAGATGTAAAAGAAAGCTAGTTTAATTTTATTTATTTAATTTATGTTAGTTACTATGATTAAATATAATTCATAAAGCGAAAGTACGTATTTGAGCCTTTTGAGGTCGAAACTTTAAGACCGTGGGGACCAGGAGCACACCGTATTTTTAAAGATTTTTCACAGCGCCTGGTAGACGCAACTCGTGACCAAAATGGCCTGTACTTGGCACAAGCATTGCCATTCAACGTGGTAATGCTGCCAGCATTTTGGGAACAATGCCCACTGGTAGCGGTTTGTTAGATTAGTGTAGTTTTATGGCAGTTTGTAAGTTCGTTCGTTTGTTTTTATTGTTTCTTTTCCACTTGTAAATAAATTGTAAAGTAAAATACGATGAAATTTTAAAAACAATGTTGTTTTACTGGGTAGAAGAGAGCCCCTGTGGATGTTAAAATAAAGCTGTTATGATACATGTTATCGGAACTTTCTTGGATAGTGATCGCGATTGTTGGCAGCTCGCCAGCTCCTCGCGCTCTATCATCGTTGACACAACTTCGGTGCTCTGTCATTAGCGGTGCTGCTTTTACAAACCGCTGTCGAAATAAGATAGATGGCTCTGTATTGCTAAAAATAGAGGATTTCACAAAATCTTTGTATAATATGAAAGGCCCTTTAATATCGTGCACGTGACCTCAAATGGGGTTGCCTACATAAAAAAAAAATTGCGAATATTTTAGAGCGTTAATTTTCGTCTTATCGCTTTTTAAATTTTCGTTGTGACTTACATAAGTAACTCACATAACCGTTTTATAAATTTTAATGTTTCACAACTTTACAGAGGGCCTTGTATTAGTTCTAACAAGATTTCTGTAGGATAAATCCAGCTAAAAACATTTTAGGTATATGTCACATAATCGAAAGTTTCTTAAACTTTATAGAACTATCTTGTAACTTTAAAGAATTCCTTTTCGTTCCTAATCCCTGAATAATTCCTATATCCGCACACTTGCAATTAAACAGCATAATTTCCCAGCACTCCAGGGAAATTAGACCCGGGTAAATGAAAAGTAATTCTAGAGGTATCTACATACACGGTTCCGTCTCGAATATCTGAATTTTCGCAACGAAGTCTAATCTTTTATTTCGCTGGCCTTTGCGTGTTATTAGCCGGTAGTTCGCCGTACGTTTAACTCTGTATACATCATCAGTGGCTCTGAAGATTCTCATTTCCCGTGTGAATACGCCATTTTCCCCGGAATGGCGGCAATACACTTCTTTGACCCTTTGAAGCGACCTAGGATGTTTTCATGTTTCTACAGGACGAAAGCGTTGGAAGGTCCTTCAGTTTGTATTTACAGGAAGTGCGTTATCTTAGTTAATACTCGTACACGTGTAACGACATGTCATTAACAAATTAAATATAAACGCTTTCTTGGAAGTATTTATTTACTTATCTAAGTACCTTATTATCTTATTGTACCTATACAGTAAAATAAAAATTGTGCACGTTGAAAGCTGAGTTATCGTTTGGTTGATTGTTTGGTCAGAGGCTAGTTATTTTCAGAAAAGCCAGACTTAATTAACAACTAAATGTTATTATGTTTAAGCATTATCAGTTTCATTGCCGTAAATAACTAAGAGCGTGGGTGCGATCGAAAATAATGTTCATTAATAATATTCGCCCCTTGGAAACGCTATTCTGCGAATCAACTAATTAACAGCCTTTTGGATCAATTTGACCTTTTATGTTATTTCACTCTTCAGTCATTCAAATTAGCATATATATTATGGAATGTGTCAATTACAAGAACCTTACAATAATAAATAAACCATGAAAAATTCATGTTCTTTGATTACTTTCGCAAGTGACTGCCTAAACCTTTTAAAAAGAGAAAGGTCTGAAATATTCACATATGAATATACAGGCAGCAGGCGGTATGAATGTAGGCAGTAAAATGCAACCCTTTGCGAGATGGCCAATATATCTTTGCGCGTGAAAATCGCACAGTTCCGGACACCTGGCTCCTAATATTACATTTTCACTCTGCACGTATTCGATGTCATAAACTCTGAAGAGTTAAACTTTTTTCATCTGTATGTTCAATTAACAGGAAAATGCTCATTATTCATTAACCTTTGCGTGATGTGATGTTAAACGAGGTGACGCCAGAGGTGAACCTGGTCATCAGTGAACGTGAACTCCCCTGGTACTTTCCCAGCAGTGGGATTCTTGTGACGATACTAAAACGTAGGACTAGGGGGTTTCCCAGTCATTCATAAGTGGGATACGTTTGTAAAATTCATTTTTTATAGGTGAGCGAATAAGATAACCGTGGTACTTGTAAATGTAGCTTGGATCGGAACCACAATAATACTGTCTCTCTAGGGATAATTCATTTATGTTATGTGTTGCAGTTCCAAACCATTGAAAGCTAAAAAGTAGACTGTCTCGTCGCTATGATTGCTTCCGTCATTATTGCTGCGGAGAGATATTCTAGCGAAATATAATTTAATTTCTCTTTCATCTGAGAAGCTTCCCTTTGTACAGAATTATTGACTTAACTCTTATGAGATCTGATGAGAAAGGAATTTAAATCACATTGCTCTCAAACTGTTAGTTGTGAAGCTTCGTCTCAGTGACACTGCGGCAAATTACTGCCCGTCCTGAAGTGTTGGTTTCTGAGTCGTGGGCGGCCGTCGAGGGCCGGGTCGCGGCCGCCGCCCTACTTCAAAGAATAGAATTTGTTTAACGACAAGTCATAGTTAAACTTTCCCCGCTCTGTTAAGTTTGCTGTCGGAAAACTCGCTCGCGCGCGGTTTCCTCAAACGCTAGAACTTCGCTCACTAGCGTTATTGTGTCAGCTTTAACTCGATCCCAAGTAAATTACAGAAATCTCTTGAATTAAAGTTTACGTCTATTATAAATTGAACAGGTAACTATTTCTCCAGTTTGATCTACCTTTTAAATGTTTAATTAACTTGTAAGCAGTTCGTTTCGTGCTTAAGGAAACCGTTCCGTTTATAGTACGAGAATGGGATTGAATTGTCTATGTTTTTAAGTGAGTGTGTCTAATGCAATTGAGTGCCGAAGATTATCGTTAATGCCCGGCTGTAGACGACTGACGTCATGGGCCGTCTAGACACGAGACTCGAGCCGGCACAGGACAATGCTCTGGTGGATTTACCAAATTGTGTACTGGAGCAAGGGCCCTTTGCCTTGAATCATTAAAATAACCCTCATAAATTCAAAAGTTACTTTACGTGAGGTTATACCTACGTGTTTAAGTTGAAATTTTCATTTTTTTGCCTTGTTTACCTTTAGATAGTGATATATACGTTTACTGCTCTCAGCCAGCGTCGTGAAAGTGACGAAGCGTTCATTCCGTATGCGAGTTATGTTTAATGCGGAAGATGCACCTGGAAAAAAGTGTGAGGCAAAAGTGTTGCAGCAAATTTGCAAACATAAGAAATTTAAAAACATCCTGTATGCTCCCCGGATTATTGAGAGAAAATCTGACCTACTAACCAGCAATCTAAGCAAGGAATAAACAGTTCTATCTTAGCAATCTCAATTATAATCAATCAGAGTTCAAGAATGCTCAAAGGAGAAATAATCGGTCACAAACATAACATTGTATTCTATGTTTACCTACATAAGGGCCAATGTAATGTGCTTCTCGGTATTGTACGCAAAATGTTGGCAGGAGCCTCACATTGTTTGCTTTATAGAAATCTCAATGTTAGGAGTTTCAGCGTTGTATTTGAGCAGAGTTAGTAGGTTACGTACACGCCGATCCTCTCCTCTGAACAGTTTACGCAGGAAGTTAGAGCGAAACGTGGAGCTCCGGGCTCGGGCACTACTGTTTATTTAGCACCGCTTCGCCGGTTATTGAGGTTAAATCCTTGCGAGCGATTCAATCCAAGCTGAGCCCTGCGATTTCGGACACGACCACGCTTTCGTTAGGAGTTATTGCTACAAAGCTCTTGTGATAGCATTCGGAATGCTCGGATCAGGGTGGTATTTTTGACGTATTCAAATAGTTTGTTCTTTATGTTTAACGGCGTTTTTACGACTGAATTTAATGAGCGATTGGTTCTCACGTAGTTTGCTGATGTTTGTAATCGGCGCACGTAAGAGATTCGGGTTTACGACTACCACTGCTATTCTAGGTGCCGTCCTGCCCCAGGGGGAGGCCGGGGCAACCGCCTGTGCCGCGCTCGTGTCTTGTAGGGACTTTAAATAGCGGGGGCATTGACCTGTCACCCCTGATTCGCTCAGCTTTTGCTCGCCCTAAGTAACCTCTGAAATATGTTTATTTACCAAAACATCCTGCAAACTTCGGGATAAGTTTTTGGCGATTGAAGTATAAGCAAGCTTGATCGTGGATTTGGTGGGATTTAGGCTTTATATTGCTTTGTAATGGCGTCCATATGTTCAATAGAAACAGCAAGATTGGGTCCTGGCACACTTTTGAAGTAGATTGATTTTCCATTGCTTATATCGTAAGCTTCGTTTTTTTTGTTAATCAACAACAACTAAACTTATTATTTAGTAAAACTGCAAGACAGAACCCCTTATCAAACGGATCTAGAAATATGAAAATGGATATTGCTCGTAACTCCGAGGTCTCTGGTAAGCTCTGGCTGGCTACGAACCTTCAAGAAGACGTAATTATATTATTATTTTCTTTTATAACCACAACATTCGCCGTTCCTTTGTATCCATTCAATTCATTTAATTACATTCCTTTTAGATAACAAAAGGTATTACTTAATAAAAATAGCTTAGTAGTATATGTTTAATATCTTTATTAATTACTTCGTACATAACTCGCTTAGCTTAATGTTAGTTAGGCTAATATACATTCAAAATTCCAACTTTCCTATAAATATGTAAATAAATTGAATTAATGACGCAAATGTAATAGAGATTATAGTTAAACACAGGACCATCTACGACTCTACGAGTAGTCTAACAAACGCTTTACCCTTGTTTTATAGACTCTCATTTCGTAAAACGTACCAATTCGCAGAATTTTCGTTTCATAGAAAACTATTCTGCTGAACCTGTGTTGATTTCGGTTTATCTTGTGATGGTAACAAGTCTAACCTAAACTAACCTACGCGACGTGAATCATAAGTGTATATAAGATAACCTGACATCAACACGGGTTCAGCAGAAAATTGTTTTCTATGAAATGAGTATCTATAAAACTAGGGGCACCGCCAACAAACACTTAAGGAACGCATTCCTTTAAGGAGTCTTAAACTTTCGTTGACCTACATGAAGGACACTCATCAATTACTGAACGCAATAAGGACATATTTAACATTAATATTTAATATAATATAATACAATTAAAAGTTAAAACTAAACTTATTTAAATTAAAATAAAAACTAAGCTACTCAAATATTAAAGACGTAAATAATAATCACCACTATAAAAAGAACACCCCCTCTAGCAGGTCCGCTCGCGGCATGGTCCCTATGACACTGGCTGCGTTACCTCTCTGGATAGCTAGCCCAATCCTTTGGGAGAGGTAAGCACCAGCTCTAGGATCTCCGGAGGTGTCTATGAGCCGGGATGACAGGGCCTTAATAAAGCTTTTCATATCAGCTGACCAAGGTCCCATGGTCTCCACTGCAAGCGCCACAAATTCATAATTATTTAATAATGATGAATATTTGCGGCGCTTGTTGGTTTGGGCCTGATCAGCTGCTGCACCGGCCCGATTACGGGTTGACTGGACGTGGGACAGGGCGAATGTGTCAACACACGTCGCGTCCCACACCAGTGCCCTACCCAGTTTCCACGGCACCAATGTAGCTCCGTCTGGTCGCTTGCCATCGTCTCTATGTAAACCTGCTGGTTCCAGGACAGCTGGTACAGAGGCAGTGGCAAGCGAACGACGGATCAGATCATTAATTGTGCCATGCCGGTACAAACGGCCGGCACTTCTAAAGCATGAAAGGCCATGTCGTCCCAGCTCACTCACTTCCTTCCCGCACGTGCAAGTATGAGGTTCACAGATTCTAGCTCCAACCCGCAAACTTATTGCTATGCGCAAGCAGCTTGGGTCCAAGACTGTGCCTATATTGCGGGAAGGAAGAGCGTGGAGCCAGTGACCTGATTCGCCTGCAGAGACAGCGAGAAGACGGGCGCGATCTGAATCGTCCGGACTATTTTGTATGAGAGATGTATGAATTGATATGAGGCGAGGAGTATCCCATGCTCTTTGGATATGCCTCTTACATTAATGTATTTAAGTATTTCAACACACGAATATGGGTTCTCGTCAAACGTGAGAGCCTGTCGTCGCCAATTAGTTGGATCCGCAGAACAGCAAAGTAATTAATGAAACTGGCACCTAACATTTGCGATCAAATGTGTTTAATGAACGAGCCATGCTCGTGAGCAGAATTTGTGTTATAAATTGAATCATCCTGTACTTTATTGGTATTTTGCTAGGTATAATTTTATTGTCATAAGGTGGGTGTTGTTCATCTTGTCATAGACAGTTTATCAGTTCTTTATCCGCGACGGTTTGTTAGTTAAAGGTACGTAGAGATGTACATCGTCTTACGGGTCAGTCTTCATTCCATAACAACCTATTTTACAGTTTTTTTATATTATTTGTAAGAAAACGAAAATTTCAGTAGCAAATGTCTGAAACCCTTCTTTTACAATTTAAGTATGAAGTTACGTTATCCTTTCCTTTCTCTCGATGAAGTAATAGTAAAAGGAAGGGAAGGGGCTTCCGTGATTTCGAATTTATTCCTTCGTAGTTCCGCCCCCTCTATTCTACCAAAAACCATATTGCTTTTGAGATGTAATGGTATTTTTTTAACTCAGCCGCCATTACTGTCACGTAAATAAGAGCAACCATAAAGTTAACAATACGATAAAGTCAAAAGTAATATGTTTTTACTAAGTTTAACAGAGTCCCGCTATCTCAAAGGCAAGAACAGCAACAGCTTGCAAAAGTATCTAGTTTTCATTCAGGAGTTTCAGTTGTCGGTAAACGGCTTAGCGTGTAAACTGAATCCCTTCAATGCGGCGCGGGAGCTATAAGGATACCATTAACATGCAAGCTTCGTCCGTATCGCTGCTGTTCGTTTTCACATGCGATATTAATTTCGATTTCGACGCGTTACTTTCTATTTCTACATTTTCTAGGCGTGCATTGGATTTTAATTGTTTAGTTTCTGTACAAAAGAAAGGGGTGTTAGGGTAAGAGGGACTACGGGCAAAGCGGAACTACTATAATTATGTAGGAAATTCGTCTTAGGCACTGGTCCCACCGCCGGCGAGTAAGCTATGAACTATCGGCTATTTTCTTGTCCAAGAAACGAACAAAAGATACGCTCCCGTGTAAATAAAAGAGAGAGAGATATAAATTTATAGTTTATCGCTGAGCGAGTGAGCTATACTCGCTCAACTATGAACTATAAATATATATCTCTCTCTTTTATTTACACGGGAGCGATGATCTTTTGTTCGTTTCTTAGACAAGAAAATAGCCGATAGTTCATAGCTTACTCGCCGGCGGTGGGATCAGTGCCTTAGCGTTACTCCGGGATTTTTGAATTAAGAATCTTAAATAAGTAATGAATCTTGCCACTGGGCGATTCCACTTTATACGACCTTTTGAAGGTCAGGGAGGGGGCTATAAAAGAGGGATAACGCTGAGATAGCGATTTTTGAAGATCGATAAAATGTATATGATTGATGCTGAGGCAGATCGACCGCTTATGTCCGCTCCATACATTTCGATTCGATAGAAAACAGAAACGTTAAAAGCGTTTGCATCTTGGCTCGGCCTACAGGTAAAGTTCCGGCATACTTAAATTTTTTAATTGAACCTTACACTTATAAGTATATCGGGATCAAATTGTATAATCGGAGAGCAATATGGTCCACAGTATGCAGTTATTGTTGCTCATTAAGTTATATAGGTCAAAAGGTCAAAGTAGCATTCTTTATTCTGCTCACTACGAGTATTAGAAATTCCACTAATAGAGATACATTAGAATAAACGTCCGTCGGGAAGTGACCGTTGGTAGCATATTAGCTGTATTCTCGCGCTGTAACAGTTATTAGCCCGGGCATTGTGCGCCCGGGGCCGGAAGCGGCGGGAAAACGGGAAAATTGCAGCTACCTGGGGCTCATAGCAAAATCGAAGTTCGAAGTAACCCCTATCCCATTCTCTCAATCGCATTATAACTGTAGAGTGAAAGAGATAAAGCTCGGTTTCGTCTCTAGTAAAACTAACCCACCTGGCAACACTGGCATTGCTCGGCCCATATTAATAACAATAAGGGTTATACGCCCAGCGAAATGGTGCCAACAGACGCGCCATTTCAGATTTTAGTGCGCATTCATAAATATTATTGTCAATTTTTCGTGTTTTGTTTGCACTGATTATACTCATTTTTATTTGAACATGAAGCGAATAACATGACTGTTGCTTTTCTCCCGGGAACTTTCTAATTTTTAAGGATAAATATAAAAGTAGGTACTATAGGTCCGCCTCCGAGCTATAAACTACTTATATTTGTGCCAAATTTCACATCAGTTGGGTTAGGCTTTGAACCGTGAAAACGAAACAAACAGACAAAGAAACTCACTTTTGCATTCATGTGTTAGCAAGGGTTGAGTCTGGTGAAATTTAGGGCATGAATGGGTTGAACGGTTTTTGTGTGGTAGAACCACCCCTCAGCCGTCTCGCTCGGCTCGGCCGGTAGTATCACCGTCTCCCATGGCATCTCGAACCTCTACGAGAAGTACCACCTATATTGAGTTTCGCTTGGCTTATTTGCATTTGTTAAGCCGAAGGAATATATGATATGATAAACATAAATTACCATAAGCTATCAAGATGCAAATCTTTAAGCTTACGTCAATCCCGTACATGCTTTCCATATTTCATTTTCTTTCGGCTTTATTAAGCCCCATGCATACAACTTAGCTCGCTCCCCTATCCTTCAATCGCTTTTCCACCCTTTCACATTTTCTCACGTTCTTCTAGTGTTGCTACCACTTATCGCGTAGACTACATGCACGTTTGCCAAATACACCACATTAAAAAAAAAACGGGTTACGTAAGTGTCGGATTTTTAACGGCAGTGTTCCGTGGAAACGTATTCATAATACCGAAACACATAATTCTAGAAATCTTTAAGGGGTAGGGATTTTTATTTAAATTTCCTGAAAACAATGAGCGAGACCATATTATTCCATAATTTTCGCTTTGAAGTATTGGAGATAAAAGGTATCACTTGATTTTCATAAAGTACTTTATTTAATTATGTAATTTGATTTTAAAAATATACATACTATAACAAGACTTTTTAACCCCCGACAAAAGGATACGATGTCTGTGGCGTCGTTGCTCACAAACGGATGGACTGATTTGGACGCGGTTTTTTAAAAGAAAGCTGCTTTAATCGGGATGGGCCTTACTTCTCTAGGTTTCATGAAAATCAATAGGGCCGTTTAAGAGATATGAGCTCTGAAAGAAGGGGTCGCCATTATCTCACTAATCCCACTAATATTATAAATGTGAAAGTTGGTCTGTGTGTGTATTAGTTTGTTACTCCTTCACACTGCAACAGCTGGACGGATTAGGATAAATTTTTGAATGGAGATAGCCTATACCCTTGATTAACACGAAGGGTACTTTGCTTCCCGAAAAATATAAAAGTTTCCGAGGGAATAACTTTAATCGAAATCCCCTTCAAAATGTGATGGCCGAGTATTCTACGTGGACGAAGTAGCAGAAGCTAGTTTCCTAGAAAATTCTTGTTTTGGGCATTTCCTGAGTGTTGTAAAACTCGAGATGTAAGCTGGCGGGCCGCGGCTGTCTCCACTTGAACCACTGACCGTGAATATTTATGAGCGAGTCCCGGGTCCCGGGATAATGCGGATTTATTATCGCCCCCGTCTCCCCGCCGAGTTCGTTTTGTAATTAGTTTTAAATTCACCCACTTTATTATATGAATATTCTCTTTTTTAATTTTGCTGAGTAATCTGGTTAAGTTTTTCGTTGGATAGGTACGCAACTCTTGGTTGAATTGAATACTTACTTTCATCAATATGGTTTCAAGTGTAGCAACAAATACAACACAGGCGGAAAGCAAATCAAATGGTTAAGTAACTTTACTTTAGGTTTTAGGTTAGGTTGGATAGGCGGTAAAAGTCTCGCGGGACGAAGTTTTTTCGCTGATGTGTCAGCCTGGGTTTCTTTATGATCTTTCACAGGGAACCGGGGATGTGCAATTCTAATTCAATTCCGCACAAACGTTTCGAAAAACCCGGTGCAAGTCATTCTTACGAAGTGAACAATTTTGCTTGCCAGTGTAAGTGAAGGATTTTTCCATATATTTTTCTTTTCCGTT
Organism: Acleris cristana; assembly: GCA_948252455.1. Taxonomy (NCBI): domain Eukaryota; kingdom Metazoa; phylum Arthropoda; class Insecta; order Lepidoptera; family Tortricidae; genus Acleris; species Acleris cristana. The sequence goes on from OX411788.1 coordinate 3,534,170, forward strand.
TCCATGAAGAGTGAAAACGGAGTAAGAATGCTTTCTAATTTGACCTTTAACTCTTCCGCCCTTTTGCAGGGGAGTAACCTTTAGTAAAATGAGCAATGACATTTCACATTTCATTTATTACAAAGTCCTTTTAGCTGTAATAATCGTGTTGTTTTTAACAAGTCTCCATCACTGTCAAGTAAATAACGTTGACGATACGATAACATGTCAAGATCAATATGGTTTTACCGCGTAGAATAGAGCCCTTAACTGTTTTGTAATTTAATATCTCTGCTGCGATCGTTAGCATGAAGAATCATGATATTGGATATATTTACTAATAGGTTGACATTTAACTGTGCCGCGAGGAGATAACACTCGGTGGGCGGAAGTTCTCTACGTAGGGATAGAAATAGATCTTTGTTTCATATATATCCAGTACTCGTGTCGGTGCCGCACGTGCTCCGACACAAAAGAAATGTCAAAGCTTCTTGCAGTTTACCTTAAATGGGTTCCGTTTCATACAATACGCGTTGCACTTTAAGAATAAATTAAGAGGTATTTGTATCTAGCGTTATGAGTTGGATGTAAGTGATATAAAGATGCTATTATATGCTATTGTACAATAATGTGTCGATCTAGAACTGTTTTGCAATAAAAAGTATTTTTATCACTGTGGCTTGCCATTTTATTGCGAAAATGGTTATGGAAATGGCTTATTTTTGCGTAACAGTATCCCTATTAAATACCCCCTATATAACGGCGAACATTTTTGTTTAGTTTCCTCTCAATCGGAATGAAAATTTAGTTTTTAACGGTACCAATGGCACCCTCGAACTATAGGCGCACTCGGGTTGTAATTGATCACTTTCATCCCTTGGTTGACAATCTACTATATATTAAATGAAGTGACCGAGTGAATGTTTGTTAACATTTGCATAATATTCATCTCCATTTCTTTGACTAGATACCCCTGGCGATACCAATAAGATTCCTTATGTTTTTGTGCGGCAATTAATTATTCCTTAAGAATAGGAAATTGCTTCCGGGACCCAGGAGAAATAGCGTCAAGTGTGCAAGTGAAAGGCGAAGGTTACACTTGACACTGATGGGTCTCCGCGAGATCGTGGGCGACTATTGTTGAACTCTCTGTTATAGCTGACGGGTTGATGACGCATTTGGAGTACGTATTTTAAGCACAGAAATTAAGGAAAACTTATTTACCAATGATGAATCTGGAATCGCGAGTGTGATTAAGCGGTTGCGGTTCTTGTTGCGCGGTTTAGTCGTATAGGTTATGCGAATTAATTTTCAAAACTACATATTACCCTTCAATCAACTCTGTCTAAATTATTAAACATTAATTTTAGTTCAAGGCCCTGGACCCAAGGACTATGACATTGTTGTCTCCGTGGTATCTGTAAATTCCTTCTCTAACCTGAGTATACCATACTCAAGTATATGTAGTACTGTAAGCTGAAGCGCTAATTAAAATAGCTCCTTCAGCAATAGCAGCGCATGTTCCTCGAAAATGAACGTGGGTTTAATATCGGGAGTCTTCAAAGCCCCGAGTAAATATTATGAAAGGTTGATTAAAGATAGCTTTCTGATGACTTCCACTGAATTCGTTGGGAGAAAAACAATTTGCTACGCAATCTTTTGGATGTAAATATCAGTTAATTATGGTTACCCAAAATACTGTCTTTGTAGTTAATTATTGACAGTTACCAAGCTTTTCTCCGGATTAATTCGATTTCACCAAAGTTTTTGAGCTGTGAACGTTGTTTTTGGGTTATACAGCTTGAGAAACAAAACAAGTCATCTCCTTTCCCTAAATGATGAGAAATTCGAAAGAAAAATTATGCTTAAAGTATTAATATACCTAGACGTAACTTTTTTTTGGATAATAATACATCGTTAATCATCAACAGTAGGGAAAATCTGTATCTTGTTTTTACTTACAAATAAATCCATTTAAGAAAGTGTCGTCTCGTCTGTCATAGACGACGCGACGTTACAGGCCATAAATCTGTGGGTACATATGAGCTATTAAGTTTATTTCTTACTAAGTTATATCTACCAACTTCATCAGCAATGTTTCTGTTTGTTGCAGGGCGGGTACCCGGCGAAGCTGAAGAAGGTGCTGATCGTGACGGCGCCGCTGTGGTTCAAGGCGCCGTTCCGCATCCTGCGGCTGTTCGTGCGCGAGAAGCTGCGCGAGCGCGTGCACACCGTGAGCGCGCCGCAGCTGGGCGCGCACGTGCCGCGAGCCAGCCTGCCGCGCCAGCTGGGCGGGCCGCTCGAGCCCGACCACGCCGCCTGGTGAGTGTAGCGAACGCCACAGCTAGTCTAGTCTATCATAAATTGGGACTGTGCTAGAAAAAAATCGGGACTCGGGTTTTCAAACGGGGACTATAAAAAAAATCGCGCGAATATCGGGACGTGTCCATAGAACACTGAAAATCGAGGCGTCCTGCAGAAAACGGGACGTCTGGCAACAGTAGTACGGACCCACCGCGAGCCAGCCCACCGCGCTTGTTAAGTGAGCCGAGGACGAGGCGATAGAGCCCAACCAAGCCCCCGCCGAGAGCTAGCGCACCCAGCTTTGTAGTTAAATATTTTCCAGTCGGCAGTCCGTCTATTGGCTTTAATTTGTACGAGGTTTTGCCCGTTGGCTACTGAATCGTATGAGAAAAATAACATTCTATTTTCTATCATACATATGTGATGAGACTTGTTATGGAACCTTTTTTCATACAAAATGGACCGGAAACATACCAAAAACTTGTTAACGACGGCTCAACTCCATTCAATGGAAACGCACCTTAAGAAGGCTGAATATTAACAGCGGGGGCTTTTTATATTGAACGCGTATCTCGGGATATCCAGTGAGTGTTGAACATCATTTCCCTTTACCCTTATCGGGTGATTGAAGCAGCGTCTTGGGCAAATTTCATAGAAATGGAATAGATCAATATGCACCGACCGGGTCGTTGTTGACAAGAATTACACGCCCACGGTTTTCGGGTTATTCTGCCCACGTGGGCATGTTTGGAGTAATACGCGTGATCCTTCCGCCCATTAGACTCAGTGGGCGTCCGCAACTGGAATTATACTCCAGTTGTTCCCTTTTAACTCTTGAGATCGTTATCGTTCCGTTTATTAACACACGGAGAGATCAATTATTATACAATATTCTCGTTGGTGTAAAGCACCTTTTGTTTGCATAAACAAACACATCACAAAAATGTTTTTCACCCATGGGAAGAGAGTGATGCCAGAGGTTCGTGACTGTTACTTATCCCGATTCACCATTGTTATTTATATCAAATGTTGCTCCTGTTCGGAAGTCCTCTGTTTTAGTATCATTTAATTCTTTGGCTACAAACCTTGTAGTAAAAGCAATGTAGTGTTGCTTTGTGCTACGACTCTTCCCCGCTGCTACGAGATCGCTACGACACCCTCTCACCGTAAGTGTGCTATTACTACATGAAAGGCCGTGTCACAAAATGGACTGTTCGGTAAAAACTACTTACGGAAGAGCTATATGTCGTTTGTACTTTGGGAACGTTGGTCTGTGCGAAAACGAAATTGCCTTTGGGACGAGCCACTCGACTGTTAGCCTTTCAAGACGCAAAAATGTCTTCAGAAAATGTGCTTCTAAAATACTTTTAAGTATATTTTTAGGATAAATGTAGCATTCTATTTTGATGATTGTCAGTATTTTTAAGGAGTGTTTTATTTCCTTATTTACCCGACTGCCGAAGTACAAGGGTAATGTTTTTGACTTGTATGTATGTATGTATGGTTCTTTGTTCAATTGTACAGGCATTTTGAACGGATTTCGACAATCCAGGTGAAGATTTGTCTTAGCGTCGCGGGAGATACTGGGTACTTTTTTAAATGTGAGATTGGCGAAATTAAAAATCCATACATGATAACTAACCTTATATTGACGACATAATCCAAAAAGCAGTTGGGTTTTCATTAAGCTTGCTTTTTGTAAGCCTTATTTTGACTAAATTTCTGGTATGTTACAGGTTGGAACACTGCAAAAATTGTTACACAAATAACCTGCAGAACGCGAAGTTAGACGGCGTTATTGACGAATATGTAATCAGCAACCACATACCGCCGGTCAAACCACAAAATGGTAAGTCGCTTATAAAATAATAGGATCTCGACGGGTTTTAATGACACGGCCTTGAATCTCGAGCACAGCAAGATCGATGGCCATTAAAAGCACGTCACACAACTCTTTCCGATACTTCGCACTTCAATAAAATGCTCGTTTATTTTGTGATCGTTCTGGAAAACATCGCGTTGGTAGAATTAATCGTTACGCTGAAGTGGGTTGCAAGGGCGTTTATCTTGATGATTAAACCCTCAGGACGTGTGAGTATGTCAGAGTTCGCGGGCGCTCGTGAGCCGGCTCAATGATGGAGCCTAATGAAGCGGAGCACCCCCGGCCGTGTAAAGTGGGCATTCTTTTGTCTCTTCATCTCGTAAAGGGCAGTGGCCTGTTTTAGTATGCGGCGTGTTGTACCGGGTATCCTGGCGCGAGATAAAAAGGTTGTATAGGTAATTCACCGTTCCTTGAGTGTGGTGATTTTCATTTGTTTAATAGACCTTCGAAATTTGAATTGGAATTCTACGTTCGTGATCTCATAGCTCAATACAAAGTACATGCAAGAAATGGGAATAGTTCTATGCAGTAAAATCCAATCATAACAAATTGTTACACATGACACGGTGATTATGTAAGATTGAATGTTAGGCGATTGTTATCCGATTATTCATGCTAACACGTATTCAAAGGCAAGGCTGGATTGATTTAGTTCATTTGTTCCCTAGTTTGGCAAAAGTTGCTCTCGAAATAAATGGGCGTTGGGTTATTGAAACAAGATATTTCTAAAATAGACTGTTAAGAGGAGGAGAGGGGATTACGAAGAAAGATTGATTTCTTTACTTCAGCAATATATATAAATACATAGATGCACGTTTAATTTTTCAGTACTTTTTTTTAAAGAGGCCCTACTGTAAGAACACGATTTTGACATAGACAGACAGCCCCTGTTATTTTCTACTCGTATATGCCAAAGTATATTTGTATATTTTAAACTATCGGCTAACCTTGCTTGTCGGTTGTCACTTTAATCTTTGTTTTAATTGGTTTATCATTATTAGCAGCGTGTTAAGATTAGGACGTTAGTGACAACTGGCGAAGTGCCATCTTTCGCAAGGGATCGACACATCACGGCTTTAAGAGATAAATGTAATTAGTAGGGTACGCAGTCCTATTGCTGGAACCACCCTACCTACCGATTATTGGGTTCGACAACTTTATTTACTGGATATCAAATTCCGGGTGTAATCCTATTAAATAATTATTTAAAACTATTGACTCCAAAAATCTTGTTTAATATTTTTATCTCCGGGAAACTTTTTCAATTTTTCTTACCCCAGAAATAGTAATATTACTTTTTAAAAAACCTACTATTCTCAAATGTTGCGGTTACCAATGAACAGCTTTATTTAATAGACAAATTTAATAGCTTATTTACATAAACAAAGACGCATAAATACTTAATAACTTTGGGAAGTTTCACATCTTACATAATTTTTAAGACGCAAATCAAGAAACAATACAACTTTCTCTTAGCGAGGAAGACACGCGTGTACGCATAGATTATAATTATATTGAAGGCGATGCGACTTCAATTGTGATTTAATTCTTACGACATTTCCCTTTATTCATTAATTGGTTTCATTATGGTATCTGCACACGTTGGCTCTTACCCTCATTTGATTTGGACAGGAAGGTACAATTGTAACTACTAACTTCCAAAGGCTAAACAATAACAAACATTACCTCATGCGAACTTCTCACCCTCATAAGTACGATAAGAAAATTGAATTTGCTGGAGCGGTCTGATTAGAATTACTTTGGAACAATTGGCGGTGTACGCCGTGTACGCAAATTATATTAAGGAAGCTTTAAATGTAGTAGTAGTAGTAAAGCCAACAAAATGACAACTTAGTTATGGTAAGGATTTTGACTGACAGGTCAAATCAGCATTCACAATAATTGTCAAAACTATAATTTATATGGAGACCTATATATAGACGACACGATTAGCTTACTTGGAAGAGACATGCAGACAAAGACAGTTTTTGCATATAAACATAATAAATAATATAGCAACGCCGATGCGATTTCGAAAACTGTTACCTGTTGATTCTTGTTTTTGCTAAAAGACGTTCATTTCTTGCTCTGACGCGTAATTACGACGATATCTGCCGAAAACTTTTATAATTAGGCTAAGGGAAGTGACCTGTGGAATGACGGATGATTTATATCGGGATTCTTTTACAGACTTTTACTGTAAGTACTTAATGTTGGATAAAATAATAATTGTTTTGTTGTACCTTGTTGCAATGGTGACGTCTCTTAGGTCGCTCTTTAAAACTACGATTTTAAGGGATATAAATCCGTAAAACATGAGTTTTTTGACGATACAAGCCTATTCAGTTAAGAATATTAGTAGTAAGTATTTATTATACCAATTTTTTGTAAGAAACTATGATTGTTGTCTCTATATAAGCCAGGAGACGAATAACAACAACAAAAATGAATTGACCGACCCACTTACAGCCTCCTCTTTTTGGGTTGTATCATTATACTTAAGATGGCAGTTTTTTAGAATTAACACTAACGTGTCTTGAGAGGGGCATCTTACTCAAGATCAGGGGTCGATTTTGTATCTTATTCAGTGACATTAGTTAACCAAAATGAGCGAATTTTGAATTTCTAAGTGGTAACTAAAGACCGTTTTACTAATCTCATCTTAGTTGAGGTACCAAGATAAACGTAAACGTTAAGCCATAGAAAACTGTCAATTTTTGTCGCATCTTGAGACTAGCCTTGCAGCCGAGATCGGTTTCGGTAACACACTTGTACACTATATAATCGCTTGATTTAATTTTCATTATAATTAATCACTAATGCTTCGTAAGATTTAAAAGAAAACTCCATGTTTATTAATACGGCCATTATTATGTAGTAAAATAGATCCTACCGACTGCGCCAAATAATTACGAACTTTAAGCCAAGCTGTGTTGCTGTTAATGGCGAAATAGAGGACGGGTATTAGTGGCAGGGTTAGCAGTTACTACATTAACAGGGTAAGCACTGGGTTATGCTTGATGACTACGTCTTAGACCCTCGTATCAAGTGATGACATAAAATAAGACATAAGACGCTTATATATATGTAAAATAAAATTACTTAAGAATATTTTTTTACTGACCACAGTAAAGTTTTTCTTATAACTAACTAAAAAAAATAACTAAAACTAGAGTACAATTTATGACAAATTTCGTCTGGGCCTTAACTAGGTTTAAAACCTGTATCTATCTTACAGAGCTCTTTATTATGTTTTCTAACCTTTCTAGCTACGATATCATTCAGTAGCAGTTATGTTGCCAAATAAAGCCCGAACAGCGTCTGTCCTGTAGCTATATTATTAGTATTATAAAATAAATTAAAATTTTAACCTTGGAGAGACACTGCCTATTTTCGTTCGCACATGTGCTGAAGTGGTATCCCTGTTCCAGGTATGATCGAGCACGAGGCCCGGGACCCCAGTGACCGCGCGCGCGCCGACCACGAGCCAGCCATGCACATCAGTGACCGCGATACGCCCCCCTACACCTGCGACCCCACCCCCCTTAGGTAACCCTTTACTTTATACACGCGCGTCACAGATTAGGTAACATGATAACAGATAAGATACTAAGGGCCACTTAAAGCAACAAAATATCGTTTTTTCGTTGCGAACTAGCGAATTATAATGGATAAAATTTTACTATATCGTTTTTCGGAGCTCAGGCTATCCCCAAACAAAATTTTATAAAAATCATAATTTTACAGCGGTTAAACCTTGATGGCGTAACAGATAAAAACTTTTTCTCATTTATAATATTTAGTACTGATAAATATAATTTACACACGGAGACTCACCCCACCCTTTTATTTAATTTTGCACAATTACCTTTTTCCTTAAAAAAGTTGTGGGTTGATTATGATTAAGTACACTTTATTCACTGAACGAGTTAAAATGTTCCCTATCATTGGCAACCCTACCATTACCGAGCGAGCGACGAGCAATACATTAGCGAGCGGTAAGTGATTCCGCCGAGCACCCGCGGGACGGCGCCCGCTCACCAGTAATTATGTATTAATATTATATACACGCGCCAAAGCTTCTCGATTTCCGGGGATAGGTTTAATAAAGTTATAACAAGTTATTGACGGATTTACGGAGTTTGTAAGTCTAAGATGGTGAGACGACTCAGATGCATTTCGAAGCAGACTGGGCAGAGATGGCTAGGACAGAGATAATTGTAAAGCAGTGTCCCACTGCTGGGCAAAGGCCTTTTCTTTTTCAAGCTACCTACTGCACTAGTAGACAAAACAGATGCTGTCATTTCGTACAAATTCAACTTATCTAATACTTATTCATATTAGCGTTCAACTTTTTCAAGACTGAATACGTAACCATAGATTTTTTTTGATCCGGAATAATGAACCTTTCAAATGGTATTTTGAATAGGTGTCTGTGGTTCCAGAGATCACTTGTCGGATAGATTCAAACTCTCAAAACTCGCACTCTCTTTATAATATTAATATACATTATCAATGTAGATCTGACTTTAAGGCACTTACTCTTACTTGTTTCGGATTTCATCATTCAATCTCTTTCTTACCTACAGTTAAAGGTAGCAACCCTGTGTCGTTGAAACTATAGATTATCTTCTATATAATAATAACAATAAAAATGAATCGCTAAATGTGTTGCTAAGCGCAAAACTCGAGAACGGCTGAACCGATTTGTCTGATTTCTTTTTTGTTGTGTTCGTCATTGTCAAGACAAGGTTTATATGAAAGAAAATAATTGAAAAATCCACTGGGAAATTCAGTACTTTGCAGCAGGGCGAAGCCGCTGGCGGGCCGCTAGTAATTTATAAAACTCGCCCACCTCACCGATTGACATACTTACCACAAATGTATTAATTATTGTAATATATGCAATTATTATTTGACGACGCGGTTAACCCCGTTGGTAATGAATGACCCTGCCTATGTATAGGCATGTGTATGAATATCCTTGTTTATTACTTATAATACAAGCCTAGTGCTTAGTTTGGGACTAGCTCAGTTTCTGTGAGATTGTCCCTCGATATTGAATTACTTACGGAAATTACATGTACCTTGTCGTTTTAACATCAGATTACTATTTCATACGAAATTGAATTTGCATTTGCATTGCTTGCGCGACTAAGTACAAAAGTGGTGAACTACTGACACGTATAAACGGACGTCAAACTACAATAAAATAAGACAGAGTTAATCTTGACATCTGTCATTTTAGTACAAATTATAACCTCAAACCCAAGAACAGGTTAAAGATTGTACTGCGGGCTTATTACGGTCGTGTTTATCGATGTGCATTAACGTGGATAAAGCATCTGCCTCTTTCTGACCAGTTAGTAAGTGCGAGAGTGACGGATGCTTTTTCCACCGCGATAATGGCGATCATAAGACCCAACCGACCGAATGACAGATGTCAGGATATATACTTCTTATCTTTCGTTTACTGTAGGTCACGTATTAAATTAAATTCCCAACAATTAGATTTTTTGGGATCGATAGATTTGCATAAACATTGAATTGATTTTTTTATTCAGTAGTTTCTGTATGTACCTTAATTTGGACCTAGGAAAAGATAAGTATAAGATTCTTAATATATGTTGTCATTTTCAGGCATACACATGGTTACAATGGCGACATGAAGGGCAGACACATAAACTCGGGAGACGAGGACGATTTAGACATAAGCAGTGAGTATACATCACATTTCATTTGCTGCAAAGCGTGGTTAAAGGCTGGAATTATAAGTCAAAATAATAAATAAGTACTTACTGTTATAATGTTGGTACATATTTATATCTTTAATTAAAGGACTACATAACATCGTGTTCTGCTTATCAAGATCAAAATAATGACCCCATCCTGTAACCACCTTACGGGTCCATTCATTATCTACAGAGAAAGGAAGTTCATAAGGAAAGGCTTCATAAATATATTATTAAAATAATATTTTTAAGAAGCCTTACTTTAAGTAAATATCGAACCGAATTTCCCATCCCCGATTATCTATCATATTATCAGCTCTTGACACCACAATTTTGCATTGCCACCATTTACATATGCATTCCAAATGTCTGCCCATTTCTGTAACAGGAACCGGTTCTAAAAAGATTAGCTAGATTTCAAGTAAATGGGGTGGTCAGCGAAACTACGTCGCGTCTAACACTTTTTTGCCAAATTTTACCCAGCCCTGCGAACTCCTTGTGCTTGACAACAAACCTCTTCTAAATAAACAAACCATAAACGTATTAAAAAAAAACTGGATGACTTTGACGCAGTTATAAGTGTCATGTCACACTTTTTGTGGATAAGTAAATAAAAAATATTGTAACATATTTTATGTTGCGATATTCAAAAAAAACCAAATGGGAACTAAATCGAATGTGACCTTTGCTGGTATGTTTGACGTGAATACTTTGATAATTAATGTATTTGTTAAAATCCTAAATCGCGATGGGGCAAGTTTTGAAACGCATATGTAGTTGCGGTAAATAGCTGTTTTGTTTAAAAGTACGTTTAACTCGAGTTGGAATACGTTTCTTATCGATACCATTCGTCGGTTACGATAACTGCTTCAAGTACGCTTGCGAGAAGCAGCCAGGCGCGGACGTAAACTGAAACTATGATACAAAAAAATGTTGCATTTATGTTGTTATTGTTAAGTGAGTTATTAATTGTAGTTTTTATCGTCCGTACAAGAAAAACACTCAGCAGTGGTAAATCCGCGTTTGATTATTTGTTTTTTAACCTTCAAGTTTTAAGTGGGGGTCTTTCCGTATTAACTATAAGTCATCAAGTCACTTCTTGATGTTGCTTCAGCTTCACGATGTTCAAAGATAAGAAAAGATAACGTTTTTCCCCAACTCTGGGTTGGCACGTGTACTTATATCTTATGACGTAGTTATAACTCTTTTAACTTTTGTAGCAACCTGAAGCTGTCTTAAAACCCTCATGGTCTAATTTAAGGAGCCATGATTAATTTCGTGGCATGGTAGGTAAAGTTTTGATGGCATTATTGGAAATGCGCGTTTATCGGCTCAGGGAACCAGAAATATGTAGCTTTCAATTCTGATCCTGACCCTGTGATTTTCCAATGTTTACTTGAGTCAATACTGTCTTTCGAGTCGCCATTCGAGAAGGTTCGTACCAGCCAGTTAGAGCTTAAACCGGCGTTTCGTCGGCGCCCGTCTGTGGCGTATTGTTTGCTCTGTTTCTGATCACGAACCAGCGACGCGAATAAGCTTTCATTATTTTAAACGAAACCTCCGTCGACTACCGAAGCGTGTTCCATTGAAACTCATCCCACTGTCCTTTATATTGTCAATTAATAAATACCTTTTGTCTCCCGTAACAATGACGAATTCAATCCATTTTGCTTTTGAACTTTCACTAGAGCCAATTTGTCCGAATCTTTCTGAAATAAGCTATCTGCTTTCGTTGTCGGATGACCTTTTCTATGTTTGATTAGAATGGGAAGGTATAATGGTCGCCTTTATTGGACTGTTACCATTGTTAGATATATCGAACTATTATTGGATTTGTTGTATTGAAATCGATATTCAATTACGAGCTGAGTGCTGGCACCAATTCTCGGGGTATTGTGATCGCTCGGAATAGACGTGTGAACTCGCCATTCAGTTAATCCCCTATCTTTGATATAGGCATCATGTACAAATTGAACGCCTGAAAATTACTGAGTGGAGCTAGAACCCAGATACCGGAAAAATATTATCGCATAGAGTCAACGTCACAAGTAAATGATCAGATCAATCATGACAGTTCAAAGCCGCGTAAAAGCGATTAGGAAAACTCGCCTGTAATACATACATACATATATAAACTCACGCCTTTGTTCCCAGAGTGGGGTAGGTAGAACTACAGAATTACCTACAACTCTAAAAACTTGTTGATAATTTTATAAACTCGCCTGTAATACCTTATACTGAAATAATATCTTAGCTTACATGGCCTTAGAAATTGTGAGCCGACTCGTCTATCAAGAGAGGCTTAGAAAGTGTCAAATATGTATAAGCTTTATTGCACGTGACTTTAAAAACTGTCTTACTAAATGGCGTTAAAAAAATGTGTAGGTATTTGACAAACGGTTTTCTTTAGAAAATAGAACGTTTTCAATTTATTAAGCCGCTCGGTCAACTGTTAATATTAGTTTCCCGCCGCTAATAAAGTCCCGAACGTTATATATCGTCTATTGAATGGAGGATTTTGATTACATTCCTTAAATTTACATATGTAGGCTGAGGGAAAATGTGGAAAATTAAACCTAAAGTTGAATCCTAAGTGGGTGAACCTTTGGTTCGAGCATAGTTCTGCGGTATTAATAGTTACGAAGGTTTATAATTTCACTGAACCTTTTGAACGTCGTCAATAAAACAAGTTCCACTCCCTCCAGACCCAACCTTCATGAGTTTTTCCTCGCTCCGTATATTTTGCGTAGGTAATTCAGGCGTTTGGGGCATGTAGAAGTTTGACAACGCTCTTTACCAATTGTGCGTAAAATTTGGTAGTGGAAACGCGCCTTCGTGGATAGAAAATACTGTAGAATTTACTATTGGAACCAATTTACTACTTAAGCCGTTAGTAATTTTATTTTTTTGTGACAATCGTACCTACTCGTAAGTTTTAGAGGTTTTCTATGTATTTAAGTATTTATCTATGTATGTTGGTTTATGGTTGTGTAGAACACATGGTACGTTTAAAAAAATAAATTGATGAGGTACTGTTGAACAATTGATTAATTTTGATTTATTATCTTTAACTCGTCACCGTTATTATAGTGGCTCAACAATTTGAGTTGTAGACTACACACAAGCTTAGCTCAGGGGTGTTATTAACATAACTATGCAGTTCAGTTTACGCTGAGAGAAAAGGACGGAGCTATGTAACTGATGTAGGTCTGTCCTTTACGCTCGCCGTAAAATGAACTGCATAGGTATTTCATAATAACCCCCCAGTTTGGGATTAGGACAATTTATGTAAGATTTTATTTACAATGTACCTACTATCGAAAGTTAAGTTAGGGCCTGTTTCACAATCGACAAGTAAATTGATGTGCCAGTTAAAGTTAGCTCTCTCTTTGGCTATATTCAAGTGTAAGAAAAGGAAAGCGCTAAATTTATGTGTCAGATATGCTTTACTTGACGATTGTGAAAAAGGCCCTTTTAACCGTGTAAGTATCCCGTAGCACGCGGTACGTGGTCGTCGGGCGAGGCGTCCCCCGGGCTGTCGGACGAGGAGTGCGGCGGCGGCGGCGCGGGCGAGAGCGCGGCGGCGCTGCTGGCGCGGGTGCGCGCGCGCGGACGCCGCGGCCTGCACGCCGAGTACGAGGAGATCCGCGCGCGCGCGCCGCCCGGCACCTTCCACCACGCCAAGTCAGTTGGTGTAGTTGCACCACTCAATATACCCCCAACTACCTAACCCTCTAACCGATCCTTTCCATGTTCAATCCAAAATAAGTTCTTGTTCTAATTTAATAACACACTGCCGACTGCAATGTTGTGATATATTTGCTATAAAAAAACGAGTCAAATGAGTCTAAGCTCGACGGATCTACTGTGAACTATTGAGAAGTACCAATAGTCACCTTCCGTCTCCATCATACCAGCTCGATGGTGCCATATTATTGTACTGTCATGAAACTTGCATAAGTATGCCAAATTTCAAGTCAATCTGACAATTAGAAGCATCCTAAAATTTACTTCCAAGTGTCAAATGATTGTCAAATTGTTAGTTGCAAGTACCAAGGGTTACCATTTAGGAATTTGAAAAGTTGCGACAAAAAGCCTGACATTTCGATAAAAGTCCAGACTTTTTAGTCACAAAATGGAAACATTACTCACTTAGTTACAGTGGTATGGTAGGCATTTAATATGTAGTTTTAGTACTCATAATCCATCTAACTAAAAAAAATCCGGATTAATTAAAAAGCCTGACAAAGTCCGGACTAGAGCCTAAAAGTCCGGACACGTCCGGACTAATCCAGACGCATGGTAACCCTAGTTGCAAGTGAAACTAATATAAGTGTGTTAAAATTACTTTAACCCATTATTTTTTCTGGTTCAATCAATTTTATAGCATTTAAAACAAATTCAGACTCAATTTAAGTATAAATTGATGTAAAAGTTGATCGTACCGTAACGCAGGATACAATAGTCGTGTGAGTAAAAAAGTTGATTCACTCTTCTACCAAATTTCATAAGGATCTGACAAACACTATAGGTACTCAAACTCAAAGTGATTTGTCAAAAACACACTTGTGTTAATTTATTTTTATTTAATTTATTTTGAAAGGGATATTTACAAATAACAAACATTTAGGTAACATTAAAATAACATAATGTAATCTTAATAGATACTCCTCGGAAGCAATCCTTGCAAGTGTACCTACTATTTGAAACTGTATCTAGTTGTTGATTGTTTTGAGACAGTTTATTATGTTTATGTTACATGATCGAGACATGCGCATTAGAGGGCTGTTATTATAAACATTATTTGAAACCCGAACCATAACATACAAACATACGAATGTCCACTGAGTTGACTCAGATCTCACATCATTCGATCGATAACTACTTATTAGCCTGTGGAAAGCGTACAACTATAGGGTTGTTACCTTGCACTAAATGAGGTTGTTCTGTTCTTTTTTTATATTGTATGTGATGAAGTGGACAACCATTTCAAGACCAAATTGGTCTCATTTTGTTGCAAATTTTGTCTAATTCAAGAAGTCCGTAGTAACTTTTGCAGTAACCGTGCCGGTAGTAAAAATTAAAAAAACTGAAGAAATGTAGAACATTTCAAGGTTTTTCAAATGTTTAACAATGATCCGGAGGACTTTATAATTGGAAAAACTTGGGATTGTCATCATAACCAGTTCATATACAACACTGAAAAATCAACAACCTCATACACTGAGCAAGGCAAAATGTACTAATTCCATGGGCTATAAATAATAATTCGGTTTTTATACATTGTGCAGCTTGCATCTTCTAATGTAAACAACAATCCCTAAAATAGCTCTCAATAATTTGCTCATACGCAAGATTTATTGCCAAACCATGACGTCTGCGTGTCAGGGATGTCAACAAGCGGCGGATCAACAAGTTACACGTGCCGGTTAAATGCTCCGACTCGGAAATAATGATTTGAGCATTTCATTGGATTTACTGGCTATTGTTAGATTGAATAAGTAAACAAACTGATTTGCGGCGTATCTTGTATTCAAAATTCAAAAATTCAGTAAATTGGCCACATGTTGGCTCTTTTACACGTCGGTAATATGGAGTGAATCTACTAGCGCTTAGGACAAGACCATCATTGCGTAGAAGAAGCGCCGCAAGAAAATCTAACAGAAAGTAATTTCTTCCAATCATAAAATACAATAATACTTAAAAGTAATATTACAAGGTAATAAAGTAATAAATAATTATTTTAAACCTAACACAAATAAAATCATTACAAATGTAAGCTCAATAACATTCAATTAAAATAGTAACTAGGAGAACAATATGACGAGGTCTCTACGTCAGGAACGATAATTAAAGCCATCACCTCCCTCAACCATGTGTTCGGGAAGGTGGCGACCCGATCAACGACGCTGCCGTAAGCAAAGACCTTTGAGTAAGCATGCTCATGCTGCCGGACAAAATATATAAATATATAAAAAAGTAGCTGTCCGGCGAGAAACATCAAAATGTGTTCTCGTTTCTAAAGTGCCTTGTGCACAAGAACCAATAAAATTACAAAGAGAAAAAAAACATTAGGTAAATTTAAATTTAAAATGTCTACATTATTGGCTTAAAGGTATTTTGCAATAAACGCTGCCCAGTGCTCAGCTATTATAACCATAATTACACTACTTAAAAACGTCTTTATCATCTAGGAAGTCATTTACAGTATAATATGCCTTACCCAGCAAGCAGCACTTAATGCAAGATTTAAATTTATTGAACAGCATATTGGCAATATCAGTAGGTATTATGAAACCGCGATTAGATTGCGATTGGAATAGCTTTCAATTCATATGCACTTTGACGTAAAAGTATATGGTAAAACTGTCATCTCTAATCCCTTTCTAA
Source organism: Acleris cristana (assembly GCA_948252455.1). Taxonomy (NCBI): domain Eukaryota; kingdom Metazoa; phylum Arthropoda; class Insecta; order Lepidoptera; family Tortricidae; genus Acleris; species Acleris cristana. Next base: position 3,550,457 of record OX411788.1, read on the forward strand.
TCGTGGCTAGATAATATCTTATTGTAGTAGCGTATACAGTTCCCCACGAACGATGTGCTTACTTTAAGAAGGCGTTGACCTGGGACTACGAGTTTTTTCATTTGTTTATACCGTAAGACTATCCTATTGTACGTCCCATCGCTCATTCCCAAAATTCCAGAATTTCAAAATACTCAAAAATCCAGATTCGAAATATGGGATGAAGATAATAAAGAATTTCTGGTATTTCGGGAATGAGCGCTTCCTACTAATAATATAAATGTGAAAGTTAATGAGGATTTGTTTGTTGTCTTAGCATGAAGCGATGAACGGATTTAAATGTTAATTTAGCACATTAAAATAAATAGTCTATATTCTGGAGTAGGGTAGAAGTAGGTAGCGTTTGTGGCCACTGGACCCTTTTTGGCCACTTTAGGTTGAAATGAGTATCAAAAATACAGTAAATTTTAAAACAATATTCATAAATACTTAGGACTGAGGATTATTATAAAGGTAAAATATTTATTTTTGTAATTTCACAATACTTTACATATTAGTTAAAATTTAAAATGGCCAAAAACGGTGTAAAGATTGCTAAAACCGGTATTTCTACTCTATTAAAGGATCTCTTTTTTAAATCCAGCGCTGCCAGCCTGCTGCCTGTTTTTTTAACCAGTTTGCTGAATTACATTTTGTCCCGGTCAAGTGTTAGTTGACGATAAATAAATAGTTCTACAAGACCGAAGTCGCGGGCAAACGCTAGTAACATAAAGTTGCCCGATTGTTATGTCCAACCGTTTCTGTTGAACCGTTGAACCATTAAATTGGTCCGATTTTTTATTCGATTTCTCTGAATGAGTTTCAGATGGCATCTCCGGGACTAAGTACCGATTGTTCGATTCACTGATCAAACGACCGGATATTCCCAAAGATCTATGGGCATAGTTGTTGAAGTGTTATGTAATTTTCTTCATTATTGGGTGACTGTCCATCCATAACTTATCTAGCGCATTATTTTCTTAGAAATTATCTTGACTTTTTTTAAGTAATTTGACTAAGATTAATATAACTAATAACCAGTAATTGAATTATATCTCCTAAAGCGAGTTACCGAGCATTAACCCTATGTACTAAGGGTTGCAACTTGTCACTAATACGCTGGTAAACATCTTAGCCTAATTGTGCAAAATGGTTACAGAATGGTTACACCCGTATTAACAAACAATACTTAAGGGATCATTCTCTGAGTAAACGCACTGCGTTCAACACAGCAGCTTTGTGATTGGTCCTTTTTGATCGGCCTTTTGTTTATGAGACGATTTGAACCACCCTGTGCGTTCGTGAGCACTGTGAGACCTCATAGGGACGTTTGTGAATACGGGTGTTAGAGTTGTAGGTAATTCTGTAGCTCTGCCTACCCCACTCTGAAAACGAAGGCGTGAGTTTATGTATGTATGTAACCCTATGTATGAATTTGTTTTCAGATTGCCAAGCAACCTAGCCAAGAACCGGTACACGGACGTGCTCTGCTTCGACCACTCGCGCGTGCTGCTGTCGCAGACGGACCCCGACGACCCCACCACCGACTACATCAACGCCAACTACGTTGACGGGTACAAGCAGAAGAATGCCTTCATTTGCACGCAGGGTGAGTTATAACGTAGCGGTTGGTTCAGTTTTTAACGCGTTTACACGCAACGTATAGCGTTTTCCTGAGTTATATCGTTTGTGCGTTTTAACAGTATGCGAGTGTTGTATTGAAGAGACTCTGAAAATTGATCTAGTTACGCTTTTTGGGTACTCACGCATCGGTTTTCGATATGACACACCAAAAACCGGTCAAGTGCGAGTCGGACTCACGCACCAACGGTACCGCCATAGGTAATTATTATATTTCGATTTGAATTCGATTTTGAATCGAATCAGTGCAAGCCCAACTCACACTTGACCATTTTGTAGTATTAATTGTTTTTTTTTTAAAGATTTGTACTATAATCATACCAAATTTGACGCTTGTTTGTTTTACCGTTGCGATTAAAAAAGCGTTTCTTGTATGGGAGTCCCTTTGTTACTTCACTTTCTTAATTATTTTTTTTGTAAATCCGCCGTAGTAACGCATATTCTTAAACAACCCGCTATCTATTACGGTTTAAAAGATACAGTTCTTTAAAGTTAGGACTGACGGACAGCGTAGGGATATTAATAGGGTCCTGTTGGGCTCTCTTCGGGTACGGTACCCTAAAAAGCGTCATATATTTTGGACTTTTAGAACCTTTCCTTCCTCAACACCACTTCTAAGTATCACTGCACACGCCATACTTGCGGACGTTTTCCCATTTAGCTCTGTGGTTATTCTAGAACCAAGGTTATAAATAAAACATTATTAGTAATGGCGATTTAGCTGAAACAGTTCGATAAACTTGCGTAACAATAACAATAATAGCTCGTTATTTTTACTGAGAACATTGGTTTTCCCATCCTGAATAAGCAGACAATTTGGTACTGAGAAACTGTAAACGTTTCCTTCAACGCTAAGTTTCCTGGAACGATGGGAAAGCGGTTATTTTGGCAAACAGCGGGTTCCAGGTAAAGTTTGGCGCGGCGCCACCGGCGGCGCTCGGTCGTTTTGATGCGCCGCTTGATTGATGACCGGCGGAAAATGAGCGAGTTCCTCGCTTCAATTGTTAGGGAAATGAAACGCATTTACTTGGCCTTCATAAGCGCTAAAAATGTTGACTGTTGAGTTATGCTACTTTAATGAAGTTAGAATATTATGAATAAACTGTGATGACGAGTAAAGTAGGTACTCTAGAGATAATGTTGAAGACTTTAGTACCCTATCGTAATGATCTTCAAAATAAACATATAACGAGTACGATTTGGAAATGTTAATATTATAATAATGAGTAACAACGTGCTCAAAATTTTCATTGGTCGATTGTACCATCGTTTACTTAAATTGTTGAGCGATCATAGAAGCAAGTCGTTAGAACATAACTACGTCGAAATAAGTCATTGGCATCCTGCAATTCTGTATTGTCTTGTAGTTAATGTTGTTGACTGTATCCATGGAAAAAGTCGATGGAAAAAGTTGTGTGTTATCTGTCATCAAATGCCAATTTAAAATAATGTTGATGTTCAGAATTATGCCATCCATATCCTTTCTTTGTGCTCAAAGTAGGTACTTCAGTTTAATATACTGTCCTTGAAGACCCCTTCAGCAATTATGAAAGCCTTCAAGTTTCTATTCGCTCTTATGCGCTCTTGATTAGAACTAACCAATTTTACTTAAGCTTAAGATCTTTAACACTTGACGCAGTGTGTATGTTATTACATCGTGTTGTAATTAAATCTCTTCCTATTCCAGGTCCCCTCCCCAAAACGTTCGGCGACTTCTGGCGTATGGTATGGGAGCAGGGCACGCTGGTGATCGTGATGACGACGCGCGCCGTCGAGCGCGGCCGCGTCAAGTGCGGGCAGTACTTCCCCGTGGCGCCCGGCGCGCGGGCCGTGCACGGGGGCTTCGCGGTCACCGCCGAGGCTATCGAGCAGGAGGAGGACTACACTGTGACGCATCTGCTGCTCACTGATCTGAGGGTGAGTGAGTCGGAGAAGGTGCGGAGGCTGAGCAGGATCAAGGAGCTTCACAGTTACTAGTAAAACCATCAAGTAGAAGGAGGACTATACTGGGACACATTTGCTGCATACTGGCGAGAATGACGTTTACTACTTTACACGGCGAGTCGCCCACCGTATGTTTAGGCGTGGATCCGTGCTCGTTCAAGAACTGCTTAAACACGAATCCGTGCCAAAAGTATGTGATTACTTTTTATCAGATTTTCTGTCTGAAGTCTAAAATAGACTGTACTGATTCCCAAATAATAAACAAACCAATAACAAAAATCTTTTATTTTACATTCAAAATAAAAACGAATTTTTAAGGTTACTACTCGCGTTAATTCGCCGGTCCGCCGCACTTGTCAAATTAAAAAACCGTTTCCGCATACGAGAGGTTTATAAGCCTACTACTTTTCACTATTTTAACGTAGCTCAATTTACGTAGCGTCGGCAAATTTTGAGTTGAGTATATTTCAGCGGGACGCTACACGCTGTTGCCACCCTAATTGACGTTTTTTTCCTCCATATTTGTTATAATAATGTATTAGAGATCTTCAGATTTATTGAGAGGTTGAATGGTTATTGCAGACGGAGCAGACGCGGCGCGTGTGGCACGGGCAGTACACGCGCTGGCCGGACTACGGCGTGCCGGGCGGCGCGGGCGGCGCGGGCCGCGCGGCGCCCGTGCTGCGCTTCCTCACCGCCGTGCGCCGCGCGCAGCAGCGGGCGCTCGCTGAGTCAGTACCTCATATCTTGACTCGTTTATAGGGTTACCCCCTTACTAATAAACGTTGAGGTGGTATAGCTATACAGTCTGTGAGCAGTTAGAAGATGCTTCGTGTTTGTACTTCTCTCTCACTCGCTCTTAATAAGAGCGTATGAGTGCGAGTGAGAGACAAGTACAAACCCGAAGCATCTTCCAAGTGCTATCGCACTGTACAATGTTTTGTCCTTATCTGTCATTGTGACATTGTATAGCTATACCATCGTTACTCAACGTTCATTAGTAAGGGGGTTAGGATTTTGGTAGTGGTTATAGAATCCGTGGAATCGCTATTTCCTAATTATTATGTGTTCACTTTGATTTTCGACTTCGGTATAGCCTCCTAAGGCCCAACGAAGAATTCAGCATGTAGTCACTATGGCCCGTAGTCCTACCAGTAGTACTATTTTATACTCATTCAGACCCAATTACTTAAAAAACAAAATAGCGGGATTTCTATTAAGTCCTACTGGTAGGACTGTGGTACGCTATTGGCGGGTTTTCTATTAAGTCCTACTGGTAGGACCATGGTACGCTATGACAACACAACTGTCGAAGGAGCTGGGTATGAATGACAAAGTTAATAAGTACTATGGGTAGGACCTTGGGCCTTAGGAGGATAGGCATTTTCCAAAATAAACTAAATACTTTTTTAGCTCGATCGATCCATCCATACCTATTAATATTTGTTTGTTTGTAACGCTTTCACAATGGAGATATACTCCGTGCCGAAATTAATTTAAACTGGTTTAGCGATTTAACGAATGTGAATGCCATAAAATACGATGTATGTTACGTTTTCAGTTTGGGCGACGCGTGGGCGGGGCACAGTAGAGGTCCGCCGATAGTGGTGCACTGCTCGGCAGGGATCGGCCGCACAGGTACGTACCTTATTGCCCTTATTGATTCACAATTGTATAATTTTACGACAGACTTGTGTCATTACCGCCCATGTCACACATGTATTTTGAATCAGCGGATCGTGTCTTTATGGCTACCACAACTTTTATCATCATATAACTGTTCCGTAAAAATTCTGCAAGTAATTGAAAATGCACTTTTTCCGGAGATTATTAATTTCCCGAATATCCAATTAAAATCGTTAGGGCTCTTTTATGCGCGTAGATTTAAATATATGGCGATGTGGAAAGCGTTCATGTAAAACTGTAAGAGTTCTATTAGACGCAACACGCGACGCGCAACGTGTCGCGGAACAAATCGTGCAAAGTATCGTGCAACGTGTCGTGCAACATATCGTGCAACCTGTCGCGCAACGTACCGCGCAACGTACCGCGCAACGTATCGTGCAACGAATCACGCAACGTATCGCGCAACGTATCGTGCAACGTATTGTGCACGTGTCGCGCAACGTACTGCGCAACATGTCGCGCAACGTATCATGCAACGAGTTGCGCAACGTGCCGCGTCTCCGTAAAAGAGCCTTAACCTGGCCTTTGACGCTGACCTTCCTATGCGACAGCCATTCTAATTAAGATTTCGAATTTAAATTTGATTGACAAAATATTAAAAGTTCTTCACTTAAAATCTGTCAGGCACAATACAGGTTAAAAGCCATTTCCGAGAAGATGAATGTTTCTGTTGACCGTATGTAAAGCTATGGCACTGGGCAGGCACGTTCCTGACGCTGGACATCTGCGCGTCGCGGCTGGCGGCGGAGCGCGTGGTGGACGTGCGCGGCGCCGTGGAGCGCGTGCGGGCGCAGCGCGCGCACTCCATACAGATGCCCGACCAGTACGTGTTCTGCCACCTCGCCGTCATCGAGTACGCGGTCAGTATAAGAGCATGAGAAGTGAAGAAGATTTTTATTTTTAAATTCAACTCATTATAGCCTTGGTATGTCTAAGCACTGACACACCTCGGACAATGGCGATAAAATGTATGAAACAAATGCGTTGCTACGCACACAGTCTAAGCTCGTGTACGTGAACGCGTACCATGCTTGTGTGAGTGAGATAAGACATGCTAGGGTTGCCGCCATTAAAATTTAGTGCGTTCGCGAATCGGGAACGCAATATGAGATGACCTTGTAATAGCGGCGTTGAATTATTTTGTAGTATGCTTGTAATTAATTATAAACAAAAACATTTTTAACTCTATTTTCTGAGATTATTATTGACCGAAGCGTTAGCGAAGGTCTATGTTTTGACTCGACCAATTTGCTTTTGTATGTCCGGATGTTCTCCTCTCTCTTAACCGATTCTCATGAAATTTTGAGAACAGATTCTAAGTTTTTTTTTTTGTCGATCCAGTTTTTGAATCTTCTTTAAAATGCGTAAGTTGGTATGAAGGATAAGCGCCAATACGGGCTTTGGCGCGACCATTGTGAGTTTACTGCGATAACGACTCAATGAACTAAGTATTTTTCAATTAAACATTTTATAAACTTAACGCGAGGTGTACAGGGTAGTGATTCTCTCATATGCAAAGGTGAGCGAATGCAGGAGTGAAGTCCAAGCGGCGAGTTTAAGTAGTCCCGTCAGAGCGAGCAAAATACATTTTAGCGCGTGCATTATCAATTAGGCAGCCTTATACGTTCGAGAAGCCATGCTACCAAATTGAATACACGCGCTGAAATGTGTTTTGCTCGCTCTGACGGGACTACTTAAACTCGCCGCTTGGACTTCACTCCTGCGTTCGCTCACCTTTGCGTTTGAGAGAATCAATACCCAGCTCACAAAGCCACTAGTTATAAGGGTGTTTATTAAACTATCTTATTTTTAATAAGTACCATTATTTACCTAACTATCCTACTAATATTATAAACGTGAAAGTTTGTGAGTAATGTGAGGATGTGTGAGAAAAAGACGAATTCGTTTATTATACATAGGCTTTCTCATTTTCACGTTGCTTAAAAAATGAAAAGACTAATAAAGTGGCCAAAATAAACCTGTGGTTTGACTTTAACTTTCCCTTTTTATAATAGTAGCTGGAAAGAAAGAAAAATGAATCAGTTTTAATAACAGAAAGTATTATGAGTTGTATAGCATTTTATTTATAGTTGTATTGTGCAGAGACTAAAGTAACATTTTAAGAGCATGAGAAGTGAAAAATATTTTTCCTACTCCTGTACTTTTATCTGTCATTTATATAGTCACGAACACTAATATAAGAATATAGATAATATGTCCGCAGAACATTCCGTAGAAAAGTCTATCTAGTCCCCCTTAACAGCACTTGTGCTTTTTTGAGCCAAAACGATATGCCTAGCTGCCAAAGCTTACACCTAGGTTAATTGGACCAATCAAAATACTTCACCAAATTAAACCACCAATCACAATACACATTAACTGTCAATCGGAACGTTAGGTTCTTTTTGGTATGTAAACTCTTTTACTAATTTAACTCTTTAAAAAAAAACATTTTATTTGGTATCAACCAAACAGAATGCAGCTATATTAATATCGACCAATCAGGTAAAAGAATTCGCTTCTCAAATCATTAGGTGTTTTTTAGTCCTTATTTCACAAGTTAAATCGATTGTGCAACTTTTTTTTAAATATGCCACCTGGCAAGTGCACATCAATTTAAAAACAAAGTTAACCATAGATATTTTGTTGTTTTCGAATGTTTCCCGCTCGTTTGTTGTTCTGTGCTTCATTCGTTCGTATTCTAACCTAGGTATATTAATAAAATTTTGTTAATTTAATTTTGCATTTTATTTGAAACCTAGTCGTAGAAAAAGTATTGTATGCAACGGTGTATAACTAAGTCAAAAAATACTCGTGGCGTCTTGCTTTACGATGTTCGCCTGCGGCTCACATCGTAACCACACCACTCGTCTTTTTTGACCTCTCTTATACAACTGTTGCATAAACTACTATTACGTGGCTCTGCGCACCGCGTCGTCGCGTCCTTGCCATCCGGTAACTGTGAGGTAACCGAGAGCGGGTGGGCGGCACTTTTGACGGAAGGCAGAGAGTGACCATACTGTACGCTAGTACTCTTTATTATACTGTGGCACTGATCAGTGCCAGTCACATGATGAACATTTTATTCGATTTTGAACTTCCAAGACATGTCTTATAGAGTCTAAAATGTTTTTTTCCAGCTCTCTGAACCAAAAACCGTAGACATTCATTATTTGTTGAAAGGAACGTATAAAACAGTTCTAAAATCGGAATTTGTGCGACCCCGTCCGACATAAGAAGGGTTAAACATAATTTATACTTTATTAAATTACAGTAGCTGTTAAAAAAGTGTAATAGTATCCTCCCGTGATTCGCTCACTCTTATCACTTTGTTCGAGCCGGTATTAACGCAGCACACCGTCGACAGGTGATGAACGGGTACCTGGAGTCGGCCGAGCTGTCGGGCTTCGACGAGGACAACGAGGACGAGTCCGAATGAAGACTGGCGCGGCCCCCCTGCGCCCTGCTGTGAGCGCCGGGCTCGCGGCCCGCGGAGGTCCCGCTCGCTCGATGCCGACTACACTGAAGAGTGACCGAGACGCGCCGCTTCCGAACGTGGCGTTTCTGAGTGCCCCCGGTGACTAGTGAGGCGCGCACAAGTGAGCTGTGTTCATTAGAGTTATGTGCGAGTGGAAACTGTCGCCGCCCGGAGCCCGCGCCTTGTCGTTGTGATAGCGCCGAGGCCGCGAGCGCGCGCCGGCCGGACCGACATCTAGCGTAAGTTCTAGTGATTACTAAAATACACATACGAAGAGAACGTTCCTGTAGCGCGAGTGAGAACCGACCGGATCGATGTCGCGATCGGAAAGAGAACCTCGTGAATCGAGTATTTATTTTGCATATTTAAAATCTTTGTAACCAAATATTTCCATAATTTAGGGTTTCCTTTATTTATTTATAAAAGATGTATGGCTGTGTGAAGATTTTCGTCTGTAATTTATGTATTAGTTATGTATTATATTTGTTTGAAAAGTATTTGGGGAAGCGCGGCCGAGTTGGGATGACTCGCCTGCCTGAGCAGAACTCGTGATCAGACGTCCGCCGCATCACCGCAGGATCGCCCGAGCACAAAATGTAATTAATTGAATACTTGGGCATTCTGTCAGGGGATCTCGGCGGACAAAACGGCGAAACATCCGCAGCGAGTTATCGAATATTTGATAAGATTTTTATACGCTGAGGTGCTGGTAGGATAAATTCATTCATACATTGACAATGTATCGGTTGTCTCCATGCATAAGAATCGGTCGCGTCCACAAACCTAGAGTGTAGCGATATTCTAGGTTTGTGGCTGCAGCACTCATTTTATAATCACTAAAACTGTCGGCAGCACATGCCATTAATCATTGTAACTACGCACTATTAAACATCTAGGCATCAAGTAATGTACCTTATTTAAATAGATAGACTGAGTACCGTGTATTATCATTGATATGTTCAGGAATTATATGAATTATATAAATAAAATGTCCCAAAATAGAGATGAAGTTGCTAACGTTTTTGTTTGTTTTAGCAAATGTATATTTAAATGCAATAAGAATGAAATGAAGTCTAAAGTACTATTTATTTTTCCTACGGAATGCTACAACATATCTAATCGAGAGTATATTTTGATCGCCGTCCTCGCAACTGACATATCGCAGGAGTGCCGCGAGCTCGTGACACGTCACCATTATTTTAAACGAATTAATGTGTCATTTAATATAATCTTCCCCTACACTGTACGGAGCGTACGAACTTCCATGTCTTATAGAATTTAACAAAACTCTTATTATAACTCATTGTTATCCTGCGCCACTGTTGATTCTTGTATTTGTAAATATTTTATTTTCTGTTTTTTATTCTAAATTTAAAACCTTGTGAAATATGTGTGAAATAAAAAATCTTGTAATATATTGAACTTACGTAAGTTTTATTTATCATATCACAATTAGTTATAGTATATGGAGGTACCTTATTCCACATAATTTGTATTTATGATTTAAACTAGAGCCCTAATTATTGTAGCCTTTATCGGGGTGGATAAAGCATCTGTCACTCTCGCACGTCTAAGGTCTGATTTTTAATCCCACGGAAAAAATGTAAACAAAGGTGTTGCCGCTAACGAAAAACATTTCCAGCATTCAAAATATTTATACTTCCCACTTTTATAAGAAATCGACTTACTATAAAAAAACTATATATTGTAATCAAGATGAAAGAATTTAATTTGTTGATGGCAAACTTCATTTTGAAATATACTCTTTGTTATATTAATTTAAAACGAGAATACTGTTTTCGTATGCATAATTTATTTATTGCACTGGTATCACTGATTCGATACACCCGTCTTAAAAAGTCGAGGGCCGCTTGACTTGATTCACGTCACTTCACTCGCTTCACAGTTAGTGCTCCCGTCGTATTAGCTTTCCAGTTACTCTTGTTAAATTGTTCTGTTAAATTTTCATTGTTGTTACGTTTTTTATTGTTATTACGTTGTTCGTTGTTAAGTTTTCCGTTGTGTTTTTGTTATTGTTGTGTGGTAGGATGGACATGCGGTAGGTGGATGGTCTGTTAATAAATGTAAAAAAATATTGCTATTTCATTTCACAGATTTGTGCGATTTTAATTTAAATTATTTCTCAAATTTATTTTTAAAATCACTGTTCCAACGACATGATAATATCTAATATTATTTTTCTTGCTGGCCCGTACTTTGAGATCCCCTGAAATGTCACTTTGACAGTGACGTAACTTTGTTTACATTTTTTCCGTGGGAATAAAAATCAGACCTTATACTGGTCAGAAAGTGACAGACGTTTTATCCACACTATAATATGGTCGTAACTATAATAGGCTCTCAGCAGAGTAGAGCTTACGGCAATAAAACCTGCAGGCTTATTGCTTACGCACTCGTAATCGCAATCGTTTTCATTTTGACAGTCCGAAAGTGAGTCTGCTTTCAAAATGAAAACAATTGTTCCACTTTCGAAGTCGATTGCGATTGCGAGTGCGTTAGGCAATAGACCAGAGGCTCTACTTTGAAATCCGTAATTCGAACTTCGTCTATTGCTATCCCTTTTGCTCTCGACGCGTCACTAATTCGCAAGAAAGGGATGGACCGATCCGAAGTTCGAATTACTGATTTCAAAGTAGAGCCTCAGCTGCTCTCATCACAGACTATACCTTCGATATGAAGTGGCCTAGCCTCCTACGCCTACGTTTCATGTAAGTATTACATTATGTAACTATTACAGAGGTAACGATTATCTACATCTTATTTATGTACAGTGCGATAGCTCTTAGAAGGTACTTCGGGTTTGTACTTGTCTCTCACTAGCTCTCGCACGATCAAGAGCGTGTGAGAGAGAAGTACAAACCCGAGTGCTCACAGACTGTATATGTCTACGGCGGTCTGTTGGGGACACCAATCAAACCAGCTACTAGGGTCGCACCATAAACTTAGGGTCGTATAAACTGATCTAGGGCATAGCCAAGACGCATAACGCTAACGTAAACGATTTTCGAAAACTGAAAAAATGTATAGAATTGTCATGAGGGCGTAACGCGACCGTCCAGCAGCTTACGTCAATCGTATATAGATATTAATAATAATAACGTTCCAACTGGTGTGAGACGGCCGTTTCAAACCACGTCAAAGTACAGTGCGATAGTACTTAACAATTTTTGGGTTTGTCCCTACTCCTCACACGTTCAGCTTTCGCCGTTATGTAATTCTTTTTTTATCTTCATTGTATTGTTTTTTTTTTGTACATTTTCTTTTTACATACATACAAACGTTCTTCAGCTAGTCTAACCGACCCGAACCTGTAAATGTCGTTCAATCTTATTAGCTAAAGCTAAAACTGTCATCTCGGACGCACCTTGAAATCCTTGAAGCAACTAATTAAGATCAGCTTACGACCAAATTTGCTGGTGCAATTACAGGGTGATAACCGGTGCGGGTTGACTTTGGTTTCGGCTACAAATTGCAGATACAACTGACACTAGTGTAGCGAACACAACTAACGGGACATACTTGACGCACACACGTCTCGAACCGTGTACACTGGCGGCAGTCAATTCGCACAATAACCATATTCTTATTCATAAACACACTACAAACCTATTTTAGTTAAAGTATTATTTGTCTCTTTCTCAAATACGACAGTGACAGATAAAGACAGCATATTTCAAGCATACTAGCTATTACGCGTTTATGAATAAAAGGGATAGTCCATGTACTCGTGTCGTGTCTGTAGGGGTTTCTGCTTTACAAAAGGTGGACCCCATACTTTGACAAAAACCATCAAAAAATATTCCTACTACGCTTCACCTTCACCAGGACTAATGAGTCTTCCGAGGCGGGTAAAATCGAACACTAGCGTCCCTGCCCTTTATGCCCTGGATAAGTGCTTTAGAAGTTTACAAACATGGAATTGAGGGCATTTTTCGCCATCCTGGGCAGGGGTACCCTTAGATCTAGGGCTTGAACCTTAACATCTAACGTGAAGGAGTTCCTTGCTTTACACGCACAAGTGTCCTCTCAAACTTAACTCTTTAGGCTTCGTAGGAGAGCACGCACGAGCCGTTCCCGCGCACGAACAGCGTGGGCGGCAGGTCGCGGCTCAGCAACTCCAGCCACGCCATGTACAGAGCCGCAGACGCAGAGCCCTGGGGACAGGATAAAGGAAAAATCATTGATTTTGAGACCAGTGTCAGTACTACGTTTTAAACGGTCATCATCAGCAGAGACCGGAATTTTCGTGGCACTTGTTGGCAGTCGTGGTGACTTCTAATTTATCGACTTTAAGTTTGCGTGTCGATCTAAACTTCTAAATATATTGTTTATATGTCATATATGCAACTTATCGTATCATGCGGATAACCAGTTAATATGGAATAAATACAAAAATATTTTTATTTATGAATAAACTAAAGAAACGCTCGGTAGCACTAGCAAGTATTTTGAACATAAAATTGAAAAGGTAGCTATATATTAAGTGTTGTTAGCCGTAACTACTAAAGTTACTTGGGATATAATTTATCTCATATCCATTATATTACAAGTAACTTTTATATTTAATTGCATCTGTCAATTTAAAATCTTCGGCATTTAAAGGTTATGGGGAAGAGATCTATTTAGCGCTAAAAGCGCCTGTTTAAAAACTCTACTTTTAATCTTCATTCGAATTTTGTGTTCAGTATTGTATTGTATCGATATACCTATGTATATCGAAAGTCGATGAATAAGAACTATTGCATGCTATTGCTAAGTTATTGAAGTTTCACAAAACTTCCGTTCTCTGCTTATCAGGACCAAACTAACAAGATTAATGATGATGATGATGATGATGATGATGATGACGATGATGATGATGATGATGATGATGATGATGATGATGATGATGATGATGATAATGGTGATGATGATTCAGTGGGCGTTTTTACTCCTTAATCAAATCAGATTAGCTCATAGACACCATAATATTACATTTTCATCGGGTCATACATACCTACGCATCTATTCAAAATGTTATCCCATTCCCATAACGCAATTACAGGAACAGTTAGAGGATTGTTAGTGGAGGCAGTTATGAAGTTTACCCAAAAAAAAAAATTAAGCTATGAGCTTCATCACATAATGTTCCTTGAGTAAATTTAAGCATTTCTAGTCCGGGAGGCATTAAGAAATGTGCGGCTAGTCGGGGAGGCTGGGGTACAAAGATTGCCGCCACCTGGCATCTTTAAAAAATAATCTATTCTCGTCCTGGTGGCTACTAGAGCAAGTTTGGTATCATTTTCGTATAAACCGAAGATGTAGAATTCATTGCTGATATTAGTTTTTTTTAGTTTCATATAATTTCACCAGAAAAACATAAAAAGGTGAAAGTTTTGGTTGGAGATTTTTGATTTGAGAGCTAATAACTTTTATATAGTGACAAAAAATATGATAAAAAAGCGCAATTCGAGAAAATATACACTTTAAACAATGCCCTAATGCAAAATGATGGTGAAAAAATTTTATTAAATGACCGCAGCGCGGGTAGCTGGACTCGCGCTAGGCGGCGTTTATCTTACAAAATGGTCGAGTACGAGTATCTGCCCCCATTGTCCCTTTCTCTGCATTAGTTAGTACCTATGCGAGTAAAAGACAAAGATTGGTTTTTTCTGTTTCTGATGCACAGTCAGCACTCACTCTGCGAGGCAGCGGCAGCGTCATGACGACGAAGGCGGCTTGCCCGGAGTGGAGCAGCAGCAGCTCGCGCAGGCGCAGCTGATGCCTCGTCTTCATGTGCAGCCGCCCTAGCTCCTCATCCGTGACTACCGTATCTGCGCACCATATTTTAGCCTTATAACTAACAACAAAATTGTACCTTTTTGATAATAAATCATAACTTTACTAATACAGTATTATCATTTCCTTAGGGCGCGTACACATAGAACGTCCGTTTTTACAGGATCCTTTTTAACGGATCTTGTTATTTTGTTATCTTTATTTTTACTGGATCCGGAATACGGTTTTGTGTGTGAACTCGCTCATACAACTACATACGCCATCAAATACCGGACCTGTAAAACGGATCGCTATGTGTACGCGCCCTTAGTAGAGGCACAGTATAAACAACCCAGTATAACATCTTCGAACCGCATACAACACCACCATGTACATCCAGCCGCTTGTATGTATGCGCGCCTTATTGTTATGAAAACAGATGATTACTGTTCTGAGCGAACATCGACAAAATGTTCACTCAGCAAGCGAGTGTAAACCTAGCTAAAAACGTACGCACCATAAGCGAATTGTAGGCGTGACATAAAGTTGATCGACGCTGAATCTGTGCGAGTGTGTACCTTGCTCGAACTCCTAAAGAGCTGGAGTTGATTTACTTTTCTGTATTAGTTATTATATTAGGGACTATCGTCAGATATTCCCTTGAAATAGAGTGCAAAAACATATATTTGATTCCGACTATACAATACAAATAGGCGTTAAATATCAGTTACTGTTGCACACAATCTGGGGCTCTACAGCTTAACAGCGTTGCAGAACTACCTAGCAAGCTACTTATTTCTACGCCACACACATGATTTATTTTCAAACGTGTCCAAGCGCAAGGCCTAAGCTATTGGGCTCCTTGCACATTGAAGGGGAACAACAGATTATTTACTATACTAACGAGCAAACATAACGGTGTTCTTGGTGAGTTTTATAAAGCTATAAATTACAATTTACAGGTTACAAGTTTCCATTTGACACAACGTCAACCAATGACGACCAGCCATTTAGGCAGTGTTGCCAGTTTAGACCTGTAAAATTGTAACTTGTAGCTTTATAAATCGTGCCCCAGGGATCCTAGCTAAGATGAAAACGCTGCTAACGTTTTTCTTTTCCATCACTCAATATGTATGGGATGACATTCTCGTTCGTTACCGTAAACCACGTGGCAAACTATCATCCCATACATTTAAGCGATCGAAAAGAAAAACGTTAGTAGCGGTTGCATCTTGGCTTGGGGTCCAGTTATTTTAGCTACGGTTCAAGAGTTACCACTTTCCCTATTTTCCGCGTCCTGCGAGCGGAAGGGCGCGACGAGCTGGTGGAACAGCTGCCAGGTCCCGACGTCGGGCTCCCTGTCCACGTCGGTCAGCATCGTCAGAGACTCGTACTCGACACGCAACTTCAGCAACATCTGCTCCATTCTACAAATGAAGACAAGGAATTCGTGCGACTTCGTCTGCAATTCCGTTTGATACTCCCCCGGAAATAGTGGTATAGGATCTTGACATGGTCCGCCCTGATTCAAGCAGCAGTTTTCGCGTTGTTGTTCTGCTTTGGCGATATGACAACCGCATATATACCGATATGACAAAGCATAGTGGCATTCCGACTTAGTTAGCCCTCAGAGTTGGCAACGCATTTGCAGTCTTAGGATTGCAGTCTTGTGATTGTAAGTGAAGTGGGGTCTCAGATCCCACTTACACCAGGTTGTCTGTGTGCACTACGTGTTTTTCTACTCGTTGGCACAGACCCTAACGATTCAAGTCTAAAAAGTAGTTATTCCGAACCCAGACTTTCGCACTTTGGTAGTAGGTACAGTACAGTACGCGCCAAATAATTTACGGCTCTGATGGTCCTATAAGTTTGCACGCGACCATCCTGCGGGTGACATTTGTTTGACAAGCCACGTGGCTCTGTTTAACTGCCAATCAAACTTTGACGAGCTTTGACATACCTATTAGTGTTCTGCTTCTATTGGCTGACGGAACTAGGTATATCACGTGTTTTTTTTTGTTTACATTTAGTCAAGTAAGTACCTAAACATATGGAGTATAGGTTTAAGCGGAGGCGGATTTTGTATTGGGGATAGAAGCACAGATTAGATAATTCTAATCTTTATTTTTCTTTACTTTATCTATGGCGCTACGTCTGCCAGTCACCTCGCCTGCCCCCCCAACATCAGCCACCGCGGGACGATCGCGTTTAAATTTGTGACACTACGAGTATACTTGCGATGCTTGCGCAGAACATGAATTGCATTGCGTAGAACATGAATTGCATCTTGAGGGGTTAAGGATTATTGCATACCAAATTAATTCGACCCGGCACGTGTACACGAATCCCGGTAACGATTACGAGCCCTATAATCGGTCAATGTATTTGGTATAATTCCTCGCAAGCAAAGCAAAAAACATATAAATCATTTTAATAACTGTAAGTCGTCTCAAGAAATAAGTGTACCTAATAGGCCTTCGTGTTTATATCCGCTGTCACGGGATCCTCTTCGATTATCAACGAGGTATAGTTGACACGGCTTCGGTGTGTCGAGTTGATATGACGCGCAATGGCCTTTAATAGCATGCCTGACTTCTGAGCCGGAAGTGTTTGGTGCGCACTGTACATACTGACTCCTGGCTTCCTGAGGCGGGCACTCCTTGCTCGCGAGCGCGTAGATGCGCATGCGCCGTGCTGGCGAGCCGCGGTACGCCATCATATACGGCAGGAGCAACGTCAGCCCGCCGTCGTCGTACAGCCACCACGTGTCCAGAAAATCCTGCCCACGTAAGGAGGTCAGTTAACATACGACTCTTTCATACGACTTTTTACTTTTCCCGGAGTAGATATTTGGGCCGAAATTTTATTTCATATTTAAGAAAACGTCCCTTGACGTGATCGTAAAGCATAATGTTGATACAAAACTGGATAATCTCAGAAAAACACAATTTTAAGATTCTGATCGACATACTCAAATTATGTTTTGGAACATTATTATGTAAAACTGGGCATAGAATCAGCTTTTACGATAACGCAGTGGACATTGTTGTAAGGAGACGAGGTGAATGGTAACGCAGTGGTAATTTGAGCAACAATTGTTGATTACTAATCTGAAATAGGGATTGCATCTCAAACAGTGATCAATTTCCTTTTGCCTGAGTTGGGAAACTGCTTCCCTCAACCAGGTCTTATTTACGGGGGTTGTCCCCCTTAAGTGGCCTCCAACCGCCCCTTTAGCTTTAGCCCCTTAAGCCTCGCAACTGGTCTCGTAACTAACCGCAGACACATACCAAACGGTACTACTCATAATCATCTCTGATACTCTGATTCTCTGTACTAGATCTGCTATCTAACTCGTAACTGGTACTTATCTGATAAGCCTGGTAATGTGATGGTATGCCATCCATGCGAATAGGAATGAATGATCACTTACTGATACTGCTGCTGTCTACTAGTTCTATCAACATATTCACTCACTGATACCGCCGCTCACCCAAGCTGATCTGGATCAATCAGTCACTCACTGGAGCCGCTATGCGCGCGGCTTGATCTCTAATAACACACTGGTGCCGACCTTGGGTCAGCGACATCGCAGGTGTCGATCCTGCGCTGGTTCGTTCCCGCCTAATCTGTGTGCCCGAGCTCCGAGGCCCTACTCGCCCGCGCAGCACTTGCCCTGTCAGCCCTATTCAAACTTACAATGTATCAAGGGCTTGGGCTTGGGCTTGGGCTTGGGCTTGGGCTTGGGCTTCGGCTTGGGCGTGGGCTTGGGCTTGGGGTATATCTATGTTGAACTATCTATAACTTCGCATTCGCGACAAGGCTGAAGAATATTAAATTACAAAACTAACTTACAGATTCAATCTTCTTTGCACTTGTCTTAGATGAATTGGACGTAACATTGGAGTACTCGGCCAGGGCCTCTAGGTCTGCCCAGGACACGTTTCTCTGCATCAAAGGCCGATGATCCTCCTCGTCTCCTATGAAAAATATCAAAAATAAAAATATACTATCCTATACGTAGGTTTGGGGAGAGCGACTGTATAGTATCAAACAAAGTAGGCGAGGGGGGGCACCTTAGCACGTTTTTCACGTTATATCTCAATTGTTAAGGGAAATTGAAACCAGTTTCCTCATAGCTGCTTTAGGCTTTGATTAGTATAAAAACGGCGAGATACTTCAATTAGATAATAACTATACGATAAAATATTTGCTTTTTTCAACACACTTATTTGTACAAATCTACCTCCTCAAGGGGGCACATTTGAATTGACATGGGGCAGTTTTGAAAACAATTATTATGGGCGCTCTACATTCGCAGGCGCGAATTGCGCGTGAACTCTTTTTGGTTCCACATTCGCAGTGTTCACAATTGTGTTCATAGTATAGTTCGTGCGCTCTACGATGTAATTAGGTCTACATTAAAAGTAAAACAAAAATTAAACAGAAATGGAGGAAACAAAGATGGTGGATGAGGAGTATTCATGGAAATAGAACAATATTTGTAATATTTTGTCCAGTATTTGTGGTATTGGACTAATGTTTTATAAAAGTTGCGCGCGAATGTGGAGCCTTGTTATGTTCACGTGCAATTCGCGCGTTCGCAGGCTCTTTGACGCGGGCCAAAATACCGACAAAAAGTGGTTAACAAGGCGCGAACCCGCTAATAACATGCGAATCGGCTCCACATTCACACTTTCCCGCGTTCGCGTATTGCATTCGCGCGTTCGCGCGTGAATGTAGAGCAGAGCGAGTCGCAGTCGGGTGAGGTAACAAAATTACTTTCAGTTTTCGGCGGCGCCTGGATGAGGGAGATAGCCTGGTCGGAGGAGCTGTTCATGACGCTGAGCAGCCGGCAGGGCGCGGCGACGGCGGCGGGCGCGGGCGCGGCGGGGAGCTGCTGCGGCGGCCGCGCCGGCGCGCGCCGCGCCGCCGTCGTGCGCAGCACCGTCAGCCCCAGCCCGTGCGCGTGGGCTGTCCTGCACACACATCCTAAACAAGTTGCATTCTGCGAACGTCATTGACTGCCGAAATCGAGGTGTTACTACACATAACGCTGAGTTGGAACCATTTCATGACAACAGGCATTTTGTCTATGTCAATATTTTGTTGTGTGTTTTTTGTCTGTTTGTCCCGAATAAATGTTTTTTCTTTCTTCTTTCTATATAAACCTTTTTAAACGCCTTACGCCTACGTCGAATACAAACTCACAAGCCAAACATGTTTGCTATGCTATACAAATTACACCTTACTGATACGAAACAGTCTCTTTTAATCTTCAGCTTGTGACGATTTCATTATGGTTATGCTTATACATGATCTGATCGCTCTCATTCGAATTTCCTACGGGTTGCGATGCACAACGCGCCGCTGAACGCTCCGCGTCTCCATATGAAACGTACGCTTCAACGCGCAAGATGATTTGACTTTTAGGACTCGCTCTTACTGTAGGATGCGGAAGTAGCCGAGCAGACTAGCCTCGCCGGCGGTTTCCCAGTTGTACTTGTAGCCCAGTAGCAGGATGTTAGGCGCGAGCCGGCCCAGCCCGCCCACCTGGGGAATCAAGGAAACATTATATTTACACAACTTCATCGTCATCACCTCGCCCTTTCGGGTCGGCGCAACACGTCTATTTCCTCCAACCCTTGTCAGCCTATCTCAGTATTTTTCCTTTTTTTCTTATCCACACATTCCCTCTATCTCTTCTTTATTTAGGTCTACTCCACGTTCCACTACTTATAGCACTCCGCATTCATACTTAAAACTCTACTCGTAACATATCACATTATCTTATCACTTACCAATGGCTAAGAAAAAATAACAAAAGAGGGAGGGAAGTGCCCAATTATCTCCATATTAACTTATTTTACAGTAACATTAAATGATAAGTTGCTTGTTTGCTCGTTTGCCTGCCTGGCCATATAAAAGAGCAAAGTTTTTTCGAGTACTTATTGTTCATCCCTCACCTGCATAAAAGCACGCGCGCCGCCCTCTATCTCGCTGGCGTCTATCAGCGCGTAGAACCCGGGTGACTTGCGCAGACGCATCCACTCCACGCCCGTCGCGCACCGCGCAGTGCGCTGCGCTCTCGACAGCTTGTCCTGCCAACCGGATAAGGCCCAGTGGTTTGTTCCGTGCTCTCATTTTCATCGGATGACAGGTGATGCAGAATAATGCATATATTCGTAAGTATACCAAATCCAGTGTTAATATGTGGTGTTAATTGATTACATTTTCAATTTTCACTCCAATAATCAAGAAAAACCGAGTGCGAGTGCCTAAATATTCAAAAGATACAGCGATTGTAAAATTTTGATCTCAATTTTTTTATAATGAAATACAAAATTATGAAAATTCTAACTGTGTAAATATTACGGTTTATGAGACATGCCGCTGACAGACAGACAGAACAACAGACCGGAGGTTTAGTAGGTAATGGGGGAAAAATGCATCGTTCTTAACTTAAGTTTTGTAAGAGGCTTCTAAAAGAAACAACTATATATTTCTATGCGAGTAAGTGCTTGTTATTTTTGACCAGTTTTTTCTTTATTGCCACCTTAATTCTATTCAACTAAACTGATAGCCTGAGCATGAATATACTCATGACAAAGTATAGCGACTAAGGATTATTGGATTTTCATATATCACGTCTTGCGCTGTTGCAAGTGAATGGGCGTTTAAATGCAACCCGTCTCACGGAGCTAACTACTGCGTAAGCATCATTTCAGCTGAAACACGTCCATTGCTGGGGCCCTATTATGGCTGTGTTTATCGCGTGGCAAAGTTTGGATAAGGCGTCCGTCACCTTCTGACACGTAAATAAGTACCTACCTACGAGAGTGACGGACCCTTTATCCACATTTGACACGCGATATAGACGCAGCCATACTAGGCCCGCAGGACATTTACTCAGGGTTTTCAAAGATTTTCCACATGAACCTGACTTGGGGCCCAAGATGAAAACGCTACTAATGTTTTTCTTTTCCATCGCCAAAATGTATGCGATGATAATTGACTATGATACATTTTGAGTGATAGACGTTAGAGTAGAGATTGCATTTTGGCTAAGGCCCCTGAGCCGCTTGAATCTATCGGTTTCCTCCAACAAGTTTTACGAACAAACGTTACCAAGCATATGTCAGCGACGAGGCTGTAAGAACCCTTGGCCAGCGTATCGGCGATGTCGAGGAGCGCGGGGCGGTGGCCCGGGCGGCCCGCCAGCACCAGCAGCTGCGGGTTGTAGGCCTTCGCGCTGTGCTGGTGGGACAGCGCCAGCAGTGCGTCCACCATGCCGCGGTACCGCAGGGCGTCCGTGCTGCTGCCCCAGTCTGCGTCTGCCGCATACATTATAACACCATAAAACAAACGTTTCATTCAAGCGACAGTATTTGACAACGCGTTGGCTTAGTTGGTAGTGGCCCTGCCTACGAAGCTTGCGGTTCTTATATAAGCGTTTAAATCCTGGTAATAAAGGCTAGGATATTTGCGTGATGAGCGCGAATATTTGTTGTTTTCTGTATATTAAAGTAATGTTTCGCTATATCAAATCGTTTACGTAAATTACATGAAATATCTGTCAGACTCCAAACTCTATATAAGTATAGAATATATTGTTGTCTAGTACCCATAATACAAGCCTAGAGCTTAGTTTGGCAGTCGGTTAATTGATGTAATATTCGTTAACCCGTAAAGCCTACTTATTTGTAATAGTTTTCTTTTTAACTTCGTTTTATATTAGTATATCCAAAAGCAACAATAGAAATGAGTAAAAAAAACCTCATTTTACGTCTAATTGGTTTGGTATAGAGCACAAGCAGGTATAGCATGAGGAAAGTGTCCACGGTCACGAGTGTGAACACCCAGCTCATCATTGCTGACGATGACGTAATCAATAACAACACCAGGGGACCTACTTGGCTCGGTGTAGAGCACAAGCGGGTATAGTACGAGGAGGCTTCCACGGTCACGAGCGTGAACACACAGCTCATCACTGCTGACGATGACGTAAGCAATAGCTACACCAGGGACCTACTTGGCTTGGTGTAGAGCACGAGCAGGTAGAGCACGAGGAAGGCGCCCACGGTCACGAGCGTGAACACCCAGCTCATCACCACCATGATGCCGGCGCACAGGCACGCTCCCGCCAGCGACAACCACGTGTTGTAGAACTGAGGATCAGGTCATAAGATGTTGACAGTAGACCAAATTAATTATTACTGGCCAAGAAATTAAAAAAACCGATCAAGTGTGAGTTGGAACTTGATCGGGTTTTAATATTTGTTGTTTTTCTTTAGGGTTTGCACTACCTCTATAATCATACCTATTTTGATAAGTTTTAGGTACTGTTCTTACGATGCAAACAAAATAAAAATACGTTGCAGAGTTATCGAATTGATGTCGTATTGATAGCTCTTTTTTATTACGTGATAATAATGGCTGCCGAGTTAAAAACAATACCATACTTAACAGGTCAAACGCGATTTGGATTTTACCGCCTAGAATAGAGGCGCTGAATGGAGTGTAAAAAACCAATAATCTATTTACTTTAAACGTAGGCCGCCAGCTAATATGGCGAATAAACGCGGCGTGGAAGGTGCAGAAGTTGATCAGTGCGTACGAGGCCAGGTAGAAGTTGGAGATCAGCGGCGCGATGGTGTTCAGGTCGGCTGCGGACGGACAATCGATGTATATGATACGGGTATATCTACTACTAAAGTATTACGAGAAAGGCAACGGGCAGTCGGCGGTATATGAGGATGGAATTAAATTGTATCGTTCTTTCTTCGCAAACCTGCAGCGCTCTTATAACTGTTCGGCTATAGTAGGGAATGCGTTCAAGTTCTTGGAAAAAATGAGGGAAATTAACAACAAATTCCCATTTTTGCCCATGGAACTCCAATTGTTCCACCAGTTACCACGTCAAATACTTCTTTTCCACGCCGTATTAGATACCCAGTACTGTGGCTGTGTTATAAAGAGACCAGTTCCAGGGAGTGTAGGAGACGGAGATAAATGGTAGAACAGAGCCTGAAAATAAACAGGTTTTGACACCTCATGTTTAAGATAAAGCCTCTGGAGCAGTTTTAGAAGCGCCTAACCAATCCCAGATTTAAATGTACCAACCTATAAGTAGGAACATAAGTGAAATGAAGAAGGTGAGAACGTATCCGCGGTAGGGCTCGCCGTGCTTGCCGTAGGGCTTGGAGAAGAAGATGAGCCCGGGGTAGATGCGGTCCACGCCCAGCGCCTGGATGAGCCGCGGCACCGACAGCAGGTTGGTCAGCGCCGTCGACAGCGTGGCGGCCCAGCAGCCGAAGTAAATCAGCAGGCCCCAGCCAGACATCAGCTGCATTATCTGATTGTGGGCAGATTTGAGAACTACAGAAATATTACTTCTCTACTTAGATGTGTTTTGGCAGTTCCAAACTACAGTTACAAATGGAACAGTTAAAACATAAGGAGGTATTAAAGATAAGATACATTATTGCACAATATTGTTAGTGTTATTAAGAGACCAAAATTTTATTTCTGTCCCATTACGGGGCATAGGCCTCTCCACAAATTTATATCAAGCGATTCCCAAGTCCAGTCCTAAAATAAGGTCCATAACCATCTCCTCCTTGGTCTGCTTCTTCTTTACGCTAAACCTCGTATCTTGGCTGCTAGGTATGAGGTTAAAAACCTAATAATAATGTTTATTCGTCAGATCTTTGTTGATGACCTATGTCCAGTAGAGCACGTGTTTCAGCTATCATAATGATGAGTATGCAGGTATTGCAGGTACTATTTAATAGCTTTGCAATAGATTATTTGGTTTACTTGATAGTTGTTGTGCAGCCCGTAGGTGCAGTTAGGTGCGCAGGCGGCGAGCGCGGCGCGCGTGAGGTTGCGCGTGTCGCCGCTGGCGTCGCGCAGCGCGCCCGCGCCGCTCAGCAGCGCCATCATCATGTAGCTGACCATGGAGATCAGCAGCGCCAGGAGCGTGCCCTTCGGGATCGCCGTCGCCGGGTCCTGGTGCACAAAACACTTTTTTCTCCCACATGTTCGGAAATGTTAACGTTACTGTTGTAAAAACAACCAGCGAAGTTCTGAGTTCGAGCGACCGCGAAAATACTTATATGAAATTTCACTATACACCACTTTTTTACTTTTTAAAATCATGTTTGGACTAGGATAACTAACTCCAACCAAAATGCCAAACACGTAAGTAGTTACTTAAAATCAAAATTATTTCTTGTTTATTTTACATTTATAAATGTAATAGTGGAAAAAGATTCTAAACCTTTTCGAACAGCGTTTACAGCGTATTTAAAAGTGTATCAAATACATAGTTTTACTTTTTTACGGATATTGCGTTATAAACAAAATAAATTGCCGAAATAACTTAAACACGTAATAAATATTATAATTTAAAATCTAATTTGGGGGACTACCTCTTAACATTTAAGGTGGCTCATAGCTCATAGCACATTTTTGCAGAAATTTCTTCCTTCCTAGTTGTCACGTCTCGTTACTTACGGCAGGGTTTTTGGTAGAACAATGGATGCCGAGATTGTACCTTCAGGTCCCCGCATATGTTGGCGCCGGCCTGCACGCCGGTCACGGCCGGGAAGTACATGGCGAACACCGAGAAGAAGTTATGTTCCACTTTTTCGCTAAGCCGGAAGTCTGGCCACATGTTTTGTTTCAATGTCTCCGCTGCAAGCAAAAAGGAGATAATAAGTTACAAGTTGGCGAAGGTGGCACTATGGTATGGCTACGATATGATGGGCCCGGGTCCTCCCGTGGTGAGTAGAGTGCAGTAGGGGGGAACTCGTTCGAATAATTATTAGTGGCTTAGGAAATCAGTCCGTCCCACGTCAGTGTGCTGTCGTTCGAAGGACCGTAGATAGGAGGGGACAATTTTATGGCGGAAGAGGTATTAATCGAAAATTTAATAATGCGTTCACTGCCGGTAACGTATTGAGATCTGCTTCTCTTCCTACCCTCTGCAATCTGGGGGCCGCAACGTTGTTAGCGGCGTGGTGGAGTCGCAGAGGAAGACTGCCGGTATTACGGTGCGCCGTTCTCCCTATCCCTATCCGCTGCGGCCGACGGACCTGCGGGTGATGGATCGCGGGTCTGTAACCTTTTTTGGTCCACTAGACTCTGCCCTGAACTCTCCCGGGGCGCTCTTTCAGCGTCGGAGCCCGCACTACGCGGGCCTGCCCGTGAGGGTCGTAGTCAAATGCACAAGCAAAACCTGTGGCCGTCGCCAACAACGGCATGGAGGGAGAATCGCTAGGTTTTTAGTGGGTATTCTGGCCTTTCTCTGTTGGTGACTTCCACATAACCATCTTCGGCTCCCCCGGGCCCAGGTTTTATGCGTCAAAGCTTTTTCCCAGCGGGAAAAAAGAGAAAAAAAAGGCCTTGAACGCGTAGACCAGGTATTTGTGTTTTACATTATGCAAGCTTCGTATAAAAAAGGCCTGGGTAAAGGGACGGCAGCGAATGCTAAATAAATAGGCTAGGAATGGTGTTAGCGACATAAAATGCCCACAGTGTTGACAGCAAATTCAGCAAATCTGCCACTCTTACGCAAACGAAAACTAGGGTTAGTTTTTTTTTCAATTTTGACGTTGTTGAAGTTTATGTGTGTGTATGTTATTTTGTTACTCCTTGACGCAACAACGGCTCGACGGATTTGGTTGAAATTTGGAATGGAGATAGCTTATGCCCTGGATTAACACATAGGCTACTTTTCATCCCGGAAAATTTAAAAGTTCCCGACCTATAATCGAAATCTAAGCGGACGAATACGCGTTTAGAAGCTTTTATCCACTAATCCTATTAAAACGAGTATCCTACTAATCCTACTAATATTTTAAATTGTGTGTTAGTTTGTTACTTCTTCACTCTGCAACGAATGGACGAATTTGAATGAAGTTTGAAATGGAGATAGCTTAGTTATACCCCGGATAAACACATAATCGCAATCTACGCAGAAGAAGTCGCGGGTAGAAGCTATTTACAAATAAAAAGATAGATAACATTCTGGCTGGATAATCTTGCACGTTTAGGGTTCAATACCTATCACGTATTGATAACATTGTTGCCTTACCGCTTAGTCCAACAAAGCCCCGAGCGATCTGCTTGTCATTCCGGGGCCCGATGAGTGCTCCTAAGATGTAGTTGACGATTGCGAGCAGGATCACGGTGATTAGGAAATTCTGAAAGAATGAAACGTGGGTCACTTGTTGACGCGCGAATTTACAATTGCTAACAATATAATTCTGAAGAAGAAGAACACAATTCCGTGTTATTAAATAATGCTGAATTCAAAACAATGTATATAACCTCCTATAACCTCCTCCTAAATAATCAAAAGAACTCGAGAATCTTATCGCTTAGCCCTCGGTGTATAATCAGCAGCAGAAGTAGGTGGACAGTCGAATAGATAGCTTAAAATTAATTATACACGATTCTATTGTCAACAGAATAAGAATGGGTGTAGATACTGTTGAACTCTTAGACTGTTAAAGTACTTAATTAAATGACTATAAAGCCTCCCACAAAGTAGACCAACGCTGAAATCGTACTGAAGGTCGTACCTCGTCGAATATATTTAATCGGATATTTTGTACATTTGGATTTGTCAGTAGATTTCAACGAACTACAATATTTACTATCCGTCAAGGGATTCTAATAGAGTAATGACTGCGAAGATCCATTAAAGGATCCTAGTAAACTTTTATTAGACTCGAATACATTCATTGATTACAATACACCGCAATGTTTTCAGAAATGATACACAAATGAGGCGACATCAAAGTAAATAAAAATCCACGTATGGATTCTAGTGCATTATGGATTCTAGTGTACAAAAAGTCTGCTCGACTCCATTAATGGATCTGAATGCACAAAAGGTTCACTCGACTCCATTGATGGATACAATCAATTGGCAAATGTATCCTAGTGGCCGGAGGAGATCGTATCAATAAGTTTACTACCTGAGTTTTGGTCTCCCAGTCCATGCCAACAGCGCAAATGAGGCACATCACCAAAAGCGCGAAAGTACCAATGATGCGTGTGTCATTGACCCCATTATCCAGGATCTTGAGCCCGTGCTCCTTCAGCAGATCATTCAGGGAGTCGCAGAAGCCGATGGTGTTCATGCTGGCCGCCACGGCGTTGGCGAACGCGAAGATGATGCCCACTGAGCCGCCCAGCTCCGCGCCCAGCGAGCGGGAGACCAGATAGTACACGCCGCCTGTGGTGAAACAGATAAAGGTATTAGAAAGCAGATGTAAATGTAACAAGTAAAGTTTATAAGTTTAATTTATACTCACGGTAACATAAAATTGATCAATACTGCACTGCTGAGCCAATAAACATCATCTCAGATTCGAATCCTCTCCTGGGCCTCTATTCTCGGCGGTAAAAACCATACAACAGTACTTATAATTAATAAATATTGTAAAGATAATCATAAACAATCTATGATACTTATGCGAGTAAAAAATAGATTTACAAAGAATGCTTTACCATAGACAGATAGTTACTACTTACAAAAATCCAAAAATTCGAAACTCTCGCAAGATAATTTTGTATGCAAGTCATAAATTTCACATAATAAACATGGTTAATTGTATGCTTAAGGTGATGAATGATGGATGGAAACTCATCTAGGTTTTATTTTAGACTAAATTATTAGTTGAGATGATATCTTAAAATATATTTACATAACTCTGAGCGACTGACTTAGCTGGAAACAGTGTGTCATAAGGACAAGCTTAAACATATTTGGCAGGGGGGTATTTCTAATTCCGTAGTAATAAGTATGATTTACATTCACGAACACTTCCACTACTTAATTGAATGTACATTTACGCAATCATAACGTCAAATTTGAGGCTCCTACAGATTAACAGTCGGACTGATGATGTAGCTTTCTCATTCTTATAAATAGACAATATATAGGAATAAATAGCTGTCTCCCTGTCAGCCTGTCAGTCCGACGGTTAGTATTTCGGGAATGAGTACGTTCAACAATGAAAGTGAGGGTACCTCCTTTGAGCTGCCCGTTGGTGCAGATGGCGCTGAGGCTGAGCGTGGTGATGACGCACACGACGGCGGAGACCGCGATGATGACCGCGGTGAGCGCCACGCCCGCCTGCGCCACCACCCAGGCGATGCGCAGGAACAGCATCACGCCCCAGATGTTGAGCAGGCATGGGATAAGCACGCCCTGGGTACAATCAAAGACTTTATTTTGTGACCCACCTTAGGCCTATAGTCAATCTGACATTCTACCTACAGCACCTACAGCAAATATGAAATAGTTATTTTCACTTTCTTACGACTCCCATTTTTTTTTATTATTATTTATTTAATTAATAAGTACAATTTTAATTAAAACTAACAAAGACCAAAGACAAAGGTCAAATAGGTCAAAGACTTAAATTCGTGACCCACCTTGGCCACCTTAGGTCCAAAATCAATCTTACATTCTACTGGAATAAGGTTGAGTTTCCTATAAGTTACAAATGTCTTGACATCTGTAATGACATTGACGACTTCAAGCATTTTTTTCAAAAAGGAAATGCGTCTCAAATTAAGTTCGTGTCCGTATAGTCAAGGAAATTGATTCCTAGACCACTTTGGACTATGTCAAAGTCAAGTAATCAATCAAAACGTAAGAGATTTTTTATGATTTTATTGACAGTGTCACTTTGACATAGTCCAAAGTGGTCTACGAATCAATTTCCTTGACTGTACCTATGCAAAAAGTGGTTGAAGTAGTTAGTAAGTTAAATAAAGGCTAGTAAGAGAAGAGCACCAACCTGTATCCATCCTAGCTTGAGCCCTCCGAACGTCGTCAGCTCGGGCGTCGGGTGACTTCGTGTTGTAAAATCTGGCTAGAAACAAACCATGCCACATTATACAACCATGCCACATTATATAAACCATGCCACATTATACAACAGTACCAGGAAGACTGAGCGTCTATCGGGTTGAAAACGAATTTTCCCAAAGATGATCAACTTGACAGATCGATTTTCCCCCCGGAAACTCCTATATTGCAACTTTCATCGAAATCGTTAGAGCCATTTTCGAGAATGTGATTACAAATATGTTTACAAATATTGCTCGCTTAAAAGTATAGTACCCGGAAGACCGAGGATTGCTCGATTTTATAAATTGTAAAAACAACCTCGCTGTTCAGGTGCGCATCATCGATTGCATCGAC
The DNA here is from genome assembly GCA_948252455.1 of Acleris cristana. NCBI lineage: Eukaryota > Metazoa > Arthropoda > Insecta > Lepidoptera > Tortricidae > Acleris > Acleris cristana. The sequence goes on from OX411788.1 coordinate 3,580,231, forward strand.
TATTTATCACCCACGAGCAGCCCGCCAGCGGCCCTCGCTACTACTTATTTATTATAAACGCGAAAGTTTGGATGAATGTATGTTTGTTTTTGTTGTGTATATAATCACGCAAGAACGACTGAACGGATTTTAATTTACTTTTTACCCCGGAAAATTGGACAGATCTCGAGGGAATAGCGATAAACGACTTTTACGCGGATGGAGTCACGGGCAATAGCTAGCAACACACTGAAGAAAAAAAGCAGTATATTTAACCGAAAAACAAACAAAAACATGAACATTCACTGCTTTACACTATGCCTACACTATTACTTATTCTGCGACCATACTATAATATGAGCCTAAAGATCGGAACGGTAATTTTACTGGTCCAAAAACAGTAAACCATGCGGCCAAATTTTACTGTCTTTACATAAAATTGAAATATGTATAGCATTGTAAATATTGTATGTATACCTATTAATTAAATAGTAATAATGTTTAATCAGTAAACGTAAATGTTTTCTCTTTTACGGTTTTTCAAGCAGTCGATGATATTTTTCGTGATCTCTAAGTATTTTTTGCTCTACTGTGTGTAGTACGTGCAATAAAAGTTCAGCATGCGACAGCAGGCCAAATGTGTCTAGAGGACAAGCGTAATAATAAAAAAACCTTTACCATTTTTGATCTCTTTTCAGCCAGGGGCACATTCTTGAGCGGGATCTCGCCCTCTTTTGATTCGCTTATTTCGTTGTCGGTCGAATATTTCGCTGCAAATATGAAATAGACAATAGTGCTTAGTAAACAAAAAAAAAACCTAGCAGGTAAGCATTTTTAAAGCACTCACTAGTGTTTATTTTTTTATCGTTTTGAAGTAACTGGACGTCCATTGTGAAGTTTGATAACGTGAGTATGTTTTCGCAGAGTAATTTGATCTACTGAGACGTCTCGACTTTTCGAAAGAATTTGAGGAGAGGCGCGTGCGACGCGAACGCGGAACAACTGCCTCGAGTCGCGCCCCGTCGGTGGCGCTCTGATCACCCGACCAGCGGGGCCTGACCCCCCACACCCTCCCAAATGCGGCTTCACAACGCACCACAAGATTATTTTTTACATAACATCGCGGCTCCAATAATGTGGCCCGCGTAACAATCGATCATTTGCGGACTTATGTAAGTAAGACTAATTGTTTAGTTTCAGAATCTCAGTTGCATTGAAGATTTTAAACATTTGCACATTTTTCCACAATAGCGTAATTGTCTTAGTTGTATGAGTAAAAACATCCCTGTGAACCGAGTACGCGTACGCGTCATCGTTGGTTATCCCTGCGGGTACTACGGCAGGTCAGTAATCGTCTTACACTTTGAAGATTAAACGTATTAATAACTAAATCATTAACTAAATGAAAAGCAAGCTTTGAAAACCCGACTGCATTTTTTGATATTGTATTAAACCCGTTTATTAATGCTACTATATTCGTATATATTTGAGATTGTCACATTAACCCCTTTCAAATGATACCTATATAATTATTATATTGTAATAAGTAATTAGAAGACTTTTTTTGTTGACATAAATAATTGACATTCCTGATTGACATTTTGCCATTGTTGTTATTTCGAATTTTAACAGACAGGTATCCTATGTCACCCGGGATGGTGAAAGGATTCTAAGAGCGGTTGCGCACTACGCCGATCCGAATCCGATCCGAACCCGTGAAAATTCGGATCTAGACCGGATACATAATAAAATCGGATGACGGAAGCCGGATCTAATGCGTAAACTACCATAGAAATAGTTCTACGACTACTCCGGACCGTATTTTCACAGGTTCGGATCGGATTTGGATCGGACGTAGTGCGAAACCACTCTAACGATACTAAACACATTTACATCGGCTCAGGCGTTTAGAAGTTATGGTGGAATAAAGAACCGTAGATACATACATACAGCAGTCGTGTAAAAAGTAACTAGCAACTCACGGAAAACTGTGCCATCCCTAAATGGTGTTGTATTTTTATTTGCCCAAGCACTTCGGCGGAGCAACAGTTCTGTCGCTTTGTGTTTCTTGAACATCTAGGTGTTATGTTAAGATGATAAGAGAAAGAAATCAAGAAATAGTCGCGTCAAATAATGATAAAACTGGGTTTTCTAGAAGCGCTAGTGGTAGATTCTTTTAATTCAAAATGGCTACGCACGCAAGTAAAAACTTGGACCAAGTGGAATGGGCCTCCATCAAAGAAATTTGATCAAATATTGGATATAGAAATCGTACTAAGAATTGGATAGGTGGAATACCACCCTTATCTGTCACCCGGTAGAGTATCGATCGACTATACTCGAAACTCGAATTCAAGACCAAAATCCTAACCTCAACGGGCGCACATTCGCTGTGATTACTGCATTTTGGTTTAAGTGTAGGTATTTTTATCAATAAAACTTACCCTAATATTACTGGTTACACGAGTTCTCATTCATGTTTTTATGAAATAATGTTGAAATATGAAATATGAAATATGAAATATATTTATTTGATACAGTGGCTTAAGTGGCTAGGTTTAACTAAAATAAGTGCTTAATACATATAAAATGCTATCTATAAACTGCACTGTGCGATAATTTAACAATCTGTTTACCCAGTCACCTGCACTAGGCTAAGCCTGTCTCGCAGAATGACTCATTTTTGTTTACCGTTTTTGAATAAGATATAGCGTTAAAGAATTATACAATTTAAAATAAAAAGACTAACAAGGTAAGAAATTAAAATTATGGAATGATGCAAAGGAAAACAGGTGTGAAGTTTGTGTACGGGTGTGAGAAGTTCTGTGTTTGCGTGTAAGTGTACGTGTGCGTATGTGTGAGTGTGTGTGTATGTGTGTGTGTGTGCGGGTGCAAGATGTCGATTACCAGAATTTGGAAATAGAGAATGGTTTAATTCTATGTTTATGCGGTAAGTAAATGTTCTGTTTCAGAGTAATTTAGTGAATTTAGCCATCTGTGAACAATTGTTCTGACCTCCCTGGGGGAGCAGTTTATTATGTTACAACTTTCGTTTACTTTTCTGTAAAGGTACATACGTTATATATGTTAAAATAACTAAATAATCAAGATGGGAACTGTCAGATTTTGGTCTTGAATTCGAGTTTCGAGTATATACTTACGGTCTTCCGGTAACCTTCGGGGAGGAAGATGGCCGATTGAAAGATGTCCGGGTTTTACTTTTGATTTATTCTGTTCAATGATTTACTCTAATCACTTGACATTGGCGAAATCACTGCGGAATACCGCGGTGGACCGCCATTTATTAAAAAGAAGAAGACTATACTTAACTCTAAATGTTTTAACTATATTTTAACATGGTGGTGGTTCTGCGAGATATAACTGTCCGTCCGTCCGTTCGTCTGTCTGTCTGTCCTAACTTTAAAGAGCTGTATCTTTGCTTAGCTCAAAAAAAAAAAATTGTGTCGTAATAAAAAAAACAATTGTGAGTTGGGTTCATGCTGATTTAATTCGAAATCGAATTCAAATCGGAATAAAATAATATTTACCTACCGTCCGGTGGTACGGAACTCTCGCGCGAGCCCCACTCGTAGGTACTTGACCTTACTTATTTACACAAAATACCAAATTACGGATAAATCATTACACGCGTTTTCAATGTATATGTATAGCGTGTGTTAAGTGCTTACCGAACTGCTAAAAAAGCATCAAGGAGGTTGGACTTTATAAATAAAAGTAGCATCGTAGTAAGTAGGTAGTAGTAGTACTAAATACCTTCTTTCATCCTTCGGAAAACAAAAACAAACTTCTGTTGCTATGGTTTCATACTGTTGATAAACATCGATACACCGAACAATTTACAGTCATAACACTCGTATATCATGCTTAAAGTAATCATATTATCGTATATTATTTCATAACGATTTACTGTCATTAGGATCAAATGGAAAATCGTCCACTTGAAATTATACGTCATTTCAGAAAAATGACCATTTGAAATACAACAAAAAGGAAAATTGTCCATCTTGAAAAACGTCTAAAATGGAATCATGTCCCATGGTAAAATTGTCCAATATGACATTGGACGAAAAAAATATGTCTATTTGTATTTACGTACACTCAGAAATATGACCAATTGTAAATACGTCCTATCTGAAATTTGTACAATTTATATTATATTATATGGTCTTAATTCATATTACATTACATTCACTTGTGCGTATTTCATTTTGGTCATAATTTATAAAGGACAAAATTCCATTGGGACTTAATTAATTTATAACGAAAATAAATTTGGTTGTCAATGCTTTTGAGCACAATTACATTTGGACTAAATTCACTTTGGACACTATTACTTTTGACCCATTTTCAGAATGGTTATTTCACGTGGACGATTTTCCATTTGTACCTAATGACAGTAAATCTTCATAACGTACCTACCTAATTTAAGTTAATAACAAATAAATAAACAATGTTAAAATAAAAATGTACGTTCGCGCTTTCACCGGCCATCACAGTGACAATGACAACCCTAGCGGCCATCAATCGTAATCACGCACAGAATAAAGACTAGGCATAGAAGCCGTGCAATAAGATGAACGTTGCACCAGCTACTTGTCTCTACTTTATTGATTACGTATTGATAAGAGGAAACGAAACAAAAACTAGGTGTCTTTTCTTGGCCGTAAGGTGAAGAAACGTCAAACGTTTGACTGGACCACAGAATAAGAACTAGAATCCTACACTATAGGTCCAAATACTACCAAATACTATACCAAAACACCCCCACACCCACCGCTGAACAGCTGCCAGGCGCCCGGATTAATCAATAATGATAGTGTATGGCACACTAATAAGAGGCATTTCGTTGCTTAATAAATTGCAAACCTATTTCCGTAGCTAGCTCTACGTCACCTGGCACGGCTTTTCCCCCAATTAAAACGCCTGGCAATGTTATATTCGAAGTAAATGCATAATTAGCCATAATATTACACCAAACACAGAGCTCTTTAAATTGCACACCTTCAATTGATTTTAAAGCTGCCAGGCGCCTGGATTAATAAATAATGATAGTATGGCACACTAACGAGAGGGTTTTCGTTTCTCTATAAATTGCAAACCTATTTCCGTAGCTAGCTCTCCATCTATTACATTACATTACCGTATAAGTCATGGGACTCATGAGATATTTTTCTTGTCCAATAAAATACCGTAAACCGGGGTACTTTGATTTACGGGGTAACTTTGATAGCAACTACGCAATACGCCTCCGTATTATTATTTTTCGCCACTTGTAACGGCGATTGTTGCTCCTTAAGAAAGTTAAAGTAGTGCGCTTGTTACTGGCTTTTTTCGTATAGAAAAAAATATGAATGGTTAATCGACTTTTTGTCCTGATTTTTGAGGTAAAAAAACGTCAAATCTATATATATAAAAGGCTAAACTGACTGACTGACATATCAACGCACAGCCGAAACTACTGTACCTAGAAACTTGAAATTTGGTACGGGGGTTCTTTTCATGATGTAAGTGAGCACTAAGAAAGGATTTTCCGAAAATCGACCCCCAACGGGAAGAAATGGGGGGAGTAGCGGGAAACTAATTCTACGCGTACGAAGTCGCGGGCGTCCTCTAGTGTACCTACCTCTGTTATGCAAAAACGCATGTTATTTGAATTATTTGATAATCAAATCTAATTGGTGATATCGAAAAAGAACAACATCTATTCTATATTTCTTCAGATTTTAAGTGCTTTTCAGCGGGTTTGCGGGAGATATTCATTCTAATATTTAGTGGTTTCAAAGTAACCTCATTCGTAGTTTTACTTTGATCGTATAGTGTTTTTTTTACGGGAAACTATAGGCCTCTTTTTGTTCTAATTAATCAAGTTGAAAAAACAAGAAAAAACAATATTAAGTTGAATATTTTTATTTTATTATTTTGTCTTTTAGTTTCTATAAAAACTCGTGTTAAACTCTGAATTTGATCAAATTATCCGCGGTTTACACGCACGCCCGACGCCCGAGCGCCGTCATCCCGGCCGACGATTTTTGGAGTAAGGTTTATAATTATAAATTAAAAATACTGAAATCTCTTTATAAAAGCAACATTTATCTTATTAAAATAAAATCATCAATAATGTTTAATTACTTACAATTAAAAATAGGAAATTTTAAAATATAGGTACTTACTTAAAGGACTATAATAAAAATAATCACAAGTCTAAAACTATTAAAACTTATTTATTATGATCATTGGGTATGGATTTTAACAACTGAGTTTATTTGTTCTAAATTGCTTTGGTTGGGAAAACTTAAGTTCATAAATTATAATTAATTATTATATGTTTCTATAAATATATATATAGCCTCTGCTACCTACCATAGCTATTATTCAATGACAGAGAGAAATAAAAAAATAGGAACCTAAATTACTTAAGTAACAAAATCTCAAAAAAAAGAACAAAATTAACTTACCTACCGATCCAATTATTTGAAGGGTACCTAACGGAAAGAACTCGTCTGTTCACTTTTTTCTAAAGAGATTTTAATTTGAAAATATAAAGTTCGCAATAAACTTTTATTTACCGCACAGTTAAGATGTAAACCTTAATATAACTTTTATTTTTATGTAAAACGACCCCTAATCAAACATTACGTACGAAATTACATGGCTCCTAATTTTCAAATCGCGATATCTCAAAAAGTTACTAAGGTGACTAGACATATTCTTTCCGGGCACCCGTCATTTGTTTGATAATTTTAACTGAGGTTCATTTTTTTACGTGCAACTTATAAATACTAACGAAACGCGTATTATAATGAGATATTTGTTCATAAAACACGGTGCCTTCCATAAAAAGTGATACGAGCTCAAAATATATAATTGTACTAGGTATTTAAAATTCGGAACTTCATTTTATTAAAAGTTCTTAACCTATACTTACTTCGTAAAAGGCCCATGGCCATGAATATTCAATATTAATGTCAAAAAATAACTACATAAATAACTAAACCCGTTCCAACAATCATTCTGCCGTACCTAACCTAAAATATGGCATGAGCCACTCGACATTCAAATATAAAAAGTCACAATTGCAAGGCCCTGCCATTGGACTTGCGACTTATTACATTTGGAGAGCAGAATTAGCATGTCATTTAAATATAGCTTCTAATACTTTGGTTTGGTTAGAGTTAGAGGTGTCTTCACCATTGCTCGAACTCCGATGCAGGGAGCGCTTAAATCTAGAACACTATAACAAGAGTTCAAACACACGTTGTACTTTTATGTCTTTTTCTTTTCTATGTTATCGTCACGATGGTCCATCCGTTCTTGTTCTGTGCCCACGACTCCCCGGGGCTCTACGAGTAGAAGGTGAGCACGGAGGTGTGGTTCCCGCGCACGAAGAGCATGGGGGGCAGGTCGCGGCTCATCACCTCCAGCCACGCCATGTACAGCGGGGCTGATACCGAACCCTGTGCACAAAAGTTCATGATATTTTAAAACGAAAAATTCCTCACCCAAGCTCATAGAGCGACGGATCTGTAGTTAAAAATTAATTAAATATCTATGCGGCAGTGGTTGACAAAATTGTCTGACACGCGACCCGTCTCGAGCAAATATTCAAAAATTTCAGGGCCTACCACTGGGTTACGTCGTGATTCATATTTTTGGATACATACAGTGTTAACAAGAACAGAATGAAGAGTAGACTGCAGAAAGCATCTACGTCTGCTTTCTAATTAAAAAAAAACCGGGCACGAGCATGTCGGACCATGCTCAGTGTAGGGTTCCAAAGCCGTTACGACCAACACAAAAAAACTATCTCAAAAAACCACATGTATGAACTAAATTTCTTTTTAACCCTTATAAAGGCAGAGGCTCTATTTTTTTTCCTATATTGACCACATTACAATAAGCTGAAATCGAACTTTACTACCTACATTTTATGATATTATTTTAAGTACCAAGTAATTGTATTTTCCTGAAATATAATATCATCTATTATTACTCTTTAGAGACTTGCGATTCCATGACTGTATTTTATTAATGGATAAAATAAACACTAGTCGCCTTTAGGGTGATAACCAGTAATGAACAAGGCACCAATAATGGACACTTGATTCTTATTTTACAGAAGATAAGGGTTATTCATTTATTTTGCAACAATCAATTTACAACCGTATGAAATTTTAATTAAGAATGAAGTGTCCATCACTGGTGCCTGTCAGCTAAAAGTGTCCATCATTGGTGACGTCACCCTATCTCAGAACTAGTCGTGATAGTTTTCCTTTTAAGTTCGTTGTATTTAAGATATTTTTCAGATTTGTATTACTTGTGGTTTTAATATCAGTGGAGTAACTCAGTCAAAAGTCACACAAACGCATCTGTTTATCTAAAGTACAGTACATGCAGTACCTTTCTAGGCATGGGGAGGGACATCACCACCAGATTCGCGTCCTTGGACTTCTCCAGCAACAATTCTCGCAGACGTAGTTGTCTGTTCGTTTTCTCGGCTAGAGTCAGCAGTTCCACTTCACTTATGTGAGATTCTGTAATAAAATGCAATTTCGTTTTTAATTTCCATGTGGCAAATAATCGGCCATAGTAGTAAATTTTGGGAAAGGCCTAATAATTCAAATCCTAATCCAATAGGAAATATTTATCATTCAGGCGATGATGATGATATTTATCTGTTATTTGTGTTTTTAATAATTGCATCTTTTAGATTTTAAAACCCGATATGGTAGCATTTAGGCATCTTCACAAAATACAACTTGGCAAAAAGTAGTTTAATGTAGTGGAACTACAATATTGAGAATATGGCAACCACATCAAGCAGAAGTTTTTATTTAAAAATTTGACAATGTTGCTTTCACTCCGAACAGTGCCCTCATTTCCAAAAAGTCGTAAGAAGTGTCAAAAAAATTGCTTTATACTGTCACTATGACACCGTTCTATCATGTTCATGGTGGGTATTGGGCTGATAATACCTACTTGACATTTGGAACTGGTGTGGTGTGTAACGCTAACCGATCAGAGAACCCTTTTCACTTATCGACGTTACACATACCCCTACTCACATTCACAACTCATAACAAAAACATGCAGTTGGGCACAAGGAGGACATCGATAGCACCTCGTGTCCAACGAAGCACCCCACACAGGAGAAGGTTTTCCTCCCCCACAAAAAACCCGACCTGAGACGAAGTTACCTTCACTGTCGGATTCGCTGGTGAACTCGCTGATGAGCTCGTCAAAGAGCTTCTTGGTTTCCGGCTGCGGCGCCTCCATGATGTCCTGCACCATCGTTAGCGACGAGTAGTCGATGCGGAACTTTGCCAGCAGGTTCGCCATGCTGAAATCAAAATGGAAATATCAAGGGGACAATCTCACAAAAATTGGCCTAGTGCCAAACTCTGCTTGAGCAGCAGTTTGTCACTATAGAATAGATAAAGTATCTTGTCAGCGGGCCTATTATGGTCGTGTTTATCGATGTGGATAAAACATCTGTCACTTTCTCGCCATCATGTAAGCGCGAGAGTGACAGATGCTTTATCCACCGCGATAAAGGCGACCATAATACAGGCCCAGGAAGTGACAGAAGTTTTATCCACAGCGATAATGGTGACCATCGTTGGCCTCCTGGGGAACTCACTTCCTCTCCTCCAGCTCGAGCTCGTGCCGCCTGTTGGCGAGCGCGAAGATGCGCAGCTTGCAGTGCGCCCAGGCAGAGCGCTGCGACAGGATGTAGGGCAGCAGGATGGTCAGCCCGCCGTCGTCGTACAGCCACCACACGTCCAGCGTGCCTGACTCCTGAGGACAGTCGCCTTAATTTATGCCTGCCGCTAAATCTATAGCTGACGTTTAGCTTGCTAATAAATTGTTAATCAATAATTAGCCCCGAACAGAGACCTCAGGATTTCCCCCCCTTACCTCCGTAAACTCCTAAGTGATTTAAATTAAAAATTTAAATTTATATTCGCCTCAACTACATACTTTAACAAATTTCATGAACATGGAATCATCAATGCTTAAGTTATCGTCGCTTCGTTTGCTATCGCTTAAAACAAATAATAATACAAACAAACGAATGCCATCTCAGTTGACTCTAAGACCGCATTTATTTAGTTCAGTCGATAAGAAATAAAAGGAATGATAGCTAGTTCTTCTACGCGACGAAGTAGGGGGCAAACGCGCGTGAGATTATATTTGAGAATAAACTTGTTTTAACAAAGATAAAGATTACACGCCAGCTAACCTGTTTTTTCTGGAAGATGGTCATCTGCTCGAGCTGGTCCTTGGACAGCTCGAGTCCGTTGGATGCCTTGTACACGATCTGCCGGTGGATGTCCATCGGCTTCTTGCTTTTCCCATTCTCCTTGCCTTCGGAGAGCGTGAACGATCGCGATGTCGTCATGGTGAGAAGAGCTAAAAAAGGAAGCGTTTGTTTCGATAAAGTAAAACCATTGGTGGGTGTGTACAGCACCGTATTTATATATTTTGGAGGCAACACGAAATCAAAGTACCTTTCTTCTGTTATATTTCTAACGAATAAGCAAGCCAACGGCGATGGAGTTCTATGGACTTTGCCATTGGTAGCTATCATAATGTTTGGTATTACCCCAGTGTTGCAACCGGCATCTTAATATTCTCACTGGATTTAAAAGTTATGGCCACGATCTAAAACTAAGTGTCTAGTCATTACACAGTCTAGTGCCTAATGTGTATCGAAATATATGAATAAATGTGATTAGAACTTTGTACCTTTCGAAGCGAGTGGCGGGAGCATGCACTTAATAGGGAGGAATGGAGGAAAAGAGGGGAGGCCTATGCCGAGCAGTAGAACAAAAAATAAGGACTGAAAAAAACTCACTGGTGAGGTTATGTCTACTCGACGGCTGCGAGTCCGGCGAGCGGATGTCGAGGTCGGAGTCGGCGTGCATCATGGCGGGCCCGCGCCGCACGCGCAGGTCGCCGCTGCCGCTGGAGGTGGCCGTGAGCCCGCCCGCCGGCGCCGCGTCCTCCGCCGTCACCGGCCCGTAGTCCAGCCCGCCCGCCACGCGGATGATCGCCACGGCCAGCCGGTTCTCGAAGGCCGTGCTGTTGATTTGTCTGAGGTTTCATATCGGACTATCGGAGTGAAACTAAACATAAGGCCACCTCCACGAGCGCGCGGAGTGGAGGTGGCGCGTCAGACCTAAATTAGACAAAACGTTAGTGTCGGTGTTAAACTTCAGACTAGTGTGAAGAGCACCTACATATCAGTCTGTTAGCAGGGCCTTTGATATCATGATCACAACTTGCGATTCAGCATCCTCATCTTCACGTCAGCCGAAACGAGTCAACTGTTTGAGCAACCTTACCTTGCTTAGATCTTAGAGAGACCTAGACCTCACAAGTTAACTTACGAGTGGGTAGGTACCTAATTCAACTTGAAGCATTCACCAAGTACCTACCTACAAAAATTTGCCTGCGGCAGCCGATGCTCTTTCGAAGAAAGAAAACGACATTAACATGTATGCGCATCTCTATAATCTAATTAAGGTTTCCCTATTGCTAAGATTTTACGGAGGACCAGGCAGTCGCTTCTTCTAATCCGATCACTTTATTTTCAAAATGGTTTACCACGAACATCAAGACTCAATAGTATATGTTTTCCAGGAAACTTTAGAAGGAAGCTTTAGAAGGATTTTAACCTTATGACAACTTACTGCAGCACATTGAAGTAAGCCACCAGCTCACTGGCGGGCGCAGACGCCCAGTCCGCCTTATACCCCATGAGCATGACGTTGGGTGCCAGGCGACCCACGCCGGTGGCCTGGATCAGTGCGCGCGCGCCCATCTCGAAGCCGAACCCGTGCACGCCGGCACTGAACGCGCGGATCTTCCGCGCGCGGAGCCACTCGTCCGCCGAGCGAGCGCGCGCGGCGCGCTCCTTGTACGATAGTTTATCCTGGAATCAGATGCGACGGTGTTAGTAGCTTCACCACTCAATATGTGAGACTAGCCAAAATCAATCCTTAGGTTAATCTTTCCACCTCTCTCTGCCCCTCTGGGTCATGCCAGTCTCATTCGATGATAATTCTACTTTACGTTAAGAGCTTTTGAGCAGCACCGAACCGCTGTGTATAGTTTCTCTTAAGTATATAACTTTGTCACTTACTTCTTATCTGAATTCGACTTTATACGTCAGTCCGTACGTATAAACTACGAACAGGGGCGAAAGTAGAGCTTGGTGTTATTTTGAGTATTTTAGAGGCTGCACCGTAAATGGTCGTAGGTACCAAAATCCGTAAAAGACTCAACGCTGATCAAGTTATGTTTAGATTAGAGATGTACTGACTTGGTGTCAATGACCTAAGTGAATATCAGCCCTAAGGCCAGCTCACCTGCGTGACGTCACCGACGATCATGAGCGAGCCGGCCTTGGTGATGAGGTGCCCCAAGTCAACAAGCGCGGGCCGCGCCTGCGGCCGCCCTGCCAGCACCAACAGCTGCGGCCAGTAGTTCTTCACGTGCTCGCCGGTACGGGCCAAGTTGTGGGCACTCGACAACGCGGTCTTGTACATCTGTGCCTGCGTGCTGCTGCCCCAGTTCACATCTACAACAATATTATTTGATTTATCATTTTAGCACAACGTTAACGAGCCTTACTGTAAAAATCGTAGTAACAAGTTACGTTAGCTCCATCCCTTTCTCTCGATTTAGTCTCGTATGACGAGTGACAAGGATGGAGTTAAGATAACTTCGAACTTCGATTTTCAAAGTAGGGCCTCAGGTTAATGGTACATTAACTCCGAGTTCCAAAGGCATTTGCAATCTCAAGCGAACAAGATAAAATGCTTCTAATCTAATATTTTCACCGGTTGACATACGTATATCTAAACCAGAACAATAAGAACACTATTGCTTGGCGGCAGGTTATTAGGTAAGTTGGTGGTAGCGATCTTGACAGTCTTAGTAGGTACAAGGTTCTTCCACCACTAAATATAATGATGATCTTTTGCATAAATCCTGCAGGGTCGAAGTGTATACGGAATATCCCATCTATGTATAGATACTTACTACATAAGATAAACGTTCTAACCCATGAATTATAATAATTACTACGAGGAAACAGTGCACTTATTATTAAAACGGATATCTTCAAAGAGGCGCCAATGAGCCAATGTCAATAACTCCTCGGAACAAATGCATAAACCAACGTAATAACTCATGCACCAAATATAAATGGCACGGCGGTTATTCTGGTTGTAGGTGTCGAAATCTATAAATCAGATTGATTGGTGAGCAGTCCAATTCCTCCCAAATCGAAGTTTCAAGTTTGAGGTTGATTTACCGCTGATTGGTAGCTAAGAGGAGCGTCGGTGGTCTTGTGGCTGGGGCTACGACTCATGATCGTAAAGGTACCGAGTTCAAAGCCAAGTGAGTAATCCATGTATCAATGAGATTTTACGGCTTTTATAATTCGATGTTCTTACGGCGAGAAAAACATTGTAAGGAAATCCTGCACATTTGAACAGCTGAATGTGTAACAAGGATAATTGCATAAAAAGTCCTTCAGGGTCGGTGTGTATCCGAAAGGCATCTATGCTTTGAGATTTACACATGAAGTAGTCGACTATGTCAAGTATTTTACAACCGAAATAAACATTTGGAGTAGCTTGTAGCGTTGTCACTTTTACAATGCTTTCACCGCTGATGGGGCTTATAAAGTACAAGAGGGCGCCCGCGACTTCGTACGCGTAAAATTAGTTTCGCGCTACTCCCCCCATTTCTTCCCGTTGGGGGTCGATTTTCGGAAAATCCTTTCTTAGTGCTCACTTACATCATGAAAGGAACCCCTATACCAAATTTCAAGTTTCTAGGTACACTAGGTACAGTAGTTTCGGCTGTGCGTTGATATATAAGTCAGTCAGGTTTGCCTTTTATATATATATAGATAATGGCCTACCTGGGCGGCGGTAGTGCACGATGAGGTAGAGCGTGAGGAAGATGGCGAAGGTGACCAGCGACATGTACCAGCTGATCAGCAGCATGATGGCCACGCACATCAGGCAGCCAGCTAGCGACACCCACACGTTGTAGTACTAAACAAACAACACAACGTGAGCGATTTACTTGTGCAGCAATAATAATAGGTGTCTTTCTAAGGAAAGTTACATGCGATATAGGAAAAAAAACGGGTCTTGTACGTTCCATACCGGTACGGTCACGTCTTTAAATATATACATTAATAAGGTTTCAGAAACATATTAACAACCTTATTCCCTTGCAGTAGAGTCCTGTGTACATATTTTTGTAAATTTTACTGTGTCCAGATTATTACACGTGACTGTACAAGACCCGATTTTTTTCCTATCTCTCATGTAATAGCGATGGCCATCGCTTATTCTCTGTTTAATCAAGGATGATCCCTGTGACAGCCGTATTTCGTAATTTCAATCACTTACAAGCGAGGTATTTACAAATACCTAGGCGTTTCATTTTTTAAATTCCCTGAACGGCGTCTCTAGGTACTAATGTAGTATTTATGTAGAGTTAAAGAAACGAGTGTAATACGTGTTTATATGAGCTGTCACAGGCATCATCTTAGATTGAACAGAGTATAGGTAATGTAAACGCTAATTAAATGGTAAATAGATGGACACTTGTCCTGCTGTCCTTCTCTTGTCTGACTAATGACCTAATTAAGAAAATTAATAAACTCCACGTGGAAGCCGTTTAGGGAGTGACATTATGTTTACTATGTCCTACCCAAATATGGGTGGTGTTACAATTCATAATATAAACTAACGTTTCGCATGGCGCCAACCATGAATCAATGAGGAATGCTGATGTAACGCGCTATATTCGCGGCCCCGGTGTGACGCGCTGTTTGTTTATACTCGGGAGAGACCATGACGGGAGCATGCCGAGTGGGCGAAACATTTTTGGTAAAATTTCTCATTTTCCAAATAAAACACCATTTGTACCAACTTAGATTAACGATTAACTTAGATTTCAGTTGTGACTAGGTATAGTAAAATGTAAACTGCCTTATAACTTATAAATCTACTCGCTTCGCTTCGGTTTATGCGAGTTGTTTTGTAATATAACACCCGTACATAAACCTGGGCCCGTAATATGGTCGCCTTTATCGCGGTGGATAAAGCATCCGTCACTCTCGCACTTACATACTGGTCAGAAAGTGACAGATGTTTTATCTATATCAATAAAACGACCATAATAGGTCGCCAGAATTCATAAAAACCTTCCGTGAAAATTATCTGACTGAATTATCTGGTGAAAATCGCATGAAAATCCGTTCAGTAGTTTTAGATTGTCGCGAACATACAGACAGACAGACGCGGCGGCGAACTTTTATTGTTTTATTACAAGCAGTGATGTAGTGGTACTATTATTATAAAGTGAGAGCGTCAATTTTGTGCTGACTATGGGATATATTAATCATTTTGAAAAGTACATTATTCTGGATGAAGCGAGGGCAGGCGTCACGCTACTAATAAATAAATATAAATATCCAGAGACAATCTCACCCAACTTGACCTGCACCCTTATTGTCTAACGCACTCGCAATCGCAACTGGCTTCAAAGTGGAGCAATTTATTTCATTTTGTATGCAGACAAGCCTTCGATTTTCAAAATGAAAACGATCGTGATTGCGAGTGCGTTAAACAATAAGCCCTCGGGTAACGAAGCTCTGGACTAGTATTATAGGAATTGGACGACGATAAACATACTAATAAGTAAGTAAAGAAAATGAATAGGTACTTGAAAAAAAGACATCCAAGATTCAGGTAAAAATATTCACGTCGATTAACGCTAATTTGGGAAACCCTAAATCTATTTTACATGGTCAGAAGAGAACAACCGCTCAATTTAACCAAGGTCAAATTGTCGTTGATCAAATTAAACAAATGTATCGTGTGTTCGTGTAGACAATGAGTTGGAAAACCAAATTGAATTAATTGAAGTTGAGTAGTCAAGTTGACCCGGCTGAGTTGCGTGGATTTTCCGAACATGTAGAATAGGTATTACCATGACGTAGCTATGCAGAGGAGCTAGACATGATGCATTCGGCGTTCGTTGGTGTTATCAAAAATATATACGATTGACGTAAGCTGTCAGACGGTCGCGTCGAGCGCCTACGTCAATTCCACACTTTTTTTCAGTTTTCTAAAATCGTGTACGTTAGCGTTAAGTAACTTGTATTGTATAGCCTCATAGTGACACAAAAACTGACAGGGCAATGTAAGTACATGTTGTACCTCTGTCCCGTAGTAGGTACTCACCCGGAATGTAGGGCGCCAGCCGAGCGGGCGTACCAGTGCCGCGTGGAAGGTGCAGAAGTTGATCAGCGCGTACGAGGCCAGGTAGAAGTTGGAGATCAGCGGCGCGATGGTGTTCAGGTCGGCTGCGGACGGACACAAAGAGCTGTAATTCGTCGGCGAGTGTATCTTGATCTTCGTGCTCGTTCGACTTCGGTAACTGGGATGCACTATATTTTAACAAAACCTATTTCTTTTGAAGTTTATTTAGAAGATTTTTCTCTTTGACATTTATATGACCTTTAAGTTTTTCCATTTAAAAGACATTATCGCGTAAAGTAATCGTGAAATATTGACTAGAAAGGTAAAATACATGACACTGTTATAATAAGAAAATTCGATTCTGAAAATAGTGTAACACCCCAATTCGTTTTCACGTTAACAAAGTCTTAGGAATCCTAGCGGTCGATTTGTTCATGCCCAAGACACCTCGTCAACCGACGATTACGAACACTATTTAAATATTACGTACAACTAACCTATAAGAAGAAATATAAGGGAAACGAAGAAGGTGAGGACGTATCCGCGGTAGGGCTCGCCGTGCTTGCCGTAGGGCTTGGAGAAGAAGATGAGCCCGGGGTAGATGCGGTCCACGCCCAGCGCCTGGATGAGCCGCGGCACCGACAGCAGGTTGGTCAGCGCCGTCGACAGCGTGGCGGCCCAGCATCCCCCGTAGATGAGGGGGCCCCACGCTGACATTAACTGCATCACCTGGAATACCAACGAAGTAATGAAGACGTATGCTAACGGCCTGGCTATGGGTGCGCGTCGGTGCGGCAGCAGCAGGGGTTAGCGGCTAGGGGCAACAAACAACAGCGAGAAGTCGAGATGTATAAAGCATGCCACGACTTGTCGCATTGCCGCGGTGTCGACGAGACAATCTTAATGAATATTCATGATTTACGAGTAGATTCACATTCGAATGATTAGATGATTAGATGTTCTAAATTGATTGATCCTACAATCTACGGAATACTCACAGAGTAGCTGTTATGCAGACCGAACTTGCAGGTTTCATTGACATTATGGATGCATTCGGAGACGTTGCCCCAGCTGATGACGGTTGAGTTGCCCTCGAGGACCAGGTCGGCCACGCGGCCGCTGGCGTCCCGGAGTGCCCCGGCCCCCGAGAACAGCACCATCGCGGCGTAGCTCACCACAGATATCGCCAGGGCCAGAAGGGTGCCCTTGGGAATCGCTGATGCGGGGTCCTAGGGCAATCAAACGGTGCAATTCATTACTATTTCAGCCCAGATCCACCCACTGCAGTTTAAAGGCCTCTTCATTGTCGCGCCACTTTTTATTATTAATTATTATTATATTCATAATCTTTGCCCGGTCTTGTGCTAACGCCATCCACCCTTTCCAAACTGTCTGCCAAATGTCACCAGACCAATGCGAGCTGATTGTCTGAACACCGATCTATGACCTCATATCATATAATCCCAGTCTCGCCTAGCCAAGTGTCCCGCCCACATCCACTTCAGTTGCGTTATCGTTTTGTAAGTAAATTTTAAATTAATGATATTTAATGTAAAAGTTCCTGGGATCGGATTTACACCAGTATTCCATCAATTAAATATTAAAATTGGGAAGGATTTTTTGGGTTTAGAAACTAAACTTCTACTATAGATATAACATATTCAACAATTGTGAATCTTATCCTATACCTAGGTATACCTAGGTACCTACCTATTGTTCAGATACACCTCGACCCTGTATGATCTTCAGTGCTATTACCCCCCTGTAAGGGATGCTCAGCCTGTACGAGTGTGCAGGTTTCCTCACGATGTTTTCCTTTGATGTTAATCGTCGTGGATATCTTGGCCTTACGTAGAAATCTTCAGGAATATCAGGAATATCAGGAGACAAATATCACACCAATTGACCTAGTCCCAAACTAAGCTCTAGGCTTGACAGAACGTGGTCCTGGAGTGTACATGTTTCAACTGTAGTGATAATAAAGATACACGCCAGGAGGTATGACCAAAAGTTGGTGATTAATAGCGGTGTTTCACATCGGCTCTTGCTTCAAGAAAGCGCTTTTACTCGTACAACTCTTATTTTCCAACCTTGACCGATAGGTATACGGTCTACATTTTCCGGTGTCTGTTATAATCTTTTGATCTTATTGGTCATGAAATATTTCTCCGATGAAACTAATCCGTTATGAATCCGGAAACCAGTGTCGGTTACAGGAATGGGATATTTTGGGTGATCTCGAAATAGATTCGATTTGCGGTGACTCACTCGACCACTCCACCCAATTGGCTGTAATGAATCGATACTGATGTATTTGCGACCAGTAAATAGCCAGTAAGTCTAAATTTCGGGGTTAAACATATTGACTTCTACATTGCGGAGGCGTTTTTATTGTGTTTGCTTCAATTCGATATTGTTCGCGTGGGGTGCGAGCGAGCAAATTGATAATTTGTCAGATGAATCTTTATTTGGTAGTAGAAATGTATAAAACAATATTGTTTACGTGAAATAAGGCGTAATATACCTACAGGGTGAATGGATTTTCGATACAATCCTTTTATGGAGGCATAGTAAAAATCATAAAAATGGCCTAAAAATTATTAGTTTCTGAGATATTCATAATTTATTTAACCCGCCGAGTCATAATATGGTAGTGAATCTCATTATAATCCGCCGGTTAGCCGATGGCTATAATGACTTACTTTAGGTGAGGTTTGCATGATATATAATTGTGCAATTTCGAGCATGTAGTGTGAAAAATACTATTTTGTCATGCTGAAGGCAGAATTATACAAAGTTCACCAGGGTAGTTGACATGACTGTATCAACGTGGTCAATATCAACCCCTATTATGCCTTTTGATTCCTTACATGAACTGTTTAATTTCGCAACATCTATCTATCTATATATATAAAAGGCAAACCTGACTGACTTATATATCAACGCACAGCCGAAACTACTGTACCTAGAAACTTGACATTTGGTACAGGGGTTTCTTTCATGATGTAAGTGAGCACTAAGAAAGGATTTTTCGAAAATCGACCCCCAGCGGGAAGAAATGGGGGCGAGTAGCGGGAAACTAATTCTAGGCGGATGAAGTCGCGGGCCTCCTCTAGTTTTACATATTTTCTGGAATAGTTATAGTGAAAATGATCTGAACTGAAACTTCATCATTAAGTAAAGTGGTCGTGTGGATCGAAAAGTTGATTCACCCAACCACTTCTTCATTTATTATCGTTCATAGGTAGAGAATTGATTCATTAAAGTTTATTCCCTTTAACCACGTATACCAAGGTAACGTCAATGTCATTGTTGCTGGGTTTCCGATGACGGAGGTATTTCAGTCGACACGCGTTGCATAGCGGCAAATGATTTATGGGTCATTCCATTTCCCGATCCCGACATTTTCTCAGACGTCAAATCGATGACGCCACTGAGTTACACAGCGTGTTCGATATTGGGAGAGAAGCCAGATGACATAGCTTAAGCGTAATTATACTATTTAACTACCTACGTCAAATGTTTCTGTATACTTCTACAGGACCCGCTCGCGCTTGTTTGCTGTTTATTAAATTGTGGTAACACTAAAATACTTACAGTCACGTTACTTCACGTTTTAAGTTAATGAAAAGCAAGTATGTTTAATCTTAACTCTACCTATAATCTGTGTCAATTGAAATTGCCAAAGGTAAACAAATTAGTACTGTTTGACACATAATCTCAACTACCTATTCATCAAGTGTGTTTTTATTCAAAATAACATAATTAGTTATTTAATCATAAACTTAATGTGAAAGTAAAGATCAAGCGTATTCATCATTGCTAAGACCTCACTTGATCTTTAAAAGCACGTGATTATCGAGTAATAATGGTAGATTAGTTCGTTTGGTTGTGTTTACATGTTTGCCAATTTCAATTGGCACAGACTATAAGTACCTGAATGAATAAAACGGCAAAAAGTGTGCTGTAAAATAGAGCGTTGCACAGGCCTAGTAACCTTTACACTATATATATAAATTATATCTACTAGTAACCCATCACTTCATCAATTGTATCAAATTTCTTTCGTTTTTAACCATTACGTTTTCACCATAAAAAAATAAGTCATACGGCGAGAAATGCCTTTCAATGAAATGAAAATGCTGCGTGATGATGCGTTCGTTTTAATGTATTTCTATAAAACGATAGGTAATGTTAAGGAGAACATTAAGCCGTTAATTAAACTTAATTAACTTCCTTTAAGATCAGTTGACTTGTAGGGGAAAACTGGTGACCTACAACTGTTGTCAAAAATAGAAATCATAAAATATACACCTACATGTGCATTGCGTCAAGCTTAACGGGAGCTTGTACGAACAGCATACTTTTTATGATTTCTATTTCCGCAACACGAGTCGAATACAACGTGTCCCTATAGGTACTCCCATATTGAACACCCCGTATTAGGCTTGTGTCGGTCAGGAACTAAGAACTAAAAGGAATGAATTCCCGTCACGGACCGAAAGGAACTAGTTCCTCGTAAACGATCTTAAACGGTCTTCGGTCCTTTAGGTCAGTAGCAATTTCTTGAACGTATCAGCGAAACAGAGCGAAAGAGTAAGCGCACGGCACGGCGCTCGATGTGTACGAGACAAATATTATATTTTTTAAACTCATTCCCAGATCTCACTATTTGTTCCGGAGATAAAGGACCTAAAGCTAAAAGACCGAACTAGTTCCTTTGACCGATTGACCGAGATCGGAGCGCTCCCTTTAAAGACCGAGCGGGCACAACTCTACCCCGTATCTGCAGATAGAGTGAAAAACAATGAACATCGTATTTTTCCGGATAAAGTCGAATTTATCGTCCTTTGATTTCCATTTATAAGAAAGTCTTGTTACTATTAGTTCATATTTATATTTATAATAAGCTTAGTTTTATGTAATGTATAGGTTTAATGTAATCTCTCCATGGCTGACCACGAGTGAGCTTAAATTCAGCTAAGCTGTACTTACCACAAATGTATGCAACATATATAGAAAATATCTAAACGTAATGAAATAAATGAATTTGACTTGATTTGAGTTAGCTTTAGGATCTGTACCCAAGTACTAATTACCATCCTGTTTAGTTAAGCTTCTTCATAGTACGACCAAGTTTTGGACACGCATGAACTTGCACTTTAAACGCACTGTCGGGCCAAGTTCCGCTGGCCAATGACGTTTCCTTCCTTGAAGAGCTCTTGTGAGTTATTAAGAATAATACATCAGTACTCCTAGTTTCTTAATAGCTTTTGGCTGGCTATGACTATCAGCTATCACACATGCACTCACAAGTGACAATATATTTATTTGTGACTCGTATTTCACAGAAAAACAAAGATTGCTGATAGAACAATTAAGAAACTAAGCTTTCCTTTAAGCGTATCACTTTTCAACTCGACGCAGCTAATATTGACCGGCGAGTTTAAGTAGTCCTGTCAGAGCGTACAAAACACATTTTAGCGCGTGCATTTTCAATTAGGTAGCTTCGTCATTGAACACACACGTCTCACTTCACAGTATAAAAGTAAACCAGTAGACCATGGATAGGTATCTAGGTGCGAGTGCAACGGCTGCCGGTGACGCGGCACGTGCGAGGGGGCGCAGGGATCGATTGCACCCACACGTGTCGCACTACATATACGCATGCATATATGCATCTAGTCTTGGTAATAAGACGAAAATACATTTTGCAGGGCAGTTCGCTTCATTGTGTGTCGGGCATAAAGTAACTTGGAGTTTTGGGAGTACAGGCTCTACAGCCCTACATGCCAGGAGCAAACAAATATTTATTTAAAGAATCTGTAAAACATACTTATTAGAACAATAAATACCTAGTGATCAAATACTTATTATTATTACATTTTACACTTTATTGTACACCAAACAAAAACATTAAAGAGAAACAGCATAATTAAAAATAATACCGGTAAACAGCAGGCGGTCTTATCGCTGTAGCGATCTTTTCCAGAACACCTTAGAAGGAAATTATTAAACGTCATATGATAAATATAAGGTAGGTTTAGGTTATGTTAGTCCTTCAGCTGGCCCGGAGGGCCAAACCACCCAGAAGTAGGAGCTCTGCGGCAGCGGAGCTCCGTCGAGCCTGTTAATTTGATATTCAAATGGAAATTATTCGTCAGTTGGACAAAGCAGTTGGACCACTGCCCCGAAAGGGAACCCGGGACTCTTCCTCGTTCGTTGGGTTGGTAGAGACTAACGAGGCTAACCATGCCGTCAAGTAAGGATTGGGTTTCAAGCAAAAACATCGAAGGCGTTTTCATGTTCCGCGAGTTTCTAATTCTAATAGATACCTACATATTATAATTTGTATAAAGTTAAATATTAGTAAAATAAAAAATAGATGAAGCCCTTTTGTCAAACATGAGGGCTTCATTTTCAACTAGCTTCTGCCCGCGACTTCGCCCGCGTAGATTTCGATTATCGTTATTCCTTTATATCGTATTTCCCTTTTAAAATTTACGGGAAAAAAACTATCCTAACCTAACTATATGTGTGCCAAGTTTCATCGCGATCCGTTCATTGGTTGAAGCGTGATTGAGGAACAAACATCTAAACATCTCAACTTTCTCATTTATAATATTAGTATGAAGTAAATCTTATCTTACTTAGTAAGATAAGATAAGATAGCCTACTCCCTTGTCACTTTCTCCCTGTAGTTTCCCTCTCGGATGCAGTGAATTCGATTTCCTGCATGTGAGGTCAAGAGTGGTCGGTTCGATCACGCACGCCCGTACCACGTGAGACAATTATACCTACCACGATGATTCAATGATTTCACGAAATATCAGATGCCGCACTCGGCTCTTGACTGTTCGTATATTCACGGTAGGTTGAATCACTAGATGATTTCGGATCATTGTTTATGTACAGTAGTAGATCATGTTCAGAGAAAGCTTTATTGGGACAGTCATACATTGAGTAAAATGATTAAATGACGTCAAGGCGGCGTCAATGCCACTTTTCTGAATTGTACAAAGTGCACTGATGCGTTAAATATTAGGCAGGTATTACTATTATGGAGGGAATCATCCTGTATTTTTATTCGCATTATAGCATAATAACCGTCTACATAGGTTTTTAGCAAATGCCCTGCAGGATCTGGAAAGGATACTAAACATTTGATTATATTTTTGTATACTTCAAGCCGAAACCCGTCCAAATTCAAATGTTTTCTATATTCTGTATTCTTTCAGCTTGCCATGTTGCGACAGTTAAATCTTGTAGCCATTCTACGAATCGCTACGAGTTTCTTTTGAGTGTACATAGAGTAGGGTACTCAAAACGGCCAAGTTCGTGTGCTGCGGAGGGACTTCGGATCGCCCTTTCACTGCGAATTAGTGACGCGTCGAGAGCAAAAGGGAGAGCAATAGACGAAGTTCGAAGAACGGATTTCGAAGTAGAGCCTCAGGTGTTGGCGGGAATTTCAACGGGTATTTTAACGGGAGCGGGCTTGGTAACGTGAAAGGGAGCGCAACTGCGCGCTAAGTACTGGCAATCTCCCCGCCTCCCCCCGCATCTGTTACCCGGAACGCTCGCACAACAACTTGCAGGGCTTGGAAACGGTTAAAAAAATGCCGGTTAATTATGGTTCTTAACCAGGTTTTTCGTAAATACACGCTCGGAGCGGAATCGATTCGCGAGCGTTAGATCGCTGGAATTAACCTTTTGGTTTTTGATTCTTCCTGCAGTTAGATGACGTCGAAACTAATGATAAGGCCGGCTTGACTTCAAGCTGAGCAAGTGAATATGCAACTAAAGAGCTAGCTTATAGTGTAGGAATGATCAGAAAACGGTGGCGCTGCGAACAAATTATCGAGCGAAATTAACCGTTATTTTAGCAGGGAGAGTTTTATTTTGCTCTTTGTACAGATCCGAAATAATATCGATTCTGTTCGAGCGGAATCGAAACAAAAATAGTACCGTAAAATGGGGTGAATAGGGTTCGCGGGGTGAATAGAGTTACAGCCTAAAACAAAGCATAACTTGTTACTAATAAGAACTAGTATTACATTGACAAGTCTTTTGGAAAATTACGTTAAAATCTCAGTCTTTTAATTAGTAGAATATGATTGGTTTTAGGCTGCAACTCTATTCACCCCGCGAACCCTATTCACCCCATTTTACGTATATTTGAAATATATGGCGTTTCTGACGAGCTGTTTAAAAATTTAACCAGGTTTCCGAGCCATGACAACTTGTCCGTCGATAGTCTGCACGTTGCAGAGCATCGACGGACTTTTAACGGTAATAATAAGGTAGTTACTAGGAAGAATCAATTTGCGTTCCTAAGAAGCCACTCCTTTATTTGCACCAGCGCGAATAGCCGTGACTCACAAGGGTTCAATTGGCTTTAACGAGGGGGTACTACGCCAACCCGTCAAACTGCTGGACCGCGGGTCAAAAACATTGACTTTCATCAACGCACTCCTAATTACATTGAGGAGCTCTGGACATTCCCTTATCGTAAATTAATCGATGTTCGTAATAGTTTTAAATGACAAGCGGGAGCTCGATGAGTAAGGCAAGGAGAGCGGGAGCGATGTATATTATTCGCAAGTACCTACTTAAATAGACGGTGTTTTAGTTTTATAGCTTTTGCCAGTTGCAAAGAATTTATGTATCGGCGTCCCGCATTTCTTTTTTTGACGTCTCTCTGGCCGAAATAGAAATAAAGATAGAAAGAAAAAGCATTTATTCAGCAAAACACATATAGCAACCTAAGTTCAAACAGTAAGTAGGTAGGTCAAAGGATTAAATCACAGAAAAAAAACAATGATGAACTAGGTACCTATGTGTGTGCAAAATATCACACGTTTCATAGTTAACGAGGTAAAAATAAAAAAAAACTACAGTGCTTGTAATTAGTAGGTAATCATTAAAATTCTAGAAGTATGAGTGTAATTAAAGTTCAACATATTATGCTTGTAGAATTACCTTTGCATTGCATTATGATTCGTTAGGTATCCATTCTAGTACTTTTTTACAATTATTTCAAAGTACGAAATACCTCCTTCAAATTATGTCCCGCTGTCGTAGACGACTATGTGACATTACGTTACGTTCGTAATTTTCTACTCAACCTTTCCCGTTTTAAGACTTCCGCGCCAAACACAGAACCAACGAAAACAACAGGGCACATCTTAACGGAAACAGCTAAAGCATGTTCATCTCTACCATTTATCTGATAAGGCACATCCATTAAAGTTATATGGCCGGTCGCCGTAATCTAAGGGCATCATTTAAGTTAGTGGCGTTTACTCAAGGTCTCGCAAAACATGTTGATTTCCATCCATGTGAGTTTTGAATGGCTCTCACGTAACCTTTGGCCTTGGTCCATTGGTTTTCCCCGTGCTTTGGATTACTACGTGATTTTTGCAGTCAAGGTCAATTTTTAATAGCACACGCATCATAAGATAATAATCGCACCAGGGATGAAAATCTAAAAAAAAATGCTGACTTCGCGTCCTTAGATGTAATCCGCATAGAATATATAACAGTTCGCGGATCAAAAGAGCAAAAATTAACTTATTCCAAAAATAAGCTCTGTGTCGGTACGTCTTTTCTTTGATAATGGTGATGATGAAGACCATAGATGTGTCTCCTACCTTGAGGTCCCCGGAGATGTTGGCGCCGGCCTGAATCCCGGTCACAGACGGGAAGTAGATGGCGAACACGCTGAAGAAGTCCTGGCTCATCAGCTCGCTGTACCGGAAGTCCGGGTAGAGGTTGTTGCTGAAAGTCTCCCCTGAAAAAGGACGCGCGGATGAAATATTATAGGCGAAGAGTTTTGTACATTCGATAGGAGATTAATATGTGTTATTCTTTCTAATGTAAGTTGAATAGAGAGGCTGAGACAGACAGTTGGTAGAGAGAAAAGCCAAAAAAATGAGCTGGCATAGGGTAACGGCACCAATGATGGACACTTCTAGCTGACAGGAACAATAATGGACACTTAACTCATAATTCAAATTTTATACGGTCCTAAATTGATTGTTACAAAACAAATGAATAACCCTTATCTTGTGTAAAATTAGAATCTAGTGTTCATTATTGGTGCCTTGTCCATTACTGGTTCCATCACCCTACCGTTATAAAGAAATGCCTGAACATCTGCAAGTTCAAAGAAGACGTCCATGATAGTGTAAAGGGAACGAGAGAATTCAGACAGCAGACCCTCAATCCAGGCGCGGTAAATTCTAGGAGGTTGATGATGATGAGCTATTAACTTACCGCTTAGTCCCACGAAGCCCTGGGCGATGACCTCGGGGCTAGACGGGCCCATAATCGAGCCCACAACGAAGTCCACCATGGCCCCGATGATGATTGCGATCAGGAAGTTCTGTCAAAACGAGACATTTATCATCTAATTAGGTACATCAGGGATTCGCAACAACGGCTATTAAAACATCAATCATCTGCATCTGGGATTCCCAACTACAGCTTATAAGCAGTAGGTCAGCCAAGATGCAAACTCTGCTAACACTGACACAAGCGGTCGTCGCGATCTGTCATCAGCTTACGACAATCCTATACATTTTGTCGATTTTCGAAAATAGCTAACTTGGTGTTATGCTTCTTGACTAGGCTTAGGCCTCCAGATTCAGCAAGTGACACTTTTTAGGGATCCCGCACCTCAAAAGGAAAAAACGGAACCGTTATAAATAGGATCACTTTGTTTTCCGTCTGTCCGTCCGTCAGTCTGTGAAGACCCTTTGTCTCGGGAACGCGTGGTGGTATCGAGTTGAAATTAAAACCGTATACTCAAGTCTATAGTCCCTTGAAGTTGTGTAAAAATCAAAATTCTTAGTGAATGTAAAAAATTAAACGGCCGTTTTTGCCGCAAAAAATGTATATTTCGACACTTTTAAAGGAATCAAAATTTATAGGGTATTTTCCGTTGACTTAATTCTATGAAATTTGGCAAGTAATACCGTCTTAAGTATACTTATAAAAAAATATACATCATCATCATCATCATAAACTCACGCCTTCATTCCCAGAGTGGGGTAGGCAGAGCCACAGACTCACCAACAACTCCAAAAACTTGTTGATAATTCTGTGACCACATTTAACACAACCAGGCTAAGATGTTATTCAGTGTATTAGTGACAGGTTGAAAACCCATCGCCTAACAGCACTACACACCCTTTAGTCCCTTAGTCGTCTCTTACGACATCCACGGGAAGACATGGAGTGGCAACGGTACCTACATTCTAAACCCGGCACCACACGGTAAAAATATACTTACATTTTTAATTAAATCACAAAAAAACAGGGTCTTTATGCAAGGAACGGCGGCTCAAAGTTTGAATTGGGTTAACCGTGTCATGTGCGGTACCCTCGGTGGGCGAGTCCGACTCGCAATTGTCCGGTTTTTTTTCTTAGCATGTCTCACGAAAGCTAACGACCTTTCAAAGAAGAGGACGATAACAAGGAATATTCTATTATTAATAAATAAAACTTCCGGGTATGTAGTATTGGAAAACGACGATCTATATACAAACTCATTTACTTATTAGATACGTTCCATTGAACAGTTTCATCACCTTCCTTTCATGAAAATCAGAATGATTTATATGATGTTTCGATGAAGCTATTTCGGCCGACGACGGTGGCTACGACCCATGACCCAATTGCGTTAGCATCCTTGTTCCTCACCCATTTGATACTTATTCACGGCCGGATTATATGTACCACATAAATCACTCGGTTATACTTTCTTGAGTTAGTTTTCCGGTCTCGTAACGTTGTATGTAAAAAGCAAATTTTGTTTGAAACCTCATGTCGGGAATGCAATAGGTACTTTGGATTTTAACAACAAATTTTTAAGAGAATGAATTCCTTTTTGCCAGAATTATTTTCTTGACGATGTTGATGTCCATATTTACAGTGTCTTCATCTATTTTATTATTACTTACTATTGACGACGCAATTAAATTAGTTAGTAGAATCTTTGTCTCGGTGCGGTGAAAGCAAATTTGTTTTTAATGAATGTTTTCTGTTTAAATATTGATTTACATATATAGGTACTCGTAAGTATGTACCTACTACTCATAGTATTCGTAAGCAAAGAACTTTGTTCTTTATTGTTTATTACTTTATTACCTTATTATTACTTAATGTAACTTACTTTTAAGTATTATTTTGTTATTATTATTGAAAAAATGACCTTCTGCTGGAGTTTCTTGCGGCGCTTCTTCTCCGCAATGATGGTCTTGTCCGAAGCGCTGGTAGATTCACTCATGTTACCGACGTGTAAAAGAGCCCTCATGTGGCCTATTTACTGAATAAATATTTTGAATTTTGAATTTGAATTTTGTTCAGGACTAGGTCAATGAGGGCCTTATTCTACTTTTTCTCTACACGTATTGCTGTCGTATTGTTTTTAACTCGGCCGCCATGCCATTACGTTCAAGTAAATAAGCTATCATTACGTTGACAATGCATTCATCGAATTTCATTTTGTGTAATCTAAAACTATTTTCTGCTGAAACAATTTTTTTTCAGGAAACATTAAATTCGTATGTTAGGTTAGGTTACGATTGTCAATTCCAAAAAAAAATTACGTGTTTGGTGAGAACTGCCTTCCGATGAAATGAAAATCCTGTGTAATGATACGTTTGTAGAAAAGTGTTTCGATAACATAATAGGTACCATAACAATAGTACATCATGATCATGGAATGAGTTTTACTTTAAAAAAAATATTAAAAAGATAAAAGACAAAGAGAAGAGTTTAATTATTGTTATTAGACGTAACGTTTATCGTTTTCTTTATGATATTAATTTAAATGAACATAGCAAAAGGACATGTCCGTTGATTGCTACAGATAATAAACAGCAAACTCACTCAAACACGCCACGCGAAAGAGTAATTGCGGCAGGTTCCATAATTCCTGAAACTTTGCCGCACATATTAATGAAAGTAATTAAGTCGTTTTACTTAATTACTCGATAGAGTAGAGTCTTATTTATCTGTATGTATACAGGGTGATTTAAAACACGTAATGCCAAGTAAATTAAAAAAATACCCATGTTGTTGATTTATTAACTGTTATGTTATGTGTGGCCATTATTAAGTGAAGTCAGTTATATTCATCCTAAAAACTAAAAAAGATATCATCAGCTGATAGTCAAAGAGTTGGCTAAAAATAATCAATTAGACAAATTCCTTTAGCCGTTACTTCATACAAAGGCGCGCTCTTACCTTAACGAGTTCATTAGCGGCAGATCAGATTTCAGCTTTTTAGCGAATTGTTTTTACAAATTGACATTGTATTATTAAACAGAGCGGTCAGTTTTACACCAAACTAATACATACAGCATACGAAAATACATAGTCGTAAGTATTATTATCAACTTTGACTATTGATAATAATCTGTTCGTATTGTCCGTTTTTAGACGTCTTTCTTCCTTGAACTTCAAAACTAAAATTACCCAAAGGCAGCAACTTGAAGAGCCCCTATACTAGGATTGCTGAATTCTATAAGGTGGTGCGTCTGCTCTATTCTATTCGGGCTACACCTAATTGCCTTTCACATGTTAACGGTTTGTCAACGATATGATAGCCCTTGTTTAATTGACAGTAACGGCGGCTGAGTTAAAAACAACACGATAGCAATATGTGTGGACAAAAAGAAGAAGGTCCCCAGTCATTTGCCTTTAAGGGCATTTTTTTTTACAAAGACGGTATCGTTACCTGTGCCTTGCTCTCCCAGTCCATCCCAACAGCGCAGATGACGCACATGACGATCAACGCCACAGTGCCCACTATCCGGACATCATTTTGGCCATTATCCAGGATCTTGACGCCGTTCTCCCTCAACAGCTCGTTCATGGAGTCGCAGAAGCCGATGGTGTTCATGCTGGCCGCCACGGCGTTGGCGAACGCGAAGATGATGCCCACGGACGCGCCGAACTCTGGCCCCAGGGACCGGGAGATGATGTAGTAGATACCACCTAAAAGAAGGATGATAATGTGGTAATCGGTAACAGGTGTGGTGACACCACAGACCAACTAGCCTAAAGACGGAACATTCCCGGGCGACCCCCTCTGTCACGCATACGGTAAATTCACTCTATGTGTGTGCCACGCCCCCGATGCTAACTTCAGTCTACGGACGGCGCTCGCACGAGTGACATGATTGTGCAATGAAAGTTTTGACGTGATTGAAGACGGGCAAAATGCATTATTGCTGCGTAAAATTATGTGGAAAAAACACAAAAACATCTGGTGTGCAAAAGGATGGTATTTCGTTTCACAGGAAAGCAAATTTTAATAAAATTACAATATAAAATGACCACAGGGTGACACTGACATTCTTCTAAACATATGTACACTTAAGGGATATCGATGTTGTGAATAGTCATACGACATCGTATTTGGTCGGAATATTTCCTATTTATCTTGCTTTCTCAGTCAATCTCAGCTATGTTAATTGAGAAAACCATTTTTTTTGACTAGCCTAGTTATTATAAATTACTGTATACTTTGATGATTTTCTGCATTCACGTCACATAACCCTCATGCAATTATTTTTCCAGACTCTAATCGGGGGCCGCGCGACATTAATAGGCACCTAGCCTTCTGCAGAATAACACTACAACTTTAAAGAAGTCCTGACCTCCTTTGACCTCTCCGTTGGTGCATATGGCGCTCATGGACAGGGTGGTGATGACGCAGACCACGGCGGAGATGGCGATGATGATGAGCGACAGGCCGATGCCGGCTTGCGAGACCACCCACGAGATCCGCAGGAACAGCATCACGCCCCAGATGTTCAAGAGGCATGGTATCAGCACACCCTAGGAGAAAACGACCCTGTTAACCAGCTTTCTTTGCTAGTTTAGGTCGCAACAAAGTGATGGAAGTCCCTCTAGTGGAACTCATGGTGTGGTGAATTATTACAGAACCTTATTCGACATTGTTTCTTTTCACTTAGTCTTTACCTGTATCCATCCTAGCTTGATTCCAACGGCTGGCGTCGGCGACTTGGTATCTCGCTGTACCCTCTCGTCCTGTCAACAAATATATTTGCTTAATTATTTATGTTCGTGACCAAAGTCGATTATGGAATTTCCTTAGTTAGCCTCAGACAAAACATGCTCGTACATATTCTTTTTGCATAATGGGGAGTCATTAGTCCGTAGTAGTCAATACAAAGTAAGTATAGGTAGGAATGGAAGCTTAGGGCTGGTTTTAAGGTAAATTTTAGCTCTGTCCTTTTCTTTCGAATGACTTCAGAAAAGAATTTATCTGGGGATTGAAAAATCTGCCCAAAATCGTATAAACGAAAGACTTCGCTTTCAAATGACAATTTTTGACAATCTTATTTCCATGTTGAAAGGTTTATCAGTATATCGTTAGCTCCGTATTATTTCAGGGTCAAGAGCAAAACCCTGAAGTTTTGTAATGCAAATGTTGTTGAAGTACGTTATCTCGACGAACATGACGGAATGATAATCGGTGGCCACCAGTGAGTGGCAGGCGACGGGCACATTGTGTGGTGACGAGTGGTGATTAATGTCGCTCATAGGGTTGCCGTTCAAGTGTATGCTTCAGGAGGAACTGATGATGACACGATTTTTGAAATGAACATGGCAACAGGAGCGTGTCCTAGAGGGGAAGTTTGGTTACACTGCGAAGTGCGAGTCAATATCGGAACTTTTAAGCAGATTTCGATTTTTGCCCATGTAGACACCTAACACACACACACACACACACACACACACACACACACACACACACACACACACACACACACACACACACACACACACACACCTAAACTGGGAGGACAGCGTCGTAACGTGGTTTCAAAACGCTGCAGAGAGCAAAGTAAGCTTGGTTAGACCGTGAAGAGCTACGGCAAATTGCGTGGACAGCACTGGAGCATTATTTTGAAAGACCTCGGACTACCCAGTTTGCATCGAGGTGATTTAGTAGGTTAAATACCCAGGATAATGATTAATTCCACATAAGCCGCTCTGTACCCTAACGCTGATCTAGTGAAGGTTTCCTCTCGGAAAAAAGCACTAAGACATAGTTATTCATGGCACAGATCATTTTATCAACAAGCCTCACCAACTGGTATTATAATACAAAATAAATTATAATAGGTATACGGTCACGAGCGTTTATTTGTGACCCATTTCAAGAAAAATATGCTTGAAGTCGTCAGTGTCATTAGAGATGTCAAGTCATTTGTAACTTTTAGGAAACTCAACCTTATTGTTGTAGAATGTCAGATTGACTTTGGACCTAAGGTGGGTACCAAATTAAATCTCGTGACTGTACATACAATTTCAATTAATTTTATTTTAATATGTTTAACAAAGGTCGCAGATTTTCTGAGAAGAGGAAGAACATAAACTGCGCATGCCCTAGCGTTACCTGTCGCTAACTACTTCCATCGAAGAAGGTCGCATAACCTTAATAGCCCTATTGAAATCGCAACCTTATGATTGGTCATAGAGGGTTGGGTTGACACCGGTGACTAAAATGTAAATGCACCTTTTTTTCTGTCAAGGTTGTTGTGTTGCGTATTGTTGACCACGCGCAGCGGTGATTGACGCGGTCAATGCGCGAATTTCACGCCCCGCAAATCGCGGACAAGAATGTTTCCTTTTTTAAATCCTAAAATTATGCAACAATTCGCTCTAACCTAGTTTCTGTTAACTATTTAAAATTTCTTACATGGTGCAATATAATTAATGTACATAGGTACTAACATAGTAATCATACTTTGATACTAAGTACAGTCATCCACGTTGAACTAAATAATAAGATAAATCCACAATGAGGCAGAGCTGTCGTACGGCCACTCGGGATATACACAAATTGACTAGTTCATTTCTTATGACGCACTCAGAAAACCTAATTTATTGCGTCAATATTAGAAAAAGTCAATGGGTAATGATATCACTGTGAGCGTTTTAACGAGTCAGAAACTTCCCATACACGAGCACGCGCGGAACGGTTGCTGGAGCGGATCGGACCGGATCCACCCGGTGCGGGCCGGCCCGATCTCGACGTCTCGCGGCAGGTTTCTGTTTCTGCTTTAAAGCCCGGACACGATAAATAATACGTTACGGATCTTAAGATCTAAGGATTATAATTAGCGAATTGCGGCCGTAGAGCGATGCGTGATATTTAATTGTATAGATTGAAGGACTATCCATCCACTTATTTTATATGAATTAGATGTTGTTACTTTTATAATTATAATCACAGATAATATAATACTAGTAGTACTAGTACTGTAGGACTTCTTGTACCTACATACAGGGCTACACGAAAGCTTGTAAAACAGAATAAATGGTTTTAACTACCCTTGTTTTGCCGACACTCATTTTATAGAATGCATCACTTCGCATTTCATCAACAGGCTTTTCTAGGTGCAGGGGTTTAGGGCATTTCGTGATAGTGACAAGTCTAAGCTAACCTAACCTGAAGATACCGTGAAAACAACATGGCTTCAGCAAAAAAAAACCTTTGGATAAGTAAAATTCGTGGAAATAATACATTCAGTGGAATTAGGGTCAGTAAAACCAGGGAACACCATAAATCATAATAAATACTTTGTGTTGCGCGTGCTCAATTGCAGTAAGTCAATGATTTAATTTCACGTTGTCTGTTTTATATAGGTACTTGTTGATGTTACGAGTTCTTTTTTTTTCTTTTTTCAAAGTATCCAAAAAATATTCTAACTAATCGATTTGTAGCGAACTAGGTACTTGGTAAACGTCACATTAGAGACACTTTAATGTATTTATCTGGATTAACACGACAAAACTATCGTAATAGTGCATAAGTGCAGCCTAATTGGACATATCCACAATAAATCTAGTAGGTAATAGATTGCGGATTGCTGCATTGCAATAACACACATTGACTACTTGAACAGCTAGTTGTCAAAATAAAATTGCTTCTGTCTCTGAAATGGATACTCGTTTTTTTCTTTCTAAGAACCCACACACCTATACTTCCTTTTTGATAGCCAGGAAGTTCTTACAGGTATAACGTGATATCAGTACACAAAGCAATCTTTTTAACTACGACAAAAACTATTCGATAAACCACCATTAAGGAATAATTACGATCACAATGCCATCTGTTGTGATGTAAATGTTACTCGTGGAGTCGGAGCAGATGTCTGAAATCAGCCTAACGACTTTTTAATCATGGAAAATGTGGCTTATGATATGTTACCAGATTTTGCTAATAGCACTGTTTAGTATGGGAAACTATAATTTTAAGCTGGTTATAATTGACACTGTACAAGGCTATTTGCGACAAGATGATTTTTTTAATGTTTTTAAATGTGCTCTTTATTATACCAACACGCATCGCTAGTGGCTACCGGGTCTCATCCTCTTAAATAATTCTAATTACTAGATTTTTTCTGGTATGCAGAAGGCAAACTTGCTTACAAGGCCTCTAGCTATTTTACTGGGTAAAAAAAAACCATAACTGTACTTATTGCCTTTGACGTGTTATCGTATTGTCAACGTTTTGACGTACACACAGTGATCAGATTCGCGATGTACTGAATAAGGGCCAAAAGCACCTGAAACCTTAGACAGAGACATAGAGAGATTATTTAAGAGGATTGTGATGCTAAAAATGTTCATACAAAATGTATCACATTTTAAAAAGTTAAAATATGTAAATCCTCTAAATAGTTTCATCATGTCCCGAGGATCTTCAGATCACCACAATACCTTACAGATTAACTTACCTCTTCTGTGATTAAATGATCTCCATGCAACTCCCCGAGACTTGGTCTCTTCAGCGCTCTCTTCGAGTTCCTGTAGTTCTCCATCCTGGGCAGGGCTTCCCTGGTGAGCTGCGCTAGCGACCTCTTGCGTCGCCAGCCGGCGTCGTGGAGCCAGGTGTCGGGCTGGCCCGGCGCGCGCTCCGCGGTCTCGGCTGACGACCGCAGCGGCCGCGAGATGATGCTGGCTCCCATGTGGATGCCATTCTTTTTGGACTCCGGCTCCGTTGAGGAGACGGTGAACCTGAAAGGGTGGTTTTAGTGAGTATATGAAGAGAACGAAGCATTTTTTTATTTATCTGCGGGCCTATTATGGTCGCGTTTATCGATGTGGATAAACGTGGACAAAACTTCTGTCACTTACTGACCAGTATGTAAGAGGGAGAGTGATGGATGCTTTATCCACCGCGATAAATGCGACCATAATACAGGCCCTGTCATAACTATCAGATAGATAAAGATCCCCGATATAATGCTGACCCCTTCTTTCAGAGCTGATATCTCTTAAACGGCCCAAACGATTTTCATGAAACCTAGCTAGAAACCACCGCTAGGAAACCTATTTTCACATAAAAAAACCGCATCCAAATCTGTTCACCCGTTTAGGAGCTACGGTGCCACAGACAGACAGACACACTCACACAGACATAGTATTCAAACTTGTATAGATGAATTACCGAGAGCGTGGAATTGCATATGTAGTGGTTGTACCGTTCGCATGAAAAGTAAAACCATTTAAGTAAGTTTTCTTCTTAATTTAATGAGATTACCTTAAGCAAGTGGAATAAGTATGTCCTTTTTTTGCTTTTAGTTGCTATCATTTATTTAAATTTTCATCTTTAAGGTTGGAAATTGCTTACGGGACTGATGAAAATTATATAGACTTTTTGATGAAAATCATCTACTGCCGACGGACCGTACGTAACTTTTTCTTACTCGGAGAGAGGAATTTTTTCGTTGCTTTGAATTTGTCACTCTTACTCCCATAATTTTATAAATAGTCGTGAGAGAAACACCTGTAGCTTTTTCAACGAATTGAGCAGCGGTGTAAGGTGAATTTAAATTTTTCATTAGTTCGAGTTCAAAATATTTATGACAGTTAAAATTATTTGTTTCCTTTGACTCTCAATCGGACCAAAATTACTGTTACTTTCTGCCATAATTTTTGCAAACTGTGTAAGTAACTTACAGTCGCACGTGCCCAGACAAAATAATTCTGAAAATTGCGAGTATCCAATAAAAAGTTTTTAGAATTTGACACTGACATTAGCTTTGTACTTACTTATTTAATATATAACAAAACTCTTTTTATGCTGATGGTATAAGAAGTAGAGGATATTTAAATATAGAATGCCTGTAAAGACATGTTACCACTACATATGCAATTCCACGCTCTCGCTAATTCATCTATAACACCTCTCTTTTTGCATAAGGGGTAAAAATAAGCAATTTTTGAGTGAATTAGACTATTTCAGAACTTTTGGAAATTATTGAAAAACAACACCTGTTTTCTTCCATTTTATGTTTTGGTTCAATTCCTGGAGCGGTTTGAAGAACTGGTTGATCGTTGTCGCGCGTTGGGAGTCACCGGACTCTCGGCTGGTGTTGCCAACCACATAGTTTGGGAATACCGGAACCTGAAACAAATTATACTAATTAATTTATCTCTATTTGTGGTCCAGGCGTAGAACGATTCCGTATTATTTAATATTTTGACCACCCCTGAGCCTGAGAGACCACTTATTATCACTGTGTACTTGTTTGCCATCACAAGGCCATAATAGAAAAAATAAAACCGGTCAATTGTATTGTGTATTAATCCAGGGTGTACGCTATCTTCTTTCCAAATTTCATCCAAATCCATCCAGAAGTTGCAGCGCGAAGGAGCAACAAACACACACACACACAAACACTTTTGCATTTATAACATTAGTGAGATGAGATGAGATGACATGAGATTGTCGTTACTTATTCAAAAGCGGCCTAATTTGAGTAATTTAATTAAGTTAGCGAATGTGTACCGTTATTTTTAACTAGTTTAACATTTCACACAACTCTGTTATCGACCTAGTTTTTAATAACCATCACGAAATAACTAATTTCAGTTATAAGTTGTAACGCAACTTTAACAACGCACACTCAGTCATTTTTCTAACAAACATTAAAATATATACTTAATTGTTGCCGTGACAATGAACGAAACGTTGGAGGATAAAAGTGAAACCATTTATAATAAAACTACTACTTCCTGTAGAATTCAACAAAGCAATGACGACAGTTAACGTAGGTACATACATACCTACCTGGCGGGAACTCCGTAATTACTAGAGTACGTCCACGTACGATCACTGTACGTCCACGTGTAAAACTTTAAAACTTTGCTACTAGATGCTACTACTTTTCAAATAAGTCGCGTATTCACGCCAATATTTGCTCGACAAATGTTGAGAGACGTAAGTTCGAAGCTCTGAGGCTCCGGTTCGCGCCGGTTTCGGGCGGTAGCGCGGGAGCCTGCGGGCTGGTGCAATTCTCTGACGCGACCGTTGTTGCCGACGACCTCTACAGTACCCTTACCACGAGTTACAATTAACGTACTCTCCACCGAGTCGAATACTCTGTCCCTCGCACTCTTTAAGAATACTGCGAGGTTGCTAGGGACAGAGCATTCGACTCGCTAGCGTGTAGACGTTCATTGTAATTCATAGTAAGGGTACGGAATGGTCAAGTTTGAGTTTAGATATTTGTCTTAATATTTATTTTTAGGGCTTACAGATATGACCATATAACACTAACTTAACACTTAAATTTTATAACCTGGCAAAGAATTTTTGCCAGAGCGGCAACGATGGCGTTGAGGGACAAGTAATGTATAATTTTCTATAAAGCATGCTTGAGTCCCGCACCCGCGGCGGCGATCTTCATGATTGGTTTCCGCCACCCGGCACTCACTGCCGTCACGCCAAGTAACGGTAACTCTTATCACTTGACCGTAAAGAATGTTAAGCTTAAAGTGGAATAAAGCCTTAGGTCGTTAAAGAATACCCCACACCTTCACAGGAGGCTCGCGAAAGCTCGCGTGACTGCCCCTCTTCTTCTACCAACACGCTCGCATATCTACATTTCAACAACTCAACTCGGAATATATTTTTAGAATAGAAACCTTAGGAACAAGCAGCAGTCCTCGCTTACGGTGTGTTGACTGGACTGAAGACCACTGGTGAAATGATTAGAGCATTGAGGAATTCCGTCTTAATATTTAGGGTCAGACAACAAGGCATGCCGTCTTGAGATTGCATGTGCCTCAGACAGAGTCCAGTTAGGTACCATATTAAGATGATGTGTGCTAAAAAAACCCCTTTAACAAGAACCAACCTTAACTAATAAAATTTCGGTTAGGTACTCAAAACTCAGTGTTCAAGACCCAAAATATTAATTCAAAGACGTTCGGTAGATAAGCATTCACTTGTAACAACCGTTTTAGCGAATGTTACATTACACTACATGAGCATTTTCAATTCCAAATAGGTATAGGTGGAATATAAATTCTTATCAAGACTAGCTACCCGCCCCGGCTTCGTCGAATCTATCTGTATTCTACACATAAACCTCTTGGGAGACAATCTCTAAATGTTACTCAAATCTATTGACAAAAATAATAAACGTAGATACAGACAGAAATTGCGACATTATTTTATAATATTTAATAGTTTAAGGTTTGGGAAATCAAATATTTGCAATATTAACTTGGACAAGTTTCGCTTCAACCATTAGCGGTCCTTTGGGGATTTCCAACTAAGTCGAAGTAACAAATTCCGACATTGAACAGCTCTCTAAGGGCACATGTTATTTGCTTCATTGTTTGCCAGTTACATTTGACAACTCTTTGAGTCTTCGCACCTACGACACGGGCCTTAAACAGTAGTTAGTTTGCACAATTAGATCACACAATACTCCTTACTTGATCTTGACAAAGATTTCTCAGTATATTATTATAATGTCAGTCTCCGGCAATAACATGTCCGACAATCTTCTTCTTTAAATGCCACTCCATCACTAAAGGTTGGCAGTCATACTCTTGAAATTTTATATCCATAGCGCGTGTGTGAATAGTTCTTCCACGGTTTTGATACCGGTCCAATATCAGATGTTTCTTAGCCAGGACTCATCCTTCTTCCAGTGGATTTTCCCTATTATGATGGTACGCAGCATTTGTTATCGCTCTTATGCCTCTTGTAATAGAGCCGTGTCAGATATTTTGAGCCCAATGTTGGATAATATATTATTCGTAAATCGGAGTTTCCGAGGGAATACTAGTAAACTATTAGGTACTGCAAAAAACTAGTACTGCTTTTAAAGACATTTGTGAGGTATCATTATATTTGTTATTGACTGTACTGAAACTGTGGTTGCGAATGGTGTGATGGACGGAATAAGTAATGAAGATTTTGTGCCGAGGCTGAATGGCAAAACTATAAACGGGGAAAATTATAAAATTGGCGCATAATCCAGTATCCGAGCACAAACCTTTAAGTACCTTTTTAACATGTGTATGCCAATTGTGTAGGGCGCTACTGGGTTTGGAACGAATTTGATAGCAAGTTGAAGTTGACTTTTTTTATCGTCATTTCGTGATCGAACAGTAAAGATGAAGTATAAAACGTGAGCCGGTTTTAGAGGTTTTTTTTAGTGTGAAAAAGGTAGAAGACGCACGAGCAAGCGAGATACCTGATGGTAAGTGACCATCGCGACCCATAAACACCCGCAACTCCAGAGGAATCGCAGGTGCGCGACGGCCTTTGATAAAAGAGTAGGCTCGTTTTTTGAAGGCCCCCAAGTCGTATTGGTTCAGAAATACAGACGCCGAAAGCTGATCCCACGTAGATAAGGTGCGTGGCAAGAAGGCTCTCGTAAAACGCACGGTAGTGGATTTCCAACTATCAAGATGGTGTTGATGAAATGATGGTTCGTGCTACGGTTATATTTAGAAGCCTATGATTTAAATGTTTTTGCTCGAGCTGCTGCACCTGAATTTAAAAAGTGTCTTGTAAAGGATGACGTCAGGGTTTCGACCGCTGATTGCGCGGGGACTACCTTAACACGTGCCTTGCTAAAACACGTTTGTTTTGAGGTCAAACACTCCAAACGAGTCGGACATGTGATCTGACCGGTTCATTTGCAAATGAGAGCCACTTGATCTACATCCCCATTATTGTTTTGGAGGAATAATCTACACTAATATTGTAAAGAGGAATGATTAGATGGTTTGTTTGCATTGAAAACCAGACCCGCAGGTCTGATACGCGAAACTCATGCCACTTCCACTGTTTTTTCTATTCCGTGGGGTATAGGAAGAGTAAGGTGGGAAGGTGGATTCTGTATCTCGGCTATTATATTGTATCGATGCTGTATCGATGTCGTGTCGATGCTGTGCCGCGATGTGGTTATGCGTGCGAGCATAAACGACCGCGGCCTTTTTGCGATTGCATTGCTCGCAAAGACGCAGTGTCAGTGAAACATAACACTATTTCAAACCCAACATTGGATATTCACACCGCATACTAGAAACAACTCTAACACCATACGTTTGTTTAGGGAAACGTTGGCGAAGACCCAAAGTTTACGAAACTAAACTACGATGTATGTACGACTACGAGCTTCTAATGCATTACGTATTTACGTTTACGTGGCCCATTCCGCTGCCACTCGCTATATGGTTGTCCAGAAGAAAAAGGCAGTAATAGAGTAAAAATTTAGTATGTTTACTGCTTTTTGGTTTTGGAATGCAGTATAGGTACGCAGCGCGGCGTAAACACAACTAGTGCACGATGAAAGAAATATGAATATAGATTCGTACAAGAATGAGTTTACTCTCCTAGGTATATCGCTTGGAATAACGCAATAATTCTCGGTCACCGAATTCATATATTTTTTTACTCCAGTGTAACTAAATATCACTAATCGTGGTCGATTAGATACTTTAGATATGAAAGTGTGTATGTTTGTCCTTTAAACACGAGTGAACGCATGAACCAATTTGAACAAAGTTTGGCACACAGGTTTTCTTTTACAGCAAGTCCAAGTCTATAGATTTAGGATAGTATGATATTTTTACCCGACTGCGTCAGTAGGAGGGTTATTATCGTCTTTTACATGTACTATTACTATTTTATTAATACCTACTATTTTACACATAACTTTTGCCTGCGAGCATATGTTTAAACCTAATTCGCTTAGGACCTAGGTAGAATACGGCTATAAACATTAACTAGGAACCTGTTAATTTTCCGGGATTTTCCCACTTTCCAGTCCTATCTTTTGACGTAAAATCATGTCGACTTTGCCTGTTAACTAACTGTGTTAAATTTATTTTATCTAACTAGCTTCTGCCCGCCACTTCGTCCGCGTAGATTTCGATTACTTTTAAATTTAAAACTTTTAAATTTTCCTGGATGACAAATAGCCTATGTGCTAATCCAGGGTATAAACTATCTCAATTCAAATTCCAAATTTGTCCAGCTGTTGCAGCGTGAAGGAGAAACAAACAAACACACAGCTTTCGCATTTATAATATAAAGAAGGATTAGTAGGATATCCTTTCCTTGCTATATGTAGTGTTGAATAAAGAATTTCTGTATTATATTGTATAATGTTTTTAATCCATGTCGTCCCGTACCGCTACAAAACATTACATACATTGACGCAACCATATGCAACATCAGTTTAGGTAGCGGCGCCGGCGCAGTCTTGGATTGTGAACACTATAGATACTCGTGACTAAACCAATAAACATAACTAGGTAAGTATATAATAGATAAAAACCCCCGATATAATGGTGATCTCTTCTTTCAGAGCTGATATCTCTTAAACGGCCCAACCAATTTTCATGAAACCTAGCTAAGAGCTACCGCTAGAAAACCTGCTTTTAAATTTAAAAAAAAACCGCATCCAAATCGCTTCACCCTTTTAAGAGCTACGATGCCACAGAAAGATACACAGATACATACGTCAAACTTATAACTAACTAGCGGCCCGCCAGCGGCTTCGCCCCGCTGCAAATTTCTGACTTTCCCGGTGGATTTTTCAATTATTTTCTGTCATACAAACCTTGTCCTGACAATGACGAACACAACAAAAAAGAAATCAGCCAAATCGGTCCAGTCTTTCGGAAGTTATGCGATCACATACATTTTGGCGATTCATTTGAGAGTAAAGTAAATCAAAGCAATGCACTTCTTATTTGGATCCCAACCTCACGTGTCTCGCCGGTAGTTTGTTGTTAGATAAATAACCTCGTCTTTAAACCACAATGTAATTAGTGAGTAGCTGACTCAGTAATAAGCTAATTCATTGTACTTAACTCCTGTGAACAGACGAAGTCTGTGTGTCTAGGATTATCCATTCTTGCGCATTTCACGTGTCCGAGTGTCTGTTGATTATTGCATATACGTACCAATATAACTATGTTTTTATACATGTGATGTGGAAGAACTTTACAAATTATATTGTCTTCTTTTTCGTAATTAGAGCAAGCTTTTATCATCACAACAATATATAATAATGACATTAATGACGTCCCCAGCCGCGCCGCTCCTTTCCAATCTTTCTATAGGTATTCTCTTGATAAAATTACGTTGCAGACGGACTTTGCCGGCAATTATAACTTGATCCATGTTTGTACCCGTAAGTATATGCGGTGGAAGGTATCAACGAACTTGGTCCTTTGACACTGGTGGCGTCGACGCAGGCAGCTCCATCGATGCCAGCGTAGAATCCAAGGTCGATGTGCCTCAAGGGAATAACACTATTCCCGCACCCTTTATGGTAGGTTCAAATCGAATTTCCTACAATTTGTGCTGCAAGGAGAGTTTAACGACTCCAATGGGTCAACTAAGATGAAATTCGTTATGTTTCTATGTTTTAATGCGAGTAAATTGAGTATGTGATATTGATCCGATTTTCATCATATTTTGTAGAAGGCTTGAGGCAAATCAGATTTTTTAGTTTAAACATCACATATTAATCATATTATACTAGAGGACGCCCGCGACTTCGTACGCGTAGAATTAGTTTTCCGCTACTCCCCCCATTACTTCCCGTTGGGGGTCGATTTTCGGAAAATCCTTTCTTAGTGCTCACTTACATCATGAAAGGAATCCCTGTACCAAATTTCAAGTTTCTAGGTACAGTAGTTTCGGCTGCGCGTTGATATATATGTCAGTAAGGTTTGCCTTTTATATATATATATATATATATATATATATATATATATATATGAAAGGCAAACACATATATATATAGTTTTGAACACAGACTATAATTTCTCTAAATGCTTCATACATTTCCGTTCAGACATAGGACTGTCGGACTGGGGGCCCGTTTCCCAAAAAGTATTAGTCTAATAATAATACATATTAGTGTTTCGTCTCATTTTGTATTTTTATTTACGAGACAAAACACTAATATTATTAGACTAATACGCTTTGAGAAATGAGCCACAGGTAAACTTATAGTCTGTGGGAACCTTAAGAGCCACACCCTCGTCGGTGGAGAAGTCGGCAGCCACTCGTCTCCACAATTTGTTTCAGTGGCTTCAGGGCAATCCTCTCCTTTTGTTACTAAAGTAATTATCCATGTGACCTTTCCTTACACCGTCGTCTGGGATCAACTGGGATCTACCTACGTATATAAGCATATATTTTTTTAGCTTTATTTTAAATTCATGCTCGGCAATTTATACTATTCTTATTTTTTCTCTTCTCTTAAATTGTTAAGAGACATCTTAAAAAAATCCAAACTGTCTCTATCTCTTTACCTATAAATCAACATAGAATTATCATATTCATAATTGATAACAGGAATTTAAAAGGTGTTCTGAAAAAAACACACGCTTAATATAGTTTTGTCTCAAATGCATACTATTTAAAAAAAAAACTGTGAAGAAATAATTGAATATTATCGGTGTTTGCTACGCCCGCTTTGGAGTAGTGGGCGGAATGACGTCATTTTGTTGTAGCCGCGTTACGTAGCACTAGCTGTGACGTATAAATGACCATGTGGCGTCAAAGCTCTTTAGCCATTAGCAAAAGTTGTTTTTTTATTTTCTCAGTAAATATAGAACATAAACCCTTAAAAAATATTACCTATGCTTTTGGGACAAACCTCTCTATCAGTATGTTTTTTAGAACACCTTTTAAAAAAGGTCCTGTTCCTGCTGTCTTTTATATAAACTCTAGAAACTTCCAATAGAGCTTTAATAAATAAACGTTTTTTTTATCATGGCCATAAATCAGCAACATATAATGGCCACCATAACATCTGAGTTTCGTAAAGCTAATTCATATTATTATGAATTAATGCAGTCTAATTACATACTTCCATTTACATTTCTGCTTGTCAAACGTCTAACCTTTAGGAGATACTTTACTCGTGATAAGGGTGAATTCAACAGGTGAAGGTTTTCTTGTTATGCTACTCTACAGTCACATTCAGACCCACCGGTTGATTGCCGAAGGCCGCCGGCCGCACAGGGCGTGGAAAAACAGTAACGAAATAAATGCCATATGTCCGTAGCCTGTGAAATCTGC
The DNA here is from genome assembly GCA_948252455.1 of Acleris cristana. Taxonomy (NCBI): domain Eukaryota; kingdom Metazoa; phylum Arthropoda; class Insecta; order Lepidoptera; family Tortricidae; genus Acleris; species Acleris cristana. The sequence goes on from OX411788.1 coordinate 3,624,931, forward strand.
ATTTTGGCAAATTGAACAAACATTATTGCAAGCTTTTAAGAATCGTATGCATACTACTCTCTCTTATTCAGCCTGTTGCCACCAAATGCTGAGTATAGGTCTCCATTGCACTCCATTCTCTACGACCTTGGGTCTTCCTTATCCAGTTTCTACTGCTTATTTCGACCTTCGTCGGTCCATCTCATTGGCTGCCTGCCCACATTTCGGCGCCCAGAACGGGGTCTCCATTCAAGGAGTTCACCTTCATTTTATGCATTACGTCGCGTCAAGACGTTCTCTTTGAAGGTACATTTGTCATCACATCAACATCATCATTGGCCCATAACATGTCATAGATGACTGACTATTAATTGCTTTATAATCCCTTGATGGATAATGATCAATTTTATTTTACATCTTTGTCAGCGTTATTTAAATGTATAACCATGCTAATTTACAGCTTTGAAGTACCAAGAGTCCCTGAGTTAAACCGCAGACAGACGATCAGGCGGACAGATGGACATAACAAAACTATAAGGGTTCCTTGCTAACTAGTGGGACCCTAAAAACTATAGGTATCTACAAAATAAAACTGTAATCAAGACTACAACTAGTGTAGTTTCATGGCAACCAGCTAAAATTAGCAAATAGCAACTATGACTAACTTATTTCCCTCATAGTTGTTAGCTATACATCATCCGCGTAACTGCACTGAGTTGTTAAATTTATATTTACCAAATGTGTTAAATTTGTGAAACTGAAATACTGTAAGTAAATCTGTGTGGTGCGGGCGGCCGGAGGGCGCCGCCCCAGGGTTGCTCGCATTTAGTAAACAGCTCCTATAGGGGTAAACACGTGTCATTCTGCCTCCACCCTGCCTCCTGTTGCTAACTCACCCCCTTTCTGTAATTGCGCTTTACAAATAAACTACACTCAAGCAACAATAACCGCGTCATGTTGTACAGAAATTCTGTACAAATTGACTCGTTACTCGTGCTCGCCGAGCGCGAGGTAGTTAGAATGTTTTTTTAGCGCAGTTATATTTGTTTTCAAGTAGATTGTTGTTTACTACTTTTCCTGTAATTCCGGGAAATTATAACAGTGTTGTTTTCTTCGAAGCAATAGGTTGTTATTAGATTGGTTACTAAAAAGCATTCTTTTCGGAACTTCGGATGCCTCAACCCTTTTACCCGTCATTCGGGCCTAAATCGGGAGAAAGGGATGACGAGAGATTCTTCAATTTTCAAGGTAGAGCCTCTGATTCTCTGAACTAGCGAACTTTGCCATCGACCTCCTCGTTGCTAACTATCAGATGACATAAAAAGTCAGTCGCTAGACGGTAAGTATATAAAACAACAGAGGGCTTAATTAAAGTCTAACGCACTGGCAATCACGATCGTCTTGATTTTGAAAATCGAAGGCTTGTCTGCATACAAAATGAAAACAATTGATCCACTTTGAAGCCGGTTGCGATTGCGAGTGCGTTAGACAATAGCCCCCAAGATTGAAATGACTGTATATTTTAGGTGACATAAAATAAGATAAAAAATTGCGATGGTTTCATAGTTCAAAATATGAACTCCGCTAATAAGCTTGGTTGTACCTAAGTTCGTCGACAAATATACACTGGTTAGTCCGTCAGTGTGAGCACTTGCGGTGTCCCGCACTTTGGCCGAGCTAAGGCGAAGCAAGGTCACGCTGCTATCGCCTCAACCAGTGGATCTTAATCGAGCTACTAGCGAGTTCTTTAAGAAAACCACCCTACATATATTTCATAATCACTCCAACCGTGTGACATGTTAGTATCATGGGCTTTCAGACACATGGCTCATAGTAGACCACCGACGTACCAATCTTGCGTATCTGTGGTCAGTTCCGATTGGTCGGTAAACCACATGTTTACATTCTGTTAAGTAATTACCTGCGCTGAAACAGTTCGTGGAACGATATTTCACTCGGGGTTCAGATGACGCAGCGCTGGGTGCGGTCTCGATGTACAGTTTAATCAAGTAATAGAAGGACTTAATTTATCACACAACAGGAACTGTATTAAAAGGTAATCCGATTTTTTTTTACTATAGAGGTGTGTTTCAAAAGCAAACTTTTTTTTTTTATTATTATTAACTGAGAAAAAATAATTGAATATTATCAATGTTTGCTACGTTCGCTATGGACTAGTGGTTGGAATGGCTTTACTTTGTTTGTAACCGCGTTACGTAGCACTAGCTGTGGCGTAGAAATGACCATGTGTCGTTAAAGCTCTTCAGCCATTAGTAGTTTTTTTTTTAATTATTTCCTCAGTAAATAATAGATAACTAAATAGTATGCTTTTGAGATAAACTTCTATAGGCATGATTTTTTCAGAACACCTTTTAGAAAAGTTCCAGGTATTTGATTGATTATATCATTATAGGACATACAACAGGTCTTTATTTAACTTGTATACTAAATGACAGAACATGTATTTTTCAGAGAAACAATCTATAGGGTCGTTTAGATACAGGTTAAAACTAGATCGTAATTGATCGACACGCACTAAACGAACCATAGAACAGAAAAAAACAGTAGAAGTGTCAAGTGGGCGTGTAACGTGTGGCATAGTTATGCGGAGTTCCGCATAACCTACCATACTTTTGCCGCGATCGCTTATTTCGATATTTCTAAAATAGGAAATAAATCCAGAAGTACGCCTTATTGTGCTATTTTGGAGTGTAAAAACGATAGCCGCGCCAAAAACATTTTCCATGGTGGCGTGTTGTTTTTATGATAGTTTGAGTATTGGCGACAACAGGTCTGATACTAAGCGAAGCTCATGCCACTTCCACTGTTTTTTATATTCCATGAAACGAACCATACCGGATAACGCCGACATTTGCAGTGTGTATGTATACATATATAGTCATGTATCGCTACATCGTTACTTTACATTATCGTCATATATTGACCTTTCAGTGTTTTTTAAGTGAGGCGAAGCGCTTAAATCGCGTAGCTGTCAAAAACTTCCCAAACTTTAGCTCCAGGCGATAACGTTTCTCGTCCCCCAAATCAATTCTGAACTCCACGATTTTTGAATATGTTGTATTTGCTTAGAAACACTAGGTTTATACGTTTCCGTTTTTTTGTTTGTTTTGCTCTTAGAGACAACTTTAGAGAGAAGAGACGTAGCAACGAGAAAAAATAAACAAATTAAGTAGTGCAAATGTAAACAAGGATGTGTCAAAAATAAAATTTGGTTATAAAAATGTATTATTATTTTTATAAAAAAAAAACAATTTACCAACCGTAATCATTATAAAACTAAAACATACAACCCTTGACCCTAAAATTTAATTAATATTTTTTATTTATTTATTTTTAAGCGATTTTTAGCTGACTCATGAACATTCCGAAACTCCTAAAGAGAGGATTGTGAAGCTAAACAATTTCATAAAAATATGATAACTTTTTTCTCCCCTTCAACGTACCTAGTCCGATTTAACGATTTTTCAATATAGAATAGAATAGAAAAAATAATTATTTTTCATATGTCATAGATATTATGAAAAACTAAGTTTATACGGTCAGCCAAGAAAGTGGTCTACCAGTTTTGACAGAAGTTTCTGTGAGATCTAACCACAGAACAGAAAAAACAGTAGAAGTGTCAAGTGGGCGTGTAACGTGTGGCATAGTTATGCGGAGTTCCGCATAATCTACCATACATTTGCCGCGATCGCTTATTTCAATATTTCGATATTTCGATATTTCTAAAATAGGAAATAAATCCAGAAGCATGCCTTATTGTGCTATTTTGGAGTGTAAAAAAGATAGCCGCACCAAAAACATTTTCCATGGTGGCGTGTTGTTTTTATGATAGTTTGAGTATTGGCGACAACAGGTTTGATACTAAGCGAAGCTCATGCCACTTCCACTGTTTTTTTCTATTCCGTGGATCTAACTATCGCTAAGGTTGACTTATCACCGTTATAATATTATTGCAAGGGAAAATCGAACTTGTTGTATCATGACGTGCACATGAACTTCAACCGTAGGTGGTAGACCATATTTTTGGCCGACTGTACTGTACCTACGTTTTCCTTTCTAAGAAAATATAAAAAACGGAAACGTACAAACGTACCTAGTTTTTCATAATAACTCCAACATATTCAATAATCGTGGAAATCAGACTTGATCTAGGGGGTGAAAATCGTTATCGCCGGGAGCATAATTTGTATGGATTTGTTTTGACAGGGGTCGCAATCATTATGTCGGGGTTTTTATATATTTTATCTACACTCATATCATAAGTCCTCTAAGATGCGTTCAGAATCCGTAGATAATGACCAGCATTACTTGATACAATTTTACTATGATATGTTTTCTTATCTGTAGCTGTAATGAAAAGTTAAAATTACGATACCTACAACTTTTGATAAAGTAATGTTGTTCAAATTTGGAACATCTTCCAAAACCAACAAAATTCAAACAGGGGGCCAATTCTAGTATCAATTGAACGTCGACTCGGTATATTTGACGTTAAGTGTCGTACGCCATTTTGATTTCGAATGACATTAGAATAGGGACTTTGTTAGTTTGTCTATGCTTTAAAAAAAACATTCATATTCGTGACACAGGTTAGCTTTGCCGCCATTTTTTTTCTGCGTTCAGTAGAACGCATCTTAGAGTACTTATAATATGTGTGTAGATAAAGTAATGTATGTAACAGTACATAATTAGGCCTTAAAACACTCGTGTGATCTTATTATGAAACTTGCCTTTAGCTCGTTTCATAAAACCACACTCGTATTTTAAGGACCCTCTTTATGTATCAGTTACATAAAATACTATAATAGTTATATTGGATAAGTTCGTATTTTACATCGCATGATTGATCGCTATATCAGGGGGTCTATGCTACTTGTTAAAACCATACTGCTTTTGATACTACGTATTGTCAACGTTACGGTAGCGCTTATTAACTTGTCAGTAAAGACGGCCGAGGTAAAAACAATACGATAGCATGTCAAATGCAATATGGTATTACCGAGAAGAATAGAGCAAGTTTTTGTCAAGTGTATTAAAAAGACCTTCATTTATCTTCCAAAGTACGTATTTGTCAAGTAATAATGGTAAATTGTTTCATTTGTTTTTGTTTACATCTTTGCCCACTTCAATTAACATCGATTATATTATGTTATTGTTCAAAACAAAATACAAACAATACAACAAAGATTTGAAAAAATGTAGTTTGTCTGAAAATCTAGAACAATGAGAAATAAAATCAAAGTTATTTAATGGGGCTTTAGTGTAGACTGTCAATAAAAGGTATTTCCCTCAGTCCCCGATCAGGATATTCCGCAAAATAGTCGCATGTCATTGCTCGCGTAAATTGAGTGTTGCCCATAATTTCCGAAAATCAAATTTTATTGGTTGTAGAATTTCCATTCCCATTTTTTCCCGATCTTATTTTTTCGCAATCGCATATTTTCCTATCCGAATTTCTCCCAATTGCAATTTCTTCCACTTATAATTAGGTCGAAAAAGGAAGGTAGGTTTAGGTTATGTTAGTTTTGCAGCAGGCCCGAAGGGCCAAACCGCATAGAAATAGGAGCTCCGCGATAGCGGAGCTCCGTCGACAATATCAAATTAATTCCTGGAATGGAAAAAATGCGTCAGGGAAAAACCAGCTAGTTTAAAATACACGACAGTGAAAAATTAAGATCGGGAAAAAACGGGAATAGAAATTTTGCAACGAATAAAATTTGATTTTCGGAAATTATGAGCCACACTCGTGTACAGTCGAAGTCATATATATAAAAGTACGTTCCCAAGGCATAATAAATATCTCTACGCCACTTAAAATAAGGTCTATTTACGTGGCGCGATGGCCGTATAGATTAGTGCTTTTGCGACTGTGCTCCGAACTAAACCATTAACTAAACAATTAATAATGAAAACTCAGTGTTCCAATGCGTTTCTTTTTTCAATATTATATTATTCATACAACATTGTTCTAATTGTATCTTAACTTGACGCTTGAAAGAATAAACGGGAGGTGTAGTGAAATACTAATTCTACGCGGAGGAAGTCGCGGGCAGAAGCAACACGTGACATCGAAATCAAAGTTGGATATTGGACGTAACATCTTTCTTAGTTCCGTCTTCTGTGCGACAGAGCCAATGCCAAATGCCCTTTGTTGTCAAGACGAGCCTATAAAAAGTAATTTCACGCTAAATTAAATAGTTAAAAGTATCCGAACAATTAGCGCAAAAAGGCGCACCTGGCCTATGAAAGGGCCTTATTTAACAAGCAAATACAGATGTTACATTTAATTACACTTGTTATTCTAAACGGGGAAAAAAAATATTTAACGTAAATTGTGTTGTTTTTTCCATAAAATAACTACGTAATTCTACTAATTAACCTTTGCTATTTATAAAGTGATTTTTAAACGGACGCTTAACGCCAACGTGAAAGACTTTCGAAAACTGTCAGTGTATGCTCTCGACGCGACCGTCCGGTAGCTTACGTCAATCTACATTTTCGAAAACTAATACTAAGGGCCGCCATAGACGGACTGCTTAAAGCAGTCAGGACCGACAGCTCTGTGGTCGCTATTGGTCAATCTGCAGTTTCAATACGAACCTAGAGCATTAAAATTGCAGATTGACCAATAGCGACCACGGAGCTGTCGGTCCCGACTACTCTAAGTATAGTCCGTCTATGGCAGCCCTAAGATGGTATGATAACTAGAGAATACGTTACACACTGACTCCAAACCGGGTGGGGGGCGCTCTTGACCCTTTAACTATCACCCTAGCCTTGAATATGATGTCGTATTTACATTGCGCGAAATTCGAGAGTTGACAATGGTTACTTACTGTTAATTCAATTATTATTTTCCGAGATGAAAAGTATGTGTTCCAGGGTGTAAGCTATCTCCATTACAAATTTCATCTTAATCCGTTCAGCCGTTGCAGCGTGAAGTAGTGAAAAACTAACTCACACACACTAACTTTCGCATTTTTAATATTAGTGAGATAATCTTTTTGTTAGGTTTTGTTTGAAATACAGTGCATGAAAATTAGATAACACTATAACAGTGAAGATTCACACAACAGTTACTCTGGAAGAGATCGCTATTGAGCTTTATGAGTCAGGAATTATTTGCACCTAAACACCGAAATATCTCTTCGATAGACTGAACTGCAGGAGGAAGCGCAATAAAATAATGCAGTTCTCCTTTACTGGTGCCCTTTAATAAAACTGTTGCTTTTCGTGGCAGCTTCCGCTACGCTGCTACGAAGTGCTGGAGTAACATTCCGCCTCCGATTCGTCAATCAAAAACATTGGGCATATCACATTTCGACCTCGATTGAAAGCTTATTTCTTAGCAGTGCAGCGGGCGACTTGCTGCTAAATCTAGGTCTAAGGTCTTTTTAGGTGTTTTCTATTCGTGTCTAATATTATTTTGTTTCTCTTACTTGTCTACTAATGTTATATTTAATGCCACCCAGTCGGTTTAGCTCTTAATAGTATTCATAACTTCTAATTAAGGTTGAATTGAAACTGAAAACCAGCGCTGTGGCGCCGCTACAGCAATTGCTGAACTGCAAACTTTTTAACGCCGCAAAACAACTCACCCAATGTAGTTAGTAAGTCTACGTTTGTTAGCTTGTTTGTCGGATTATTCTTCTACATTTTTTATATTAAAAATATTTAATTTTTTGTTGTATTTTCTGTGCGTTAAATAAACTTGTTTTTATTTCATTTTATTTTCTAAAATATGGTGATTCACGCAATTTGGCAATTTTCATGTCGTCTATGAGGAAACTTTATAATTAAACTTATAAAAGTAAGACTCAGTATTTTTACCAAAGAGTGGCTGCAGGTATAAGATTTAAGCATGGCTCAATACGGGCTTAGTTTTTTTAAGTTCGTTGAGTTGTCACGATAAAACAAAACGTCTTGATTTTCAGAGTGCTACAGAATTACCAACAACTCTTAAAAACTTGTTAATTCAGTAAAAACATTTTGCACAACGATAAAACTAAATTATTTCATTCACAGTTCGACTCAATATCACCTACGCAAACTGGGACATAAATACACGGTCACAGTGCACTGCGGTCCAACCTTATCCTAACCGACTTGACAGTTATCACTGATCTGCATTGATAATGATAACATCCACAACTATAATCCGACGAACAACATCGTCTGCAAGACCGAGTGCTTCAGACGTCAGCCTTGAATTGTTAACAATGTTGACAGCCAATAGGTACTTACCTACCTACTTCTAAAGTGTGTTGATAAAATGAAGATTTGCGGGTAAGGTAATGACAGTCGTATTTTTATTCACTTGCCTTCAATATCAAACACAAAAAACTTGACATTGGTGAAATACCTACGGAACACCGTAAGGAAAAATAAAAAGAATAATATTTAACATTCGTATTTTTAATAGTTTTTTTGATGTATATAAATTTAATAGATAGACACTAAATCAGTTACTTTGCACTAATATCTTATCCTTGTACACGAACATAAACGTTAAGTCAAGATATACACAAATAAAGGTGTATATCTTGACTGCTGTACCGTCAACAACCGGAAGCCGTAAATAAATTGACACAGCGAGATAATACAAAAACTTACCTTAAATTATTTCTTGTGAATTAAACTTGTGTTCCGGTTAATGCACTTTTTCACTTAAAAACACAGTCAAGCGTAATCACAGGTTGATTAATTCTGTCATTAAACAAATAATTAAATTGTCGTTGTGTTATCACAGAGTTAGTATAGCTAAATATTTAATATTAATTGTTTGGACGTGTTTCGGGCGCGGATGGCGGCGCGACGGTGCGAGCGGAGCGCGACGCGGGCGGCCACAGTCGCACACAGCCTGCGCGCCACCCTATATAAACGAGCCGCGCCACGCGCCCTTACCGACCACTACATAATATTAATTACACCAATAATTAGTACTAGTTACGGCGAGATTTCTTCCAGTTACAACGCGCTCGGCTCCCGGTCATACAGCATCATCATGTTTATTTTTAGTCGATCATATTTATTGGAAGAAACAGTGAATCAACTGTGAAGCAACGGCGTATCGCCATAACATCAAGATTATAAGTTGTTTTCAAGAAAAACGGTCGTAAAGTTTATTTCTTTCCACTTGAAGATGCCATTAGGTTCAAGTTCGTGTTGCAACGGATAGAGCTTCGGTTGCGTAGTTTCGGGCTAGACAAATAACTATCCGTGTACAGTCGGCCTTATAAGAAGCTGCACACTTTTGTACCTTGTCGCTTTAACGCCTTTGACAGATTAGTGCAGAAGTTCAAACATGACGTTAAAGTGACAAAACACTTAAGTGTGCAGCTTCTTATAAGGCCGACCGTACTACCGTTTTATTTCAGCCAAGTCAAGGAAATGTATTCGTGTACCTCCGTAGAACCCTGTTGCAATAAAAGGACAAATTACTCAGATTCGAGTATTGTTGAGTTTAATACCTCTTCACTTCATTGCGATAGGGTTCTACGGTGTTACGCGTATGCAAGCCTTGGCATAAACCATTTCCACACCAACTAAAACGGAATCTTAATTGAATTTATATTCGTCTTCGCCTGAATAATATAGTTTCTGAACTTTCTAAGTATTTTCTATATCGCAGTCTTTCTTGCTCCTAATTTGCCAAGAGAGGGAAGATACAACACATACATATCGTTTTTATTTTAGTGTTTAGGTAATGTCGATGTATGCCCTGAAATTTACAGGAAACATACTCTGAAAGTTTTGCGCAACACTTCAATTTGTTTTCTAATCTAGTAGAAAATACAATGTGGCGTCTATCTCTCAGATCCCGCACTTTTAACAAGGCCAATGCTTAGTATCTACCATTAGTAATTAGTATGTTTTTTTTCAGGAAATAAACTATTTGTATTAAGTATATTGGGGATTTTTTTTTACGGTTTCTCAAGCACCTACACTTTTACCTACGTTTTCATTTTCTCAACCGCGTTGACAACCCTTATTTCAAAAGTTCAAGTTTCAAGTTTTTTCTTTGGAATCTTCTTTCAGCCGAGCTGATTGAGTGCGGTCACTACTGCATGCTACTGCTTCCTTGCAAGCTCATGGTTTATATTGAAATCAAATTGAATGTAACTAACATAATTTTTGATTGCTATACAAATATTGTCGCGAATTTTATCGAAGATTAGGTAGAAGGTGAGGGGTAATTAGGCTAACGTTTACCAGGCCAATTCTATGCGGTAAAACATACATACATATACATATATAAACTCACGCCTCCGTTCCCAGAGTGGGCTAGGCAGTGTTACAGAATTACCTACAACTCTAAAAACTTGTTGATAATGCTGCAAACACATTTTGCACAATTAGGCTAAGATGTTTACCAGCGTATTAGTGACAGGTTGCAAGCCCATCGCATAACAGTACACTACAAGCCTTTATTCCCTTAGTCGCCTCTTACGACATCCACGGGAAGACATGGAGTAAAACAATAATGCTTTTGACAGCTTTGAGCTCTCGTAGCGTTGACAATACGATAACGACGATTCTGTAAATATTGTATTTGAATTAATATCTTTTGTATTATAAAGTGTTTAAGTACATACATACGATAACATGCCAAAGGCAATATGGTTTTACCGTGTAGAATAGAGGCCCTGCTATCATAACTAGCTTTCTTTATAACAATAGAATAAAAGCTAGAAGGAAGGATGTGATCGGTAATCAGAGGTTCTAGTCTATCTCCTAAACTACTGGCGGCCTAATTAGGTATAATTTAGGGCCGCACACATATACACCTATAAGCGCAGCGCAGATAACTTTTCACTGCTAAAACATCATCGTCTTTGGCTGTGTTAAAATAAGATCGAAATTAATTAACACCACAAGTACGAGGTGACGCTTGTGGAGATTATGTGCTGTTGATTAATTTTGATCTTATTTCAACAAATCCAAATGCCGCTGGGACCCAATTCTCGTGACTTCGAGATGATTTTTCATGCGAGATATGTCGAAAAAATGTATGCAGTTGACAGTTAATCTCGCATGAAAAATCATCTCGAAGTCACGAGAATTGGGTCCCTGGCCCTTAGATGGTCAATATTAATTCGTTATGTTACGTTAATTCTTCTGTCATCAATCGTCAACAACTTTCATAGTAAGACATTTAACTGACCCTAGAGATATGTTTGTAATGTTATAGGTACACAATAATTCATGGAACTAAATACTAACCTAAACGCACGCCTTGTATAAACGCACAATAGCTAAAGTGTGCTTGAAATATGCTTTGTTCTTATCTATCATGTAACATTTCCGTTTGTCAGAAAAGGACAGCGCATACTTTAATTAAAACAGGTTTAAAGTGCGCTTATAAATAAGGCGTGTAAGAGTTCATGAATTTCATACCTTTCTATAAGACAATATGCTGAGATTTTGTGGTTGTAGTTAAATTCGGAAGTTTTAGTAGATTACAGATTTTTTCTGTGCGTTGTACTTCGCTATTTGTGCGGCCTTATGCCGGTTTCCACTGCGAACGAAGCGGGCTCCGTACGGACTCCGCTCCGCTTACAACGGTGACTTCAAGTGTTTCCAACGCGAGCTAACCTCTTTAAAGTCATCGTTGTAAGCCAAACGGAGTCCGTACGGAGCCCGCTCCGCTTGCAGTGGAAAGTGGGCATTAAGGGCGAATTAGACTAGCAATAAAAAATGTTGAATTTGGTAGCTGTCTTACCCTGCTCCGCTTCAGTGGAAACAGTCAAGCGGAGACGAGCGGAGCGGAGAGGACACGTAACTGCATTACTACATTGTAATCACTCCACTCAGCTCCGCTTGTCTCCGCCTCAGTGGAATCACGTAACTCTTTTCACAGCTCTGCTCCACTCAGCTCCGCTCGTCTCCGCCTCAGTGGAGCCGCAGCCTTAGTCATTCCGAACCTGTCACTCGTCAATACCATGATATACGGACTTTCGTCCTCGAATGATCGACTGCAAATTGCAATCAGTGGAAACCTGATGCTATGCAACTGGGATTTGACATCGATGTCAGTCTAGTTAAGCGATCCGAGCTGTGATTGACATGACGGCTCTCCTTCTGTCTTTCAGTTAATATTGGTACTGGTTTCCCTTTTTAGGGTTCCGTAGGTTTTCAAGAATTTTAGCTCAATGTGCGAAATTGCAAGATGACCGATTTGCCACATTTCACATTATTTATCAAAAGACTTCAAGAAGGCAGCAGATGCTGAACGAATTGGCCTGATTTTGACAAACGAGGTGTGTCGTTACACTCGTTATTCGTAAGATTTGTCTTAGCGTCCCAAGAGTCACTGGGTACTTTAACCTCGTAAGGCGAAGTGTGCATAAGGATGTACATATTCGAGGTAATTTAATTTGAACTGTGTTGCAACGGAAATAAGGTTTATTTTCCTATCTTTATAAACTGAAAATGGCATTAACGAACAAACTTAATTGAACTTAACTGTCTATAGGAAATATGCATGGATTTTTTAAATCGCATTTGTCAACAAAACATAAAAATACGGTAAAAGACATCACCAAACGTGAAATTAAAATTAAAATCGGTCAAGAAATACGGATGATAGAAGCATTTTAAACTGCTAATTAGACAGAGAGATCCGAAGTGCACCGGTGACGTCATTGTGCAGTTCGGCCATATAAACTCCACGTAAAATTCTGTTTTTCTAGAAAGAGATAGGAACAAATATTTGTTTATATTTTGGTTATTTTTATAACTGTTCAAAAAAAAAATCTCACCTGTTTGTTACCTACCTGAATCAGCGCTTATTGAAGCTTTAAAAAAAACATGCATATTCCCTATTGCCTTGATGGTGGGTAAAATTTAGACTACTGTATCAAAGATGCAGTCCAGGGCTCTATTCTGCACGGTAAAACCATATTGCTTTTGACGTGCTATCGTATTGTCAATATTATGATCGCTCTTATTAACTTGACAGTAACAGCAGCCGAGTTAAAAACTATACTGTGAGTTACTCGGTACTTTTGGTTACAGTCTGTAACCAAAAGTACCGAGTAGCATTGAGATCAGATTTCTAAGGTTGCTTTTTGAGACTTGTTAATTTGGTAGCCCTAGTTGGTACGTCTAGTAAACAGGATTACCCTGGTTCGAGTCCGGCTGGTGTCGATTAGGTATTGTTTACACGACGCCAGTCATTAAGGCAGCCAGCCGCAGACGGTTCTCATCATCAATGGGACAGCGGTTGTATGACGACATTCTAATAATGATCTACATACACAAATAATGTAGGTACCTACTAGTGGGCTTAATAAATTGAAAATAATAAGTCTCCAGTAATCAGACAGAGACCTGTGTAGTCCGGCTGTAGTTTGTATGAGTGGGAAGAGTACAAAAGATATATTTCCCACTCTTCACACTCTACTGGTCTCTGGCTGACCACTGGTGACTTTACCCTATATTACTAGCTCTTAACCTTTAAGTTCTTACGCGCATATATAAGATCGGTTTGTCTTGATTTATAATATATTCATAGCGTTCTAAAGAAGTATTTAAGGCACCCGTTCCCAAACTAGTGACCCTCTCGTTAGAAGTTAGGGCGTCCATGCGCAGACGCCATTTTCATCGAGCGAAAACTTCATATCCGCGCCTACCGCTGCGCTGCCTCGGAGCATGGCTGGGAGCCCACCCGTCACTATACTCCGTTTGTTTACGTAAACAAACGGAGTATAGCTGTGCACTTTCCCGCCCTCTGAGGGCTTTATTATCTAACGCACTCGCAATCACAATCGTTTTCATTTTGAAAATCAAAGGCTTGTCTGCATACAAAATGAAAACAATTGCTCCACTTTGAAGCCGGTTGCGATTGCGAGTGCGTTAGACATTAGCCCTCTGGTTACTTCGTGCACACGTGAGCCCCCATCCTGCATCATTAAAGTCAGTGATATCAAAGTTCAAAATTCAAAAATAAACAAAATTCAAAATGTTTATTCAGTAAATTGGCCACATGAGGGCTCTTTTACACGTCGGTAATATGTAGTGAATCTACTAGCGCTTCGGAAAAGACCATCATTGCGGAGAAGAAGTGAAAGAAAGTGCATAATTGAACGCGATAAATATTTAAATAGGTAACTATATAGAAAACATCCAACATTCAGGATCACATATTCGTGTTTACACACAAATACAGAGAATCGAACCCAGGCCCGCTAGCTTCCTAGGCACTGCCAACTAGGCTAACGGCAGTAACGGCGTCAAACAATCAAGCACGTGGCATGCAGTCCGCAACCATAGACGACACTAACATCAAACTAATTATGAAATATGACATGCAAATTAGCAACAAATTGGAGCACATGACATGCTGTTAGTCACCGAAGAACGCCGCCCGCGGACAAGAACTGCTCCTCACTAGAAACTAGAAACTAATATGGCGACTTATGACTGTGTGATTAGATTCATAACAATCGTTTCTAGTAGTCGGCCAAGTGCACACTTTTGTACCTTGTCGCTTTAACGCCTTTGACAGATTAGTAGAGCAGTTCTAACATAACGTTAAAGTGACAAAGCACTAAATTGTGCAGCTAGTTGTAAGACTGACCGTACGGTCACGAACGCTAATTTGTGACCCATTTCAAGAAAAATATGCTTGAAGATGTCAAGTCATTTGTAACTTTTAGGAAACTAAGGGCCTGTTTCACAATTGACCAGTAAATTTATCTGCAACTTAAAGTTGGCTCTCTCCTTGTCTTTTTTCAAGTGTCAGAAAAAGAAAGGGCTAAATTTATCTGTTAAATATGCTTTACTTGTCAATAAAATTGTGAAACAGGCGGTAAACCTTATTGTTGTAAAATGTCAGATTGACTTTGGACCTAGGGTGGGTACCAAATTTGAGTTCTTGACTGTACATACCTAATTTGAGTGGCGTAAATCGTCTAGCTACAACTGCTGAGTACCTACCTACCGACATGTGTGTCCTTTAGATCTAATCTGCGACATAATACTTTGTTGCTTAAGTAACTGTAAGGTTTGCCGTTTCCGGAATGTAGGGTTTCCATGTTTCTTTAATTTTATTTCTTATTTTGTTTTTGAAGACAACTTTTGTCAGCAGTTCGTACTTTTTTGCTCAGCCATTTTAGTATCAGGTTCCGTATTTCTTAACTAGACACCATAACATAACAATGCATTGTCATTGGATTTGGTTGTTATCCAGATTTTAGTTAATCATACTAACGGGAACTGAACTGGTTCAAACGTAATTTCAAACTGGTAAGTAATTAATTTTCATATAAGAATTGAATAAGCATTTGTTAATATTTTAATCCATGTTTTATATGGTGTACAGTTCCAATTTTTTTTTCATTATACTTGTTAAACTTTTTGGTACAACGGCAGGAAAATGATATATTTACTCGTAGTTTAAGTTTTAAACTAGTTAACCTTTTCCTGTAGTGAGTAGCGTTGAAAATTCCGGAAAAAAAACCAATATTTTTTTCCGTTTCTTCGGGTTTTTTTTAGGAAACTAACAAATGAATAATGACAATTTATTCATAGTCAAACACTGTCACTCTCGCCACCTTTTCAATTGCGTCTGCCTTCATGTCGTCGATGTCGCCCATTTAATGTTGCAAATAAGATCGAATGTATATTAGAACTAGCTGTCCGCGCCCGGCGTCGCCCGGGTGTACTTTTTTTTTTCATACAATCCTTATGAAAAATAGTTTACGACCTACCTATTCTCAGACCTACTGAATATACACACAAAATTTCATAAGAATCGGTCGAGCCGTTTCGGAGGAGTTTGGTTACAAACACTGTGACACGAGAATTTTATATATTAGAAAGATAAGAGCAGAAAATTTCATTATTCTTTTTTATAAAAATCCGAAAAAAACGAGTTGTTTGGGAAAAAACAGGATTTATCCGGACTTTTTCAACGCTAAGTGAGCCCTTACATAAATTGTTGTGATAGCACAAGTTCGACAAGTTTTCTTTTGAGTTATCACCGAGTAAAGTCATGGACATTTACTTACTGTATTGAAAAACCCTGAACCAAACAAACGACGCCATAATTAAAATGGATACGCAAACTTTGTTAGCAAAAGTATGTCACAAGATTACACACAAACCAAGAATTTGGTGTTGAACCTTCCACATTAACCGATGAGATGTCCGTTTAAGTAATTCGCAAGTCCATTTAGTGCGGGACTTAAAAGGGCTGGTAAACAGACGAGCGGCGTGACGGAGGCGCGGCGGGCGCGGGCGGCGCGCGGCGGCTCGCGCCGGTTCCCGCCGCTGAGAAGACGTGCCGCTCCCGCTGACTACCTACTACCCAAATTAAAAAGGCACTAAGTGTACATGGACTTCAAAATAAAAAGGATCTTAAAACTTCGTCATCACTGCCGTTGTACAGTCAACGAGTTAATTGTTGAGCCACCTTGTCAGAGACAACTAATAATGAATTCTGTCGTATTTTCTTTCTCGTGACTTGACGCTGGACGCTGTCATTATGACAGGGCTCTATCTATAGTGGCTGATAGTGGCTTAACAATTATCATCATCATTATCATCATCATCACCATCATCGTCATCATGTCCTCCATACCGTGTCCAGTAACGGCGAATCCTGCAATAGGTCTAGTCCAGGTGATGTGCTAAGGTGACTGGCAAAACCGAATTTCGGTTTAAAAGTGCGGTTTCAGAGTGCACAGAAGAGTCCTATTGAGCTGGGGTCCTATTGAGCAAAAGTGTTACAATATTGTGTCGCGTAATGCCCTTGGCATAGTTATTATACAGGTCAAACTGAGCTGAAAAAGCAAGTCTTTCCCATTGGCTAGATTGATGGCCAGACTAGTCTGGCCAACGGGTTTTTTTTCCCATTGGTCAACTTTATTTAACAGCTGAGGCCCGTTTCACGAAGCAACAAGTTACAAATTACAAGTGGAAGTCTCTTTCTAACTCCTTTTACTAGAAAGTGAGTTCCGCTTGTAATTTGTAACATGTAGCTTCGTGAAACGGGGCTCTGGAAAAGATATAGAAAAAAGTACAATTAAAGTAAAAACAGATTAGCATTTTTTATCTTAGACAGTGTCGAATCGACGGAGCTCCGCTATGGCGGAGCAACTATTTTTGGGTGGTTTGGCCCTCCGGGCCTGCTGCAAAACGAACATAACCTAAACCTAGGGATGATCTGGCCAACGCGAAAAAAAAAACCCGCTGGCCAGACTAGTCTGGCCATCAATCTAGCCAATGGGAAATACCTTTTAGGGCAGTGTGTTGTGTGTGTGTAGGTGATAGCTTGTGGTTGCTCGCGGTGCGTACGGTCGAGTCAAGCACACAAGCGAGCCGCGCGATACATATACCTTTGAAGTCGAACTACTGCTAACACTGTGCCTGCAAGCCGTCCGAGGATCCATTAACCCCGCAACTATTACGCGCCCGGCCTCACGACAACTGTCTAATTGCTGTTTAATTAAGGTCCATGACATCCAGTGATCTAACGGATCAAATTGTCAATTTTCAATGTCCGTTGAGCTGGTTTCCCGACGGTTAGGAAATAATGTTTAAACAGAACTCGCACACCGAGGGTGCCGTTTATGCGTGCGAAAGACGCATCAATGAAAGGCTGGCTAAACTCCTCATACGATAGACGGTTATAATTAATAGTGACCCAGCCTACAATGTTAGCGGTGTCGGATTCGGATTCCTCATTCCGGTCTAGGCAAATGTTTCAGACTTTAGGAAATAAGAGATGCAATGTGGAAGCAAGATGGGCTCAAACGATTTAAGTACAATAAATGGCCTATGCCGTTTGTACTCGTCCGTAGCTGCACACTTTAGTTTTTTGTCAAAGTAACGTCTTGAACTGCTGGGGCCCGTTTCACGAAGCTACAAGTTACAAATTACAAGCGGAAGTCTCTTTCTAACTCCTTTTGCTAGAAAGAGAGTTCCGCTTGTAATTTGTAACTTGTTGCTTTGTGAAACGGGCCACTGTAGGTACTAATCTGTCAAAGGCGTTAAAGCGACAAGGTACAAAAGTGTTGGCGGAATCATAGTGGCAACACAAATGACATATGCCACAAAACAAAGATCTATCTATCTATCTACAAAAGTGTACAACAACATATAACCATAAAGGCTATTGTAGAAGAGTTAGTCAAAGAACTTGTTGATAAAACAAAACCTATGGTCGGAAATCCCTTGGTTCATCTCCATTGGTCGATAACCCTCTTCGTTGGAGCTCGAAAGGTCGTACGTTCGGCAGTTGATAGCCGTGAATATGAGACTGAATTCCTGTACAGTCGAGTTCATACATATGTGTACAGTTCAGTTTAGACTGCCATACCTATATGAATTGTCACAGCAGCGATTAGAGTGACTAGGTACTGAAGTGTACACACATTTATGAACTCGACTGTACAGCCAAACCAAGCAATAAAAATGTTCTCTCGTCCCTTGAAGGCGTCTCCATCGACCAATGAAAATTTGTCAACAAAGTATGCACTGTAGCTATACCAATTTGGTATACCTAGCTAGTGTAAACTTACATTTTACACACAAAGTCGGTTATCATCGGGTAAATCTCCTAGGCATTTAGGTTCACCAGTAAATTCTAGACTAAGCGGCAACCACATGGATTCTGTTGAATCGAGTTAGGACTCGAATATGTGAAGGCTCAGTTTCATTGCGCGATAGCACGCATGCCTTTCGTGGTACATTGCGTCGCTGTAATAGTTCTCGGGTCAAAAATGTTAAAACAACCAGTCAATGGATTGCTACAAGCATGCGGGCTATCGACCAATGAAACTGAGCCTGAACATGAGGGTTTCCCAACCAGTGGGACGCGCCTCCCTAAGGAGGCGAAGAAAGATGGCAAGGGGGGAGCGGAATACTTGAAATTTTCGAAATATAACACAATATAAGGTAAAAGCACATATTGTGGACAATGCTGATGAACATTTTCATTTTTTAAATGAAAGCATTTCAATACCGAACATTCATTCTATAGTGGTAATCCCGAATAACTTAAATATAATCTAATTCTTACGCTAAAAGCATATCAATCTCAGAAGCTCCCTTTTTGGTCCTCTTATATAATAAAAGAGCTGCGGGAAACAAATAAAATCCATCAATGAGCACAATAGATACTTTAATGTAATCCGTTGTACATTTTTTCCACTTAACCTAGAAGGGAGCCACTCTACTTGAGCGGGATGAACCGGGAGCTGTGCGTGGCACCGATACCGGGCCTACCGTGCTTCACAGGCTTGTACGTCACGGAGAACTCGCCCAGGTAGTGGCCGATCATCTCAGGCTTGATTTCAACCTGAAAAGAGATAAAAAAAAGGTTAAGAACTTTTTATAACCACCTAAAGAGTTCCAATTTACGTACGGTCAGCCTTATAAGTAGCTGCACACTTTAGACCAGGTCCAGACGGAGCGTTTTGCGCGCGTGAGCACTCGCACGTAGATACTCGCGCGTTCCCGAGGTACTAGAGCTACATACATCGCGTCCAGATGCTGGTCTTTGTTTGGAAACGCGCGAGTGTCTACGCGCGAGTGCTCACGCGCGCGAAACGCTCCGTCTGGACCTGGTCTTAGTGCTTTGTCACTTTAACGTCATGTTATAGAACTGCTGCACTAATCTGTCAAAGGTGTTAAAGAGACAAGGTACAAAAGTGTACAGCTACTTATAAGGAACTTTAAGAAATAGGGGTCCGTGTGAAAAAGGGTTTGGGTCTAGTTAGTATACTCCGTTTATGTATGTGTATTTTAATACGAGTTAAGCCGACTTGTACCCACCCTTTGTCACTAGGTCCATAAAAATATGTGTCTATGTGGCACAGAGATTGAGATGCGGCTCATGGTCCTAATACTAAAAATAATAGTCAAATATTTGTATATACAGAGTGAAACCAGCAGCAGATAAACTCTGTTTAGTTTTCGCCCGCTAGTCTTGTTATCAGTATGTTATACTTATAAATAAATAAAAACTAACAAAAATGCTTTCATGGCATAAAAACTGCTATTATGCAGCTCACATTTTGCCATTGACGGTTAAACGCCAAAGGATAAATCCATTTAAGTAGAAAACGTAATAAAAATAGCAATGATGCGATGACGTAAAGCTGAAATTGGTTATGGTTTTAAATTGGCGAAAAGTGCCTTTTGTATTTGACATGGCATTAAAAAGGTTAAATGGATATTCAGCCAACAAAGTTCAGACGGGACATTTTTTTTATATTCTCCATTAGCTACTTCATTTAAAAGGCAATGGTTTGTTTGCTTGTGTATCTTAATAACCTGTCCTATGCTCTTACTAATAAACGTGAAGTAGATGTAGTATCTATGCCATGTTTTGTCCTTACCTGTTGTTGTGACATTTGAATTTGACGGCTAAGTACAAAGCATTGCTAAGCTACTCCATTGTTTAATTCACGTTTATTAGTAAGGGCACTAGGTGTCCAGACGAAATAATAGAAAAACTTTTGTAGAAGTAACATAACCAACTTATAAAGCGCAAAACACACAGCGGGCGGGCGGGGGTCGTGCGCCGAGCGGGCCAGAAGTTCGGCGGTTGTTTTAACATGGAGTTATATGGACCCATTCACACACGCGGCACGCGCTTAAGTGCCAGAATAAGTACTAAATATTTTTTTGAATATTGTATTTTTTAAGTCTTAATCAAATGGGTCGCAAAAATGTGTACAAATTAGTACTGTTCGACACTAATCAAGAGTGTTTTTATTAAAAAAACATATAATTAACCTCTTGGACATCGGTAGCAACAGCGTTATTGCTGCACATGCTATACTAAATGTATAAAAGTCAAAAATCACCGAGGCTCCTAAGGTTAATAGTTATTTCATCTTAATATTATAAAAGCAATGATCAAGTAGATAAATAAATTGATGGATAAATAATGGATAATTATTAAAAAGACCTCACTTGATATTCAAAAGCAAGTGATAATGGAGTAATAATATTAAATTGGTTTGTTCAGTTTTGTTTACATCTTTCCCATTACAATTGACAACATAAGATACTAGCAGGACATAAGACCATCATAAATTATGACACACACACACACATACACACAGTCTCCAGCATAATGCCACATGCATATATAGTTTTTCCCCAAAGTAAATTAAAGAAACATGGTGACTCTTCTTACACATCTCAATTTTTCAATGTTTTGTTTAAATAATACACAGGTGTTTTTTTTTTATATCGGGAACTAAAGATTAGACATTTGTTTACACTATAAGTTAGGTACCTAGTTTGAACTAATCAACTACAGTTGGTTTACTTGCACAAATCAGGCCTGCTAAAATGTGTGCTTCATAAATAAATGAGTATATTTATTAAATTGAAATCAGAAGCAAAGTAAATAATTCTGTGATTGGATGACAGCTTTACAGCGGTATTGATAGTTTACTCAATTAATACAGTATTATTTTGGTTAAAACCTTCTGTTCACAAACAATATAAAATGTCACCGACAATAGACTACTATAAAAGTAATTTAAATAGTGAAATTGTGGCAATTGAAGCATTTTCAATACATGAGGGCACACCCCCCATTCAAATTGAAGTTCCATGGTTGTATTAACAATAAAAAAATCCACTGCAATTCATCCTTTATAAATTCATAGATTCAAATTTTAAATATTTCATATTATTTTGGAATATCAATGGATTTAACATGCAAATTTCTACTGCGCTTTGGTCATTTCTATAGCTAAATTTAATTTTTTCACATCACAATAAACCTCCAGGATAGTTTTAATTTATATATTAATATAAGTATGAGACCTATTGATTGGAACATCAAAAAGTTTACATTATGTGCCTCTATAGAAGCAAGCAACTACTTTAACTCAAGAAACACAACAACTCACAACATCATCCACAATTTAGTTCTTCAGTAATCACAAGAAAATGAAAGAAACATACCTGGTTGAAAGTTTTTCCGTTGTAAATGCCAACGATGGAGCCAACCATCTCGGGGACAATGATCATGTTGCGCAGATGTGTCTTGACAATCTCGGGCTTCTCATTTGGGGGAGCCTCCTTCTTAGCGCGGCGCAGCTTCTTAACGAGCGCCATCGGCTTGCGCTTGAGACCGCGGGCAAATCGCCGGCGTGCGCGAGCATGCATCAACTCCATGAGCTGCTCACTGTAAAACAAGTGTTTTGAGGTTAGGTTTTACTATTAAAACAAGATCGAATAACGATACTGAGGCTAGGAATAGCGGGTCAACATAGTTCAAATGTCGTAGTAAATAGATATTGGTGAATTTAAACCAGAAATTGAGCTTACTACCGGTTGTTTGGTTGCAGGTTATGTTTCGAGTGATTAAGTAGAGCAGATAGGTTTAAAGGTGTAACTTACTTGGGCATATCAAGAAGCTGATCAAGATCAACCCCTCGGAAGGTAAACTTCCTGAAGGTACGCTTCTTCTTAAGAGTTTCGTCGACCTGAAAAACGTAAACATTCTTGATCACTACCGTGAAATAAACACAGATGCTAACAAAGTAATGATAGCTAATGATGCACTGCACTTTAGAACGCAATAAAAATCACGATTATCTTAGTAAAAACGGATTAATTTCTCGTATTTATTTCCTAACCTCAGCCATGTTTCCGATCTGACAGCACAGAAAACCGAAAAGAAAGAAAAAAAACTACCTACGTGACAGATATTAGGAACTGACAGTTTCTGTCACCTCATCTGTCTGCCAGTGTTGCAAGGTCTAAATAAATCAAAAACCATTTCACTTATATTTAAACACGCAAACGCTTGTGCATTTTTTTATGAAATTATGTATCAGTGTGCCATGCAAGAGATTTAGTGTAAAAAAAACTCTAAATTATTGCTCCCCCTTTTTATAATCCCAACACTGTTATTATTATTTTGTGCATGTGTACAACCTTTCACTTTTCTCAATCTCTCAAGGGTTAGCTGGAAGAGATCCCTTAAAGGGATAAGTTCGCATTTGTACATATTTTTATACATATTAATCGTATTATCTGGTTTTTATTTTGTACAATAAAGTCTTTACATACATACATACATACATACAGAACAGAAGGGCTATTGTCTAACGCACTCGCAATCGCAACCGGCGCGTCAGTGGAGCAATTGTTTTCATTTTGTATGCGGACAAGCCTTCGATTTTCAAAATGAAAACGATCGTGATTGCGAGTGCGTTAGACAATAAGCCCTCTGGTCAGATCTGAGAATCTCACCTAACATAAATCTCACCATGATTTTGGATAAAATAAAAATAAACAAGTAGATACAATAAACTCTTTATTCAAATTGAACACTTAAAGTAGAATCTTATTCTAATTGAGAAACATTGTTATCAGTGGATTTCAGAAGTTTAGACAGTCGTTTTCCAATTAATTTTGGATATGTTCTAGTCTTCAATAAGAATTCCTTAGACTGATGGGTTACAGCTCCATTATTTAATTGATATTGGCAAAGCATATGTAAAGGTTGAATCAATTGTTCTCTGTACTTCGGGTCTCTTTCAAGTTGAGCTAATGCCTCTGCTGCAGTTTCTAATGTGCTTAAACAGCCCTCTGTTGGTTGGGTCCTTATAATATAGCTACTTACTTGGCTAGTTATCAATTTCACTTGTTTTATATTATGCAAAATAGGACTGGATGCATAAATGGCCTTAGCCTGAGGCCATGTGCCGTCTAATAGGACAAGATTGTAAGAGTCATTATCATTTACCAAATCTTTAATATCTATGGCAGTTGGGCTAGGATAAAGTAGTATTGTATTGGGTTGATTGAGGATATTCTCTAAGGCATCATGCCTAGGTTGTGGAAACTTCTTTCCTTTGAAAATAAGGCACTTGTTTTCAGATAAGCCCAGTTGTAGCATGGGGGCGGTGCGGAGGCAGCGTTTCTCCTCAGCAGGGTGCTGTAGGAGGATAATGTTGCTCCGGGGATGCAATCTCTCAGGTGGCAGGGCGACACACCAACACACTACCTGTGGCCTTCTGGAAACAAACACATGTGTTGCAGACTCATTACATTGTAAAAAAATGTAAACGTATAGGGCTAATTCTTACTTACTGGCAGTTCCCACATAACTGACGCATAAGTGGCGGGTCCGCAGGTATGTTAGAGAGATCATCCCAAACTTCGTCTTCGTCCATGATCAGTTTGAAACATTCCGAAATTATCACGATAATACAATGTATTTTGTCCGGTTATCAAAAACTTGTGATTTAAACATATTTGATAACCTAGTTCAACAGTTAAACACAGTAAAATATTAATATTTTAAAGAAATTACTATAAATTAAGTAAAATAATAATAAAACCGTCGATGTGAATCTGACAGTTCGGCACTAATTGACCATAGATTTTAAGGAGGTTTTAAGCCACAGACAAGGAGATGAAAGGCACAGGGGCTCTACTTTGAAATCAGTAATTCGAACTTCGTATCGCCCCTTCACTTTCTCGCGAATTAGTTACGCGTCGAGAGCGAAAGGGATAGCAATAGACGAAGTTCGAATTACGGATTTCAAAGTAGAGCCTCAGGTTTTGTTTAAATAGTGGTGCCACACAAAAATTGGCAGACAAACCTGTGGCCCGTTTCACGAAGCTACAAGTTACAAATTACAAGCGGAACTCTCTTTCTAGCAAAAG
This sequence comes from Acleris cristana, assembly GCA_948252455.1. Taxonomy (NCBI): domain Eukaryota; kingdom Metazoa; phylum Arthropoda; class Insecta; order Lepidoptera; family Tortricidae; genus Acleris; species Acleris cristana. The sequence continues at coordinate 3,649,585 of OX411788.1, forward strand.
AAGTTAGAAAGAGACTTCCGCTTGTAATTTGTAACTTGTAGCTTCGTGAAACGGGCCTCAGGGGCTCTACTTTGAAATCAGTAATTCGAACTTCGGATCACCCCGTCACTTTCTTGCGAATTAGTGACGCTTCGAGAGCAAAAGGGATAGCAATAGATGAAGTTCGAATTACGGATTTCAAAGTAGAGCCTCCGGATGGAATTCCATAAATAAGCCATAATATCAAGGTTGGGAATGGCAATAATGGCCAAGCTGTTTCGGGTAAAGATTTTAACGCTGTGAAATATTATTTAAAGTTAGTATTCTCAATACCTATCTTTAGTATTATACGTTCACTTAGCTTCTTATACTTCGTATTTCCGTTAGTTTATAACATAAACATTTTATTAAAAATTTCAAATGCTTGTATCTATATTTACCTATTTTTCATACTAGTTGAAAACTTTTTAAAAAATGGTCACACTCACACTATTATGAATAATGTACATGTATAAACACACACATACGGAATATCATTTTAGAAACGAAAAAACGTTAATTTAATCAGAGGAAATCAAAATATCTTCTAGATATGAACAACTTTTTGGTAATTAAGTTTTCCTAGATATAAGTTCATATCTGTAATTGGGAAGAAACGTTAGAAATCTTAACTAATAGCTTCCATGCATTTTATGAGTGAGTGACGCCATTTTGCGCAATTCATGTACATGTAAACTTGATATAAGCATCTCTTTCTCTCCTATTAAGAATGCGTAAGCCAAAAAGAGGAAGATATTTAATTCTCTAGCTTTCTCTCACCCTATCTAGGCATCTTCCTATATATTTTATTTTATTTGAATGAATTGTAAACATGGAGGCCAAGTGTTGTGCTCTCAAGTGAAGCAATTGCGTTTTTCTTTGCATTACGGGAGTTTATTATGTGGTTAGTAAGTAATATCATATTATACTCATGAAATGAGCTGTTTTTATCAAAGTTAATCAGCTTTCTTCGATATTATTCCAGTTATGCATGTAAACGTATGCACTTATTTGGCGCCAATGTCCTAAAAGTCCGTTACTTCTAATTATTATCTTTACGCAACGCTGGAATTGATCACGTTATTAATCTGTTCAGCTTGTATTTGTAGCTTATCTTCCGTGAATCTATGAATAAGGTATGGTATAGTGTTACGTCGTGATAGAAAACTGGTCCTCCGGGTGTCGCTCGGCAGATCTGTCAATTCGACTAATTTCGTACGAACACAAATCTCATTAAAAACACGATATTTCCTCAATGTAACTGCATAATTCGATATTTGTCGATGATAACATTGTGTTATTTTGCAGAAACTATGATGATTTCGTATGTCCAGTGATATAATGCGGGAATATATGCAGTTGGAGTTAGGAACATCGTGACCAACCTTGAAGTAAGTACCTCGTACATCAATTATCTTTATGCTTATTGGTATTTGGAAGAATACACCATGGATTGATGATATGGAATGTGTTATAGGAATCATAAATTATCACGTTGTCTTGTATTGTTTACTATTTACCGAGTCCATAAAGGCGTTAGTGCGAAAGTCATGTTTTGTCAGTTGCATAAACTGAAGTGGTTTATTGAACAATTCAGTTCAGTGCAGTGTCTTACTAAAGTTCTGTTATCAGTTACTACCTACTTCAAAGCTCTATTCAAGGCTGCATCAAGTACAAGGCTGGTTACCATTATGAAATCTTATCTTGACTGTTATTGTTACCTATTTACATTAAGTCTGTAGATGGCTTCTATGAACAGATTTTAATATAACTTTGATACTCTGTGGCAAGTAATGTAAGCTAAAGACTAGAAGGCTTAGTTTCTAACATAAGTTGGATATTTTGTATTATGTGAACTAATCAAGTTTATAATTTTATTCCTTATATGAGGATATTCTGTCTTGGCTCTAAGACCTACAGGATTATAATCAACGGGATTAATATTTCTTTGGGATATACTCTTTCATAGGAGCTTACCTTTCTCTCTTCCTTCTTTCTCAATGGGAAAGGTTTATTAACATAAAGGACAATGCATAGAAAGTATAGAGAAAAAAACTGAAATTTAATACCACAAATATTGTAAATACAAAAGTTTCGGGTGTTTGTGTTGGACAGATTTAGATGAAATTTGGAATAGAAATAGCTCATACCCTGAATTAATACATAGGCTATCTTTTACCTTAAAACAAATGGCATGGTCAAAACAGGCAGCCGTGGGTAGATATCAGTAAAAATATACATGACACATTTATTGTAGTCTAAAATTACTATGTCCTTTACATCATCATCAGTGATCGGAAATAGGTGAGCTAATTTACCTAAACTTGACGCATATTCATTCATGTGTGAGTGAGATGGGAATACATTATTGAATGAACATGCATCAAGTTTAGGTAAATTAGCTCACCTATTTCCAATCACTGATCATCATCGAAATGGCCATGGATAGAGAGAAGTGGAGGACGTTGCATCACTAATATTACACTGAGAAGAGCCTTGCTAACTGACGTTTTTTAAGTGACGTGGTATACGTCTCATAGATGTTATGACTATTATTTTGAACTCTATGTAGCCATGGCCCAAGTGTTACTTTAAGAGTGCCCTGAAACCATGTCAATTGAAAGTTAAATACCAATAAAAAGTTTAAAATTATTGAAGTGGCAAAATATTTCAAAGAGCCAGTTTTGGAGAAAAAAAAACTTTTGTAAATGCTTTGAATTTGAGCTCCATGGCAGAACGGAAGAAAAAAATTAATAGGTCTGGTTTTATAAAAAAACTAGAAAAATATTAATTGTTTTTGGATTAACAATGCGTTTAGTCTAATAACTCACTACTAGGCTCTAGTTGGTAGTGACCCTATGAAGCTAGCATTCCTGGGTTTGATTCCTGGTATGGGCAAAAATTTGTGTAATGAGTATGAGTATGAGTATTTGTTCCTGAGTCTTGGATGTTTTCTATGTATTTCTCTATATCGCATTGGTAGATCAAAATCTTTGCTAGTTTTGTTTCAAGTTCATAGAAGAAATATTACCTAAAGTTGATTTTAAAATACAATTGTATTTTGAGTTACTAAGATTGTCCCCTGAAAGACTGGGTTTTCAGGCTTAAAAAAACTTTCAGGTTATTAGTAATAGTTATAACATTTAATTTTGTACATCTTTCAGAAATGGGTACTGAGGTCCCAAAGACCCATGATTCAAGTGGCGAGTCGGATTCCAATTCAGATTCTGAGGTATGTATTTGTTTAAACTAAAAAAATATTATATTTAAGACCTAGCTACTTTTAAATTAAGTGTTTGGTAAGTCAATAGAACAAGAGCATTATTCTGGCAAGTATGGGGTGTTGTTTCTAAAATATTTATTACCTTGTTCTGCTGTATCCATCTAGTACTGGGGCTCTACTTTGAAATCAGTAATTCGAACTTCGGATCGCCCCGTCACTTTCTTGCGAATTAGTGACGCTTCGAGAGCAAAAGGGATAGCAATAGACGAAGTTCGAATTACGGATTTCAAAGTAGAGCCTCTGTACCTAAATACAGTAACTATTGAAAGTTATTCCAGATGATTTCGGCTTAAGGAAATAACAATTTATAGTCTACCTACAATATGGATTTTGTTATACCCATATATTAGTTCGAGCTCTGAGGCCCTAGCCAAGATGCATTACGCTAGCTTGCGTTTCTATTCGTTTCGTTTTTAGACCAATCGCGTCACTGGTAGATCACGTGACTCTTCTTATCACGTCATCTACCAGTGATGCGATTGCTTTAAAAACGAATCGAATAGAAACGCTAGTTAACGTAATGCTAATGCGTCTTGGCTGGGGCCCCCGCGGAATCACAAGAAAAGTTGATGTCAAGATTTAGTGCAGTGATTTAGTCAATATTACGTTAATGATATAGCTTACTAAGGCAATATAAGGCCAACTCTCGTACTGGCAGGGGTAGGGTACGGTGCGGTGGGCGGGCGCGGCGCACACCAGTCTTCTTTCCAACCCCCGGTTCCTCGTAGTACCTACGAACTTTGTAATAAAATCGGAACACAAACATGGCTTAGGAACGCCACGGTTAAAACTTTATCTTTAACAATTTGACGACGCGTTTAGCCTTGTTGGTAGTGACCCTGCCTACGAAGCTAGCGTTCTCAGGTTCGAATCCATGGGCCACTATTTGTGTGATGACCGTGAATATTTGTTTCGGAGTCTTGGATGTTTTCTATGTTTGTATGTATTTCCTAGAGCTTAGTTTAGGATAACGTTAATTTATGCGAGATTGTTCCCATGATATTTATATTATTAATTGGGATAGAAATTTGGTATTGATGATTTTAATTCTGAAAACCAACCTTAGCTCTTTGAACTTGATGATAGTGCTATCAAAATTTGCAGTTGGCCTAAAGATTAGCACATGCAGTAATGCCATTTTTCAAAAGAACCAGCTGGGATTCTAATTAACCACCTGTAACTAATCCTTTAGATGAATTTTCCACATTGCATAATACTTTGCATTGACTCATTTTTAAGAACCTATACAGAAATTGATAAATTTTAGTGCTATCAACAAAGTGAAAAGACTTTCATCAGCATTTTCTAATTGCCTTAGTATTAAATGTTTCTTTGAATATTAATTACAGAATAGCAGTTCAACCGAATCTTCTGGGAGTGATTGGAAATGCTTGGGTGCTAAGCAGGCAACTGCATCCAAACCACATTTCTCTGTCACTTCTTGTGATACAGGACTGAGATTAAAAATTGCTGCGATACCTCCACGTAAGGTTTCACCTAAAAGGACGGCAAAACCATCTGTCAAAACGAAGCCCTCCGACGTGACAGAAACTCAAAAATCAAAAGTGAAGAAGAAACTTTCCAAGTTGTCTGACAGCAGCTCAAGTTCAGAATCCTGTAGTAAATGCTCGTCTGACTCGTCCAGTGATGATGATGTGCCGTTGAAGATTGTTTCAAAGTCATTGCCTAAGTGTTCCCCACAAAAGGCTAAAAACACTAAGAACTCGACAGTCTCAAGTGGCAGTGATGATGATGACGTAAAACTTAGTGATACCCTTAAAGACATTAAGGCAGCTAAGGAGAAATTGAGTGCGTCAAAGTCTGGTAATGCTTCAGTGAAAAAGACTAAAAGTGATGAACCAGTTCAGGAAGCAGCTGTGAAGAAGGGCAGAGGTCGGCCGCGAACTAAGGTAAGTGTAGCTTAACTTAGTGCCAAGGTATTAGACATTCATACTAAATGGCACTGATATTGAGTTCTAGGGATCTCATGAAATGCCTTTTAAAATTAAGTAAATGTGCGCCAAATCACTTTGTGAATTAATTATTACCTAGTAAACACTATAATTAGATGGCTTAAGATGGAGGAGGCTTTTACCCAAAAAGGGACCGTGTAATTAAGAAAAATGAAAAACCTTAATAGAAACACAACAATATATTTAGCATTATACGGGAAATAAAGCTTAATAATAATAATAAAAACACTATAGAGATGATGTGCATTATTACTTGCGATAGACTTCATTATAATTGGCGTGTATTGTAAGGCTATAAACATTAGCATGTACACTCGCAGGGAAAAATACTCGCCCACCCGTCTTTTGTTCATAAAATTGTTAACAAGTGTAACTTCCTAAACCAGAGAGTAATTTCAAAAATACTTAACCAATTTTGTTGTAAGTTGTAGTGTTTTATTTCTTATTAACTTACGTCCAAAATTACCACCAAATGTTCTTTTTAAAGGTCATAACTCTTTCCAAAAGAACCCAAAAGATCCATAAATTACCTGTTCTAAGTAAATTATTGTTTTGAGTAACTATCAAATTGAGCCTCAACCTTTGATAAAAATAATTGTTGGCCATTTTGGACTTAGGTTATTTAGGCATCAAAACACTACAAGCTACATCGAAATTCGTTAAGTATTTTTGAAGTTACCTTGTATGAACGGACTAGAGCAAAGCTCGCGACTTTGTACCCATAGAATTAATTTCAAGCTACTTGCCCTATTTTAACCCCTTAGGCAATGAATTTCCAAAAATCCCTTGTTAGTGCATCCCTACAATATCCAAGGAATATTTCCTCCAAATTAAAAGTACCAAGGTCCAGCGATCTCGGCTGTGCGTTGAAATCAGCTATTCAGTTTCTTCTTCTAAACATATGAGATGCTATTACCTACAGCTTATTAGAGCCACCCGGCACCCGACCAGCACCGCCTCGTCGCTCGGCGTCCACTCGTTGTCGACAGGTGGTCCTCGGGTGATCAACGAGTGGGCCTTGCGTGGTCAACGACTGGACCTCGCGTGGTCAACGAATTTCCGAGCAGTCTACCAGCGTAAAGCGTGGTTCACGTGAGGCAAGCATGCGAGCAACGAGCTATCATCGAGTGGACCACTCGCTATCCGTGCGTGGACACCTCGCGAGCGAAACGATCCGGTGACTCTTTGTAGTTGATTGGTAGTGAGCGCATGCCCATACAAATCCATATAAAGAATACTAACCGCTCGAGGCGAGGCGGTGCTGGTCGGGTGCCGTGTGGTTCTAATGAGTTGTGACCTTTAGTAGGGTGAGTATTTTTGCCTGCCTGTGTATAAATTTCACTAAAAAAAACAATGAAGTAAATTTTGTACGAAATTAGTTGTCGAGATTTATTTTATTATCCTTAAAAATAATATTGATTTTAGTTCAGTTTTGTATGAGGACCTAGGGAAATACGAGATGTCTGTGTCTTTGTCTCTTTCCACTTAAATCATTTGGGGACAGAGCAATAGATCTGTAAACACTAAACACCCATTCTTTAAATGTACTACCGTGACGCCCACATTTTATACACTCATAACTTGTTCAAAGGTAAGTTTTGATTGAAGCATACAGCAAAAAAAGTGATTATGATTAGACAATAATTGACAACAGGAACTTTTTGGTGTTCTGAACAAAGTCATGCGTTATAGCTAAACTTGTATGAGAAAACTTTGACAGCTACGCGATTTAAGCGTCGGTTCACAATCCTCTTTACAACTATAGTATGTACTTTTAGGTATTTAGAAAAATGTAAACAAAAAACCCACGTGATATAGTTCGTCAGCCAATAAAAGTAGAGCACTGATCGTCAAAGTTCGATTAAACGCTTTTGATTGGCTGTTCAACAATGCCACGTGGTTTGGATTGTTTACATTTTTTTAAATACCTAAAGTACAGACTATAGGGTTAGCTTCGGTTGTGAAGGTTAATTTGCAACTCGGAACTAGGTAAAACTCATCGTCGATCGTAAAACCACTGATTCTATTTTTTACCGCCTTAACAGCCTTAAATAAAAGCTTAATTAAACGTCTTGTAAAAATAGCAACTCTTTAGTGAATCAAAAAATAGGCTTCAAAATCCCACTAAATAGTTAAAAATAGTGACCGGTCCTTGGAATAGCCTTTTTGATACCTCCATCAAATAAAATAAAATAATAAAATGTAAGGAATTAAATAAAATGTGGTTACAATATTCTGAATGTTATTATAGAAAAATGCTTTTTATTCTGTTATTCCGTTTAATGAGAACGAACTCTACATCAACAGTTGTTAGCAATTTATAATTGACTTGCACTTCATAATCATATTATAAATGTACCTGGTTTTTTTTTTGGTAAGTAAGTTTTCTAAAAATAAAACCTAGCTTGATCGATTTATCGCCCCCGAAACCCCCTGTACTATACTAAATTTCATGAAAATCGTTATAGCCGTTTCTGAGATTCAGATATATATATATATATATATATATATATATATATATATATATATATATACAAGAATTGCTCGTTTAAAGATATTACATTAAGACATCGATAACGACAACTGCTTACATTTTTAGTACACTTTGTACTACTACTACATTTACTACTACATTACTACAATTTGCACACAAAATTTAATTGGAATCGTATCCACATTTTACTTTCGTCGGAAATTTCTACCTGTCGCCTACCATTAGGTACCTACTTATTAATTTAGTACTTCCGATTTCTGCTGAAACTGTGTAAACCATCTTTGACAATACATTATTTTTACTACATGGGAAAACAAATAGGAAGCGTTTCTCGAACCGCGGGAGTCCAGTCTTTGAATGTCGGTAAGTCTAAAGTCACGATATTGTATAGCACTGGGCCCAGGACAGAGCCCTGCGGTATAGTTTAAACTTTTTGAACTGAGCTCTTCCACTTGCCTGTAAACACAATGGTTTTTTTTAAATCATTTATCTGCTTTTGTTCTCGAAACCGCCAACAAGTTACTTTACGAAGGCGAAGAAGTTTGGAAGTACATTGCATGAATGTTTAATTTTCAACCTTATTTGTTGTTGAGTAGGTTTAAAATGGCCTAAAAGGAAAATGCGTATTCAACACTTCGTCTTTATCTACAGAGTAAGTTCTTGTCGAGTGTCGGGTGGTTGTAAAATGTAAAAAAATACTTGCCATTATTCTATTACTGTATTTTGTAGTCTATTGTTTAAAGAAATAGAGTCGATAATCCATGTAAACCTCCGAAGGCGGTTATAATAAGCTTTTACTGCGAGCTCGTGATCCTAATTTGTGGTTAACTACAGAATGGCTTTGTATTCTCAAGTGGATAAGCTCAGTTGAAAAAAGTTTCAACTATACACTGGCTGTTTTCAGTGAAGTCCTTATCAACACTGCGTCAGCGCAGACAGAATGCCTAGGCTTGTTCCCAGCAAAGAAACACTTATTGACTGATTATTTATGTACAAACACATTATTGTACTAAAACACCTTCATTCATTACCATTTTACAAAGTGTTAGTTGTAGATGTAAATTGGTCTTAGCCGTTGTAATATTTCTTAAGCCTCTATTTTACAGAGTAAAACTATATTGCCTTTGACGTTTTGTCGTATTTCTATTATCTCTACCGCCATTACTGTCAATTATATGAGCTATCTTAACTTTGACGATACGATAACATGTAAAAGGCAATAGGGCCTCTATTCAACACGGTAAAATAATATTGTTCTTGACGATGATACGTCGTCAACGTTACGATAGTACAATATAACAGTAATGGCGGCAGAGTTAAAACAATGCCATTATACGTCAAAAGCAATATTTTTTATATATTGATAAATATATAAAAAATATTGCTTAGAGATAATTGAATGGAGGGATAGAGATAATTGAATGGAGGGATTAAAAGATAAAGCTTCATTTCGAATTAAGTTAAGAAGTTGAAAAGTAAATATTATACGCATCAAATTTTTTTAGACGTCCGACGTGGCGCACTGGTTTGGCGACGAGGCGTCATTCCTAAAAGACGAAGCACGGACTTTAAAATGTTTCTTTCTCAGAAGCATATTCGCATTGATCTGTTTCAATTTGACATCATTACGTGTCACCTTCCGAAGATGATGATGTCCTGTCTCCCGTGTTTAACTAAAGGCTCCGGCACACCAAACGCGTGGCAGCAGCAGCGCGTAGCGTCGCGTGGCGTCAGGGAGTTGTAAAACAACAAAACAAATGGAACCCCGGCACACCGACGTGAGTGCATGACTATGTATGAATGTGGAAGAAGAAAAAGAGATTTGTCGAAATCGTAGCAAGTGGGATGAAGTGGTCTCTGCCTACCTCTGGGAAATAGGCGTGATTTAATGTATGTATGTATGTATGTAACTATCACTACTAAGTAGACTTGATTTGGTCTTGAGATAAAGGCACGGGTAGCGTTTATACCTACTAAAATCATTGTAAGATGGCACCAAATATTTTTTAAATAGAGAATTAGTTTATATCTACTTGTTTTTTTTTTTGAGATAGTTTCTGGCCAGTAACGGCTTTGAAACCCTACACTGAGCATGGTCAGACATGCTCTTGCCCAGTTTTTTAATATTAATAATGAACTGCGACGAAAACCGCGGCGCGATATTGACAGTTTAATGTATGTTTTCGATAATGTAATATTTATTGTATATCCCACTCGACACGTTAAACGGGTTTAAACTTCGTGTTTAACCTGTTACAACACAATAAAACTCGAAAACATTAAAATATAGAAATTCTAAGGCATTGCCATCTTTCTTCGCCATCGTAAATTGCATATTTTAATCGTGTGGCATTTCAATCAAACGTAGATATTACGATTGTAGATAAGTCGACCGTTCGATTTTGTAACTTTCGATATTTTGAATTTCGATATATTAATCTTTAGATATATTATCTTTCGATATTTTAACACAGTTCGAATAATTGTAGATATTTTGATCATTTGATATTTTAAACATGTGGGATTTTAATCGTAGGCATTTTAGACGTAGATATATTATGTCTGTAGATGTTTTGACCGTTCGATATTGTAACTTTCGATATTTTGGACTTCGATATTTTAACTTTAGATATGTTAACTTTCTATGTTCAAATATGTTGACCCTTTGAACGCCACAGACGGCCCTGGCCGTCACGTCATCTGAAAGTCGGGCCACGACGCCACCATGTCGGCCGTCACATGTTCAAGATTACTGTTTCGTATCAATTAAGTTGTATTTTGCATAGCACAAAACATAAACATAAACATGTTTGGCGTATGAGTGACCCATTTTGTATTTGACGTAAGGCGTTCAAAAGCTTAGGATTCATCAGGTGTCCCGTGTACCTACTCGTTTGCTATCCCCAAAACATGTACAAATCCATTTCCCTAATACAAACTAGACCATCAGCGTGCCGCTTTTTGAAAACCGTTCCCCCAGACGTAAGTGATTGAATCACAGACATAAACATCGGTACAAGTAAACTAAAATCCCGCGTCAAAAAAAATTTGATGCGTGTAATAAACACAAACTTATAAACAAGAATGATTCTATACTAGGGCAGTCAGTGTTACCACTTGTACCTACTCGTCCACTTTAACTAGTCTTGTAGCTTTGTATAGGCGCCAGTAGCTTCGATATGTATTTACCCCAGAACTTCATTGTTATTGAGCATGTCTAATAAATAGCTCACTCGTCAAGGTTTACGGTGGTTTGCGCCACCCCTTTCAACAATAACTACACTGTAAACAGGTCGCTGGGGTACTTATTGAATAAGATACTGTTGAATCACTTGAAGCGCACCCTAATTCATTGTCGTTTTATAATCCAGTTTCTTTTATCCGTATTTACCGCGCCGTTTTGATGTTATGAGAAGTTCTCTTTGTGAGCGGTAATAATTTATTAATTGTATCAAAACTGAGGCAGATGCAACATCGCTTGCTGTGCTTTGTGAGTTTAATAGCCACATTTGCTTATTCATGAGCGTTTTATGATCTGTCTTCATGTTGTCTGTGAAAACATTACAAGTTTAAGGGCTCTTTTAGTCTGTTTTACTTTTTCAGCATGTGGTTGTGTCCCAATGCTAGGCAAAGGCGCCTTACATTATAGTTCGGATTCATAGTGTGCATAATTCGTAATGTACAGTCAACTAATTTCACTCCTAGGCCACTATGGACTATGTTAAAGTGACGGTGGCAAACCAAATCTTTGCCCCAATATTATAGCGTTCTGTTACATTTTTGGGGTACTTCAATTTAGACCTAGTGTCACTCTGACAAACTTCAAGTTTCAAGTTGACAAAAGTGCAACATAGAACCCTACAATATTGGGGCAGCGTAATGTAAGAGACGAGGAATCAAATTGGTTGACTGTACGTTTGAAAAATATTGGTCGAACTTGCATGGTTTTGCTTAAAAAAGAAAAACAGGACAGGAAGGTGGGACATGGCATGATGATACGCAATCACCTCTGCCCATTGACAACTACAATGCCAGAGGAATCGCAGTTGCGTTGCAGGTCACAGGAATAAACAGAGTGGACAGTAGGTGCCATTGCCGATAGTCTTTTGGCGAATTTGGGCGTTCCAGCACTCACCCTGACCGCGCAACAGTTATATTACAATTCATAAGTAGGGCTTTACACATAGGGTTTGACTAGGAACTCGGAGTAGCAATCCAAATCCCACAGGTGTCTTAAGTCTGCTGGCATATTTACACGAAGAGATTGCCAACGAAAGTTCAATTACCATAGTTATTTAGCTATTGTTGAGCGCGGGCGTCGCGACAGTTACTCGGTATTTAGAATGATTGATTGTCTCTTTGCTTTGCGGCCGGGTGGCTGGCTTGGTTTCGTTGTATCTTAATACGTGTGGATGTTATACTCGTACATGTGTACTGTGGTGAAAGCTATATGCTTAATGCCTGAAGGTATTTATTGGTGTTTGTGGGTTTGTGTTGATCACGTGGCAAGTTCGTCTTAAATTACGTCTTACCTATAAGTATTGTGAGTTTTGTCGTGAAGTCGTGATCATTATATCAAAACATCGAGGGTAATAATAATTACCCAAAAAAAATACAACGAAATTAAAACCTTCAATATTAACGTATTGGTCTTAAGACGACATCTTTTTAAGAGTAGACGTACTTGAAGATGTTTTTTTAAACTAAAACCAACGCCACTAAATCCTGAAACGTTTACACAGTTTACAAATTGTTTTCTACCCATTAACGGGAAGCGCGGAGTCGTGAACACATGGCCTCGATTGCTATATTTAACTTGTCTACATGATCTACCTAAGTATGAGGTCATTTTGCACCGCCTTGCTCTGAAGAACTAGATTTTCATTGTTCGTGTTACTTAGTTATAGTTACACGTGCCAGCAAACAATGAATTATCGATGCCCACCATAAGCAAAACGGTTTTGGTTTTGTTTACGCCGTACTCTTGTTAGCTATTGATTTCCTAGCACGTTACTTTATTAATTGGATGTTTTGATTGCTGTAGGTGCATTGTGGATTCCAAGAAATTAAAAGGGGGATTTAGTACGCCCTGCTGCGTTTTATTAATCTTTGAATTCCTTACATTTAGCCGATCTGACTTGAAGAATCTAGACTAACCACAGTTAGCAGTTAGCACCTTTATAAAATGGTTGCGGCATGAAGGCGCGGTCGTTCACTTTGCGGTTTGCGGCCTAATAAATTGCATAATATTGCTGTAAGCGAAGGGAGACAGGCAATCACGGCTGAATCACTAATCAAATAAACCTCTATAATTTGTATTTGACACGGCAATGCTTTGTGAAATTATTCTATTCATACAGATGTATAACGTTAAGTATAAAGAAGACATCGCTCTTAATATAGGGGACACTCTTTCAAATATAAATGTCCTATTTAATTTATTGGTCTTATTCGACACTTACTACTTTTTTCAAGTAGAAGAACTCGTTGAGCAGGTTTTAGGTAAAACGTGTCGTCACTCCGTTCAACCTGAACGTTCGGCCTCGGGGCCCCGAAAAGGATATAATATAATTATTTGATGTGAAGCGATAAAAAAAACGACCGTTTGTTTGATTTCTCATTAAGACAAAATGGGTTTTGTACGAGATTATAATGATGGCGTGCGCGATTAGGTGCGATCGTATTGCAAGTAAAGCGCGTGCCTAGGTGGCAATGCAATGTTTGTTGTGATAGTGTAAAGTGGAAGGTGCGTGGCTAGGTTGGGGTGGCTAGGCAAGGGGTAGGTGCAGCGTGCAGCATTTAATTAAGGCAGGGTGCTCGCGTGCCGGCCGCGGTGCACTTCCGGCGCGCCCCCGGCCGCTGCGCTTTCCTCCCCCGCGAGGAAAGCGCGCGCGGTCGTCACCCGCTCACAGGAATTAAAAATTTTCACGTAAACTGGTTTGATAGCGCGTACGGCGGAGTGGGGGTTGCGAATACAAGCCGCGCGGTCATTAGCTGCCTCGCGAGCGCGCGCGCTGCCTGCGTCGAGCCCGTCGACGCCCGCCGGCGAACCGCGCGTCTACCGCGATCTACCTTCCCGCCAAATAGTTTGACTGCTCTCGTGTTAGACTAATGTGAATTTAATATGTGATATACGATAATTATGTGCTCTAATGTGATGTGAGAAAAGGTTTTGTAAGAAAGTGTTCCTAAAGGTTCTATTGGGAATTAAATATTGCTGAAGACGAATATAGTTATGTTTATCAACATTTTATAATTTATTCAGTCCATCGTTTTAGCGGTAATGATATTGTCTCGCGACACTAATTTCATGCAAAACAAACACGAAACAAGCGGGTGATAAGCGGGCGAGAGGCGGGACGCGGGGAGTTGCCGAATATCCCTTATCAAGCGTTTAGTCAAGGTCGCGCGTTATCAGTCTCCTCCGTGCATAGCCGATGGATCCGTTCCGAGATTGCGCGTGTCGCTGCAAATTAGTCATAACGAGTGCATTCATTTTGGTCTCAATAGCTATCGGTAGATAAACAATCGTGTAATCCTTTTGATCAGAAATGTATGATGAGTTGTATTACAATAATAATAAGTGCAGTATTAATGGTTTAATTCAGATAAAAATATATTTTTATGTTGATTAGGTCTTTCAAAAAGTCTTAAGTAAATATTTGATTCCCGAAACCAAAAAGTGAAGAGCGTTGGTATAATTTTCATGTTCTAATCTGTGTAGTGTGTGATGTAGATCACGACCTAGTTGCGCGTGATTGAGGATAAAACAATATAAATAGCCCGTCAATGCTAGTGGACGTGAGCTTGGGCCAGTCGTGTGGGCTAGTTTAGTGGGTGCTCTAGCGAGTTACCCGCGCTGAGTGGACCAGTGTAGTGCTGTGATGCTGGCATGATGCGACACTCAGCGAACGCGGCGGCTTGGACGGCGCCCGGCGAAGTCTGGGAGTACGTCAGCCAACTAGTCAGCTCCTATCATGACCAGCATGATTGTCAGGTGCGAACTGTTATGAACACTCGTGAAGACGTTAACAATACTATGAAAGAGGTAAACAGAACGGGTAGTTATCATTGATTATTTGACTGGTTTATTTCTTTAATGTGTACTCAGCAATGATGGAATTTTTTTCCAAGTGCCGAGAGATTATCTTCTTTATTATGATTATGATGATGATGTCTTCCTGTTGTCCCTCCTTGGGAACGTAGGGCTTATAGTTGGGATTTCCAATTATGTAGTGACTAAATAATTGTTGTATTGTGGTTGGATCACTTCGAATTCATAGGTACTCTGTGCGTGAGATAACCATTTTTTATGCATTTAGGGTTCCGTACCTCAAAAGGAAAAAATGGAACGCTTATAGGATCACTTTGTTGTCCGTCCGTCCGTCGTTTATCTCGGGAACGTGTGGAGGTATCGAGTTAAAACTAAAACCATATACCTACTCAGATCTACAGTCCCTTGAAACTGTGAAAAAATCAAACATCGAAGTCAACGTAAAAAAAGATCGGCCGTTTATGCCGCAAAAACGTATATTCCGACACTCGCAAGGGAATCAAAATTTATAGGGTATTTTCCGTTGACCTAGAACTATGAAATTTGGCAAGTAATACCGTCTTATACTACAAGTATAGGGAAAAATTTAATAACTAAATAATATACTTATATAAATATTTTTTTAAATTAAATCGCTTAAAAAGCAGTCTTTATGCAAGGAACGGCGGTCCTAATTTTGAATAGAGTTAACTGTCATCTGGGGTAACATATAAAAGGGCTTCATTGACAGAAGCTTAAACAGATTTTTAATAATTTTTATGATTTATAGATTTCAATTTATGATATGATATGTACCTACAAATTTGTACGGAACCCTCGGTGGGCGAGTCCGACTCGCACTTGTCCAGTTTTTTTTAACACTTGATGTCAAAATTACAGAGGGGGGGAGTGATTAACGTTTAACGTGTGTATCCATGTCTGTTACATCCTAGCTCCCAAACCTTAGTATCGATTCGAACTCTGTTTTATCGGAATAATATTATAAATGCGAAAGTTTGTGTGTAAGTTTCTTACTCCTTCACGCTGTATCTGCTGAACGGATATCGATGAAATTTGAAATAGAGATAGCTTATACCCTGGATTAACACATAGGCTACTTGTCATCTCGAAAATCAAAAGTTCCCCAGGAAATTATGATAATCTAAATCTAGGCGGACTAAGTCGCGGGCAAAAGCTTGTTTAAAATAAAGCTAATTTAACTGTGGTAGTTTTAGTTACGTTAGAAAATCGGTCGAGCCGCTTAAAAGTTATCTATTGATTATATGTATATATTAGTTTTACAACTTTGTATGAACGCCAAATATTTATTTTTTCAAATCCTTATAAAATGAAAGATTCGTTTCCAACAGAGATAAATTGTACATACATTTAAACTTTAGTTTATTAGTAAACAATCAGTGTAACTAAGGATAAAATTTATTAAGAACTTTTTGGCTGGTTGTCAAAATTGAAAAGTAATATTTGTAGGCAACTGTATGGAAAAAAAACAAGTGTCTCTAATTATGTGACCACCACTGTATCTATTTAATAGTTATCTATTGATTACCTTCAATATTTGCCTAATGCCCTAATGGCGTAAGTTACAAAAGTCCAAGGAAGTCTAGTCTAGTCTTTTAGGCATTTTCCTCCGTGTATTACCATGATAAACATACGTCCGAGCCTGTCAATCAGCCTTGGAGTTTTAGCGACGCAGTTGGAGAACTGCGTCGTGTGGGCGCATATACAAACTTTACGGTAGTAAACTGAACTGAACGTTAAGGCCCCTCTACACGTCGGCGGATCATGGGTGTGCGTAAGGGACGGAACAATACGTAAGAGTGATATGCAAGAATATGTTGTTCACTCTAAGTTGTAAATGCGTCCCTTACGCACGACGCCGCGCGACGTGTAGAGGGGCCTTTATACTCATTGTCACCTGATACAATATAGGGTGACAGGATGTTCTATACAATCCTTTTAAGGAGGCATAGTAGAGCTCATTTGGAACAATTTAGGTCATGTAGCACCCTGGCCGAAAATTATCAGTTTCTGACATATTCATAATTTTAATCTGAATTTTGGTGATTTTCCCTTATGACCATGTCACGAAAAATCCTTAATGTCATGATTGGTTTCGGAAGTTTTTAGTGGTATTTTACATTATTAGAATCATTACAAATCAGTGAAGTTTTTAAATACATTTGCCCGTTTATTTATAATTAAGTTTTTAAGTATCAAACGTTATTGGAACCATATAATAGACACAAAGCTAAAGCTCTCAAACATGTGCTCCCTAGAAGGGTTTATTTAGGTCGGCGTACAAGTAACATACTATAATGGGGTGAGCCGTTCATACTCCTCACACGTGCCCCGCCACGTAACGATAAACAGCTCCAAGAAAACAAGATTATAAGATTAATAACTATGATACCTATCCTTACCATATCGGGCGAGCGTACGTCAGCGAGGGGAGAAGAACAGACCTGGGCCTCTATTCTACGATGGTAAACAATATTTCTTTTGACGTGTTATGGCATTGTTATTAACTCCAGCCATTATTTTCAAGTAAATAAAAGCTATCAAAACGTTGACAATACGGTAACACGTTAAAAATAATAAGGTTTTACCGTGTAGTGTAGAAACTAAGCCCAGTAGACCTGTACCCTTACCATGAGTTACAATTACCGTACTCGCTAACGAGTAGAATGCTCTGTCCTTCGCACTCTATAACAATACTGTGAGGGACAGAGGTTTTGACTCGATAGCGAGTACAGTAATTGTAACTCATGGCAAGGGTACAGCTCGAGCCAAGATGCATTAACGCTGCAAACGTTTCTGTTTTCCATCGACTCGAAATGTATGGAGTTGACATCTTGACATAGCGGTTGACGCAATTTTTCATCAGCTTATGTCAATGCTATACATGTTTGTCGATTTTCGAAAAGCGCTAACTTAGCGATATGCATCTTGACTAGGCTCTGCGGTATTATAGACGTTCCCAACGTTAGCCGACTATCTGCCCGAGCGTATCGATAAACAACGCGTGACTCACCAGGTATAACGCCTCTCGCAATTCACATGCTCGTAATTGCATATTCATGCGAGAGACCTACTTTACCCGAGTGATAGGTAATTTACTAATTTATGTGCTTAGAGATAGACTCATTTTACACGGTGGACTACATCATCAAACTAGCTACCTATCTATTTCAAGGGTAGATCTTGATAGATAAGCTACTTCGTTTTCTTTTTTAATTAATAGAAGGTAAAAGTTGCTGAGTCTAAACTTTGTATAAGTAATAACATTGTGATTATTCTAAGCGTACAAAATTAAACCATGTAGTATAAGAATAACATCTCCCGAAAAGTTTTAACGCTAGAGTTAAAATGTTCTTCTTACGTACGTCATGTTTAGGTACTTAGAATTCAGGAGAATTCCAGTCGAAGTTTTATAATTAAAACATAATTTTAACTAAGACGGTATAAACAAGGCCTTTTTCATTCGTCTAGTTATTAATTATTATTGAACAGCTCTCAAAATAGACACCACATTATGTTGACGGGTGCATTCCGTACTGATAAGTAGGTGCTTACGCGAAGCGGTCACGCTCTGACGGCTAACGAATGGCCTTCAATCGCAATTTCACGGTCAAATAAACTAAGTTTGATCTGTCTATTACCCCTGCCGGTCTTTCATCAAATGAGTTCAATGGACAGGAGGACTAAGACGATGTCTCACGGTCAAATCATTCTGGAATATCCACAGGATGGAAATAGAATCTGTTAATTTATTAATGAAATTAGTCGCTTTTCATTTTATGTGTAAAGATACGTAAACCAATCAGCACTGTTTGGGTTCAGACAGCCGGTGAAATTACTAGAAAAGAGGCATTCTATCTTAATACTCGGGGTTTTTTTGGTTAGCATCTGGAGATTGCGAATGTCTATGGGTTGTACACAGGTGAAACCCAGCACACAAGGTGCTCGCTGGCCTTCTACGTGCCATAAAAATTAAGGGAATAGATAAGCTATTGCAGGATTAAGTTGGTATGCAGCGTCCATCAATTCGAGTGTTGATTCACCGATATTTTTATTTTATAGGAATCGGTGTCAAAGTTCTAAGACTTATTTGGCCAACAGTCAGTAAAAACATCCTAGGCTTCTATTCCATTTTGTTTTTGAAACTAAATTCTTTTATAACGATAAAACACGTAATTATAGATGTCCCCTAACTATAGGTACATATATAATTGGCGCCCAAGCTGGTCCGGCGGTCATTACGCAAGGAAGGAGGAAGTCGATCGGAATGGCGCAGTTAATGCAACAGATTGATGTCTTTCGCTGCAGCACCGTTAGGACCCTGCCGATCTTGTCTCTTGTCCAATGGGTTTATGGCCACGAGATTACGGTACATCTGTATTGCCATTTACGTGGGCATTCATGTATTTTCCTACGTAATGATATTGTAGAAGCGCTGAAGCAAGTGCCAGCGTTTAACCTTGGCGTAATAAATTAAAATGACTGAGTACAGTTACATAATGTTTGGTTTAACGGCGGTAATTGTATGCACGCCGTCGTTCTTGCAATGATTGCGCAACTGTCTTTTCAGTCCCAGTCCCATCTAATGTCCGCGATGCTTCAATGCTGTTAATAGAAACACCTTGTATTGTTTCCTACTCGCAGTGCGAGTTGATGTTCGCCATTTGTAGACTATTATGCGTTGACACGACAGCTAATTAGTATAATTGTACACAGGCAATATTACAAATCCCTCGCTCGCTCTAACACATCTCCTTGAAGTCCGCACTTAACTGGCGATATGTTACGAAAAGGCCATTTTAAAGTGAATTGCTAGTCAAGTATGTAAGACGTATTTCAGCTACATTCGCTTATTTAGTATGAAATACGAATAACATAACATTCCAGCCTGGCGCGTTTTAAACATGGAATTTCTTGACAGCGGGCTTGTTTAAGTCGTTTCTCTGCGAGTGGTAAATAAACTGACAAGACTATGCAATCATACTCATAAATATAGTAGTTGAGCGTACAGGTGATCGCGTCGTTTGTTCAAGAACTGCTTATGCGTCGTTACCTCGTTACGTCACTGCGTTGTTGAAGTCTATGTTGCGTTTGACGAGTGTCGAATTTGCAGACGGGATGATGACGGGAGAAGGCGATGGTAATTTAAACCGGTTGGACACCTTTGTCGCGCCGTAAGCGCACCCGCCGGCTTTTGGTTGACATCCGCAAAAAGTGCACCGAGGAATGCGCGGGAGTCGGAGTGCGGCGATTTTTAATCGTCGCTCGGATATCGGAAAATAACCACCAAACATGGGCCCCGGCTCTGACGGGAACATTATTATGACTCAACTTTTCGCTTGATTTTTGGCTTTATACTTCTATTTAATCATGATTGAGGATTTCTTTGAATTGATTTCGTAAATTGTTCGTGAGCATATTAAAATAACATGTGCAGTTTTTGACTTTGAAAGTCTTTGGTACTTACATTGATGATTTAGTGTAAATACATACGAAAACTATTTATGCTTAGTTTTTGTTATCGTCACCTGTGTCAAGTTCGTCTAAGCGTGGTGACTTGCCAGTCTGAATAATTTGCATATGCATCTCTTTAATCAATATACTCGCTGAACGCTGACATCCTTTGTAAAGTATTTCCAAATAAATATATTATTGTTATGATACTTGTGATGCATGTCTCTGAATAATTAAACGCATTCTCGTCACAGTTATTGTTGCCACAGTTGGCGATGTGGCTTTAATAATTAATTTAACTGTAATTATCAAAAATGCATGCAACACACCGTTGCTGTGCCGTGACAGCTCACAGTCCCGCCATAAGGGAATGCAGTCGGAACGTGTAAAAGTGAGTGCGACACGTCCCGCTTGACTTGGTCACATCGATTTTATGCACCATCGCCGCATGCTCATATTCAATTGGCCTCTTGATAAATAATTCGCCGACCCTCACACAGCCCGCGGTATTAATAATACACGCATTCAATCAGACTCGTCCTCGTGTGCCAATTAAATATTTATAAAGGTTCTTTTCCATCGCATTTCTTTTACTATATTATTGTGAGTTTCTACGGCTTTTTATGAAATTATTGTTAAGATTGATTGACGCGTGATGATTCTTAATGATTTAATTATCTTGTTGTTAAATTTACCGTTTTGTATTGAAAATACATGATTCCTGCTGTGTATTTGAGTTTCAGTACTTAATGTACTTAAGTAATATGATCATGCTGATCATGTTGTTTGTGAAGTATGTTGTCTTTTCTTGGATGGCGTTAATAAGTTGATAAGTCGAGATGTAACACTAAAAAACAAGAATTTAATACTGATTAACCAGGATTAAAATACTTTATAATGTTTGACGAGTTATAGACTTATTTACGCTATCCATGGAATTATTTATCATTAATAGATACGCGGTTAACGTCGAACAGTAAAATGTGGATCTGCGAGTATCTGGTTTGATAGTTTGATTATGCGCAAGCGACGCGAGTACGGGTTGAGGAGGAAGCACCGGGATGAAGCCGGTCCAACGGCCATCTTAGCGTCGTTTAATAAACCTCCCGCGACAACAGCGCGCGCGCAGGGCTGCCCGTGAACACAGATCAATTATCAATTGATTGATTTAATTAATGAAAATGACGAAAGGTTATATCGTGCTTGACATGGAAATAATTATAAAGACGTTGTACCATCAAGCACTTAATCGTTGAGCTTCTATAATGACAGCGTCAATTCATTAAAATAATTTTCATATCGAAATTAATCATTGGCATTCTGCAACAGGGTTCAATAGTCATTTAAATTCCTATTCGTCTTATCTCTCGTTAGTTTTCCTTATAAACTGTTTAGTTCCCTTGTATAATGGCGGAATCGATTATAATCGATTACATTTGACCCTTTCAAATCACGTAGCCATGTAAACATGCATTCCGCAAAGGAGGCTGTAAAGTTTTATGAGTGTATCGCAGCCCGCGGGCGCGGTGACTGTGATAGTCCAGCCCTGGCTCCCGATCGAGTAATGCAAAACGAGACTCGGGAATAAATCGTTTACATGGTTGTCGGCGTAAACTGGTCCCGCGGCCGCGCGGAGTAAGAAGCGTCACTCGATAAACACCGTGGAGCGGCGACCCCGCCTAATCGACGTGACGCCTGCTCATCGCACAATGCTTGTTACCTTGTTATCCAATTACCACTTTTGGCTTTTGTAAGAGGTTAATTTTTAGCTTCCCAGTACCCATTTTGATAGCTGCCGCGAGCGTGATTCACGAAGTTTCGTTTGAAAACGGAAACGTCATGCACCAAGATCGCAATGACGCGGAACTAAATTTAAAGTTATTAGCCATGTATGTTAGATAAGCACAATTACCCCCAATTTCTTTGTAAATTAATATAATGATATACTCACCCGATATTTTTTGCTCTTAAACGCAAGAAGTCCAATTGAGATCTTGTCTCTTAAAGACGAGTAGTAGATTGTAGATTACATACCGCATCTGATGTAAGTGTAAGCACGGCGTTAGAGGTGCATTTATGCGGCTGGTAGGTTGTGTATCCGCGGCAGTGGCGGTCTTATCTCGCCATTAGAGTTATTACGGGCCCGTATCTCGCGCATCGCATCGCTTCGATTGTTTCTGAACGCGCCACGGAGCGGCCCGAGCCCGACGTAATTGACCACTGTTTACTTCCACAAAGACCTCTTATTTTATACTACATTATGTGGTTTTTGTCGTATTTAACATTCAATAAATAGTCTACGTAGAACGAGTACGGAAGTTATTACGACATGTAACGATATTTCAAGTTCAAGGCATGGCCGTTTTAAATAAAGCTGCTTTAAAAGCGAAGCTTAATATCCAATTAAAATTAGGCTTAACCGCTTTGCTATTATATCTGCGATAATGCTCAGTTGGTCTCACGAGTGTTCGATTTTACGAGGTATTTATTACAACATTAACGATTGAGCAATGCTATATTTATAGTAGCAGCAGCTGCATTCGTTGATTTTCTCGATTCTTAATTATTAAGTGCTAGCTTTATTGGCTTCCATTATTTATTTACAGTTACCTATCAAGCAACTGAGCGAATGGCATGTTCCGAGCATGCCATAATACTAATTGAAATAAGATAATAGTATTTTGCTAGAATACCGAGTAAGTAAAAGCTCTCGGAGAGATACCATCGGGTGATCGCCGCCCACGCGGCTTGCCAACTCGTTTTTGTCTCGTCCTTTATCGGTAAGGATATAATTATTTCCATTCTAGAAACATTTACATGCTTAGCTTCATGCTAATCTTGGAAAAATGCTCATTATATAGCCAATTACACTAAAGACCTTTACACGTTGCGGTAGGTAGGTATGTACTATTAAAATTATAGATCTAACATGGCATTATACCTTCCCAATGATTAGTGTTTACTGTGTCCGGCCGATAAGACGTCAATCCTGACACATTACACAACCATGAAGTTTCTGATTATTGATAATGTTGACAGCAGTCAAACAATGCTGTTGTTACTATTCCTTCACACGCAACAAATAAGTTTAACATTGTTTTACTGCTGTCAACAATATTAAGATTCAGAAACTCCATGGTTGTGCAATGTGTCAGGATTAACTTCCTATCGGCCGGGCACTATAGTATAAAATCTTCTTTGGATTTTGATATTATGAAACGCGCTCACAAATATTTGTCAATTTTTCGTTAAACGAAACCATCGAAACTTTCTTCTTCTTACGGTTTAATTTCAATTATTTCACTAAGACATTGAAGTGTTTACCACCTTTGTTTACTTGGTTAGTTGTTCTTCAATCAATGTCGAAGTGGTCCAACTTTCTATATTATAATATTTTACTTAGGTCCACATGATTGGCATCAGTAGACGCGGCACAGTAGACGCAGCCGCGGCGTCCTTGGCGCATCGGCAGTCCTCAATTAGTGAGGGCGGTGATCGGAACCGCGCCGCATCCGCGTGTGTCGGCTCACATGCGTGGGAATAATAGGAATGCCTTAACAACTTCCCTTCCCTTTATACTATACTCACCCTGCGCTCGAGACGAGACGCAATGCAAATATCACAGTTCACAGCCGCTATCTAGGAATACTATGTATTTTGAACACCCCAAGCGTGTCGCTGGCAGTGAATGTATTGAAGATTCATCTTTACAATTACTAATATGAACGCTCACTTTTTAATGTAAATAGCGCCAAGCGTTTTTCGAGATTTAAATAGGTCACTTGGTTGGTTCCCAGTTTTCTTTGATTATCTAACTTTTTTATTTAGGTACAGAATTTCGGTTTCTTGCCAAATAGTTGCACTGCTATTAAAAATAGTTTGGTGAAAATTTAATATGTAGCGGAGGTCCCTCTTTCTTTTAATTTCACTTGCTAAAGTGCTTCATTTTTCCTTTTATTGTTGCATGTGTTTGCGCTTGCATGCTGAATTCTTTAGAGTGAGGCAATTATAAAAAGGCACCTGGATTCAGTATAAATAGCTTTTATTGGTTTGTAATTTTCGAATTACGAATTTAGTTTCTCGGTTAACAAAAAAGGCACTGCATTGTAAACAATATAGGTGCAAGGTGGTTGCAGATGTAAGTAGGGTCTGCGAGCGGCTCGGCGGTGTCACGCTCAGTTGGGGCAGGTCGGGCGATCGTACGGCTTCGCGCTGGTTGTTGGTGTAACTTTATGATCGCACGCTTCTGCGCGCTACTATTGTTCTAATGGGCCCTCGACTCTCGCACCTCGTACTAACACTAACACCCGTCTCGTTATTCGCCGACTAGAGGTCACGCGTTCAACTTGATCTCGCCAATTCTCTACGCTTTTATGGCAATGTGTAGACTATTATTCCCAAGCCAATATTATATTTCTCGATAGCTGCGTCGCTTTAAATTGTTTTGCGTAGGCAGCTTAACAGCTTCTGCAATGGGCTACTGCTCACACAGGCTATAGATGCAAGCAAGTTACTCTGATGTCGACGACCGTAATCGTGCAGTTGGTATCGCAGTCAATTAATCTTGCACTTCGCCGTGACTTTTGACGTGGCCGTCCTGCTTGATTCCGTGTTGCAGTGACGAAGCTCGGCAATATTTTACACATGATTAGAGCGGCGCACTGGCACTGTATGGGTAAGCAAATTGCGCCGACGCGACGCGCAGTCACGATCTGAACCTCGCGGGAACCCGGGAGAGTTTCTAGAGAATTCCGACGTAAATGCTACACAGGTATTAATGCCGCCATCGCCGCTGATGTACCGTTTCACTCGGGAATAGTTAATATTCTTAATCAAACCGAGATATTCCAACTCGAATGGTAACATTGACTTTCTAATTGAAGCTGCGTATATGTTGGTTTTACGGTTTAATGGTACAATATTTATCGTCGCTCAGCTTGTAAAAGAGGAATGAGCAGTCCCTTTCTCAAGGAAATGAGTAATTTTATTCGGGAATAAATGCAAATGCAGTTATCACACCGTTGGTTATTCAAATTGGTCTGTTTCATACGAGATACCATCGCGTAACGGATAAGGGAGCGCAGCGCGGCGAAGTGATGGATCGCCCCTTCCTATCAATCAAGAACTAGTCCAAAAACCTAAGCCATTGAAACGATTTCTCACTCAGGTTTTAATCTTATCGTTGTCTATTAAGTTGGTAACTATTTGCTTGAAAATCTTGTAAAATTATCAACTCCAGATAGAGGAAAAACATAAACTCAAAGCCGCTAAACGTTAAGTGTTAATTAAAGTTTTATTGGCAAAGTCCCGGCTGCTAAACGCAGCAAACAAAGAAGCTTGTATACACGCGTAAGCGTTCATAACACAAGACATTATTTTCCGTCCGCTTGGCACCCTAAAATGCTCGCGTTAATTAAGTGAGTTGGGATCTGTTGATTGTGATCGCAGGTATGGTAATGGTGCGCCTAATTCAGAGTAAGGGAGGGAGTGCTTCGAGCCGCCCGCCTGGAACGGACTTCACCCTCCACCGCTCGGCCAACAATTCAAACAAAACTTGGATTATATTATTGCTGTCCATTTACGACGCCATTGTGAAAACCATACGAACAAAAGAACACGCAATACACTCATAGTTTTTTGAACTGACGGCGACATCTCACCGGCCGAGTTCAAGAAACTATGTTGATCTTATAGTTCTATAGACGCTATCAATAGAACTTGACGAGGCCAGAACACGAAGTATATGTAATGTAGTTATTATTTTAGAAAAATTTATAACATCTGTGCTTATTGAATTTTGAAGTTTAATGAGAACCTTTTAATATGCCGTGTTGAAGACGTTTTGTCATATTTTCCTGTTGGTCCCATTGATACGGATCGCGTTTAAAACGTTTCTGATGAAGCTCGTAAACATTGTCTTGGTTTTATTTCGGCATCGCACTTGTGTCCACAACGTGACAAAGAGTGACATCACGTCTCATAAATGTTGGCGGATACGAATGATTTCGTCTTTATAAATGTCATTTTTTAATAATTTTTGTTATTTTTTCACACTGGCATGATGCGCGATTTCGACGGTAGTTTAGATTCAAAGAGATGAATAAAGTAAGTTATCGTTTGAAGTCGTGTTGTCTTAATAATATCTATCGCAACTCACGACGCTGTTAGGTTAGTTGATAGGGCTGCCTATAAAGCTAACGGTCCCGGGTTCTATTCCTGGTAAGGGTAAATATTTGTATGATGAGCGCGAGTATGTTTCGGAGTCATATAGGATTTATGCAAAAAGTATGAATTTCTCTATTTAAGTATGTTTATCGTAGTACCCATAGAAGCCAAGATAAAGTGTATGATTATTCCAATGTCTTTTTTTTAAAGTAGTTATTTCTGTTACATTGCATCATTACATTAGTTAGAAGCTTTTATCTTCATCATTTAAGAGCAAGCACGATCGCTTATCTTTATCCAATAAACTCGTAATTGATTGAACAGAGCCCAGACAAATAAACCTAATTTAATAAAAAAAACCAGTCTTTTTATTGCATTATTTGTAGTGCGGCTAAAAAAGGTTGATCCCATCCTCGATTGATTCGATTGCGGTAGCAAGGGGCCTTTCGGTCATCACGGGCGGTAACCGCCGACCGCGCCGGATTAAGTCATAACTCGACAACTTAGTCGGGAAACGACTTTTTACTCGTGTTACCTAAATAAGTGTTAATTGCTTTATTTAGATTAGCCGCATTGTACGAACCGACTGTGATTCAGTGGTGTGTAGAAATGTTATGATTATGGAACCGTGGCTTGCCCAAGCTACTCGCAAGGAGCACGCTTCGCATTGCATTAAGCTTGCGGTTTACACGTTATAATTAAAATGATCGATAATGTTTTATTAGTTGCAAAGAAAATCACAAAGAAACAAAAGCATTCTGTTTCAATCTATTGCAGCTTCTTGAATGAGTATGTGCGTTATTTTTACACTAAGTATGCGAACTTTGTAGAAATCGTTGCCGTTCAGTCAAAGAAATTGATTCCTAGACCACTTTGAACTATTGCGAACAAAGTGACACTGTAAATAAAATCATAAGAAGTCTCATACGTTTTGATTGATTACGTCACTTTGACATAGCCCAAAGTGGTGTAGGAATCAATTTCATTGACTGTACGGCAAAGATGGGCATCGAAATCAATTAGTATTTATTATTAACCACATTATCGACCCCTGTCATTGAACAGCAAATGCGCCCGCGGTTATTAAGTTCTTTATCTCTAAGTGTTGCTTTTTACGTAGTCTTATTATTAAATAGCATTCTCAAGACGGGTATTGTTATCTTTTTGTCTGGTTATTTTAATCGTCGTTAATATTGTTAGCACATTGAGATGCGGCGTGTACGGGCGACCTTCACGCTCATGGCACACATGTGCCCAACAGACACACGCTCGTCACTTGTGTGAATCAGATTGCTATGGAGAAGTATTCAATTACGTCTATTGTCGGTCTGAAGTCTCTTAAGCGGTTAATTACCAATTACGTTATATCAAGTGTTTGATTATGACACTTTTAATGACATGAACGAAGCCTTTTTTTGTTATTAGCATTCACTTTTAATTAGATTATATTCATTGCTCAGTTTTCTGGTTTATTTTCCCAAAAGCAATAATGTTGCCGCGCTATATTTTTCATTACACCGACGATTATAAAGTAAACAATGTTGGGAAGGAAAGTTCAGACATACGCGTGTTTTAGAGCAACAACTGCTATAAAACTCCTACGTTTCGTGTTCCCGGTTTTAAATAACACGAAATTCGCGTTTAATGTAGGCAGATGGACGGGGTAATTTACTGCCTGTTCGGTGCGAGCGGTTGCGATCGGACGTCTTCGAAAACATTATGACTCGTACAATCAATGGTACCACACTGTAGGTATACTTACAACTTATCGACACGTGGAAGATAGGTCATTGTATCTCTGTTTTTTCGTTAGTAACAATTTTATTCGCATTCTAAGAAGGTTGTAAGTCAAGCTAAAAAGTCGTTGCTGTGTTCGCACGTGTTGAATTATATCCATGACCGTATCGGCGATGTCGTCTCGATTACTCCTTTACCCGTAATCGCGCGCTATCCGTCTTGCCATATTTAAATGCATGTTATTTGGATATGTAATGGCAGGAAGGTACAGGCTGTTGCGTGGGCTTCCGGCTGATTTATACCTCAAAGGTCTGCGGCGACGCGACTACCCAAGTGCCCAGCAAATTACTCTTATTCACTTGTCCGTATTATAAGGACGTACACGTTGATTTGATTACCCCTATCTGCTTTAATTTAGGAAAGAAATACGCAGAAAAGGGTGGAGTTAATAAAATAAATGCAAAAAAAAACAATCTATAGAGATGGCCTAAGATTTATGACCTTAAATTAATACTTTCAGTGACATTATAGTCACGAAAGTATTAATGGTTAAGTGTATTTAAAATCGTTCAATGGGATCATGCTCTATTCTCTTTTCGTTTATTTATATGTTTAGGCATTTCTATGGATCGTCATTTAGAATTAAACTTGAATTTCTTGTTAAGCTTGTCAGTATGTAAACAAGGCCCTGCAATATTCCGACTCGTACCTATTGGTGCGTTGCATGTTGTGGAAACGTGCCCTTAAAAGGTGCATTCGGTATTCCTTTTGTGTTTATTTTACACATTATATTTTTCCGTATTATGATGTATACCGTTGATGTGTATTTACATACTCTTTTAACTTCGAGCTTCGTATGACTGAGCTCTTTGTGTGGTTCGGTTGATGATTCAATAAGTAGTCCTCAGAAAAATATCAAACACCGAAAATGATTCTAATCGCTATTGTGTTTAGGATGAGTTTAATTTTTGTTTGCTTACTTAAATTGCCATGTTCTGCCCGGGTGTTACAAAAAATGCGTAATAGACAATGAAGTTTCGTACACTAGAAAATATTGAGGTGAATGAACCCTCTAGACGAATATTGTCGACAGTTTTTGTTGTTTTTTTGCTCTGTGTAAAAAGCTCATTGAGACCACGTTGGAGCTTTGCATTGGATCCAGTAAATCGTTTTATAAATAAACTTAGGAACTATTATTAGTTATTTATTGCAGATAGGTACCCACATCGCTACTTAATGTGTATGAGCACAGTTTATAAGGATCTAATGATTATCGTATTCGCCGTTAACGGGACAGTAAAATTGGTATTGCGATTCGAATGTAATTTAAGCTGCAATTGCAATATTATGCTGATGTTTTGACCCTACTAAGGGTCATGTTTGGCCATCTTTGCCTTAATTATATATTACGTTATTAGCTTAACTTCACTTGAATATCAACACTTAATATTTTATGTTCTGGTGGCCAGTGTCCAGTAACGGTTATAACCACGCGCCTACTTTTTTTCCTGCTAACAGGACAACTATTTTTTGGATTACCAACGCTCTCTAAAAACATAAAATAAATATTGCCTAGTCGTATGTTTATGTCAATTAAACTTGCGATTAATCAACGTTATTAGTTATCTAAAGTATCAACAAGAATCAAATAACCACTTAACGATCTCTGAAGAATTCCATAGAAGTAAACTTATATTAGCAAAAGCAGATATAATTTATAGATATAAACGTCGATATGTATCATGAATATAAATGAGTGCTGGACAAAAACAAGATGTGTCTGAGGGGAAATAATAAGGCGTTCGACAGTCGCGATCGTCTAGCCGCCGGCGTCCTTGAGCTGAGAAATCCTTGATGAGTACAGTCAACCGCCACCGGATAGCCGACCCACCAGGGCTGCCATTTAGTACTTAAGGGGCCACGTTTGATAAAGTTGGTAGTATTCCGCGATCTGGGGGTCTAATATGGCTGCGTTGATCGCGCGACAAAGTGTGGATAAAATATCCGTCACTTTCTGACACTTGTGTAAGTACGAGAATGACTGATGCTTTTTCCACATTTTGTTTGCTGGCCTGCTGTATTTCAATAACCATAACACCTATCTATTTGTTCTTTGGATACATTAAACTTGATCATATTTCTTTGAGGGCCTGTTTCACAATCGACAAGTAAATTTATGTGCCAGTTAAAGTTAGCTCTCTCCTTGTCTATGTTCAAGTGTAAGAAAAGGAAAGGGCTAAATTTATTTGTCAGATACGCGATACTTGACGATTGTGAAACAGCCCCTTTAGACTGTTAAACTTGAAAACACGATTAGAAACAAATGCCTCGATTGTTTTATTTTTCAAACATGACACCGTTGTTGCATGTTTTTGGTTGAATCTTTGAATCCCTACGATGTTTAACGATGATTTTTGATTAAATAGTTGAATACTTTTATTTATCGGTGTTGTAGTTTTAAATTAAACGGCAATTATTTGAATTTAACGCTGCAATCAAGGCGCGCGCAAACTCTCCATCTCACGTTCTTCCCGTGGAAGCATATAAAGCCATCCCATTTCGTTCTTGTGTGGGCCTGACATATGTTGCCCCTTAAACGAGCGAGCCTCGCTGCCCGCTTCCACTAGTAACCAGCGACCAGTAAACGTATTCACTTCCACAGCACCATCACCACGCGGATTCACAAGACTACAAATCAAATGGTAATTGCTGGGCTCGCTTCCCTGCACCTTCATTTTTATGATCCCTCACATTTTATAGGTTTCTGTTTGTACTTAATTTTCATTTCTTACTATTGCGCATAGACACCTTGCATTTGTATGTAACATGCTTCACTACTTTACTGAAAATATTTATATAAAGCACCGCGATTTCATAAACGTGGTTCACACGGTCACATTACGCATCATATCTTCTGTTCTACTCAAACCCCGTAACGGTGGTGTAGCTAAACCATGCTTTGTCCTTATCTGTCAAATTCAACTGTCACAATGACAGATAAGGACAAAGCATGGTTTAACTACACCACGGTTACTCAACGTTTATTAGTAAGGGGGAAAGGAATTACATGAAACTTAGTTCAGTTTTATGTTGAACTATGAACTACCATACACTGACTGAAAAGCCATTATGCTTTCACTGGTTTTTGCGAGATCCAATAACAAACACACAAACAAAAATTCTAATAAACATAATCTGGTCAGACCACAAATAGTTTTCAATAAAATGAAATGACACTCATATTTTGTACACACACGGCTCTGCTGCAGTTTTATTTTAGTATGTACCAAGATTGTAAAATGCTACAATGTGAGGGTTGCAGCCCTAGGTTAAGATGTTGCGTAGGTGCTAGCAAGTGTAACGATAAAAACTAAAACTGAAAATAAATGGGCGCGAAACGCCTATTAGCGCTGCGGTCGATGTCAGAGATACTCGCTCCGATCGGACTACTCTCCGTATTTGTAAATAGCCGATTAGACGGAGTCCGGCGTTATAAAAACCGGTCAAGCGCGATTCACTTCTCACCATGAAGAATTCCGTTCAATGCGAATATTTCAATACAAATGCAGGTGCTTTCAATTTCTGATAAATTACAATTCCAGCGTACATTTTACGACCAATATTTATTTGTAGGAAGTCTCGCTCCCGGTCGACGGCCTATAGCATAAATAAAGACATTCTTTAGCCCTATTTCCTTGTTGCTAAACTTAGTTACTGTCCAATATGGACGCAAAACATAATTATTCTTCTTGGGAATAAAAAACGCCGATGTCCATTAGTCAGTCACGATTCGTCCAATGAATCGAGCGGGTAAACATGTCCCTGTTTAACTCAGTCGTATCTTGAATTTTACTCCGCCGCGACCCGTCAACTTATCGAATATAAATTCTCTTAATAATCGTTACCAATTACGTGAGCGTTCGGCCTCGTACCTCGCATTAAAGTTTGCAGAAATGCTGCGCCGCCAGATTAATACGAGGGATTGCGATCTTTTTGCGCTCACGTGTAAGGAAGAAATTGAATTGTAGATTGGGTCCGCGATTAGTCTTTTTAGCGAGAGGCGACAACGTCGTGAAGCCGGTCCGCGCTCGGGCACCATGAGATATGCTGGACGTTATGAAACCGCTGACAAACTACCAAAGTTACGTGAATGTGCCCTTATAGCCATACGACTTGAGGTTCTCACGAGTACCTTTTACTATTTGGATAGGCGAATCAAAGTTACGGTCTCGCTTTACTTCCCGGTCTCCATTTACCTTTAATAATGCGTTTACATTTAATTTAATTTAATAATTGTAGGTTCTTATAAAGTATGGACGTACATATGAAGTCGACGTCGGACGATGGCATTTAGGCGCGACCTTTCTCCCTTCCGCGCGATCCGACACCGGCCGGCGGCGCTATCACGCCGCGGTCAAGTTCACGGTCCCCTCCGACCGACCGACGTGACATTTCCTTGTTTATATATGTACAATACACTCAATATACAACATTATAGGTTACGTTAGTAGTTGCTAATTATTTAAAATATTCCATTATGCACATTTTGAACCTCTTTTCTACATTTTCATAAGTACCATGTAGGGCATAGGGGTTCATACTATTTCAAAATGCAACATTTGAGAAATAATTTACACTTAAACACGAACTATTATGTTTAAGTAACATACAATTTACATTAACGCACCTCGTAGTGAATGCTAGAAACCGTTCAAATATGTGAAGTGCGTGATTGCGCGTGCTAAGTGCTTTCTAGCTCCATTCCATTCATTACATTTTAATATCATCTCGCGCCTTCCATAAACGATAATTTCGTTTGTTCTGTTCTCGGCATTTGGCACGCGGGCGTTGACCTGTGAAATCAACTATTTACCTACCAACATTCATTGTAAGAGCAAAAACAATTCCAACAAGAGATAATTTTTGTTGTATCAAGTGTGCCAAAGAAATATAGCTTCTAAGCAATTTTCGTGGTTTAAAATAGAACCTTTGTTTTAAGTGCTTACTTGTTCAAGAAGCGATTATCGTTTAGTTTCATGTTGCATTGAATTTGCCAAAGTTTTATTGATTCCATGGTACATTTCTCTCCACCCCGATAACCCCAGCCTCGCTCGCTTGTTAGCTGGGAGCAAGCGGTCGTGAATTAAATCGACACCGAAGACCATAATGTATGTGCGATGGCGATAGCGTTTTGTGTTTGTTTGAGGTTTGCTGTCAGATATAAATCTCCGCAGATCACGAGCCGTTAATGTGATATTCGTGTCGGCGCCGTCTGACTTACCGTTAGTCCATTGTCGATTCAAACGCGAGCTTTCATATTTGTCTATGTAGCAATACTATTATTTAGTTCTATGCCCCAGATGGATCAGATACTGCGTGCTTGAATTCGCTCAATACCTTATTCAAACTAAAACAGTTATGCTGATCATGTCATTACGGTTCGTATAAAGGCCTCTGGTGGCGTAATTGGTGTTGCGAAATAATTGGCATGGTCTTTATTACAACCTACAAGCCTGTGACAGGTAAACTAGCGTCACTAAGTTGCGGTCAACCGATTGTTATAGCCAGTGTGCGATGAACAATCGCTGCGCAGTGAATAAAAATATCAAAAAATTACATTAAGCATTCCCGTGGAAAAAGTGCATGGTCGGTGGTTCGCAGAATGGGGTAAGAATCGAGTAATAACACGTATGACACAGGTTTATAGGGTAGTTTCCAAGCCGTTTGATATGCGCGCCGTGATAAGGCCGTCGGCCACGCGACATGTGCCCAAACCCCTTCCAGCGCCGAGGGTTGTTCGCCCTTCCGCCTTATTGATTAGCACCCTCGGAAATTACTAAAACAACACTTAAAAATACGCTGCTTGCTACTTATTTTTGGTCTACACTTCTAAGACTTGTTTTGCGTCATTTGAACTGCGCCCTGAAAGCGTTCTCAACATTTCACAAACAAATCGTAAATAGAAATGTTTGAAGGCAAAATATAGCTCATGTTATAAAAAACTTTAGAATCAATTTGATTTCTCGAGAACTCCTTTTTTGAGTTATTCCTAAAATAGAGCCGAGGTATTTATATCATCTATCAAGAAAGTAGGGCGCTCCAATTTTAAACCTCGGAGTCAGATTGCGTTTATACGAGTTCTTCTGTTTTTCCCGACTGCGGCGGAGCCCAAAAGGAGGGTTATGTTTTTCACCGTCATGTTATGTATGTATGTCCAGTTCTATGTTCCAACAAAAACGGCTTGGATGATTTTGACAAATGAGGTATTATTGGATTCGTCTCGTCTTCGCAGCGAGAGTGTCATAGGCTACATTTTATCCCGGGAAAACGTCCCGTTCTTTTTATTTTTATTGCAGTCGGGTTTTTTTTTATAACAGTAACATTGATTAAGTAAGTGTCAGTTACTTTGATCAAGTATGTTAATAGCAGCACCTTTAAAGGAATCATATCAGTGGTCGTTAAGTTTTATGTGTCGGTACATGAGATTTGAATGGGTAGTTAGGTGTGCATTGCGGTCACTCGGGACTCGCTTGCGACACCGCAGTCGAGCGCGGCGCGGCAAATCACTCAGCAAGCCAATTGCACCTCGCTAACACACAATAATAATATTTATTAAAATGCTCACGAATAGGAATAGGATACGATAGGTTTGGAAACACCTTCGTAGATTTTAGAATTAGGAGTAATTACATTTAATAATTTTCAAACACTCAAGCTGCTAAGACAAATAAGCAATCGCTTATCTGTGTGTCACAGTTGCAGAAACGATGATTAGCTCTAAGTTCGACTATAGTATAGTATAGTAGTAAGATAAGTAGTCAACCCTGACACCTGTCATTCTAGTACAAATTATAACCTCGAACTTGAGAATATATTATTATTTATTATGATCATTATAATATATTAGGACAATTTATGTCACTTTCTAACCATCCAAGGCAGAAAGTGATTGCACGTGCCAGTTACTAAACGTTTGCGCATATAGGTGTTTAAAACTGTTGTTACATTATTATTTTCTTTTCAGTTTGCGTCGCAACCAGTGGAGAGCGCGGCAGGCAGCAGCAGCACATCGTCGTCGACTTCATCGTCGTCGTCGAGCTCATCGTCGAGTTCGTCGTCGGACTCGGACTCCGCGGAGGCCGGGGGCGGCTCCGCTCATGCCGCGCCCGATGAACCCAGCGCCGCGCTCGTCGCCGCTTGCCAACTACAGGTTAATACTTCTTATTCTTTTTCCGCGTAGAAATCTTTTATCTGTCATAAAAATCTCTGTACCAAATTTGGCATCGATTGGATGAGACGTTGAACCATGAAGACTAACCCTCATAATCCTAGCAATAGCTAAATGGTGCTTGAAATATACTCTGTCTTTATCTTTCATTATCTGCTCAAATGTCTGAACTTGACAGAAAGGAACAAAAGAACTAAAATAGTTTTATTATGTGTTTATGAATAAGAGGTAAAATTTACAAACACAGTTTTTCATTTATAATACTAAAATGAGGGCTTAAATGCTGCTATCCGTTTCCATTTTCTAGAATTTGCAGTGTTTATCATGAAGTGAATCCTATACGACCTTAGTAACCCTTTTAACAGAGAACCAGATCAAATAGAAAATGGGTAAACATTTGGTCAGTCGATTGTTTAGATTGTTTCGTCCCTCACTGTAATTGTATTTGGTTACCTGTAATAAAAATAGACTAGTAGAAAATGTGACGTGCGACTTGTGAAGTCGTGAAGTTTAATAAGAGCCCTTGCTGTTAGCTCCACTCGGTACCTTTTTCGAGTTCAGTTCAGAATCAGCACTTAATTAATGTAGAAAAATAACTCATTTGTGTATGACCTGAGATTGAAGTCGTAAATATGTACACGTTCCTAAGACGTCAAAAATAAAAGGTTTGTATAAACATCATATTTGACGCAATGGCTGCTTTGCTATTAGCGACTTTGATTGTACCTTTCTTCTAAGCTTCATGAGTAGTATATCACATTTCTACGCTTTATCCTTTTTCATGATAAATTATCTAAGGCTAATGTTAATATCTATACATAATTTACTCTTCCGCGACTGACTGACAGATAACGCACAGCCTGAACCGTTGAAACTAGGGATTTGAAAATTTAGAGGGAACCCTAAGAAAAATCTTCGAAAATCAACCCCCATCGGGAAGAAATAGAGGGAGTAGCGCGAAACTTATTCTTCCGTTACGAAGTCGCGGTCTCTAGTTAGTAGATACGTCACAACTGCAGCGACTGAAATATAATATGCTCCACAGGTTATCGACGATGCGGACCTCGCGGAACTATTTCCAGAACAAACGCCGGGCGCGGCGGCGCAGCAGCCCAATTTCCCGCCATTCGCCGTGAACTCCGCCGCGGTGGACAATGACGACAAATCTATCGCCGACAATGGTAAGTTCTAGAGCCCTCTTTATCTTCTATTACGTTCTTAATACACTTTTAGGAATAATAGTGACTCAAGTATACCGTTCTATTTCAGGCGATGGGTCTGGCAGTGAAATGGAGCTTACGCCGCAATTAGTGACGGCGGCGATACAGAGGGCGACCGCGGACTCGTCGGGGTCGGAAAATGAGTGTTCTAATCAGGGTGTCGGACACCAGAGTACCACTCATTACGCGTCTAGTCTGCTGCAACAGTTTGTTGCGCAAACCCAGCTACTTAGTAGTAATACGGTTCCATTGACGCCGATGTCTACTGCCACACCGGCGCTCGGATGCGGGCTGACTCCACATCCAATCGAGGGCGTTGGATCCGTCAGCGATTGCGTTCTCGGCCAAATAAATACAATACCAGAAATACCACCAATAACCCCTAACTTTTTGAGCCCCAACCAACATCTAAGCCCGCAACAAACAGAAGAACTGTCCCAAATAAATCAAGATCTCGAAGAGATTACTTCTGTTGCAGACTCCGTGGAAATGTCAATACCAAATCCTCCAAGTCTAGAAGACTGTGTGGATAATAATGATTTTATGAGTTTGGATATAACACAGGGTGGCTCAGTGCTTGGACATGCTGGCGATTTGTTGAAAAACTCTCCATTAACAGATAGTCCTGATCCAATGAGTCAAATAGACCCTGAGAAAATTGATTCGATCAGTGTGAACTCAGTTGAATCTCAAGAAGACGTCAAAAACGTTATAGTGGAATCTAGGAGAAAACGTGGACGGCCTAGAAAAGTTAGAGATCCTCCTAACGGGTACAGAAGTAAAGGTGTGGAATCTCACGGGGAAGGAAAGTCTGTACTGAATGCTATGAATGAATTTCATAATAACAATGATCCACCAAATGTTTCACCCGACTCCGGTATTTTGTCGAATCATAATTCTCCGACGCACTCTCCTCTCCGGCGTCACGATATTGAAGAGACTAGTAGCAGGCAAAGTAGGAAATCAATTCAAAAGGAAAATAACACCAGAGAAAGGAGAAACATGAGATCAAAGTCAGCAAGCAGAAACTCCGCACGATTACAATCGGATTCGAGCGATTGTGACTACCAAAAGAAAAGAATAGAAAATGAAATCAAGCAAATCAAAACAGAAGCGCCCTCTCCGGTTCCATTAAAACAAGAGCAGAATAAATTTGAAAAGACTAAGAAGAATGATCATAAACTAGATATTGCCGCTCTTGATAGAATGTTGTATGCCACTGATCGAGTCTTGTATCCACCAAGAAAGAAAGTGGGTAGGAAACCAGTCAACAAAGCTAAGACCACAGCTAAAAGCTCTAAAACAGCAAAAGATAAAAACCACTATGACTCTGCCGACAGCGAAGAAGAGTCGGTGCGTTCTAACAGGTCTGTTCTATCGGGAGTTTATGCGAAACGTAAAGAAGTTAACAGCAAATTAGCTAATCTCCCTAAAAAGAACAGTAAATCTTTCACCAACACATGGAGAGACAACCAGAGTGAAAATGAAGCTGCGGCCGACGACCCGCTCGACCCTACGTGGAAGCAAATAGATCTAAATCCAAAGTACAAAGATATTTTATCTGGATATAAAAGTGATCATGAGTTTAAACCATATAAAAGCTGCAGTAGATTGATGGAGTCTGGTTATAAAAGTGATTATGGTTGTAGGTCAGGATACAAAAGTGATTATTATCGGTCAGGATACAAAAGTGATCACAAGTCTGGATACAAGAGTGACAAGTCAGGGTACAAAACGGACTACAGTGTCAGGAGTATGCGGAGACGAATGAGGAAACTGAAGAAAACTAGATCAGTAAGAGATAGGTCATATTACAAAAATCAAAAACATTTTGTTTCTGACCAGGAAATTTTATCATTAGCTAATAAAACATTTAGCAGTCTTACTCTTGGTCACAGCTCAAGCGACTCAGATTGCGAAAGCTATCTAAGAAAACCCAACACTAGTCCGAAATATGTCAGCGTTAGCACTAAATATCCTTTACAGTCGAAATACAATTATGGTTTTTCAAAACTGAGCAGAAAGCACGTACTGAGATTAAATGCTTCCGACCCATTCGCTCCCGGCCCAGTGTTCAGCGGCTTGCAGCGGCCTGTCACCACCCAGAATATTTTCAAAGTAAGCCACAATAACAACAACACGTTGCTCAAATCACCGTCTAAAGCGAATCATGCAATTGGACGTAATCTGCCCGTACTGAAACCGACCTTCTCACATAAATTTGGAGCCTTGCCAATCTGTACCATTTCAAAATCACATGGATCAAAAAGTGTGTCAAAAACGTCTCCCAAAAAGTTGAAGAGTTCAAACACGCACTCGCAAAGTGTAAGCGCTAAGAAAGAGAACTTAGTCAAGCAAATCCCGAATGTTTTCGAAGGCGCCAAGAATACTTATATTCCAAATAAGTCGCTTACAAGGAATGTGTTCTTGAACGTTAAGAAAACTCTTATGAAACCGTTACTTCAGGTGCGGAAACACAGAAGAACTGTCGTTCTGGCGCCACCTAAAATTAAATTGAAACCCTCCGAGAGACCATCTAGAATAACGATCAAAACAGAAATCAAACATCATAGACATCGAAGTAGAAGAAGGCATCGATCGAGATCAGTGTCACGATGTCGGGAATCGTACACTAAATCTGTAGACACTATTGACCAAAAATTTAGTCAAGACATGGATAGCTTAATTTCAAATTTTATCAAGATATGTCAAATTGCACCCAAGCTAATAACAGGTATTGGGCAGAATCCGGCTAAAAGCATTGAGAAACCACCCGCCGCTGATCCGGTACCAGCCCCAAAAGTAGTTAAAAGAGGCTCCAAAAAAAGAAAAACGTCTGATAATCAAGATACAGTCACTCCCACTTCTAAGCGAAGACATAAAAAGCAGTTAACAGAATCTCAAAGCAAGGGTGGTAAAGAAACAAATGAGCACAAATTACCGCTCAAAAAACGACATTATCATATTAATTCATCAACAAGTAACTCGTTAAGTTTGAGCTTAGTTACAGAGCTCAGTGAAGAAAATATGAAAAGTGGCACAAACCCTGAACAATTTCTTTGTACTGAGACTGATTGTATGGGTGAACTAAGGAATAAATCAGATCCAGAAGAAACTCCCAAACAAAAAGTTTTACACGAAAAAGCCAAGAAAGGTGTAGATAGTGGAAAAGGTGCTGCTTCAACAGGGCTTGGACAGGAAGCGAAATCTCAAAGCTCAGAAACGGCATTTAAAGTTGTAAAATCATATGTGAGCTCCGTTACTGATAACCTAGTTGTAAAAGTCGATGAAAGCAGCCCGTGCCTCAGTAAGAATCATTCACCGTCTAATTCCTTAGTCGCCACTGATGACGAACTTACCGTACGGAAGCCTAGTGCGGAACATTCGGAATTGTCGAAAAAGATATTTGAAACTTCTGAAAAACTAAAGGCGGTTCACAAAATGGTTCATGATTTAGAAAAATCGTTGCCTAAATCCAAGGAGACTGATATCAAAACTGAAAGTCTAAAGGCGGATACACATAGAGTCTCGTCACCTAGATCTGAAAGAAGAACTTCACCAGTTCGCCACAAGGCACCTATAGTTACTCCTAAGAAGCGACACCGGCTGGAGGCAGATAAAATAATTTCTAATTCTAGCCTGGACCAAGTTGTACAATCACTATCAAAAAAATTGTCAGAAGATAAAACAACTTCAATGAATATCTGTAAAGACGTTAATCAGAACAACTCCAAGGAAGAACCAAAAGATGATCAGAAGTCTGAATCTGTATCCCCTACTAACGAACAGTCGTCTGTCAATTCTCCGTCTGCTGATCCATTGAAGAGCATGTCAGCTCGATCCCTGTATAAGAGCTCTATTCCGCCTGCCCAAAAATCCGAGATAATGACTCGTAAAAAGAACAGACTAGAGGGTCTTACGAGTAATTTAGTTTCAAAAATAAATCCTAGTGCCGCAACTAAAGTATTGGACACACTGTTAAACAACAATATAAGAAAGTCAATAGAATCCCGTATTCTCGA
The DNA here is from genome assembly GCA_948252455.1 of Acleris cristana. NCBI lineage: Eukaryota > Metazoa > Arthropoda > Insecta > Lepidoptera > Tortricidae > Acleris > Acleris cristana. Next base: position 3,690,251 of record OX411788.1, read on the forward strand.
AAAAGAAAAAGTTTGCACGGACCCAGCCAGGGCCGTAGACGATAAGATCAAGAATAAGGAAGTTACACAGATCAGCACTAGGGCTACTGTTATTAAGTCGCCAGTGTCTAAAGGAAAAGTAATAGAAGCCAAAAAGTCAAAACTGTCTGAACTAGCCACTGAACAGTCAATAGTGGTCAATATCGATAAACCGACAGGCATATTTGAACCCTCAATTGATTTAGAAGATCAAATACCGAAGTCGTCTATTTGTGTCTCAAATGCATTAGGTGACATTGGCAAATCTAAATACAAATCAAAAGGCTCTGACAAAGGTTCTCTTCTTAGTCCTATTGACACCGAATCGGACATAGCTTTGGGATTAATTTCGGAGACGCCTGAAGCAATTATAAGGCCGAAACGAGGAGAGTCCATAGCTACAGTCTTAGCAGATAAAATTCAGGAAACAACAAGCAGCCATAATTTACGCCAACCCAAAAGAAATTTAAGCAGCGAAAATGAGGATGCACGAGACAAGAAAAAGAAGAAAACGTCCAATAGTATTATCAAAGAAAGTAAACTTTCCCTCTTGCCTACTAAACTGATGGTCCCTAAAATTCAAGCCGAAAAACTGTCTATGGCAGAATGTTTGAAGAAAATGAGGCCGCAGCAGGAAAAGAAAAACGAAGTTAGTGAATCGGCTGACACTAAAACAGTCGAAACACTAAAGAAGAAGCCAAGGCGACGAAAAGCTATAAATAGAACCGGTTTCCCCAGCGTAAAAAGGAAAAAGAAGAAAGTTGAATCTAACATGCAAAACACAGCTGCTTCTGATAGTCATCTGACATCCGAAGACACTGATAATAATACTGCGTTTGAAAGGGTCCCTAAAGATGGCGAAGCGATGAACAGCTTTTTGGAACGAACTAGTAAGAAACCGGAACTCAAAGTTGTTCTAAATAAAGACGAATGCCCTAAACAACAAGCGCGCTTGACTGTTGTAGCTCTCGAAAAATTGCAAGGAAAAGTCTTAACGGAGAATAATAATAAAACTGCAGGCAGTGTATTAACTTCTAATTCGTTGAAAAAGACTAACAATTCGTCAATTTTGAGAGCTCCAGCACTTCAATTGAAACAAAGTAAGACTGATAAGGACCATAAAAATCATGTGAATAAATGGGAAGTGTTGAGTGAAACAGACAGTATACCGTCATTGGCTAGCTCGCTCGGCAATGACCCTGAAGATAGTATTCCGCTTAGCTTACTGAACGTTAAGCCTAGTAGACCAGCTATCGACTTGAAACGCAAGACAAGGGCAATGTCGCCGTCGCAAGAGATAGATGAGATACTTTCAAAGAGGAAAAATGTTGAGAAGAACAACAAAGTGGGACTGAGGCCTAAATCGAGTCTAGCCGTTTTGTACCCATGTGAAAGAAGACTGACTAGAAGTTCCGACAACACCAACGATGAAGTAAAGAAGAAAAGTAAACCAACTGAGACTCAAAAAACTGTTGAAACTACGACCAAAACTGTTAAACCACCAATCGCTACAAGACGAAAATCAAGGTCGTGTCAGATGAAGAAAATCGGAGAAGTGCATTCCAGTTCAAGGGAAAGTTCTTTGGATACGGTTGTGAGTCGTAAGCTAAGCTCAAAATCGCGCGAACCCTCTGTAGATACGCTGCGGGACCACGATGAGAATGACCCGCTGCCACTAAACGAGAAGGAAATTGATTTTGAGAAGAGCATAGATATCTTGTCTAAGAGTATAATCTGTAAGAAGCGAGTGGCATCTTCGCGCGACGACAGCCCGGCCAGCAGCGTCGACAACCGGGACAAGCCTGTGGTGTCCAAGCGCAATCCGCGGCTGAGGAAGAAATTCTTAGCCGCCGGGCTGTTCTCAGATTACTACAAAGAAGAGTAAGTTTTTTAAATCTTTACTATAATTTATTTCTCAGATGTGTAGTCCGAGGCGTACGAAAGCGTACAATTTTGTCATATTGCCTTTTATAAGATCCAATTAATTATATAGACTCGCTTTCATTTTTCAACTCCTAATATTTGAGACCCCCTTTTCAATAGGTATCTATAAAAAAAACATGATATTTTTAAGCAAGTTATACAAGTATGCCAAATTTCAAGTTGATAACTTCTGAAGTTGCTGAGAAATACTGTTGTCACTGCAACAAAGTCTCACTATAATTTATTTTTGTACCATCTTGCTATGTTCGATACTGACAAAGCGTTTCTCCACAGCCGGCCCGAAGGCAAGTCGAAACCCGGCACGTTGGTAGGCGAGCTGATGACGCCGCTGCTGGCGCCGCCGCCGTACTGCGAGCGCTGGGTGCGGCGCCGCGCGCAGCCCTACGCGCTGCCCTACGACATCTGGTGGCAGCACCACTACAACCAGCCCGTGCCCTCCTGGAACTACAAGAAGATCCGCACCAGTATGTACCACACTCGCAGCGTTTAGTTGCCATTTTCAACAGGCATCGGTAATCTATCGCTATCACACTTGAAGTTGCCTGTTTTATACAACACTATCGCTCCGGTTTGAACAAATAAAATAATGCCTCTGTCCATCCTGAATAATGTACCTTTGAAATGATGAAAGAATTTTTCGAATAGGTTCTGTAGTTTTGTAGATTATCTGTCGGATAGATACTACCTCTCAAAATGTGTACTCTCTCCTTGTAATATTAGTAGGTATAGATAATAAAGCCAAATATGCCACTAACAAAATGGTACATACATTGATATCCTGCTACCAACCTTAAATTTAACAATGAGGGGGTATAATATCATAGTCATTAATGTCAAGTGAATAACGCCAACTATATGATTACGTTATAAAAACAAGATGAGTAACAAAGTGCATTAAAGTTGGATTAAATATATGATACTGGAATAAGTGCTTTGTCATTATTTCATTAAATCATTATACCAGTAATTTTCAACAACATAGATGCATTTTCAGTAAATATACGCAATAACAATAGTTACGACAAAGCGTACGCGGCAAAACTATTAGTTTAATGTGTACCTAGGCATCTTTTTTATATATAAAATCAAAATACCTACTTACGGTCCATATGCCAAGTTTAATAAAGTGACAGGTATGGTCGCCGTAATAAGTAGCTGCCCATTTTAGTGCTTTGTCACTTTATCGTCTCGTTTGAACTGCTGCAATTATTTATCAAAGGCGTTAAAGCGATATGGCGCAAAAGTGTGAAGCTATTTAACTGGTATTTGCTTGTTTCAGACGTGTACTACGACGTGAAGCCCTCGGCGGAGGAGTGCGAGAGCGTGGCGTGCAACTGCGCTGCGCCCTCCGACTGCAACGAGGACTGCATCAACCGGCTGGTGTACGCAGAGTGCTCGCCGCAGCTCTGTCCCTGCGGGTAACTACATCATCTGACTCCAGACGCACAGACAAACATACCTAGGACCTTGTGAAAAAAAAACAATCTTTAACCTATGCCACTCCCGTAACCACGACGAATGAAACGACACCTCATATGTTTAAATCCATCAAGCTGTTGTAATTAAACCACCAGGAGGGCTAGCACAAGTTGTTCGCGACTTGTTTGTTGCTCGGATCTCCCTTTCTATCTAGTCTGTAGCGAGGAAATACAACTTGTGCTTACCGTACGTCTATGTCATTCCCACAAACAAAACGAATGTAACGACACCTCATGACATATGTTGTGCCATCAAGCTGTTTAGGCTACAGAGCGTGCTAAAGAAATAGGCATACATACACTAGAAATACATAACTCACCTTCTGACGCAGTTGGGTAAAAAGGGTATAACGACCGCATTCACAAGTCAGCTAAGACTGCACCGAGCGTCCAATGCCGCCCTCTTTACTATTATTGTGTTTTCTAATAAGCTAAAGTATCTTGAAATCGGACGATGTTGTTTTTTGTACAATCGCGGTATGAAAAGCTTCGTCACTTTTAGACTAACAGCATTGAAATACAGTCAAAAAGTGACGAACCCTTTTATTCCGTGACTGTACAGTCGAGGAAATTGATTCCTAGACCACTTTGGACTATGTCAAAGTGACGTAATCAATCAAAACGTAAGAGACTTCTTATGATTTTATTTACAGTGTCACTTTGACATAGTCCAAAGTGGTCTAGGAATCAATTTCCTCGACTGTACAAATGAATGTTGTGAACAGGGACAAGTGCAAGAACCAGCGCATCCAGCGGCACGAGTGGGCGGCGCCGCTGGAGCGGTTCATGACCGAGAACAAGGGCTGGGGCGTGCGCACCAAGCGGCGCATCGTCTCCGGGGACTTCATCCTCGAGTACGTCGGCGAGGTCGTCTCCGACAAGGAGTTCAAGGTCAGCGCACAGCCACACCCTGGAATATCCAGGACATGATTTAAATCATAGGTTCCCGAAGTGGTCCCGGCACCCCGCTGAAGGTATTCGGGGGAGGTAAGATCCTCAGAAAAAAATCAGGGGGTGCTGAAGCTATAAAGGGGGCGCGGCCCGTGTAATATATATTTATTGAGTATATTGTGTTCGCAGGAGCGCATGGCGACCCGCTACGCGCGCGACACGCACCACTACTGCCTGCACCTGGACGGCGGGCTCGTCATCGACGGGCACCGCATGGGCGGCGACGGCCGCTTCGTCAACCACTCCTGTTTGCCCAACTGCGAGATGCAGAAGTGGACCGCCAACGGTACTGGGACCATACACTCATGGGCCAAAACGTTGGGCCACGGTATTGGGCTAACGTGTAGAGGACTACAGGATTCCCAGCCTCTTAATAGGTTTCGGCTGGCTGTCGCTATCACGCTTGCACTCGCAACTGACAGTATATTTGTCATAGAAAAACGATTGCTGATCGCTATTAAGAAAATGGTTGCATTGTACTTGGCTACGCAATTGGCTTGTTTTTAGTTGGCGACCAACACTAGTCGGCCAACCGGCTTGTGTTGGTTTTTCGTGCACGTCGAAGGATCTTTTATGAAAGCGCCAATACAGAATGATCAATACGACAATGTGTAAACGTGATTCGATATTTTGGCCCAATACCTTGGTTCAACGCATTGGCCCAATGTGTACAGCGGCCATTGTATATTACTTCCTACGGATTTGCCTTTACGATAATAAATTTGGCCAAATCTATGGTGTAAAAAATATAGCCTTGCCTGAGCCTTGAGCGGCCATGTTGACCAACACCGACTATTTCATATTGACATCATTACCCTGAATATTACTGCCCCATTCGTGCACATTGACAACATTACCCTGACTATTACTGCCCCTTTCGTGCATACTCACAGTTTCTTCGACTATTACTGCTCCTATCGAGCATATTGATATCATTACGCGACTTTTACTGCCCTCCTACTGGATATTGACATCATTATTGTTTCTCCCGTACTTATTTAAATCATTACCTCTAATATTACACTTAAACGTTGCTTTTTTATAGCAAAATATACATTACATATCCATTCATGCAGCGCCATAACCTCAAAATTATATTTTAAAGTAAACATTATTCACAAATCAATAATTTATAAAATTAGACCAAAATCTGCTTATAGTTGGTTTACATTGTAAACGTGTACTTTTGGTTTCCAGGTACGTTTAGAATGGCGTTGTTTGCGCTGCGCGACATCGACCCGGGCGAGGAGCTCACATATGACTACAACTTCTCGCTGTTCAACCCTGCGGTCGGACAGGTAAACAATGTCACGTGTGGACACCCCTGTGCGGCTCAATAAACGACAAGGCATTAACTCCATGACTTATGAATCCTTTTTTTAATCTGCTAATATTTTTACGTCACACCTGGCCATAATGTGAGTTTTATCGCACGCTGCGCGCACGGTAAAGCTCGCATTGTGGCCAGGTGAAGACGTAAAATTGTGTACTCATCACGGGCAGTAAAAAAGAAAGCCCTTTATCGCATATTTACAACCCTCGCCTACGGCTCGGGTCTCAAATACCTGCGATTTCGGGCTTTCTTTCTTTTACAGCCGTTGTTAAGTAATGTACTATTACAGCCCTGCAAATGCGACTCGGAAGACTGCCGCGGCGTTATCGGCGGAAAATACCAGCGGATCACAAAACTACCCGCAAAGACCCCGTCCAGAACTCAGTCCAGCTCGTCCAACCAATCACAAGGCTCCAACGCTAACCAGCCTCGAGTAGGCCGCCCTAGGAAAGCGGTCAAATGCAACAAAAAATCTGAACAAGCGAGCATAACCGCGTGCGAACTCAAGAACATGACCATACTCAAGTATCAGCAACATCTCAACAAGTTGTGGCAGGAGCCGCAACTCAAACCGCTCACTGCTAAGGAGAGGAATGTGGTCAAGGAAAGACACTGCTTCTTGTTCAGGAACCTTGAGACAGTGAGTATGATTGAGGTTTAATATTTGTACGAGATAACGTGTAACCTGGTTTTTTATATTTTTATAAAATACAAATAGTGCTTATCTTTCTTTGTTTTATTCGATAAATAAAAATGAGTTTAAGTAAATGAATCGAATAAGAAAATTATAAGAATTACAATTTATTTTTCAAATAGACATGTTAACAAGGTAATAAAATTATGTAAATAAAACAGTTTTGTTAGTAGTTATATTGTCTTTTCAATTAGGGCTCATATAAAGTTAATATATAAAACAAAAATATGTTTAATTCTGTAGTGAACATACCTCTAAGATTATTGTTATCAACAGGTGCGTCGCTACAGAGAGCGTCTGTCCATCGCGATGGCGCCGGGCTCGCCGCCCGCGCCGGCCCCCCCTCCCTCGCCCGCCCCCCCTCCGTCGCTCGCCCCCCCCGCGCCGCCCGCGGCCGAGATCGACCCGCTGGCGCTGCCGGCCACGATGAGCCCGCAGGTGTTCCTGGACAAGCTGCGGGCGCTGCGCGCGCCGGCCGCCGCCGCCGCGCGCTCGCTGCGCGTGCAGGACGACGTCGCCGCGCCGCGCACCGAGCGCCTTGCGAGGGTGCTCCGGGCCCTCTACGACTACGTTGTCGGGGTTACGGGTGAGATGATGCCTTTATTATGTCAAACTACTAGCAGAAATTTTATAACTACCTATCTATCTAGATTACCCCTATTTAGTGTCCTACTGCTAGGCAGAGGCCTCGTCCTCATTTCCCCAGTCATCTCTTGTTTTGGCTAATTATAACTTCGGAACTATGAAACATTAAATTTAAATACTATAATACAATACAAAACATTATTTGTACACCATTAATGTTACTGAGAAAAAGTACAATTAAAATTATACCACAATAAACAAAAGATGGTCTTATCGCTGATTAGAGATCTCGTCCAAACAACCTTACAGCTTAGCTTAGTACATACCGGGTATCCGTGTCATTTTCATCTGTCACAGAGAACTTTGTTTTTATTTAATTGATTTTTTACTGACGTTATTTCGTAGTCGAATACAAAACACTAAACCCGATTTTTTAAAGGTTACCGCCGTCATCTATAAATGTAATCTCGAAATCTCTACTTATAGTAAAACTACGTAAGCGGCGGTTATTGCAAAAATGACGAATCATAATTCAAAAATGGCTATTTCTACATAGTCACAATCAAAAAACATAACATTTGAAATAACTGATCCAGCCTTACTAAACTGTATACGGTATCCCCAGACGATAAGAACAAGCCGCTGTGCGCGCCGCTGCTCCGCGCCAAGTCTTCGTCGGGGCGGGAGTACGGCGGCGAGCTGGCCGGCATCGAGCGCGACGTGGCGGCGCGCCGCTACGAGAGCCCCGCGCCGTTCGACGCCGACATGAACGCCGTGCTGTCGGCCGTCATCCGCGACCACGGCCGGACGTCGCCGCTCGGCACGCTCGCGCTACATCTTAGGAAGGTATGTTCATAAAACACTAAATAACTCACTAACGGCCAAACCCTATATTCAACCAGCGGACAGATAAGGCTTACTTCGGGTTAAAATTTGACATTTGCCCATACAAAATGTGTCAAATTTTAATCCGAAGTAAGCCTATCTATCCGCGGTTTGAATATAGGGTTCAGCCATAAATAATTCACAGCTATAACTGCGCGACAAATAGGCAAATGATTACTGTACTACATTTGGTTTAGGTACAGTCGAGTTCATAAATATGTGTACACTATAGTACCTTGTCACTTTAAACGCTGTGGCAATTCATGTATGGCAGTTTAAACATGATATTAACTCGACAAGGTACTAAAGTGTACACATATTTATGAACTCGACTGTACTACCAGGGCTATAATCGTTTGAACGTAGCTCGTGCTCAGAAGCGATAACATGGCAAACAGAATACAAAGATTTTTTCTCAAGTGGAACACGTACTTAACGAAATGTTAATAAAAAGAAAACCACGTGATGTAGTTCTTCAGCCTATTGAAGCAGGACACTGGAGTCAAAGCTCGACAATCATTTTTTATTGGCTATAACAAAGTCATGTTTAGTTTGATTACATTGCAAATGAGCTTAACCTAAGGACCTAAACACGTATAATTATAAATATAGTTTCCTACTATAGTCGAGTCTGTGCGTGACCCTCGCGCAGGGTGACAAAGTGTGATTATAAACAACAGACTAATAAGAAATAGGCTTCTGTTTCTTCTCCTTGTTTTTACTGTAAGTAATTTAAATGCTTGTTGCAGGAATACAATATGGTTAAAGCGGAATTCGTCGAGCAGTTAAATAAGATCCTCGGCCCCGATGATCCTTTGCCAGCCGGGTTCTTACAAAAAGCCAGACAAGGTACGATTATTTTACTTCGGTATGCTCACATACATAAGGATCAATGAGGTCGATTAACTTAATCTAAAATGGTGTGGTATTGTTGAATGTATCCCTGTTTGTCCGCAGAGGAGGTGATAATGTGTATCTGCGGCCTGCACGTGGAGGAGGGCCTGATGGTGCAGTGCGGCGCGTGCGGCGCCTGGCAGCACGCGCGCTGCATGCGCGTCGCCGACACGCGCGCGCCGCACTACTGCCAGCACTGCGCCACGCACGAGGTACCTACCACCCACGACTATAGCCCTTACACCACAAAATGGTACGATCCTGCAAGTAAAACTCATTAAAAATGAACCGTTTGTCCGCGACTCAAAAATGAGCGAAAGCAAATTAATTTGCACCTTAAAATTAAAGTAATACGAGTCCTATTATCTGTATCGGCAGATTCAATAAGAATCAATATATTTTTTGACTTGATGCTAAGTTCGGTGTGAAAGGGATGAGGGGAGTGGGTGAACTAGGTACTCTAGGGAGAATTAGGGTGAACTGCTCTAGGGAGAATTGGGGTGAACTACTCTGGGGAGAATTGGGGCAAGCAACTCTAGGGAGGATTGGCGTGAGCAACTTTAGGGAGAATTGGGGTGAACTGCTCTAAAGAGAATCGGGGTGAACTACTCTGGGGAGAATTGGGGTAAACTACTCTGGGGAGAATTAGGATAAGCAACTCTAGGTAGGATTGGCGTGAGCAACTCTAGGGAGAATTGGGGTGAACTGCTCTAGGAAGAATATGGGTCAATTACTCTAGGAATAATGGGGTGAACTACTCTAGGAAGAATTGGGGTGAACTACTCTAGGAAGAATTGGGGTGAACTACTTTAGGAAGAATTGGGGTGAACTACTCTAGGAAGAATTGGGGTGAACTACTCTTGGGGGAATTAGGGTGAACTGCTCTAGGGAGAATCGAGGTGAACTACACCGGGGAAAATTGGGGTAAGCAACTCTAGGGAGGATTGGCGTGAGCAAGTCTAGGGAGAATTGGGGTGAACTGCTCTAGGGAGAATTTGGGTGAACTACTCTAGGGATAATGGGGTGAACTACATTAGGAACAATTAGTGAACTATTAGAGTGTGGGGGTGAACCATTTTGTGGAGAACAGGGGTGAATGGACAATGGATGAACAACTCTGGTAAACCTCTAGGGAGAACGGGAGTTATGGGAGTGGGCTCTAGGAAGAAAAAAAACCTTATCAAACTTTCAGCACCTAAAGCAGGCGCAAATTTAACAAACTTCGGTCTTACTGCATTATCTTGCTAAATAATACTTTCATGTGACAGCGTTAAATGATAAGATATCACTAGATTTAATGACGTTTCTCGTTCTTCGTTGGTTTAAATTTAAAAAAAACTAGTGATCAGAAATATAAACACGTTTTGTTTCAACAGGTCGACCGCGAGATCCCCCTCGAAGAATGGACGGAAGAAGGGCATCAGTTCTACGTGTCACTCATGCGCGGTGCGCTCCAAGTGCGACAAGGCGACACGGTGTACGTGTTGCGGGACATACCCGTGGACGCGGCGCGGCCGGCGCGCGGGCCCGAGGCGCCCGCGCTCGCCGGCAAGAGGCCCGACAGGAAAATTAAAAATGGAGCCAAGGGCAAGGAAGACGCCACTGCTAGTAAGGTAGGTCTATGCTATTTTCTATCCTACTAATATTATAGTTTTTGCGGAGGTTTTGTGAAATTTGGCAGACAGGTAGGTTCCTTTAACGCAGGCTGCTTTACGTCTCGGAATAATGATCTATTGTGAAAGTAACGTAAAACGACTAATACGTGGACGGAGTTGCGGGCAAACACTAGTGACTTATAAAGTAGTTTAGTCAAGTTTTTAGTAATATTGACGGGCAAGCGAGCCATAAGGTAACTGGCAGTCGCTTGTTTCTATATGGGGATACGTAATATAATAATAGTGCAAAAATATCTACGCGCCCCTATGCCACTAACAATACTAACATTAAGGTCTATGTATACACGTTTGACGCGATAGCTGTGTGGGATTAATGCATTCGACTACATATCAAACGTCTTTAACCAAATGAAAAGGCCGTGACGCAACATTTTATAGAAATAGAAGAAATTGATAAGCGGTTGATCATTACGCGATCATAAAATGATTTTTCAGTTATAAAATAAGGTTCATCGCCATGGCAATATAGTTATTTTATTAATAAATGAATACAGGAGCCCGTCCGCAAGCACACGTACCAGACGATCGGCTGCACGCCGGTGTCGGAGCTGGACATCTTCCGCGTGGAGCGGCTGTGGAAGCACAAGGACACGCAGGAGCGCTTCGTCTACGGGCACCACTACCTGCGCCCGCACGAGACCTTCCACGAGCCCACGCGCAAGTGAGTATATACATACACACTCATATATACACATATATAAGCTCCCAAATACCATCAGTCAATATTCTCGGACTCAACTTTTCGGGGTCGCACCCTTAGGTTGCGGCTCCACTGAGGCGGAGACGAGCGGAGCTGAGTGAAGCAGATATGTGAAAAGAGCTAATTGATTCCACTGAGGCGGAGACGAGCGGAGCTGAGTGGAGTGATTATAATGTAGTAATGCAGTTACGTCTCCTCTCCTCTCCGCTCGTCTCCGCTTGACTGTTTCCAATGAAGCGGAGCGGGGACGAGATGTGGACTTCAACTAATATGATTGGTCGATTTCTACACGTCTCCTCTCCGCTCCACTCATCTCCGCTTGACTGTTTCCTTTGAAGCGGATTGGAGACGAGATGTGGTTTTCACTAATATTATTGGTCAATCCCTACACGTCTTCTCTCGTCTCCGCCTCAGTGGAGTCGCACCCTTACATTCGTCGTCTGATGCAAAATGGCGCGTCAAACGTCAAATTTAAATTTAGAACTGTTTCATACGTTTCATTCAACGAATAACGAATGTCTATGGTTTATTGGTTAATTGGGATTTCAAAAAAACATTTTAGACTCTACCAGACTTGTTTTTAAGTTCAAAATCGAATAAAAGGTTAATCATGTGACCTTGCATTTATCAGTGCACAGGCAACAGGGGGTTAGGTTAGCGAAGTTTGAAAGATCTAAATTCCGCCATACACGGACTGCTTTAAGCAGTCGGGAACCGACTGCACTTCGTTGCTATTGGTCGATTTGCAGTTTCAATACTCTAGAAAGTGCAAACCGCCCAATAGCAACGAAGTGCAGTCGGTTTCCGACTGCTTAAAGTAGTCCGTGTATGGCGGGTCTAAGCGTACGTACTGACTGATAGACGACGGGAAGCGACTTCGTTTTATACCATTTAAAGATGGAGCATGCATGTAATTTTGATACAAGATACAAAGACATCATAAAGTCTACGTGTGTAACAACGTTTGTGGTTGCAGGTTCTTCCACAACGAGGTGATGCGCGTGCCGCTGTACGAGGCCGTTCCCATCGAGCTCGTCATGTCGCAGTGCTGGGTCATGGACCTCAACACCTACTGCAAGGTAACAAAGACGTAACAAAAAAACTATACAAATTAACTCCGGGCGATAACTTTTTGCACCTTCTTAATCAAGTCCGATTTCCACGATTTTTGAATGTTTTAGTTATTATCAAAAACGAGGTTTTTACTTTTCCGTTTCTTTTTTTTTTTAGAGGTTTTGGAAAGGAAAACTTACAGTCACGAGATTTAATTTGGTACCCACCTTAGGTCCAAAGTCAATCTGACATTCTACATCAATAAGGTCGAGTTCCCTAAAAGTTACAAATCACTTGCATCTCTAATGAGTTGACATTGACGATTTCAAGCATATTTTTCTTGAAATGGGTCCCAGATTAACGCGCGTCACCGTACAGACCTAGTATTTTATAATATGAACAACATGTTCAAAACTCGTAAAAATCGGACTTGGCTCAAGGGGAGAAAAACGTGGCATTTTGTATGCAATTTTAGAATTATCCCCTGAAATCTATATATATAAAAGGCAAACCTGACTGACTTATATATCAACGCACAGCCGAAACTACTGTACCTCGAAACTTGAATTTTGGTACAGGGGTTCCTTTCATGATGTAAGTGAGCACTAAGAAAGGATTTTCCGAAAATCGACCCCCAACGGGAAGAAATAGGGGGAGTAGCGGGAAACTAATTCTACGCGTACGAAGTCGCGGGCGTCCTCTAGTCCAATATATTTGTGATAAATAAGTGAATGTTGTGTGGTGTCCCAGGGGCGGCCGGTGGGCGCGGGCGAGGCGCACGTGTACATCTGCGAGCTGCGCGTGGACCGCTCGGCGCGGCTGTTCACGAAGATCTCGCGCCCCAAGTACCCCATCTGCACCAAGGCCTACGCGTTCGACCACTTCCCGCAGCGGCTGCGGATCACGCGCACCTACGCTGTGAGTACAACACAATACACATACACCATTCATCATTTAATCATCTACTTGCTAAAAGCATGGTACAACAAAAAAGTGTAGGTACAGTAATGATTCTCTTTTTAACCCCCGGCGTGTTGAATGCAAAATGTGTCACTAACATGCCAAACATGTTTAGTGTTGATACAAAACAAAGTCTTTTTTAATCTTGAACTTGTGACGACAATGACTAGCCGTCGTGGTGTCAGTGGCACTACTTTCAGTTGACGGCCAGAGCCGTCTGTGACGTTCAAAAGGTTAACGTGTGTATCTGTTTATCTGTGTATCTGTCTTTGGCAATGTAGCCTGACTTTGGAGCAAGGGCATTGTATTCTTAGCCACACAATACTTTGTTTTAAATGGAAACAAGTACAAGAGAAAATAGATGGAATTACGCATTATTGGTTTAGTAATAATAATAATAATAATAATAATAAAAAATCATTTTAATCAACATTGTGGCAACATTTAGCCATTTTAAGTTGATTTTAAGTTTAAGTCGAATGATGATTGCTAATATTTGATATTTGTCAAAAGATGATTTTCTAGTTATGAACAATCTCATAACAATCATATTTAAGAATAAATGAAAATAAGTAATTTTTATTTCTAGCTATAAATATAAGGCTTATAATTACAAATATCTAAAAGAATAACATACTTAACAATATAAATCTCAAAACTAACACCACACACTTCATGCATGTATTTTTGTTCATGGACTCGCCAGCTTGTATTTTGGATACAATTTTGAAGTGTATGGTTTGTTGCAGCCGCACGAAGTCTCCCCGGAGTACCTGAAGGGGCGCGCGGCGAGGAGCGCGGCGCCGCCCGACAAGAACAAGCCCGCGGCTAAGGAGCCTAAAAAGAAACTACCGGCCCTCACCTACCCGGATAATAAGGTGAGCGAGAAAGGATCCTTTTCTTATAGTACAAAGTCTTAATTTTACTTAATATGTTTATAGTCGTGCCGTTTTAAGACGTCTGATTTGACAGCTGTCAATGTAGTACAAGATGTAACCTCGAACACATGTTTTGTGTTGGCAGCTGTCAACTCAGTACAAGACAACCTGTAAATATTGCTCCATAGACAATTGTGTCGATACATATCAAACGTGGCTAACTCCATCGAACTTTATTTTGAGATAATCGTGAAAAATCTTTCCTGATCCTGATTTTATTACTAGGATGCTTAGAACAGTATTTTAATATGACGGATTACCTAAAAAATCAAAAGCCTATTAAATTTTGATTGCAGAACATGGATATTGCGTAAAAAATTGATTTTAAATTTTATTTGTCTCGTATTTGGCCAAGTTTGAAAAAACATGTGATGGATTAAATTATGTTTGAAATAATTGTACTGGATATTCGAAGTAAACTGACAGCCATTTTGAAACAATTACGCTTTCTGATTGGTTCAAATGGATTTAACTAGTTTTGATTTGAACGACAAGATGGATTTAACCAAGTTTGAAAAATAACCCGTACTTTAAATTAGTTTTGTTAAAAATTTATAAAGATATATGATTTTCTGTGTTATATCTGATAGTATCAATAACTCAAAAAAAATTAAAAGTGGATTTAGCCACTTTTGATATGTGTCGACACAATTAGGTATATTTTGCGTTGGTAACCATGATCTAAATATCCATGCGTCGACTCAGTGTGATATATCCGTTAATAGTGAATGTCCCCCCAGGCCGCGGGGAGCAGCAAGTCTGCGGGGCGCGAGCGGCAGAAGGAGCGCGTGAACAGCATCGCGCGGCGGCTGCTGGCGCGCGGCGGCGGGCGCGCGGCGCTGGACGCGTCGTACCTGCTGGCGCGCCGCGCCCGCCCGCGCGCGCCCTGACCGCCCGCCTGCCTCTGCGCCGCGCCCGCGCTCCCGCCGCGCCGCGCCGCGCTCGCCGGAGCGACGTGACCACATACCGGACACTCGCTTCATGTATTGTGGATGTAATGAAGTGGCTACATGGTAGATCGCATAGCGGCGTTAGGGACCCCGTCCCCGGAACGAGCCGTCGTTCCGATCGATCCGAATCTATATCGTGACTATTCATATTTCGATTGAAATTTGGATGCGATATTTTCACACGCGTGCAATCGGTCGCTCGATTTCGGGCCGAACCGACGGATCGGACGGTATATGGCCCCTCGAGGACCTCGTACGCGGGACGATTTGTCCGTATGATTCGACGCTTCAGACCGATCGAAACGATGAATCGATAGTTTATGTCGAGATCGTTAACGATTTACTTCATCGGGGACGAGGCCGGGTATCGCAACAAAAACCCATGCGATCATGAATATCGTAGCGGTGAATCGACTCTTTACAATCGACGATGGGATTTTGTCTCGCTCTGACCCGAACGTTTTAAAACGTCTTTATCCTTCGCTTTCAAACAAGTAAATCATCAATCGTTACGACCGATCGTTTCGTGTATAGGCGTCATTTTTGATGCAATAAATCGTCTCAATTTTCATCAGATCGATTGTACAGACGAATCGTACCGTATAGGCCCTTTAGTTTATAAGGTTGCTTTCATGTAACTACAGTCGGTCAAAAAGTGCTCTACCAACCTACGGTTAAAGTTCATTTACACGTCATCATACAAAAATTTCGATTTTCCCTTACAATAATATGAAAGAAATAAATGTCAAACTTAGCGGTAATTAGATCTCACAGAAACTTGTCAAAACTGGCAGACCACTTTCTTGGCCGATCGTACCACGAACGAAATAATTTTGATTTCTGCAATAATAAACCTTATGTCCTAAACAATACAACTTATAATCCCATATCATATCTGCCCACCGAAGAAGGCTACTAATTGCATATTAATAAAGCATTTTAAATTTAATGTGATTACTAATAGAGTATAGAATGCTTTAACTACTACATTGCAATTAACCGCCTTCTTTGATATTACAGCAAATATGCCCCCTGATTCGAAAACGATCACGCTCGTCGCGATCGTCCGTCAGCTTACGTCAATTATATACATTTTCTCCTCTTCACTTGAGTGGAAAACAGACCCGTAACAAAAAGAAGTTCTATTAACCCCTTTGAAGTCGATGGCAACGTCGTCATGGCCGCACGTACAGTAGCAGGAGTAGCTACACAACCAGAGAGGAAAAATGATCTGCACTCAACTCTATTGTCAAGAGAATACGTCGTGTGTAAATCATTTTGAGCATGTTATTCTGCTTGGCTACTTTTGATGCTGACTGTACTAAATCTATAAAAGTCTAAAATCGCCCACGCTCCATGAGTGTTGCCCAAAAGTAACTCTTTAAATTGAATAGTAAACGTTAAAACTTGATTCTGTGATTTAAAATGTCTGTCGTAAAGTAAAAAAAAAACAATAAAGTTGGGTAAAAATGAACTAGACTCTACACTATTATGAAATCTACTCAACATTATGAAAAATAAGCACTGTTTGGGACCGGAGTCCCATTTTTTCAAATTGTAAGTGATATTTAACTATTACTAAAAAACTTGACAGCTGGACTCGCAAGCCCGATGTAAAGAAAGAATGTGGCAGCTTCAAATTATATACTACTGTCCCGTGTATAGTTAATTCTTGATAAGGAGTAACGTTTATGTAATAGCTATGTATAGGAACTCGATTATAAATGACTTGTAGCCTTGAAATGAATTTTCCCTAAATTATATCTAGTGGCATATGCAGCTTTACTTGTACCTTATAATTATTAATATGTCTCTAGAGCTACTAATATCAAAATATTTAATGTTAATGAAACTATCAAGGCAACATTTTCTGATCTTTATAGTAGGTGGTAGATAGTAAATCTAATTTGATTGTATTTATAGATAGGTAGAAGTTGTATGATTATGTATTTTTTAAAAATTCCGTATATACCTAATAGTATCCCGTATTAATAAACTTTGTTCTTCCGATGTTGTTTCCCATCTTTGATAGTAAAACGTTGTACAATTGTTAGGGTTGAGGGTATGACGGCGTGCTGCCCACAGCTGTTGATATGGCAGAACATGCGAGATCAATATTTGTCACATTCCAGAGCAGAGTATGGTCGGGGAAAATAAACCCGACGCCAGACGCGCGAGAATCTCTGATATATTGTATGTAGCGTAGGGACCTCTAAAGTTGACGTTTTCTATAGAATATAGTATTTTTGTAAATTATTCTCTAGCTATCTTAAGTATTTAAACGTTTGCGCTGTGACGTACGAGCTGCGTATGTCTGATTGTACTAGGCCCTCGTCTAGTTTACTCGGTTAATAATTTATTTACTTCGCCTAAGCTAAGTTTTTTGATTAGATATTGTCGTGTTTACCTATGTAATCTCTTATACTTTAGTCTCGTAGTAGTAAGTTTAATGTTTTGTATGCTTGCCGTACCGACGTCGATAAAGATAACGTCTCTGTTAAAAATCAGTCTTCGTTTAAAATCAGAGTTATCGTAAGGGATAGTTATATTTTTACATTAGTGAATATTGTTGTAGCGTGTAAGGTAGGGGTAGGTCCTGGGTAATGGATGACTAGTTAACGACCACTGGTGCGAACTGATGTTGAAAGTTGCAGAGTTTAGATAGCGGTTACGGGCGGAGTTGTTGGAAAGGTTGTTAATTTAGTGTTAGTTATTAATTACTTTAATGTCTTTACTCATCTTCCGTTAGCGTCTACAGGAGATTTAATAAGATGGCTTGTCAATCAGCTGGTCGTATTGATAAATCGCGTTTCATTTACATGATGTAAGAAATCATTGAAATTAGACATTGCGTCTTGCACTTTATACTCTCTATTTTTTATTATAGTTTTTGATAAGTTGTACATATTTAGGTTAAGGCGGTTGGTTGTTTTGTGTTAAATGCGAAAAATAATATATTGCTATATTACGGATCTTGAGTTAGTTGGTAATTTCTCTGCTTGCTGTTACGACGCGGGCCGCGCTCGCGCTCGCCTTGCTATTGTGATCACAGAGAACAAAATTGTTTTTGTTTCTAATTTATTTGTAAAATACTGTTAGCTCTTTTACACCTTCTTACTTTATTATTTATCTCTCAATGTATGCTACGCTAGTTTGCCGGCTGCTTTTTGCGTTCGCGTGCACGTCACGTATCATTAGATTAAGATTGATCCCAAAACTTGAATCGCCACGCAGTATTCCCAAACACAAACCAGGAAGAAACTGGCCCTTAATCATTTAATAATATAATAGATTCACGCTCACCGTTTCAACGCCGACGACGCGTATTGCCGTCATGGTTGCCAGCGCAAAATAGACCTGAGTGTCTTTGTAGCGAGGTTGATATTCGCTTTGACGTTTAGCTGTCATTAACATGTTAGTGACGTCTTTTGCATTGGCGTTGAAAAGGTGTGACAAACATATGCACCAAGACGATTGTATTCATAGAAATATTGTTGTTGACTTATGTAAATATATTATATTACGATTGTAAATCAGAGATGGATATTTTATGATCACTGATTCGTTTCATAAGCACCGTACTTAGATGTCTGCCTTATAGCTAAATAATAATAGTTCGAGTAAATGAATTATCCATATCTATCTATAATAAGCACGCTTGCTTTCAGATTGTACTTAATTAATTTTATTACTATCATTAGCAAATAGACAATCATTTCTGTTGACTACTCCGCAACGATTGACATTAAAATTTTTCTTTCAACAATTTTGGGATCAAATTCTATCCACCACTTCGGCATTCGAAATGAATCAAGCCTTAATTGAGTTACTAAAATAACGAGCAGCTTTACTATTTATATAATTTTGTTTTAAGATGCCATTTGTTGTGACTCATGTTTCAATAATAAAGTAAATCTGGATCAGACATTTGTTTTATTATATTTGAATTGTTAGCTATATTAACCCTTCGTATGTCGGACGGGGTCGCACACTTGCACCCGGCGTCTGTCGCAAACAACTGTTTCATACGTTTCATTCAACGAATGATGAATGTCTATGGTTTATTGGCTTATTGGGATTGGAAAAGTTAAAACATTTTATACTCCATCGACCTTATTTTTAAGTTCAAAATGGAGTTAAATGTTGGTCATTGTGACCTTGCATTGATCAGTGATTAACGTTTTAAACGTCACAGACGGCTCTGGCCGCCAACTGAAAGTCGTGCCAATGACGCCACGACGGCTCCAGCCGTCACAGGTTCAAGATTAAAAAAGAGACTTTGTTTCGTATCAATTAAGTTGTAATTTGCATAGAGCAAACAGAGGGCTCCTGATAGTAAGTGGGATCTGAGACCCATAGACATTTGCGTTCTCAAGACTAATCTCGAGACCGCAAATGCGTCGCCAACCCTACATACTCATAGCAGGAGAACGTTAGCATGGTCTATGGCTGGCTGTATTTCTTAAAACAAACAATTTTTTGTAAATTATTTTATCGTTGATTTTGGTTCACAAATCCAGAGCAGTTTTGTGGGACAACTTGTAACATTGATGAAGAACTTGAATTGAATAAAATAACAGTGAAAAGATGGTTCCAAATGAGTAAGCGGTCAAGATCACACCAAGCCATTGAAGTGGATGCTCGCCATCTTCAAGGGTCATCGACTATGACTGGAAGACTTCGACGACAAGACAGGATTCACCGTACGACGTTGCTTATATATACTTGACATTGGCAAAATTACGTTATTATGAAGACGCCATTAAATAAATCTATATATATAAAAGGCAAAACTGACTGACTGACATATCAACGCACAGCCGAAACTACTGTACCTAGAAACTTGAAATTTGGTACATGGGTTCCAATCATGATGTAAGTGAGCACTAAGAAAGGATTTTTCGAAAATGGACCCCCAACGGGAAGAAATGGTGGGAGTAGCGGGAAACTAATTCTACGCGTACGAAGTCGCGGGCGTCCTCTAGTAAATAATAATAACGTTAGCATTTTTGGGTAGGTGTTTGAGGCACCTTGGAAACGTAAAGGACTGATATTTAAGACCTGGCTGACTGGTATTGGGGCCGAGTTATGTTTTTATAAAGTAGTGTTTTTTTTCTCAATCAAGTTCTTGAGGCATTTTGAAACATTTAAAACTTTATATGATTTGGCTCTTTTTTAACTTCTTACATATCCAATTTAAACTTTTTTAACTCCGTTTATCCTCAATACCTGTCAACCAGGTCTGCCCCTTCGTATATATAGTTCAAGTTTCCAAGGTGCCAACAAGTTTCAAACACCTACCCAAAAATACTTAAGTTTTATCGGTCTTTTATACGCAAACGCAAAAATGTCACTATAAAATGTACAGATTTATTTATTTATTTAAGGAGAACCAACTAACAGCTTTAACAATTCGTATAGTAGCTTAAATAGAGGTACAGAGCCAATTACAGGAACAAGGAGTAGGACGACGAATTTCGAGGAACGTAGCAATCTTAACCGTACCTAATCAGTGGCGTAACTATAGGGTGGCAGAGCGGGCAAAATGCCATGGTCCCCGGCCTGTGAGGGGCCCCCGCTCCGAAGGGCCTTGAGCACTGAAGGAACCTAATATTTATTTCATTTATAATAAAAGGGAAAGAACCAAAATCCACAACCCTATCCGACGAATTTGCCACGGGCCTAAGTTGGTATAGTTACACCACTGACCATAACACAACTACGAAAAGAAATGCTGCTCGTAGGCAGTAGGTACGGTCAGCGACATAAATATATATACGTTAATCGGGTTTCAGAAATATATATATACACCCTTGTTCCCTCGCAGCAGAGACGTGTTTACATATTTTTGAAAGTTTTATTGTGTCTTTATATTTGAAGGGTTAGGGTCGTAAGGACTAGATTGCAAAACGACTATGTAAGCAAAACGTCGTTTTTGCATAACGACGCTAAACAAAATGTATTTTTTATACAATGCCCTAGTAAGCAAAATGTCTAGGTTGTGAATTCCAATCTATGTATTTTGTAGGTAAAAGGAGGCATTCTACTATTAAGACGATTTAGACAATTAGACATTTTGCAACCAAGATCTTAACAAGTCGTTTTGGTTACATAGTCGTTTTGCAATCTAGTCCCCTTACGACCCTAAAGGGGCTTCTAAACGGGCCATTTTTTCACTGCAATATGTGGCCGGCAACTATTGGTGTCCCTCTCTTACTCGTGTGTTAGAGAAAGACACCAATAGTTGCCGGCCATATATTGCTGTGAAAATATGGCCCGTCTAGAAGCCCCTTAACCCTATTTGAAGCTGACTGTACACGGTTAAGCTTTAGATTGGGCCCGAAGTGGGACAACGGAAGGGATTGCACCGCCGACTACAACGTTCTTGAGACAAGTAACCAATTTAAATGTTACTGCTCGAGTTCCGATGTCGGCGACAATTTGCTTAATACACTCGGCATCGAGAACTCGGGAGCACTGATTTGGAGTTAGATAGGTACTTAGGAAGGATTTGTAGTTAGTTTAACTGAACTAATAGCACCATAACCATTGCTAAACATTGCACTATAATGATTACTATAACTACTTTTATATTGTACGTCCGAAATGGATTATCTGTTGAGACTTGTTTCTTGTTATCACCTTTAATTATATACACAGTTATACAATAAATAATATTTCTATTTCTATTTCTATTTAAATCTTAGATAATTCCTTACTTTGAAGTCGCCGTCAATAGAATTTCCTAACTATGTATAGGTAAACAAATTAGTAGGTACTGTTTGACACATAACCTCAAATATTCACCAAGCGTGTTTTTATTAAAAATAACGTATAAGTAATGAATAGTTATTTCATCTTAAATTTAATATGAAAATAATTATTTAGTGTATAAATCGTTGCAAAGACCTCACTTGATCTTTAAAAGTACGTGATTATCGAGTAATCATGGTGAATTGGTTCGTTTGGTTTTGTTTACATAGTTAGCAAATTCTATTGACGGCGACTTTAATTCAACACACACGCGAAAAGACAGATACGCAATCAGCCCGTGTCAGTCTCCTGCTATACTAGGCCTTTCCTATTGCACTCCACTCAGTCCTATCATATTAAGCATTACAATCGCCATTAAATATAACTGAACAAATAAAATGCTCCTTAACATCTGAACCTAGGTAACTCTGTTAAGAGCAAGCTTGACATCGTGTTTCGATATTATGGGCATCTTGGGAAACAGTTCAATTGTTTGCACCCTACCGATAGTTGGCACCATGGGTGAAAATTCTACAAGCATTAGGTGCTAATGACTAATATTTTAGATGCCAATAATTAGTGGTTTACCTAAGTTTACGCTCTATGCTATAGTCTGTACTTTTAGGTACCTATTTAAAAAAATGTAAACCATCCGAACCACGTGGCATTGTTGAACAGCCAATCAAAACCGTTTAATCGAACTTTGACGTATCAGTGCTCTACTTCTATTGGCTGACGAACTATATCACGTGAGCTTTTTGTTTACATTTTTTTAAATAATTACCTAAAAGTACAGACTATAGTAATTTCACCGGCTGTCTGTAAGCAATAAAATAAAGTGAATAGGTGTGATGAAACCGACAATGTACAATGCCGTTATAAATGTTATAATGATATCAAGATGTCATTTATTTCCCTCTACACTAAAACCTACGTGACCGGAGCAACGTGGAACCTATCCCCTCCCGACCATGAGCTATACGACGTACTTGTAAAACGCTCCCAACAAGTGCCAGATGAGCGTATCGGACCCTAAATAATGCTGACACAAGAGGCCGCAGCCAAGATGCAAACGCTACTAACGTTTTTCTTTTCTATCACTCAAAATGTATGGGATGACATTCTCGTGCGTTGCGATAAACCACGTGGTCAACTGTCATCCCATAGAGGCCCTACTCTCTAGACCCTATCTCGTTAGATACGAAACTATACATACAGCGTGTGTATTTCATACGAACATATACGGAGTCCCAGAACTTGACTAAATAAATATGTAATATGGGTGCGGAATCTAAACGAAATCAGGTTTCTAAGTCTAGCTATAACTTTATTTCTTGCCCATAATAAGTAGTATATGTTGCACGTTTTCAAAATCTTGATTATTTGCGTCAACTTTTGAGACCACATGCCACCTTGGTCTAGACCAAATTTTGTTCAGTACGAAGTTTCAAAGTTGTTGAATAAAAAACGAGAAATTGTTTTGTATCTTAAAAAGTATGTATGTAGGTATTTATTTTAATTGCGTTGATATTTTAAAAATCCCACAGAAAAAGCCCGACTGGTTGTTAACAATGGAGTGCTGACCCCTACCCTAATGTATGGTAGGTACTGAATGTTGGGTGTGGCAGGACAAGCATGAAAGTCGTATAAATGCATTTGAAATGCGCTCTTTGCGTAGTAAGTATATATGTGGTGTGAAACTGATTGATAGAGTAAGGAATGAACAAGCCGGAGAGAAATGTGGACTTAAAGAAGATGTAGTGACTTAGATTGAAAAGGGCATGCTTCGATGTTTCCGTCATTTGGAAAAGATGGATGAAAGAAGATTGACGAAAGAGATGTACAGGCGAAAGTGAGCGGAAGAGTCGGAAGGGGTCGCCCTAGGTGTACTTTTTCGTATAAAATCGGAGAAATACTGGAAAAGGGCCGAATCTTAAGTACCTGAAACCGACGTGCGTGCATGACTCGATGTATGAATGTGTAAGTAGCGAAAGAGATTTGTCAAGATCGTAGCAGGTGGAAAGAAGTGGTCTCTGCCTAGCCCTCTGGGAAACAGGCGTGATTTAATGTATGTATGTATGATATTTTAGAATTATGGTGTAATTCTATACATTGCTACGTTATTGAGGATTAAGTGTCAAGTTATTGATTCCACGCCATGCCAAAGGTGTAAGTGTGCAACTCCGCTAGCGTTCTTTACCAGTATCATTAAATCCTTTATAACGCCTAAATTAATTAACTTAACATATCGAAATGTTAAGACCGATATAGAAAGGGCAAAGGGCAATGGGAATACCTAGACTGTTCTGGGTCTCTTGTACATTTCAGTTAGCAGGTATAGCCCCTAATGAACATTATTGGATGTCTTCTGTTAAATACTACAACTGTTTAATTTTCTGGAATAAAAAGTAGAGTTGCTCTCTGACCCTACCACTTTAGGTATCCCATTGATGGTTCCGCTAATTCATAGCTTAATATCGATGCAATAATACTAACGGACTCATCTTTGTATTTAATATAAGTAAAAGGTACATCATGTCAACACAGGTCATTGGAAACAGTCAAACAATTTATTCAACTTTTACATGGGACCTTCTATCAATCGCAATGGAGTGAACTGATCCAGACAATAACAGGTGCGCCTGCGCGGGCAGGTGAATGAACTGAAGAGGTATTTTGTTTACTAGCTAGCCGTATACCGCAGCTCACCTTACGCTGACATCGCGACTACGTGAGAACACACCTCTGACACGTACATCCAAGTACTATATACCAAACACTAGGCTCGATGTTTTAGTTACCCTATCTCTGTCTGATGACACTGTTTGAAGTATGTATTAGTTACGGAGTGAAAGGGAAAACAGTACAGTTGATTTAGAGCTTTGTAGTGCATGGTGAATTTGTTTACTAGCGATATGCTCAGCTATGCGACACGTGCGGTTCATTGAATGAGAGTTTAAGTGTCCTCACAAACATACCTTATGCCAGGGCCACACCAGCGGGATTCCGCGAATATTCGTGTTGCCGTTTTTATTCTTTACGCCTGTAGCAAACTGCCACGTACCCGAAAACGAATGAAATCATTGCATTACGATAAAGTTCAATTTCGATTAAATTGTCTGCTTTCAGTCCGGTTTCGTTTCAGTTTCGTGGCCAATATGCATGTGAGGCGCTACATTGAAAATCGTAGTTCGAAGTTACGTTAGCTCTATCCCTTTCTCTCAATTTAGTCGTATTGACTAGAGACAGGGTATAGGAACTTGTCCCACTGCCGGCGAGGAAGGGATATTTTCTCGCTCAAGAAATGAACAAAAGATATAGATCCCGTGTTAATAAAGGAGTCACAAATATTAATGGTTGATATCTGGCTATTCACACTGCTGGCGAGAACTCTTTCCATTATTAGTTCGAAACAAAACATTTAGATCCCGTGTCAGTAAACAGGGTAGGTATACATATTAATAGTTAGTTAACCACCGGTGCCTTAGACGAATGTTCTGCGATAAGAAGCTTTTAATCTTTCGAATAATATCTATACCATAAAACTTTAATGTCCTTAGGGCCGATTCGACCATACAAATTCGGCGTTTAATCTAGGTATAAGACCTTTTTCCAGTTTGGTCGAATCCGCCCTTAATCAATAACAGCACGTTCTACTAGTCAAATTGACGTTGCGCAGTTGCGACGATGTAAGAAAAACTTAGAGGTCCCCGCCCCCTATATCTTCCCGTTGGGGGTCGAACTTCAAAAAAACCTTTTGTAAGTGCACCCCTAGGATATCCAAGGAATATATTTCCCTCCAAATTTCAAATCCCTAGGTCCAGCGGTTTTTGCTGCGCGTCGATCGATCAGTGAGCTAATCAGTTTCTTCTTTTTTATCTATGCGCGAGTAGATTAACACCCGTATTCACAAACGTCACTATGAGGTCTCACAGTGCTCACGAACGCACAGGGTGGTTCAAATCGTCTCATAAACAAAAGGTCGGTCAAAAAGGACCAACCACAAAGCTGTATTGAACGCAGACTCAGTGAAGGGTCCCTTAAGTATTGTTTGTGAATACGAGTGGGGTGGAGTCCATATTGACTCTCATAATAATTTTTACTCATAAAGTGTTTTAAGTCATAATCATCGAAATTAATAACGTATTTTTTTCAGTAACTGTTACTTTTTCAGGATTTTTATAAATCAACCCTAACCTAACCTAGCCTTATCTACACGTTGAATATTTAAGAACTTCTGAAAAGTTTACGGTTCCAATTATAATAAAAAGTTCGGTTCCAATTATAATAAATTTAATGAAAACAAAATGATTATGAACAAAAAAGTTATGTGAAAAAATGTGCCCCCAGTGGGGTGGGATGTCGTTGAAAGCATTAAACGAATGTTGTTCTCTCCGTTTCGTCACAAAAGACAAACAATGTTCGCAAAATGCAAGTAAATAATAAGATTAGATAAAGATACGTGAAGGCAAAACTTTATTATATTATTATACCTACTTTTTGCTCTGGGAGTGGGTGGACCGAAATGGATAAACATATGTACCTACCGATTCAAGCGGGACGGATTGTAAATAATGTACCAACCATAAGTTACGGGTTTTTTCACATCTTTCAAAAGTACTGTTAACGCTAATATTAGAGACTGAGCATTATATCATGTCATGTATTTCACACGCGTCTTTGTATTTAGCTATAAATAGCACTTTTGTTGGTAGTTTAGAAAAAAAAAACCATTTGTAATAATCGACAAATGAGTGACAACTTATATATTTCATCAGGGCTCTATTCTACTCGGGCTATTGCTTTTGACATGACATAATAATATGTCGTATTGTCAACGTTATGATAGCTCTTATTTACTTTGCATAAAGGTGACCATGTTGTAAAAAGTAATATAGTTTCGAAAACAATAGAGGCCCAGGCGTTGTGGATATCGATACGAGAATTTAAGAGAAGGCAATGTATTAAGGAGGAAATTAAGGGAAAAGTGTAAATACACAATCATTCAGGAAATTCCTAGTGTTCTCGTTCCCTAGATATTTTTGTAATAAAATAATGGATTACGAGTATGTGCCGCATGCACTTCTTTATCTTTTAACCGTTGACTTCTCAATAGATTATTCTGGTTTAGGGCGAAAAGAAGACTAAAAATCCGTATTAATAAACCAATCTTATGCGAGCCCGTTACAAGACACATCGAAATAAATGACTAATCATAGAAAACTGTTATTTCTGCCGTCTTAAGACGAGCTGCTCACTCAAGATCAATTTATTACAGCCCTAATGCCGCCAGTGTTTGCTTTAACATTGACCTTAAATATCAATTTGCATGCGATTCCGGGGCTACGGCCCGTTGGGGTCACGTCGCCGCAATGAGAAGATTGCCCATCCGCCCGCACGCACCCGCGCCGAAATAAAGTACCTAATGACGCACATTTCGCGTACTCACCGTCTTCCGCGAACACGACTAGTTACTACTAAGTAGTTGTATAAACAAAAACATTAGATAAGAGATAAATAGGCTGCCAGTGACATTTGCTCGAGGCGTGGGACCCCACGAGCTGTGGTTTTTGACGTGTCATCAAAGATATACAGCGGACGTAGCCAAGGTCCAAACGCTACTAACGTTTTTCTTTTCCATCACTCAAAATGTATGGGATGCCGGTTTACCACGTGGTTTATCGCTACGCACGAGAATGTCATTTCATAAATTTTGAGTGATAGAAAAGAAAAACTTATTAGCGTTTGCATCTTGTGTATATAGGGCCTCAGGTGAAACAGTTGAGGAAGCATTCCTCAACTGTTTTACTTTTAGGTGCAGTGGTAAAGTCAAACGCTTGCAGCAAATCTAACTAGGTAGTGTCCGTTTCGTCTTTTCAGGACAATAAGTTAGTACCCTCTGTCCATAATCGGGTTATAAACTATTCCGGTACCTCACGTCGCTCGGTTCAGGTGTGAAACCTTGAAGGAATAAATAATGGTAGGCCTTGAAAGATTCTTAGGAGTGATCTTGCCCCACCCCGATGATAAATTACAGCGTACGATCTTTCTGCTTTACATAGTATAAAACAAAGTCGCTTCCCGCCGTCTGCCCCTCCGTATGTACGCTTAGATCTTTCAAACTACGCAACATATTTTAAAAAAAACATGCGGTTTTCAGCAATAGATAGAGTGATTCATGAAGACGAGGAAGGTTGTATAATAAACCGAATACTTAGAAGATAAATTATTATGTTAATAGATATGTAAGTAAAGAATATACTACTTTTAGCAAATAAGCGCTCTCACTAGTTTATAAGTTATATGTTGCTGTGCCCTACAGGGTCCATAATGATCTCATAACTTTTAAGTTAATTTAAGTACCACCTATGTATACCTTATGGAATGCAATAAATAATTGAGTATTGAGTATTGAGTATTAAATTCTGGATTATGTACGGGTTTAACAAAAAACTGACATAAACCGAAGCGAAGCGAGGGCGGGTCGCTATAGTATACTTCGGAGCAAAGAAAACGAGCCACTTTTTATGGAAATTCAGTACTAAGTGGCTCGATTTCTTTGCTCCCAAGTGTATTAAGATAATTGATTATGTTGACACTTTTAACGTACATTTTCTGATAATGTTGAACAGTAGGACATAAGTGCGTCTCTGAATTTGGCAGAAACACTATCTTAAAATAATCTAGTCTCTTAATCCTGTTAAGGCTTCACAAGGCCAACAGACGAATAATTTGTGCATATAAAATATTATGCCAGGCCTACACACTCGCGCGAGTCGACGCTAGGCCGAGATACACTGCCGTCTTTAAATACGAGACGGAATGTAAAACTTTTATAATAACATCAATGTATCTCGGCCTCGCGTCGACTTGCGCGAGTGTGTAGACCTGGCATTACATAAACTATAAACTAGTTGTTTAATGTTGTTCTTTTTTAAAACAACGTAGTAGTTACTAAAAATACGTAAAATGTCAAAGTTGTGGTCGAACAAGTCTATTACCGGCGAATTTATTTCTGTTTTACCGAGTTTTTGACCGCAAGTTGTAATCGCTGTTACATACCAGCCAACTGGGCTTCTGTAAACTCTCATTATACATCACAATAGCCGCGCCGCCTTTGTTTGCGGTAACTACGATCCAATGAAACAAGTAAGTAATTATTAATTTATGCAATCATTTCATTCAGTAATGCGGCTTGGAACGGAAGAGCGAGATTACTTCTCGATAGTCGTCGGGCCGAGGGTCCGCCTCCTCAATGGGTTAACAGCATCCTCATCTGGAAAAGGAAAGCGAGTATTAAAAAGGGCTATGAACCTTCATTTTGATACAGTAAATATGTTTATATGACATTTACAATATTTTCATACAGTTTTTCAGATGATAAGAACTCAGGGTCCTTCACCTCTTTCCTCGTGTCTTGTCTTGAGCTCTTAAATCTGGCAGACGCATAGTACAAGTAGTAGTTGTTGTTTGAGATGACTAGACTTAGATTACTCTTGTTTGCAATGGTGGCAGGGCACGAGGAAGCCACATTGTTGTAGATAAGAGATCATGGAGGGTCATTGTATAAATGATTATTACCAGCAACTACCTATGAGCTGATGACTGGTCGATCGTCAACATAGTAGGTATTTTGTTGGAACACATTTCAGTATCAATGTACACGGCAACACTTTCTATTACTACTATTATCATGTTGACAGCCTTTATTATTAATTTAGACGGTATGACACAATCAGAGATCCTGAGCCGATCCTGAGAATGAATCCAGACCAGTCTCGGCTTTTCCTGACTAAAGTGACATCACACACATGAGTAACGCGCGACAATAAGCGTAGTTTCATAAAGTGAAGTGATGACCGTAGGGTCGGCAACGCAAGTAGCCGCAGGACTGCGATCCCGAGCCTCAGCCGCGCAGGCGGCACGCCACAAGTTCTCCGCCGCAACTGACGGACGCACGCCCATTCGCCCTCCGAAACAGTGGATTCTGAATAAGTACCGACTTAAATCAAACAATCACGCGCACAGTTTCAAAGTTAGTTCTGGCTTAGTTCCGAGGCATGATAACAAGTAGAAACTGGAGAAACTCGAAAGGAACCTCGTTCCGGTTTCCATCACATTGCCGCGGAACAATTATGCCCTGGTAAGTACTGTAATACCATCTAATGCTCCGGCTTATCAATGTTTTCGTGACGCTTGTTAAGTCAAGCAAATAAAATGTTTCAATGCCTTCACGTGTTAAGTAGGTAGGTACTCCGACAACTATGTAATATCGTTCGCTCGTGCTTCGCTGCACCGACTGTGTTTCAGCAACGGACATTCCGGAGCGAGGTCTCATCACGTCCACTTAGTTTCATCGATTCTTGCTTAAAATACTACTCTATAAATACATATAGGTTTGGCGAACGTGTGCGAATGACTCGGTCACGATATCGGCTTATGTTATGAGACGGTATTTTTTGAGCTGATGTCCTCAAGGCTCGACCTCATGACCTCATGGCCACTCCAGTCTTATTTCTTGCGTCACGTGTTAGTTTTCTTATCTGTGACTGTTTGATTAGTTCTAATATCCATACTATATAAGTACCTACTATTTAATATTCTGTATACATACAAATACGTAACATTTTCACGTCTAAACTAAAATTTGGTAAGTATGTCGATATTTTAAACCTCGAGGAAGGACATAGAGTACTTTTTATCCACGATTAACGATCTGTACGCGGATGGAGTCAGGGGCAACAGTTACCAATATAAAAACCTCTCGATAATAATGAAAAAGTCCCTACTAAAACAGACAAAACTTGATCCAGTTTTCCATCTTACATACTAGAACATTAGAGTTTGCCTATTGGATGTAAGCCTTCTCTGCCCTGCTAAGACAAATGGCAGTATGTCAGACAAAATTCCTGTAGCAAATGCAACCTAATACTAACGATAGAGGATTAAATCTGCTTCGGCTACTGAATTTGAGATACTGCCTATTGGGCATTGAATTATGAGGGCAGTTCTTTGGTACGACGTATACTAGAATCGTCGAGAACATCATTCATATAAGCGGTAGGGTGATGGAACCAGTAATGAACAAGGACCAATGATGGACACTTGACTCCTATGTTACAGAAGATAAGGGTTATTCATTTGTTTTGAGACAATCAATTTGTAAACTTATGATCTTTGAATTTAAGAGTTAGGTGTCCATTATTGGTGACTTCAGCTAAAAGTGTCCAACATTGATGCCGTAACCCTATGCTCTTTTCGATGAAATAATTTCCATTCAACCCTATTTCGAGCCATATTTAACACACTGGAAACGGCACGGATAAGGATCACGAGGGAAGATATTTGATCACCTGTTACGACACGACGAGTACATACTTCATACATACATAAACTCACGCCTTCATTCCCAGAATGGGGTAGGCAGAGCTACATAATTCAGGACTCTTAAAACTTGTTGATTTTTTCCGTATGGTTGCCGGGTTAGAATAGTGCCACACCTTGTCTTCCCGTGGATGTCGTAAGAGGCGACTAAGGGCATAAAGGTTTGTAATGGAGTTAGGCGATGGGTTTGCAACCTGTCACTAATACACTGGTAAAAATCTTAGCCCAGAGCTCCCCATTTTTTGTCTCGTAGACCACTAAGCAATTTTTTCGGTTTTGGGTAGACCCCCAGCTTACCGAATATCAAGAGTCTTTTGCATGGATAAAATGGGAGGTCTAGCCGGCTAAAACTTAAAACTTGCTACAAATAAAATTTTGTGAGGAAAAATATTCTTTAGGTAAAAAAAAAAATTACACGCACAGAAAAGAAAAAAGGTAACGTAACAAGAAAGTATTACGTAAGTAAGTTAGTATACTATCTGTGTATGAATATGGATTATCCCATTAATGGAATGCCAAAATTAAAGTCAAGACCTGCTCAAATGGAATCCTCAATCGCGGACCCCCATTTTCATGTCATGGACCCCCATTTTTTTCCTCTCACATGAACCCCTTGCTGGTCGACGTGGACCCCTGAGGGTCGATATAGACCACTTTGGGGATCACAGATTATGCACTCAGAGTCAGTTAATGACAAATAGGGAAACTAGTTGTACAGTCAAGGAGTTTAATTGTTATGCCACTATGGAAAATGACAGCTTCAAACCACATCAAAGAAATTATGCCAAAATTAATGATACCTAAACGTTCTGCGACAGGGTTCCATAGTGGCATAACAATTAAAGTCCTTGACTGTAAGTAGGTACGTGTACAAAAACACGGGCATCCCTGGGTCGATACTTGATGATGGCGATGATAATGATGAGGTAAAAACATTAATAACTATGCGTATTGTTATTGTTATAAAGTTATAATACTTATTCTGCCCTGCTAAAACAAATGGCGGTATCACAGACAAAACTCCCGAAGCAAGGGCAACCTCATGACTAACGGAATAGGATTGAATCTGCTTTGGCTTTGAATTTGAGATAACTCCTTTTGTTTTATGAGGGCAGTATTATAACCGCTGGTCAGCCGTTGGTGAATATTAACCGTAACCGATGTACTCGCGCGCCTCGAATTGATTTAGATTGGAGATTTTTGCTGGTATTTAAATTGTATTGACATTTTTTAATTAAATAGTACGAGCCAGTTTTAGCAAAAACATACACTTCATTTAAAAACTTGTTAAAGTTAAGTAGAAAGAGTTGTCAAAATATAACCTATAACCTACGTAAACTGCTCACATAATGTATATTATGATTGGTAAATTGCATTGTATTAGTCGTAACCACGTCGTAACGAATGTACGAATGTACTGGCTCAAATGTTATTACCAACCGTAGATTACCAACCGTAGAATTCAAAGTCGACAGTACCACTATGAATTGAATGATTGACCTTGATTTAGCGCAAAATCTGGTTGTGCATTCGTCACAATCGAATTGCCGATTTATGTACAAAACACGTGTTTTTTTGCACCATCATAGGTAAGTATAATTTTTATATATTTTTTATATTTACTATTTATGAGTTCTTGTAGAAATTTTGATATTTGACACGTTTTAGGGGCAAAAATATACACACTAACAAACAATACTGCGAGCGATCACTTGTATATAGGAAAAACATCGATAATTGAGTTTATCGATATGACAGGTAGCGATCGATAACCCTACCTGTCATTTATTTTTGCCCCGTCTATCCCAGGTCTGGTTATATACTGCGGAACATCAACATCATCGTTGTGTCTGTGACACGCTAAAGGTACGCGAGGGTTTAAGTCAGCAAAACAAACAGTCGCCTGTAGTACACTCCCATTGCTATAAACTGAAGCGTAATCATAATACTGCATGAGTATTCTGCACTGGTATCAGTTAATTGCACTGTTGCAAGTTGCGGAATAAGCACCGTATTCGTGAGGCCCGTCGCTCATTCTACTCGTAGCGATAAGACAGCCTGAGTAATGCTAACAATGCCTTAGAATACTTAGGGAATATGAATTTTTTAAATCGCATTTCTCAACAAATAATGAAAATACCGTAAAAGACATCAACAAAAATTAAATTAAAATCGGCCAATAAATACGGATGATAGGGTGACGGCACCAATGATTGTCATTTTTAGCTGACAAGTACCAGTAATAGACACATCACTTTTAATTCAAATTTCATACGGTCCTAAATTGATTGTTGTGAAACAAATTAATAACCCTTATCTTTTGTTAAATAATAATCAAGTGTCCATCATAGGGTGCTTGTCCATTACTGGTTCATACACCCTACAAGCATTTTAAACTGCTAATTAGACGGCGATTAGACAGAGATCCGAGATGCACTGTGACGTCATGTAACAGGTCGGCCATATAAACTCCATGTTAAACTCTGTTTTGCTAGAAAGGGATAGGAACAAATCTTTATTAGCTTATATCTTGGTTATTTTTATAGCTATTCTAAAATGATATTTCTCAACTGTTGGATACATGAATCAGCTTTTATTGAAGCTGTTAAAAAAATGCCTGATACGTATTCCCTATTATAAAACAACAGCCCCCTCAACAACCTTAAAGACTAAATTTTTCGGTAATAAATATTTCCCAAAAAAAA
Source organism: Acleris cristana (assembly GCA_948252455.1). Taxonomy (NCBI): domain Eukaryota; kingdom Metazoa; phylum Arthropoda; class Insecta; order Lepidoptera; family Tortricidae; genus Acleris; species Acleris cristana. Next base: position 3,724,152 of record OX411788.1, read on the forward strand.
AACGCTGCACTTGTATGTAATGGCTGACAGAGTTGTGCCATAGTCATGTTAACTTTTTGTGTGTGTTTACGTTAAGTTTTCTAACTTTCAAAACCTTAGAATAATTTGAATAAAATTGATTAATTTCATTTTAAAAAAGGATAACTAGGTAAATTTAACATTTATAAATTGTATGACTATTAAAACTTTATTAACGCGTTTCGATACGAGCGCGCACGCAGGCACGCACTAGGGACAAACGGCGAAGGAGAAGACGCCTTTGCCCAAGTTTGGAATAACTGAACAGGAAAAAAAAAACATACCTCCTTATTTCAAATTAACTCTATGTTTATTTCAAAGTCTGTAAAAAAGAGTTCAACGGGCGCAGTTTTCATCGGAGAGTTTTTAACATTGTGGTTTCATTCGTTTTCATTATTTAATTGCTAGTTCTCTCAGTCGAACATTAATAGTACATTGTTGCTGAGGGTAGAAAGTACGTGATTTATGGATGAGTCATATAGAGCGGCGAAACGTAGTTGAGGCCCTCTAGTGTACAAGTTCATAGAATGTTTATGTAACTCCGAAAGGGCGCGATTATATTGCTATTCAGTGTTATTAATATGTCTACCACTGGGGTTTGAATTCGGTACCTAAGGATCTCGACCCTAATTCTATATAGGGCTGACGCTTGGCCACCGTCGCTCTTCCTGGCGACTCTTAAGTAGGTCGCTTAAAGCTAGAGCGTCAGTGGGTCGCGTCGCGTGTCAGGCAACTCTTGCGCAGGACACGCGAGGTACTTCCAAACAATCATCCCAGCCACTGGAAGACAGATCTTATCACTTCGCATTAAGGTACAGGCAGTAGTTTAACAATCATTGCCAGTGACACGCGTGTCCTGTGAAAATTACATACAATTTCTATTAGCTGGCACTGAACGGAAGCGATCGCCGAAATCGCGTCGCACGCCACAACAGGAACACTTGATACTGTCGTTATTGATAAATTGCTCCCGCGCCGGACTGCACCGATACCCGCTTAACGTTCAACGCCACGGACTACGATGCCTAGCTAATTTTGTTAGGAAAACATCAACGCTGGCGCTGAATGAGCTAATCCAACAATGTCACATTGTCACGCCAAAGATAGATCGCCGAAGCTTGCTTAAACATTTGCTATGACGCCCCTTTAAGAAGATATCCTTGGCAACTAGTTGGGAGTTACTGGCGCTACTGCGTATTTGTTTATATACGGACGGACATATAGAGGAAGGCATAAAACATGACATATCAGGCTATTACTTATTATTGGGAGCGCTTTGTTTCACTTAGTTATTTTTAGTGCGAATGTATTGTTATTCATAATCATCGCAATTGGGATTGTTCATATTTTTACAATTACTCTAATTTGAAAACCATTTCGAGGAATAGGGTATTAAAGCCGTTCTGCATTATTAAGTTTTTAAAATATATATCTATTTCGGATATTTCGACAAAAGTATATTTAATCTTTGTTTGACTTTCGCTTTCGGCTTGAAGCCCTCCTAGGTGTTTTATACGGGTAAGGCAAAAACCGCTTAAAATATTATATTTTAATAAAATATTACAATCACTTTTTATCATTAGATGTTATTTAATTATTGTTATTTAACAGAAAATGCCAACCTAAATTTAAAATAATTAAGTCATCTATAAAATGTCTGCTAAATTAATAAAGATATTAAAACAAAACTATTGGGACAAATACAAAATTAATGAAATTGGTCTCTTAAAATTACCTATTGTTTAAGTTTTTTTTTTGGTCTATCCCAATTTACTGAAATGGTTTTAATTTCAAGATTTTTGAAATATCCTTATTATTATATAGGTAGGTATGTACGAATTACGAGAAAAACGAGAAGACCATGCCAATTGAATTAATCTGTAGACACAACAAAATAACATTAATGAATCCACACATTTAATACATTATTTATGAACTTGTATTCTTTCCGTTTTTCTAAACTTGTCCATGAGTGTATCTACTACCTATAGCTACCTATAGTTTAGTTTATCCGGAAGTAGGAATTGCTTGGATGCAAACTTGTTCGACCCGATTAGTAGCAAAAAATATCGGGTTATTTAAAATCGACCTCAAGGTTGCATTTCAATCTTGTTTGTTTTTTAATCAGAGATCTGGTTCTGGCCACTGTGTCAAAGGAACGCGGCCGACAGCGAGGGGGGGGGGGGAATCCAATACTAGTTTACGGCGATCTTTTATAATTTTTAGTTTTTGTATTTCTTTGCACACAATTCCGCCTGATTAAGTATTTAATATAGTATAAATGGAATTAGGAAAAAAACGATGTAAGTAAAACAATCACAAACCTGGGGCTCTATTCTATTAGGTAAAATCATATTGCATTTATCGGCTGCCATGACTGTCAAGTACATAAGAGCTATCAAACCAGTGACAATACGATAACATCTCAAAAGTAATATGGATTTACGGAGTAGAATATAGAGCCCCTGCAGTCAACGATATTACAAATAGATATACTGTTGCTATGCCATTAACATTTGTTTAATTTACTGCTTAATGTCAATGTCGGAGGCAAGATTTGCGGGAACAATACTTGTATATAATTTTCCGCCTTACCAGTGTTTATTTCGAGAACACGTAGAGTCACATATACAAAGTAAGAAAGGAAGAATGTCAAACAACAACAAATGGACAGAGATATACGCAAAATAGTGTGTTGATGGGACTAAAACAAGCCATAATGACACGAGATATTTAGCCAGGCGAGCGAGCGAGCGTTAAACTTTATATCAAAAATTTTATATCAAATTTGATATGCTAAATAATATGTGGCGAATAGGTTGCCTGAAAAATTTCGGTCCGGTATATAATTAATTAAAATAATAAAAATTAACTTTGGCTTAAAAAATTATATTGCTTGTTTAATAGACAAATTACATACCAATCGAAAGTATGAAGCCTATATATAGAACTTGCAAACGTTAGGTTGACTATTTTATTCCCGTCAAACTATTGGATAGGCAGGTATAAACAGGTAAGTCGGTACTAATAATTTGCACCAAACCTAACGTTTATATATTCTATAGGCTTCATACTTTCTATTAGTATGTAATTTGTCTATTAAACAAGCATATGCAATTTTAAAAACAAGTTCATTTTTAATAAAAAAATATATTGTATAAGTACTGGACTGAAATTTTTCAGCCAACCTATTCGCCACATATTATTTAGCGTATCAAATTTGATATAAAATACTTTTGATCGAATAAGCAGCCCGGTGCAAATCGTCTCCTATTCGGATCTTAGACCAGAAGACTTTTCTGAGTCATGGGTGTTTTCTATGTATTAAGTATATATTTCTCTATATACGTATTTTTATCGTTGTCTACCCATTGTACAAGCCTTGTGCTTAGTTTAGGACTAGGTCAATTGGTGTGACATTCTCCCCTGTTTTTTTTATTATACTTAATTTTTTTAATGTTGGATCATCTCCGGTTAATAATCGTGAGTTTCACCCGTTTTTCCTTCATGAATACTTGGACATAGATTCAGATTTCAAACTATCACGTGAGCGTATGTACGAGTAGAATGGTTTTCTTTTCAGCTAAGTCAGTTATTTATGCCCTACTTGGCCCTGAATTTCTAAAACTGACCGTGTTATTTTCTTCGCCAGTTTTCTCACGTAGGTACTTTAGTCCCTTTATTCTAAAAGAATGGACCTGAACTAATTTTCAAGCAGTAATTAAGGAAACCTTCGGTTTTAAACACATTTTAAACCACATCATGCTCGAGTTACATAGCCGCGGTGAATTTGACAGATAGCAGACGTGACTAAGAAAATCAATTAACATTTGTTCCTCGTACTTTGTTATAATGAGCTATAAAAGAAACACATCAACCTCGGGTTTACACGTGTCAGTGTGAACAAATTAAGCTCTCCCAGGCACCGGGGGTCGATTTTAAATCTCATCCTGTGACTAAAACTCACCAAAATAATAATTGATTACTTATTGTCATTCGAGACTGAAATTCTTCAATTTTGTACGGTCGAACTCGAAAGTAGCTGAACATTTTAGTACCTTAAATTGTCGCAGCTATTGATATACCTACTAAATTGAAGATGAAACCACTCTCAGTTTAATACTTTATTGTGACAAGGTACTAAAATATACAGCTACTTATGTGTTCGACTGTAGGTACTGTATAAATTTTGTATTGGATTTACTTTAAAGATCATTCCGCGAATGATTTACTTATTCTAGGGATTGTTTGATTTACTTACGAGTATTTTCAGGGATTTATTGTATACCATAAAATGGTACCATATTATTAATTGTTATACTTAGTCATATTTCACCTGAGCTTACTTGAGCAAAACAAAAAGAAAAACATTATCAAATGGTAAAAAATAAGATTATTAGAAATACTGGTCTTATTTATTTATAACATAACTTTAAATTAAAAATACGATTTTAGGACCAATTCGTTGCATAAAAACATTTGTTTCTATACCGTTGGAGCTATCACATGACATTTTTATAGCCCCTTTCGATAAAACAGGTTTAGTCACTCTCTTATCATTAAATAGTAAACAAATAAAAATTAAAACGCACTTAACCGTTATTTATGATGCTTAAATTCGTATGTTTTTCATTTTGTTTTGACGCAATTTTAATTATAAAGTCGTGATATTAGGTTTACCTATCTACTCTGTACTTGTATTTTATATTTCACTTGTGTGTCAATCTGTCTGTCTGTCTCAGCCAATTTGCTTTGAATATTCTAAACCAATTAAGGTATGTCTGTGACCCAAACACGGATGTGTAACGTATACTAATTAATTTGAAATATGGGGGGGTCACTTTTAGGGGTAAATAGAATAATAAAAAAATACAAGCTGTACCGTGTTGCAGATCAAATGTAAGGGCTTGTCGTGAAGATTAATAATCCACCCCTTTATTTCCAAAACTATTACCCAAACAATTTGAAAAATAAAAAACCTACAGAATTATAGTTCTTTATTTCTATATTACAGCAAAACCTATAAGAAGTATAGAGTTCGCATCGTTTTGGTTCGTTTCGAGTCCAGTGAAAACTGAGACTAAGTACGCGAGTGCATACTTGTTCGTGTCAATTTATAGTGGATGTAATCGTTTTATACCTACTGGACCTTTTTCACGCAAGTTGATCTCGCACTTGGTGTTAATAGTGCTACGCATTTTAAATGCGCTTTGAAAAAAATTATAAAAGTTTCATCTTAAACCCATTGTGACCGTGACTACATGCATCTAATAATCTAACTAATGTAAACCTCGCACGGGGTAACTAACGCACGACAGTATCACTGTTTTGTTTAATATTATCGTCGTTTACGCTAATAGAATGGGAAGCGACTGATACAACATTTATCTAACGGCTTACCCTCAACAAATCATATCATGGATAATTATTAATACACGTCTATTTAACGTTCACTCTCTCCGCACCCCGGAAACAGCGCCTTACTTACTTATAAATCTCATGTCAAACACAGGTGGTAGGATCTTGTGCAAGGTCCGTCGGGATAGCTCTACCGCCATCCTAAGGATCGGCCACACCGACGCGTAAAATACGGTGACGTTGCGTAAACATAAAAAACTAAAAACCGCCTTCAAAAATGCAAAAAATAACTTCTACTACTAGGTACTTAGTAGTAGGTACCTATCCTATTAGGTTAGTCTAACTGAAGTCGGCTTTTTGTTGAAAATATTGTGGTCGCCGACTTCAGTTAGACTAACCTAATAGGATAGGTACCTACTACTAAGTACCTAGTAGTAGAAGTTATTTTTTGCATTTTTGAAGGCGGTTTTTAGTTTTTTAAAACATTTATTTTATTTTACACTTTTTAGTGATCATAATAAGCTTATGTAGTCCCACTTCTTAGTTGATATATGAAACTTTAAGACATTTCAAGCTCGCCGCAAGCAACGCCGCGGGAAAATCATAGTCATTTTAAAACAATTAAATGTGCTTCGTTGTAGTCGCTCAACTATCTTAATCGAGATATCTTATCGCCACCCTTGAAATCGGTACCGTTGAGGAGTTCCGGTGGCCATCTGTGGTCTTCATCATCAGTTCCGCTTCACCAAGTGACACTTTCTGAATGCAAATGCTACGCTTGTTACTAAAAATACTAAAATTGCTATATGTTTGCATACAATATTTGAGGAGTTCCCTCAATTCCTCACTGATCCCTTCATCAGATTCAGATTTGCTGACAATGGGACCAACTAGAAAGTATACCCATTCGAACACCGAAAAAAAATTTCAAATCGGTCCAGTAGTCTTCGAGTAATCGGGGAACATACATAAAAAAAAAAAAAAAATATTCCGACGAATTGAGAACCTCCTCCTTTTTTTTGAAGTCGGTTAAAAAGAATGGGTCATTGTAATTACTTGGTGTCAATTTTGACGGACCGTTATTTTACGCACCGTTAAGTTCTGAGGGCCCTGCCAAGATGCATTGCGCTAACTAACGTTTCTATTCGTTTCATCTTTAAACCAATCGCGTCACTGATAGATCACGTGAGTTTTCGTATTACGTCATCTACCAGTGACGCGATTGGTTTAAAAACGAATCGAATAGAAACGTTAGTTAGCGCAATGCATCTTGGCAGGGCCCTGTGGTGTGGTCGCTCCCTTATCCTTTAGCCTACCGTCCGCCAAGCAGCAGTGTTGCATTGCATTGTTGTGTTCTGGAGTGGAGATAAGACGACCGGTAAAATTGCTAGCATAGAGACCTTCCATCTTAGTCCTCAGGGTTGGCAACGCATTTGTGGTCTTAGGATTGCAGTCTTTAGATTGTGTATTGAGAATGTCTTGTCACTGATCACAGTTACCATCAGGTGGCCTGTGTGTTCGTGTGCATTCCACGAAATTATAAACACGTTCTCTCTCTCCGCACCCCGGAAAAAGCGCCTTACTTTTGTACTTCGTCACAAATCTCTTGTCAAATACTAGTGTTTACGTGTTTTTACGTGTTATTTGCGTTCTGATCCTACTGTTGACTGACGCGAGGCGTTTATATAGGGTGTCTCGGAGCTCCTCCGTCCGCACTCTCTCGAGAGTGTTTCCTCGAGCAAGCTCTTAGTGTTAAGTTTTACAAATTTTGTTCATAGCCACCCCGGTGGCAGGAGCACCCCCGACCGGAGACAGCAAAGGAGCCCTATCGGTGAGTTAGTTCATTATCAAGTCTTGTCAAGATTTACAACGCTGAGATAGCGATTTTCGTAATTCAAGATTGCGTAACCGTCAACTTCATACATTTCAAGTCATCGAAAATAGAAACGTTAACAGCGTTTGTATCTTGGCTATATAGGCCTACAGGTAGAGTGTTGAGTGAGCCGCTAATTGGCTCTGCCTCGACTTGTCTATTAACACTGTCGACGCCGCTTATGTTGTGCGAGGTGTGCCAATCGCGTCATTATTCGAATTCGCCGGTTTAGCTACTAGTCACTTACACAAACAATACTTAAGGGATCCTTCACTGAGTAAACGCACTGCGTTCAATATAGCTTTGTGATTGGTCCTTTTGGACCGACCTTTTGTTTATGAGACGATTTGAACCACCCTGTGCGTTCGTGAGCACTGTGAGACCTTATAGTGACGTTTGTGAATACGGGTGTAAGACTGGTGAAGAGTTTCTCGGCGATTTTAGTCGTGATATACCTACAACATGTAGACTAGGTTTGATAGTTAGATTTTTTTTATGATGTTGACCAGGGGTACGCGTTTTTACGAGGGTAACTTTACATTATCCTAAAGTTCATAGCATAAAAAATGAATGGTAATTATTGTAAGTAAATAAAATATGACCCTATTTATCTACAGATCTGTATTTTTACAAAAAACAACACCGCGAAAACACTTTCGTTTTCATCGCTTGTTCTGCCTAAGTATGGTTTAGACATTTTTCTTAAAATATCGCCGCAGAGATCACCTCCATTGATAAGATAACTAAATCATCCATGTATATAGCTATAGATTGTACAGTATTTTGTATCTCGTATGCTCTATCATACTGCAGTATAATGTTGACGCGCCCAGTAGCCCGATTTGCTCTCATTATCTCAAAGCAAATATAATCTACCGGCAAACATCTTTCCATCTTATGTTCTTATAGCTAATCCCTTCGCCCTCACGTTTGCAAACGTGTGTGTAATCGTGTACATAAATATATGGTAATTCAGATTGATTCCTTTTTCGTCGTATTCCTGATTGGACATATTCTTGTTTCTGCACAATCCTGTTTGGACGTATTCCGTTTTCGGCATATTCTTGTGTACTAGGCAACAAACAGGGAAATACATACTTAAATTCATAGAAAACATCCAAAACTCATACCCGCGCTCATTACGCAAATATTTGCCCATACCGGGAATCGAACCCGGGACCACTAGCTTCGTAGGCACCTACCTAACTACCTAACCTAAGTATAGGCTAAGCAAGTCGTCAAGCATATTAAAACTAAATTCCCTTCACTGACTGGTACTTAGCAGGTTCTACTGTACTCTACATGTGTTCGTTGAACTAGCATTGTACTCGGTCATGATTGAGTGACGTCTGCTTCACGCGAGGTGATGATGATAGTGAAGTAGGCTAATATTATTTGATATTCAAAGTAGGTTCATAAACAAGCCTGCCGCTTTTGTTGACGTTCGCATTACTGTTCAATGACACGTCAGGTATATAATTAGTTATGAAAGCAATGTTGTTATAGTAAAAGCGTACGGTTATAAATAAAGGTAAAGGTTTCTGGTTTTTGTAGCGATAATTAAGAATCGCGACCTTTGGTTATTGCTAAGTTCGGTTCTGGCGGATATTTGTCACAGTTCAAGTAACTTCTCGCTTTGCTCGTCGTTGTACGTAACTCATGGATATTTTCGGTAGTCAACTAGCTATACTGACTCATTTCTTGGTTTCGCAAAAATCCAAGATTTAATCCCAATAATTGCCAAAAAGATTACAGACGATTGCGTATCCTTATAGCGAAAACTGTTTACTTCCTGAAAATAAAAACTATCTTTTGGTAACAAACATTAGTGCCCATCACACAGAGTTTACTTCTACCAGGATTGAACCCGCGACAGCTGGAAGAGTAGCTAGATTACCACCACTGCTCCACTAATACTGTCAAACACTGTGACTAATCGATTCACCTTAAAACCCACATTTTCTCACAGAGATCCTGCGTCGCGTTGCACAGAGAAAGTGCTCACTGCGTAGCTTTCTAATATCTAATTAACATCTAGAAATAGTTCCTGAACAACAAACAGCACTGACGAAATTCTAGACATACCTCTTTGTCAACAAATCTCTAAACTCATGGCTTTAATATAGTGAAGGGGAGGGATTTAGAAGTATTATTGTTGGTCTTCACAGGTAAATGCTTGAAAAGCATGCTTTATCAAATTTCTCCCAGTCACAATATTTCCACTTATAACTAGGTCGAAGGTTTAGGTTATATCAATTTTGCAGCAACCACCCATAAATAGGAGCTCCGCGAACGCGGATAGGTAGATTTCTGGAATGAGAAAAAATGTGACACGAAACAACGCATCAGGGGAAAAACACTGCTGTGAAAACTTAATTGGGGGAGAAAATGCGGATGGAAATTCTACTACTAAGAAATGACGATTTTATCGAATTGATCTAACGAATCCGCGTGCAAGGATGTTCAACGGATAGACAATGATATGTATTGCCAAAATACATACTACGTACACTCGAGAGTTTATCGCGACGATGTTATTTTTTTAAACAATTCTACGAGCTAGTTTGGCACCTTAATATAGGGATGACGACTAAATTCACATGCCATCACGTTATTGGTGAAACTGGACGAGCGATCAGTAACAAAAAACAAAAGCGTTGCACTTCTTACCGATAACTTGTTCATTTAGTACAAGATCAAGCCGCCAGGCCACTCGGGCCTTTTAGACGTAATTACAAAAAAATCGTATTAGCATATTAAATGACCATGTTTATTAAATTTCCTGATACAACCAGTTATGTTCAAACATGTAAATAAAGACTTAGTCTGATCACGGGTTTGTGTTTACTTTTTGGCCAGAGATAATTCTTCTTAATGTTAATTAGCCGATGATCGAGTCATCAACCTTTAATTATTCCATAATTGTTACTTAAAATGTGGGGTTTTTATTGTATTCTCAAACAGCTGATCAAATGTAATGCTGTAAATGATTTAAAATAAACTCCTCGTCGAATTTCCACCATTGTTTTCTTATTATACTGCTGTTGCGCAAGAGTTTAAATACAGACAAAAAAATAATTGTTTTATTGGATCAACCTACATCCATGCAAATATTATTAAAATTGCTGAATAAAACAGTTTCTAAATATGTAGTTTGGGGTCCAAAAATTATAAAAGACTAACCCCATGTATAGTAAGATTTTTTTAAATATCGGAATCTACTTGGGAGCTTCCCATGAGGAGAGATAACAGAATGACGTCTGGAACTATGGAACGTAGGTAACTGTCCACATTTGATTGAGAGTAGGGTTACCACCAAAACGCTAAGCTACAGGGTTTTCGAAAACCGACAAAATGTATAGGTTTAACTACACGATTTCGAAGAGTCATAATTACGAGTTGATAAAATTCCGAATTTTCATAATTCGGAATGCTGTTTTGGTATCGGTTATAACTTTTAAATCAAACCTAACCAAACCAACGTATACAAATTAAATTATGCTTTCAATCTAAAGTAGCTCCAGCATAACAAAGATTTCAGAAAAAAATATTCGGACAAATGAATATTCGGAAAAAAATATCGGAATTTTTGGATGTTCCCAAGCTGATGATGACAGAGCGAGTCGATAGAAAACAAAAACATTAGCATTTCCAGGCCTAAAGCACTCCTAACACTGCGAGGCTAGGCTCTGACGTCACCACAAAACCGGACCAGCCTTTGGTCCGACTGGCACGGATGGAGTAACAAGAGCTTCCCTGCTACACAGCCGTGAGCTTTGCTTTTAGGTAATTTTAGAACACCGACAAAGGGAGGGTTGTAATACTTAAGTTTAACGTGTCTGTGGATTAGTAGCTCTCAAAGGGACCTAAATGCGATTTTTTTAACGAAAGTTAGATTCGGGATGGTTCTAAGCTAGGTTTTTGAAAATCAGTTGGGCCGTTTAAGACATTTCAGCTGTGGAAGAACGGAGGGCTTATTGTCTAACGCACTCGCAATCGTAACCGGCTTCAAAATGGAGCAATTGTTTTCAGTTTGTATGCAGGCAAGCCTTCGATTTTCAAAATGAAAACGATCGTGATTGCGAGTGCGTTAGACAATAGCCCGTCAGGTCGCCATTACTTCGGGGGATTTTATCTATTAAACATTAATTGTTAAAAAAAAACCTGATGCCGTTTCATAAAGGTTTATTGACAAATTATAAAATCTTGTGTGAAATGATATCACTCATTCTGTAGTATTCATACTTACAATAGGTATGTACAAAGGCGAACTTATCCCTTACTTTAGTAGTCATGATCGTCACCTTTTTTTTTGGCTGCGTACTACCTAATCCCTATAGGACTTTTAAATAACAAATGTCAGCCCTAACCGGGCGAGACGGCTGCGCCTTCACCTTGGCAGACCGGTTGCGTTCACCGGGATATTCCATTCCAACCTTAAATTAATACTTATTGGAATGTTTTTTTTCGTGTCAGTCGTATTATATTTATCAAGTTGTCAAGTGACAGAATATTTTGTCATCAACTATAACATTGAACATGTTTAAAGATAGCGTTCAAAGTTAAGTATAAGATTCTGAAATGGCGTTTACGTTCGGTGCTTACTTTTTTCACGAGTAAAATATTTTAAAAAAACCGGTATCCATTAATAATTACATTGCACGCAGGTATTGACTTGTTAAACAGTTTTAAGAAGAGAATACTGAATACAGTTGATAATAAACCACTTACTTTTAGTAAATGAAAGTTATATCAAAAACTAATTTTAACTGTAGGTATAATAAAAGGTAACCCATCATTTTATCGAATTTCACTTCATCGATTGTATCATTTCATCGAATTTCATTTTGTCGAACGGTAGTTTCTGCTGAAACCAAGATGTTTTCAGGATATCTTAAACATTAATTAACTAGGTTAGGTTTGGTTAGAATTGTCAAAATCAAAAAGAAATAACTCATGCGGCGAGAATTGCCTTTCGATGAAATGAAAATTCTGCATAATAATACGTTCGTTGAAAAGTTTTTCGATAAAATAATAGGTACCCATAATAAAAAGTACTTAAATAAATATCTGGGGACAAACTAAGCTCTAGGCTCGTAGGTACTTTTTTTTAAATTTCCATCGACAGGCAAACAGGCAGATGACCCACACTTGATGGGAAGTGGTCACTATATATAAAACATCCAAGACTCAGGAACAAATACTCGCGCTCATCACACAAATATCTGCCCTTACCGGGATTTGAATCCGGGACCTCTAGCTTCGTAGGCAGGGTCACCACCAACTAAGCTAACATGTCGTCTACTTCGCCTGGGGCCCTGATATGGCTGCGTTTATCGCATGACAAAGCTTGGATAAGGCATCCGTCACCTTCTAACACGTAAATAAGTACGAGAGTGACGGATGCTTTATCCACATTTGACACGTGATATAGACCCAGCCATACTAGGATTACTTGGCCTGCTGAGGGAGATATAATTATCCTTTTTTCTTTGTAATAAGTAACGAGTCCTAGAAACAGTTCTTATTCAAATAAAATAACAAGAACCACCTACATTTGCTCTGGTTAAGTATCAAACATTCCCACGATAGATACAACCGTATCTTCTCAGAAGCGGCTATCGAGCTTGATCACAATGATCACCTATACATATTAATTACTCGGCCTTGCGTGATCTACTTGTTCACCTTATCACAGAGGCGTTGTCTCAGCCAGCCGTGCTCATGGGTCTGTTGAGGGTCGTGTCCGGACAATGGTCTGCAGATGACGCAACTCAAGTCACGGCAGGGAGGGGCCGCGTGAGAACCGGCCGCTGCAATAGGGCTGTAGCCAAGATGTAAACGCAACTTTTTTCTTTTCTATCACTCAAAATGTACGGGATGACAGTTGACCACGTGCTTTATCGCAACGCACGAGAATGTCATCGCATACATTTTGAGAGATAGAAAAGAAAACCGGCCAAGTGCAAGTCAGAATCGCGCACGAAGGGTTCCGTACCATTATCTATACAACACTAGCCAAAAATGGCAAAAAAAACACTTTTGTTGTATGCCCCTTTAAATATTTATTTTATTCTGTTTTTAGTATCTGTTGATATAGCGGCATCATCTGTGAAAATTTCAAGGGTCAAGAAATGTAGGGTCCCGTTTTTATCCTTTGGGTACGGAACCCTAAAAAACGTTAGTACCGTTTGCATCTGCCTCTGCTGATTGCCAGCCGAAATGTTTAGAAAGAGAAATAACTATCAAATAGAAAAAAACCGGTCAAGTGCGAGTTAGATTTACAAAACTAATATGGAATTCACGTCAAATTTCAAATATAGAATGTCGAACGGTCTATACAGATGTGTTACAACTAAATAATATGCAAGAGGTCATTTACGAGTACTCAAGTTTTTTACCTATACGGTAACCAACGTAAATTTAGGACCCATTAAAAAAAATGTGTGTGAGGTCGTCAATGTCATTATTAGAGATGCCAAGTCATTTGTAACTTAAAGGAAACTCAACCTTATTGCTGTAAAATGTCAGATTGACTTTGGATCTAAGGTGGGTGACAAATTTAAGTCTTTGACTGTACGTAAGTTATAAAGAATAATGTACAGTCAGCTTCAAAGATAAAGACACAGTGAAACTTTCAAAAATATGTAAACACGACTCTGCTGCGAGGGAATAAGGGTGTATATATATTTCTGAAACCTTGTTAACGTATATATATTTATGACGCTGACCGTACACTCAAAGGCATTACCTAATATCTATACGGCCATTCGCGCCAAATATAGTAGGTATACATAGACCTTATTATTATTAGTGTCGTAGGGGGTATAGATATTTTTGACGCCTTGGGAACGTATAATATACGTTCCCAAGGCGTCAATACATATTATGTATTTATCACTTTGACTGTACCTATGACAATGACGCTATCGTGTGTTTTGGCGACGTGCGATGTTGACAACCTGTGGCGGACTGAGCAAACACGGGAGACCTTGTCTTTGCGAATTAGAGGAGCATCGACACACGAATTCAACGTAAAACCGCACGAAACTTCCACATTTACCGCCGGGTTGTGATATTGTAAAGCCCGGTTTTTTTCGATCTCTCAAGGCTAAGCGTTTTATGTTAACACGTTATTGTACAAACAAAGAAAAATAACAATTGCTTATACACAAGTCGAAAGTATACTAGAGACGTACAAGTGCAAACTTATGCCTTTAAGGGATTTATTCTAGTTGAGCTGATTGAATCGCATCCGAGAAAAACGCCTGAGATTTTTATCCTAAACTAGCTTTTGCCCGCGACTCCGTCCGCGTAGAAATCGTTTATCGCTGCTCCCTCGGGATCTGTCTAATTTTCCGGGATAAAAAGTAGCCTTTGTCCTTCCCCGGGACTCAAGCTATCTCCGTACCAAATTTCTATACAACGTTAGCAAAGAACGGCAAAAAATCACGCTTGTTGTATGTGCAGGCGCGCCCCCCTTAAATATTTATTTTATTCTGTTTTTAGGGTTTGTTGTTATAGCGGCAACAGAAATACATCTTCTGTGAATTTCAAGTGTCTAGCTATCACGGTTCATAAGATACAGCCTGGTGACAGACAGACAGACGGACAGCGGAGTCTAAGTAATAGGGTCCCGTTTTTACCCTTTGGGTACGGAACCCTAAAAACCAATATTTTTTGCAATCCGAAAGCAAAGAGTACTTGCGGTATTTAATGGAATCCCCGCGCGATGTACCTAGGTAGGTACTCTTAAATATGATTTTTGAATGATTTTCCTTATTAAAGACGCAGGTGACTAGTGTCAATAACAGGTTTATAATCGATTAGGAAAGATAAGGAGATATACGAGGAGGAAATGCAAATGGCGTACCTATGTTTGAATAAGTACCTACCTTACTTAACTACTCATAACTTGAACTTTTGCCCACGACTTTGTTCGTGTAGAAATCGACACTCGAAATAATACTTAATATAAAAAAGTAGTTTATATTACTTTACAACTCCAAGTAGGTACGCAAAACACAATTTTACTTTTGAAATTAAACTCATTATAGACTAAACATAATTAAAATGGCATAGGAAACGCACAGGAAACTTACTTTTATTTTCTAAAACAATAAATACTGCATTACGAGAGTGACGGATGCTCTATCCACATTTTGTCATGCGATAAACGCAACTAGGTATACTATATAGGCCCGCAGGTACCAAGTTTATCATAAACCCAGGCCTCTTTTCAACACGGTAAAAACAATATCGTTTTTGATCTGTTATCGTATTGTCACCGTTTTGATAGCTCTTATTAACTTGACAGTAATGGCGTCTGACGTCATAACAATACCATAACAGGTCAACTACGATGTCGTTTTTACCGTCGGGAATAGAGGCGCTGAAGTGTTGATCCTTGGACAATGATTGCCTTTTTTTTTATATCGTCACGATCTAGATGTAATCGAGTCCAGCCGGAAAATAAATTTTTCGCTGAAAGGAAAAGAGCAGAATAACCTAGACATAATTCATTAGTGAATTGCGAAAGACAATTGCGTCAATAGCCATCGATCTGGACTACTTATTATAAATAATATTATCATTCAACCAATGTCAAACATTTCTTTAAGCTTTTTATTGTATTGTAAATGTTACTATTCTATATTTTTTTGTAGATTTATATCAATGAATTGTGCAAATACATTGAATGTTAATTAATCATTTTAAACATATTGATTTCCCGAATAAATCGTTTGTCAAAACGCCGATTGATGAATTACACATAACAATTCTTTGTTTGGATCAAATAATATAGAGGCATATTTATATTATTTTATTTATTTCAAATATATGCACATTCACATTATTTTGTGTCCGGTTTGGGAGCGGACTCTGCGGCAACTCCAGCGCTGCGGGAACACCATTTACCACACTTTACATTGCCAATAATAAATGAATATGTTAAATAAAGTAAAGTATAGTTTGTCAAATAAAGTTTTATAAAATGATGTTTTTGGTAGTAAATAATTAGCCAAACGGTGTTGTTTAAAATTAATATTTGAGGAATATTTACACCGGGTAGGCTGTCGTTTTCGAGAGACAAGGGAAATCGACTTGCTGAGCTGATCCTGTAGGTAGTATAATAAATACTTCATAAAAAATACTAGATATTATTAAAGTCTATTAAAATTATTAAAAGGGTCCTCTGTAATTTATAATTTTATATTCTGTAATTTATTTTTCTTTATTATAATTGGTTGTTTAAGTGCCTATTCATTAATTGTGCCCTAAGGTCGAAAAGTTGGATTTCTATTAGAGCCCCATGCCTTGAAAATATACATCAAAAATGTATGCTCTACCATTTTAACAGCTATAATACCTACAGCCTATAATACAAGCCTAGCGCTTAGTTTGGACTGGATCAATTTAAATTTACAAACTAGTATGACCTGTCAAAATTGCGGAAGTAAGGCTCTACATGGCTAGCGCCAGGCGAGCGACGACGCGACAGCATGGCCGCGCTGACCCCCAGAACTTGACATTTCTCTGATAAGCAGAGGCTGGAATTTACGTAGCACTTTTGAACAATAACAGTGATTTCCTTTTCATCGAATATTAATGTATATCGATAAATTAAAACTCTAGATTGTTAGCAGCTTATCGTGACACATATGTGTTTTCAATTAATCGATTGACATTTGATTATTATAGACATGTTGAGTTTTATAGACATACTACCTTCAGCCCGCAACTTTACATACTTTCACATTACGTTACGGGAATAGTGGTTTCGGGATAAAATGTGTGTTAACTATGTGTTAGTTTTGGGTATCGGCTATATCTATTCCAAATTTCATCCAAATTCTGCTGCTGCTTTAGCGTTAAGGAGTAACAAACATCATACACACAAACTTTAGCATTTATAATATTTAATCATTAGCAAATCCTGTTGCACAATATTCGAAATGTTTCAAAATATGAAAGATTATATTGATAGACAACTAGACAGTTAAAAAAATGCCCGAAACTTATTTATGAAGAAGAAGATTCCGTTATATACCTACTTTACAAAAATTCAGACAGCGTGAGGTGATGTTTTTTATTTTTTATTATTTATGTGTCTAGGTATAAAACAAGTGTTATATTTGCACGGAACAGGTGGAGAAATAAAAATATCGATAGATTCGGAAATCGATAAATGAGAAGTCACTGTCATTCTACAAAAGTACTACGAAAATTCCGGTCTCTGCTGATAATGATAAGTTTATGCCGCGCCCTTCGAAGGCATCAGCTGACACGGTTCATGTTCACCTTCGAACGGATTAAAAAATAATTGAAACTGTTATTATTATGTCACGGATTTGGTTATATATGAGCCGTCTTACAAAAACTTTGCTGGCAGCGTCGAATGAATTTCATTTTCTTGATTATTGAAGTGGTATTCGATCGAAAATTTAAAATGTTATCTACTTAACGCTTTAAGGAAATCCGTCAAGGTTGGCATTCTATAAAAATAGCAAAATGTTACTTTTAAATTGCCTGATGAAGAATTATCATACTGCATAAAGTGGTTTTTAAGACATTTGACCGGGTTCGATACTTTACGTACGACTGAGTTAAAAACATCGCCAATTTTTTAATTTAACTTATAAATTGACGATATATGGCTCGTTTAAGTAGACCTATTTAGAAAAGTTACTGTGACTTATATATATTTATCATAAATTTCTGGCAACCAGCGGGCCGATTATGGTCGTGTTTATCGACGTAGATAATCGTAGATAACACATCTGTCACTTTCTGACCAGTAGTAAGTGCGAGAGTGACGGAAGCTTTATCCACCGCGATAAAGGCGACCATAATACGGGCCCTGCTTCTATACAAATATACCTTGAGAGGATAGTGAAGCTAAAAAATTCTATACAAAATGCGGTAAGTGACGTTTTATTCGCCTTAAACCTAGTCCGATTTAATCGAATTTTGAATACGATGTATTTATTATAGATAACTAGGTTTGCACGTTACTGTTTTTTTACATTACAATAAATTATTAAGGAAAACATACAAACCTAGTATTTCATAATAACTAGAACATATTCAAAAATCGTGGAAATCAGACTTGATTTAGGTGGTGAAAAAGTTGAAAACGTAGCTACATTTGTACGTTTTTTTTTGCTAGTTATACTATATAATCAAAATCCTTTAAAAAAAAGCGTTGAGAGCGGAGGCGGTGGCGGCGGGGTGCGGCGCGCTCCTATACGAAAACCGCCCTTGCGCCTCGCCACGCTTTTTAGTAAGTATGGGAACGCGCCGCACCGCGCCGCCTCCGCCCTCAATGCGTTTGCAGCTTTATTATTTCGGATTTATGACTTCCCCATGCTATTATATTTGCTCACCCTCTATAATTTAAACACTAACACGTGACGGAATGATTAATTCAAATTGATTGGCGCGGTGATTATCATACCAGTTATTATTTACATACGTACTTACCACTTGCGGTCGAAATATTAACAGGAGGTAACCGCTGCCATAATTGTATAGTTTACTTCGTACCTACGTAAGACTACAAAATGTAAGCTGTAAAAACCCAAAGAATATTTCATATCTTTGTTTATAAAGTGTGTAAAAAATCAATGAAGAAGAAGTACCTTAAATCTTAGAGATAGCTCGTTTTACTTGCTGCCGCACTCAGAGACGTCAATTAAATTGAATGCTTGATTAAAGTAGTTGCTGTCACTTACTTTGCTATAGCAATAAAATTATACAACACGTCACTAAACAAGCGTTAAATTTAATTGACGTCTCTGAGTGCGGCAATCAAAGTAACATTTATTTTATGAATTACTTCATTCACAGTTTTTTTGGAAGACTTACCTCAGCCGGGATTTGGACCAACTAAAAATGCACAAACTAAACACTTAGTTAGTACTGAGGCCCTACTTTGTAAATCGAAATTCGAAGTTACGTTAGCTCCATCCCTTTCTCACGATTTAGTCTCGAATGACTAGTGACAGAGATGGAGCTAACGTAACTTCGAACTTTGATCTTCAAAGTAGGCCCTCTGTATTTTTCTATACTAGGTAATCGATAGGATCAATATAATCTTATCGATTAGTACTTATAGTAAAATAGCGATTTTTTAATTTTTTGCACTTTTATTTTGTTTGATTCCCGGCTCAGGTAAGTTTAAAAAAAAAAACTGAATACAGGTATTAAGTACTATTATTTTCTGGAGTCATATGAAAGAAAAGGACAGAACTAAAATTTACTCTACGGATAGCTATATCTGGGGATTGAAAAATCAGCCCTTAGTGTAGATTTTCAAGTTCGCCAAAGTACCCGGAGAATTAATCTAGCTTTACATAATTTTTCACCATATTTCCTGGTACTTGAGCAATGCAGTTTACCGGTAAACCTTCTCATTAAGGGTTGGTCAACACTAGTAATTCATAAACAAAACCGGTACCTTAACATTATAATAATAATAATAATAAAATCATTTATTTCGGACTCTGGGTCCATATTTAGTTAGTTATAATAATCTTAGAAAACTAGTGTTAGTAGGTACATGAGGATTATACAACCGAAAAAAAAAACATGAAAACCTACTTATAACACATAAGCAACGTGACGAGATGTACTGTCAATATGCTATGTTCCTAAATCGTATGACTCGCTGTAACAATGTCATAGATTTGTATGTTTCTAGAAGTTTAATGTTAATAATTTTATAATTTCACATATAATTTCTAATCAGGATCTGAATCGGAACAAATAGGTACATTAAATTGATTATTGATGCCAAACAACACGAGTTTACCTACCTCCAACATTTTGAAGTTTTTTTTTATTAAAAGTTAAAACTAGTTATTTAACATATTACCGATTTTCTGTGACCCAGGTCGGTTATTTACCAGATTTTAAATTCAACGGATATTGTTTTACTTGATTGTGTAACGTAAATAGAAATACCTACAAATGAATTGTAAAAGGGAATCTGTAAGTACCTAGTTAAAAAAAATATACTTACTGAATGAATGGTCCAATTAAATCACAAAACTTACAGGGGCCCTATGCTCCTCGGTATACCATGTTGCTATTGACATGTTATTGTATTTTGGTAAAATTTTATAACATATCAAAGCAATATGGTTTTACCGAGTAGAATAGAGCCCTAAGAGAGTATACAGGGTGGAAAAAACGAACGCCACATGGACGGCAACTACCTTAAATATTGGAAATAGCAAATTCTACGCAAAGGAGACTTAATTTTATTTTTGAATAAAATAAACCCTGCCTTTATGGATTTTTGGAAATTCGTCTGCCTTAACCGGAAATCGAACTGCGGTCGAATATGACAAACTATAGAGTCGTGTTTTATGATACAAATCGAAAGGGTCATTGATAGTGATCATTTATATCTATGACACATACACCTTTAAACTAAAAAAGACCGTAAAAAGAGAACGTTTTTATTGTTTTATCATATTCGACCGGTTCGATTCCCGGTTAAGGCAGACGAATTTTCAAAAACCCATAGTGGCAAGTTTTTTTTTAACGTCTTTTTGCGTAGAATTTGCTATTTCCAATATTTAAGGTAGCTGCCGTCCATGTTGCGTTCGTTTTTTCCACCGTGTATATTTAGCTACATATCAAACAACATCGTATTTCGTCGGATAAGTTCGTATATAGCTTGCTTTCTTAATAAAACACGTAGTACTTATCGAAGAATAATGAAGTAGGCAGAGATAGCAAAATAAATACGAACTTTGGCGACCAAAACCGATTCCTATGTATATTACATTACATCTGTATGAACTTCGAAATACAAAATTAAAAGTGACTTTGTCCGTATAATATCGGGTGCAGAATGCTTATACAGTGTCGCTGACACGTCGTCTTTGTTATTGGCGAGCTGATAATAGCCAGTGGTTCGCGGAACTATAAAAACTAACAACCTCAAAATGAGTTAATTTAAAAAACAATAGTGTCCAAGGTGGGGGCTGGCGTCTGCAAAACATAGGTAAAACTAAACTGCGCGCGGTTTCAGGCCACACTCGCGTCGCCGCCTCCACGCCGCACGGCTCTATGCTCCATACCGCTCCAAACCATAAACAAGTCTTCGGTTTTTAAATTTAAAATTTAAAAAGTTTGAAAGTGAAGTTTTCGTCGGCCTACAGGACTATTCTGGCCCCCATGCGAGTGTTAAGGACTAAAAGTGAAATGATTTTCCACAGTGTTAGTTGACAAGGGTCTTGGTTTATGACAGAACCGTATTACTGAACATGCAAGCTTTTGGAACTTTGTGTTGAACATATTTCTGCTGTTTACTAAAGTTTTACGCTTAATAACTCAAATAACGTAACAAGGTAAGATGACATTTTAAGTTTATTAAAAACATTAATAAAAGGTTTTTTATTTAGTGATTACAAAAAAAATATTACTTATTTAAAGTATTTTATAGGTATAATTAACGCTTCGATTAAGATATCTTCTGAAACGAATTACCTTTTTTTAAAATTATTATTAAGACTGTATTAAGCACGAGTGTAATTCCTATGAGTAGCCGCACGCGCACGACATTAAGCAGTTTCTCTCGGTTTACGCGTTGCTTGGTAACTGACAACCAAACACACCCTTTCGACAAATATAATTGTTTTATAATTCAGACTTTTAGAGCAATAGCAACAGGCAAACTATAATCCTATCGAAGGATTAATTTTATTTTGAGACTATTTTTATTAATAAAACCGTAATGAGATATTTATTGAAAAACTACATAAAGTAATATATTACTTAACAATAATTGAAAATTAAAACTAAAATTAAACAAGACTAAATCTAAGCCTAAAGATATAAAAATAAACTAAAACATAAATCTAAGAATGGCCCCTGCGGCATTGTACCAAAGATGCTGGCAGCATTTTCTCGTTGAATGGCTAAACTAATTCGTTGAGCGAGGAAACTGCCAGCTCTTCAGTCACGAGGCAATCATAATTACTAATTAGATTTAGAATTTGCAGCTAAGCGATACATTTATTTCTGATAAGTTCTAAGCTTACGCCAGTATTTAATCGTAGTAATAAATGGCGGTTATAATATTCTAAATTAGGATTCAAATTCATAGATTTTTCAAGTTCATTTCAGTTAACTACTGTTTTAAAATATTCGGACAGATATATATTTTGGAAATTCGGAACACGTTGAGGATCGAAGCCGAAATCTCGACAATAAGTCGCTTCATAATTATGCTCTTATTCGATTCCAGCCCACTTTACCAGAACGTAAACTATTTTTTAAAGAGCTGTACAATCAACAACAAATTTAACTGTCCGTTAGTGAATCTTGTCACCTTACAATAAGGCTCACTATATAGTGGCCTGTTAACAGTGATACTGATGGTACACTGTACTTTGTGCGACCGGCTCATCCCGCTTGCAATGTAATGTTTTGCTTGCGCCTTGATAAGATGGATGACCGGATCCTGCGCAAGTGGTAATGACAAGGATACACAATTTAAATTTGGAACACCGTTGTTTTTGGCGTCTCAAGGGCACTGCGCGTTTGTTTTGCTTCTTGTCTTGGGCATAATATTGTTATTTGATTGAAAGTGTTATTTCTTTTTACAGTTATTTTTATATTTGTTTATAGAAGCACACTGTAGGTAGGTAGATACACAATAAACGCAATGGATTACAAAATAAAAAAATGTTTATCCTGGTTCGTTTTCATTTTTAAATGGCTCGGCTTGAATGTAGTAGCTTAATTATTTTTACTTTCTTTAAAGCAACATCTCAAGAATATATTCAATCTGTCAAGCTGCTTGAGCTGACCTTTATCGAATTTAAAACATATTTGACCTGACAACCTCATTCAACTGTTTTAATATAAAATTAACACCTGTGTGTGTTTTGAACTGTTTTTGCACACAGACAAGATAACTCCTTCCTTCCGCGCATCAATCAAGCTCATGCGCAAGGCGCAACAAGGTGCCTCCGTTACATAATGTTATATTATAGCGTCCTGAGTAATAAGAGCATTTCTGCAGTGTTAAAACCGACGCATAATGAACCTTCAATTATTATGCAAAAGGTCGCATATGCAATAATATATCTGTAACAAATTCGTTTTTCTTCGTAATAAAGGGCATTCATTATTGATAAATACGAAAACGGCGCGTGAGTAAACCATAATAGATCTTTAGTCGTTGTAAAAAGATCTATTATACGTGCCTTTTTATTATGGTACTGTAGTATACTTATTCTTACATGCACTTGTACACTCAACGTCAATATTGGAAGTGAGTAATGCTCAAAGTGACATGTGTCACTCGACGCATGACATGATGTTGCCTTTATCGTGATTTTAACTTGATATAATTATACAAGCTTAGGTGACTTTGTTTATCCTTGTCACTTGTCAGGTATGTGTCTTTTACCCGACTGCCTAAGAAATAGGATATACCTAGTTTTTAACCGACGAAAAAAAACGGAGGAGGTTCTCAAGTCGACGCGTATATTTTTTTTTTTTTATGTATGATCACGCATAACTTTTCATAGCGCGGTCCGATTTTAAAAATTCTTTTTTGGTTTGATACAGTATACTTCCGAGGTGGTCCCATTGTCACCAAATCTGAATCTGATGAAGGGATCCGTGAGGAATTGAGGGAACTCTTCGAATATTAAATGCATACATATAGCGATTTTAGTATTTTTAGTAAAAAATTCAGCATTTTCATTCAGAAAGTATCATTTGGTGAAGTGGAACTGATGATGAAGACCACAAATGGCTACTATGGCTACTATGTATGATCACGCATAACTTTTTACTGAGTTGTCTGATTTCAATAATTCTTTTTTTATTGGATAGAGTATACTTTGAAATTGCTCCCATTTAATTTGGAACT
Organism: Acleris cristana; assembly: GCA_948252455.1. NCBI lineage: Eukaryota > Metazoa > Arthropoda > Insecta > Lepidoptera > Tortricidae > Acleris > Acleris cristana. The sequence continues at coordinate 3,748,301 of OX411788.1, forward strand.
CCCCCCCCCTCCTTCAATGGTAGAAATATAGGGATTGATAGTTGAACCTATGAATTTTTATCTGTGAACCGATTATGTTCAAACTTAGCACACATATGTAATTCTAATGACACTACAACATGATGGAGACTTGATGTTGATCTGATAACTGAGACGGAAGACAGATGAAGGAAATCTTCAACGGATTACAGCAGCTACCTCGTGATTTCTCTTATTCATGCATCTCAATGAGAACTTTATACCTAACATATGTATGATGCACGGATTATGACTACCATCGAGGGTCTGATGATGGGGTTTGATGATGGAGTTGGAAGGCTGTCGAGGGAAGCCCTTATTTGTTCGGAAACTAAGGTATAAGGCTATACTTTGAAGTTGCTCCCATTTAATTTGGAACTCCCCCCCCTCCCTCCGTCAATGGTAGAAATATAGGGATTTTTAGTTGACCCCATGAATTTTTATCTGTGAACCGATTATGTTCAAACTTAGCACACATATGTAATTCTATTGACACTACATTATGACGGAGACTTGATGTTGATCTGATAACTGAGACGGAAGACAGATGAGGGAACTCTTCAACGGATTACAGCAGCTACCTCGTGATTTCTCTTATTCATGCATCTTAATGAGAACTCTATACCTAACTTAAGTATGATGCACGGACTATGACTACCATCGAGGGTCTGATGATGGAGTTGGAAGGCTGTCGAGGGAAGCCCTTATTTGTTCGGAAACTAAGGTATAAGGGTATACTTTGAAGTTGCTCCCATTTAATTTGGAACTCCCCCCCCCCCTCCGTCAATGGTAGAAATATAGGGATTGTTAGTTGACCCCATGAATTTTTATCTGTGAACCGATTATGTTCAAACTTAGCACACATATGTAATTCTATTGACACTACATTATGACGGAGACTTGATGTTGATCTGATAACCGAGACGGAAGACAGATGAGGGAACTCTTCAACGGATTACAGCAGCTACCTCGTGATTTCTCTTATTCATGCATCTTAATGAGAACTTTATACCTAACTTAAGTATGATGCACGGATTATGACTACCATCGAGGGTCTGATGATGGGGTTTGATGATGGAGTTGGAAGGCTGTCGAGGGAAGCCCTTATTTGTTTGGAAACTAAGGTTTTTAAATTATTAATCAGAGTGTAACAAACCTATTGCGACGTAATTATGTGTAGTGTGTAAACCTCTCAGTTTCTGCATTTCTGCTAAAGCTCGTTCATCGTGTGGTTTTTGTAATACCTACTTTATTTCGCTCTAACTCAGATACCTTCAAGTAGTTTAATTATACTAAGTGCAACATAAACCTGCCCCTTGGCAAAAAGTTAGTTTCTTTCCGAGGTCGATTACAGCTTTATCAAGTGTTATTCCCATGTTGTTGTTGTAGCTAACCCCATGTGTTTCTGTTTAGTCCACCAGAGTAAATCTCTTTAACCGAACAATTGTCCTCGCGTGTGATATCCATGGACTTGTTTCTCTAATAAGTCCATGGCGATTGTCTAAAACTCGATACTGGCGAAATACACCTTGTTAAAACAAGGAGTGAAAGCCACTAATTAAGAAAAAAAAAACACCATTGACGAGGCCCACAGGTATATCGATACCTTAAATTTCAATTCACGTAAAGCACAAATGGCTACTTTTCAGGAGAGCCAAAAAACTATTTTTACAAATTTAAAAAATTTATAACTTTTTTGTTTTAGCAAATATCTTTTACCTTTCTGAAGCGAATTTTCTTAAAACCACGAGATTTTTTTATTTTAATTGTCTTAGTTTGGTAAAACCTCCTAGTTTCCGAGATAGCATGTCGTATACGCCCTTGACCACAGCAAAAACGCTTTATACGTCCTTGCATATTTTGGTACAAAACTAGAAAATTGGACGTAAAGCTCTGTTTTTTATCATATGATGTCTATTTTTGTCGTAAATTACATATAAAAATGAGAATATTGTATGAAAAATTATTGATAGTGGTAAATAGTCTCTTTTATTTATATGTATTTCCACTACCAATAAATTGATAATTTAAAAAAGTAGTTATGAAATGTTTTCGATTTTTAAAACAACAAAAAAATACAATAAAAGGTCTCATTGTACTTAAAACTTTTATTTATTTTAGCTGTACAGAATGGCACTAAGATTAAGCAACAACAAACAGATAAACAGAAACAGTTACATTTATTTTATAATAAATAATGATAATATCAAGCCATTTGTTTAACAATAATCCTAAACTAACGTGAGACATGATTGAACACCATGTAAGGTCGGATCGAACCAGTCCGTCTTTTAATCGAGAGCTTTAACAGTTAATCCATTATATTTATTTTAACGTTTGATTTCTGTTTATTTCACTGTCAGCTGGTAAATGATTTATTTCCGCGTTATTTGGAGGCGGAGGCTTAGTCCCGTAAAATCACTATCTTATAAGGGTGTATAACGCATTGCATAACGTTGGCTTAAGTGTAAAGCACGATCTTGATACGAAGTTCATAATAATAAGGGGGTAAGTATAGCACTAAACTTGAAATAATTTGTACAAACTCATTTATACAATATAATTTGCCATTTGTTTAACAATAATCCTAAACTATAACAAATGTATGATAGCGTACCTGTTTATATCACTTTCAGCTGGTAACTGATGATTAGTTTCTGAGTCATTTGTTGGTGGTGTGACTTTGTAAAATAATACTAAATTAGGGTGTATAACGCATTGCATAACGTTGGCTTAGGTGTATAGCACAATATAAAGTTAATACCTACTAATAAGGGTCACATACGACATAATTAATCTTTCATTTTAAGTATATTAGTACTTAGTAGGCATAATTTACCAACTGAATCTAGTGGAAAACATTAATCAAAGAATTATTGATTGTCTGATATATAGTTCTTATTTGATAGTTACTTACCGCGTTGATCTGCGGTGGTTTAGAATTGCCTCAAGTTATCTTTTTCGAGCCACCAGCGAATCTACGATTTTATTGGCACTCATTTTTTCTAAATCACTTCTATTCATTATACCATGAACACTTCACTAAGTTTTGCAAGACATTAGGTAGGTACGAACACACTCACTCACATTACAAATCAATATTTTTCGACCACAACTATTCACTAACAATGCTCGCTCTGGTTTAAAGCCGGCACCGGCAACTTAATGTAAACAAGAAGCACGCGGCTTGCGCATAATACCTACAAATAATTGTTTCTCACTTATTCACTGATATGACCGGTGCGTAAGCAAGTGATAGCCATCGTCCGCATGCTCCGTCTCAAACAATAACAACGATCCACTAGTCAACTTTGTCAGCGTAAAGCACGTAAATTAAGAAGTATTAAAACATGATTACCGCGTAAAGCGCAAAATATATTTCTGTCTTTTTAAATTTGGGTATAAAGCCATTTGTAATTAATAACCAACTTACTTTGAATGTTGGTTTTGTAAGTTGTTGTTTACATCCATTGAAAATTTATCACAAGATAATTATGTTCTTTAAAGCCCTGGTTTTTTGGCAAAAGTAGATTGTACCCAAAAAAAAGTGTGCGCGTAAAGAACATTTTTGTGAAGATATTACAATTCTAATAATACAGATCGATAGAGAAAAAAAAACTGATCAAAGTGGCATCAAAAACTCAAAAACGTCATTTTGTGCTATACGCGAATTGAAATTTAAGGTATCGATATGTTATAGGTGATATGTTACCTCTAAGCATGACACGGGATTCGGTAGCTAATTTTAGCTCAGACCGCCACAGTTGTTCACATCTTTTGAAACAACATTATCGGGAGGTTTCGTCCCATAGGTAGCAACTTCACGAGACTCGTCTATGGAACGAATTGTATAGACACGGTTGTGTTTTGTAGCGAAACAATGAATAGTTAAATTAAGTAATCAAAGAATAAGTATCTAATCTATTAACAGAGAAAGAAACTGAAAATTTAAAAATAAAAACTTTTTAACAAAAAAATTAAACCGCCGAAAAAAGAAAACTGAAAAGCAAAAAATAAAACTTTTTAACAAAAAAATTAAACCGCCGAAAAAAGAAAACTGAAAAGCAAAAAATAAAACAGAGCCTTTTAAGTCTAACTAAGCTCCTACACTAATGTTAATACCTTAATAAATAATTTTGAGTCGGCGCCAAACAAACAAACAAGCATGGCAGGCACCGACTTCAAACCACTCAGGAGGTAGCACATACCATCACACACACACATCATTTTACTTTACGAAATAGTTAATTTGCTTGTTTGTTTGTTTGGCGCCGACTCAAAATTATTTATTAAGGTATTAACATTAGTGTAGGAGCTTAGTTAGACTTAAAAGGCTCTGTTTTATTTTTTGCTTTTCAGTTTTCTTTTTTCGGCGGTTTAATTTTTTTGTTAAAAAGTTTTTTGACCTGTATGTACGGTTCTTTGTTCCTTCGTAGAGGCTGATTGGACCGCCCGATTTCGACAAACGAGTGTCTGCCGTTACATTCGCGATGTCCAGTAAGATCACCTGGTAGGATCCCCTACCTATTAATTTTGTACGTGGGGGATCCTACCAGGTGATCTTACTGGACATGTTAGATTCGTCTTAGCGTTGCGAGTCACGGGCTCACGGGTACTTAAATTAAAGAAAATGGCGGGATGTACAGTATATAAAATAACATGAGTATTTAACAAACGAAGAGGTATATGTCAAATATGTAGTCGAGATTTTTAAACATTCCTTTTAGTAAGGGCCAGAGAGTAAAATATTTTTTGTTGTGTGAAACAGACGAGCATACAAGCCACTTATTGTCTGACAGACTCTAGGGGTACCTATCTGAGAATAGATATTAGGGTAGAGAGTTTTATTTTATTTATTTGAATGATGATGATGATGATGACTCCTGAATTTATGAATGGAAGTTTTTATGCCAATTTCAGCTTTATATATCATAGATGTTGACCGCGACTCCGTCCGCGTAGAAAAATAAAACATAGCCTATTTTCATCAAGGTAATGTAGGATTCTAATGGTGAAAGAATTTTTTAAATCGGTTCCGTAGTTTCGGAGCCTATTCAATGCAAACAAACAAACAATCAAATCTTTCCAGTTTCATAATATTAGTGTCGATATCTGAAAATGGCGCATTAGGTTTGAATTTAAAAGAAAAAAACAGAAGTTATATTATAAATACAAATTTAGCTAAGGAACCATTAGATTAGATACTATAATGTTTTATTTTTTTGTTTGTGTATTAACGTATTTTGTAGTACATAATAGTTTTGTGGTTAGGTTGGTATGGGGAAGTAGTTTTTAATTAATCAATAATCATCATATGTGACGCATGCCGTGCAATTTTATCAAACGAGTAAAAGCGAGAATGTGCTAAATTTGATCATCGATCATTGACATTAAGTGATTGATCTAAAGTTTACACTTTGGTTGTTTTAATTATGATGCAATTGCACCGCTGTGAGCGTTTTATATAGACATATGCAGTAATATTTACGATAATAATAAATCATTTTTTTTGGCACGATTTAATAACATTACCCTATATGCAGAATAATTATATGAAAATTAAAGTCGTCCCCCTTTTAACTTGGCGAGCGAGACGTTAATTTTGCGTCTTGTCAAAAAAGACGCCACACACCGCAGCGCCGCACGCCAAGGGGTTAGTCTACAAGCGGACCAAGCTCGTAGCGTGTGGCGGAACCCGACGATTTTTTAACCCATAATTGCCAATCGTCCTCAACCGCACTATGCCGCGATGCCGACGCTTCTTCAAGCTTGACACAGATTGGCGTCGTATTAAGCTAAATGTGACGCCGAATCGGCGTCAGCGACACCTAGCTAAAGCTAAATGTGACGTAAATTAGCGTCACCGGCATACAACTTCGAATTTTAATAAAAACATTCTTTTTGTAAATCGTCTGCAGCCAGTAGTTTTGAAGGCTACATAAAGATGCAATTTCAAAAAACGGTATTTATTTACGAAACCATTACATGGAATCGTTAGTTTAAAATCTGACGTCGATCAGCGTCCACGGCATTGAGTTGGGGTAAAGAATTACGCCTATCAGCGTAATCGGCAACAATTGGGTTTACTCATTTATGAAAACTGGAGTCCGCTACTTTGTGACGGGATTTTGTGCCCAAAAGTAGCCAGTAGTGAGCACTGTCACAGTTGACACTTAATACCCAATTTAAATGTCATTAGGAGGTCCATGCCCGTGTAATGTAGTAATAATATGTATATCTATATCTCCGATCATGTATGTTCAGTGATCCGTATCAGGGACTAAAACCAGGTCACGGTTACATGGTCTGAATGAATTCAATGAGTTTTGGAAACCCCTGAATAACCGCTCTGACGAACTGCCTCGGGCGCATTGACAAGACTATTGTCTAAATAATAAAAGAATTAGTTAACGGTTAAAGGAGGGTTAAACGTTATATTAACAATGGTTGTTTTTAGTCTTCAAAAAGGTTATTTTTTTCTTACTGTCAATAATTATGGTGAAAAAAGTTTCAGGATACTTCTTAATGTGGTTATTTGGTTTCACTTGCTTCTACATATAATTCGATAGTCCTAAAAAAACAGATACCTACTATTTTAAATATATTAACGGTCGAAGTGTTTTGTAAGTGCTTTTAGAAACATGGCCAGTTATATTTGACAGTGGCTAAGTTACGTAATTTATTTATCATGTTTCATGTAGGTAACGAGAAAGTTTGTGAAAATGTTTGTGGTTCAGTTATTTGTTTTCACTTAGTTAGAACGTATCCTGTTATTACATAATATAATTTGCGTGTATTTAGATTATTTCCAATTCCAAAAATGTGAAAAGGTCCTGAGTACTCCTGAGCCATAAGCCATCAATCACCCGGGAGAAATTCTAAAATAGAAGTTTAAAAAAACACGGAAACAGACAGACAGAAATATCGACTAGGTTTTTCACTATTTACCTAAATTTATCATCTTAATCTATCTAAATGACAACACCGCAAAAAAAATGTTTTAATGCCAGTGGTTAATTAACTCACTATGTTAACGAGTTTTAAATGAATACTGCAGATTTATTGAAAGTTTTTACAACACAGATATTTTTAAAATCTCTAGATATTTCTGATTCAACTGAATTCGCGAGTCAGACTTAAATAAGTTTCAGAAAAAAAAGCGACAAATCTTTTTGACGACTGTATTTTTTTGCTTACCATCTTAGTCTTGAGTCTAACACTGCCGTACTCAGAGACGTCAATTTAATTTAATGCTTGATTAAAGTTGCTGCTGTCACTTTCTTTGCTACGGCAATAGTATAAGACTACACGTCACTTAACAAGCATTAAATTTAATTGACGTCTCTGAGTGCGGCAGTAAGTACCAATTTCACCACACGATGTTAACCACTTAACAGACGATTAGAGCGTTAACAGCTGTCAAAATGTATGTAACAACCGATTAACATTGATTAAATTTAACATCGTTTGGTGAAATTGGTACTAAGTCACACAGATAGAATACAATAAGTACATTATTTAGGCGGGATCTTAGATCATCTATAGGGTGACTCAAATCATACAAAATGACAAAATATCAGCAGATGTGCCAAACTGTAAATTCGCTGGAATCGCTCCGTTTAGCGTGTGCCTGCTAAACGTGTAACTAGCAACACCTGACAAACACAATGACAAAAAACATACTGAACCATATGATATTGAAATTATTTAGTTTATGAGTCAGCGTCAAGTGAGAACATTTAAATGAACCTTAAACCTTAAATCTTAAATCTTAAATTTTAATCCTAATCTGAACCAAATGTGTCATTTTCGATTCAATTATAGAATTTTAACCATTTACTACAGTCAACTACTGATCAAAGGGATCCCTCCCTCCCTTTTCAGAGTGGAATTGGCAACTTTATTCAATGTTTACCTACAAACTACTGCTTAATGTGGTGGTGACCTCTTGAAAATACCGTAGTTCCATAAGTCACCACGCTAACTTTTTGCCAAGCTAAATAACCTAAAATCGACGCAAGGACTGTCAATAACTGGGGTACAGCGCCTCTATTCTAGGCGCTAAAAACGATATCGTAGTTTGCCTGTTATGGTATTGTTATGGCGTCAGCCGCCATTACTGTCAAGAAAATAAGAGCTATCAAAATGTTGACAGTACGATAACAGGACAAAAACGATATTGTTTTTACCGTGTTGAATAGAGGCTCAGAGGGCTTATTGTCTAACGCATTCGCAATCGCAACCGGCTTCAAAGTGGAGCAATTGTTTTCATTTTGTATGCAGACAAGCCTTCGATCTTCAAAATGAAAACGATCGTGATTGCAAGTGCGTTAGACAATAAGCCCTCTGGTTATCGTATTGTCAACGCTATGATAGGTCTCACTAAATTGACAGTAATGGCGGCGCCAAAAACAATATGGTTTTACCCAGTAGAGTAAAGGCCCTGGGCCTCTATTCCCGGTGGTAAAAACCATATCGTATTTGACCTGTTACGGTATTGTTTTGACGTCTACCGCTACTGTCAAGTAAATAAGAGCTATCAAAACGTTGACAATACGATAACAGATCAAACACGATATGGTTTTTAGCGCCTAGAATACCGGCCCCGATTCTCCAATGGAGAGTCGAGTTCATAAATATGTGTACCCTTTAGTACCTTGTCACTTTAATCGCTGTTACAATTCATATATGGCAGTTTAAACATGACATTAAATAGACAAGGTACTAAAGTGTACATTATTATTTATGAACTCGACTGGAAAAAGCGTGACCTTTATTCGTAGCCGCAACTAACATTCAACTTTACACATATTATAATTACACATTATAAATAAACCATTTTAGGTATACTGGATAATAAAGTTAAGTGACAAATGGTTGAAAATAACAGGGTGCGCCGATTTTCCGTGCGACGCGATTAACCTTGGTGAACCTTCATTAACACGACAGTGCGAAACGAACATTCAAATCTAGATAAATAACAAAACAAAATATAAATGTTGGCGCATTCTTTACCTAAACTGCAATTAGTTCAGGGTATTGATTCTCTCAAAAGCAAATGTGAGCGATCGCAGGAGTGATGTGCAAGCGGCGAGTTTAAGTAGTTCCGTCGAAGCGAACAAAACACAATTCAGCGCGTGTATTCAATTTGGCAGCATGGCTTCTCGAACGTATAACGCTGCCTAATTGAGAATGCACGCGCTAATATGTGTTTTGTTCGCTCTAACGGGACTACTTAAACTCGCCGCTTGGACTTCACTCCTGCATTCGCTCACCTTTGCTTATGAGTTATGAGAGAATCACTACCCAGGTTTGACTTCTCTCTCACTCGCTTGTTATACGCTCTTATGCTAGTCCAACCGAATTTAACCGAACCCGTATTTAGAGTTCCCCGGACCAAAATGAACCCTTTTGGTGAGACTTCGGTGTCTGTCTGTCTGTATGTCTAAACTATAGAAGCTATCAACTTGAAATTTGGCATAGTTGAATAACTTGCTTGCCCGCATCGGTTTTTAGTAAAAACAATATGAAATTATTTATCTAAATAGTTGAAAAGAGGGCTAGAAGGGGGGTCAATCAGGGTGTCATATGAAAGGGCTTAATATGCAAATTTCAAAACTATTTTTTTATAATTTTCTGTGACGTACTTTTTTATTTGTAACCAAATATGTACAAAAATTACCGTTCCGCCCCTTATCCTGGAAGTATATGGATCAAAAAATTCTAAAAAAATCCTGATTAAAGATAATTATTTATATATTATTACGAAAAAAAAACTAAATAAAAAACTAAACCAAATATTAATCTTAATACATATATAAGAGCATCCGTGACAGAGTTCATATCATGGAGACTCGTATCCTCTTGACAGTATAGGCGACCGCAATATATGTTCGTATGTCGTGAACTCGTGAAAAAGCAATGTGGTTTCCAAAGCATGATGGGTTTAAACGAAGTAGAATAGGCACCCAAGTCCATGCCCATGCATAAGTACACATGATTGCACACGTATTTAATGCAGAGGGCCTTGCCAACAGGCACTACGCTAACTAGCGTTTCTATTCGTTTCGTTTTTAACCAATCGCGTCACTGGGAGATCACGTGACTTTTCGTATCACGTCATCTACCCTGAGGACCCTGCCAAGATGCACTACGCTAACTAGCGTTTCTATTCGATTCGTTTTTAAACCAATCGCGCCACTGGTAGATCACGTGACTCTTCGTATCACGTCATCTACCAGTGACGCGATTGGTTTAAACAGGAAAAGAATAGAAACGATAGTTAGCGTAGTGCATCTTGTCTGGGCCCTCAGTGACGCGATTGGTTTAAACACGAAACGGATAGAAACGCTAGTTAGCGTAGTGCATCTTGGCAGGGCCCTCTGATCTGTTTACTTTATAGTCCAGTCTGTAGGGGTTTCTGCTTTACCTAAGTTGGAGCATGGATTTTTGTTGATGGATGTTGTTAAAGCATGGGGTCCTCGTGCAAATCGAAGTTTTTGACCGACAAACTGTGCGCAATTTTGTCTTGTTTATACTTCCCATAGACACTTTTGTCGTAAAGCGGATTGTTGGGGAATTACAAAATTAACCAATTTTGGCACCTTTAATTCACGCCTAAGGTCGAAACTTGGATTTTTATTAGGTCCCCATGCCTTAACAATATCCACCAATATCTATGCTCCACCTTTTGTAAAGAAAAGGCCTTTTTAACTCCCTAGAGACTGGACTATTACCAAACGTTAACTGCACCAATGTTATGCAAGTGCATCTATTATGCTGTTTGTTGTGCGGGGCAGACCGCAGTAAATAATACAATTACTATTGAGGTGTGGTCAGTTCACAAAAAACCGCTAAACGGTATCCTATAACGATTGAAAATTGAATACACTTATGTATTCTTTGCGATTATAAAACACACTTGAATCCAATACTTGTTAAGGTCAAATCAATAGATACTATCCATATCCATACTATGATCTTCTAATTTATAAAATTCTCGTGTCACAGTGTTTGTATCAAAACTCCTCCGAAACGGCTTGACCGATTCCTATGATGTGTGTGTGTATATTCAGTATGTCTGAGAATAGGACCTAAAGTATATTTCATAAGGTTTGTATGAAAAATAATACACCCGGGCGGCGCCGGGCGCGGACAGTTAGTAATATTATAAATGTGAAAAAAACTTTGTCCGTTTGTTATGCATTCACTACGAAACCGCTCAACCGTTTTCGATGAAATTTGGTACCTACGGAGATACCTTGAACCCCGTGGAAGGGCATAAGGTACTTTTCCAGCAAGGGTAGGGTACCCTTCAAGCGGCAAGAAAACTATAGTTAGTTTATATTTAAATTTTGAGTTAATGTCATAAAGTAGAAATTGTTTTTTGACAGCAGCCGTTATACGGTTGCTTGCCACTCGAAGGCTTAAACGACTTTTATACCCAGACGAAGTCGTGGACAGAAGCTAGTTAGTTTAAAATAAATATAAGTCCTAAAATTTAATAGCAAGTATCCGACATAGTGATTAACATATACCAACATGTACTCGTACATCTTAAGTGCGTGATGCAGGCTCTGCCTGCAGATACTCCGATCTTAATCGCAGTGGCAATGCCAAGGACCATGGACGTAACGATATCCTGTACACTGCGTTACGGCTCATAACTAACGTTAATACACTGATAACTTGCGTTTAGCATAGTTTGATAATAACAGGTCACGCACATAACATATCTACTTAAGATAAATATGAGTAACTTCCAATCCCAGATTATCTCCATCTCAAGGCCGTATTAATTAACTAATCTTAAGTGAGCTGGCCGTTTCCAGATACGTCAAAGTAAATATCAAGCCGTAGAATTTGTTACTTCCTGTAGGTACCTCGAGCAGGAACAATACAATACAATACAATACAAATACTCTTTATTAAACTCCAGAAAAACAAAACACTGAACAGTACATTGTAATTTGTAACTATAGGTATACAACAAGCGGTCCTACTTAACTTTTTCCTTCTATCGAGTAAGTGACGTTAACGGAACGTCATGGAGAAAAAGGTTATGGCGATTGGAGCAGTGCTGGCATCCGTATTTATTATTAAAATTTACTAGCAAGTTGACATCGACGTTGACTTTCGTATCCTCGTCAGTCATCGAGTAGTAAAGCTGAAATATACCAGTCAGTATCAGTATGTCAGTCTGTTTTAGGGGATCATGCCACGTTTTCGAAAAGTACGGGCGATTCGAAAAAGTAGTGGCGTAGCTATATGAAGGCGGCCTTGCACTTTAAAGGGGCATCGCGAGAGCTCTCCTTGTGATTCGAGTGTCGAGAGGATTGTGTGCGAAGCGACGCTTAAATCATGTACTGTCAAAAAAAACATACAAATTTTAGTTAGAGATAGGCATATTCGCTTCCCAATCCTCTTAAAACCGAACGCCATGAACGTGATCTTGGGAATAGATAGGTACTACTAAAAGAACAGAGCCTAGCTGATGCGACTTCGCGCACGTCTAGATTAGTCCACACTTCACCACTGATTCGAAAACGTGACGTAGTTATACTCGTACCTACGTATGATTTAAATGAAACGTGACGTACGTATGATAATGTTCGTGCTAGAGTTACGGCCCTAGCTACTAAAGACTCAGACGCGTTGGATAAAAAAGTGAAGATTCAAAATTAGATATAGGATACATTAACCTCGGCAATCCCAATGTACTTATACCTGTCGGTAAAAAAGTAATGTAAGCGTAATCAGGTATTTCCGCTGCGTGATTTCGACAAGATGCGTACTTTGTGACAGGGTGAGAGGCGCGAGGCGATAATCGTTCTACAAAGTTGACAAAATTATGGTGCAATCATAGCAATACAAATGGCGAAACATTATCGAAAACTTTTAAATTATTTGGTCAATCGAGGGTGAGGAGAACGCTTTGTAGTACCCCATCACATTGCGTCAGTCGCTCGACCAGCATATTTGAATCTCCACTTTCGAGCCATTGCTTGGAGGCCAGAGGTTTAAAGTATGGTTGTCTCGATATCGAACACAGAGCTGGTGGGATGACGCGAGATGACGGCTACTTCCCGTCCATTGTTATCCACCATAAACCTCCGCACGCTTACTACTCGTACATTAGCATACTATTATTTAATCCGTTCCAACATGTGGGAGCGATAGTAAGCTGCTGTTTAGCAATAGAAATACAAACTGTTTTTCTACCGAACCCCGCTGACAGCCAGACGTACAGACGGACGGAAGGACATGGCGAAACTATAAGGGTTCCGTAGCCAACAAGGAAAACTAGACGGTTGAAAACAGTTTGTATTCCACTGCCACTATAAAAAAAATGGGGTCCCGTATCTACAAGAATGGTACGGAGCCGTTCATATGCGAGACCTACTCGCCCTTGGCAGGTTTTTTTATTTTGTGTATTTAAGTCGTCCCATAGAATGACGATGATAAGGCATGCACACCACTAGGACACAATGATAGTGAGTTGTTTTTTAAATACTCTTGTAGGTATGCTCTGTCGTCATCTTGGATAACATTTGTAAACAGCAAACGGAAAAACAAGGGGCAAAAACAGGCCAAGAAAGCAGGGCCTTTATTCTAGGCGGTAAAAACAACATCGTATTTGATCTGCGGGCCTAGTATTGCTGCGTCTATATCGCGTGTCAAATGTGTATAAAGCATCCGTCACTGTCGGACTTATTTACATGTCAGAAGGTGACGGATTCCTTATCCAAACTTTGTCACGCGATAAACGCAGCCATATTAGGGCATATTAGGGACGCTGGTATTCTGAGGGACCCTGATTAAAACTAACTTCAACTATTTGGAATGAAACTTCCAAAATGAATAACAATATTATGAATGTTAAACGTTAAAAAGCTTGACGATCATCAAGATGCGCAGGTACATCAGTTTTTATAGCTCGTGTTTAAGCTTTCATGGGCGGTAAAAGCTAATTTTATTATGACGATTTATTTCCAACCAATTTTAGTACTATGACGTATGTACTGTACTGAGAGTTAAATTGATTTTTTAGTACTTGCGCATAAAAGAATCACGGAGTAGTCTTAAAATAAAGATAAAAGTAACAGACATATATTTATGACTTATGACCTTTATTTACACTTCATTGCACAATATACCCATCCATGGTGTATTGCGCAGAAATGGTGCACAAATAGTGGAATTTACCACATTATTTATCATTTTTTTACTTTGATTTTTTTTTCAGAAAAAAGCAGATAAAACAGATATAGTACAGTACAGATGTAGATACCAGATATGTATTAGGTAGTTTAGTTTATTTTTTTGTTATTGTGTAATTTTAAGCTTAAGGTTTTTTTAAATAAATCAGTTGAACAAAATCGGCAATTTCTTCAGTTAAATACTAATAACTTGGTAGTATAAATACCATTAGGTAGCTGTACTATAAATTATATTTGATTAATTGGTCGAATTTTCAGACGCATGAGTCACTTGTTGCCTAACCAACTTGCATAACTTAACACGTTATCGGAAATCATTTGCTTTCGGCAACCAATTTTAAAAATATTATACCTTCTATGAACGCTTAAAAAGTTTTTTCCTATTTTTATCTCTCTTTCTTACACACTTTAAGAGTATAAAGTTCTCGCAATATTATGAAATCAATCTAGAAAGATATTGTTATCCTAGTAAAAAATTACTAAAAACTACAACCCCAAATATAATAATAGGGGGGTATATTATATCGCATTGAACAGTTGTTGCTATTAGCAATAAATAGTAAAAAATGTATGGTTCGGAACGAACATTGGAACGGCGCGTGGCGTTTCCCGAGGTCCGAACTTTACGTGTGCAGGCCGTTATTATGATTTTAGAGAATTTGATTTAGCCGTACCTAGTCGTATGTCGTACTTCGTCGTAAATAGGTACCTGTCCGCATATAAATATAAAACTATGAGCGCGAGGGTCAAGTTATGTCCGTTCGGAGAGATTATTTATAGTCAACGTAAGCAACGAGGTTTATAAAAGAACAACAGTTTGCTAGCGTATAATAAAATAACAGTCACAGTGAAGGGGAAATGTAATTTGAAGGTGGCCCACCAATGCTACATAGCAAAATGATAAACGAGTAACTAATGTGATTTATCAATTGCTCTGATATCCGGACAGCTTAGCCTTCCTCGTTCCTTCATTGCCATTTGTTGTCGCCTTACGGCATAAACACATTCGATACTGAGAACTTGATCCATTTTGTTTAAAAACGCCATTGGCACTTCGTGTATTAATGTATGTATGTAAACTCTTTATTGTCCTTAAACAATTACAAGACATGTTTGCATCACTATAGATAATGTACATAGGCGAAATAAATACCCATAGCTGGATAACAAAGAGTTTTATTGGGTGTATTTGCGAAATTAGAGAGTACACGCCCTAAAATCCATTATTTTGATATTTTGCAATGTATCTACTGCGATGCAATACATTGCAAAGTATCAAATAATAATATGGAGTGGGATATTTTTGATCCTTGGTTTAAAGTGTATATTGACGATATTATCAAATTTTGACCCAATCGCTACTTGATATGAATATTTGCCATTTTAAAATATTGAATTCTATCTATCACCGTCTCAAATTATTTTTCAACTGACAGTGAAAAGCCAAAAAAAGTGTTTCACTGTTACTGTTCTCGGCTAAGCCTATAAGTGGTGTCATATGATCCGTAAAGAATAATAAGTGTACAGTAAACCCACAATAGTAATAGTACTCGGCTCCATATCGCTGACACTCTCTGTGACATCTTTCAGTGTATTTAATATGCCATAGAGAGAGTGTGAAAGCTATATACAGTCGAGTACCTACTATTAATACTGTGGTTTTTCTGTAATAGCCTGGTAACCCATAAGTTTATGGAATTTCACTTCGTAGATTGTATCATTTAATTTTCATCGAATTTAATTTAATTGACTGCTATTTTCTGCTTAAACCAAGATGTTTTCAGGATGTCTTAATCATTAATTACGTAGGTTAGGTTAGGTTGGACTTGTGACAGCCAAAAAATTACTGATACGGCGAGAAATGCTTTTCGATGAATTGAATTCTGCGTAATGATACGTTCTTTGAAAGGTGTTTCGATAAAATAACTCGTAATTGACTTTATTTATTTATTGATCGTATAATTAACACTATATGTATAAGAAAGAATTACAAACCTCTAGCTAAGCGTCAGTCGGGTTTAGGATTTTAGCTTATAAATTATTGCTAAGCTCACATCGTGACACAAAAAAGTTAATACCTATAACCAGGTACCACGTACAAAACCTGTTGTTCTCAGATAAAGTATCAATCTGGTATCGCGGCATGCCTTGAATCCTCTTTCAATTTGGCTTAATTGTATCTTTTTATTGACTTCACCTCTATTTGTTAAAGTTACGTAATGTTACAAAAAATATTGCAAATAATTGTAATTGGCATATTCTTTTAAGATGACAACGCAGTATTATAATCATCATTTTGATTAACAAACATAATGTAAACAAACAAACCCATTGTTCATTCTTACTTATTGAATTTACCTAGTTGTATAAGGTTCCAGTTAATTTAAATAATGCAACAATTATAGAATATGTTATAAATTGTTTATTCGTATTGGAATGAATAGGTGTCAGAATTGACTTCTTATCGGCAAGGCACTATAAATAAATAATTTAACCGAAAAGTTAACCTTAAATTAAGTTAAATTATAAGCATAGAGGCATCTCGTCTTAGTCCTCAGGTTTACCAACGCATTTGCAGCCGCCTTACATTCGGCCTTACACTCGTAAGTTCTACTTACGTAAGTAGGGACGCAGTTATTTGTTAGAATTAGATAGAAATATTTTTTCTCATTCTAACAGATAGCCGTGTCCCTACTTACGTAAGTAAAACTTACGAGTGTAAGGCCGGCCTTTGGATTGCAGTCTCGTTTCTTAGGGCCCGTTGTTAGATCAGATCAGTACATAGTTAAGCATACCAAATGTGTCAGATTTTCCATACGATTTTTGAATTTTAACCATTACCTACTTAACTTCAGTTAACTACTGCTCAAACGACGGGCCCCTTAGGTTTTGAGTACGTAGTAGTAACTCAACAAATTGTTAAAATTCGAAAAAGGAATAGGAAATTTGACATATTTACTTGAGATTTAACCATTCGTTACGGTTTTTAACGATTAGTTAGTTTAACTACTGATCAAACAACAGACCCTTAGTGCCTAGAGTCTTAGATCTATTCTATTACAATCGTCATCAAGTAGCCTGTGTTCTCATTCGCATGCTATAAAAAATGGTATCACAAAGATTTTAATGTGGGAATACAATTTAATTGACATCATTTTGTAATTCCCAGTTTCTGAAGTAAATTATCTTGTATCTTGACGTCTCTGAGTGCGGCAGTTAGTTTTGTGAATTAAAGTTCGTTTAAGGAGATTCGTTTTTTGGAATGGGTTTAAACTCCGAAAAAACCCGTCCGGGAAACTCTGTTACGTGAAAAATCTTCCGTTTGAGGCAAACTCACCTACCTATCCAATTCCGTGGACTTAACTGACGCTGCTTAGATGCATAATATCGGTTTTTCCCTATTAGCATGAATGTGAAAATAATAAGTACCTATGACTTATTATCACATATATGTTATTCTTTTTGTCGTATGTCAAATACAGAGACAACAGGGTCTCTATTCCACACGGTAAAACCATATTGCCTCTGGCAGGTTATTGTATTGTCATCA
This sequence comes from Acleris cristana, assembly GCA_948252455.1. Taxonomy (NCBI): domain Eukaryota; kingdom Metazoa; phylum Arthropoda; class Insecta; order Lepidoptera; family Tortricidae; genus Acleris; species Acleris cristana. The sequence continues at coordinate 3,766,088 of OX411788.1, forward strand.
TTACGATGGCTCTTATTTACTTCACAGTAATGGCGGCCGAGATAAAAACAATGGGCCTATTCCATTTGGCCAAAATATTTTTGGTCAAATGTATAATTTCCCGGATATAAAACAAAAATAATACAAAATGCTTTTTGGGAAATGAATATTTGGGAGGCTTCCAAAAACAATACCGTAAAGTCATAACACTTCAAAATCAATATTGTTGAACCCAATAGAATAAATACCCAATTTTGATCTTTCCGATTTAAGACTCCTTCGTCATTCCCAATCGTTTCCGTCAGGTTAGTTGTCTGTATTGTCACCTTGTTTAATTTTAGCATTTTCTATTATTTTGTTGAATATGGTTCCACCATACTCATGAAGCCATATTTTAAGATTGGTTTGTGTTTGTTGCAGCCCAGTCGAGAGGCGTTGGAAGCGAGCCGGGAGCCAGTGAGAGATTGACCTGCCCGCGCCCCCGCCGACGTACCCCGCCGCCTGCCCGCATAGGATGGTAGAAAGTGACCCCGGGCTCAAACCTCACGGTAAGACCAGCAAATCATTCATTCATATGATGATCGATCTGACTCCAAGCTCAGTAACACCTGCACAATATCATTCGTTCGTTCGTGGGATGGTAGAAAGTGACCCCGGGCTCAAACCTCACGGTAAGACCAGCAAATCATTCATTCATATGATGATCGATCTGACTCCGAGCTCAGTAACACCTGAACAATATCATTCGTTCGTTCGTGGGATGGTAGAAACTGACCCCGGGCTTATACCTCACGGTAAGCCCAGCAAATCATTCATTCATTCATATGATGATCGATCTGACTCCGAGCTCAGTAACACCTGAACAATATCATTCGTTCGTTCGTGGGATGGTAGAAACTGACCCCGGGCTTATACCTCACGGTAAGCCCAGCAAATCATTCATTCATTCATATGATGATCGATCTGACTCCAAGCTCAGTAACACCTGACAATATCATTCGTTCGTTCGTGGGATGGTAGAAAGTGACCCCCGGCTCATACCTCACGGTAAGACCAGCAAATCATTCATTCATTCATATGATGATCGATCTGACTCCGAGCTCAGTAACACCTGCACAATATCATTCGTTCGTTCGTGGGATGGTAGAAACTGAAGCCGGGCTCAAACCTCACGGTGAGCCCAGCAAATCATTCATTCATATGATGATCGATCTGACTCCAAGCTCATTAACACCTGACAATATCATTCGTTCGTTCGTGGGATGGTAGAAACTTATCCCGAGCTCATACCTCACGGTAAGACCTCCAAGGTATTCATCCATAGGATGATCGAGTCTAACCCCGAGCTCGATGACACCTGCACAATACCATTCGTTTATACATGGGGTGGTAGAAACTGACCCCGGGCTCAAACGTCACGGTAAGACCTCCAAGGCATTCATTCATTCATAGGATGATCGAGTCTAACCCCGAGCTCGATGACACCTGCACGATACCATTCGTTTATTCATGGGGTGGTAGAAACTGACCCCGGGCTCAAACCTCACGGTAACACCTCCAAGGCATTCATTCATTCATAGGATGATCGAGTCTAACCCCGAGCTCGATGACACCTGCACAATATCATTCTTTCATTCATGGGATGGTCGAAATAGCCCCTGGGCTCAAATCTCACTGAGAGACCTCCAACATTTATTTTTTCGTAGGTTATTGAATTTTACCCCGAGCTTACTCCCTTATTCATAAACGCACCATAAATCTATTTTAGTTATCATTGTCTTTGTCCCTTTCTGTCAAATTCAAAATGTCATGACAGTTAAGAACAGATATATTTCAAGCACACTATGTTATTGCGCGTATATGAATAGGAGGGCTATTGTTTTAAATGACTATTATTGTAGCCCGTGAGTATGAGCAAAATAATGAATAATAATAATAATAAGCCTTTATTCTCCACTACATATACTATTACAATTTTTCTTATTTCTATTTGTTTCATGCGATTGTTTTTTTTTTTATTAAACATGCATATAGTTTACACTTTTTTTTTTTGACATTAAACAATATAGGAAAAATTTAGATTCCCTTTTTTATTATTATAATTATTAATTTCATTGGTACTTATTTACTTATTTATTATTTATTTGACTGTTATGCTTACGTTAAATTACTATTTCATGGTATTTTTATTAAATTATATTGAATATTTACTCATTTGTTTCCATTTTACTCTTTTTCCTTGCTTGTAGTAGTCGCCTCTAGGGCGTAGGCCTCCCCCATTTTCTTCCATACTTTCCTGTTTCTAGCTTTCGACATCCAGTCCGGTCCTGCTCTATCCACGAATATGTCTGTAGCAAAATAATGAGTAACATAAAAATAGGAAGTTATTAACCGTCAGTAAGCAGGAAGCTGACTGTATCCTTGATCTTGACACAGAAATTTTGATTGAACACTAAGGTATACCCTCGTCCGCGGTCCGGTGGTAACCGGATCGCGGCGGTGGCAGCCATGCATCGGACACTCGCGCAGTGTTGCCAACGTGGCAACTTTGTTCGTGAATATTAAAAACAAACCAGGGGGACAATCTCACACACATTGACCTAGACCCAAACTAGTGTCTAGGCTTGTAGGGGAGAAGTGGTATGAAGGGGCCAGGTTTTGAAAGAGCCACTTGCATTTTTTCGGAAGTTTCCAAACCAAATTGCACAAGTTTTTATTCTTAAGTGGCTACACTGATTTACATTCACCCACAAACATTTGACACCTCTTTGAAAGCAACGGACGCTGATGCGTTGAGTCAAAGTTTTTGGCACTAACAAGTAAGTATTGTGCTTCAATTACTTTGTTTTTTGGTATTTTATTGTAAACAAACACAAGTATATGGATTGTGCATTGGGTATGTGCATTTATTTGGGCTTGCAGCTACCTAAAAGCTGAATTTATAAAGCGTTAACATTGTTTTCGTTTTTGAGATTATATTTTTTTAAAGCCAAAGTCATGAAAGAGCCGGTCTAAGGGGCTTTGAAAGAGCTGGCTTTTTCATAATAACTGGAAGGCTAATTATTAAGGATTTTTTTCAAGCTCGGTATAGAATTTATCTGTGCTATTTTTCATAAGATATATTATTATTTGATATTTTGATTATTATTTAAAAAAATATTAATTAAATTACAATACGCTACCTTAAATTTAAAGCAGTTGTTAGGAATGAGTTAAAATTGTTATTAAAATTAATAAATTGTTAAAAATGTTGCTTATTTTAAATAAGAATTTGTTAGAATCTTTTTTTTATACAGTGCAATAACTGTTATTTTGCGTAATTTACAGATAAACTTAACTATTTAATAAGTGGCTCTTTTATAACTATTAGTGGCTCTTTCAATACCGATTCGTTATGAAAGAGCCGAAAGACACATTGTTTTAAAACGGGTATTTTACTGTTTTGTTTATTGATTTTTGCGATTATTTGTATGAAAATACCAACTATAATAAATAAACTATCATTTAGACGCAAAATATGTGTATTTTTTTTATTTAAACTGTATCTTTTGGCCCCATTTAGTAAACTGGCTCTTTCATACCACTTCTCCCCTACTATGAGAACTTACTTATATGGAGAAACACATGGACAAGACGGGGGAACAAATAAATCAATCCATCACTCAAATATCGAAAGGGTTAGGCCGTTTTCGGGATTTGAACCCGGGACCACTAACTTCGTCGGCAGGCGGTCAGTAAAATTAACAGTAAAAAAATTAAGACCGCAATTACTTAATGCCTTTCATGCATTGTTAAGTTTAAACGCATTGAATATGGCTTATAATGGGTCTGGTTGTCGTCTGACTATTAAAAAATCGAAGTTAATTAACGTGTATACAACGTAAATCTTGTTTTTTGTTTTATTTTAATTTTACAATTTTCCAAGACACTTTTTGGCATTCTTTGGATGAACGAAATAAACGATGTTTTTTAATTTAATAGTTGGCAACACTGCTGGCGTGCGAGCGGGTCGCGGCTAAATACCCACTATGTCACACTTAGCCGAGTCATACGCAGATGATACTGCAGTCGGATAACAGTAACCGCTTCCTGATTCAATTCCGACGATCCGAGGAGAGGAACTCGTCTTTAAGTAGAGTTACTGATTTGTATATAGGGTACTGTGACGTGGGTTGAAGTATCTTGATGTATTGTTACTCGACTACGCCAGGAGGAGGGTTATGGGTGTTTGGATTATGTTTTGTTTTGTTTTGTTTTGTAGTGTGTATGTATGTGTCTATTTCTGGGGCACGCTCTACAGCCTAAACGTCTTGATAGATTTTATCATATGAGGTTTCGTTAGATTCGTACGCGCCTAGTATGGTTGCGTTTATCGTGTGACAAAATGTGGACAAAGCATCTGTCACTTTCTGACCAGTATGTAAGTGCGAGAGTGACGTATGCTTTATCCACCGCGTTAAAGGCGACCATAATACGGGCCTTGGTTGTAGGAGTGATTTAACCTCGTAATAAGGCCCACCGTACTACAAACAGCTAGTTTTTTGTGAGTGGGACTTTGAATTTACCATCAAGGCAATAAAGTTCAATTACGTTTGTTCGAAAATGCCATTTTCAATTTATGAAGAAAGGAAAATGAACTTTATTCCGATGGCAATGCAGTTCAAATTAAATTGCCTTGGTAATGTACACTACTACTAGGCCTTACGAGGATAAGCTATAATATTTTAATCGTGACGTTTACGGCACTGCGATTCTAAGTACCGCAGCGCGTAAGTAGTAGTAGTAGTAGTAGTATTTAATGGCGCACCCCTTCTTTCAGACCTTTCAGAGCTAATATCTCTTAAACGGCCCAACTATTTTTTATAAAACCTAGCTAAGAACTAACCCAATCAAACTAGCTTTCTTATTAAAAGACCGTATCCATATAAGTCCATCCGTTTGGGTGCATATGCCATAAACAGGTACAACCCTTATTTGTCTGAGGTTCAAAATATAATAAGAAGTCTCGTTGTTCCAGATTGTGATGTAAAAAGGAACCACCAGTTGATCGGGCCAGGTTCCAAGACTGCAGAGCTAGGTAAGATGCTCACTATAATTATTATACCTCTCAAACAAGTCCACTAGAGTCCTCCGTAAGGTCCTGCGGCTCCGCGTGAATTATTAAAACTTTATGTCATCATCATCATCATCAGCCGCAAGACGTCCACTGCTGGACAAAGGCCTTCCCCAAGGTTTTCCACAACGATCGGTCCTCTGCAGCTGTCATCCAGCGGTTTCCCGCGACCTTTATCAGATCGTCGGTCCACCCTGTAGAAGGTCTGCCGACACTTCGTCTTCCGGTTCGCGGTCGCCACTCTAGAACCTTCCCGCTCCAACGGCCATTGGTTCTACCAGAAACTTTATGTAAAAGTACTTATTTACTTTTCTGATGTTCATTTAAGATCTTAAATATGACCAACGTTTCATTCAGGCTCTTTAAAATAATATTTCAAAAGGGTTCCGTCACTTAAAAAGTTCGAGAAATACTGCAGTAGATGAATGGATGGAATAGCCTTCCTGAGGGGCTAGACAAGGTGCATTACGCTAGCTAGCGTTTCTATTCGTTACGTTTTTAAACCAATCGCGTCACTTGTAGATATCGTGATACGAAAAGTCACGTGATCTACCAGTGACGCGATTGGTTTACAAACGAAACGAATAGAAACGCTGGTTAGCGTAATGCATCTTGTCTAGCCCCTCTGGTCCAATCACCATGTAGATATTTACAATGACTTCATATTTCATGTGTTTAAAACATGTGTTTTTTTTTCTTTATATTGCGCTATATCTAATATTTCTGTATATTACGCTATAACTACTACGCTATAACTATTTTCTTTCTTACATTCTGCAATTCTGAGGCACTACTTTGAAATTCGAAGTTCGAAGTTACTCTAGCTCCATCTCTTTCTCTCGATTTAGGGTCGAATGACGAGTGACAGGGATGGAGCTAACGTAACTTCGAACTTCGAATTTCAAAGTAGTGCCTCTGGTGTCGGTATTGCAAAATGTGCGAATGTAAAGTGATAGTTGAATTAACTAATTTTATCTAAAACAATTAGACCTCCACATTAGCACCGTTATCGCTAACCTCCTCGTGAGTGTACTTACCTATTTCATGGCTGTTATTTGGCTCAAGGCGTTTTCGGATTGAAACAGCATTTTTGATAGATAATCTAATGCTGTATTTACATAATAGACGAACACGCTAGTATTCATTATTAACGATTATATGTACTATACATGTAGAAAAAAAAAACAACATTTTTACTCCAGGGGACCTAATATGGCTGCGTTTATTTCGTGACAAAATGTGGATAAAGCATCCGTCACTTTTTGACGTAAGTACGAGAGTGACGGATGCTTTATCCGCATTTTATAACCATACGCGCTTTATAAGCGATAAATGCAACCATACTAGGCCCGCTGTAAATCTTTGTGACAAAGGATTTTTAACCAGTCATCGTCCAGTCGTATTATTTTGGATTTCTTAATCTCCTATTTAAACTATGTTATTTAGAGAAAAATCATCATCAATGACATTTTTGATTATGTGCCATAAAAATACAGAATGATTTGTTTTCACCCACTGGTTCGATCCCAATTAAGGCCTATGAATTTGAGGAAATCCATGAACGAGATATTTATTGTTTTGTAAAATAAGATAAACTCTCTGATTAAAATTACCTAGGCAGGTTGGCTTACCTTCCATGTGGCTTTCATATATTTTTCATATTGTGTTTATTATACAGCTTTGCCGGTGCCGCGCTTGATGCATTTTTTTTGTATTCCAGGCGTCGTCCCGTCGCTCAAGTCTCCAGGCAAAGGCGATCCTGAAAAAGGACCCGTCTCCGAAAAAGCTGACTTCGAGAAAGCTATCGAATTAGCTGGTAAAAAAAAATATTTAGCTGTCATAAATAAGCCTTCCGAAAGAAAAATACATTATAACAGAACAAATTCCATATACTCATGATGTTTGTTGATTTTGGTAGCCAGTAGCCGTAGTAGTCAAACACGCACATGATACTTATTTAATAAATGATAAGTAAATGGTAAGCAAGAAGAATACATTTGTTTTGGTAAGTCGTAATCAAACCACTCTGGTGACTGGCCAATAGGGAATATGCAAGGTTTTCTAAATCGCATATGTCAATAAAACGTAAAAATACCGTAAAAGACATCGCCAAAAGTGAAGTTAAAATTAAAATCGGTCAAGAAATACGGATGATACAAGCATTTTAAACTGCTAATTAGACAGAGAGATCCGAAGTGCACCAGTGACGTTATTGTGCAGTTCGGCCATATTAACTCCAAGTAAAATTCTGTTTTACTAGAAAGAGATAGGAACAAATCTTTGTTGGCTTATATTTTGGTTATTTTTATAGATATTCAAAAAATATTTTTTCTCACTAGTTTGTTACATGAATCAGCGTTTATTGAAGCTGTAAAAACATGCATATTCCCTATTAGTCATATGCTGCAATGTGCTGATGGCGTGGGTATTAGAGGCCACTTAAGATATGAATAAAAACATATAAATAAATTTCGGGAGACAATCTCACACGAATTGACCTAATTCCAAACAAGGCTCCATATATTATAAGGTTGCACTATGGGTACGACGGTACACAACGATAAATACCTATAATGGATCTGGTTTTAATCTTAAGCAAGTTTTTTGAGCCGTTTCGTATACACTTTGAGCCTAAGGATCTGTTGATGTAGCCCTGCCAACGAGGCTAGGGAGGGACCCCGCGGGTTCGACCCCAATTATTAGTGTGAAGAATACTTTCACGAGTCTTGGATTTATTCTGTAGACTTATTTCATTGTCTATAAGTATTTTTATAAGAGCTACGGTGGCCTAGTGGCTTAGGGAGTCGACTCGTGATCGTAAGGTAACGAGTTCGAACCCCCGCGGTCACCACGTACCAATGAGTTTTTCTAACTTATAAGTGCATTACCCGATGCTCTTACGGTGAAGGAAAAACATCGTGAGGAAACCGGCACATTCAAACATCTGAGTGTGTAAGAGGGTAATTGAACAAAAGATCCTAAAGGGTCGAAGTGTATCCGAAAAGGCCCATCTGTAAGATAAGATATACAGACAATGATAAACATGTTATTGTTTATCATTGTCTAGTATCAACAACAGTACTTAGTTAGGGATAATTTCAATTTGTGTGTGATTTTCCTCTGATATAAGTATACATAATTCATTTGTATAATGACCGGAGGGCTTATTGTCTAACGCACTCGCAATCACGATCATTATGATTTTGAAAATCGAAGGCTTGTCTGCATACAAAATGAAAACAATTGCTCCACTTTGAAGCCGGTTGTGTTTGCGAGTGCGTTAGACAATAGTTCATCAGGGGGCTTATTGTCTAACGCACTCGCAATCACGATCGTTTTCATTTTGAAAATCGAAGGCTAGTCTGCATACAAAATGGAAACAATTGCTCTACTTTGAAGCCGGTTGTGATTGCGAGTGCGTTAGACAATAGTTCATCAGGGGGCTTATTGTCTAACGCACTCGCAATCCCGATCGTTTTCATTTTGAAAATCGAAGGCCTGTCTGCATACAAAATGAAAACAATTGCTCTACTTTGAAGCCGGTTGTGATTGCGTGTGCGTTAGGCAATAGCCCCTCAGGTACTGTAGTTTCTAACTGACATCGTTGACTGTACGAGTAAAGGGTAAAGTAGGATGTACGGACTAATCAGTTCAATTGGCCAGTCCCTCCCATTGAGGTTCGAACCCGCAGTGCTTTATCAAATTATCACAATGACCAGACAATAGACATCCAGCCGCGCAGTAGGATAAATACGGACTCCGCTGATCTTAGATAAATCTTTAACAGTCACCTGTGGTAGTCACCTTTTAAATGTTATAAAATACCAAAAAAACGGTTCCACTAAGTATGAAATCCCTAATCGTCATTTGTCGTAATGCATTGTTTGTCCGAATTTTCGTTTATCCTAAAGCCATTTCCGCTTAAATTTTGAAACTTTTTAGCGTTGTTATAATACAACCCTAACCTAACCGAACCGCAGATATAATTGAAAAACTTAAAAAGTTGCCAAACTCATCTGAAAAACAGTTTATGGCAAATGAAAATTCGGATAAACGATGTGTTAGGACAAACGTTGTTAGGGATTCCGAAGGACTTCCAAAAAAAACTGCTAAACGCGTTTTGTTATTGTCAAAAAACGGTTATGTTGTCGATATATGGTTAACCGGGGTCTATTTCGTTGGGCCAAAATATTTTTGAACAAAAATGTTGCATTTCCCAAATTTTCATTTGTCAACTCGCTTTGTTTTCTGTAACCGTAAATATTTCAGGATTTTATAAAAACTAACCTCACCTAACCTATAGGGTTCTACACGATGGTACCAAATTAAATTCTGAAAATTTTATATACCTATTGTTTCGGCAAATGAAAATTTTGGGAAATTATAGGTACATTTCACCAAAAATATTTTGGCCAAACGGCAGGCTCCCGGTTAACCGAGGTAACGCAATTGGGACAAACCCTATACTTATTATAGTACGATGCATCTTTCAAGGACTTAAATATGTATATTCAAATGTCAGATTTATAAAATGCGATTTTCACTACAAGTTATGGTTATTTTGGCTTTTTTTTTGGTTTACGAGCTAAGAGACTTCTAGTTTTCCCAAACGATTAAATATAAACGCTCCTAAGAACAAATTACCCAATCTGATAGTCTCAAATTTAAACATCCTCTTACTGACCCATTTAGAATTCTTCGCTCACCCTGTATATTTCCCACGTGTTCCTTCCCACAACTGCGCAGAGGAAATAGGTACCCAAGTTTATTATTTGTTTATTTAAAAGAAGCCACTTGCCTACTGTGTGACCGTGCTTGCTAATAAGAATCCCTTATTAGACAATTAAACAACCTAATAAACTTACGACATAAACATTGCATAACGTTGTTTACACTAAACCAAAACACGCCGTAATGGGAGTCTTCATCGGAAGCGGACGTTTGCATTCACTAATAAGAATAGAGGGTGTAATATAACTCTGGTTGCGTTTGTTTGACCACAAGTGCTTAAAGGCTTCCTCACACAAAAAACGAGTTTTTGTTTAAGTCAGTTTAAAAAGTCTTTTGAAAATCTCCCTGTGTTTTGAGATAGTTGCAACTTTATGACAAAAACGTATTTCATTAATTGATTGCAACATTCTAATTAGGTAGTTGCGCTACGAGACGTGTATCGCACCCTGTATACTTTAGCAGTAATGCAATAATTTTTTTCTAGGCTGCTTATTTTTTACAATATTCTCTTGTTGCAAACTAAGCTCTAAACGTGTAAAATATTAGCTTAGACCAAGTACTAGTTATCACTAGGTAAAACGCAACATACTTAAGTTCTTCATGTAAGTACATGTTAATCTTAAGTTTATGTACATATATACATACTTATATAGATAAAAAAGTACATAATAAATATCCAAAACCATTCATCATATTCATTCTCATGGCGCAACCACTTATTGAACATAACGCGAAAGTCGCGAAACGTGCTTACCGCGTCAAGATCTTTTTTCTCATTAGCCTTCTTAATGGCTCTAAAATTTCACAGTACAGTACCTACTTCCTTTAGCGGTAAAGCTCGGGCCGGACGCTCACCGTATGACGAAACCTTTACGAGCAAGCTCGCGTTGCATTCCGCATCACATGTAAACACTTCCCCGAAGGCGTGGCGTGACCGATTCACTTATTTGAAACTGAAACGAAATAACTCACATGTTTTTTGCAAGATAAAAATAGAACGGGATTATCGTCAAAGCACAGTCGAGTTCAGGGTTTCCTAGATGTTGAACGTTTTTTTTTAATAACTTCGGATTCTATTTATTTAACTTTTTCGTCATCATCATCACCCTATACTAGTCCACTGCTGGACGTAGGCCTCTCCCATTGCACGCCACCGAGCACGATCTGCGGCCACTCACATCCAGCGCTTGCCAGCCACCTTGCGAAGATCTTAGGTACACTGTCAAAATATGTATCGACTTACCAAATACCCTGTAGACGAAAAAACATCCCGAGTGAGCTATGGGCGCTGAACTGGCTAATGTTTGTCGTATTCGACAGGATATGGCCGCTTCCACTACCTCCTGCTGGCGGTATGCGGCCTCGTCAGCACCTCCGAGGAGATGGACGTCATCTCGATGTCGTTCATCTTGCCCTCGGCGCAATGCGACTTAAACCTCACCACACAGACTAAGGTAACTTTAGTCACTATAGTGTTTTCCGAAGGGGCTCACCAGCTCAAATCGAGTCACATAGTAGTGTGTCCGGCTCCTGGGGACTAGTCATGATACATAACGCTAAGTCAACGATTTTCTAAAATCGACAAAATGTATAGAATTTACGTAAGGTGATGACAGATCGCGTCGAGCACATTTCGAGTCGATACAAAACTGAAACTTTAGCAGCGTTTGCGCCTTGGCTACAAGACAAATTCGAAGAAAAAGCCGAGCGACACTGCATCTAGTGTGTATATTTACACGAGCCCATTCAGGCCCTATTTCCCACCGTCATAACTTATTTTCCAGTGAAGCTAGGAACCTGAGTTTTTTACAGATTACTTAGGTCTATAATAAAACCCTAACGTATCTAGCAAGATTTGGCTGCAGGATCATCAGGTAAACAGTTTACGGTGTACTGTCGATCTCCCCTTCATATAGTTCTGTTTGTCAATATGCGTTCGGCAAACTGTACAATATGGGAGAGCGAACAGTACCTACACCGCAAAATGGTTTTCTAATAGAACCACAGTTTCAACTTCACCTATTTTGGCCCTTTTCATACGATTTTTTTAAGCGTTTTTATTACATAAAAAACTCTCTTCACCACCCTATAAAATCGACAATTCAAAAATGGCGTTACTGAAATCGTTTAGGTTAAATAACCTTTTTGAGGTACCTATAATATTTGTATGCTTTCAGGGATGGCTGAACAGTATAATCTTCATCGGCATGATGGCGGGCGCGTACGCGTGGGGTTCCGTGGCCGACACGCTGGGCCGCAAGCGCGTGCTCATAGCCATCTCCATCATCAACGCGTTCGCCATCGTCGCCTCCTCCTTCAGCCAGAACTACGAGCTGTTCATGCTGTTCCGGTTCATCAACGGCGCCGCGTAAGTTATCTCTAACCTAGCACTGTAACACATATAGAGCCGTCATCATAGCCATCTCCATCATCAACGCGCACGCCATCGTCGCCTCGTCTTTCAGCCAGAACTACGAGCTATTGATGCTGTTCCGGTTTATCAACGGCGCCGCGTGAGTTTCTCTCTAATATCATAGCTACCTGCTGCAAAAAGTTACGTGGCGTATTTTTGGACGTGACCACTCCCGTTGGCGGAAAAAGTACGTTAAATAGTGACGTATTGGACACGCCACTGCGTAAATGTTGCGTCAAGGTATTTTAAGCACCGGCGTGGTCGAACTTTTACAGTTGTTAGTAAATAACAACAAATGTAAATAAAACTACATAGTTAACTTATACCAAAACGCTGCTGGCTGATCGACATTTGCTTTAAGCGTGCGCGTCTCAAGCGTGCTGATTGCAATCAGTAAGATCTAAAGCGGTAAAAAAGGCGTATATAATTAATGCGTTTCGACTCCACGCCTCATTAAACCTAGTTATGATTTACTATATTTAACTGCTTAGTTTACAAAATTATGGATCTGTGTAGGTAATGGTAAAATTGAACATTTTAGTACCTTGTAGCAGCTACTGCTATACTAAAGGTAAACCACGCACTTTTATACGTTACTATGACAAGGTATTACAATGCACAGCTACTTCTGTATAAAGATGTATAACTGCAGTTGAATAACACTAATGTTAATGTGTGAATACACGTTTTAATTTGATGTGCCATTTCTAGTCCACTGTTCAGCGAAGGCTCCGCTTGGTTTCGAACTGTTCGTCAAACACGTTCAATATCGGCCTGCCACTTTTCCGCTTAAAATTCGTGAAACACCACATCTTGCTTAATTTGGCTTACTATTAAAATATGAACAATGCTCTTTTTGAACAGTCTGGGTGGGTCGGGTCCTGTGATCTGGTCGTACTTCGCGGAGTTCCAGCCGAAAAGCAAACGCGGCGCCATGCTCAGCTTCATGGCTGCCTTCTGGACCCTCGGAAACCTGTTCGTCGCAGGCCTCGCTTGGGTCATCATTCCTAGCGGTAATATATCCCATAGATTAAATATGAATAGAACCAGCAGACTTGGCAAGAACTACAAATAAGAACCTTATATTCTCTAACTTCTTTGATCCAAGTGCGTCTTCCTTGTTTAGGACGACCATTATTTATCCTTGGACCTTTCTTGCAAGCCCTGCCGACATAAATATCTTAACTAAGTACCTGGTTTATCTTCATAATTCGTCATCTAAATACTATTTAAACTTGATTCCAGAAATCGGAGGCACGACGAACGGCTTCGTCTACAACTCATGGCGCATCTTCTTACTGGTGATGTCACTACCTTCATTCCTTGTCGCCGCTTTACTTTTCCTGCTTCCCGAATCCCCCAAGTTCCTCATCTCCAGTGGAAGGCCCGAGGAAGCACTGGAAGTATTCCGCGGAATCTACCTGATGAACACAGGCCGCAGCAAGGACCAGTACCCCGTCAAACAACTGCTGGTAGACGAGCCTATGCACACCAAGCCGGAGAAGCAACTCGACACCAAGGAACAAGTCCCCAAGTCGAAGATCAGGAAAATGTTAGGGGACATCGTGGAGCACAGCAAGCAGCTGTTCGTGCCGCCGATACTCAAGTTCACTATGATATCCATCACCATCAACTTTACTTTCCACATTGGGTAAGTAAATCTATTCTTCTTATTCTTAAAGTGCCTCTCCAACTTAGTGAAGTGAATTTGCTGGAATCTGTCACTATCTTTTGCGAGGCGGAATAAGTAGCTCGGACGCGCTGGTAATTCCAGTCGACCCCCGGATGTTGCGTCTTTCTAATCGAATAAATTAACACTGCATTCATCATAGAATGCTAAATGAAATCATAACGAGCAAAACAGGGTTATGGGTCAGTCGACATAATATAATTCCCTTTAAGAAAGGATAACCTTTGTAAGCCTTGAGAACTGTGTTGTATGAAACAAATTTCTTAGTTTAAATGCCATCTTGTTACAGGTACTACGGTCTTATGATGTGGTTCCCAGAAATGTTCAACCGATTCGACGAGTGGTCTAGAACGCACGACAACGCAGAAGCCGACATTTGTCAGGTAAGATTCTTAAACTCGTTTACTCATCACTTAAGCTTATTCCTGTGGAAGAGGAATCTCTAGTGATTATACTTAGGTATGAAATTAATTACTTAATTTATCTTAATTACTTAGTATCATTTAGGGTACCGTACCCGAAGGGAGCCCAACGGGACCCTATTAATATGCCTACGCCGACCGTCCGTCCGTCCTAACTTTAAAGATTTAAAGAGCTGTAACTATCTTTTGAACCATTAAGTACTGTTCGATAGCGGGTTTTTTTTTTTTAAGAAAGTGAAACGTTTTTTCAACGTATTTTTATTTTTCTTGTAATTATCATAAAAATGGAAAAACATACAGGCGTCAAATTTGGTGTTAGGTATTATTAGTACAAACCCTAAATAATAACAAAAAAATGGTCGAAAAATAATCGATTTCAAATCGGAATATGACGTTGCGCGAGTCCGACTCGCCCTTGACTGGTTTTTTACACGCCATCTTTATATTGCGCATTATACAGACAGAGGCTCCACTTTGAAATCCGTAATTCGAACTTCGTCTATTGCTATCCCTTTTGCTCTCGACGCGTCACTAATTCGCAAGAAAGTGACGGGGCGATCCGAAGTTCGAATTACTGATTTCAAAGTAGAGGCCCAGGGTGGAAAAAAATATGGCCCCTGGCATAAACACTTGCTATAATTAGTTAGATAATATATAATTCATTAATTAAGACGTAGGTACTTAATGTTTATCAGAGAGATTTATTTTATTCTGAATAATATCCTATCGTAGAATAAAATAGCGACTGTCTATTTTTTTAATTTTTAGCTGGTTCGATTCCCGGGTGAGACGAGCGAATTTTAGATTTTTTTTAATACAGTTTTGTTTCTTTAAAAAAATAAAATAATGTTTCCCATACTTAAAACTATCTAACTAAAGGATTTAAGGTAGTTCCCCTCCAGGGCCCATATTTTTTTTCCACCCTGTATACTCTCAACCCGTTAGATATATTGCGAGAGAGAGGCTACCGGAACAGACCTGTCCGAGTCTGAGCGGGTGTTGTCCAAGCTGTAACCCCTTTTATCCTATAGTTGCCTATAGTTGCCTGCCTTGAATGTTGTCATGTATTGTACTGTATTGCGGTGCAGGTGACGCGCTACGTGACGACGTACGGCACGCACTCGGCGGAGGCGTCGTGCGACGCGCGCATCCACGGGGACGTGTTCATGGAGTCGCTCATCACCGTCGCCGCCGCCATCCCCTCCAACATCTTCGCCGTGCTCGGCATGGACCGCCTCGGGAGGAAGTTCTTCTTAGGTAAACTAACGGCTGATTTACATTGATCCAGCAAAAGCATGCCAGTAGAAGTACATTGCGTCGTTACAATAGCTCTCGCCTCAAACGTGAAAACCAACTCGTCAATGTACTTCTACTGGCATGCTTTTGCTGGACCAATGTAAATCAGCCATTACGAAGTCGAGGGCGACGGTGGCCTAGTGGCTTAGGGGGTCGACTCGTGATCGTAAGGTACCGAGTTCGAACCCCCGCGGTCACCGTGTAGCGAGTGTTTCTAACCTAAGTAAATTACCCGATGCCCTTACGGTAAAAGAAAAACATCGTGAGGAAACCTGCACATCCGAACTCAAATCGTGCATAGATTAAGTTACTCCGGGTTCACCTTTGTACCTACATTACCCTTTGTGTTTTCGCCTATTTTGTTGTTTGGTATTTTCCTTCTTGATCAATAGTCTCCTAAGTATTAATATTATAAATGCGAAAGTTTGTGTGTGTGTTAGTTTGTTGATCCTTTATGCTGCAACAGGATGGATTTGGATGAATTTTGAAATGTAGCGATACCTAGCTTTATACACATGGATGGATGGATGGATTAACTCATACATAAGCTTATTGACATTTCGGAAAATATTAAATTCCTGTGGGAAAAACTATAATCGAAATCAACGCGGACGAAGTCGCGGGCAGAAGCGAGTTTTAAATAAATTACAACAATGGTTAACTAGAAGAACCTTAAAGGGTTTTGCGCAAATACCTAGTGTTCAAAGGCTTATCAAGACCGCAGTTATTTCCGTCCATAACTTATTTCGGTTCTGTGTAAATTGTACATTGTTACTACGAGCCCAAGAATTGTAGGTTAAGTTAACGTCGTGTTTGCAATGTAAGGTCACATTTGTAAAATGTAACTTGGCCGAAACTTTACCCATCACTCGTTCGCAGTGTTCGCAACCTTCTCCGCGGGGCTGTGCTCGGCGGCGATGTACTTCGTGTACAACAAGACCAACAACCTGATCGTGTCGGCCGTGTTCAGCTCCGTCATCTCCTGCGGCAACGCCTCGCTCGACTGCCTCATCACTGAAGTCTTCCCCACCAACTTACGGTATGCATAATTACAGAAACAGGACTAACCTCAAAAGTTTGACGTGTCCTATCGTTTAAGGAGTACAAAAACTCTCCATAAGTACTGAGGTTTTTCCAGTCTGTTACCACTCTCATATTTGCTACCTTATTTCCGACTTTAATGGTTGAACCATCATATTATATTGATGGTTGCCATGCGTCGGTGATAGTTCAAAACCGCGTAACTCAAAAATTCAATAAGGTGTAAAATACACCTTAACTAGTAAGTTAATAAGGTGCATTTTGCAACTTATTGAATTTGTTACTTACGCAGTATTGCACTATCAGTCTATCACCGACGCATAATGACTGCATCAAGTCACGAGCAAGAAATTATTTCAAAATTAATCATTGCCTTTTTACCACAAGGTTATTTTAACCCAGTAGCACAAAAAAAAGTTGTTGGCTATACGGTAGAACTCAGAACTAGTTGTACAGTTAACAGCATAAATAAGTGATCATTTATGTACCTTGTCGCTTTCAATCGTTTCACAATTTTGTATAAGATTTAAAACACGACGTTAAAATGACAAGGTACATAAATGATCACTTATTTATGCTGTTGACTGCACATTTTAGTACTTTGTCGCAGCTATTGATATACAAAATTCATACCATACCACTCTCACTTTACCTATAATACGTTACTGCGACAAGCCGCTACTCCCTCGTACGAGGCGCGCTCCGCTCGCATAGCTTTCCCTTAAAAAATCTCATGAGAGTCGCCAAAAAATGCTTTCAGGGTAGTGATTCTTTCAAACGCAAAGGTGAGCGAAGGCAGAGTGATGTCCAAGCGGCGAGTTTAAGTAGTCCCGTCAAAGCGAATAAAACACATTACAGCGCTTGTATTCAATTTGTCAGCATGGCTTCTCGAACGTATAAGGCTGCCTAATTGAGAATGCACGCGCTAATATGTGTTTCGCTCGCTCTGACGGGACTACTTAAACTCGCCGCTCGGACTTCACTCCTGCATTCGCTCACCTTTGCTTATAAGAGGATCAATACCCTGCATCAGGAATTTGAACGTTGTCCCCTGCCAACAGCGCGACGGGCGTGGCGGTGTCGATGGTGGCGGCGCGGCTGGGCGGCATCGTGGGCAACGTGGTGATCGCGGCGCTGCTCGACCAGTACTGCCCCGCGCCCACCTTCATCGTGGCCGCGCTGCTGGCGGGCGGCGGGCTCATGTGCCTGTTCCTGCCCAACACCACGCGCCAGGCGCTCAAATAACGCAGAACCACACCCCGAAACAAAACACAATACGAGCGTTCACTAAACCCCCTTTTACATTTGGCTAAATTCAGTGTGCTAAATTTAGACAGACGGCGTGGAGGGGATAAGCGCGTCCTCTTGACTAACATGCTAACTGCTTTTTCACTTGTCTTTTTTTAGTCTTTTTCATTCAGCACACTGAATTTAGCCAAATGTAAAGCGGTCTTAATGATTCATCCAAATTTGAGGGCACCGGGGGGTTATTATGACATAGCTATGCAGTTTAGATTACGCTGCTGTTTAGAGAGACAGAGCTATATAACTGCTATAGCTCTGTCCTATTCCCTCGCTGTAAAATGAACTGCATTGCAATGTCGTAATAACCCCACTGAACTGCAGAAACTCGGCGTTTTATACTAGCCAGTTACGAATCATTTCCTACGAACATATTGCCTTTTCTTTTGGACATTACACTACAGTTGGGGAATGGGCGGCAATGTCAACGGCATGCTGTCATGTTGTTTATTTAACTCGGGCTCTGCAATCATTTCGACGACTATAGTTGACCTAACCTCCTGGAGTCCAAAACGAGACCGCTATGGGACCTTTAGCAACTTCTAAATCTTGGTGGTGAAGAGTAACTACCCTTAAGGCAACGTGGTTTACTTCTTGATGCTTAACTTTATGATTCAAGCGTTTATGTAATCCAACCTGAGGCAAGCATTAACTTTTAACAGTATTCATGAGTTTTGTATTTCGGTGTATCTCTGTGTTTTGTTTACTAAGGGTTCCAAATTCCTTGAGCATTGTACAGGAGGATGAAGGTCCTTGTTGCTTATTGATAAGTGCAACTGGCGCGTGGTTAGCGGCAAACTAAGGGTGTTACCAGACCAATCGATAGATCGTCGATCGACGGCATCGATCGATGGCAGAATGGATTAGTTTCTTCATCAATTAAAGCTATCAGACCAGTCGATCAACGTCGACCGGCAATCGATCGATTGGTTAGTCGAACGATATCCGTCGATCGATTATATAGTTCCTACCAGACCAATCGATCGACGTCAATCGATGCCGTCGATCGGCGATCGATCGATTGGTCTGGTAACACCCTAAGGCAGGTTTACACAAAACAGAATAATTCAGTAACTTGCCTGTTGTAAACTTGCCTTAGCGGAGACTTGGATGAACTTACCATTTGTAAATATTTTTAATGTTATTAGTTGCTTTCCTTCAAGATAAATGTTTTAAGAGCGATTTGAGAACTTTGTTGTCAACGTAAAATATCAACGCTTTGTACCTACTCCGATTATCTTTTAAACTTTCATGCGAGGTGTTATTATAATCGAGTGACCAGTCGATTGAAGGAGACATAATGTTTTAAATTAAGTAAAAACATCGACCGAGATCATGCGTAACCAGTGGCGACATATTTGTCCGCCATGTGATAATCGTTAAGTATTCATTTCATTTTTAATATTAATTGTTGTAACTAGTTCGCTCATATTTGTACAATATTTTTATACAAGTTTTTAATTTATGAAATGACGAGCAATATTTCAAAGGTAGTGTAGGTCTAGGTCCAACTATTGTTAGTTGATACTACCTTACCTTTCACTCATGCGCAGTTTGTATGTATGTACTTGCCAACTTTCAACTGTCTGGTCGTGGTGATTCAAGCATTATATAATTTCCTTAGAGTTCAAATTGCACATTAATAAATTATATATGTTGTACAGGTCACATTGTATCCAAATTACTCCGAATACCTTCTTCCCTATTTTGATAAAGTATTAATAGATATAAGATTTTTCACCTACATTTTTGTTGTATAGATAGGCAATGCAAATATTTTCATATAACGAATTTATGTAGCAATTGTTACCGTAGTCTGTAGTTTAGTTTGTAGGAAAATGAAAATAAATGTTATTTCATGGAATGAAGTACACTCCGCTTTTTTTTTGACCTGTTAGCGTGGCCGACGCACTGCGACGAGCAATGTTGTTCCTTCTGTTTAAATAATTATTGCTGGTTGCAATAAACCCGATCTACGTCAACATTATTTCTATTAAATTATAGTGAATAAAATAAGTAACAAACAAATAAAGCATATTTCAATTGCAAAGTTGTTCATTTATTTAATAACAAATTTTAACTTGCAATGTTCGTATGTCTGTCATTCCCGTTGGATCTTGCAAGTAAAGTCTCAACCACTTCTAGTTAACGTAATGTGTTATTTTTATTCCCTCTATAAGTAAACCCGAGGGTAACGCATCACGATATTAAGAGCTGATCCGATGATGGAATCTGAACTGGGTAACAAGGACGGTTACCACGAACCACTAAATTCACAACTTCGAATGCCTCTCTCTGTCACTCGTCAGTCGGACTAAATCGAGAGAAAGGGATGAAGCTACCGTAACTTGGAATTTCGATTTTCAAAATAAGACCTAAGATGTCTGCTGTATTAACACAGACGATTCGTTAGTTTATAAGCAAATTAACAGTTGGCAACCAAAACTCCTCTTTTAAATACTGACTAAAAATAAAAGGAATGGCTGATTAGAATTTATTTATTTAAAACTACATAGAAGTTACACTAAGACTTCACTTTCATAGTCCGATCTAAATTCCGACATAGATCACTCAAACAAACCAATAATGTGCATTTTATGTTTAAAAGTTACATCAACAAAATTGTACTTAAAATTAATGCTAGGTACCTTAATAAATCGTAATATGTGGAGCCGCGGGCTCGAGCCCGCCGCGCATCGCGAGAAGTTTCCAATTTGTTAGACAATATAAAAAAATATGATTACCTAAACTTTTATATATTACAAACACGATCCTATAACTCTTTCTTACGATCCAACAATATCATTATTTCATTAAAATTTACAAATGTAAATCTCTTACACTAAATACATGAACGCCGTCGGCACCGTCTATATTTCATGTCGGGCTAGCCCGGACGGGGCTCGCCGCACGCAACTTACGATATATTTACACAATCACACGCCGCAACACTAGCATCGTCGCACGCTGACGCCGTCAACTTTAACACGGGCGCGCCGCTCCGGGGCCGACCGGGTCGAGTGTACCGACATAATACGATAAACATAATCGATTGCACATAATGTAAAACATGAATCACATTGATAAATAAACATTCTCAACATCATAATAATAAGAAACGATAGTTTTTAACTGTCGCGCGCCAGGTCCGAGGCCGAGAGCCGGCCGGCGGGCTGCAGCGGGAGCTCGGCGGAGTCGTCGCAGGGCGCGAGCAGGCGGCGCGACCAGGCCGCGGCGCGGTCGGCCGGCTCGGCGAGCGGCTCGTCGGTCAGCAGCGGCATAGACTTGCCCGCGCCGTCCTCCTCCAGCAGCGGCGGCAGGTCGGGCGGCGCGGCCAGCGGGTCGGCGGCGCGCGGCGCGATGCGCGGGTCCGTGACCGTGATCGGCAGCTGCAGCGTCGTGGGCACGAGCGGCGTCACGCCGATCTGCGCCAGCCCCGCCTCCAGCGAGCCGGCCGGCGGCGGCGCGTCCTCGGCCAGGCTCGGCAGCTCGGCCGGCGTCATGATCGGCTGCTGCGCGGAGCTCGTCTCCGACACGCGGCAGTGGCCCGACACGGCCGCGTTCAGCTCGCGGAAGGGCGGCTCGTCGCGCGGCGGCTCCCGGAACACGTCGCTGTTGGCGAGCGCCGCCTCGAGGATGTCGCGCCGCTCGGGCGCCGGCGGCGGCTCGGGGCCCATCGGCACGAGCTGGTTGTGCTCCAGCACGAGCGGCCGGTTGTCGATCGGCGTGAGCGAGCCGGCCTCCTCCACGCACAGGTAGAAGGACCCGGGCGGGCCGCCGAAGTGCTCGCCGGGCACGGCCAGCAGCTGCCCGTCGGCCAGCGGCGCGGGCGGCTCGGGCGCCGGCGACGCCGCGCGCGCGATGGCCGTGGACGGGAGCAGCTCCTCGAAGTTGTCGAGCCCCGAGTACGACGCGGCGCCCGCCAGCGGCGCGAGGGCCGGCACGGGCGCGCAAGCGGGCGCGAGAGCGGGAGCGGGGGCGAGGGCGGGAGCGAGAGCGGGAGCTGGAGCGAGGGCGGGAGTGGGCGCCGGCGCTATTGCGATCTCCTGCTTCACTCTCTTCGCTGGCGTCGGCGAGGAGGCCGCCGGTCTTCTCATTTTCTTAGGGATCGCAGGCGTCGGCGTCGGCTCGTTGGGCGGTACCGTGATCGTTTTCTGGACGATCTTGGTCTCCTGGACGGCGGAAGTCTTTTGTATGATCTGCCCCGTCCGCTGCAGGTGTTCGAACTGCGCCGCCGTCAGTTGCATGACCTGCCCGGACTTCTGCTGGAGGAAGATCAACGGCTCCGCCGATGTCTTCTGAACGGTCTGCGCGAGTTTCCTAGGTTCCGCCGCGATAATTCTTTGCTTCGGTCTTATTTCGGGCATCGGCGCGATATTCTGCGACGTGGTCGCGACGCGCCCTCCGACGATGAGTTGACCTTTGGACGTTATTATAGCGCTTTTTTGTTTCGGAACAATTTTAGTGGTTTGCGTTTTAGAAGCGCCGACCGCCGTCATCATGGTTTTTTGGGCGCCGGGTGTAGTTATCCGATGCGTTACGGTTTTTAGTTGCGACACTTTCGGTTGCTGCTTGTTCGGGAACAATATTTTCTCATGTTCGGGGGTGAGGACTATTCTAGATTGCGCTCCTTGGGCGTTGGTGATGATCATGACGGTGTTGCCGGGGCTGCTGGCGTCGCTGGCCTGCGGCACGAGCTTGGCGGAGACGGGCTTGGTGTCGGCGGCGCCGAGTCCGTCGGGCCCCTTGGCCACGAGCACGTGCGCCTTGCCGGTCTGCGGGTCGATGACGATCTTCTGCGTGCGCGGCGCCTGCCGCGGCGACCCGTAGCTCGGCAGAACGATGAACTTGCCCGACTTGCCGGTACTCTGTTGCGCCGGCTCGACCTTCGGCGGCGCCTGCTTTATCTCTTTAACCGTAGTCTCGGCCTTTGTCATGATAATTTTCTGTTTCCCCGTCGCTTTGTCGATAACTAACATCGGTTTGGACCCTCTCAGTTTCGAAGATTTCGACAAAATATTAGGCGTAGTCGCTTTGCTGACCTCCGGCACCGGATTCATCAATAAAGTTTTTAATTCCGGCTTGCTCTGACTGGTCATCTGAATTTTATCACTTTCAATATGTTTCGTTTTAAGAAGCTTAGGCGGATTGGGAGTGTTTGTGATGATTTTACCGTCCGACATGACGATCGGCATCTTTTCGATATTTTCCGGGGTGAGGATGTCGTCGGAGAGAACTATAGGCATAGAATTGATGTCGTAGAGAGAGTCGTCCGTCATAGGTTGTGCGACTGCGGGTTTGGAATCGTTGATGGAGGTGACTAACGAGAATTGCTGCTTCAGCTTTTGTAGTTTCGGAGCCGGCTTGGCGATTTTACGCACCTTCTGTTGGATGAGAACGGAGCTGGGCTCGGGAGCGGAGGGCGAGGCCTGGATGGTGTAAGTCTGCACGGTACCGTCTTGCGTCGGCTTGTTGCAGCGCGACAGGATTATGTCTTGACTACTTATCTCAGTTAGATTGTTGATTACATGCTTGCTTGGCGTATTCCGCCGAATTATAATCTTCTGCTTAGGCGACTGGGTCTTTCCTTTTATGGCAGCTCTACTAACGTCGAAGTTCAATATTTTCTCTTTTCCGGTTACCATGACTTGCTTAGTCGGCGTAGTCTTTGTGATAATCTTAGGTATACAAGGCTCTTCTAAAATTTTCAGAAGTTTCGAGGATGACGTTTCAAATTTAACCGCTTTGCTATTAGTCGGATCACTGTTATTATCTGATGACAGTGAAGCAATTTTTTGTTCCACAGTATGAGTTGTCTCTACTACTTTCCTTAAAGGCGCACTTAATGTATCTACTATGTTTAAATTCTCGGATTCTACTATACCGGGTTCTTTTATTTTATGTTCCACAGACTCAGACATTTCAACTAAAGATTGTGCAGCATACAAATTTTCACTTTTCTCTTCTTCAGTCTCATATCTCGCATTATGACTATCGCTTTTAGACGATACTAATTGATCTGTACTAGAGTCAACTACAGATTCATTTTCAGGACTAGCTTCACATACTTTTTCGTATGTAACTTCTACACTGTTTGAAGATTGAATTTCTTCTTCTTGAAATGGTTCAATGGCAAAATGAGTGGCCAAATTTAAGTTTTCTTGATGAAGACTAGATACCTTATTTTGAATAGCTGTCGCAGGAAGATTAATCAATGCCTCAGCAATTTGCAAATCAGATTCAGATGGTAGATTATCTAAAGTGACAGCCTCATGTTGAAGTTCACTTTTGTCTTCGGTCATTATTATTTCACTATCTTTAAATTTATCAATTTCAGTTAAATCGTTATTGGTTTCTGTGTTGTTATTTTGTATGTATGATTTAGTCCATTGCATTTCCTCAACAGGTATTGACGTAGGTTCACATTCATCAACAGACATTGGAATAACCTTGGCTTCTTCAAAAGGTGTTGGCGTAGTTTTAATTTCTTCAATAAATGTTGGAACAGCCTTAAATTCATCAACAGGTGTTGACATAGGCTCTAATTTTTCGTCAGATGTAGCAGCAATAGGCTCTAGTGTTTCGTCAGATGTAGCAGTAGGCTCCAGTGTTACGTCAGATGTAACAATAGGCTCTAATGTTTCGTTAGATGTAGCAATAGGCTCTGATGCTTCATTAGATGTAGCAGTGGGCTCTAATTTCTTAAATGGTGTTGGCAAATCCTTTAGCTCTTGATCAGGCGTAGCCATAAGCTTGAATTCTTCAACAGATGTCGTCACAGGCTTTAATTCTTCCAGAGGTTTAGCTTCAAGCTTGAATTCTTCAACTGATTTCATCATAGGCTTACATTCTTCCACAGGTGTTGACATAGGTTTAAAGTCTTCAACCAGTGCTGGCGTCGGTTTATATTCTTCCATAGTTGACACACTTTCCAAGTGGTCATCTACTTTCTTAGATTCCTCGGTAAAACCATTAAAATTGTTGTTTCCCGCATTGTCCTTATTGTCATCTTCAAATAAATCCTCGGGAAGGTCGTCGCTTATAGTTTTAGTAACCCTGTCAGCCTCTCTTGACACGCTTAATAGCGCATCCACAGCACATGCGGTCGATTCATTCATAAATGGTTCAGCTAATTGCTTACAAGGCTTTTGAGCAACAGATTCTGAAATTTGATCAAAATTGGAAACTTCTTCTCTGCTTTTCCCAACTGCCTTCTCTGGTGATGAAAAACCTTTATCACTAACAATAGAATTAATTATCATACAATTTAATTGTTGTTCTTCAATTTTAGTATGTGTGTTAGTTGAAACTGGTCCAAATTGTATATCTCTATTTATTGGTTTTATTTCTTGCGTCGGATATAAAACATCCAGACTTACTGGAGGTGGTATTAGTTTTGTAACACATTCTGGTTCAACAACAGGGGCAACAGTCTCATTTCTTAAATTATCAGATTTATTATTAGCACCGTTTGTCGCAGATTCCGCTGCGATTAATTCTAGACTAGTCTTCTCCTTCTCTCGGAGTTGTGCCGCTTCTGCCTTCATTTTCTTGAGTTGAATTTTAGGTGCCAAACGAGCTACCTTAACATGTTCCACAGGGGGCGACTGCCTAGTTTCAGGCGAAGGCACGAATTCCGATCCGTTTAATTCACTATCTGCATCCATCCTCTCAGCGGCGTTCAGCTGCTCCGCAACGTACTTCCCTATTGCGTCTTGACTCCTAGAGTGTCGACTTCGAAAAAACGTTTTAGTCTTAAAAATAGCTTTTGTAGGTTGTGTTTCTGTTACAGGTTTTTCAACCACTTTTAGTTCTGGTACGCTGTCAATCTTTTTATCAGGCGATTTTACGATCGAAGGCTCAGGAAAATTTTCCTCAATGGTCAATGGTTCTGGAGCAGAAGGCAAATCCGGCATCGTGGTTCTGTTTAATAATTCGGCTACTTCTCTAGCCATATCATCGTCATCCATGTTTATGCTTTTTCTTTCTTCTTTTCGTTTTGTGGGATTCTTGACCCGAGGTATTTTACGTCCAGCGTCAGCCTCTAAAGGCCAATCTTCGTCCTCACAAAATTCATATTTAGAGTCACTAGATGGCTCAGGTTTTTCATTTGCAGGTAGAGCGTCAGATTTTTCGGCTGGTTCAGGAACTAAAGGCGTCGTGAGTTCGGCCGGCGTCGGCTCAGCGGGAGAGGCGGCCTGCGCCGGTACTTCTGGCGACGCCGCCGTAACCTCAATAGACTTGTCATTGGAATCTTCATCCATGTCGTCCCAATCCGCTAACAAGCTGCTCTTAATTTCCTCATCAGTCTTAGCTTTCTTAACTTCCACGGTTTCTAATAATTCATCAGTCGGACGTTTTTGTGCTTGAGATTTCTTTGAGACCTTTTCCGTCTTTTCCTTACGAGGTTTGCGCGCTTTAGGTGTTTTGTTTGGTGTCACCCTAGGAGGAGATTTCGCGACCGGTTTTTTGCGCACCGGAGAAGGCGTGTAGGGTGTGAATGTGGCACTGTGGGTTTTATTGTGTAAGATCAAAACGTTTAGGCGCGTGGTTGTGAAAGCGCATAGAGGACAGGGGTACACTCCCGAGGTTGAACTGGCTGGCGTCGAGTAAGTTGACACTGGTTTTTCTTGTTTTGGGGTCTTCTCCTCTGCAGTTTCAGATTCAGACTCCGCGCGGCTTGTAGATGGGGTTGATAAAGTGTCGGTTTGGCTTGGCGTTTTTGTTCCTTGAACTAAGATATGTACTTTATAATCACTCTTTCCCAGATTAACCTGTAAATGAAAATAGTTATTCAATACATATCCTTTACAAACCAGTATTAAGAAGATTGTGATTAGAAAATGCGAAAACGTTTCTGTTCCCTTAAATCTAGTCAGATTCTTACGATTTTTGAATATGTATGTATGTATGTATGTAAACACTTTACTACAATTATAAAAGACAAAAATATAGCAGGGATGTATATGTTGTAGATATGAAAAACTAGTTAGAGAAAAAAATATTACTTGGATAGAAAAAAATAAAAAAATAGAAACATCTACTAGAATGTATTCGAAATTCGCAGAAATCGGACTTAAATTAGGGGGTGAAAAACATTATCGCCCGGAGCCTTTGTATGAGAAAAAATTGACAGCTGCGCGATTCAAGCGTCGCTTCACAATCCTCTTATACAATATGAATAAAACTATGAAAATAAAATCTTTTAAGCTTTGTGTCAAAACTTTTAAAAAAATCGCACGTTTTTGAGAAATGTTTTTTTTTTATAAAATTGACCAGTAAAATCTCTCTTTATATCATACTTATATTACCTATTATGTAGTACTCACCCTTCTCACAGGAGTCGAATGAGAACTCTTGGGCGTCATTGCAGACTTCCTTGATGCTTTTGCTTTAACTATAATGAGAAACATTTGCAAGGTTAAATGCATATACAACAATAATTACAATACAATAGAAACATATTTAATCAATTAAATTGTAGGGTTTTTTGTTTAAAAACCCCAATTTTGATCCACCTCGTTTTTCTTTTCAAACATACTACTATTTATTTTATTACTGTTAAAAACATTATACTAAACCTACCAAATCGATGCGGCTTGTAGTTTTTTTTAAAGTTAGGGTGTATCTGGATCATGAAAATCACGAAATATTTTTTGTTATAAAACTGGACAACTTATTAACGTTGTGGTAACATTAATTAAATGTGCATATAGTTCCGTAAGTTTACACAATTTGTTATTGATACAGTGTAGGTACTTTAAGAGATATTAATATTTTTTTCACTTTTGGTTTTAATTTTTTTATTCCTCTACAACATGTGTTTATCAGCAGTTTTAAAACTACAATCTAACTCCGCGTTACTCAGAACAGAAGATACACATTATTTAAGTTAAACCCGTTTTTTTTTGCAACTAGGCTTGTCAATCGTATGTTTGAATAAAAAACGAGGTGAAACAAAATTGGGGTGAAACATCACAGTGGTCCTCGTGAAAAAGGGTATATGTCGACTTAAAAACTGTTTAAATCATATACAGAGTAGACTAGACATATTACTTTTTCACTTGATCTTTAAGGCTTGTACCCTTTTGCACTAGGGACCCCTACAGCCTTACAGTATTACTAAAACACAAAACAAACAAACATAAAGGAGCAAACACAAAAGAGTGTATGCGTAAGATTTAATAGAGAGTTATGTGAATTAACTGGAGGAGACTCGCTAAGGAAAGACAGCAATGGAAATCGTTAGTTTACGGAGGCACGCTGAATTAAGAAATATCATTTAGTATAAAATTATCTAATTAAAACACAATGTTAAGCTTCTTAATTCTGAATAAAAACGCTATTGATTGATATGGGAATTAACAGTCTGGATAATTCTAGCTCCTACACTAGGCTAAGCCTGTCTCGTAGGAAACCAATATTAACTATTGAAAAAAATAAGACCTGTTTAGTAACTATTGGAACAAAATAACTACCGGCAGAATTGCTTTTCTTCGATACCGAGCCAAAGATACCAGCATAGCTTTCTTTCTTAGCCTCTTGGAATTCTTCTCTGGTCAGGATGTCTGGGTCGCCTCCAACCTCTGTCTCTGCCCGGATCACGTCCTCAGGGAACTTCTCCATGTGTGCAAGCTTAGATCTGTACATGTCTACAGGAAGAAATACAGTTTGATACAATGTTTATTAGAATATATTCACATGTATTCTAATAAGAAAACAAACTCTCGATGTACTGTAAAAGTTGGTAAATTTTTTGGCCTTGACTTTATCTTCTGTTTGTCAAACATATTTTTTTACAGTTAATGATAAATTGAACAATATCAATATTACAGGGGGAACTAAAAGGTTAAAGCCAAATCAAACTTAACAAACTAACTAACTAACTAAACCATATCAAACTTCTACAATGGTTTCTGGTTGATTACTTAACTTTGAAAGTAAATATTAACTTACATAATCCTTTTTTAATAAAATCATCTTTGCGGCTGCAGTTGTATTTATAAATTGAGTTAATGTTCTTAACATACTCACTGAAACAAGCACAGAATCAAGTTAAAATCTAGGTTTTGTCACTCATGTTTTAATTGCAGTGGAAAGTACATAATTTCAGTTTCAAATTGTGAGGGGCATGGTTTGATACAATGAGCCCATCACAAACGGAGCTATAATATATTTCTATATATCAGAATATTTATTATATAAGTAATAGCGCAAGACCACACATTACTAAGAAAAATATATTTATCCCATTAATTATACAGGCGAGGGATAGAGATAAAGATATTATAGCAACGTTTTGATTGTTAGTCAGAATAGAAAAGTCACATTTGTAGGCAATTGTATGAGAAAAACGCAAGTATCCCTAATTATGTGATAACTAAGGTCCGACCGAGATCTCGGTCTCGGTCTCGGTCTCGGAAAATCTCGGCCAAAAATCGTGCCGAGATCTCGGTCTCGGTCTCGGCCCAAAACGGCCGAGATTCTCGGCCCAAAACGGCCGAGATTCTCGGCCGCGGCCGAGTCTCCGCGGCAATCGATTTAAATTTTGGTGCGCGGTTTACCGCGGTGGCGCGACCTATCCTTTCGATTTAGAACGAAAGACGGTATAATTTGACAGGGTACAATGCCGAAAACTTGCTTTTTTTGTCGTACAATATGGTTCTTTTCAATTTTGAGTAAGTAATTAGTTTGTTAAAACCATAATAAAACCTTTTTTTTTTTCATTATTAACGGGTTTTTTTAGTCAAAAAAATGCAAATGTAGAAAAGATACCCATTTTTCCGTTTTTTATTTTATTCTCGGTCTCGGTCTCGGCTGAGATTAAAAAAGGGGTCTCGGTCGGACCTTAGTGATAACCACTGTATTGATAATTACAGCTCCGTGTGTCACATGCCTTACAATGAATTATATTATTATAATAATGTGTGACATTAAATTATTAATTTAAAAAATATCGAGTTCAAGTCTCCTCAATTACAATAGTCCATAAAAAAAAGGTTGAAAAAATTACAAAAATATATCCAAATCTTGAGCACGGATCCGCATTTGCATGTAAGGGATTAACCTTGATTAACCTACCAACCATAGTCATTTCCATAACAAAGGTGATACTGCAGTACCGTGTAAATAACAACTTCAATAAATTGCAAAATGTACACTATTGGACTACTTGCTATGGTGTATTTTGCGCTTTCTTTAATTTGTTTGTAATGTGGTACTGCACTATCACCGATGATATTTCATTCCCCAACTGATTCAAAGGAATGAAGTGGAATAACAGTTTTTTAAAATACACACATACTTCTATAGTTTGTTTCTGTGATAGTACCGAAAAGTAAAATACCAAAGTGAGATAAAGACATAATGTGTTGGTGCATCAAGATATTGTATTGTGATGTTGTATTGTAATGTTGTATCATATGACGTGTTTTTTGTATGTCCATGAATTAGGAACCACTTTCTTACAATTAATTATTTATTTAATGTTTATTGCTCAAAAACAATTACAAATGGCATTTTTATTCACGATCCTTACCAATTGATGAAATAATTAATCAAAAAGTAACTTAAGCCTATCCTTTGTATAAGATTATCCCTAAAACCTCCATTATGGAATTGAAGTCCGCCTTTAGATACTGCATAACTAACTAAGCGAAGTTACAATACTGCATAATGTAGCTTAATTAAGTTCTAATATTTCAATATTGAATTAGATTTTGCCTAGAAAGTTTCATAGTTACAATTATTCCTTCTGTTGTTATTTTTGAAATTGCTGAGCCCTACAGGGTCCATAATGATCGCATAACTTTTAAGTTAATTTACGTACCACCTATGTATACTTTATGGAAAGCAATAAATAAATGAGTATTGTAAAAGTTTTGTAATAAAATAATATTTTGTGTAAAAAGCTAAAAAAAAATTTTGCTCTGGTCTTTTCTTGTTATACAGTTTTTGTTTTGAATATTAGTATTGAAGTATGGAGGAACCGCAATACCTGAAATATCTCCAAAAGTTAATTACTACAAAAACAAAGCCTTTCTTCCTCCCTATAGTTCTTTCTCCCTGT
This sequence comes from Acleris cristana, assembly GCA_948252455.1. Classification (NCBI taxonomy): domain Eukaryota; kingdom Metazoa; phylum Arthropoda; class Insecta; order Lepidoptera; family Tortricidae; genus Acleris; species Acleris cristana. The sequence continues at coordinate 3,797,144 of OX411788.1, forward strand.
GAGTAACAATACAATCCAATTTTAACAGAAAACTAAATCATAGGCAACTTTTAAGATAAATAGCACGGACTAAAATCAGTTACTACATTGAATTCCTAGCATCCCTAATACCCAAACGAGACCAAGTTCCAAATAGACTTATCAACTTCATTAATTTGTATTTATATTTTTGTACAATTAGTATTTATTATGCCTTACTCATCCATCAATGCAGTCAGATGGTTTCTAAAACTACTTTCTGACTGTTACAGTATACAGCAAACAAACATCAAGAAGCACCAATAGCAAAAAGAAAGTTTCAACATTTATTAGTGGGCATGTGGTAAATCAACCCACATTTGACTTTACTTTTTCTCTGCTCAGAATTTAAGGACTACTGAACAAAAAAAACATTAAGTGCTCTAAAGTTTCTTAGATGAATTATGTAAATATAATTCACCATAGAGTAAATATAGAACAAAGGCTTGTGTGTGATGCTCTGAACTTGCACTCTAGAGAAATATAGGATGTTTTTCAGGTTATACTTAGTAACGTACTAGGTGCTCTCCTGAAAGAACTTGACGACAGCTATGGGTGGTTTCTTGAAAGATGGCAAGACATCTGGTGGAAGCTTCTCCGGCCCGATCACCTCGCCGGGCCACCAGCATGACCCTAGTTTCACCCACACCACCTCCCCGTCAAGATAATTTATTTGAGTCTGCTCACACATTTCCACTTCTCTGTTTCAGGCACAGCGCACGACCATATTTCGTTGCACTGTTAGCCACTATGATATGTCGAGTAAATTGGTTACCACATCATCGCGTCTCGGCCACACAGCGCCAGTCACTCAAATCAACAAATATCAATTCCTGAATACGAATTATGTATGCGATTGTCAAAACAGTAGCAAAATATTAGTTGTAAATACTATTTGCCGACTGCTACGAAATAATTTTATTCGAGTGGCTAGGATGGCACCATTGAGTTGACAAGCAGCTTCAGAATAGTCAAGTAGACTAAGTTGAAATTGTAACACATGTATAATTAACTCTCAGCAAAATAAAGCGATATTTTCTAAATTTTAATAATTGTTTGTTTAACATTACAACATAACAAGTTACAATACTGTTCCTATAAATTAAATAGAATTAAATTTATTCCGGATATCAGTCTTAGGTACAGCGTCAGCAAGTACCAACCTAAGAACTTAAAAAATAATGTTGCCAAACTAAAAATATTGATAAATATAAAGGTTGCTATAAATGCTCAATCAAGTTGACCGTCCAATAAACAAACTATTGTGCGATTGAAAACAATGACCCTACAATACAAATATTGAATAAAACATAAATCAAATTGATAAATTTTGACGAAATGTTATGTGCAGTTAATGTGTGTGACATCAAACATGATTGTTGATTTAACAGGGCTTAGATTGTATAACTAATTACTAAAAACATGTAGTTGTCTATAATGCCAACCCTGTGGCCTGTTTTATAAAGCTACAAATTACAATTTACCGTCAATTTACAGGTTACAAGACTAAGTTTCCATTTGACACAACCTCGACCAATGACGACCAGCTATTTGAGCAGTGTTGCAAGTTTAGACCTGTGCAATTGTAATTTGTAGCTTTGCAAAACGTGGCCCAGGTGAATTTACTTCTTATTTAAACAGCTAAAATTATTTGTCTATCATATATTATTCTGTAACGACAATTTATAAAAGACACGTAAGGATAATTAAGCCTCTTTTAGCTTCACTTTTTTACAAATCATGGTAAAACTAGCATTCACTATCATACGCAGGTGACATGCTGGAAATAGTATGATCCGTTGACTGTTTGTCACTGCCGTAGTTAGTATTATAGTAGATTATACACCGAGGGGATAAAGCACTGTTTTATGTCACGAGCGCGATATTGAATCCTGAGCAAATGAGGGACACCAGATTTAACTCACGAGCGTAGCGAAGCGAGGGAATTAAAACGGAATCCTGAGTGCAGCCAGGGATTCAAGCTCGCCCAAGACGCAAACAGCTTTATCCCAAAGCAGAATACTCTACTTTTCTTACCTTTTGCAACACTCGCCGCTTTTGTTTTATTTTCTTTGGTTTGCTTATATGGCTTGTAGTGGCCAGTTCGATTTTCAAATAAGTTCTTTTTGCTGTAGGTTTCTATGGAACAATTTTTCATACGAATTCAAATCTCATTATTAACCAGCCTGGTTAGCCAATGTCTATAATGAAATGACTTACTTTAGGTGAGATTTGCATGATATAATGATTGGGCAAAGCTTAACATTTTTACAGGTCTAAACTGGCAACACTGCTCAAATGGCTGGGACCCAATTCTCGTGACTTCGAGATGATTTTTCATGCGAGATATGTCGAAAAAATGTATGCAGTTGACAGTTGATCTCGCATGAAAAATCATCTCGAAGTCACGAGAATTGGGTCCCTGGTCGTCATTGGTCGAGGTCATTTTGTAGTTTTATAAAACAGGCCACTGATCGTCCAACCATCGATGTGTAAAGGGGAGGTTCAAACGCGTTGGCACGATTTGTCGCTATAGACTCGATATACATGTATATGCTTGCTAAAGTTTGCCTTGGTTTGGCCGCATGTTTGGGTGTTGGTTGGGCAATGTGTAGTCCAGCATTAAGATTTCGCCACTGACCCAATTCTCGTGACTTAGAGATGATTTTTCATGCGAGATTAACTGTCAACTGCATACATTTTTTCGACATATCTCGCATGAAAAATCATCTCGAAGTCACGAAAATTGAGTCCCAGGGGCCTACCACGAAACACTACCTACTTAAATTCGAAATTTCGGGTGCCGATTCCCTGTCACTCGTCACTCGAGGCTAAATCGAGAGAAAGGAATGGATGAGGAGAAAACTAGTCAATGAATTGCTTCAAAGCATGCGGGCTATTTGTTACTACGGAGCTTAGGCAAAAATATATTTGCCAAATTTATCGTTTCCCAACTTTTTCATTTGCCAACCCAATTTTATATAAGTACCTAAATATTTCAGGATTTGTTTAAGTAGTTAGGTTAGTTTTTATAAAATCCTGAAATATATACGGTTACAGAAAACAAAGCGGGTTGGCAAATGAAACGGTTAGGAAACGATACATTTGGCAAACATATTTTGAAACAAAGGTTGAGTTGAGGTAACGCCTATTAATAAAAATGCGCCCCAAAATTTGGCCTGAGGCTCTACTTTGAAATCCTTCGTCTATTGCTATCCCTTTTGCTCTCGACGCGTCACTAATTCGCAAGAAAGTGACGGGGCGATCCGAAGTTTGAATTACTGATTTCAAAGTAGAGCCCCTGGTTTGGATGCAAGTTTGAAAACCGCCATTGTAAACTACTGTGTTGGCCGGGCAAGTTATTTTACGTACTAATTACTAGTTGTTGCCTACTACTCCATCCGCGTAAAAGTCGTTTATCGCTCTTCCCTCGAGAACTGTCCAATTTTCCGGAATAACATCACGCTCAAGCAGGGCTCAATACCGGTATTAATTAAAATTGAAATATCTTCCTTAATTTGAATTATTTCCTTGATATTTTCGACTGTAATTTAGGTAATAACACTATTCTATTATATAATTGAAGAGCAAAAATATTCAATAGTAAGATAAGCGAGATACCGAAATTGAATACGGGTATTTTTTTATGAAAATAATACCGGTATTCAAGCCCTGCCCTCAAGTACCCTCAAGTACCCTATGTCCTTCTCCGGGGTTAAAGCTATCTTTATACCAAATTTCATCGAAATCGCTTTAGCAGTTAGGCTATGAAAGAGTTACAAACAGAAACAACTGTCAACTGGATAACAGTGAAGCGACTGTCAATGTCATTACCCTGTCTATACAACATTAAGACACTATCCCAGTTGCCGTTGTTAATGTCGAGCAAAAACGTCATGTTTGTCACTTAAATAGGTATCTATTTTATTCTGTTTTTAGGTATTTGTTGTTATAGCGGCAACAGAAATACATCATCTGTGAAAATTTCAACTGTCTAGCTATCACGGTTCATGAGATACAGCCCGGTGACAGACAGACAGACAGACGGACAGTGCAGTCGTAGTAATAGGGACCCGTTTTTACCCTTTGGGTACGGAACCCTAATAAAGTAAAACTCACCATGCTTTAGACATGAGATAGTTACATTGAAGTGTAAATTTTATTTGATCATATTTTTACAATGCAGGTATGGTCATATAAAAATCATTTAGAGGAGGAATAAATGGTTTATTATATTCTGAAAGGTTGTTCAATAAAAACAGGATGTGTTTTGTCTTTGTCTATGCCCATTACAACAAAATATGAGGATCAAATAAAACACCAAATTAAGAACTTAAGTACATTTTATTTCTTACCAATAAGAATCAAAATTAATCGTAAGTCAAATAATTTACTGAATCCTTAATTTTCTAATTGAGTAAATAAGCAATAGGGTTAACTGTGGATATTCCGCCATGTTGCTACTCGGATGAGATGTACAGTCACCCTATAAAAATGTTGAGCATACTTAGAACCTTGTCATTGTGAATGTCATTGTCATTGTCATGTGTGTCATTTGATTTTCTGTTTGAAGTTTACTATAACAAAGCACTAAAGTGCTTAACATTTTCGTTGGAGTACTGTACTTACCCCTAAAGGTAGGGGCAAGAACATCTTTCATTTAACACATATTGGTACAAAAACAAAACTTAAGAAATTTCACGACATTTAATGTGTGAATATTATTTTAAAATAATTTAATATCCATGTCAGCTACACTGACGAGCAAATTTAAAAGAACACTTTGTAAAGAATTCAGTGTAACATCCCGTTTTTTTGATCTTGAGAATAGTTTGGCAAAACAACCAAATAGGTAATTAAAAAACTATCAATCATACTATTTATTTAACTACCTACCTTGTTGTTTTAGATCAACGCATTAGACGCAATATCCCCAGTTGACCTTAAGTAGATTAATTTTGCTTTGGTCATTGCAAGTTAATTTCCTAGTACAATAGTAGTAGTAGTTATTAAATTGTATACTTTTATCATCACATTATTTAATTTCACTTTCGCCATAGTAGGTAGAAATTTCAAATAAGTACGAAAAAATACCTTAAAAATAACTGTAAATTATGTACATAACTTTTAAAGCTACCATAATAAAGCACCTAACAAAAGTACTAGCTTGGTTGTGTCTGTACTTTGGGAAAGAGTACTTTGAGTCCATTTTACCTTTTCCCATTTGAAGAATAACGAATTAAAATACAAATCATATACGAAGTTGAATCTCTTTTGAATCACTATTTAAATTAAATAGATAAGTGGAGTGTTATTCCCTGATCGGTCCAGACGTATTTAACTTGGCCCGTGAGCGATTTTCCAGGGTAAAAAGTATTCGATATCTTTATATAATTAGGGCATGAGCCAAGTTCACGTCCAAATCTATTTAGTCGTTTATGCGTGATTGAAAGACAATCATCCAAACACCATCACAAAATTTTGTATTAATAATAGTAGGATAGGTACATTAAGATGCATTGCTTTTTATATTAATTCTATGTTAATATAAAAAAGTAAGGCATCTTATACGTAAAGTCAAGGGTAAAAATATGGGAGAACATCTCAAAAATATGTCCCAATGCACCTTATTCCAGTATAATAACAACTTCGTAACATATTTATGAGAGGATTCTTTCTATAGGTGTACATATTTTTGCGCTTGTACCTATCCTACTATAAAGTCCCAGTGGCCTGTTTTATAAAGCTACAAATTACAATTTTACAGGTCTAAACTGGCAACACTGCTCAAATGGCTGTGGCCCGTTTCACGAAGCTACAAGTTACAAATTACAAGCGGAACTCTCTTTCTAGCAAAAGGAGTTAGAAAGAGATTTCCGCTTGTAATTTGTAACTTGTAGCTTCGTGAAACGGGCCACTGGTCGTCATCGGTTGAGGTTGTGTCAAATGGAAACTTGTAACCTGTAAATTGTAATTTGTAGCTTTATAAAACAGGCCCCAGATAGACGTCCGAGTAAGTACGCCGTACTTATGGCTCGGCGACCTTACTCGCCCGTGTGTCACACTAAGTACGCGAACTCTAAAGGGCGAAAAAGGTCGTCGAGCTTTAAGTACGCGTACTTACTCACCCGTCTATCTGATTTAAAAGATACAAAAGTTTGTGACGCCCCTAAGAGAATACAACACAAGAGAAATTAATATTGAGCAGGCATTATTTCATACGTAAACTAAGTTGCTGCTCAGCCGGCGTACTGGCGGACTATCTTGGCCCACTCCTGGGGGAAGTTCCTCTGCACATAGGACAGGGTGCGTTGGATCTGCTTGGTCTCCGCGGGGCTGCATTGAGGACAGGCGCCGCGCAGCACCAGCGGGGCCAGGGCTGGAACGGAAACAGACAATAAAGGCCTTGCCACACCGATTGCGTGACGTGCACGTGCGCGTTCGCTTTCCACTGCGTTGTATAGTGACATGTCGTAATGAGAATTTATACTATACAACGCAGTGGAAAGCGAACGCGCACGTGCACATGCACGTCACGCGTCCGGTGTGGCTCGGCCTTAAGTAATGCAATAGAAGTCAGGAGTTGGTAGTTGGGTAGCGTAAGGGTGTAGGTATTATTACCGCTCTTTATCATAAGGGCACACGGGACCCATGCCCAGGGCCCCCATTCTCCTGAAGGACCAACCATTTGTCCTACATTTTTTCTCAAATCATTTTTGTCGGGCACAGTGACAGTGAGCACCCACATTCTTTGCTACGGACGACTAGAGTCAGAGGCTCTACTTTGAAATCCGTAATTCGAATTTCGTCTATTGCAATCTCTTTTGCTCCCGATGCGTCACTAATTAGCAAGAAAGTGACGGGGCGATCCGAAGTTCGAATTATTGATTTCAAAGTAGAGCCCCTGACCAGCGAGTCGTGACACAAGCATCTTTTTCAATTCTTCACATGGCAACAATTTTACCTATGAAACCAGCTGTCACATTATGCGTACCTATTCAGTCATTATGCATTTCGTGTTACCAGTGACCCGTTTCACGAAGCTACAAGTTACAAATTACAAGCGGAACCCTCTTTCTAGCAGTACGAATTAGAAAGAGACTTCCGCTTGTAATTTGTAACTTGTAGCTTCGTGAAACGGGCCTCAGCTAGTGATATTTTAATTTTGCCGCCATTTTTTTGTGTCACCACTTACTGGTCAGACTGTAGCCGCAATGCAATTAGCATCTGTAATTAAAGTATGTACCTACTGACTGCCCCCTATCCCACAAGTGTAATTAATAAGAATTCAAAAAGTACTATTTCTATTGCATTTTATTGTTTTTTCCTTAATTTTAAAACATGTCACTGCAACTGGACAACAATTTCAATAAGCACTTAGCTGATTTCATGTGTCTGTGTGTGTGTGTGTTAGTCTTACTTTTAAGCCGCTTCCCGATGGGGTCACAAGGCGCCTCCCCGAGCGCGCACTTGAGTTGCCGCTGGATGAAGCGCTTGTCGTTGAGCGCGTCCTCGAGCGCGCTGTCCGACACCGGCGGCCGCGCCTGCGCCTGCACGCATGCGCACACGCACGCCACCAACACACACACTGAGAGCTTCATCTGGAATTAAAAAAAAGGGAAATGTAGGTATACCATATGGCTTGCTATTTGCATCTATTTGCTACCGACGGGCCCATATCGGCTCACATAAAATTGATCGCCTGAATGGCCACCTATCGCTTTGAATGGTCACTCTTCCGAATTTTTAACTTCATAATTTTGTTCGTTTGTATCGAAGTTCATGATAGACTGTATTCAGAAAATTTTGGTTCATAATTAGAATATATTTGTACACATAATGCTGTTTTTAGTGAAATTGTTATACATATTTTTTTATCGTCAAAAAAAGAAGATGTTCTGGGCTTTTAAAAAAAACCTAACATCGAAGACTAAGTACCAATTTCTCCAAACCATTTTAATTGTTAATCGTCTATTACTTCATACATTTTGACAGCTGTTAACACTCTAATCGTCCTGATGCGTTGTTGGTGAAATTCGACATAAGGCTGGGAGCCTCGCTTTTGCCTCCTAACCTAACCTAACCTGTCTGAGTCGATTCTGCGCTAAAAATCTTGCTCGCTTGTTTCGCTCACTCGCTGCATCATCTAATCCGCATAGTACAGTCTACAACTTCACTTCACTCCACTAAATGAATGTTTATGATATTCAATATTCAAGTTTATGAATAACAATAGTGTATGTAACATACAGTTATGTTTAGAAAATATAAGCAAGTAAATAGTAGTGTGAGAGACATTTATGTTTACTTACATAATTAATTTGAATATTTCGAAGACACTATCGTTAGTAAAAGAGACTAGGTAGTTATGAAAGATTACTATGATGTAAATTTTTATGAGAAACATATTCAGACTGCCGATAATCGAGGTTGAAAAATTATGTGTACCTACTTTGGCGCACCCACTGCCGATTCATTGAAAAATGGGGCCTAAACAGATTCATCTTGCTAGTACAACTAGCGGAGGTTGACCAAATGTGGTTCGATTACTTAAAATATAATGCATCGTCTTAAAAATCTATTAAGTACCTACCCATGTTATGACGTCTCACACTTTAGCAAGTAAGCAGATGCTCTTGTGAGGTTCCGATGACCATGCTTTGTTCAAAATGTACCTACACAGCTAAAAACCTAGCTTGTGTTATAAGTACATCACGGAAATTAAAATTTTCTAGAATAAAACAATGTAAGATCAAATCACTGGTAGGTACTTTTAGATAAACAAAATTTGATTGATTATCGAACGTTAGGTGCAAATAGTTAGTCAATCCACGATCAATATGAAACAGTACCTAAGTTTCACCAAAAACCTTGTACCATTAGAAAACTTGAAACGTGTTCCAAATAATAATGTAAATTGGCTCTTACTAAAATTTCGAAGCCTTTGATCTGAGCTCAACCAAGGACATTTTCACAATGAAATGTTTACTATAGATTGAGCTAACTGAAATGATGTTATGACATAATGGTGATACACATCCGTTCCGTTTACGGCCGCGCTAGTTGCGCCAGAGCTCTTCGCATGGTGGCTCTGGGTAGTTCATTACGTACTAAATAACAGCTTAGCACTCGCGTTCACTTTCACTTCACACCGCTTATTTTACCCACACTTCCTACCAACCTTCCACCGGGTAAGACCCAAACTCCATACCTAAATTCTTCTCTTCATAGCCCACCTGAATTTTACGTGTCGATTTGTTTTCGATAAGTTTCGCAAGAACAATCCGCAGGAAAACCACAGCGTTAACACCCACTGTATAGGTACTGTCGCACGCGAACTTAATAATGAGGGATATAGTATTGAAAAGTCTATTGTTGCTCGAACTATGTCCAATCACAGTTGGTGCGCATGAGCACTTGTGGTCAGCACAGTACCGCGACACAATCAACAAGGGACGTGCTTAGAAATTTAATCAAGAATATAGTAACGTGCCTCGAAATATAATACAGACGGCTGTAAGGACTACTCGACGATTTGGCGAAATAAAGACTGTTTATCTTTTATATTTTTGCACAAATTGACTGATCTCTGACGCAAGGCAAACCGGTTAAGCGTCGAAGAAGATTTTAAGGTAAATTATCCTCGTATGTTGCAGCCTACCGAAAATAGTCATACAATATTTGGCAGGTTTAAAAACTCTGCAGAAACCGGGTTACAAGTACAATCCATTATTCGATGAAATTATTTACATTTGAAAGAGGAAACGTTAGGCGTCAATGTTTCGTGCCGTGAAACGTTCCCTTGACCTAAACTCAGGGCAGGCTGACTGGTTTAGGTGCCGGAATTACGCCTAAAATGGGCTTTAGAGCGCAAACTACCTAGTTACGCACTTAGCGGTTTTGCCTTCATCCGAGCGATTATCTTGTGGCTTTGCCGTCTGTTAGGCAGTCACAGCACTGACCAGCCTTGAATTTTAACCGCATCCTTTTTGCCATGCATATAATTATGACCCCGTAACAGATAGCGGATCCAAAACGAGAATGCCAAAAACCTCACATTTAAAAGCATTATCGATGATTTAACCGAATAGCGTCCGTCACCTACTTTTTTATTTATAATCCAATGTAGGTACGCCTTATGATAAGTAGGAGCACGTGTCACTGGTTGCGGTCTATTAACTTGGTTAATGCCCCAGAAGTATATAGATTTAAATACATTATCAATATAGGTTACATACACAATAGTGTAAATTAAATTATATTTATCTGCTTTATACTCGTAGATGATTGGGTTGACGGAATGATCAAAATCGTACAATCGTGAGTTTCGGTGTACTTATGTCGTAAATAGTCTTTTTTTAGCCTTTGCCTTTTTGTGCATCGTCATGTCATGTCATGTTATGACTTAACTGCGTGTTTTTAATGTTGTATTACGAAAGTGGTGGTGGTGGTTGGTATTGGTGGCAAATTTAAAAAAAAAAATTATATTCAATCAAGGGTTAAGTTAAGAGGCCATATTTGATACCAAGCCTACAAAGTATAAAGTGGTACTATGGCTTTATGTGCTTCTGCGTAAAGAACGTGAGATAGAGATAGTTTGTCGGAGCCTTGATTGCAGTTTTACCAGGATTAAGAAGGTATGAGTTCTAAACTTATAAATAAAAAATCATCGTTAAGGATAGTAGGGTTTTGAAGATTCAACGAAGAAGAAGATTGAAAATCAAACTATCGAGGTTTTTGTTTCTAATCGCGATTTCACTTTTTACAGTTTAAAGGAAAAAATATCAAGTTTCATATATCCAAAAAAACAGACAAAAAACCAGGCGTTGTGGTTATTGAGATCCAGATCCTGTTTGCATTGTTGACATTATAACAGCTCTTTTTAACTTCACAATAAAGGCGGCCGAGTTTATAAGCAATAAAAATTACGATAGGTGTAAAAAATGTAGAACTAGGTAATCATAATAATGTAGAAATAAATAATGTAAATAATTATCATCGTCAGATTTTGCTTAATTGATGTTAATATAACATGAATTACCATAGTGGTTGTTCATTGATCTCCGAATAGCCTAGCGACATATAAGGTAAGGTTATTTAAATAAAAACAGGTTAGGCGATATTTTGGATAAATTTATTTAGTTTACGCAGGAAGGTAAGTATTTTTATAAAATTCAGATAATTTTATATACTTACCTACTTTATTGTTGTATGTATTTTATTTTAGTTTTTTTTTGGCTTCTTTGGGAATAAAACGTGAAATGCAAATCAAGATATCAGATACATTCAGATATCAACCTGCCCAACTGTAATTCAGAAACTATAAGTACATATATTTAGCGACGACACTCTATAGTAGGTGCCTATAGTTGCTACAGTGCAACGATTCTATGTCTGTTGTGTTGTGTTTTGTTTTTTGTCAAATAAATGTTTTGTATTTGAATTTTTAATGACCCTGTCTACGAAGCTAGCGCCTAGCGGTCCCGGGTTGAAATCCCGGTAGGGGCAGGTAACTGTGAGTATTTGTTCAAAAAGTGAACCTAGTTTTGGTCACTAAATACTAACTTTAGGTTAGGTACGTTAGGTTTCTTCAGATGCCCGAAGGGCAAAACCACCTAGAAGCAGGAGCCCCGCCGCGGGGCTCGGTCGAAAGTCAGTAGGACTACTATAGTAAGACCTCGAGAAAACGGCCGTTTTATAGTACAATACAATACAATACAAATACTCTTTATTGAACACCAATAAAACAAAACACGGAATAGTGCACATTAACTATAGGTAACAGGCACAACAAGTGTGTGTGTTTTAAGTACATACTTACGTATTCCTTTGTTTAAGTAAGTTTATTGTTGTCTTGTACCCGTAGTACAAGCCTAGAGCTTAGTTTGGGACTAGGTCAATTACTGTGAGATATACATATATTGAAGTATTTATTTATTACTTGAGGGGTAAAAGACCAAGGACCCAATTCTCGTGACTTCGAGATGATTTTTCATGCGCGATGAACTGTCAACTGCATACATTTTTTCGACATATCTCGCATGAAAAATCATCTCGAACTCACAAGAATTGGGTACCAATGTCGTCGCAAGGCAATTGCGCTTTATAAACTCTAGGTAGTAGTTCCGCCCGCGACTCCGTCCGCGTAGATTTCAATTATCATTATTCCTTCGGGAACTTTTATATTTTCCGGGATGAAAAGATCCACCAGTAGTTTATGTGTTAATTCAGGGCACAAGCAATCTCCATTCCAAATTTCATCCAATTTCGTCAAGCCTTTGCACATACACACACAAACTTTCGCATTTATGATATTAGTAGGTAGGATATAGTAGGATTTAACGGGAGAATAGTAAAATGGCTCATCTCGGTTGGCGAGTTGGACTCGCACTTGACCAATTCTATTCCAACCTATGAAAAACACATTTCACAGCAGGATTAAATATTAATTAGTATATAAGTGTATAATGAACCGTATTAAAACTATTTAACATTACTGTAACGCAACAAACGCATGAAATTACCGATTTTATGATTTCTACAATATAATGATGTCGTGAATCGAATCGAATATTGCGTATTGACGTAACTAACTATAGACAATTCGCGTAATGTACAAATACGAGTAGGTCTGTACAAAAGCCTTTAGTAAGTTAGTAAGCTACATATAAAGTTCGAGTTAAGTTACCTCCATCCCTTTCTTTCGATTTAGTCTCGAATGACGAGTGACAGGGATGGAGCTAACGTAACATCCAGCTCCAATTTAAAGCTTCCGTATGCTATTTATTTTCTAGCTACAGACAATAATATAACCTATTTATATCACACATTATTTTTTCCTTAATTACCTACTACCTTCTCAAAAATCTGTGTAGTTATATTGAATGGAATTTCATATCTGCCCTGTTATCAGGGTAGTAATTAGTAGTAATTATTACATGTTTATTACCCCGTTTTATATTTTTTTTAGTCTAGACGACGTCATCAATCAACCAGCTTTAATGCAAGTTGGATCCTGCAAATCGGGGCGTGTTCATCTTCTGTAACTTCTTTTGGCGCGCAAACTGAACGGCGCGCCAAATTTTATTTAAAAAAAAACTTGTCGTTGGTTGGTTGATGGCGCGTTTGTTCTGTTCTGGTTCTTCTTTGAGATAATTTATATTTTCTTTGTAAGTGTAGTAAGCAGTATATATCAATCAATCGAGGGTAAGTGCAGATTACTTAACTCGTGTGGTTTTCTCCCCTTGGTGTATAAACTACTATAATATTTATGGTCTTGTTTCTAGCGCTTGCTCGCCTATCGTTTCGGCAAAGTTTTCAGCAAATCGACTTGATTCTCATAAACCGGGCAAGAGCATTTCGGAACGTCCTCAGTGTAAAGTTTCAACGCTGTAATTACTATAAACATCAAAACTATATCCTTAAATCACCGGGACCTGTTTTATAAAACTACAAATTACAATTTACAGGTTACAAGTTTCCATTTGACACAACCTAGACCAATGACGACCAGCCATTTGAGCAGTGTTGTCAGTTTAGACCTGTAAAATTGTAACTTGTAGCTTTATAAAACGTGCCCCTGTAGGTATGAGTTAATTTTATTTTACAGTTATTTGGTTTCATTATGGATCAATTTCTAGGTCGTACATTTTGGTCGCCTGTAACTCAATAAATTGTACATACCTAGTCTACTTAGGTGTGACAGTTTTCCTTTTAAATTCGTTATGTAGGTATGTGATTTCGTTGATATTTTTCAATTTTTCGTATTTGTAGGCTGTCAATTTTAGTCAGGGGTACGTAACTCTAGCAAAAATTACACTTTTAGAGTAATAAACGGTACCCCAAATCCAAAAAATAATAATAATATAGGTACACAATAATGATTTTTATGCGCCTCACACGATGTTCTAATATGAAAAAATATCGACTCGAAGACGTGACTTTACCTCAAATAACCGACCGATTTGTCTACTTAAAAAGCTTACCGATAACAATGGCGTTCTATCGCAAAGGCCACCTACACCGGAAATCCGCCATAATCTCTCAAATTCTCGGAACTATCATTGAGGGAGTTTGTATGGGATTACGTGAACTTGGTGCGCGTGAGTTGCGTCAGTTAGGAAACAATTCCAAATTATTAAATAACACTTAACTAACTAAACCGGGGCAGAGCCGGTGGCGATTTAAGTGGTTGGTTAGACGGTCGAGCTTATATTTTTGTACTGTAGGTAATCTGTCAAGTCTTGACATAAGGCAGACGACGGCAACAGGGGCTCTACTTTGAAATCAGTAATTCGAACTTTGGATTGCCCCGTCACTTTCTTCCAAATTAGTGACGAGTTGAGAGCAAAAGAGATAGCAATAGACGAAGTTCGAATTAAGGATTTCAAAGTAGAGCCTCAGATTATCTATGCTAGATATGAAGGTGTCCCTACAGCCGCAGCCGCGGCAGGCGACACGCGGAGAGGAGCGAGGCAGTAGAGCGGTGAGCGAGTAAAAAATCCACCAATAGGAGAGCTGCGCTGAGGGTGGCTGGGAAAATAAAGAATTCCTATTGGTGGGAATTTTCTTGCTCACTGCTCCGCTGCGCTTCAGTGGACAGGCAGCCTAAAGCCGGGTTTCCACCACAGAACAGAAAACACAGTAGAAGTGTCAAGTGGGCGTGTAACGTGTGGCATAGTTATGCGGAGTTCCGCATAACATAACCTACCATACTTTTGCCGCGATCGCTTATTTCGATTTTTCGATATTTCGATATTTCTAAAATAGGAAATAAATCCAGAAGCATGCCTTATTGTGTTATTTTGGAGTGTAAAAACGATAATCGCACCAAAAACATTTTGAATGGTGGGTGTTGTTTTTATGATAGTTTGAGTATTGGCGACAACAGGTCTGATACTAAGCAAAGCCACTTCCACTGTTTTTTCTATTCCGTGGTTTCCACGCTACACACATGAATACCACGTGGATCAATTGTTTTAAGCGTATGTTACTGACGGCATTTCGTGCGTGTGCTGCTGTACGAGTATGTACAGTCACCAGTAATAATATATTATCCAACATTGGGCGTAAAATATCTGACACGTATTTATTACGAGAAGTGTAGGAGCGTGTCAGATATTTTTGCACCCAATGTAGGATAATGAAATATATTATTGCTGGTTACGTACTAGGTATATACATTTTGATAGCAAGTGATTTATATAGGTATCTATACATGTGCGTGTACCTATAGCGTGCGCTGCTGTGAAATTCTGCTTTGGTTAAACTATTTGCAAATTTTGCAGTACCTATGCAATCTCCACTGAGATCATTTGATAGGCAGAAGCTTCTTGTACTAACGTCACTACTTCATCGTGCATTAGGTGTTCTTAGTGGTGTCACGTTTGTAACGTTATAACGTCTACTATAGTAGATATATACGACAAAGGGTGGTTGGTAGTGACCATAAGTTATAGTTATAACACTACCAATGTTTCATCCTCGAAAAGAGCGCTAAAGTCCCAGATGGACGTGCGAGTAAGTACGCCGAACTTATGGCTCGGTGACCTTACTCGCCCGTGTGTCACCCTAAATGTTAATATAGTGTATATGTATGCATTCAAACACAATTTATATTGTTACTGAATGTTGCGAAAAAGGTCGTCGAGCTCGACGACCGTGCAAGGTGCGATTAAGAACTCGCGCCTCGCACGTCTATCTGGGACTTAAGACACCATCTAATCAACGTTTGAACTGGATCCTAGAAAGTCGAAAATTGGTACAAATAATCACATTTCAAAATGTTTTTTACACTATTTACCATATGGTATACGCTATATGATTTACAATAGCACCACTCCTAGTCCTCGTATGATGACGTAGAGGCCAAATTTAGGAAAATCGAAAACATGACAGCATGCATCACCTGTGAGTAGAAATCCATCAATATCAAGGGGCAACCACTCACAAATTGACCTAGCACTCGAAAACGAAAAAAACTAAGCTCTATAGGTTTAAATAATAAATAAATATCAAGGGACAATGTCACACCAATTGACCTAGTCCCAAACTAAGCACTAGGCTTGTACTTATGGGTACTAGACAACGATATAAATACTTACATAGAGAAATATAATACTTAAATACATAGAAAACATCCATGACTCAGGAACAAATATTCGCGCTTATCACACAAATATCTGCCCATACCGGGATTTGAACCCAGGACCGCTAGCTTCGTAGGCAGAGTCACTACCAATAAGTATGACAGCGCGTCGTCAAGTTTGTACTATGGATACTAGACAACGACATAAATACATATTGAGAAATAAATACTTTGAATACATAGAAAACATCCAAAATTCAAACAAATACTCGCGCTCATCACTTAAACATTTGCCCCTGCCGTGCATCGATCCCGGGACCGTCTAGCTTCATAGGCAGTGTCACTGGCAACTAGGCTATACCATAAGCTATACCTACGCGTCGTCAAAACAAAAAATGCAAAGCATATAAAATGTAAGTCCCTATTGCTACCGATTTAATTTAAGATATGGTATATAGCGACCCGCCCTCACTTCGTCTAATTTTTGTTAAAATAAAATATAACCTATATTAGTCAGAGATAATGTAGCCTCCCATTAGTTAAATCATTTTCTTAAATCGGTCCAGTAGTTCCAGAGATTACCGACATAAAAACAAAGAATCACACAATTTTGCTACATAATATAAGTTTATAATTATGAATATAATAATATAGATCAGAAAGGCTGAAGAGCGAGCACCAGTTGCAACTGTTCCTAATGCGACTCTTATTACAAACACATGGAGAAGGGCTACCATCGCATGCCTCTAATGAATACTACAGTTATCAATTCATTGGAAATGTTATGATATGACACGCACATGTTACACAGCTTTGAATCGTCCAGACCCAATGACACGATACAGCGTCGATTTTGTGTAGAAATACGCGAGCCGCGGTCAGTATGTTACCAAAACGTACGGAGCAGGAAAATATTATTATAATTATGACTTTATGAAAGGGGACCTTAATGATATTTTTCAAGCAAGTACATTATAAAATTGGAAAGCCCAAGGTAAGACTGCAATCTCTCTGTTGTTTTGACAACAAAGTTCACATTTCATGTTATTTAACCTTGATTAAACAGAAACATGGAAGTCAATAAATTAAGTAAGAAAACATATATAGGTAAAGCTAAACAAAAATAATTACTAGCTTAAACACAGCACGCTTACAATTAAATTAATAACGCTAGAAAATCGATAATCCATTAAATTTGATTCTGGCTTTAAAGATATGCAAATCTATACGCGTATTTTATTTTGCCGACTTCACACAAATTAACAGCCTACATCAGGTAAACCAAATGCCCTTACAACATAACATTGCCAAGCTTCTAGCTATCCTCGTAAAAATAACAAAAGTTCACTGAATGTTGCATTTTCTTTAAAAGCTCAAACTAGTTGCGTTGGAAAACGGATGTCGGAGAAATGCAATGCAACTCACCTGCATTTTGCTCGTGCCACTTTTACTTTCCGCCGTGTAAGATTGCAAGGATGCGCGTGAGTGGAGTGGACAGGCCGGCGGCGGAGGCTAGAATGACTCTAGCACTGCTGCTGTAACCTCTTACTTAACGAATCCCCTCCTGCACTTGCTTAACCTGCCGCGCGGCAACGCCGGTGACGCACAAGTCAATGAAACGCGAACATTGGGTTTATTATTTTATTTACAAAGGTACAAAATTGTGCTTTTGTAGTACAGCCACGGTGGTGGAAAAAACGTGGGGTTTGATATTAAATAATATTCGCTAATACAATTAAATACAGTGGTTACTAACCTATTGCAGTATTGCTGACAGACGGGGAAATACGTTAAAAAATACTGTAGAGAAAGCAGTCTATAAATTTACATAAAATTTTACATTGAATTTCCCCAACGACTTATTATATTATAATTGTTCAATAGATTGGTGAAAACTGGCAAAACTAACATAATTACTGATGTTGCTTTCCTTACTTAATTTTAAATTTATCTTAAAATTTAAATACGCTAACTTATTGCTTTTCTTATTAGTATAAACAATGTCCTAGATTCAAGCTAAACTCAATTTAGTGCATTTTAGGTAATTAATACTACTCAAGGTAATATTCGACCTCAAAAAAACACACGATCCAGGGATGAAACTGATTAACATAAGTGATTACAAATGAAGGTTGGTACTAGAATATTTAATTAATACATTAGAAGAGATTCAGCATAATCTTATTGAACTTTTGAGTTCACCGATATCAAAATTGACTTCTCTTAATAAGTAATATTGTCCTGAGGGAATTAATATTGTTGAATTCTTAAATTACTTACTAAAATTTAATTATTTGTACCGGTCACCTATCCCATCATAAGGCGAATTTTGTGTAATAGGGTAAATGGAGTGAATTCTAGTCTCATTGGATTTCACCTATTCACACAAAAAACTTTGAATTAACAAAATACAAAACTATTCCTTATAAATAGTATTTGTTTGAGTGTGAAGGGGTATTTGAACTTGTTTTGGCTAAATACTTGAACTCATGCTAAACGGAACTGTTAGCACATATTTTTTTATTTTGACGTCATCGGTTCCGAAAGTTTAAACTTTAAACCGTGTATCACAGATTAATAATCTAATAATGTAGGCTTAGACTACGTAAAAATAAAATCCCTGGAGTTGACATGGTGGGTTGCATTGCTTGGCCGCCCAGCTCACCCGTACTGGCGCACGATCTTGGCCCACTCCCAGGGGTAGTTACGCTGCACGAACGCGAGCGTGCGGCGGATCTGCCGCGTCTCCTGCGCAGAGCACTGCGGGCACGCGCCGCGCAGCACCAGCGGCGCCAGCGCTGAAAACAGGGCGCATCGTCAGTTCAAGATAACAAGTGTCAAGATATTTAAATAAATGTCAAATCATAGAAAACGGTCATTTTTGACGTGTGTTGAGATGGGTATCTTAGGGCCATATTGATAAACTGATCTTGGCTGAGATGCCCGCCTCAATACTCGTCAGAAATGTCAGTTTTCTATAGATTGTCGTTTACTTTAACTATCTTGAGACGCCCTTAGCCTCGATCAGTTTATTAATATGGTCCTGATACAATAGAGCCACCAATTAAACAGCCCTCTTACAAATAGTACACTCTTAAAAGTAGTTCATCATTCACGCAACATAAAAACGCGCCTTCTTGAGAACAAAAGCAGATTATACAGAAATTACTTTAGACTATACTTACTAAAATTTTTTTAGATTAGATTAAGTGACCGTTATTTTGCAAACATTTCGTTTTAACGAAGTCAACATTAAAAATTATCAACAAATTGTCTCTTCTGTAATAAATAAGTCCAACAAAAAGCAAGCTTTAAAAACCCAATGTTTGATGATGTCGTCAATATAATGTTAGTTATCATGTAACAATGTTGCCAAATTCACATTTAAAAAAATAAAGTACAAAGGGAACAAAGAACCGTACATACGTACAGTGGCCCATTTCACGAAGCTACAAGTTACAAATTACAAGCGGAAGTCTCTTTCTAACTTCTTTTGCTAGAAAGAGTGTTCCTCTTGTAATTTGTAACTTGTAACTTCGTGAAACGCGCCACAGGTCGTTGAATTAATAACAATAGTTACAATATTAGCACACATATTTTTCAGTGTTATGTACATTATTAAGGGAAACAAGTGCTAATTTGACCGTTATTATTCAAATTAAAAAAAAAACAAGTTTAGTTTTCTCGTGGTTGAGTTTTCAGTCATCTATACCTACTCGGATTTTCAACCTGTGCCTTGTGCTTGGTTCCACAGTAGGTACAGGCCTCGCTGCAATCATAAGCAAATTGTAAACCAATTTTTATTTAATTATCTCTATATATATATATATGTATATATAATAATAATACGCATCATCACATTTAATCTCAGTGTAAATTGACGAATGCGTGAGGTGTTATTTCATGAACAAGGAAAACGCCGCCTCTAAGTATTATGCAAGTTCACGAGAGAATGGCTATAATCGTTACGCTGCGGTTCGGTTTTTTGAATGGGTTAAAGATCTGGGATAACGGATGTTGTCGTATTTGTCGCGCAACGGTGGAGTAGTAAAACGGCAATTGTGGCGTTATCTATGAAAAGGGACCTTATTGTCGATGTCGCTTCGGGTGAACCGATTTTAATGATTCTTATGTCAATCGATTTGTCTTAATCTTGTGTGTTACTAAAAATATGAAAGAAATCAAAATTCAAAATGGCGGCAACCAGGCCCCATAATTGTAATAAATAAAAAATTAAAGTCGACAAACTACGACAAGTGGGGTATCTTGAATAGGTATTTAAAAATCATCTTTAGGTTTCTATCATCATTTTTCATTTTGATTGATCATTTAGGATTTTTATAACTTAAAGTTGGTCAGCAACAGTCGGGATTTTTTAAAGCTTGGTGTTTGTTAGACTTGTTTATAAATATGGTTTTAAAATAAACAGCGAATATTTGAATTTGACGCTACCATCAATGCGCGCCGCAAACTACTTGGATGGGGTGTTTTTAATGTAATTATATTAAAATTGTGGGTTTGTATATAACAGGCTGCAGCCCGATTTGAAACTGCTCTAAAATCAAACCGAAACTGCTATAAGTATTTTGTAGCTGAGCAGTGGTCACCTTACATAGGTGTTTCTAAAATTTAACTAGTGCTGGATTAAGCTGGTCTCTCAAACCGGTTGGCGGCGAGGCGGACCAGTGCAAGCGCACTGGGATTTGGAATTAGAACAGACAGGCACATTTGGGCGTTTTTGAAAGAAGTCCCAATTACGTAAGTTTTATTAAAATTGAAAATAAAATGGATTTCTTGTAATTTATATTTATAATTTGTGTAACGTGAGTTGCGATAGAAAAGATAGTTCATTCATTACTTTTAAGGGTTCCGTAACTCAAAAGGAAAAGAGGAACCTTATCCTTCATTGTCCGTTTGTCTGTCTGTCTATCAACTATCAAGACCCTTTTTCTCAGGAACGCGTCGTATCAAGTTGAAATTTATATAAAACTAACTTTTGCCCGCGACTTCGTCCGCGTAGAAGTCGTTTATCGCTGCTCCCTCGGGATCTGTCTAATTTTCCGGGATAAAAAGTAGCCTATGTCCTTCCCCGGGACTCAAGCTATCTCCATACCAAATTTCATCTAAATCGGTTCAGCGGTTTAAGCGTGAAAAGGTAACAGACAGACAGACAGACAGACACACTTTCACATTTATAATACTATCGTATGGACTAGTATGGACTAGTATGGACTAGTATGGACTAGTGTGGATATTTACAGATCAGCTATGAAAAACTCAAACTTTTAAGTAAGTAACCTCAATCAAAGGATATTTTGACACTCGTAAGGGAATCAAAACCTATAAGGTAGGTACTTCCTGTTGATCTAGGATCATGAAATTTAGCAAGTAGCAATTTCTTATATCCCATGTAAAGAGAAAAATCCGAAACATTCGGAACCCTCGGTGCGCGAGTCCGACTCGCACTTGGCCAGTTTTTTTTTATACGGATCCTTTTCCAATTTCTTATTTGCTTAATATCATAAGTTTGAAACTGTGTTTGTTTGTTTGTTTGTCCCGTCATTACGGTTCAACACCTCAGCCGGTTAAGTTTAGTTCAGACACAGACCGTTTATAGTCCGAAGGCGAAGATAGGATACTTTTATCCCGGTAAAACGAACAGTTCCGGAGGGAATTACGATACACAACTTTTGGGCCCGCTTTTGCTATTGCAACCTGCCATGTAATTTCTGATTCTGCGAGGAATATCCCCAAAAAAATCCTAAATTAAGAAAAGTTTTCTGGCGAAAATGGCCATTTGCGTCACTCAATGATATTTGTAGCGTTTCCATTTTGTTTAACTGAGATGAGCATTGGTGAACCAGGGACCTTATTCTACAATGACTTGCATTTATTCAACCCTATTGCATTTGTATTGGTTTCGACTTGGCCACTGTTACTGTTAAGTGACTAAGAGCCATCATATTTTAATATTGTCAACAATACGATAAGAATAGGTGTAAAGACAATGTGGAATAAAGGCGCAATAACGTGTAATGCATGAGTATACCTACTTACATATTATATTTTATAATTGGTTTAGGCCAAGCCTAGAAAGGTCTTTCGCTAATGCAAACCTGTTGGGAAAGTAACGACAAGACGATATTAATCTGCTTAGCTCTTAACATCTAAGCTTAGGTGGCATTAGGAGACCAAACCGAGACTGGACCGAAGGGCAGCTTACATCAATCATAAATACATTATTTCATCAGACAGTCGTTAATAGTTGTATCTCTGTTGTCAAATATAAAATGTGATAGTTTTTAGGGTTCCGTACCAAAATGGTACAAAAGGAACCCTTATGGTGAGACTTCGTCGTCTGTCTGTATGTCTCAGCAGGTTTTCCCAGCAACTACAAATGCTATCAACTTGAAATTTGGCATAGTTGCTTGCTGCTTGTCCGCATCTATTTGTAGTAAAAAAAATGAAATTAATTTTATTAATAATTGAAAAGGGGTCTAGAATGGGGGGTTCAATAATGAAAGTGGTTCGATTATAGCAAATGGGGTGTCATATGAAGAACTTAATCTGCACATTTCAAAACTATTTTATTGAAAATTTTCTGTAATTTACTTTTTGATTAATAGTCAAATATGTACAAAAAATGACCGTTCCCCCACCTTATATCCGAAGTTTATCAATCAAAAATTCTGAAAAAAATCCTGACGTATAGATAATTACTTATATTTTCTGGGAAAAATAAAATAAAGTGTTCATTATTTACAGTTTTTGAGAAATAACAAAAAAACTAAGAAAATCTGTATTAAAATTTAGGCTACTCAAAATCGACCTTATTGCCTGGAAAATAAAGCTTATAACAAAATGAGTATTTTCTTTTGCGGTTACCAAGCATATTATCTTCAATACGGAACCCTCGGTGCGCGAGTCCGATTCGCACTTGACCGTTTTTTTTTAGTATTGGTTTCCAACCGATGGAATATTGTGGCAACATGTTTTTAAACTAAACTGACTCTAATAATAAAAATTATGACCATTGTAGCAGTTGAATCATGACGCTGTTTATTACGATGAACTGTACACGTATTTGTGCATCAATCGTATTGTCTTCACACTGAGACCTTTGGCAGACTGCCCGTAGGGTGAAGGCTAAAAGCGTTAGGTATATAGAATAGGTATTTAATAAAAAAAAATGTAATATACTAGCTGGTGCTTGCGACTCCGTCCGCGTAGAAGTCGTTTATCGCTCTTCCCTCAGGAACTGTAAATTTTGCTGGAGTAAAAAGTAGTCTTTGTGCTATTTCAGACTATCTATCTCTGTAACTCATCCAGACCAGTTCAGCCGTTCTGGTGTGATTGAGTAACATACATCTATCCAAACTTTCGCATTTATAATACTAACCCCCTTACTAATAAACATTGAGTTACGGTGGTATAGCTATACAATGTTTTGTCCTTATCTGTCATTGTGACATTTGGATTTGACAGATAAGGACAAAACATTGTATAAGTAGCTATACCACCGTTACTCAATCAACGTTTATTAGTAAGGGGGTTAGTAAGTAAGAAAACGCAACTAACAACAGACGAGTTTAGATTTATTTTTAGAAAATGTATTACCAGAGATGGGCTTCAAGAATCTAATTATTCCGGTTTTATGAGGAAAATAAAATCTCAATCGATAACCAAGTTAGCTGCAAAGATATTTATATTCCTTGCAAAAAACTGAAGAAATAATCAATGAGGAAAATAAAAAATAATTTTACAATGCTACGAAAAACTATTATTTCTCGTAGATAACCGGTCATATTGATTTATTGAGGAGCAATTTCATTTATCTATTGTTTCAAAGCAAGTGTCTTTGAATATCAAAGTTCGAAGTTACGTTAGCTCCATCCCTTTCTGTCGATTTATTTTCGAATAACGAGTGACAGGGATGGAGCTAACGTGACTTCGAACTTCAATTTTCAAAGTAGGGCCTCAGAATCTGAGGGCTTATTGTCTAACGCACTCGCAATCGCAACCGGCTTTGAAGTGGAGCAATTGTTTTCATTTTGTATGCAGACAAGCCTTCGATTTTAAAAATGAAAGCGATCGTGATTGCGAGTGCGTTAGACAAAACGCCCTCTGATCTAGGATCGTAGTAGCTATCGGCTTGGGTATATAAGTTAATCTCTATAATATGAGACGCTCTATATACGGTGGTGTAATTCTGGGCCGCGAGTGGCCTTTAAAATCGAGCCTACTCTTTTCTCTAAGGCGGGCAATGCACTTGTGATTCCGCCGGTGTTTTGCATGTTCGATTCCGCTCGATTTTTTTGGTGGTCACAACCTTACGTTGGGTGCGCCAAAGTTCATGTAAAATTGCAACTCCGATTATTGGAACTCCGAAAATTTTTCTCATTCCATTTTACATCATAATGATCACTCCTTATAATCTTCATAAAAAATGTTTATACTAATGATCGGAACTCATAATCATCTGAACTTATAACGCCAATATTCATGAAACCTTACACTTTTTAGAATTTCTTAAATATCTTACTTGTAGATAAAATTAGGTTAGGTTAGGTTAGATTTATAACAATCCTCAAAAAGAAACAGTTTCTTAAAAAAATTCATTATAAGTTGCGATAAGTATGAGCAAAATTTTTCGAAGAAATGAAGTAGGTATGAGGAATTTTTTTCGAAGAAATGATGAGTATAGACACAAATCGTTATTTGTGTAAAAAATCTAAAGACCAATTTTATATGAGCCAATATGGACCCCTTACGTTACCTAACTAACGTTTATATGATCTACGCGGGCCTTACCATGAGTTACAATTAGCGTACTCGCTAGCGAGTCGAATGCTCTGTCCCTCGCACTCTATAAAAGTGCACTCTATAATAATGCGAGGTCTGCGAGGGACAGAGCATTCAACTCGCTAGCTAGTACCTTAATTGTAACTCATGGTAATATAAGGGTACTGACTGATATACACAAATCAAAAAAGTCTTGGGATACTCAGTATCCCAAGACATATTTGATGTTTTGACTCAGTAGTAATATGCCTATATTGAAATGGTCAAAACTGTCTAGGGATAAAAAATATATGGTACAGTCGAGTTCATAAATATGTGTACACTTTAGTACCGTGTCACGTTAATCGCTGTGACAATTCATATATGGCAGTTTAAAACTTTAAATATGACATTAAATAGACAAAGTAGGTAGGTACTTTAGTACACTTTAGTGTACACATACAAGGTGACTCATAAGTCGTGAACAAACTTATCACCGGGGTGTTTTTCCCACAAATATGAACAACTTTCACTATGGGACCAACTCCGAAATCTCGAAAAAAAAAACACCTGTTTCATAGAAAAGTTCAATACGTCCTCGACCAAAATGTATGAAACAGCTGATATTTTTTTCGTGATTTCAGAGTTGGTCCCATAGTGAAAGTTGTTCATATTTGTGGGTAGAACAGCCTAGTGATAAGTTTGTTCACGACTTATGTGTCACCTTGTATTTATGAACTCGACTGTACCTAACCTGCGTGATATAAGTACTCGTACAGCTACGTACGTAATATGAGACGTTTGCCAATCGTTATTTTGGTTAAATAAAGCTGACTGCCTCCTCCATAAAAATTAAAAAGCCCTTACTCCGTAGCCGCCGTCCAACAGGGTCGCAGGGCCCTTCGCCGAGCGCGCACTTGAGGTGCCTCTGCATGGTCGTTCGGCTGGCCAGGGTCTGCTCGAGCTGAGCGTCGGTCATCTGTGGAGCCGCCAGCACAGCGCCGAGCACGGCTCCGAGCATCAGGCACAAGCACAGTAGTGACACCTGGTGATCGTCGCAATAGTTAAAACTATTAGAAAATAACTCTCGATATAATAGTAGCCCCTTCTTTCGAGCTGATATCTCTTAAACGGCCCAACCGATTTGCATGTAACCTAGCTAAGAACCACCGCTGAAAATTCTGCTTTCAAATAAAAAAACTGCGTCCACATTGGTGCAACCGTTTGAGGTATGGTGCCACAGACGGACACACACACACACATAGTGGTAAAACGTATAACACCCCTCTTTTTGCGTCGGGGGTTAAAAACAGAGAAAAACAGAATACTTAGCTCATTTACTCGTACGGAATATAGGGTGTAACGTTTAAATCGGTCAGTATGGGAAAGTCTGAAACACATACATACGCACATACGTGACATATGAAGATTCTTTCTTAGTTTACATTAAAAAAAACTTGTACTCAGCTCGGGAATCGAACCCGGACGTTTTGAGAAATAAAACTAACACAATTTCTGTTTAGATATCGATTGTGTAGATCTTAAGCAGTAAACAATACATTTTATTAATTTTTGACATCATGTTTGATACTAACATTTAAAACCTACACAATCGATATCTAAATAGAAATAAGTAGATAGTGTTACGTAGTTTTATTGAGGAGTACAAGTATTTTTTAATATAGGTATGAATGCAGTTTTCCTTTTTACCAAAATCGATGACATGGTTCCTAAGAACAGATCTTCGTATGTCTTAAGTTTCAGACTTTCCCATACTGACCGATTTAAATGTTACACCCTGTATACATACATAGGTATTAGTTGTTTTCAATCCAAGACGGAACGCCTCGCAAGTCAAATTGACTATGAACGGTTGCGTCAATGTATGAATATTGAAGTAAGTGCCTAGCTGCCTAGTGGAGCGGGATGTCGTGAATTTAAAACAACGCTTACCGGTTTTCAAATTTAATGCTGTTTATTTTAAAGTAGCGGTCTGCCCCAACTTTGCCCAGAGGGCTTATTGTCTAACGCACTCGCAATCACGATCGTTTTCATTTTGAAAATCGAAGGCTTGTCTGCATACAAAATGAAAACAATTGCTCCACTTTGAAGCCGGTTGCGATTGCGAGTGCGTTAGACGATAAGCCCTCTGGTTGAATAATATAAACCTATACATATAAGGGCTGATTTTTCAATCCCCAGATAAAGCTATCCGGAAGGTAAATTTTAGCTCTGCCCTTTTCTTTGATATGACTTCAGAAAAGGATAGTAATACATTTAACTGACGGATAGTTTTATGTGGGGATTGAAAAATCAGCCCTAAAAGAAACAAACTGACTGACTAATCCATCAACGCACAGCCGAAACCGCTAGAGTTAGGGACTTGAAATTTGGAGGAAATCTGCCTTGGATATTCTAGGGTGTACCTACTAAGAAGGGATTTTTGGAAATTCATTCCATAAGAGTTTAAAATAGGGGGTGTAGCGGGTATCGAATTCTACACGTAGGAAGTTGCGAGCTTCCTCTAGTGATATTCTGTGTTTTAAAGTTACCTCGGCTTTACACACACGTAAGGACTAAACAGGATAAGCCATCAATCATATAAATGAAAACAATAAAATAGACGCCCTATACATTGTTAGTAGCGTCCGTAATCAATTTAGGCCAATTTAAGCATTTTATTTGAGGATGTGCCTTTGTCTTTCATTGTTCGGACCTTCGAGCAACACGCTTATCTGTCAATTTAATACATATTACATATTTATGCGAACGCTAAATACCACGCATAGTGTCCATTCACTATAATTTTACCACTAAATTTAAAAAAAGATTTGAGTAGTCAAAGAAACAGATTTTCGCATGCAACAAATTAAAACCTATCAATATGGAGATGAAAAGTTATCTATAGGTAGTCGCGTAGTTGTTACTGCTACCTAGTTATTATGGGCGAATTTACGATACTATTCAATTTTCTTAATTAAAAATATATATCTCTGCTGTCTGTCCGTTCGCGCCCTTTTCTCGGAATTAACCACTAAACAGATTTAAGATAACTACGTTTTCAATTAACAAAACAAAAGAAAATTTTATATCAAAACTAACGTCAATTGAAACTCCGTACACGAAGCAAGATACTTGGAAATACTTGGTAGGAACACTTTAAAAACAACTAGAGGGTCATTATTTGGGCGTTTGTTCCGAATCACTTTCGTGGTCACATTATTGTAGAAGTGGCTGCAAATTTAGATTTCGTTTGGTTAGGTATCTAAGTTTACCGGACATCTAACAAATATCCAAAAACGGCATCAAAATAAGCCCGATTCTCCAAAATATGTCCACAAAAGTGAGGCGGTTGAAACGCTCGAATAATGACCCTAGAGTGGCATTTTACAACACAAAGTCATGTAAAACAATGGAATCTTACCTGCATGGTTCCCGAGTCCTGTCTGCGTGTACCTACACTTAAAAATGGTAATGACTGGAGCACGGATGACGACCGACTGAGCTCAATCAACCCACAGTCATTGTATTAAGCCCTCCCCTCGTCAGATTAGGTCGAGGGCTCCCGATAAGGAGTTAGGACGAATTTCAAGGGCCACGCAAACCATTTCAAATCCAATATCCCGCGCACTAAGGCATATTATCCATCGGAATTTAATCCATGAATTCCCTCAATTGTTCTTAGAAACTTAAATGTGGTAATCTGGACACGTAATCAAATAAAGAATCGCTGGGAGTTGAAACAGTATGGGATTCCTGGTTAAATGACGCATTGGTATTTTTCTTGAACAGTAACTACGGTCTGCGGTTATTTTTCTTAACTCGACGGACGAATCATTTAGTAGTCCCGTCAAAAAATGCCAAGTAAATATACCTAAGAGCTATCACAAGCTATCAAAACGTTGACAATACGAAACACGTCAAAAGCGATAAGGTTTTAGACCGTGTATAATCTCAGCCCGCAGGCCTATTATGGAGGTCTTCGATGTGGATACACGTGGATAAAACATCTGTCACTTTCTGGCCAGTATGTAAGTGCGAGAGTGACGGATGCTTTATCCACTGTGTGATAAAGGCCACCATAGTACAGGCCCTTATATCTTCTTAAAGGATTATATTCCACTATCTTTAGTCCGCGTAGACATCGTTTATCGCTATTCTCCTTGGAACTGGCCGATATTTCGGGATAAAATGTCTTTCCCTGGGATGTAAAATGATCTCTATATCCTTCCTATCGATTGTCTGAGCCGTGTTGGTCCGCATCAATTGACAACAGGAACATCTTTATCAGGTGAGTAAAATCATGGCTATAGAGGTCGTCTCAAAAGCAAACCATTTTCTTAAAAAAAAAATTGTTATTATTTACTGAGAAAATAAATAAACAAGTTTCTACTAACGACTGAACAGCTTAAACGCCACATGGTCTTTTCTACGTCACAGCTAGTGATAGACGTAAAAAAACAAAACGCGGTTACAAACAAAATGACGTCATTCCGATCATTAGCGGGCGTAGCAAACACTGATAAATGTTTTTTTTTATCAGGAAATACCAATAAAAAACTTGTTATCACTTGTTTAGTGTATTAATCCGTGAAAAATTGTCCCGCATTTATAATATTTGTATACAGGGTGGAATCTAAATGGTAATCACCATCGTCACCTCTGAGCCCACGAATATGAACACATTCACTATGGGACCAACTCTGAAATCACGAAAAAAAATACATCAGCTTCATACATTTTGGTCGAGTACTTTTGAACTTTTCTATGAAACATCTGATTTATTTTTCGCGATTTTAGAGTTGGTCCCATAGTGAATGTTGTTCATATTCGTGGGTAGAACACAAAGGTTATGATGGTGATCACCATTTAGATTTCACCCTGTAGATGCGTTTTTTTAATGTGAAAAAGGAGACAGACAAGCAAGCGAGTCACAATGGTAAGTGACCATCGCGATCCGTAAACACCCGCAGCACCAGAGGAATCGCAGGTGCGCTGCCTGCCTATAAGAAAAGAGTAGGCTCGTTTAACTATCGAAATTCGACACAGTTCGCGGCATGATGTCAATTCTATTAGCTAGCCGTAAGTTACCTATTTAGACAGCACTGGGACCCAATTCTCGTGACTTCGAGATGATTTTTCATGCGAGATCAACTGTCAACTGCATACAATTTTTCGACATATCTCGCATGAAAAATCATCTCGAAGTTACGAGAATTGGGTCCCTGTAGTGTTTCGGTGTGGAGGGAAGACAACACAGAAGAAAATGTTAGTATTTGAGCACCCATTCCATCTTAGTCCTCAGGGTTGGCGCTGTTGGCAATACATGGTACAGTATAATACATACTCCCTATGGCAATACGTTTGCAATAATCATATTGTTCATGTCCATGCGAATGTCAAAGCCAATCAGGTGTTCGTTTACCACTT
Source organism: Acleris cristana (assembly GCA_948252455.1). Taxonomy (NCBI): domain Eukaryota; kingdom Metazoa; phylum Arthropoda; class Insecta; order Lepidoptera; family Tortricidae; genus Acleris; species Acleris cristana. The sequence goes on from OX411788.1 coordinate 3,827,460, forward strand.
TCTACTTAGGGTTCCGTACTTAAAGGGTACCTACGGGACGGGAGTAATAACTAAGGCCCCGCTGTCCGTGCGTCTGAGGCCCTACTTTGAAAATCGAAGTTCGAAGTTACGTTAGCTTCATCCCCTTGTCTCGATTTAGTCTTGAACGACAAGTGACAGGGATGGAGTTAACGTAACTTCGAACTTCGATTTTCAAAGTAGGTTCTCAGGGGCTTTGAAATCAGTAATTCGAACTTCAGATCGTCCCGTCACTTTCTTGCGAATTAGTGACGCGTCAAGAGCTAAAGGACTAGCAATAGACGAAGTTAGATATACGGATTTCATAGTAGAGCCTCAGGGCCGGATTAACCATGTCGGGGCCCCTAGACAGTACAATTCTGGGGGGCCCTTTTGGCCTTCATTTTTTTTCCGGTGCGCCTACACTGCCTTATAATGTTCAAATTCAAAATATTTGTTCAGTAAATTGGCCACATGAGGGCTCTTTTACACGTCGGTAATATGTAGTGAATCTACTAGCGCTTCGGACAAGACCATCATTGCGGAGAAGAAGCGCCGCAAGAAACTCCAAGAAACTGTATAATCCAGTCCTGCGTCTATATCTTTTAAACCGTAATAGCCGACAATCCCCGACCCCAGATAAATGGAATAAGGGATAGGGAGATGACAGTTTTTACCAAAATGTGGTGATGGTCGTAGGTACAAAGTACAAATGTGTAAGGCAAGGTACAGGGATCAATAAATAAATTCAAATGATTCATTCAGAGAGCATTCCGGTTGTACCTGTAAGTCTATGCGAGACTAATTCTGATTACGTCCAAGATTACGTGAGAAACTGTAGGTAACGTCATTGAATGTTTACGAGAATTGGGGTTTGGGGCCTTAAGACAAATCACGTAATGACCCAGACCTATCGCCTTAAGAATCTTTTGAATCAATATAATTAATGTTAATTAGCAATAGGCTGTGCGGCTATCGGTCAAACATAATGTAATGACTTTATTTTTAGTTGCATTGAGGCATATAAATATTTTTGACGTGTTGAGAACGTGTACTTTTATGACTGACAATACCAATACCATGACAATACCTACCTTTTTGACCCTTAGGGTGCGTTTCCACCAGAGGCCTGTTTCACGAACCTACAAATTACAAATTACAAGCGGAAGTCTCTTTCTAACTCCTTTTGCTAAAAAGAGAGTTCCGCTTGTAATTTGTAACTTGTAGCTTCATGAAACGGGTCGCAGGGGTCTGTTTTATAAAGCTACAAATTGCAATTTACAGGTTACAAGTTTCCATTTGACACAACCTCGACCAATGACGACCAGTGGCCCGTTTCACGAAGCTACAAGTTACAAATTACAAGCGGAACCCTCTTTCTAGCAGTACGAATTAGAAAGAGACTTCCGCTTGTAATTTGTAACTTGTAGCTTCGTGAAACGGGCCTCAGCCATTTAAACAGTGTTGCCAGTTTAGACCTGTAAAATTGTAATTTGTAGCTTTATAAAACGTGCCCCAGAGATGCGCATTAATGTGTTTTCATAAATTTGACACCTCGCGACACCTCGCTCCGATTGTAAAATGTATGAAAACACATTAATGCGCATCGGTGGAAGCGTACCCTTATTTCCAAAGACGAAGGTTCGCATATTAGTTTGTATGCAATGCAACAATGCAACGCATCCATATTAAAAATCCCGCCGAAAAGCACTGTTCCAGATAGTAACAAAAACGCTGGAATTAGCATTACAGGCACTATAACGCCTAACACATAATGTTGCCATGTTGGTAAACTAAATACCAACGTCAAGATGCTCTTCATGAATGGAATTCAGACTTTATCTCGAGGGAATAAAATTTAATTTTAAATGTCGTTGGATGTAATTTCGGACAAAAAATATTTCAAGTTGTTCTTGCCCTGCTTTTATTTTTTTATTGCTTTAATGGTGGAGACTATCAAAAAATTGATTTATTGCTCATTAAATTGAACTTATTTTGTTGTTAATTGTTAAGAATTTGATCAATATACGTCTATTCCAACATCGTAATAAGTTTATTACATAAAATATGTCGTAATCGCGTTGTAAACCTGTTCAAAAATTCTAATTAAGACTACTTGTCAGACAATCATATGTTAGTAATTAGTGATGTCAGTGTTTGTTTACTAATGACAGATTCAGTGAAAATCTTGGTGTTTCTCAAGATTTCGTTATGAATATTCCGGAATCGTTTGGAGAGTCGTCCTGTAAACGACAAGAAAATGGCGACGCATCAGCAGGTTCTGATCGCCCACTTAAAAAGGCACGATTTGCGTGGCAAGTTAAGGGAAAATACCACTTGAAAAATGGTTCTTCCGAACCTGGTAAATCATCAAGCGTAACGTCCAACGAGATCGAGCAAGCTGGCTCGTCCTCGAATAACGAAAGTGACTGCCACACAGAACAAAACCTAGAGAGATTAGGTGATTACCTATTGAAACAGGATTTCAACACACTAGACTCTGTTATAACAGATTCAGAGAGTTCTGTTCTGAAACCTAGCACGAGTATATCCCCGGATAAGATGCCTTATCCAAGATATATGAGCTCCTTTGAAAATAACAGCTCTAACAATAGCATCTCTTCTTGTGAAAACAGTCAGGACAATAGATCAATTCCCATGTCTATGGTAGTTTCAGCATCCTACAATGAAGACCAGTGCATAGCAAGATGGCAGGCCAGACAGGTATTATATTTATATATTAACTTTCACTAAGGTTAAAAATATAAAACAGTCCATATGGGAAATTACTAATACCTCTATGCAATAAATACTTATTGCTTGTAAAGATGAATCTGATTATCTATCTATACTAAAATTGTATGTTTGTTTGTTTATTGGGGAACTACTAAACTGGTTTGAAAAATGTTTCACTGATGGGAAACTGCATTAACCCTAACTGACATACCTATATTTAATTTTGATTGAATCTAAGCAAAGCAACGGTCTACAAACTCTTTGGTTTTTGGGTGGATTTGGGATGATCTCTGTTATAGCGATATTTTAGTGATTTTAACAATAAAAGCGAGGCATTTCATCATATCTGATTAATAGCTTGAATTCCTGAAAATGATTACCCATAAATACAAGCCTAGAGCGTCCTGATATTATTTATTTATTATTATTTTGCAAGTACCTTTAATTTCTAAGCTTATTTTATAAACATAGTTTAGTTGTTTACATAACATGTAGGTATAAAATAGTAAAAAATAAAAGATTCATAACACATCACTCTCCTGCGTAACATGTTCTTTAGACACATTCTAGAAGCCTCCTCCTGTGTCCTCCAGCGCTCTTTGTCTCTGCTAATCTTGGCCACTGAGGGCCTGCAACTTGTTTAATGTCGTCTGATGTTATTTTTTCCAATTGGTTTTTTCTCTAACTATGTGACTGGTCCATTTCCACTTAAGCATTTTAACTTGACTTTCATTATTATCAATTTTGTCACTTTTCTCATATATATTATATATCACTTTTTTTGTCTTTTTGTGTGTACCCAAATATGCAAATTTTTTTTGGGTGGTTGGCCATGTTTAGCTACTGTATGTGAGGAAAGGTTAGGTTGTAGATATTATATTCTTCTTTTCACTGCTATACTACGAAGTGTTTTTTTTAAGAAGTGTGTGTAATACAATGTTTATAAATAATACATGCTGTCACAGGGATCATAGTTAAGTTTACTTAAGTAATCTAGGTATAATTTGATATAACAAACAACACCCTTTACCACTTCATAATTTTTTTAACCGACTTCCTAAAAAGGAGGTTTTATGTTTGGCAGTATGATTGTTTTTTTTTATGTATGTTCACCAATTACTTTATCATTTGTACAAAGATTTTTAAACCACATTATTTATTGTCATTCCAGATGGCGAAATGCTTTGTGGATAACACCATAAACCGTGTGCTGGACTCTTGGATGGTGGCCCCACTACCAACACACATGGACAGCAACCAGGTCTTGGCCCTCGATGCGGCCGAGTTCATCAACAACCTCCCTGGAGACAACAGTATTGAGAATGAAGGCATCCTTATGGCAATCTCTGCACACGGATTGCAAAACACATCAAGCTCCAGCAGTAACGAAGATAGTCAACACGATGAACAACCTTGCAGTTACATGAGCGTAAAAGAAGACGCTTTCCCATCTCCCCCTAGTAGTCCAATACAATCAGATGATGGATTACGAGAAACTGTAATACTCAAGCAAAGAGATGAAGGAGCTTCTACGAATGATATGGAAGTGAACTGGTTTACTGATGACGTTAAAAAGAGTTTGAGTAGCGACCTCTCGGGCTTCTCATTCTTTCCAGATACTTCTACCTCCTCATACAAGTACTTTACGGAGTCCGAACAACTCCAGTCCTCCAGTATTGACTATGATGCAGGTGAACACATTAATTCCAGTGGTGCTGATATTTTGACTAGTCACTATGACTTCCTTGATGCTGCGGTTTCTTTTGCAATACAGAACAAGGGATTGACCTCCTTCGGTTCTGATTATGGTTAATTTATTAAGGCTACTCTTTTAAAAGCGCTGGTAACTGATTAAATCTTCCACTATTTTTGAAATAAACTAACAGAAAATTGCACTCTTGTGGCAAGTTGTGATTTACGTAGTTATAATAAGTAATGACAGTTTCTTTCACTAGCATATTATGTCTCTACGATGTCTCATCCAACACTGGACCAGACTGCAAAAGGATCAACATTCATAAAGCTACTTAATCCTTCTGGTTTTTTTGCGTCATGTATGTATCTTTAAGACTATTATATTTATATTAGGGATTGCTGTCAGTGATTTTAATTTTAAAAGTTGAGCAGTGAAGCCCATGATTTCATTCAATATAAAAGTTAATTTAATTGTATCTGTAGATGTCGTAATAAGTATTAAGAATAGAACTATAAGTCAAGTTTCTCTTTAAGTTCAACTGAAAAGTACACATTTACAAGACTACTGTTGCATTTCAATTGTAAATAATTATAACAACTGTTGATATAGTGAAAAGTACAAAGGTTTCATGTATTGTGGCATATCAATTGTTTGACTGTCCCTTTGCCAGGTTGCTCTAGATAATTTTCCAGAAGTTGTATATAATGTAAAATTCTAGTGCAAACATTTTTGTCTGTTCTCTTTAGTCCCTATTCAGGACAGAAGTATTATCCATTTACAACTACAAGAACCGTAACATAAGCTCAATGTGTCTTCATTAAAAAAAAATAAGCAATGCAATGCTAACGTTTAGCGGATCTGGCTTTATGTAAAGGCTATAAGTGCAATATGATTGGTTGTTTTCGCTGCTCTGCTCAGCTATGCTCGAGTGGAAACGCACCTTTAGCTGGGAACTGCTAGTAAAATTGTTATGTATGTGTTGTTTGTGATTCCTTAGTAGTGCAGTCAATAAAAGTTTAGACCCCTCCGAAAGTAATATAGATGTAGGGGCTGGGATTAAGGACTAAACGTTTTTTAAGTTCGCTACTAGTTCCTCAAGAAGCACTTTGTAACAAACTTTTATTTTACTTTACAATCAAGCAAATGATTGTGCAAAAAAGTACAATTGGCAACAATAGCTTATTTAATAAAAAAGGAATACTATTACAGACATTCTTTACAACAATGGTTACAGATACAGCTTGCTAGCAAGTACCCGGCTTATAAACTACCCAACATCCTCGGTTCGGTCTTCGGAATGTTTAGTTTAACTTACATCACACTGTATTTTTATACTAAGTACAGAATCTCGTTTTTCTTTGTGTAAATTAAACTACTATTTTGATTGTTAAAGGTTAAGCGTATAAAAATATGGTAGCGGCCACAGAACTCGGAAATATTTTGAAAATAGAGCAGCATGGACTGTGGACATTTATTTGAGACTGGTTGATACTATATTTTTATCTACGTCTTTACCACCTAAGTACGCCTTTAAATATACCAACTGTACTTTATGTTTGGATAATGACTGTACGAAGGTACGAAGTTTTTGCAAAGTTGTGACGACTTGGTATTAGGTTGGGTGCTCATTTCCTTTTAACCTTTTCAACACTAACATTTGATACATTGTTGACTTCACAAAATATACCTTCACTACGTATCCCTAAGGTTGAAATTCGCGTTGCCTTTCAACTGTCATTGGTGTGTGACATGGTTTTCAAAAGGTTAAAAGAAGTACATAGGTAAACACCTCTGTAAAATAGTTTTAGTAAAAAATGTATGCCATACTGACAGTTAAGTCAATAAATGATACTCAAGTATTTTCAAGTGAGTTATTACTTAACTAGCTTCTGCCCACGACTTCGTCCGCGTTGATTTAGGTTGAAATGTAGCCTATATGTTAATTCTGGTTATCTCCATTCTAAATTTCATCCAAACCTGTCCAGCCGTTGCAGCGTGAAGGAGTAACAAACACACACAAACTTTCGCATTTATAATATTAGTCGGATTGCCATAATTATTTCATTATATGCAGGTAATATTTACTAACGGCGAATTCCATTCCGTACAGTCTACTACAAAGAGATGTATCCACTTTTGGAGATTATTATTACAATGCAATAAGGTGACAAAGTGGATACATCTCTTTGTAGCCGATTGTACATAAGTACATACATACGTTAAATCACGCCTGTTTCCCAGAGGGGTAGGCAGAGACCTTGACAAATCTCTTCCGATTGTACATAAGTAGGTACTTATAATATTACTAGCTGTTGCCCGCGACTCCGTCCGCGCATAAAAATAAAACAGCCTAGTTACTCAGGGATAATGTATCATTCTAATGATGAAAGAATTTAAATGTTTTTGACCTGTATATATGGTATGGGTCTTAATTCCCTTTTAAAACCTGGGGCTCTACTTTGAAATCAGCAATTCGAACTTCTGATCGCCCCGTCACGTTCTTGCGAATTACGCGTCAAGAGCAAAAGGGATAGCAATAGACGAAGTTCGAATTACGGATTTCAAAGTAGAGCCTCTGAACGGATGTCCCGATTTCGACAAGCGAGTATCGTTAAATTCGTCTTAGGGTCGCGGGTGTCACATTTTTATTAATGTGAATTTTTGACAAAAAATATGTACTTGATAAAGATAAGATAACTAACATAAGGGTGTAACTAATATTAAATTAATTTATTATCTACAGAGGATATTATAGGGGTCCATATAGGCTCATATAAAATTGGTCTTTAGATTTTTTATACAAATAACGATTTGTGTCTATACTCATCATTTCTTCGAAAAATTTTGCTCATACTTAATTTCTTCGAAAAAATTTGCTCATACTTATCGCAACTCATAATGATTTTTTTTAAGAAACTGTTTCTTTTTGAGGATTGATATAAATCTAACCTAACCTAACCTAATTTTGTCTACACGTAAGATATATTGGCGTTATAAGTTCAGATGAGTATGAGTTCCGATCATTAGTATAAACTTTTTTTATGAAGAGTATGAGGAGTGATCATTATGATGTAAAATGTTATGAGAAAAATTTTCGGAGTTCCAATAATCGGAGTTGCAATTTTATATGAACTTTGGCGCACCCGTCGAGAGCAAAAGGGATAACAATAGACGAAGTTCGAATTACGGATTTCAAAGTAGAGCCTCAGCAAACCGCAAAGCTTAAAGCCGTCACGCCCGATTACGTAAAATTGACCATTTACCTAATCATTAAAATTAAATGGGAGCGCCGTTATTTGTCAAAATCATTTTCTTGTGGCTTTTGTATTGAAAAATTAGGGGCATTGGCCCTGGTCCACCTATGTTGGTCGACCTATGTGGATTACGGAGAGTAAACTGGACAAAAACAATAGGTAGGTATAGGTTATGTTAGTTCTTCAGAGGGCCCGAAGGGCCAAAATAATGTAGAAGTAGGAGCTCCGCGGTAGCGGAGCTCCGTCGACCTGCTAAGGTTTGCTAAAATGCCCAGGTCGACAAAATAGGTGGACCACGACCAATTACTGAAAAATTATGTGTTGTCTGTATAAATTATTTTAGTTCCGATTCTTCACTTTTTAGTCGCACTATTTTTAATTTGACACGGGTTAAAGTTTCGTTTTTATTTCCTATGCTCGCCCCCACTAGCATCAGCAGGAGATATAAATTAAAATAAATTTTCTCAATAACAATTTTATTATTGCTTGTTATTCATTATTCACATAATACAAAATAAACTATGCACAAGTTGACCATTGATGTCGTTCCATTAGACTTTTCAAAATATTATCTTAACAGGTTCTGCAGGTAATGTAATGTAACTCATTTACATGAAAATAATATACAAAAGTGGATGAAATTCACCATGACGCGGTTGTAATGTTCACGGCGATAAATAATTAATAATGTCCATGTCGTTACCATACCGCTAATTTATAAGTAACTGTACAATTCTTAATCCAAAAAATATCCGAAAAACACTATATTTACATAATTATTACCAATTTGCATTTGCTGATTATGTAATGCCATTTCATTTACGCTTATTTAATACATACAAATCTCGATTTTAGATAAAAACATTTGTCGTACAAAAAAACATGATACTGGGGATAGAGGATAATCTGTAATTAATCATTATACTGGATTATGCCAGATGTACTTATCCAAATGATCTGGTTATATTATAATCAGACCTAGGAATATACGGGGCAAAATTAAATGACAGCTAGGGATTGCCTATATCGATAAACTCAATTATCGATGCTTTTCCCAAATACTAGTGATCGCTCCAAGTTTTGTTTATAATAATAAAATTTTATTGAAAGTATGCAAATGAAACAAAATAGCTAAGTACTTTTTTTTTTAAAGGATTTTTTAACCTTCACTCATCTTCATATTTATTTACTCCTTACAAATTCTGATCGTTTATTTAAACAATAGTAAATGGGACAGTCATTCCGAAATACACAATAAGGAAAAAAATATAATGATGATAAGTGAAGGTTAAAAAAACCTTTTAAAATAAAGAATAACCCGAATTATGTTGCTATTTTGTTTCATTTGCATATTTTCCATACAATTTTATTTTTACAAACAAAACTTGGAGTGATCACTAGTATAAGGGCAAAGCATCGATAATTGAGTTTATCGATTTAGGCAATCCCTAGCTGTCATTTAATTTTGCCCCGTATATTCCTAGGTCTGATTATAATCATTGAAAAATCAATTAAAACCTTTATTGATTATTGATTAGCTAAGAGATGACTTGTAACAATAATTAAAAACCTGTCACCACAAAGTAGTACCCTCTTAAGCCAATAAACCGTAAGGTCAGACGGGGCTATTACATCGGCCGGGCTATTGTAACTTTTCATACTAATTTTAAAAGTAGAACACGTTTTGGTATGAAAAGTTACTGTCCCGCAGATGCAATAGCCCCTCTCACCTTATCTCAGATTAAATTGCCAAAGTAGATTCAAACCTCTTCTCTTAGTAATAAGGTTTTCATTGCTACAGCAGTTTTATTTGAGATGTTGCTATTTGGCTTGGCAGGGCAGTACTTTGCCTATCGTCGGTGATACTGCAAAACCACGTAACCATCAAATTTATTATAAAGCGAAATGAACCTTAACTTCTTAGAAAAAAGTTGTTTTTGCTCCGCATTAATAATGTTACTAACGCGGTTTTCCAGTTTCATTGACGCTATATAGTGTTTTAAATCCACGCCGCAACCCACTACTTACTTTATTGCGTATCGTGTAAAATCAGTAGCGGGACGCGTTTTCGTACATTGAAAACATTATATATAATATCCCCATAAGGCTCAGTGTGCAATAGGATATGCATAATAAAGGTAATTTAATTAGAACCGTATTACAATAGTAATAAAGTTTATTTTCCTATGTTCAAAAACTGAGAATGGCATTATCAAACAAACTTAATTGAGCTTTATTGCCTTGCTGTTAGATTCAAAGTCGCACTCAGAAAAAAACTCCGTTTGTAGTATGGTGGGCCTTACGAAGTTAAGTTAGGGTGTCCCCACACCTAACGACGCGGAATCGGCGTTAGCTGATCAAAAAACTTTATGTCTACTCAATAAGAGCGAAACAAACGTCAATCGGCTCAGCTCAGCTCGCTTCGGCGTTGAGAACGGAACGACGTCGTTTTCGCTCTTGTTGCATGGACATAAAACTTTTTCTTACCGGCTCAAGCCGATTCCGCCTCGATAGGTTTGGGGAGACTCTTATGGTCAACTCCTTAAGTACCGTCATCTGTACCTCCGGGATTATTTTTTTACAAGTTTTCAGTCACCTTATTCTCAGAAGCAGTATCTGTATACATATATCTAAAACTGTTGAATTATAGTAAAATATATATTTATACAAAAGAAATGAACAGCGCTGTGTCAAACAACACGATATATATATAACTACAAAACATTAGCACAGCGTCCAAGGGACGCAAAAACACTGAATTAGGCCTGTTATTGATCGAGTATATGTCTCTCTATTGTGTTTGATGTCCATATAACATTTTTCAATTTCAAACTTAATTGATTTTTTTTAATTATCGCAGGCGATTGTAGCGGCGCATTTCAAGATAATTATCAATTGATCATCGAGGTTTTAGCATTGACCATACGACGATAAAGCAATATTCATTTCGTATGGACAGCGAATGACACTCGTAATATAATTAGTTTATTTCAACTCGCTGATTATTAATTACAATAACATTTTTACTATAACCAACGGAAACCCTACGTTTCATTTGTTACCTAGCATAAAGAGCAAAGTTATTTACAAGTACACAGACTTAAGCGTTACAAAAATTATACAACCTCACTATTTAAGTACATAAATTTCCTTGACACGGTTTAAAAAGTTTGTCTAACTTTTTTGTGCGAGTCTTAGGATGCGGCTCCACTGAGGCGGAGACGAGCGGAGCGGAGCGGAGCTGTATCAATATCAACCAATAGAAGGCGCATGCGGTCACGTCGAGCGCGCCTTGTGCACGTTAGTTTAGATTCTATTGGTTAATATTGGCACAGCTCCGCTCCACTCCGCTCATCTCCGCCTCAGTAGAGCCGCACCCTTAGACGTCTATTGTATTGTTTAATTTTTTACAATCAAATTAGAACCCCATCTTTAAGGTAGTTAAATCCAACAAGATTAAAATGCCTTGTGGACGGACACGTCACAAAGTGCTCGAGGGTAAGTACGAATACGGAACCAAGCGTCCCAAGGGTTAAAGCCCGCTTTACATTTGGCTAAATTCAGTGTGCTGAATGAAAAAGACTAAAAAAAGACAAGTGTAAAGGCAGTTAGCATGTTAGTCAAGAGGACGCGCTTATCCCCTCCACGCCGCCTGTCTAAATTTAGCACACTGAATTTAGCCAAATGTAAAGCGGGCTTAACAGTAGCACAATACTTTCAGAAGACGTACTTTGCATTAAATACGAAACAAAATGTAAACCAAACTTGAGACTGAATTAGTATACCTTAGAAATGCACTGTGGGTGGATACAAAAATAGGTTCTGGGTTGTGAAAAATGGTATGCTAAAAATATTACAACAACATTGGGCCATAATTTATGCGTTTTCGTGTAAAACCTTTCTACATTTTCGTCGTACAAAAATCTTTACGGCATTATGAAACTTCAGTCATTATTTCCGGATAAAAAATTCAAAAGGTACGTCTATAAATCTAAAACTTTCTTTACATTTCAATATAATATTATCAGATTATCTATAATATGCAGGGATACTATAACTAAAAGTAAAGCGCTTACGTCATAGACGAACTGCAGCGACATTAAAGGACGAGCCTTATTTTGGTGGTTATTCAATTAAGAAAAGGCAAAATGATGTGAGGTTAAATTAAATATACAAAATTATAAAACCCCATCGACGCAATACTAGTATATGTGTACTGTACAGTTACTAGCGATAATATCCAACATTATTTTTTATTTGAGACTAATAGGAATTTAAAAATCTCGCCAAAAATAAGACCTATATTTTTCATTGCAATCCACTGAATAGTTTAACACAGATTAAAAAGTATTTGTGTCCATAATTTGAGGTATTTTCTTCTGGTCAGATTATACAAAAGTAAGTGTGAGTTACACCCGTATTCACAAACAATACTTAAGGGATCCTTCACTGAGTAAACGCACTGCGTTTAAACCAGCTTTGTGATTGGTGCTTTTTGACCGACCTTTTGTTTATGAGACGATTTGAACCTCCCTGTGCGTTCGTGAGCACTGTGAGACCTCATAGTGACGTTTGTGAATACGGGTGTAGTGATGTAACGTTAAGTACATATGTAATTACGTAATTTGTAAATCTTTACTGATGTTATACAAGGTCAAAGTAGAATGACCTTAAAATGTGTGTAGTGGCTCTCAATAGATACCTAAAGATCTTATTATTATCTAATTTATTAGGCACTAAAAATCGACAAAGCTTCCTCACAAGCAAGATTTCTATACCAGAACTTACTCGACCAATGCAGGTTTAAGGAGATGCACCAATATTTATTCCATAATAGCGACAGATAAATAATATTGGAGTAATTAATAAAAATAAATAAAAAGTCCCAGAATCGTCAAGGATGCTTAATCTCATTCCGTTATAATTTATAATAATATGTACACTCGTTAAAAAACCTCAATAATGCTATTATTAAAACAATCTCCAAATGTTTAAAACCGACAAACACATTTTAACACCCTTAATCTTAACAAAGCGTAGGTATGGATTCATTTTATTTACATGTACCTACGTAAAGACTACGCCCAGTTACATGCAAATCATATGCATAGACATAATAAGTACAACGGTTTTATAAATGTATTACTTATCAATTATAGCGAAATGTACACATGAGGGGTGTTTCTCTCGGCACTTTGCGCTTGTGGCGGACCGCGACTCGCACGGCCGTTAGAAAACACCCACGCCCGATCATATGCCCTGACCACGACTTTGGGTGGGAGCGGTAGCGGCGAGCGGCAAGAACAAATGCACAGAGATGTATAAAGCATGCCACACGGCGCCGCACTCGGCTATAAGGCGATTGCTTAATCATTCGCCCCCCGTAAGGACAGCCCTAAGCCAGACTACTAGAGACCAAACCAGATCTAAAGCAATGCGGCCCCATTATGCTGTGGCATTTTAACTTGTACGCAATTCAAAAATATTTGAATATACACATACCTCACCATATTTCAAGGCGGAAATTTGTTTATGCTAATGTAATGTAAGAAATATTTACAATATGCACAGACTCAGCAACACAAATTATTGGCAAAGAAACCTATATAAAAAACAGAATTTCCTATTTGTGCTGCCAACACTCATTCATATAGGGTGAGCCTAACGCGATAACACTCCAGCGAACCTTCCATACGTCTTCATAACACCTTAGCATTAGAATAAAACTAGAATTAATGACATTAACAGACTAGACATTGTAGGATCGTCTGCCAATTCTGCCATTCGTCACTTTCAGAGTCACAGGAGAAGCATGAACCCATTACTTCGGTGACAACATTTTCTTTCATTCCATAGGTATTTACTTAACGTAAATCAAACTTGAGATCTTTCCTAATGAGACATGGCTATTCTCTCGTAGACAATAAATTAAGGCGAATTTATTACGCGAATGTCCATCTAGATGCAGTGAAATAAATACTTGTGATGAGTGGGAAGCGCTTAGGGGAGCGGCTGCGCAGCGTAGTGCTAGGGCTTGAACTTGACGAGAGGGATATTCTTAGAGTGCAGGCACTTGTCGCAAACCCACTCTGCATACACCTCTGCAGTCAGCAGTTGGAAGGCTGGCTCAGTCAGGCCCGTGCAACCCCTGAAAACAACAACAGCATTAATTAATGAGTTAGAACATACTCTTCATAAAAAAAACTTCATGGCTTAAATATGGTTCGTAACTATTTAAAAAAAACTCACCTGTGGAACCAAAAGTTGCACCCTGATTCACAGAGGATGGCCTGGTCGTTGTCATGCACTTCCTTGTGGCACACACCACAGGGATAGATTGGAGGAGCATTTGGGTTCTGGGGGTTAAACACCATCGGCTGATCTGGAGGGTACACCTTACCAGCACTCACTGGCATAGGCTTAGGACCAAACATTCCCATGCCAGGACCCATAGGTCCCACGCCTTGCCCTCCAGGTCCTCCCATTGCCATGCCACTCATACCAGCTAAAGGTCCACAATTTCCCATATTTCCTGGGCCAGGGCCCATTCCAAGGTTACCACTATTTCCCATCCCCATAGGGCCTCCATGTCCCATATGACTGCTGGAATAAGGCGGTCCTGGGCCCATAGATGACATTGGTCCATTCCCACCCATCGGGCCACCACCCATACCTGATCCCATCGGGCTTCCATGCCTCATTGGACCACAATGACCAGGTCCCATTCCACCGCTCTGCATTGAGTTTGATGACATTATAGAATTGTTTGAGCCCATGGATCCATTAGAACAACTAGGTCCCATTGGGCCATTCATTCGAGGTACGTTCATGCCAGGTCCTCCTCCTCCCATGGGACCATTCATAGGGCCATTCATTGAGCCTGCTCCTAAAGGACTATGCATGGGTGGCCCCATGGGACTGTTACTCATGTGGCTGTTGGCCATTGAGCCCATATTCATAGGACTGCCCATCGGCCCGGAAGACATAGGTGAACCCATTGGCATAGAGTTCATGGGACTCATGGGACTACCCATGGATCTGGACGCGGGACCCATGCCTGGACCCATACTGTGATTACTCATGCCCATATTTGGCCCTCCCATTGGTGACATACCACCCATATGCCCCATGGGGCTCATATTTCCCATGGGGCTTATTCCTCTTGGTGGCATTTGCTGATTCATTGGGCTCATGCTGTGTGGTAAAGGGCTCATGTGCCTCATTGGGGGACCACCCATACTGTGCATTGGTCCCATCATGCCCATTGGCCCATTCTGGCCCATCATTGGCCCGTTCTGGCTCATCATGGGTCCATTGTGTGAAATAGTAGATGGAGAATCATCAAAAGGGTTAGATGCTACAATAGTGTCTCCATACCCAGTTAACGGAGGAGGCAAAAGGTCTTGTGCAGTGGGGGGAGGGTTCGCAGCATGTGAATTATTAGCATTTGATGTTTTTCTGCGCTTTTTTGGATTACTGGGTGCTGGTGCAGAAGGTGTCGGTGTTTCCATGGGGGGCTTGAAGTCCGGGGGTCCCAGGCCGGGCCCAGGCAGCCGATAGGCGCCGGGCATGCCAGCCAGGTTGTGACTCATTATACCTCTATTCAGCATCCACCCTGATTACCATTCTGAGTATATATTGAAATATAATACGTTCACACGTATAGACTGCGCATTGTCACTAGAAAGCGCAATAACGTGCCGGAAGACTGATTGTGTCTATTTCTGTAATAAAAAAAACCAATGGTCAGTCCCCATACATAGGTCTTTTTAAAGAAATTTGTGAAAGAAAACACATTTATTAGAGGTAAGAAACATTTGATATGCACTCAAATACCTAAGAAGAGTAAAAGGTGCAGTACGAGCAACATTTCTTCGTAACCTGAGTTATTACATACGAAAATTTGACATTTAAGAAAATGATGCTAACAAAATATGCTTTACAGATCAAGATGAAATAAAAATAGAACAAATAACTCACAGCATTATCAATTTAACATCGAAATTACTGAATATTTTTTTTGTCCTCTTCCGAGACCCCAAGGCAGGCGTGCAACATATGACAAATTACCAAATTTAGACCACCTTTTCCATGAAGTTATTGATTTTCACTGATTCTCCTATAAAAGGTCAATGTTAAAATAGGCATGTAATACACTTATAACAATTATTAATGATCCATTGATTGCCTATTTTATTTACGACTCTCTATAATCCAAACAACACACGCCACATTCACGAAGTATTTATATCAGAAAATTGCCTCTAGAGGGCGTTGGTATGGTATGGATGCGTTCATACATTTTTAATTAAATATGCATAACGTGTGTGAGTATTAATTCGTTCAAATGATATTTAACTAATTTAAAACTATTTTGAAATGAAAATTCATTAATGCGTCCTGTAAAGTAATTTTGTAGTGTTAAACTGTATTCATATAACGAGCGTTACAACCAGTAGCTGAAATAGAAAAGAACGATACGTGACTTAGGTACCTACTTTCTTAGCAATGTCATAGAAAAAAAAGGCGGGAACCTTCGAATAGGAAAGGCGCGTTTTTGAGGGAAAATAATTTGTAAAATCTTTTAATCTTGTAAATATTGTTTATTCTCTCGTTTCATATAATTTTTACAGATAAGGTTGTAAATATAATTATTTAGAGGTAAGATGGGAGGCGGGAGAACCAAAAAACGAAAAAAAGATGAGGGAAATGGGTCTGCCTCGGAAGACTCCGATCAGGATACCGAGGTTAATAAGTATCGGCCTTTCAAGGTAACCAATTATTCCAGGAAATATCCCGAAACATCGCAAAGAAAGGACTTCGTAGTATTCCTTGCTCACCAGACCGCAAATACGCCTTTTTCAGATAACGACAAGGTTTCTCTATCGCAGGCCATTCGAAAGTATGCCGTGTCAGGTGTTTCGCATCTAAGGCCAATGAACAAATATAAAGTTGCAATTACTTTTGATTTGTCTAATAACGCAAATACTTTCTTGGCAAATAGCAAACTGTTAGGTGAACTGGGACTCTATGCATCTATTCCTGCAGCAGATACTGAAGTGACAGGGGTTGTCAAGTCAGTTCCGGTTGGTATATCCAATAAACAAATATTTTCTCTGATCGGCAGCTCGCGCAATGTGATCCAGGTCCGGCGGTTCATGCGCAGAGTGAGGGCAGATGGGGGCGAGGTCTCGTATGTTCCTACGCAGACTGTAGCGGTAACGTTTGCTTCCACTCAGTTGCCTCAACACGTATTCCTGGACTCTTGGAGACATGAGGTAACGCAATATGTTCCTCCTGTTAAGCAATGTTTAAAATGCCAGCAGTTTGGACATATCGCCAGTTTCTGTAAAAATAACGAAGTCTGCTCTATTTGTTCCGAGAATCACAATTTTAAAGTTTGTACAGCTGATAAGGAAAATCCAGTTTGTGCTAATTGCAAGGGTAAACATATTGCCATTTCTGTGTCTTGTCCTGTGAAAAAAACCAAAATTGAGGAAAATAAAATCAAAACTCGTTCTGTTGCATATTCCGATTTATTTAATGAAAAGTCTTTTCCGCAATTGGCTGCAAGGTCCGCGGAAACTTATTTGCAAAACATGTTAAAAAGCCAGTCATTTTTGAACATGATTACCCAAGTCATAATGAAGAATGTCAGTAGGTATGCCAAATCGCTTGAAACTTTGTAACAGTAATGTTTATAAATAAACAAACATAATACTTTTTATTTAATTCAAATAGACCCAGTAGTTTTGATTCTACAAACGTTTGAAATTTGGGTCAATAATATTAAAGCGCGTGGACGCCATCTTGCTTGAGTGACGTCATCGTTCAACTGCGGTACGCGCCCTTATATGAACGAGTAAGTTTACAGGGCTATATATTTTTAACCGTAATAAGTAGCCAGTTGAAATTTTCACAGAATACGTGTTATTATAAAATCTATCGTTTAAAACTATAAAATGAACAATAAATCAAATCCCAAGAGGGGTCCCCATACAAGAAACATGAAAAAAAATCTTTATTTTTAGCATTTTTATACGGATTGTATTTTTATAATGGCTTCCTATTTTGATGCTATTTTAAACTAAAATTGTAGTCTAATTTTCATTGTTTACGACTAAATAGCAATCTTAAGTAAAACTTTGGCAAATATGTGACAAAACTGATTTTATCAACACGATGGTTTAGGCGGTCACCCATCCTGTTTTAGACTACGCGTGTAGTTGCTTAACTTTGGAAGACGAAATACGGGTTGTATTTGTATGATAGCTTTTTATTTCGGTGTCACATTAAGCTTAAATGATAATCTAAACTCCATACTAACATATATAGTTTACGACCAAACAGTAAACTGTAGTAAATCTTTTACAAATATGTTTAAAAGTGCCTAGTTTAAATCAACACGATGTTTAGGTAAGCGGTGGTTGCTTAACTTTGGTGGTAGGCCTTTCTTTACAAATTTCGTGTTAAGTAATGTAGAATTAATATCGCTACCGTATAAAAGAACGAACTATAAAACATGATTTTTTTGATTGACCTAGTAGTAGTTCTGATACTTCGTGTATTCATTACATCGATTTCAAATTTCGCGCGCGGGCGCTACCAGGTTCCTCACTCAAGGTAGTGTGTGTTGGTTTTTTTTTGTGGGACCAACGCCCTTTGTTACACTTTGGTACAATAGAGGACAATCTTGACTTCTACGGCTCCGACATTTTAAACGAGTAAGATCACTTAAAACTACGGGTACGCTGTACGAGACCGCGTATATAGCGAACTGCGTGAATCATAATATTGTTGAATAATACAGTCGAGTACAAAGATATGTATACACTTTTTCACCTTATTCCATTGAAATAAGGGCCACAAATGTATACATATCTTTGTACTCTACAGTACCTACCGCTGCAGGCTCGGCCGCCTGTGTCCCGCGTCTCGCACTTGGTTTTTAATTTTTGGCATGTTTCACCTTAGCTATCAACATACTTTATTGGTATTTTTATGTAAAAAACGGTGAACCCAAAATTAAAAGTGCCTATTTATTATTCTAATTTTATTTAACCAACTTACTCGACAAACATTACAAACAGAAAAGCCGGTCAGTGACAGAAAGTTTGTTTAGTTAAACTGTATGTAATACAAAACAATAGATACCTAACCATAACTACCATAGTAACATCAAAACGAATTCGTAAAAATAATTACGAGTATTACGACTTACAAAGTTAAGCAACTACAAGCGTAGTCTAAAACAGGATGGGTGACCGCCTAAACCATCGTGTTGATAAAATCAGTTTTGTCACATATTTGTAGAAGTTTTACTCAAGATTGCTACTTAGTCGTAAACAATGAAAATTAGACCACAATTTAAGCTTAAAATAGCATCAAAATAAGAAGTCATTATAAAAATACAATCCGTATAAAGATGCTAAAACAAAAGATTTTTTTTCATGCTTCTTGTATGGGGACCCCTCTTGGGATTTAATTTATTGTTCATTTTATAGTTTTAAACGATAGATTTTATAATAACACATATTCTGTGAAAATTTCAACTGGCTACTTATTACGGTTAAAAATATATAGCCCTGTAAACTTACTCGTTCATATAAGGGCGCGTACCGCAGTTGAACGATGACGTCATCATCCGTGAGCGCTAACCGCCGAGTTTCGAGCGCCGCATACGAAGTTTAAAATTCAATATCTCGAAAAGTGTTTGACGTATCGACATGATTTTTTTAAAGCAATTTTTTGTTTTTAATGAAGAATACGATAAGTCAAAAATCTAAACTGGCTGACATTCTCTATTAAATTGGTAGCCAACCAAAATGAAGCGCCTATTAACACGGAATCGATACGAGCGGCATTCCAAAATACGATTAGTGGGAGTACCCATCCTAAAACATAATGGATACTCTCAATGTCGTTCAGTGGAATGCTCAGAGTATTTCGCACAATAGGCACTCATTTACAAATTTTTTATATGATAATGACATACATATCGCAATCATCTGTGAAACCTGGTTGAAGCCTCATTTGAGGCTAAAGGTTCGAGGGTTTAATATAGAGCGCAATGATTGTGGTAACAAACATAACGGTGTATGTATTATGATTCATAATAGTATTGCTTATAGTAAAATTAACACATTTTTTGATGACTCTCTTCAAAATATATGTATTCAAATAACTATTAATGGCAAACAGATCAGTATAGTGAGTTTTTATAGTCCTACTAATTGTAATCCAGCTTTAAACAAAACAAAATTTGAAAATTTCGTTCAATCTATACCCGAACCTATGATAATCTGCGGGGATTTCAATGCTCATCACACTTCATGGGGTTGTTGTTCCACTTCGCCACGTGGACGTGCTGTCTTAGATGTTGTCGATGATAATTATCTGGTATTATTAAATGATGGAACGCCCACCACTGTCGGTTCCATGACATGGCGTCCAAATGCGTTAGATTTGTCTATAGTTTCTCCTTCGTTAGCCCCCTGTTGTAGTTGGTCGGTTTACGATGATCCTCTTGGTAGTTATCATCTACCTGTAATAATTAATTTGGTTCTTAATTATAATGTTCAAAATAATAGTAATAATGTAAATAATCTTGTTAACAGTGTACATTTGCCCATTTACCCGTGCCTAAATTTTAGGAATGTAGATTGGAAAGTGTACGCTGAAAAGGTAAAACATTTGTTAAATGATTTTCAAATAGAGTCGTATTCGCCACTAGAGGCGTACAGTTTGTTTTCAAAAAAATTATTGGGTGCTGTCTTTCAATCCATACCCAATCGTAGAGGAACTTCAATAAAAAGTTCTAATCATTTGTCTTCTAATAATAAAAAAGCTTCTAAAAAAAAACATAATCTCCCATGGTGGAATAATAAATGTTCTTTAGCTGTTATAAATTGCAAACAGGCGTATATTGCATTTAAACAAAACTTTAGTCTAGAAAATTATTTGGAGTTTAAGAGACTGCAAGCTATAAAGAAACTGGTTCTTAAAACAGAAAGACAAAAGTCTTGGGCTGATTTGTGCAATTCTTTTAATCGCTTCACCCCATTGTCTGTTATCTGGCGCTTTATGCGCAAATTTAATAAAACCTATGTTCCTCAACACTCTGTTGATAATAATGAATGGATTTTAGACTTTCTACAAAAATATACTCCTGATACGGTGGAAAGTGAAAATAGTTTTTCTAGTGACTCTTCTTCTAACATGCATAATAATTTCCTTACAAAACCTTTCACTCTTGAAGAATTAAAATCTGCAATTTTTTCGCGCAGGGACACTTCGTTTGGTTTGGATGGAATACCATATATGATGTTCAAGAAATTGCCAGATAGTTGTCTTATTATTTTATTAAATATTTATAATGCACTTTGGATAAGAAATGATATACCGCCTGAATGGAAAACTGATTGCATTATTCCTATATTGAAACCAGACAAACCTAGGTTTAATCCAGACTCGTATCGTCCTATAACATTGACGTCGTGTGCAGGAAAAGTCTTTGAACAGCTACTAAAACAGCGTCTTGAGTATTATGTAGAACATAATGGTCTACTTCCAGTTAATCAGTTTGGTTTTCGTAGAGGTCGTTCAGCTCGTGAAAGTATTTCTTTGTTTCATTTTGATATACATAAAAGCATCAGTAGTAACAACAAACTCATTTCGGTGTTTTTTGATATTACCGGCGCTTTTAATAATGTAAATATTAATATTTTATGTACAGAACTTTTAAATTTAGGGTTTCCGGTTAAAGTTGTGCAGTGGATTCAATTGTTTTTATCTAGTAGAAAAGTTTATGTTAAGCTTAATGGTGGTTTGTTTGGACCTCGTCTGTCATCTGTAGGTGTGTGTCAGGGTGGAATTTTATCGCCTTTGATGTTCATTTTATATATACGTTGTATAAATTTGATATTGGGACCTAGTATAAAAAATTTGCAATATGCTGATGACCTTGTTGTTTATTGGTCAGGTAATAATTCTAATCTTATTATAAATAACATTAATTTAGCATTAATTAAATTGCACAATTACTTTTCATATTTAAATCTTGAAGTTAATCCATCAAAATCGAAAGTTGTAGTCTTTGGTCAAAATTATTCTGCTATGTTGCCATCTTTATTTTATAACAATACCCCTTTGCCAGTTGTCTTACATAACAAGTTCTTGGGTGTTATATTCTGTCACAATTTGTCCTGGAAAAAATACACAGATCATTTAGTAATCAAAGCTAACAAAGCTTTCAATATCCTTAAGTCTTTGTGTGGTACTAATTGGGGGGCCGACCCCAAAATATTACTTATGCTATATAAATCTTTAGTTCGCAGCCATTTTGAATATGGGTTTATGTGTTTCGCTTCTGACTTAAAAATTGTAGATATTTTGGAAAAGATTCAAAACAAGTGTATGCGTATAGTTACTGGAGCTTTTAGAACCACTCCAATTGTTTCTCTACAAGTGGAGTGCAATCTTCCTCCAGTTGCAATAAGACTTGCTTATTTAAAAGAAAGATTTGTTTTAAAGCTTCATTCTCAAATCAACAACCTTCTTTTAAATCAGTTTTCTAATAGTAATACTCGTATGTTATGTAACTCAAAATCTTTTTACATTTTACAGGGTTTATCTGAATTTATTGATTATCTAAATCAGTTTAGTATATTTAAAAGCAATAATCACTTACCTTATTTTGATGGGTCTTATGATAGCAAATTCAGTCCTATTAATATTTCAATTGATAATGATCTTTCCAGAAAGGAACAGGTATATGAGAAATTAGCTTCATGGAATGGTTGTAAATTTATTTACACAGATGGATCAAAGAATGAGACTAGTGTATCTTCTGCAATTTATGATCCTGAAATCAAAATGGGTCTTGGTTTTAAAATAGACAGACAGGCTAGTATTTTCACCGCAGAGGCAGTTGCTATCCTTTGTGCGTTAAAGCACATATTGAGGCAAAACAATGGGTCACATAAGTGGGTAATTGTCAGTGATAGTATGAGTGTATTAAAGGCTATCCAAAATAACAAAATCAATTCTAATACTAATTACATAATTTTTTTGATTAAAGATCTTTGGTCCGATCTCTATTTAAAACATCAAACTGTTGTTGATTTCATGTGGACTCCATCTCACATAGGGGTCTCTGGTAATGAAAATGTGGATTTCTTGGCTCGTTCTATTTCAGATTCTCCTCAATCTATTGATGTTAGTTTTAATCTCCCACTCCCATATACTGATGTTATCGCAATATTGAAGCAAAGAATGTACGATAATTGGGGAAAATATTGGGATTATGTTGTGCAAAAAGAAAACAAGGGTTCTTGGTATGCTGCCTTGGATATAAACTTACAATCTGTATCTTGGTTACGTAAAGGAAATATCTATCATAAGAGAAGCTTTTATAACATAATATGTCGGCTAAGGTTCGGTCATTGTCGTCTAAACCATCACTTGTATCGTATGAAAATTGTTAATGATCCTCTTTGTGACCTGTGTCAATCAAATGAGGATCAAACAATAGATCACATACTATTTCATTGCTCGTCCTTTGGCATTCAGCGCCTTGTGCTGGTGGACGAATTAATCCGTATCTACGGAGAATCACATCTGGTCCCGCGATCTGTTCAAGAATTGTTGAAAGATCATTCTACTTATGTGCCACTATACAACTTCATTAAGTCAACGATAAAAGAAATTTAATTTTTCTCATGCTTGTAAATAGGTGTAAATATTGATTCTTTGTGTTTATATTTTATTTTTATTCGTTTCAGTCAGTATAATTTAAGTTAGGTTAGAAGAAAGTTGTAAACAATACAACTGACAGGTGTCATTTTCAGGATATTTTGCGCACGTTACAGAAGACGTGCGTGGCAAAATAATTATTATTTTCAGAAAATTATACTATTCTATTACTCAGATATGACAAAATGATATGAATACGACGAATATTGTTACTCGGATATGACGAATTCTTTTCGGACTATACATTTACTGGAATGGATTACAACTACAGAAGTTTTATCGGATTTGACGACATTTAATGGGAAAAAATTAACACTGAAGAAGTTTTATCGGATGAGACAACATTGAAAGAATACTTTAGACGTTCAAAATAGCAAAAAATATATGAAATGATTTCAACTTATGACGAGGCGATATGGTCTTTGATCTCAGCCTGTCCAAACGGACGAATTATAAAAAAAAAAAAAAAAAGCAATGTCATATGTCAAATTGTGACAAATAGTTTGTAGGTTATATTGTGAATGGGTTAATACTAATAATTAGAAAATATTACGCTTTTAAGCGTCATGGCATTAAATAAACTATTTTCTGGCCTATCTATAACTCCCGCAGCTCTCGGAAAGAGAACCATTTACACGGGTCTAGTTAATTTCGGTAGTAAGCCTAATTTAGTCAAACCGAAACCAGGATTCGGAAAAGCTTACAGACGTATCGTACATTTTCCGGAGGAGTACACAGTAAAGCCTTTAGATGTAACTAATCTTGCTGGTAGAGATCCTGAGACAGGCAAGTAAAAGTATTTCATCAAGATTTCAGCAATGTATGCGAACAATTTTGTCTTTGAAAATACAATATAAACTTTTTTACAGGACGTGTTGTGGCAAAGGGAATCGGAGGTGGAATAAAACACAAGTATCATTGGATCGACTGGATCAGAGACGGGCCGGCAGAGGGCCCGCCACAAGAGGAGAAAGTGTTACAGGTTTATTATTTGCCTAATCTATCCTATATTTATAATTATACCTTTTATTCATAATGTGACCTCTTTTTACTTAAGCTGGTTAGTAATAATTCATTAGTAATCATATTCCATAGAGACAGAAGAAGGAATATTGTTGCTAAATAGTAAAGTTTATTATTTAAATGTGGAAAAGACACAGCAATTACTTTTAATATATTTTTCTTTAAGCTTAATAAGAAGTCATTCACTGCCTAATCATAACATAAATTCATGACTGATAATCAATTAAAATCAATTATTATAATGGAATGTTTTTAAATCACAACAGATTATGGAAGATGGATGCAGAACGTCCAATATTGCCTTAGTTGCTGTTGGAGACAAACTCAAGTACATTCTAGCTACTGAGAACATGAAGGCTGGAGACATAATAAAGACATCTCGCTATCTACCTAGGATACCAGGTAAAAAATATAATTATAAATCAGTTTGATATGGTGACAATTTGAACTACAGTATATTTTCACATCAAGCAATATTTTAATTTTCAATTTCAAATATCAATATCACAATAAACATACTTGTACTTAAAACTGGATGTAATGCTAAATGCTAATTGAGTTTTTAAAGCTATCTTTTTTTATTCATGACTGTATTTTTCTTACAGTTCGAGCAAATGAAGGGGATGCTTATGTGCTAGGAGCTCTGCCAACCGGCACGCTTGTTCATTGTGTTGAGAAGGAACCTGGTAATATTATTTATCTTTATCTTTATTTATAATGCTAGGGCATTCATTGTCATAAGTAATATGTTTACGAATGACTGCCTGCTGAGTTTCTGCTAACCGCAACTAAGGCCTAAGACCCTCTGGCTTCTTTTCAGCAGTGGTCTCCTCTTGTGAAATGCTGATAGATTTGTGATTTGCCTGCACAGGCTGCCTTACTGACTTAACAGCTTTTATATTTTTTTATTGAATTTTTAGGCACCCCCTAACTCCACTGTCCATCTCTGTACATCATAATATTGCATTGCCCTTGGGTTTACCATAAGTATACCCAGCCAATTGCAATAACAGGATCTTGTGTGCTAATAACAAATGAAGTGAAGTTGAATCTTGTACAGTCACCAGCAATAACATATTATCCAACATTGGGCACAAAAATATGTGACACGCTCTTATACCTCTAGTAATAAAGACGTGTCAGATATTTTTGCGTCCAAAGTTAGATAAGTAATGTATTATTGCTGGTGACTGTACAAAAGGATTTATTTGACACCAAGAGCAATATCGGATTAGCGTTTTCATATGCGCGTATAAGCTCGTTTCGGCACTTTCAGCATACGCGATATATTTCGGCCTCAAAAAACGTACCCTACACCTACACGCGTTTATTGAGACGTGTTCGCTCCAACACGCGCAATCGCGCTTATACGAGCGTATAAGCGCATGAACGCTTGTACGAGTACGCTTGTGACAAAAGATGCTGCTATACGCGCTTTATCGCGCTTCCAATGCCCGTATTATGGTCGCCTTTATCGCGGTGGATAAAGCATCGGTCACTCTCGCACTTACATACTGGTCAGAAAGTGACAGATGTTTCATCCACATTTATCCACATCAATAAGCACGACTATAACAGGCCCGCAAAAACCCTTATCTGATAAAACCCCAGAACAGAACAGAGAGTTCTCAAGGTACGCAACGCATTTGCGGTCTTAGTATTGCAATCCATACATTGTAGCTTTGAGAATGCAAAATCTCTATGGGTCACAGATCCCACTTACCATCAGGTGGCCTGTATTGTATGCCCGTATGCTTTCTTCATACCATAAAATAATAAAACTAAAATAACTACAGGCAAGGGTGGACTCTACATCCACGCGGCTGGAACTTTCGGCACCATACTCAGGAAGCAGGACGACCGAATTATCGTTCAAATGCCTTCCAAACGGCCGTTCAGCTTCGACCAGCACTGCATGGCGGTTGTCGGTTAGTAATTACTTATCATTTATTTATAGGTTGTAGTTTTAGGTTGTGGCGGGCTCTTTTCCGCAATTCGACGATTTAGATATGTGCCTATTTTGCGTAGTGGGGTTGGCGGCACTACTTTTGCCAACCCAGTTTCGCCAATGCGGTTAGTACAAGTTGCCAGCGACTTGGTTGTTGCTCGGATCTCCCTTTATATCTAGTCCGTAACGATAGAGACGCAATGAGAAGAAAATACAATTGTGCTACCCGCCCGTGCAGGAAGTCTAGCAAACCCTTGATGTCGTCGACTTCTGATAGCACCTCGGTTCTAGTCCGAGGTGTCGCGCCCGATATATTCCCACCTCAGGACATTCCATGATGACATGGGCAGCTTAGCAGTATCTCTGCGTGTGTGTGTGTGTGTCTGTCTGAGGAACCGTAGCTCTTAAACGAATGAACCGATTTGGATGTGGTTTTTTTATTTGAAAGCAGTTCTTAGCTAGGTTTCATGATTGAGCCGTTTAAGAGATATCGGCTCTGAATATTTATCGTGTCTTTTGATTTGTGGTGGTTGTGGGAGTGACATAGGCTTTAATATTTTAACTAAAAAATGTTAGGTTTTTAAAAGCCCACTTTTTATTAGACTTGTTCCTTGTTTGCCTACAATTTAATTAACCCTTGGCGCAACCGGATTGATTCATGTTTTTTTTTAAATGTGTTTAAGGTCGCCTGTCCAACATAGAGCACGGCAGCACGCCCATCGGGTCCCCGCAGCGCAACCGCTGGCTCGGCAACCGCCCGCGCTCAGGCCTGTGGCACCGCAAAGATGGCCGCCACGGGCGCAAGATCAAACCCCCCAAGCCGGTCAAGGAAATATTCCACCCAACAACATCCAGGGCATCTGCTATCTACCTTACGATGACACCATAAATAAATATATAATATTAGTTGAATAAATGTTTTAGACGCTAATAAGATTTTTATTGTCATAAATATATGGAATAATTTGCAAATTATATCACATGGCACTGGATTCATAAGCCAGTTTTAAAGCTTAAATATTTTTATAATTCATTTATACTACGGCACTCGAGCGAATGAAAGACGCAGTCGTTCAATTTGGAACAAATTCTCTTAATTGTGACAGTTTCACATGTAACGTGGAAACAGTAGTTCAACTTCAAACAAACGCTCGGCTTTGATCTTACGCGTTCCTCGACCGCGAGTTACCACAAGCAAGCTCAACAAGACGGACCGAGCCGGTTAAGTCTAAGCGTATTAAGTATCGAGCGACGCGCATTGAAGCGGCCGAGCGGCAATAGGTAACAGAAACTCCTAAAGAACCAGAGACTAATTACTATTATATTTAAATGCTTTTACGTAGACACTGGTGCTGCTGTCATGAAGCGCTTAATCGCGTACTATACTTCGACGTATTGCGTATAGGTTTGTAGTTATAAATGCTCATAGACTTAGTCTTCATCTTCATCTGAGAATGTGAGTATCTGAAAAAGAAATAAGAATCTAATCATAATTCATTTCAATGCATTTTGAGAGTTTTTTTATTGCTCTTATTAATTAGGCTGTCAGTCTAAGAACTTCATGATATTGATAAAACTTTTGCTTTCACGAACATAATGTTCCATTCATTCCAGTGGTCTTCATCATCACTTCACCATATCCAAATAATACCTTCTGAATGTAAATGCTGGATTTGTTACTGAAAATACAAAAACCGCTGTATGCCTATAATATCTGAATTCCCTCAATTCCTCACGGATCCCCTCATGAGATACCGATTTTGTGACAATGGGACCACCTCGGATACTTCCATCAAACGAAAAATAACTTTCAAAATCGGTCCACAGTTGGCGGAGAAATCGGTGAAGCCGCGGTGGTAATTAAAGGGATAACTTCGCTTTTGTACTGTTTTTTTTCGTTATATTGCATGTGTTTTGAATTTATTTTTTATTCTTGTACATTAAAGAGTACATACGTAAGAAAACAATGGAACATAGAACCTCCTTCTTTTTTCTAGCGCATACTGGCCTACTGTCGACATTTTTTTTCAAATTCCACTAATGGCTGCGACTGCTAGCCAATCTTTCAAGCTAAAATCACCACTCAACTCACATCAGTCATTTCAGCGGACAATTGCAACGCCGCCAACCCCGTCACCTCTTCCAAATAGCTGCCGCTGTTCAACACTTTGAACACGAACTCCTTGCCCTCCTGTCTATACTTGTCTATGACAGTCTCCGAGCACGCTACGCATTGCTTGAACTTGGCGCAAGTAGGCGCCACGGTTTGGTAGGAGTGGAGGAAACCCCTGATGGAGTGGGGGACGGGGCCCAAAACGCCTTGGAGATCTGGTATGGATTCGGAGTCATCCGAGAGATTATATGGAGCTGGTGCTTGTACTCTGTAACAAGTAAAGAGTAATCATTCATCAGTCAGAAAAAGTGCATTAGGGCCCTCTGTAACAAGCCACCACTAACATCTTGCAAACCGTTATTTGATGAGTTGAAGCTACTCACTCTTCCATCACTTTATATATTGGAAATGAGCAAATTTGTAAAATTTAATTTAAATTTATTTACTCAACTCAAAAATGTTTGTAGCTTCAACACCAGGTATCCCAGAAAACTAGTACAGCAGAAAACAGTATCCAAATTACGGAAAAGAAATTGTTATTGCATGGCTGTAAACATTTTTAATAACATTCCGAAAGACATAATAAATTTGCCATATAATAGATTTGTTGGTATGCTATGTAAATGGTTACTAGAAAAAAGATTTTACTCTGTTAGGGATTTTTTATCTGTAAGAAATAATTAGTGGCAAGTCATGTAATGTTAAAAAATATTAGGGTGTTAATGCATGAAATTGAAATTAAACCTACTTATTAAAATTAAGGGTATATAATTTAAGTTTTAATACACAATCACATTTGCATGCTGGTGTTGCCGGCGAGAGCGCTGACCCAATTTATATTATTTTTATCAACCAATGTAACCGCATCTCAAGTGAATAAATTTTGATTTGATTTGATTTGATTTGATTTGATTTGATTTGATTTGAGAACTAAGGCTTAATCCGCGTGTTAGGGAGGGCTCGTCATGGCAGATATTGGCTGAAAATCAGCGCTGTAGGTGTCTGACACCTCAGCATTCTGCAGACCCAGTGTCCGTTGCCGTGCGGACACACATTGCGTGGTATCGTTGTTACCACGGAATAGAAAAACCAGTGGAAGTGGCATGAGCTTCGCTTAGTATCAGACCTGTTGTCGCCAATACTCAAACTATCATAAAAACAACACGCCACCATGGAAAATGTTTTTGGTGCGGCTATCGTTTTTACACTCCAAAATAGCACAACGAGGCATGCTTCTGGATTTATTTCCTATTTTAGAAATATCAAAATATCGAAATAAGCGATCGCAGCAAAAGTATGGTAGGTTATGCGGAACTCCGCATAACTATGCCACACGTTACACGCCCACTTGACACTTCTACTGTTTTTTTCTGTTCTGTGGTTGTTACCTTCACTGTTTTCTTTATTAATTTGTATATTTTTGTGTCGTATGGTTGGTGAATAAATGTATTTCTTCTTGAAGAATCTCTGTACCAAATCAGTTCTGTACCGGTTCCACACTGGGAATTAAAAGTACGACTCCACTGAAGCAGAGAGGAGTGAAAGCGACTAATTAACCCTTAAATGCATAATGATGTATATTTACATCGTATATTTTTAAGTTCAATTTCAAACATAAATTTTAAGCAAGCTTATTTATGCAGTAAGATTTGAAGCTTTGTCAAAATTTAAATTTGGAAATGAACTTTAAAAACGCGTTTCACTTTCGACATGCTATGCATTTAAGGGTTAAATTGTTCGAACATGATTGACCATCTCCATTTGAAAAATGAAATACAATAAAAACGTACCCTAAAGGATGCTGCAACAAGGCGACGAGTACCTCCACAGCCAAAGCGCCGGCGATGGCCGCCGCCCCCGGCCGTGTCACCGTGCACTGCTGGTCTAGAGTGCGGTCTTTCAGAGACTGGAACAAGGGAATATTCATTTCCTCGCATTGTTCGAGAAAATAATTATATATCGGAGGAAACGGGGCTTACTTGACTCAGTTTCAGGGCTCGGTCAGCCTACCACTTCGTCAGGCAATTCCCTACTTTCCGAGCCTAGGAAATAATGTACTATGTAGCCTCAGCTCCTCAAAAAGGCAGGTTTTGCAGGAGCAAAATTCGATTTTTCCTGAGGTGAAAAATTGTATAGTCTGTGCCAATTGTAATTGGCAAAGATGTAAACACAACCAAACGAACCAATTTACCATTATTTCTCGATACACCAGCTTTTAAAGATCAAGTGAGATCTTTGCAATGATTTATACACGTGATCTTTACTTTCACATTAAGTTTAAGATTAAATAACTGTAGTAATTATACGTTACTTTAAATAAAACACGCTTGATGAATATTGAAGGGCATGTGTCAAACAGCACTAATTTGTTTACGTCTTTGTTAATTTTTAATTGACACAGACTATATGTATGCGCAACACGAGAGCAAAGTTATTTGCATCTCGTATTTTTTTTTCACTCGTTTGCTGAATTTCTACTGTGACGTGTGACCTGTCAGCTTGGTTAAGGGTTAATAGGGTCCCGTTGGGCTCCCTTCAAGTCCGGAAACCTTAATAACGGTAAAAATCTTTAAAAAAAAACATTTAAGTATGCTTACATTTCCTGGAGCAGTGACGTCATTGCAGAAGTAGCAGCCGAGCTCGTGTCCCGGGAGGAAGGCAGCATGCGCGGCGCCCTCGCCGGCTCCCGGCGCTCCACTCGGAGCCCCGGGCGGGCTCGCGGCGCCGTGCCGCATCACCAAGTAGCTGTCAAACCCAAGCGCCGCGTTTATTACTATCTGAAATACAAACAAATCTCTGCAATTGGATCCATTGCTCCGATGGCGTGGTGTGACAAGGGCTTGGGAACGGTTCGAAAAATACCGATATTACCAGAGCCTGGAATTTTCGCGAGAAAACAAAAGACTGTCGCAATCTAGCTATTTTAAACTGCTAAATAGACAGCGATTAGATAGAGAGCCGATATGCAATGTGACGTCATTTAACAGGTCGGCCATATAAATTCCATGTTAAATCTGTTTTGCTAGAATGAGATAGGAACAAATCTTTGTTGGCTTATAGGTATCTTAGTTATCTTTATAGCTACTCAAAAATTGATTTTTCTGAACTGTTTGTTATTAGAATCAGCTTTTATCGAAGCTTTAAAAAAGTCATGAATATACCCTAATTTCTCTATTGATTTAAAAAAAAGAACATCACTGCAAAAAAAGTTATAGAATTTTATTGTTGAAGTAAATAATCATATTATTTTTATATATTACGTATCTTCTGTACATTCCTTTTTAGTTCGTTTTCGTTTCGTAGTTTCGATTCGTTTTATAGTTCACTATCTACTTATAGTTCCCCTTCCTACATATCAAAAAATCACTGACTTTTTAAGGTAAGCAGTCACCGTTGCCCATAAACTTTTTTTTTTTTTTTATTATTATTTCATAAACAATACAATTATTGTGTTTGAAATTATATAGGACAAGATGAGTAAAATTTCTAAAAGCTATAAGTCACTTAAAATCTAGGTTTCGTCACATACGAATATTTCCTCGATATTGTAGAAACATCCTCTCAACAAATAATTTTTCAATAGTATATTGAATGTTGCACAGTTGGTAATGATTTTTAAGTCTGTAGGAAGCTTATTGAAAATTTTTACTGCCTGATACCTACTACAATGCTGAGCTATTTTGTGCTTAGGGCAGAAACTAGACTTCACATTTTTAGTGCGCGTGAGAAACCGTAGTTGTTGCTCCTCGCTAGTCTCATATTTTGAAATGTTTTTTACAAACCAGGTAAGCAACACTAGTACATATAAGCTGGGAACTGTCATAATACCCAAGTTTGTGAAATGTTCCCTACAGGAAACCCACTGAGGAAGACGCAAGACTGATCTTATTGCTTTTTTTTGTACAATCAAGGCTTTGTCCGTATTGTACTTAAAACTGTTTCCCCAGAACATAATGCTGTACCGCAATTTGGATTCGACTAAGGCATAGTACGCTGTCTTAAGTTGTTCCACTGTTAGATCATCCCTGAGGCTTTTTAGAGCGTAACAGGCCGAAAGGATAGAATTATGAACAGCATTCAGCTCCTGCTTCCAATTTAGTTCTGAATCGATGTATACCCCAAGGAACTTGACACTATCCACCAAAGCTATTTTTTCTCCGTTCACAACTATATTCAGGGTATCCGTTTTTTTGGAGTTGTGCTTGAATAACATCACTCGCGTTTTTGCGGTATTCAATCGCAAGTTATTAATATCAAACCAATGTTGGAATACCGTTAGGGCGTAATTTGTTCTCTCATCAAGTTCTGATATACTTCTGGCAGAAACAATTGCACTAGTGTCATCTGCGAATAATGTTAAGTGGCACTCGGGCACGATGCTATAAATATAGTTATACAAGTCATTTGTAAATATGATAAACAGCAGAGGACCCAAAATCGAGCCCTGTGGGACTCCTCTTGTTACACTAACAGATTTAGACTTAACCTGTACCTCAATATTCTTATCTATATTTCTTAACTCCACAAATTGTTGTCGGTTTCTGAGATAATTTTGCAGGAGACTGTAAGCCTTACCCCTGACACCATAGAAGTCGAGCTTTTTCAGGAGTATGTCATGGTCTACAGTGTCAAAAGCGGAGCTAAGATCGAGAAATAGTCCCGCAACTCTTTTCTTATTATGCAGTTGCGACACAACATCGTCTACGAGTGAAGCTATCGCATCTAACGTTCCAATTTTTTTTTGGAATCCAAATTGCTTTGGGTTGATTATTGAGTTTTCAGTCATATAAGAGAGGAGGCGACATTTAATAAGTTTTTCAAAAATTTTTGACAAAACCGGCAGGAGTGATATCGGACGATAGTTTTTAGGGTCATTTTGTACTCCTTTTTTATATACTGGCAAGACTCTAGCTACTTTCAACTGCTCAGGAAAAACACCCATTTCGTAGCATTCATTAAAGAAATCAGTAAGGGGTCCTGAAAGTATATCATCGCAATTCTTAATTACTGTAATTGGTATTTCATCATATCCATATGATCTTTTCTTTTCCATAGACTGGATAATCTTCATTACTTCAGGCGATGAAAAATCCTTCCATGACATGTCTTTGCAGCGATATTGAGTCCACTGCTTTAGACAGTTATCCACGGAGGACAAGTCCCCCGTGCTAGGAATTGTCCCATAGTCAAATTTCGCAGAAAATAAATCTGCGATTTCTTGCGGATCCTGTATAATACCACTATCAGATTTAAGGATAATGTTTTTTTTTTTATGATTTTGAAATTTACCTCTATGTTTGTTTACCACTTCCCAGATTTTCTTAGATGAAACTTTGGCTTTACCGATTTCTCTTTGTACTGCGATTCTTTTAGCCTGTCTTGTGACTTTTCTAAAAATATTTAGATATAAAGCTCGATATTTTAAAACTGAGATATGACAACTTAACTTGTTTGTGTTACAAAGAACTCGCTTCATTTTAC
This sequence comes from Acleris cristana, assembly GCA_948252455.1. Classification (NCBI taxonomy): domain Eukaryota; kingdom Metazoa; phylum Arthropoda; class Insecta; order Lepidoptera; family Tortricidae; genus Acleris; species Acleris cristana. The sequence continues at coordinate 3,861,461 of OX411788.1, forward strand.
TAGCTACTTTAATGCCTTTTGTGATCCATTTGATTTTTAAATTATCCATTATCTTTTTTTTTTTCTTCTTTTTGGTAAAACTTTGATTAAAAATATCAGTAATTTTATTCAAAAAGCAAGTTGTTCCTATATTATGCCAATTTGTATTAAGTAGCAGTTGCCTAAAAGTCTGTAAATTATTTTCCGTAAAACAACGTCTTTCAGTCGTCACAGATGGTTCTTCCATTTTATCTTTGTTTTTTACAGAAACTCCACAAAAAATTGCTGCGTGTCCGTCTGCTAATTCATTATGATCTACCTCTGTGTATTGAACTTGATCTGCTGGCAAATTCGTAATAAAGTTGTCGATACAGGACTGTGACTCATTTCGCTTAAAAGTGACATCATTAATGAGATGTCTAAAGTTGTAACAAATTAGCAAACTCAAAAAATCATTACTTTGTTTATTATCTTTTAACATATTAATATTAAAATCGCCACATATTATGGCCTTTTTGTTGAGAAGATTTTCTAATAGTAATTCTAATTGGTTCATAAATATTTCAAAATTATTGTCCTTAGGACTTCTATAACAACATAAGATATGAAGATTAGTAGCTAAATCTCTTACACCACAAATTTCAAAACTTTCCAATAAGTACAGCTTCTTACAAACATGAATTTCCTCGGTTTCTATAGTTTGTAAGTTCATGATAAGAGTTCCACCCCTTTTTTTTAAAGTTCTCGTATTTTGAGACGACAATGTATAATTTTCTATGTTAAGAGAGTGTACTGAATTTTTATTCAAGAAATGTTCACTTATACAGAGGTAATGTACAATATTATCTCTTTCGTTCAGGTAAATCTCAAGGTCGTTTGTTTTATTAGATAAACCACAGACATTTTGATGGAGAATTGTTATCACATTATTATTAATTTCATTACAATTAGTTTCGAAAAAAAATATCCTCATTAACATTATTATTATTATTATTACCTGCATGTACCTTAGTTATGTAATTTCGTGTAACCCAATTTATGTTGTATTGAAGGTTTGCAAAAATATCCTTCATGCCATAATTACCAACCCGCCCTGTAAACATCAGCAATGCCACAGTGAAGCTGTTGCCTTTCATTGAATACTCTTTTTAAGTCGCGTTTAACTCACTGCGAGGGGGCGTGGCCTAGGAACAAACTTGTACGACAGTGAACGCATATATGCGTTGGTGGCAGTGAATGCGTTAAAGGAGGACATGTCCTAGTTCGAGTTCGGACTTTTTGTCAAATATGTAGCATTACTTTTTTTTATAATTTTATATTTTACCTATTTTATAAATGTGTTTTGTTGAGTTTTTACCCAAAAAAAATTAAAGTGGTACAGAATACAAAGGGGCCTGCTGGAAACCAGCGCTGTGCAGACGCGCCTTGCCACAATGTTTTTTTTTTCTGTTTAGCTTATTGAAATTTTTGTTATAATACTTTTTCTCTTCCTGTAAACTATTGTAACAAGATATGTGTGGCAATAAAATTCTATTCTATTCTATTCTATTGTATAGTGCTGAGGAAACACCAAAATCTCGTACCTTTCCGTAATGTGCAGCAAGCAGCGCGGGCAGCCACCTCGCCTCCCTGGTATCAAGCAGCAGGAACAGCACGTCGTGGACTCTGACCAGCTCCTCCAGTCGGACCAGGCTGGCGCCCACCTCGGCTTCTAGGGAAGCGCCGACCGGGTGCCCCGGCATTGGGATATGGAGCGCGAAGCCTTCACTTTGCTGATGAGGTAAAGGAAGAAAAAGAATAAAAAAAAATTTAAAGAAAGAAAAAACATTTATTCTTGACAAACAGACATACAAAAGGGTCAAAACGAACAAAATACTGACATAGACAAAAGATACTGTTGTCACGAAATGGCATTAAATCCAGTGCTGGTCTTCCGTCGGAACCACGGAATAGAAAAAACAGTGGAAGTGGCATGTGCTTCGCTTAGTATCAGACCTGTTGTCGCCAATACTCAAACTATCATAAAAACAACACGCCACCATGGAAAATGTTTTTGGTGCGGCTATCGTGTTTACACTCCAAAATGGCACGATAAGGCATGCTTCTGGATTTATTTCCTATTTTAGAAATATTGAAATATCGAAATACGCGGTCGCGACGAAAGTATGGTAGGTTATGCGGAACTCCGCATAACTATGCCACACGTTACACGCCCACTTGACACTTCTACCGTTTTTTCTGTTCTGTGGTCGGAACCATATTTTTTACATAGTACGAAGTGTGAAATCGAGAGAAAGGAGTCAGTCATGGTAGCAAATGTCTGCCGATTGAGAAAAATTTTTTTTCATCACCCTTGCTCGGAAAGGTTTTATAACTGACGTGGTATACGTCTCACAGACGTCATCACTAATATTTTGAACTGTATTTCACTATGGCCTGAGTGTTACTTTAAGCGTGCTCTGAAACGCCGTCAATTAATGGTTCAATACTTACAACGGTAGGCAGTATGAGCTTGAGATTGTCGGCCGCCGCCTCGGCCTTTTGCCGGCCGGCGACGCAGTCCGCGTGCGTGAACAGGACCTGCCGCGTCGGGTTCGAATACGAGACTTTGCCGTTGTCCACGAACGTTATGTGGCGAAAGCCCCATGCCTGTAAATAGTAGATTATTAACCAAGGGATGAAGGGCACCTATCTCACACGAGATAGACACTTTCGAGTGTGAAATTAATTATGCTTTTCACCTGAGTCAAAACTACTTTTCATAGGTATCGATTATGAGGATAGTTGAACTCATAAAAGTAAGACAGTATAGTTTCAGCCAAGTGTGCTTGTATAAGATTTTATCATGGCTCAGTTCCGCGTTAGGTGTTTTTTTTAAATAATTTTCCTACAGAAAGACTGTAGGTATAGGTTTCTGCTACTCTACAGGTGTACAAGTCGACACACGTAAAAAGAGCCCTGAGCGACGTACCTGCGCAGTGAGCAAATTACGGACCAAATTGGTGGGCGCGACGGGGGGAGCGTAAACCGCTCCGCTTTGCTGCCACGCTATTGGTTCCTAGTAATACACTCTTATCTATGATTGGTTTGTCAGTAGACAACATGCGCAAACATATCCCCTCTACTATAGCCGCTCGGAGCTCTTTTTACGTGTGTCGACCTATACTCAGTTCTTTTTTCAAATTACTTTGTTTAAATCATACTATATAGAGGCTGTATGGGTTTCTGCAACTGCACAGGTCCGTTGACATAATCAGTTCTTTTTTCTTTTAATAATCTTACTAAAGAGAAGCTGTATAAGTTTCTCCTACTACACAGCATTGAAATATATATATTTTTTCAAATAACTTTTCTTCCCTAGAGTTGACATGCTTCACTTTCAACCCTCTTCTAAGATAAATAATGGCCTAATTTCAGAGTATGAGACATGAAAAATATTATTTTTAATTTATTCATTTGATAACATTATTAGACCCTTTTCAGCTGGTGTAGGAATGTGGTTTTAAACAGATATTAAATATCTTATCTAGAACTCAAAAGAGGTACCGTAACCCGAGCCTTATCTTATTCATCGATGTAAGACCCAAAAAAGTATTACCAGCAAATTCCGTGCAACATGGCAACCCAGGGTTCCAGCCCCGAGCAGCAAACACTTGGTCTTCTTCATCACCTCTACATCAATATCGGGCACCAGGCGCCACTTCATCAGCTTTATGTTCAGATCGGAAGATGTTTCTGCCAACCTGACAAAAACAACGGCCATTTTATCTCTTGGTTGGTGTATAAGTGCCTTTAGGAGATGCCCGTGAATATTGCCTTCAAATTTTAAGCCTAGCTACGTAAAGATGTTTAGGCAGTACTCTGTCAGTCGATGAGTCAGTATGTCAAGGAAACCTTTTTTTCAAGAGTAGTTAGATAGATAATATTCAATTACATAAAGGCAATCTCGTGGAAGTCGCAAGAGGCGACTAATGGAATAAAGGCTTTAAGTATTGTTAGGCGTTGGGCTTGCTACCTGTCACTTATATTATATACAACATCTTAGCCTGTTTGTGCAAAATGTGGTTACAGAATAAACAACAAGTTTTTAGAGTTGTTGGTAACTTTGTAGCTCTGCCTATCCCATTCTGGGAATGAAGGCGTGTTTGTTTTTAAAAGGTAAAAAGTAAAAAAAAATGCGTGATAAAAAAAAATAAGCGCAAGCAAAAATCCTGCACATCCTGTATATATCACATAATACAGATTGGTTACATACACGACAGCAAACATAAATTATAGTCAGTAAGTAGGCTTAAAATGTTACCTACTTAATGGGATCCATTAAGGCTGACATGTTGGCCAGTTTGGGTCCAAAATTACCGCGGTCATTTCTCTCCCAGCCCACCCAACCAGCACTCTCAACAGCTTGGACATTCTGAAAGAAGTCTTATTTGACTCTATAACATTTTTCCCTTACTAAGAGGGGAACATAAAATTCTGAATATTTATCATCTTTACATAGTAAAAAAAACAAAGTCTATATGTACGCTTAGATCTTACAAACTAGGCAACGTGAGGGCCGCGCGAGCGGCAAAGATACGAGATGGCAAGTGAAAAGGGTCTGGCCGGTCTGCTATAGTAAAATCGCCCCTGGCTGAATATGAAAACTGAATATGCACGTTTATTTGCCTCATTGTCAAATATAATTTTACTGAATATTAAGCCTTAAATACTTACAATTAGCGAAATATTAAAAAAAAAAATCAGTTTTTAATTTATATTGGCCAAACTACTTTATCGATTGACACGTCCTTCGAATATTTTATACATGTATTTAAGATACATTTATAAAAAAAAAATTAAAGTCCTAGCTTCTTTTGAAGTCAACATTTTTGTCTGTTTTAGTTTTTTTTTCTTTTTTTTTTAGTTGCAAGTTAGCGACACCTACCATATTTTGATATAATATACACAATTTAATATTCTATTACATATATTTTTTTCAAAAATATTAGTTCGGATCAACAAAGTGGAAATAAGCTATTTGTGTAAAAGGGTGGAAAAAAAGAACACCGATGAACGCCATCTTCCTTAAATAATGGAAATAGCTAATTCTACAAAAAAACTTTTATTTTTGGAAACATGAACTACTTTTGTAATTCGCTCTGATACTTAAGAAATTCATACCTAGGATGCTAGAAACGGGATCTAAACAATCGCTCTAGAAATGGAAACCTACTTCACAAAACTCCCTTTGAAACTCCGTGAAAACCTCTAAAAGTTCGCTAGCTTTTGATTTTACACGGGCAGATACTCGTATATCTTAACTTTTTATGTATACAGAGAAGAGATAATAATGTTTTATTACATTTTTCTCCATATATTTTCAGTGACAGAGGTGCATTCTAAAATTGAAATAAAAAGCAAGAATTAAATAAGAAGCCCGCCGTGTTCGAAATTCAAAATGCGAGTCTTTGAATTTAGAACACGGTGGAACAACTTACTTTCTCTGTTTACGTTTACGGAATCAATTTGAATACCACCCTATACAAATAGCTTATTTCCACTTTGTTGATACAAACTAATATTTTTGAAAAAAATATATGTAATAGAATATTAAATTGTGTATATTATATCAAAATATGGTAGGTGTCGCTAACTTGCAACTAAAAAAAAAAAAGAAAAAAAAACTAAAACAGACAAAAATGTTGACTTCAAAAGAAGCTAGGACTTTAATTTTTTTTTTATAAATGTATCTTAAATACATGTATAAAATATTCGAAGGACGTGTCAATCGATAAAGTAGTTTGGCCAATATAAATTAAAAACTGTTTTTTTTTTTTTAATATTTCGCTAATCGTAAGTATTTAAGGCTTAATATTCAGTAAAATTATATTTGACAATGAGGCAAATAAACGTTCATATTCAGTTTTCATATTCAGCCAGGGGCGATTTTACTATAGCAGACCGGCCAGACCCTTTGAAAAGAGCATGTCCAAATCTACATAATATATTATAAGTTTGATATGGTGATGGATAAAACTACAGAATTTGTATGTGGAGGAGTGGTAGGCATTTTAATAAAACGCAAAACACACAGCGGGCGGTCGCGGGTCGTGCGCCGAGCGGGTCAGAAGGTAGGCGGGTGTTTTAACATGGAGTTATAATGGACGCATTCACACACGCGGCGGCCCGCCACACGGTCCGGCGCGGGCGTCATTGGTCCTAATACACGCATTTTCCTATAGGCATTCACACAGAGCGCGTGCGCCAGTCATGCGCGGGCGCGTGTGGCGCGGTTCGTGAATACCCGCCTGCCCGCGGCGTTTCGGCGCTCTGTGTTAATCTCTCTCTGCGGCTCCCGCGATGAAAACGACATGCTCGGCGCCCGAGTCGCGCCCGCCCGCTGTGAGTTTTGCGCTTAATAAGCTGGAGCATGTTGCCAATTTTACTTCAAACAGTTTTGGTAGTGGTAGGCCCTTGTGCAAGGTCCCTTTGGATCGCATTTGGATGCATGGAAGCAGCAGTGTTCGCATTGTTGAATTCCGGTGAAATTACTTGCATGGAGGCATACCATCTTAGTCATCAGAGTTGGCAAACCCCGGCACACCGAGACGCGCGTCTCGCGCGCTGCAGACGGGCCGCACACGCGCGTCTCGGTGTGCCGGGGTTCCATTTGTTTTGTTGTTTTACAACTCCCTGACGCCACGCGACGCTACGCGCTGCTGCTGCCACGCGTTTGGTGTGCCGGAGCCTTAATTTACGGTCTCAGGATTGCAATCTTTAGATTGTTGTCTTGAGAATGTAAATGTCTTTAGGTCACAGATCCCACTTACTATCAGGGAAGGCCAAGGTCAGGCTGACTCGTTGGCCTTCTCCAATCTCCATGCCATTAAAAAAACAATGGCATCAATTTTCCAACTCTATGCTCAATACCCAAAATGTTTATGCTTTCGTTTTTGGCAAGCTTAAACCGGCGGTACTCGCTAGTTATTTCGCTATGATCTTATTAATATAATTTTGAAGTTCAAATTAAAGTACTATGTGGTATTTTTAGCCAGTAGCAAGTGTAATAAAACGCCAGGGTAATAAAACGCAAAATACTGTACAGTAATCATTACAAGTCACAAAACTAAAGAGTTTAAAAAGGGCAAATGTAATTTCGTCATAAAATTCTCACCTCTGGCACAGTCACAGTGAAGACTACACTTTTATCCAAGCCTCCGCTGATATCACACCGCAACCCTACAATCCGGAGAGTACCGTGACACAGGCTAGGGACATGCTCCAATAGCGCAGCTAAGAGCAGCCTCAATGGCCAACCCGGATTTTCACCATTACTTGGATCCACAAACACAAAGTACAAGCTCAATAGATCTACATTCAAATCTTCCCTTATAGCGTTTGCATCAAATACTTCAGCTAAGGTTTTTACTGTGGCATTTTCATTTTGTTTTAATATAATGAAGAAGTTTCGTTGATTGAGATCTAAATTTTTGAATGCTTGTGCAATGTCTTCTATCTGGTTGTTGTTAAAATAACTCGAGATATTCTTGCTTTTCTCATTGAGGTATACCACAGGTTGGCTGGGTGATGGAAATGCAAACCAATAGTAGTAATGGAACTTTTTTAAATCCTGCAAAGAACAAAGAAATATACTAAGGTAAGAAATAATTTAATATGGTAATACTAATAACCAAAATGCTGATATGTTAACAAAACCATTGTCTAAAGACAAATTAAATCAGTTTAGGCATGAGATCGGTATGATCTCAAAAGTGAGCATACATAACCAAACTTGATTGTATAATGTTTTGAAATGTTTAAGGTTTCAGTTCCGAGGTTTAGTTTGCTTATAATTATATTTGTACATCTGTATTTCCATCTCTTGTCTTGTCTTAGCTCTATGAGGAAGGATAGCTCAAATTTGGTAGGAGTGTGGAAATAGTTTCTATAGCATTAAATATTCGCTATCCACCTTCTATATACCTTTAGCTATCTAACATCTGTCTTGACATCTTTTTTCTATTGTTGCATATTCGTATAATTATCTCAATATAGTTTTCCACATAAATACTGCGTCTGTTATTGTAATTCAGTAAAAAACAATCTTTAAAAAAGTGATGAACAATAACAGGTGTATGTCAAGAATAAGTATTATTAAATAAAATATAAAGTATTTCCATTTAATTTAGATCTACTTGAATTTTCTACTTAATTACTAAAAATATGGAGAATCATTCAGAATCATACAGTTTTAAACTCACAGCAAAAGAAATAATAATAAAGTTGAGTAAAACACTGGGATTTGTAATCCACATTTTCTTAATGTTTGCCCAAATTGCTTCTCCAACAGAATTTAATAATGCAGCTTTGTCCAAATCTTTAAACTCTTCTATTGTGTTCTTGTTCATAATCGTTCCTGTTACATTTTGATAGAATTGTTCTGTATCAGGGTCCCTTAAAGAGAAAAAATCTTGTTTGTACTTTAGCCCACATTAGTCTGATACTTTACAATATAATTATTACACTACTAACTTGTTAAACGAGGTTCCATCGACTTCAAAAACAGCGCCAATATCTTCACGATACGTAAATCGCCCGTAAACTTGTTTGTTTGTTTGATTCAATTTATCCACTTCTAATTTCATTTCGGTAAGAGAGTGCCAAAAAGAAGGGTGAACGAATGACAAAAAGGGCACATACTGAATTATTTTACTATTATCGTTATTCGTCATTATCTACGGTTAAAAGTAATCAAGATTCTAATACCTATATTAATTTTCTTTTCAAAATGCTAAAGCCCATGAAAAACCCCAGTTTTTATTTAAGCAATCTGTCAATTGCCAAACTGACAGCATGATGTTTTTTTCTTTCCACAGTGAAAGGCTCAAGAGTCTCTGCCCATACTGCCATGTCTTGTATAACTTTTAATAAAAGTTAAAAGGGAGGCCAAAGTTTTCTGTATATTGTTTCTTGAATATATAATTCAGAAGGCTGAAGCTGAAGGCAAGTCCAAAAGTCGACGGTTTGTTCTCGCCATTGCTTTCTATGAATACCAAAATATTCACTCCTTGCCTAATTTATCTTCAGGACGCCGGTGATCAATGAAAGCAGTCTGACTCTGAGAAAGAGGAAAGCTTCGCTTCATATCGTCAAGAAAAAGCCTACGCTTTTCTTTTTTTCGTTTTTTGGCTTAGTAGAGCTGTACTTTTTAACCGACTTCAAAAAAGGAAGAGGTTATATGTTCCATTGTATGTATATTTTTTTTCACGTGTTTTCACCGATAGGTTATCTTATTAGGAGGCATGTAGAATAGCATTTTCAACGTACGACGGTGCGCCTAGTTTTTCAAATTGACGTTGCACGGTTGCGTCAATATACGAAAAATGAAGTCGGGACGGGACTTCGAGAATTCACTATATCAAGTGCAAATGAGAGCTCGTGTAGTATGTGGGCGGTGACAGATTTGTCCAGTGATTTTTACGGCGCGAGGCTCGTGTTCTAAATGGCCTACTTCGAAAATCGAATTTCGAAGTTACGTTAGCTCCATCCCTTTCATTCGATTTAGTCTCGAATGACGAGTGACAGTGACAGGGATAGATATAACGTAACTTTGAACTTAGATTTTCAAAGTAGGGTTTCTGTCACCACATGAAACTTTTTTGCCAAGCCATATCACTGGCAGGTAATTTTAAAATTCAATACTGTCATAACATCAAAAATAATATATTATTCCTTGTCTTTTAAATGCGGAAATGTAAGTTTTAAGAACGCGGAGATTTGCTACAAGTATATTTTCTCATGTAGGGGTTTTGTTAAAAGTCTTAAAACTGTTAATCAAAATTACCGTATAATTAATATGTAAGTACAAAATAACAATTTACTTTTTTTCTACTTCCGTACATATCAAGTAGGATAAGTCAGTTGCATTCAAAGACTCCTGTGTAAATACTACTAGGCTGGCTGTCCAGTTTAAAGAAATAGTGCACCAAGTAACGGTTTATGCTCCGATCTTCGTTTAGTCTCCTTCGGGCAAAATGCCCGGCTTCTGTTAGTAAAAATCGCAATCGTTTTTTATTGACCACAATATTTTGGGGAAATAATCAATGTAATGAAATATTTTTTAATGCGCGCACCAATTTATTTTATTTATAATTTCGAAATAGTATTTGTCGTAAATAAATATTCGCAAGCGCCATCTTAGATATTACATCACTTGACAGAGGCCCTACTTTGAAAATCGAAGTTCGAAGTTACGTTAGCTCCATCCCTGTCACTCGTCATTCGAGACTAAATCAAGAGAAAGAGATGAAGTTAGCGTAACTTCGAACTTCGATTTTCAAAGTAGGGCCTCAGCTCGCCATCGAAATATAATAAGTATGGAAGAGTAATCGACGCTCAAAATCTGCCCCACTGACTTAGTGCCGGCGGGGGTGGAGCTATTAATGAGTGCCGAACTGTCTATCAGTCGACTTTCTGACGTAGTGTCAAACAGTTGTTTACAATCACAAAAGAAAAAATCGATATTAATGATTACCGGATTTAAATGACGCTGCAACCATGCCAAGTTGCATTGTAAATTGGTGCAGGACCCACACAGATGCAAAACAAAGCGATATTTATTTTCATTAGTAAGTTATTGAATTTTTAATATTCCATACCTAAATGTCATGGCCGATGTTATGCAATATATCTTTGAAAAATGTGAATTACAAGCAACTACTTCGAATGAATAGGAAATTAAATTTTATGTCATCTTTACTATCGTTAGTTTATGTACATAATAAAAAAACGAAGTATGACCTTTTTAAGTTTTCCAAAAAATGAAGAACGCCGTCTGGCTTGGGTGGATGCAGATGCTAAAGACTATTTGACGCTGACTACTCTTACAACATAATATCTTCTGATATACTATTTTACAACTTTATAATAGTGTAACATAAGTAAGTATGTTAAATGATTCAAGGGGAACAATCATTCAATCATATAAAAAAAGATTCCGGTTCACTACAATCAAATATCATAATGCCCTTTTACATATTTGACTAAATCTCATTTTGTCTTAGTTCCAAAATGCCTAAATTCCCAAATTGACTTATTTTCAATACAATAAAATGTCATAATAACATTTACACATTACATCCGATATTCAAAATGTACAGTTGGTAAAATGAACAATAACTTCAAATAATTACCGAATTATTATTAAGACTGAAGGTGAAAATGCATTAGTTTCATAATTACCAAAATTCAAAAATGCCTTTTGTTGACAAATCCAAAGATCAAAATGACATAGTCTCATAATACCTAAATTTTTAACAACGCAGTATTTTTAGTGTAACGTATTTATAAATGTAAATAAATACTACACTTTATCAGAGTTGGTTTAGCAATTTATGACTTCTATGCTGTTGTAAGGGATCCAACAAAAATGCCTTATAAGCGAGTCAAGAATTCTAGAGTTCCGTACCTCAAAAGGAAAAAAGGAACCTTTATAGGATCACTGATGCCGTAAAAACTGTAAAATACAACATAATTTTAAATATTTTTTTTTATAAATACTGAGTTCTAGGTGATTTGACAATGTGACGTTTTGTATGAAGTTAATTTGAGTTTTAGACATTTTGGGAAATGGTAGAATTGAAAATTTATCAAAACGCGATATAGTCTATATGAATTATAGTCATATTAAGAATACGGTTATTTAAGAAGTAGGCGTAAGTCATTTCGAGCTTTAGACATTATGAGAATAGTCCGTTTTGGCATTGCGACATTCTAGGAATATGGTATTATGATTTTTGGTTGTAGCGAACCGGAATCTAAAAAAATATTAATAAAATTCGTTATTCAATTACTGTGTTGTTTTTGTATTAAACCATCCACGTCAAATGTTGAAAGACATGGCCGCGTTCAAATAACCCTTATGAAAAAAAATATTGACAAATGGAAATCTTGTGTCAGAGAGCTTGTAACCAATTGCAGATTTTTGTCTTTCAAAAGGTATAAAACCTTACTGAAATTACTGTCTACTCAAACGTTATACCAGCATCTGACATAAATGACTTCATACCTTAACTCAATTAATATTTAGTTGATTATTGAAACCAGTCGATACATAAGATCTTTTCATTTCAAAAAGTGGGCGTTTTGGAGCGGATTTGTCAGTCGTTTTTGTTAGACGTTACTCTTCCATACTTATTATATTTCGATGCAGCTCGCAAAGTAAAGGTTAAAATACGGAGACGGTACGGAATCGCAGTGACGCATCGTTGAGCAAAAAGTAATTGAATTGCAAATTAATAATTTTACAGTTACAGTTTTACAGTTACCAATTACAATTACGAATTACATTTTGTAATTGAAATTTGTAATTAATAAAACATTGTTTTTTAAATTAAACTAATGAATTACTTTATTCAATTTCAAATTACTTTGTTTATAAAATATTTTTAAACATTTTATTTCCCAAATTTACTTAAAATATGAATGGGGATGAAGTTTGATTAACCTTGCCTTGCCAATATTAACCAATAGAAGGCGCATGCGGTCACGTCGAGCGCGCCTTGTGGACGTTAGTTTAGATTCTATTGGTTAATATTGGCACAGCTCCGCTCCACTCCGCTCATCTCCGCGTCTCAGTGGAGCCGCACCCGTTTTTTATATGATAACTAGTATTTGTTTTTTGGGAGGCGATGCAAATGTATAAAAAGAACATCATGTCAAAATTTGAAGCAAATCGCTTGAATAGGTACATCCCGAAAAAGAGTACATTAAAAAAAAAACATAAAAAAATTTACAAGTCGAGAACTGTCACAAAATTAAGATGTTGATACTCAGCATAAATATTCTTCATAATAAGGTACTCACAAAAAAAACCCGAGCCCATTTCATGTAAGGGACACTTGCAATGGAAACCCGAAAATGGCCTTTCGGAAATCATTCTTCCCTCCATATTTCATAAAATATTGATCCCAGTGAAAAAATGTGTAATATCTTTTTTGTAGAGACTTTTATGCAAATTATTTATGTAATAGATAATTTTTTGCTATGGGCCATCATCGAAAAACTAAAAAAGGGAACTTTACACCCCCTCCTCCACCCGTTAGCTCCATCACCACCCATCACCACTTTTAGTATGTGGTTTAAAACACCATTCCCTACAACTATGACAAAATTCGCTTTTACACGAGTTTTGTCCCCTACGAGGGAGTATTTGGTCTTCGTTGCTTAGGATATTAGTACACAACCCTATTTCATAAAACCACACTCGTGTTTTAAGGGGTTAAAGTACCTATTCCCATCTTCCAACCTATCCAAACCCAGGTATATGGCAAAAATTCCATATACCTGGGTTGGATAGGTTAGAAGATGGGAATAACCCGTTTTAAGGACTCTCATTATGCATCAGTTACATTACATAGGTACACACATACATACATACTTTAGTACCTTGCCACTTTAACCGCTGTGACAATTCATATATGGCAGTTTAAACATGACATTATATAGGCAAGGTACTAAAGTGAACACGTATTTATGAACTCTACTGTACACCTATCCAAAGCACCAAATAAAATATTGATTTTTATGGTTCGACTTGAAAATCTCATTATGCGTTGTTCTTATAGTTGTGTGATTGTGACCTTTATTTTCGCTATGCTTAAGCCTTCATATTCCTACTTCTTTATGTGCACAGTCATCTCTGATTATACGATTTTTTACAGATCAATTGGATGGCCTAAACGAGGATGGCAATCAATACTATCGAGTCGTGTGAAAAATATAACTTCCATCCCGGGTTTGATATCACAAACAGCGCCATCTCTTCAGGGAGCAACTTGACGCAATGTCGTCTCTTGAAGTTCGTCAACTTTTCAGCCAACGGTAGCGTAAAGAGCACAACCTCCCAGCTCAAGGCTGGGAATAGCGGCATGTTACCGTGCCTCGGGCACGATGGGCACCAACTACTCTCCCATCTCAAAGAAAAAAACCTCTACAAACAGACAGAATTCGTCTCTTCTTTCCCCTTGGCCGCAAAAATCTACAAAGCCAGCTCAGACGAGTTCAGACTTAAAAAGAACAGAAGCAAAAAAAACAAAAAATCTGTGCTAACACTTCCCAACGAGCGCAGTTTGCTTCCCCAGTCATGCACGGTCAGCGACATGAACGACAGTGAGTATTATAAACGGGGGACTGAAAATGAAAACAAGGCGAAGAAACGACTGCCGAAAATAAAGAAGAATCGGAATACATTTGAATTTTACGACAGAGACGCTAAGTACTTGTCTGGAGTGAACATGGACTTGGATTGTAGTTCCACAGAAATTATTAAGAATTTTAAAGGGGACTGCAGAAGGAAAGGCAAGGGTCGCTACAAAATGAAAATGGGTAATTGTGATGAAATGCAGCCGCACGATGTCTGGGCTGTGTTGAGGAACATTAACCAATTCCAGTTTAATCCTTCGTCAATTATGTCTGACGACAGCATGGTTATACCACAGACTAAAAGGAAGACATTTAAGAAGAATAAACGGAATACCACAAGGTGAGACGTACAATTAGTACTTACCTAAAGTAGAAGCTATCCTATTTAACAAACTTTGAAACATGTTACCATCACTGCATGAATAAGTTTGTCATAAATTTCATTTTTGGGATAAGCTTTTGTTGCTGACTACTTTTTAGGGTTCCGTACCTCAAAAGGGAAAAAACGGAACTCTTATAGGATCACTTTGTTGTCCGTCTGCCCGTCTGTCTGTATGTCAAGACCCTTTATCTCGGGATCGCGTGAAGGTATCGAGTTGAAATTAAAACCCCGGTCTAGTCCCTTGAAGGTGTAAAAAAATCAAACTTCTACATTTACGTAAAAAAAAGATACGGCCGTTTATGTCGCTAAAAACGTGTATTTCGACACTCTCGAGGAAATCAAAATGTATAGGGTATTTCCCACTGACCTAGAACTATGAAATTTGGCAACTAGCACCGTCTTTTACTACAAGTATAGGAAAAAATCTGAAATCTGTACATTTTTAATTAAATCACAAAAAACAGGGGTCTTTATACAAGGAACGGCGGCGGTGCAAATTTTGAATTGAGTTAACCGTGTCATGTGCGGAACCCTCGGTGGGCGAGTCCGACTCGCCTTGTCCGGTTTTTTGCAAAATCTTTATCCTCTTATCAAGACGAACTATTGAGTCCTAACCCTAACACGGTGGGTCCGCGTTAAGAATAGCGGAGATCCTGTCGCCACCTTCCGACTCCATCATCACATCAGCTCTTAGATACTATAATATTGCATTGTCATCGGGTTTTCATACGTGGTCCAAATTTCAGCCCATTCCGTTAACGGGAAGTGGGTCAAATTTAACTTGCAAGATTTGTCCCGTACATGCATACATACTGTGACAATGTGCAGTCTCTACCTACCCTCATTCTCCTAATCCAATTTGAGACACGTCGCTCGCGCAATACTTAGAGCTTGTCCAGAAAGGGCGAATCACGCGCGAGTCGAGAGTCTGGCGTAGTGCACGCGATTTACGCGCGTATTTTGAATTCGCGCGATGCTTGTGGACGCGATGTATTGACGTCTAGTACCTCGACAACGCGCGTATGAATTCGCGCGATACGATTCGCGACGTATTCACCCCATCTGGACAAGCTCGTAGGTACTTGATGCTTTTCCAAGATTTACCAACTATAGTGCACATGACGAGAGGCTACCGAAACAATTTGCCTACGGACTCCTGAAGTGTACCCGTGACAAGTGCAGTTGCATTGGATTGGAACTGTGAGTCCGGTGGCTGACTCTTTCCATTCCCTACACATTGTCACAAATCTCACAATACATACATACATTGTAAGTTAAATAAAAGCTGGTAAAAATAACTCGAAGTATAACAATTTTCTCATGCGTGTTTCTCTTTTTTGTTTTATTTGACCGTTAATTTTGTCCAGGAAAAAAAAAATTGCGTATAATACGAGTACATCTCATTCGTTGCGTTATTTTTTGGTTAATTCTTTATTTGTCGGTTTCATCGCTACTACATGGGTTATTTCCGACATTCGTCTGTCTTCTTTGGCCACGTTCCCTATTTGTCTTAAAACCCAACGAGTAATTAATAATGTCGCCGGACTCAGCCGCGAACGTAGCCGAGAAGATTATGATGAGAAATTAATGAGACCCATGATTAACTCCAGAAAACCTTACTTTTTAGTGTGATCGAGACATGCCGGACCGAAGAGTACTACATATCAAGTATCGACGTTTCAGATAAATCGGATTCATGTTCAAGCTTAGACCGAATAACTGTTATCGACAACGAGAAAGAATTGAATGAAATATTCGAAGAGAAGCCATTTAAAGGGCTCAAAAATCAATTGGGTATGGTAAAAAATAAGGATGAAAAATTCACAAAAAATAAGCCCAATAATAAAAAAGTAACACCAAGAGATCCATTGAAAGCCTTAAACTTACCTTTAGTGGGTAAGCTTGAAGAACGTCATACAAAATTGAAGACTGAGCAAAAACCTTGGAAAGCTACTAAAGTTGGGGATGACTCGTTAATAATGAGCAATTTTAGTGTATCCCGGAAACCGGATGATCTGATAGACCTCAGTGCTAATGATAATAAAGTTACCAATAATCAGTTGGGTAAGGCATAGTTTTTAATTATCCTTCAGATAATATTAATTAGGTACCATAATCTTTTATTCAAACTTGTTCAAATTGTGTATAATTTACAGACAGTGCAAGGTTTTCAAGACCAATATCACCATCTTTACTCGAACCGAAACCTGTCGTGCTAAGTAAGGGGCAAGAATTAGCATTACAAAGAAAGCAACAGGCCTGTAATAGAAAACTTCGCCTAGTTACAACAATGCCTAGCAGCACAACGTTGCCTAAACTTACACAAACCGAAATCCGTAAGCGTCTTGCTCGTATTAAGTTCCCAATAATTGTTTCTGGCAAAGACCAAGTAAGTGATTCTATAGAGGTTGGGCCGTACTTTTCACAATTCGACGGATTAGACCACCACATTTGGCCGTTTATGCGTGCTTGGTGTAATAAACAAAGAAGTGAAAGTCCAAAAAAAGGTAACAACAAAAAGCCTACCAATTACGTATCGCTCAACAAACAAACTGTCAAGCCAAAAAAACCCATCGCAGCTGACTTTAGTTCTTGCAAAAATTCTTCTAAAAAGAAAGATATGCAACTAATGCCTGTTAAATACGATAGCCAAGAAGTGCAGCAATTTGTAAAACCAAAACCAATTCGTCAATTCCGAGATAAGATATTAAAACTCCTATATAAAAAGACATCAAACTCAAACATTGCAAATGAGAAGACCGAAGCTCCTGGCCCGACATATGTGAATAAGGTTGAACCCGAAACAGAACCCAAATATAGAAACGCTGCTACTAACATTAATGGGGGAGAAGTTGTCGAGCCATCCGTAGAGCCAATTGTTGATAAAGATAAACCGAAAATAACACCTGCGCCTCCGTCGAAGGTTTTAACACCTACACCTCCGTCAAAGATTTTAACACCTACGCCTCCGCCTATTTTAAAGCCTGCAAATCACCAATGGGGCAAAACGAAGTGGAGAAGCGCCTTTATTGATAATGTAATTAGAAAGCTTAAAACTGGCGCTTACTATGACAATAATGATACTGTTGACATGAGCGCAGGGCAACAAAAGGGTAGGTTCTTTTGTACGTAAGTATATGTTTTAAAAGTGAAGTATGATTATGACCACAATTACAATAATTGTTTTCCATTACAGATTTAAAGGGAAACACAATACAAACGACATTACAAAACAGTGCTCATGGATTCGTGGATATGACACCTAAAATTACTATTAGGAAAAAAGAGAATTCTTTCGATTTTCTTCCCGGATTTGAAGATTGTCTGCCACAACTTGAAATAAAATCATTGACACGAAACCAAATAGCAGTAAAACATTGCGTTACGAACGTTGTGTTTCAATTTGATGTATGCGTTCCTGTGGAACAAGACCAAATGGCGTCAAATTTCAAAGGATCGACAACTTGTATACCTCTGTCGGTAACAGGGAGCAAAACTAAGGTATTCAAGTGCAAAACAAGATTAACACACGACATATTGCCTGCAGAGATTTGCAGCATTATACCTAAGGTTATGAACAGGTTGGCCAATGCGGACGCCATACTACCAACATTACAAGAAAATGACAAGAACAGAGGCCTGTCCACTATATCTGAGTTATCTGGTGCTGAGAACCTAGGCATGATTAAGATCTCAATTGTACCTCCCATTACGATGTCACCGGAACTTATAGCACTGGCCACTGGCAAATTCTCAAAAAAATCAGAGCCGACTTTAGCAAAATCTCGTTTTAGCATAAGAAAGAGCGTCGCTTCACTTATTGGAGATAACTCACAGATAGTAATGAACCTATTGCCCAGCTTTTTGGTTTTAGACAAACAGTTTTACTTAGTCCCCCGCCTAGAACTTCTGTTACCTATAAAAATGGATAAACTAACTCCTAAGGTAATACCGAATCCTTGTATTGTGATTCCTAGTCCAGAAGCTACTAATCGGTGTACAGATTTAGTACCATATTCACCTAGAAGGACAAATGCAGCCACACCAAAACAATTTTTGCAATATTTATGCTTTTTCATGAAATTCAATACCGTGATTAAGGTTGATTTTACACATCCTCCTTCTTTCATAAGCAATAATTTCACAGCTGATGTTATGCTAAGTAACATCAAAGACATTAGAAACTCCATGTCTATTAAGATGACGTGTTTAGAAGTAGAATCAATACAAAACGGTTTTGCTAACATTTTCTCAGTCAAAAATATTAGTCCCAGCCTTGAAAATGCAAAGTGCATTGAATACATTAAGAATGTGGACCACATTAAAACAAGAAAAGCTGCGTGTGACAATGACAATACACTGCCTAGTTTAGGAAGTGCCAAACGTAAAAAGAAGAGATTCGTGAGACTTTACAAGAAATGTAAATCAACATCACACATATCCGCAGAGAAGAGCAGCACACCTTTGAATAAAATTAATCATTTGGACGACTTTTTCCAAGCCTTGGGAACCGGGAAGCTGTTGTCTAGTGCTTTCGAAGGACACAGCGGGAGAAAAATCTTGAAATCCATCATTGAGGTAGGTCACGGCACAAATGTTGGACACTTTTAGCTGAAGGCACTAATAATGGATTCAAAGATCATAACATAAGGTTATAAATTGATTGTCTCAAAATAAATGAATGACCCTTATCTTCTGTAACTACCATAAGAATCGAGTGCCCATTAGGTCCTTGTTCATTACTGGTCCTGATTTGATTTGATTTGATCTGTACCGTTGAAACGAGATTAAGTAAAATGCACACAGTGTTCTGTAGGTACAGTCAAACAAATGGATTTGTGGGCCAGTAGGCCTCTATGGAACTATGTGAAACTGACTTAATAAATTAAATCCTAAGAAACTTTTTTGGATTTGACTTACTACGTCACTTTGACGTTGTTCCATAGTGGCCTAGAAATCCATTTGTTTGACTGTACCTAACTACCGTCCCGTCCCTAAACATCGTGATTGGGCCTATTCTTAACTCGGCATTTAAAGCCAGTTTCTCTTTTAATTTGAGTTTATTTTTAAACGACTTCAAAAAAAGGAGGAGGTTCTCAATTCGACTGTATGTTTTTTTTTTTTTATGTTTGTTACCTCAGAACTTTCGACTGGGTGAACCGATTTTGATGATTCTTTTTTTATTTGAAAGCTGGTGCTTTCCATTTGGTCCCATTTTTTCAAAATGAAGATTTGATGATGGTGTCCATGAGGAATCGACGGAACTCTTCAAAATTTATAGGCACACCTATAGCGATTTTGGTATTTTTCATTGTAACTGGTGTATTTGCTCTTGGAAAGCACTATTTGGTAAAGTGGAACTGATGATGAAAACCACAGATGGCCACCGGAACTCCTAAACGGTATATATTTCAAGGGTGGCGACAAGATATTTCGATTAAGATAGTTGAGCAACTATGACGAAGCATATGTACGTTTAAATATATGACTATGACTTTCCCACGGCGTTGCTTGCGGCGAGATTGAATTTCAATGTTCTATAGTTTCTTATTAAATCTTATTAGGTAATTAAAGTGGGACTACAAAACAGCATAATTATGACCACTAAAAAGTATAAAATAAAATAAAAGTTAAAAAAAACAAAAAAACCGCCTTCAAAAAGCAAAAAATAACTTCATTTAAAATGGTCGGTAATAGGTCAGTCCAACTGAAGTCGGCGTCCTACAATATTTTAACCAAAAGCAGACTTCAGTTGGACTGACCTATTACCGACCATTTTAAATGAAGTTATTTTTTGCTTTTTGAAGGCGGTTTTTTTGTTTTTTTAAACTTTTATTTTGTATTTCTAAATGCTAATTATTTGCATGCTTAACATTCCTTAAGTAAATAAACTATTAAAATTACTTAACTGTCTGTTTTTTAAAGCACTATTTCCACCAAACGGCCCGCAACGGATCGGAACGGAAAGAATTTTATGATCTTTAAACGATATTAAATCATGTTCAGTGTTTAGAGTCTAATACCTATTACCAAACCGCGTACAGCAAATTGACCGCGGGCGTCTTCCGCGACACGCGGTCGTAGCCGGAATTATGCTGGAGCGATCAGCTCCGTCATAAATAGACAATAATAAATTTAATAGACGCGATCGGCCGTCGCCGCATCCGTCCGTATCCTTTCCGATCCGATCCGATGCGATGCGAGCCGTTTGGTGGAAAATCATCCTTAAGTCTCTAATTTATTTCGCAGTTAAAAAGTTGGATCACGGACATTAGTCCTAGACAAGCCATGTTAGTGTTACTATTGAATAATAAAAAAGACACTCCTAATTTAGTGCGATTTAGACCAGTGATACTGCAAGGCATAGCTGTGAACAGAATCACTCGGGCAAGTGAAATGGACATGGAAATAGAAGTTATTGAAAGGGAGAGATTTAATGCACCGCCGGAGGTAAGTGTCAGGATTATAAAATGAATAATTGTAGAGTAGGTAGATTAACCTAAAACAAAAAACTCTATTTTTGAAAAACATAAAAACATAGTTACTTCCAATACTTACTATACCAACAACTACTTAAAATATAATAAATAAGTAGGTATTTTTGTGTCTTAGCGACCATAGGCGGAATTCGGATGCGTCGATATATTTGGTAGTTTTGTAGTTTGACACATGAATGTGGGATATTTAAGTTTAGTCGTAAGTAGTCACGCTCTCACGCTACTAAACCTTGCATGTCGCAGGGTTCGCTCTTGGGAGTTATGGCTGATTTACACTGGTCCAGCAAAAGCATGCCAGTAGAAGTACATTGACGAGTTGGTTTTCGCGTTTGAGGCGAGAGCTATAGTAACGACGCAATGTACTTCTACTGGCATGCATTTGATGGACCAATGTAAATCAGCCGTTAGTGCTATACAAAGTTAAATTTTCTGTCTTTCGATACGTGTTCCTCATCATAACTGTTACAAGGGTTTTAAGTATAATTTTTTTTCAGCATGATGGTGCGCGTAACATGTTTGATACTGAGCCAACCGATAGTAATCTGTTGGAGGAATTATCTTGGATAGCCAAGACCACTGTAAGCTTTATTTTTATTGTTTTTTAGAAACATAGCTTTCGTGTTTACGTCTCAAGGGCTTTGCGTGTTGTTTTACGCCATCAGACTCCCTCATTGCGCGTAAACCATTACATATTACATAGGCTACATGGGCTTGTTAAATAAGTTAGGTTAGGATAGACTTTTGACCACAAAAAATATAAAATTATGCTGTGGTAAATATATCCTTGCGAAATGAAAGTTTGTAAAATGGGCTCAGGCTCGTTCGGACCGTTTCCTAACATGTCTGCTTCCTAAAGTGGCCTTCTTCTCATATTGACCGTTTCCTATGATGTCTACTTTTGAAAATGTCTGTTTCCTAAAATCTCTGCTTCTCAAAATAACCTTCTTCCCACATTGTCGCGGCTCAGGCTCGTTCGGTCCGTTTCCTAATATTGTCTTCTTCCCACAGTGTCAGTTTCCTATGTTGTCTACTTCTCAAAATGTCTGATTCTCAATTCTTTTTCCGGAAGGTTCCGGAGCCAAAATGGCTAAAACTGAATAGTTTAGTTTAGTCAGTTCGTATTGATTTTTAGAGCAAACCTTAAGTGAGTGACCTGTACAAATTTTTAAATATCTGTACTAAAAAGCAGACATTGTAGGAAACGGGCTTTAGAACACAAATAGTGGGCATTATAGGAAGCATACATCGTAGGAATAGGACATCACACGGAGCGGACATTACAGGAAGCAGGTCAATTTTCGAAACGGACATAATAGGAAACGATCATTCTAGGACAGTGGCATGATAGGAAACCATGTGCTGACATTATAGGAAAGAGTCATTTCTTGGAAGAAGACCAGTTTGAGAAGCAGACATGTTAGGAAACGGACCGAACGAGCCTGAGCCGTAAAATGTCATTGTTTGCCAAATGATGATTTGGTAAAACCGTAGACGATAGGAATGTGGACGAGTTAGCAATATGGACAATATAGGAATGTGGACAAGATAGGAAATTGACGATATAAAAATGTGGACGAGTTAGGAAGGTGACAATTTAGGAATTACATGCTGACGACTTGGATTGTTGACGAGTGATGAAATAGGACTGTGGACAAAGTCGCTCTGAGCCTCCTGACTGTTTCAGTTCTTTGAATGAACACTTTAAAATACAATAACTTAGGAAAACTTCTAATAATAATCAAGAAAATTAGTATGCTTTTAAGACAAACCTCTATTAAGAATGGTTTTTATCAGAACACCTTTTCAAAAAAAACCCTGTTGCCGATCGGAGATAGGTTTAGGTTATGTTCAGGGGTCGGAATGGGCAGCTATTAACTTAATTTTAACACATGCTCATTCATTCACGCGTGAGAGAGATGTGAATAGGTTATTGGATGAACATGCAACAAGGTAAATAACCTTAGTGACTTTTTATTTAAGCAGGCCCAAAGGGTCAAAACAATGCACGTAGAAATAGAGTGGAGCTCCATCGATTCCTAATAGAACTGAAATAGGTACGAGTAGTGTTGCCCAAGCAGTTAGGTGATCGAACTACTGAGTACGACTAGGTGGAATAAAGATTTTCAAATCAAATTTAATTGTCGAAAAGCGCTGCGTTATCTTATACTTCGTTTCAAAACTAATTACAGGCGTCCGACTATCAAAAACCATTTGACGAGTCGTCCGAAAAACTGCTGAAGGACCTTTTGGAGAAGAGGAAAAAATTAAACCCATCTTACCTGAGAGTCATGGCGCGGTACGTTGGACTGGGGCTGCTGAAACCAATTAAAAACTAAGTACATACTGAATTCAGAACACAAATGTTTGGTAAAGTTTTTTTTTTTGGAGGTCTGTCTGTGAAGTTAAAAAATTTAGGTTGTTGCTTTGGAGTCTGTGTGTTTCGGTTAATTTAATTTGCTACAATGTTAGAGCAAAAGCGTTTGTTTCACAGACCTTAATCTAACTAGACAACGCAAGTGTACGTACTTCGCGTATCAAAAAGCAGTCTGCTTTCTACGCGGCTTCGTTAGTCCGCGTTCGACCGTCATCGCCCCCAGGGGCACGTTTTATAAAGCTACAAGTTACAATTTTACAGGTCTAAACTGGCAACACTCCTCAAATGGCTCGTCGTCATTGGTCGAGGTTGTGTCAAATGGAAACTTGTAACCTGTAAATTGTAAATTGGCCCCTGACGTCAACTGATATCTAGAAAAACCGGGCAAGAGCATGTCGGACCATTCGTAGGGTTACGAAGCCGTTACTACAAATAAATATGCCGTCGGAAAACTGTTATCCCCATACATCGATATAGGTCGCGGTCCAACACAGCAAATAACTTTTCGGTTGGTATAAATATTTAAACCGTTTGTAACTCAAGAACCAATTAAGTCTACTTAGTCGTGATAGTTTTCCTATTCAATTGCGTGTTTACGTTATCTATTTAGATTAAGGTCTATGGTTTGTTTTTTACGTGTGTGCTAGGCTGTAATGTATTTATTAATAAATGAATAGTATAGCTTGACATAAAAAATAATTTATAATAGCGAGCGGATAACCTATAATACTTTCTAGTTGGGACCAACGCATGCGAAATTCAACACTTCGGAGGCATCCATCCATTTCACTCGACATTTTCAGATTAAATGTAGAGAAAGTTACGCTAACTTCGAACTTTGATTTTCAAAGTAGGGCCCCAGTAATTAGGTAGGTACTTCAAAATAATGCAACGCTTTCAACTTCTATCTAATTTTTTTTTGTCAAGCTTAATATAGGGCTTGCATTATCCGCCCTATTTTACTATTCGGATAATTTGATTAACGGATACCGGTCAAAGTGACAGATGTTTTATCCACACGATAAACACGACAATAATGGGCCCGCTGGCGTTCCAAAGTTGTTGCTTATACCTCATTGGGAGATTGGCGTGACGGTATGTATGTAGGATGTATCAAAAGATATACAATACAGGTAACATGCACAACATCAAAACGCATAATTTCTTGGAACCTAATGATCAGTAGCAGATCCCGTTATCAGTGGTAAAATTTTCAATGAATTCGAATCATAGGGTTGTCACATAATATTTATTTTGTGTACATATCATGACATATTGGTTAGTATATAAAGTTTTTGTTAGAAAACTATTTTTAATATCGTCTTATACCTAATAAAACAACAGATCTGCATATCTACTTTCATTTACTTATCTGTTACTTTTTATAAACTATTTGGAGTTAAACTTTGTCGTCTATTACTGTAGATCCACTTTAGATATGAAAAGGTTCGCTCCACTTCCGTAATTGGTAAATACTTCAGATTTTTACAATGTCAAAGTAACGCCTATTCCGCATTATTATTGTTATTTATGTTATCAAATGGTGATTTTTTTTTTACTTCCTATTAGTTTCGTAGACAGTTGAATTAAATTATGCGACATGTTTTTAGACTTAAGCGCACCTAGTTAAAAGTGCGTTATAAGAACGTTTTAGGGTTATCGTTTTCTCCTGCCGTCAAATTTAAGCCATTTTTCTGTAATTTGGGTTTCTAGATCAAAATCGAAAGAGCTCGATGGTCCATCGAATAATGGATGGCCATTGGCACCGGCGGACTATTTTAGTTTGATTTCAGTCTGCAGCTGAGGCCCTACTTTGAAAATCGAAGTTCGAAGTTACATTAGCTCCATCGCTGTCACTCATCATTCGAGACTAAATCGAGAGAAGGTGATGGAGCTAACATAACTGCGAACTTCGATTTTCAAAGTAGGGCCTCTAGCTTAAAAGTTATGGATCGGCAATTGATATTGGCTATGAGTAAAGCTGGGCATTCACGACGGCTCCAACAAGCCGAATAGAGCATCACCGCGCCAAAATCGTTCCGTAAATGTCAAAACTATAGTTTAAAAGTACTTGGAGCGGTCCGTTGGATTTCCGAATGGCCGGAAAGCCAGCGCGATCCGAATGGACTTTCGTAAATGTCGAAATTTAACGTTGAAACACGCCACGCCTCCGCGCCAAACCAAATGGCGTCATCTTGAATGCGTTATTTGGCTGCCATTTTTACTTTTGTTTTTCAAATATCCGATTATCCGGATGTAATATAGGCCCAAATTCGGATTTAAAATTAAGCGGATATCCGGATATCCCCATAGCAAGCCTTTGTGAGTGTTTGCGTACGTGCAAAATTTTAAATTGTTTTGTGATTTGATTTGTTTAAGCGTCAATGTTTACTGAGTACTTATTAAATATGTTGTGAATTTTCAATCCATGCTTTTATTCTTACAAGCTGTTATTAACAAGAAACCCCTGAAGCATAACCACAAATGTAGTTTTGCGAATTCAAATGAAAAAAAATGAAATGAAATTTATTTGGCGCTTAAAGCACTTAAGATAAAAAAAAACAATTTGCTTAACTAAATCGAACGATGTACCTATTTACGAACCTTGTTCTGTTGAAATGTTGCAAAAGTCCCATGGGACAAGTGGCACTAATATTTATATTATATTTTTGTCCCAAAAGTCCCATTACCGTCATCACCGTATGAGTGAAGTTCAAAAAGTTGGAACGCCGTTAGCCAGAAATCAATTGGATAGTGTCGACGTTTTCGTCACGTAATTACTACTTCCAAAAATGGCCATAATGTCTGGAAGACCACTTCCCATAATGACCACTCCTATAAACCGGTTCTCAGATTCACCACTTCCCAGAAGGGCCGTTTCCCAAAACTACTAGGTACTTCCATATTGACTACTTCTTAGAATCCCTCCGGCGGTTTACGGCAGAATCTGTTTTCGGCAGAATCGTGATTGGACGGATTCGGAATGACTAGTCTCGAAACATCCAGAACTAACAGTCGGTTAACATTGATTAAATTTAACATCGTTTGGTGAAATTGGTACTTAAGTCTATCGTTCCTTTACCTACTGATTAACTATCTACAGCTGCCCACGACTTAACATGGAATCAAGTCTCCTCCATCAAGTTTCCTCTCACGAATGACCCACAAAATGATCAATGTTTATCGATGACGTACATATATCAGGCCCGGAGGGCCAGAACAACACAGAAATAGGAGCTCAGCGTGAGCGGAGCTCCGTCGACTCTGTTAAATTTGTAAATTTGATGGTGGGTTTGGCGTATCTGCGTGCCACGGCAGTAAATTTGCCCCCCTTTTTTTGATGGACAAAATGAAATATTTTGCTTACCTACTTACTGATTGCTTACCAAAATTTGATTAAACTGTGGGTCGCTCATTGTAGCTCAAATATTTAATTTGCTCACCAAAATAATTTAGAGCAGTTCAGTAGGTATATCATTAATTGCAGACAGATTTATAAATGTTTGCTACCCATAAGTTGCTTACCAACTAGCTATTTTGGCTGACCAAAAACACATTTCTGTTCATCAAAATAAGAATATTTTGCAGATCGATGAAATGATACCCTTACAAATATAGGTATATAAGTATCTATCTAATAATCCCTGTTCATAAATAAATTACATAACTTATTTTACGTCGATCTTGACCATAAAACGTAGCCGTGGCTGCCGGCCGCTACCAGTAGGCGAGGGGCTGGGCTGGTGGGAGGAATCTGGTAAATCTGGGCACCGGTCTTTATAGGAATGGTCAATTTGGGATGTGGGCAACTTGAGAATTGGTTGTTTTGGGAAATGGCCCGTCTGGGAAGTGGTCATTATGGGAAGTGGTCTTTCAGACATGGTTATTTTGAGAAGTAGCCATTACCGTGACGAAACCGACCACCTACCTGGGACTTTTGAGTCAAAAATATTAGTGCCGCCTGTCCTACTACTGGGACGATATCGTCTGTTGTCCCATGATGGGACTACTCAATGGGACTGGTGGGATAGACGTGGAAATGCCGGGCTTTTTGTCAGGACTTTTCAACTTCCTAAATGGTAACTCGAACCACAGTTAATGACCTCACGGTAATAGTACAGTCAGAGTCATATATAAGGTAACATTCAAAGTGCTCAAATAGTTCGTTACATCATACTATTAATATGGTGTACCGAACTATTTGAGCACTTTGAATGTTACTTTCTATATGACGCTGACTGTATTAGCATGCACTCTGCTTTGAAGTTAGTCGCCTTCTTTGGTATTACGGCAATAGGGTGTCGTTCACTGATTGCCCTGCTGGCTTGGGTGGTCACTATAAGGCTGCGGCTCCACTGAGGCGGAGACGAGCGGAGCCTAACGGTGCGGCTCCCCTGAGGCGGAGATGAGCGGAGCTGTGCCAATATTAAACAATAGAAGACTCATGCAGTGACGTCGAGCGGCCATTCCGCACGTTAGTTTTAGATTCTTTGGTTAATATTGGCACAGCTCCGCTCGTCTCCGCCTCAGTGGAGCCGCACCCTAAGCAGTGTTTTCTAACCGAATTAAACTCACTCCCTCCCAATTTTGTACCCTGATGCTACGCGATTTTAACGAGCAGGTTGGATATCCATGTAATAAAAGTCTTAGTTTATAGTTTTATATTTTTTTTATTGGTTTTGAGTTGTTCACTTTTGTGGCGCACTCTTGTCTGAGCTCTTGGATTCGCGGATGGAAGCCGAACGCCTGCGGCGGATTTCCTCTTGGCGGCGGACCTGATGAAAATAAAGCATTCGAGTTAAATTAACACATTGAGTGCCGAAAACCCGACTATCGGGTACCTATTTCATGATTTCGTTCCCATGCCGGATGACCCGATAGTCGGGATCGTAGTACTATAGTTATAGATGATTATATTTTTGTGGCCTGGCGTTAATGTCTTGTTTGGCTGGGTGGTAATGAATGTGTTAACCAATGAAAACCTTCAAATGTTTCTGAATTAGCCTTATGGCAACAAATGTGGCGTTATCTATGAAAAAGGACCTTATTGTCGATGGCGCTTACGCCGCATTGCGTTACGCCACGTTGTATTTATATCGGAGCATCGTTAATAATGGCGGAAGCGCCATCGACAATAAGGTCCCTTTTCATAGATAATGCCACATATAATGAGCACCAAAATTAGGTTAGGTTAGTTTTTGGTGATCATTTACTATTTTCGGCAGTAATCCGTTAAACATAAGCCTTAGCTTATCAAATTTAATAGCCAACTGAGAAAGCAAGATAAATAACTTGTCCGACCAAATAGTAAATTGATTGTGGCTATTTTAATATCTTAGCTTATATTGACGATAAGCCAAGGGGTAAGAAACAGCACTTGCTCTTACAGCTCAATATGAATTTCCAAGAATCAGGTCAAGGTCATATGATATTAGCTGTTATATTTATATTATAAAATAGATATTTTAAAGAACCAAAATTTTCTTGAAATTTTGCAAATTCTGTTTTCATATTTGCTTATATTTAAGAGGATTGTAACTTTAAAAATTTTCATACTAATGTGACTGATGATGCTTCTCTCCCCTTAAACGTACTCCGACTTTTTACAATTCTTGAATATGTTGATAATTATTATTATGAAAAACTAGGTCTGTAGTTTCTTGAAAAAACAAATTACCCTGAATAAGGCCCGTTAAAGTAAAAATACTAGACCAAAATGGTTAAAAAAAAGAACAAAAACATAAACATAACATAACAAGCTGTAACATAATCAAGAATAGTGGGAATAGGACATAATTTAGGGGGTGAGAAACATTATCACGTTATTACTAGAGATTTGTCAGCCTGGCTAAGATAATAGGCAGCACTGCATTTTATAAAACTGCATCATAGTAAATCAGTCGGCATTTACAATATATCTGAAGACAAATTGTGTCAATTTTATCCACCAATGGTGACCAAAAACATCAACAAACCTTGGACTCCTTCTTCCTCTGCGCCAGCAGCTTGGCGTAGTCTGCCTCGGCAGCCTTGCGTTTCACCAGGCGCTTCTTCTTCAGTGCCAGACGATGGCGTCTGCGCTGGAGCACCACAGGGGTCACTAACCTCTGGATTTTGGGAGCCTGAAATAACATAGAATATAGAACAAGGGCATTGATAGAATGTGGGATTTCACTGAAACCTGCTTGTTCTGTCAGTTATAGATAATCATGAACATTGTCATTAATATTACTCATATGTTCCTAAGTACCAATTTCCCCAAATCAATTTTAAATTTAATCGATGTTAATAGTGTTAGTAGATACATTTTGACAGCTGTTAACGCTCTAATTGTCTGTTAAGTGGTTAACATCGTTTGATGAAATTGGTACTTACTGTCACACTCAGAATCAGTTAACACATTCACTGCCGCCTAACCTACAAATGTATGTAATTCTGACACACCACCGTGTCACCGGCACCGAATGTGTTGAACAGTTGACTGTGGCATTCAAAAGGTTAATGATGTTGAAGTCAGTCATTCTAAGTGACAATTTTTCATACACAATGAAAAAGAAACAAGTTAATGGTCTCTAAATTGTTTTGAGTGCAACCATTAGGAAATTAGGTCAGACTTGTAAATATCTATTGTATGAGTGTCCTTTACTTTAGCTGGTACATAGTATTTATCAGGAGATTGTGAAACAGGCCTTTAATAAGAGAAATTGTTTAGCACACTGTAAAAGTAGACAGGCAATATAACCTGAATCTTCTGCTCGGCACCAGTTTACTATTCCCTGATGCTGCTGTTTGCTACTATTTAAATAACAAACAATATTTAATCAGGAGATACTAAGCCATTTATACAAGGTGTCACAAAAATAACAAAAAAAAAATGTCTACCCTAATAAGCTATCATCTCAGTTACTAGGGTTGACATTATTTTTATAATTTTGAAAAATCAACAAAAATTGGTTTTCTAAATAACTAGCTAAAAGCTTATAGACTACTTAATTAATAGTGTCTGAACAGCAAAAAAAATTCGAGTAGTAATCTAGTCAAATAAATCACTAATGTAGCCTGTACAAGCCTTAAATGCACAATCAATGGCTTTGTCTACTAGTGATCGTGTATTACCACAGCACCATGTAAAATATAATAAATATAGAAAGCTAGTAGAAAGATTAATGAGATATGGCTTTGACTTAGCATTGTGTTCTAAACATTATGCATACCTTTGATCGGGGTTTGGCATTTTCCTTGCCTTCCTTGGCAGGAAGGACACGCTTGACTACATAGCGTCTGACATCATCCTCCTTGCTCAAATTGAACAGTTTACGGATCTTAGACGCACGCTTGGGTCCTAGACGACGTGGCACATTGCCATCGGTCAATCCGGGAATTTCCTAAAGCAAAAAATAGTTTACTAAATTAGCAAAATAATGTTTCATATTCAGTAAACGGTAAGTTTTGGGACATTTAAATTCATGTTAGGTGTTGAAGTAATGCAATTGAGCTTAATCAGCTTAAAAGTCAGTGTTCAACACCAATAATTTTATACCCTGCAGCATATAATTACACAGATTTGGAGATCTGAGAAACAGTAAGAACAGGGAATTGCTTTACATTTCTGTAATTTTAGAAAAATTTACTACAGTCTAGACAGTAATCAAAACAACACATGCAGATTAAGATAGATAATTTAAAAAAAAAGTAATTGTGTCTTTCACTTAGTTAAGTGTGTGTCAATTTTGTTCTGAATCATTAAATTATTGTGATGGCTCTACATCTCGCGCTCGAGCGCCATTAGAATTTATTCCATTAATTTAATAAAAAGATAATTACATCATTAAAAATTCTACAAAAAAAAAGGAGAATATACATTTGAGATTCCTTGACAGCTTTTACAATCAGTTAAGTTATTACAAAATTATTTTAGCATACCTGGGAGCCCTTGCGGACAATAACCAGGGCCAACACTGAAAGGTTAGCATCCACAATGCATCCACGAACAGACTTGCGTTTCCTCTCACCGTCACGGCGGGGTCTGTAGCAGGAGTGGCCCTTGGACATCAGGAGACGCACTCGGCCTGAAAGAAACAACTGTTTTAAATTATTGAGGCATTATAAACAATGCTTCGCACAAACATCCTGTGTTTTAAAGAAGTATAAATAATCCAATCTATCACTTTCTCGCATAAGGTTATACTTATCTTGTTTTCTTAGTTGTTATGTAGAAAGAGACCATCCAACCTCACTTTGTGCTCATTCACTCACTTTCATTATGCTTTTATGCTAGACTAACAGACTACTTACAATTGACAGCAGTTCAAGTGCTGTCAATTGTAACTTTAAAATTACAATATTTTGCCAATTAATTTTTACAAACATAACAGACTTGAATTACACGTCTGCCTAAATTTTCATGTTCAGCACACTGTAAAAGTAGACAGATAATTTTACCTGAGTCTTCTGCTCGGTGCTAATATATTATTCCCTGATGCTGCTGCTTGGTATTATCGAAATACCAAACAATATTTAATCAGGGTAGATTAGGGCTACGCAATGTTAGATAGCTTAAGTTAAGATTTGAAAACACTATCATTTAGAAAGTAAAGATAACCTCAAAATGAGATGTTTTGCTTTGTTTTCTCTACAAAATATCAATAAATATATAAAAAATCAAGTAAATGAAACTTACTGTTGGTCAGGACTCCCTGTTTCATGGGGAACCCTTGCTTGTCGTTGCCACCGGCGACGCGGAGAACGTAACCCTTCCATTCGTCTCCTAGCAGGTCAGCCTCGACCTCAGCGCCCATACGCTTCTCGTAGAAGATACGGAGCTTGTGCTCATCCACCACCTCGAATAACTTCTGGCATCCCGTTGCCGGGAACGAGACGTTCAACTACGAAAACAAAATTGAGGTTAACAACACTTCAATTGAAACCAATCATTAAAGTAGTTGCTATTGAAGAGAAGTCCGTGCACACAGATTTATGCCCGGTTCCATTCACGCATTGGGATACAAATATAAAAGAAATCAACACATGAAATGTTTCACTCCACAACACGGCTGAGAGGTATCGAATTTATTCCTGATAATCACAGCACTTGTTGAAAAAGAATCTCAACTGGTAAATAGACTGATATGTTAACTACCACATATTTGTTGTATTTTGACTTTAAAACGAGTAAAATTTATAAATAATTGCTATTAACCTTCATGACTGCGGTTGAGTTCTTCGAACGTCAGCCATGAAAAAGAACCAGAGACAAGATGAATAGTTAGAGTTGCCCAAAAAAGTAATGGTTCATAATAACCGGTTAGTATTAAAACCGGTAATATTATAAAATTTTGGCAAATAACATGCGAACAATCAAACTTAAAAACTTAAACGTATTTTGCTCGAATTCGCTTTTTTTAATAGTTATTTTTCGTGCTTTTTCATACGGGTTGATTACTACTTAAGGTGCGATAGAATTCTATTGATTTCTATTGATTTATTTCAGTCATTTGTTTTGCCTTATTATGTTAATGGAAAAGATCTAGAATGCAGCTACAAAATAAAAATGGAGGTAGGTAGAAGTCGGGCTACCGCACCGCTAATTATTATTTCGTGAATTCGATGATTTCCAAGGAGGTTTTATACGCTGCTCTGTACAAGGTACGTTCCGATTCCGACCTAGTGCACGTGCTGCTTTATAGGAAAAAGCTAATTCCATGACATGACTCGTGGTCCTACTACTTCGTCCCACTGCTCTATTCGCTTTCGTCAGAAATCATTTGTATTCCGCAAATGTAGGTAGGTTAGGTTCATTACGTCTTTAAATGCATGAAGGGCAAACCGCCTAGAAATAGGAGCCGTGCCGCGAGGTTAGGCGAAAAGAGCAGTGGAACGAATTAGTGGGACGAGACGGGTCGCGACCCGAAATTCCTTGGATCGATCTTGGCATTTTGGGGGGATAGAGGGGGTATCAAAATCAAACAAATATTTTTTGTATTGTCGTTGGATGGATCTTCACTACGATAACGTATGTAACTATCAGTTTTGTAACTTTTAAACCTTAGAAGATCAAAGTTCTCCAAACTCCAAGTTTTCGGTAGCGCTATTTTGCTCGAATGTACGCTACGATTATGAGGAAGATGTTCTTCTATTTCACTTCAAAAATGTTTTAACCATTTGAGAGCTTATTCGACCAAGGTCAAGATCCTTTAAGAAACGGTATTTATCCTTTAAAGAAAAGCTACTACACTAGCCTCTTATTGCTTCAACTGTCACTGTCATAACCCTGTCATTGAACGTGCATTGAACTTTGTGTCAAATTAATGTCAAGAACTAACTAGGTTCCGAAAAGTAGCGATTTGTTTCACACATAAAATATTGTGTTATTTTATTGCACCGTCCGACGATTTTTTATTGTTAATTATTCTAATTATATTTGAGTAGGAAATAAAATCATGTAATGTTACGTAAATATAACAGCTTTTGAAGAAAATTTGCTTTCGCAATTGTACAATGTGTATCTGAGTTTCATTTGGACTCTTATTCTGACATTTAGCACACCGACCCTCCCTTCACTCGTTCCTCGTCCTCGAATTGGAGCAAAACGAGTAAAGTCAGAAAAGGTGACTTTACTGTGGTTAAAAAATATTTAAAAATTGATAAAGTGATGAGTTTAATTTGTTAGTCGTTCTGTAACCTTAGAGCATATCGCACATTACACCGGCAGACCTAATATCTATAGGTTTGCTGATACATTTAATATTTTGTTTGTACTCGGTATTTTACGGGAAAAGTTATCACCATGAGTAATCAAGAGAACCTGGAAATGGCTCATAGGCAGCATGTAAAATATTTCATGCGGTTCCTGGACATTTTACCCTCTTCGTTGTCCTCACACGATACGACCAGGCAAGTGTTTATAATCTTTTACTTGGTGAATAAGCTAGTTGAAACTTTGCGCAAACAATATCTTAACAGTACTCGACGTCTTCGAATTATGTGAAATATAAATAGACTAGTAATTAACATAACGATTTACTTGATAAAAAATAAGGCATTAATTTAAATAAGGTCATAGTAAACATATGTTTCATAGTAAAACGAAAATTAACCATATAAATTAGTACCTATATGCCTTAATTAACTAGATAACTGGAAGGTAAAGTTTTATTACATGATAAAATTTTAGTTTCTTCTTTAAACATTGTTGTACATACAGTCGCCATCAGATATATTGGAGCGGCCGAGGTACTCAAATATTTCTGAGCAGCAATAAATTTCAATAAATTCTTTACGGTAAATAAGGTCAATAACATCTGAACATCCAATTCGCCACAAATATATGAGCAGTGGTTTTTCAATTAAATCTGAACACACAACGAGACAATAATATCTGAAAGCACAACTCGTCAAAGTTATCTGCACAGACAGGGTGATCATAAATATCTGAACATTTAAGGAAAATATACCTTAAAGCAATAGGCATACAGTTTAAAGGTAATCGTACAGATGTAATGAATTTTCCTTTTACAAAATAAGTAATATAACAATTGCTAGATAGTTGTCAACTTCGACGGAATCAAAAAAGTATGAGTATTATCTAGTATTAGTTTGAAGTATGAAACTCTTCTAAAGAGTTTGCACGTGTGTAATGAAGTGTTTATTACTTGCTATGAACTATGATCATTACAATTTTACCCCTTAAAGTAGCAATGTATGGCCGTTTATACAAAATCAAAGACCATCTTTTTGTAAAAAAAAACTATTCGGAATTATCAAGAAAATTGAGCGGTACGGAGGCTTGAACTCACTATGTTTTTTTTTTTTTGTAGTTTTGAAAACTAACGAGTAACCCCCGTAGTAACGGCTGTTTAGCTATACAATTTTTTGTCCTTATCTGTCAAATCCAAATATCACAATGACAGATAAGGACAAAACATTGTATAGCTATACCACCGTTACTCAACGTTTATTAGTAAGGGGGTTAATGTTGATGTTAAGTTTGTTTACAGTTTTCATTAAATAAAAATAATAAACTAGAAAAAAAAAGAACATTAATTCTTAATAAAATACAAAAAAAAAGCACAATTGTGGATTTGAACCCTGACGCAACGGTATTATAATTATGATTTCTATTTACTAAACCGCTAGGCCATGGCAACTGACACAATAGTGGATGAAATATTGCAAAGCATTCGTACCTATTTTCATTTGGCAGCTTCAATATTACATTATTTACATTTGATAAAGACACGCAGTGAATTATATGCAATGACAGTTATGTTACCGTTTTTGTGAATTACCAAATATTTTATTCAAATGTATCTCTTGTAACAAGACCGTGAAGTTGCTTTTCGCAGATTTATGTTTTGTATACCTACTTATTTTGTAAAAGGAAAATTCATTACATCTGTACGATTACCTTTAAACTGTATGCCTATTGCTTTAAGGTATATTTTCCTTAAATGTTCAGATATTTATGATCACCCTGTCTGTGCAGATAACTTTGACGAGTTGTGCTTTCAGATATTATTGTCTCGTTGTGTGTTCAGATTTAATTGAAAAACCACTGCTCATATATTTGTGGCGAATTGTATGTTCAGATGTTATTGACCTTATTTACCGTAAAGAATTTATTGAAATTTATTGCTGCTCAGAAATATTTGAGTACCTCGGCCGCTCCAATATATCTGATGGCGACTGTACAAACATACACTCACACCTTCATTCCCAGATTGGGGTAGGCAGAGCTACAGAATTACCAACAACTCTAAAAACTTGTTGTAAAATGTACATAATTGAGGCAATATAATTTGAACTATTCTTCAATGGGAATATAGTTCCATTAGCTTTGTTTCAAAATTAAAAATAATTAAAAAGGCATTTAACAACAAAGGCATTGAACTTCATTGCATGGCTCAAAGGTTGAAATTCCAGTAAAAAAAGTTATTATAATAATTAATTAATATCAGGTGACATTCTCACAACAATTGACCTAGTCCCAAACTAAGCTCTATGCTTGTACTATCGGCATTAGACAACAATATAAATATTGATTTAGAGAAATAAATTCTTAAGAATACTTGAGAAACAAATATTCGCGCTCATCATACAAATATT
Source organism: Acleris cristana (assembly GCA_948252455.1). NCBI lineage: Eukaryota > Metazoa > Arthropoda > Insecta > Lepidoptera > Tortricidae > Acleris > Acleris cristana. The sequence continues at coordinate 3,897,981 of OX411788.1, forward strand.
TGCCCAGGGAATTGAACCCAGGATCGCTAGCATCGAAAGCAGGGTCACTACCAACTAGGCCAACATGTCAACTAGAATGGGAGACCGCAGGAGCAATCATGATTTGTGGCCATGATCATTATGGCCATTAGTTTGTGAGGTCATTACTACTCTTGACCTCTTTCAGCAGAAGGTCACTTTATATTGAGCTTCTTAATAAAAATGATGCTAAATTTACCGATTCTATATGTCTTTGTTATTTCTTGAGTGTTACCATTCTGGTTTTGTAAATTTGTGTTCTGGGTTAATACACCTTTTTTCATGTTTGAGGGCCCAGGATTATTCCCTATAATTTGTATATTTTATTATTGCAATGAATTATTTTTCTTTTTGAAAGTTTGTATGTGTGAAATGACTAATGTGACCTACTATCAAACTCAACATGAATTCTTTCTTCAATGCTTAATTTGATGCTTTTATCTTGAGTTGTTTTTTCCTTCTTTCTGTTATAATAAGTTAAAGTAAAAGGTGCCTTGGGTTTTACTGTAAGCCAAGATGAAAAAATATCAAGTCCTCACCTTTTTGGATTATGATAAAGTCCAAAAAAATAAGTTTAATAAAGTTGCAGACAGAACTCTAAAGTTTTAGAATGGTACTATGTTTAAAAGCATACTAGAACTTAAAAAATATTTTTCATACATTTTATCAGTTGACTACCAAACTTCACTTCAAAGGCACACCAAATTCAAACTGTTCAAATCCTTGATGAAAATGTTATAAACAATAAATAGCAATGAAGTTGAAGTAAGTATTACAGTTTTTAGTAAAAGATAAGATGAGATATTGGAAACCTAATATACTTTACAAAAGTGTATTACTTTAGAACTCGCAAAACAACTACTAAATACGTTGAAAAATTGAGGGACCACAATAAAAAAACTGAAATATCTCACTTTCTAATGAAATTTTATCTTTAAAAAAAAACTAACATCAACTCCATTATTCCTATTCCTTATGTTATTCCCATCAAAAAGTCTGCTCTACAATAATACCATAATACCAAAGAAGGTGGCTAACTGAAGATTAGTAGTTGAAGCATTCTATACTCTATTGGTAACCATATTAAGTTGAAAATGCTTTTACTACCTTAATATTATCCTCTTTTTCTTTCTTCTTTCTTCTTTCTTCTTTCTTCTTTCTTCTTTCTTCTTTCTTTCTTTCTTGGTTTCTTTAATATCCCAGTAGAATGATCAATTTTAAATATTTAATGTTTACTTTTCAGGGTAACAATAGCCTATTTCTCCATAGCTGGGCTGGACATCCTTGGCTCCATAACATCTATATCATTAGAATTGAGATCTAGAATCATAGAATGGCTTTATCAACTGCAAGTACATCCTGATAAGGAGAGTAAGTATTCAAGTATTTCAATAGTAAAAAAAACCGGTCAAGTGCGAGTCGGACTCGCGCACCGAGGGTTCTGTACCGCCCCATAGTAGGTATTCCAATTGGAATTATATTTCAAATCGAATCAGCGCGAGCCCATCTCAAACTTGACTATTTTTAGAATTTGTTGTTTTTCTTTAGGGTTTGTACTATAGTCATACCAAATTTGACGCTTGCATGTTTTACCGTTTTTACAAAAAGTACAACAAAAAAAAAGTTGAAAAATAAAACCTGGGGACCCCCTATATTAATTAAACTTTCTTAATTTTTTTCATTTGCTCGTGAGCCTGCCGTTATAACACATTTCAATCAAACAAAAAAACCTTGCACTTAATTTTTATTAAAAATAGAGGCGATGTCTTTGCTCTGCAGTGGGGCCAGGGCTTGAAATACCGGTATTTTCGGGGCAAATAGGATGCAAAATGCGCAATAGATTTTAGAATAGGGTGCTCCTTGAATCATCGACACTCCTTTCACGAATGCGTTGTTTCATCGAATTTTCATTTCATCGACAGCTAATTTCTGATGAAACCTAATTGTTATTAGGGTATCTTTAGCATGGTTTACGTAGGTTAGGTTAGGTTAGACCTGTGACCACCAAAAAATTATAACTCCTGCACGTGGAAATGCCTGTTCGATGAAATGAAAATGCGATGAAATGAAAATTCGGTGAAATGAGTGTCGGCGATTCAATGGTAAACCTAATGCAACATCTCTAAAATATGTCCCAATGCACCTTATTCCAGTGTAAGAACTTCGTAAAATATTTATGAGAGGATTATTTCGATACATATTTTTGCACTTGACTGTACATACAGCTGGCGACAAGCAAAGTTCAACGTGCGATGCGACTTCACCTTCATTACCCATAACGGCAAAGTCGCCGTTGCATACTGGAACCTTTATAAGGCACCGGTATTTTGAGGTACAAATACCGGTTTAAGTGTTTACTGGTTCATGGTATTACCGCTATTCATATTTACCGGTTATCTGGAATCGAAATGAAAGATACTTCGAAAAAGTACAGTCCAATAATTACAAAGTATCATTAACTTTGATACTATAACATTAAAAAAATCGACCTATTTATAGTAGCATGCATAGGTGTAGCTGGCTTCCATACAACTCACTATACACGCGCTGGCCTAGTTGGTAGTGAGCCTGCCTACGAAGCTAGCGGTCCTGGGTTCAAATCCCGGTAAGGGCAGATATTTGTGTGATGAGCGCGAATATTTGTTTCTGAGTCATGGATGTTTTCTATGTATTTAAGTATATATTTATCTATATAAGTATGTTTATCGTTGTCTAGTACCCATAGTACAAGCCTAGAGCTTAGTTTGGGACTAGGTCAATTGATGTGACATTGTCCCCTGATATTTATTTTATTTATTATTATTATTTTTAAAAAAAAAACAGTCGTGCTCGCGTACCGACATACCGGCGTACCAACCCTAGCCAAGAGGCATGATTTATTTTTCTCTTCTATCGCTCCAAATGTATGGGATGACGTGACCGGGTAGTTTATCGTAACGCGCTAGAATGTCATCCCATACATTTTTATAGAAAAGAAAAACGTTATTAGGGTTTGCATTTTGGCTACGCCCTAAGATCGCCCCGATCGATCGCAAGTAGCAAAGGTGTATAAATTGCACCTCATTTTTTAAAAAGTATAATTCTCAGTTTTATATATTTTACTTGAAATAATATTAAAAATCACGTCATCTACTTATTATCAGACGCTTAGTACAGTTACAACCCCCTCTCAGACACCCTTAAATGATACTGAATTATAATTATACTTACGTTATAGTATAAAAACTGAATTTTATATATGTTGCTTGAGGAACTATCAAAAGATGTTTTCTCAGTTATCAGACAGTTTCAATAGTTATTACAACTTGTAAGACACATTAAAGTCTACCTACCGTAGGTGCAACTGGACCAATTTACCAACCGTACTACTTAGTTTTTCGTGCGTCGATTTTTCTTTAAATCAAGTCTGCAATTTATTTTAGTATGATTTAAATACATCGTGCCACATAAAAAAAACTTTACATAGTTTACATGATATGTACTTATAAGCATTGAGATTTTGTTTTTCTGAAATAAAAGGGAAGAGGGTCTTTCTCTTAATTTCCATATTTGGGAAAAAAAGGCTAAGATAATATTGCAGTGACTGTTAAGTCTACATGTCTTAAAAATAAGAATTAAGTATCAGCAACTGCATCAACACGTTTATTTGCTTTGATAAATAAACATACATTGATAACCTTGCCATGTGTACGTGAGCACCATTGTGTTCCGTCGAGCAAATATAATTTTCTTATCGTATTACTATAATTACTTAGGTGTTAAACCACCTTAAGCTGCTACCGTTACTTTATTTTTTCTTTACCACTGAGAAAACCAGATTGTTATCTAAACTTTTTTAATTTTAAATAATGCCTCTGTGACTTAGTTCTGGCCTTGTAGAATTTATGGTGGTTTTATTTGAGAACTGTAGATTTGTAGGGATTTTACTGCGATCGTGATAAGTATTGTATGTGTAACATTCGCCCATAAAGTAGCTGTGAATATGCTCACATGAGAACTAGATTTAATGATTTTTGTGAGTAAGGACTTAAGTACTTTCCATTAAACTTTATTACTTTAGATAAGCGGAGTGAAATAGCTGATTTTATTAACTTCCTAAAAATAATTAACGGAAATGTGGATTGTCCCGAGTTGCTTCCCAAATTGCCCTTTAGGACGACTTGATTGAAAAGACACTACTTCCCGATTTCTGTACCTTTGCGTCTTCTAATTATAGACAGAATAGCTTTCGGCAAAGGAGTTAGACATTGATATATTTAATGCAAAAATGTTATCAATAAGGCACAAAATAACACAATAAAAATCTTCGAGTAATAATTATGCATATTAGTTTAATCGGCTGGATTGCGTAGTTTTATTTTTTATTTTTATATGAATAATAGTTTTTCGTTGTTTGTTTTTTGTCTAACTGCGACTGTGCGGTGTAAATCATTAAACACAGTGTAACAAGTAACCTTACTCTGTACCTTGTAATTATTGGTGAGAATCTGTAAATAGCTCTTAGTATCTACTTTTAAGTTATTGTTTTGTTTTATAGCTCTTGGTTTTCCAAGAGCTTGGAAATTTATAAAATGTAAAAAAAAACATAAAACGTGCAGTACAATGCTCTGTGATGCAAGCCGCGCGATACCTATACCTTTGTTGATTTGATTTGGTTTGAAATTATACGTCAGTTCAGAAAAATTACCATTTGAAATACAACAAAAAGCAAAATTGTCCATTCTGAATAAAGTCTAAAATGGTGGTAAAATTGTCCAATATGATATTGGTCGAAAAAAACATGTCTATTTGTATTTATGTACAGTCAACAGCATAAATAAGTGATCATTTATGTACCTTGTCGCTTTCAATTGTTTCACAATTTTGTAACATTTCAAACACGACGTTAAAGTAGGTACATAAATGATCACTTATTTATGCTGTTGACTGTACACTCAGAAATATGACCAAGTGTAAATACGTCCTACCTGAAATATGTACAATTTATATAGTATTTACATGGTCTTAATTCATATTAGACTACATTCAATTGTGCGTATTCCATTCGGACTTAATTAATTTATAACGAAAAAAAAATTGGTTATAAATACTTACTTTTCAGCACAATTACATTTTGACTAAATTCACTTTGGATACTAGCACTTTTATACTGTGCTTACATGCAATTTAATAATACCTACCTTTATTAATCGCCTTTGATAGTGGGGAATTAGCCGACAGCGCCTCACGACGGTGCAATGTCAAAAACATTTAATTTCACAAATACGTTTAATGGATTTTGTTGGATGTTTGTTTCAGCCGGCGACATGTCAATGTGCGGCTTCCAAGGGTCCTCGACGGTGAACATAACCCTGGCCGCGGGGACGGCGCAGTACCGCTGCGGGCACCTCGCGATGACGTACACCGCGCTCTGCTCCCTGCTCACACTGGGCGATGATCTGGCTAGGGTCAATAGGAAGGCTGTCATACAAGGTACGTTGAAGCATAGTATAAATAGAAAAGTATAGTGCATTCGCGTTAAGAAAATAGTGACTCATCAGTGCAACTGCCGGGTACCTAAGGGTGTATTCGCTAGATACACAACCGTTTTGTTCGAAGGTCTGACTTCAACTGGTCACTGTGAACTCGACTTTATAATTTCAAGCATTCTAATTGGCTAGGGGGCGTGGCCAGGTCGGCGGTCAACGATGAGTCACTATTTTCTTAACGCGAATGTATTATAGTTAGTCTTCGGCCCTTTGCGAGTTTCTGATACCTACTGCCGCTCGAGCGCTAGGGTTTCGTCGAAGCTCGATACTTAGTACCTATGTAACTAAACGCGGCGACATCGCGGTCCTAACTAAACCGACGTGGCATGACTTGGATAGTTTGCTTGTGGTGGCTCGTTATATAAACGGTCGAGGCACGCACTCATGCAAGCAGCGCTATATACCTTTGTTTAAAACGAACTTAAAATAGGGGGTTGAAGTAACCCTATTTTACTTCGAAGAACCAAAAAGAACAGCCAAAACAGCATGATATTTTGTATGAAGTATTTTCATACATACATGAGTATTTAAATTCGTTACAGGTGTGAAAGCGTTGCAGACGGCCCAGGGTAATTTCTCGGCGACGCTGTCCGGGTGCGAGTCGGACATGCGCTTCGTGTACTGCGCCGCGTGCATCAGCTGCATGCTCGACGACTGGTCGGGCTTCGACAAGGAGAAGGCGGCCGAGTACATCATACAGTCCATAGTGAGTGCTATGTTGATATGCTTGTCGGTATAGAATAGAATAGATTAACTTTATTTCAGGCAACAAGGCCCATATTTAAAAATACCTTACACGAGAAACGTATCCAAAGACCTCGGTTTTCAAAATAATTACAACATATTCAGAAATCATATAAATCGGACTTAATTCAGGGAGTTACCGTCCAGAGCAAAATATGAATGGATTTTTTAAGCGCTACGTTATTTAAGCGGCGCTTCACAATCCTCTTTAAGAGCTATGTTTAAGTTTAGAATTGTACCATTACAGGGCTACGATTACGGCATCGCCCAATGCCCCGAACTAGAATCTCACGGAGGCACCACGTTCTGCGCTCTAGCCACCCTCCAGCTCACCGACCAGCTCCACAAACTGTCCGAGGACCAGGTCGAGGGCCTCAAGAGGTGGCTGGTCTTCCGGCAAATCGACGGGTTCCAGGGCAGACCCAACAAACCGGTCGACACCTGCTACAGTTTTTGGGTCGGCGCATCCTTGAAAATACTTAGTGCTATCAAGTTTACCAACTACGGCAGTAATAGAAGGTACGTCTATGAAACACAGGACAGCGTCGTCGGTGGTTTTTCAAAATGGCCGGATACTTGCACCGATCCAATGCACACATATCTTGGCTTGGCTGGGCTTAGTTTAATAGGAGAAAGGGGACTATTAAAAATTGTACCAACATTAAATATAACTAAGAGGGCTTTCGAACACCTTAAAAGTTTACATGAAAAGTGGGCCGCGGAATCATAGTGCATGGAGAAATTTTAGTACGATACAAATAATATAAGTTGTTGTTTCATAGAAAAAAATATAAAAAGCCTTTGAACTGCTCAAAGTTCGAGTATGAATTTGCGAGAGAAAGAAAAAAGTGTAAACTGTATTTTTAAATCCAGAACTTGAGCATTTTGCGTTTCACCTGAATACGTACTTTTACTGATACTTCAAACTCCATAGTTTTTTTTGAACAGACACCAGCAAAAATATACTTCTAACATTGCGCTCAAAAATATTTGACATGCTCGTGCCTCTTATATACTTATTAACGAGCAATTTCCTGACCAATTATGGTTACTTAAATAAATTGTGGCCGCCAATCAAAAATAATTTATGGCTACAGGTGATTACGTTGTTATTATTTCTGCCATGTTATTGGAATAATAGGGAATTACCTCAACAATAAATTAATTTACCCAGTTGTTTTAACTAAATTGAATGGGTAACCCAGTAACTACTGGGAATTATAATGTCAGTAGCGACACTAGCTCCTTAAAGTTCTGGGGTCTTAGTGAAACAGGGTATAAGTCGCCTGAAGATCAAGTGAAAAAGGGTTTAACATCATAAAAATCATAAATATTTATTTCGCCAAGAATGAGGTACAAAAGTTGTTATAAAATAGGGCAATTCCATGGCAGAGAGTAACGCAAGTTACCATTTTCTAGCCTTCGGCTTATTTTTATGGTTATATTGCTAAATGGAAGAATTATTTTATCTCCATATACGTGTTTAAATTCATATCTAGAAAAATATTAGCATTAAAAGTTAAAAAAAACACGCATTGAAATGGTAACTTTCGTTACATTATCGTGGAATTACCCAATATATTTAGTTCCACTTACATTCACCAGGGGCTGGTATGCGAAATGACATAATGTAACATGCATTTATACATATTATAGTGTTTAAGTCTAGTATACTCCGTTTTAGTTAAGTCGTCTTAAACCCTTTTTCACTAGGTCCCCAGACTTGTTCCCAGTGGTACCAAAAGGGTGGCAGTAGGTAACAGCGTGAACGCCAGTCGCTGTAATGGCCTGTCCTTTATTTCACAAAGGTGACAATGACCATCCTACCAAAGAAGTCCTGCATAATAATAGTATAAGCATTTTAAATCTAATATGCTTCGACTACTACATTGCAGTTAGTCTCTTTCTTCGGTGTTACGGCAGTATTCGGTTTACATTGCGTTGGTTAGAAGAAACCCAACGATGTAGGGATTCGTCGACATTGTAATGTACACCGAATTTTCAGTTGGACAATTCGGTACGGTCTATGAAATAAGGGGCTTATCACAATAGGGATTATTCTTGAGTTTTTTTATAGCTTCAATAAAAGCTGATTCATGTAACAAACAGTTGAGAGAAAGAATTTTTTTAATAGCTATAAAAATAACCAAGATATAAGCCAACAAGGATTTGTTTCTATCTTTTTCTAGCAAAACAGAATTGAACATAGAGTTTATATGGCCGACCTGTTACGTGTCGTCACAGTGTATATCGCATCTCTACGTCTAATCGCTGTTTAATTAGCAGTTTAAAAAGCTTGTGTCATCCGTATTTCGTGGCCGATTTTAATTTTACTTGTGGTGATCTCTTTTACAGATCATTTTTTGTTTTTCATATTTTGTAGAGAAATGTGATTTAAAAAATCCACGTTAATTCTCTATTTGCGCTGCTGCTACGAGCGGCGAGCGGTAACAATCAAATGCAAAGAGATTAAGACAAAGACTACGCTGAGCGTCCAGTGGCACCCTCATTATTATTGTTGTGTTTTTCTAATAAACTTAAGTATTATCTTGAATCCGAAGGATGGTTTTTGTTGTACAAATGAAAACACGCGAATGAAAATTTAAAGTATTACACGCCACCTGCCCATTTTTCTACGCCTCTTTAGTGAGGTGCGCCCCTCGTTGGGAAGTCCTGATTTAGGCAATCGTGCAAAGTAATATAAAGACGTCTTCGTCAATTAAAAACACCGTTTATGTCAATCTTTACATAGTATAAAACAGTCGGATTTTAATGCGGCTTTCTTCAATAGATAGAGTGATCCGAGAGGAAGGTTTTGATGCATAATATATTCTGATTTATGAACGGGTGTTACAGAAAACTCGTATAAACCGAAGCGAAGCGAGCTCGGATCACTAGCGTACAATACTGCCTACTATCTCCTTAGAAAAAAGGACGTATGTCTCATAGAACCGCGTATGGATTAGTGACCTTATTTCTTAACATGAGGGGTTAAATTTACTTTGACTATCAAATTGCACATGCGTTCTTTTTATTTAGGAGGGCAGAATAAAAATGAATGATGTCCATTTGCATGAGTCAAATGGGTTTACTTGGACGGCCACAAATATTGCTAAACTAATTTTAGGTATCTCAATTGGTGTCAAATTGCCTGTGCGGGATGTTCTTTATTGATAATGTATTGTGTTAATTTATAACCTTACCTCTGGCTAAGTAAAATGAACTTAATTTACATATGTTTATGTAACCTATAAAAGTTTTGTAGAATCCCGGAATCCCGGAACTTATATTATTAAAATAATATTTTTAAGAAGCCGACGCCATGTTCGCCTTTCTTTTACCGGGATTTTGCCAACTTTAGGTAAATATCTATCCGAATTTCCGATCCCTGGCGATTACCATTAATAGGTTACACCACAACGCTGCGGCATCAGATCAGCATCGCCTGTGCTCAAATTGAAACATTAAAAAGTGAGCTTTGACTCGTGTTAGTAAGATACATTTTTAAAGTTAAATTTAAAACAATTGCAGGGGCGCGCAGGCGCACATATCAAAGCTCATTTTTTAATGTATCACTTGGAGTTGAGGCGGTACTGATCTGGTGCCGGGGCGCTGTAGTGTGCGATTAGCATAATCCGGAATGTCACTGCGGCGTAAGCTACGCACGCACGGTACACACGTGACCCACGGGGATTGTTCGAGGCGTGTGTCACTGATGTAATTTCGCGCGTGTACCGCTGTATCAGTATCTACATGCCAGGCGTCGGAGTTTTCATAGCACGTTAGGACTAAAGTGAGCTATGGAGTCGACAGTAAAATTAAAACTCGCGTCATACTCAGACTCAATTATTTATTGCATTCTACAACTAATATTTGATCGTTAATTTAAATAAAAAGGCTATCGTTTTAAGTGTTTTATTGTATTACCGTATAAAGAAAACATGTGAACAAAGTATTTATATTAAAAAAAAACGAACCAACCACCGATAACCATTATGTAGGTATCTAAGTATCAATATACATAAAGCATAAAGCTGTGTAGAAGTAATGCTTTTCATCAGATGTTATGTTATGTATGAATTGTTACTTTTTTTTGTAAATGATATAAATAAACTGTAGAATGATATAAATGATTGAGTATGAGACGAGTTTTAATATGAATGTAAACTCCATAGCTCCCTTTAGCTTTGTAGTATCTTTAGAATTATAGTGACCTTAGTAAAAAAAAAATGGATTTCGAGTTAGGTCTCTATAGTAATAAATTTATGACACGAAGTCGAAAGTCGAAATGTTGAATTAGGTCACTATAATGCGAACATTTAGATACGAAGCGAATTTATACCCACGTGTGCGCCGCAGTGAAATTCCGGTTTTATGAAAAGATTTCGAATTTGTTGCGGCTCAAACAAATTAACCGTTATTTTTACGTGGCCAAAAGTATAATTTAAATGAAATATACCACTGGGTCTATTCAACACGGTAAAACAATATTGCTTTTGACGTGTTATCGTATCGTCAACGTTACGATAGCTCTTATTAACTTGACAGTGATGGCGGCCGAGCTCAAAACAATACCGAAATACGTCAGAAGCAATATCGTTGTACGGTGTAGAATCTCAGCCAAGGGCGTCAATTCTAGGCAGTAAAAACCATATCGTATTTGATCTGTTATGGTATTGTTTCAACGCCATTTCTGTCAAGTAAATAAGAACTATCAAAGAAAGAAATATTTTATGTATGGTTAAAGAAATTAAAGAGCCTTGGCCAATTCGCTGAAAAAAAAGAACTATGAAAACATTGACAATACGATCACAGGTTAAAGACTATATGGTTTTTACCGGATAGAATCTCGGCCCTGATTTAATTTAAATTTACTTGTTACTTTATTTTTAGTCTTATCTACAATGTTCCTGTAAGAAATGCATTTTGTATTGAATTATGTACGTATTAGTACTTAAAGTTATAAATAGGTGTTGTGTTATATGCCTCAACAGGAAAACTACAACGATTAAAATAGTTTTTAAGGGTACAGAATCGACCACACTGAAGCTAAAAATACGCTACGCTTACGCAGTAACGCGCTCCTGCATCACGTTAACACGTCTTTTACGCATACTGGTGTGGTCAAGTCCGAAAGAACGCCATGTAAATACTTTTTTTGCAATATGGACGCAACTCCATTAACGCAGCTTCAGCGTTTTTAAAGCTACAGTGTGGTCAATCCATTAACTGCTTTGCATTCTGTGAAAGCTAACGACCAATGGAAATCTGTCAAAATGTATGAAATAGGAATGGTGACAGTTTTACAGATTCGTAGTTTAGACTGATGACAAAAAAAAAAACATTATTCACGATAAGATCAGACACGGGGTAAATGGTTTTCAATAATATAAAGGTAATTAAGAAAACAAAAATATTTTTGTGTTCCTTATTGTTTTTAAATTATTAAAAACCATGAGAAGTGTGATATGTGGCTAAAGTTAATTATTAATTAGTTTATTTGAGTATTACATTATAAATCTACATACAGTGCTAGCCTTAAGAAGTCTTTCGGATTCAGGCGAGTCGGTTGGAAGGGCCGACGCACGGGTCTATTTCGTTAGGCCAAAATATTTTTAGTCAAATGTTTCATTTCCCAAATTTTCATTTGCCAACCCGCTTTGTTTTCTGTAACCGTAAATATTTCAGGATTTTATAAAAACTAACCTAACCTAACCTATAGCGTTCTACACAATGGTACCAAAATTCTGAAAATGTATATAACATTGGTTTGGCAAATGAAAATTTTGGGAAATGAAAAATTTGGTCAAAAAAATTATTTAAATTTGGCCAAACGGCAGGCTTTCCCGACGCACATACAGCAAAGCGATTTTTTCACTGCTCAAAACATCATCGTCTTTGAATGTGTTGAAATAAGAAAGTAATTAAAACACCACAAATACGAAAAGACGCGGAAATTACGTGGTGTTATTAGCGTATGAGAGCGAGTAAAAGAGAAGTACAAAGCCGAAGGTCGCAAGAACTATTGCTCTGTACAAGCGAAGCAAGCAAGCAAACTGTACTGTATTGCAAAGTTGTATGTTTGGAACGGTGCACCTGGCGTGCGTCGAGGCGTCTCTGCCTACCACATTGGGAGTCTGTTATATAATAGTCCATTGGGAGACAGGCGTTAAGGTATGTATGTACACTGAAAAAGAAATTGGTCGCTTCTAACAAGATTGTGACTGTTGTGCATAAACGTCTTGATTCCATACGAGCCTGACAAGACGTTAGATACATCAAGTAAGATGTTAGTTGAATCACTACAGAAATTGCTGTCGTTACTATCAGCTTTGGTTGATATAACTACTATCTTAACTATTGTAGTAATTTTTTGTCAACTAAGAGAAAATCTCTCTTTGCTGGCTCTAATTTTTTCGAGTGTATGCACTGTACAAGCTATCGTTTTGACACGTCTTTATGATACTTATTCGAGCTCTCAGACCACATTCCTTGCGCGACAGCTTACGTCAATATATATCAGTCAATGTTTAGTTTCTGAAGTCGTTAGCAGTCACGGATTGCGTAGCCAACATTGATGCCGCGGATAGATTTGGTACTCCTACTTAATTTTAAATTTCCCATGTACAAATAATGTCTTTTAACCCGAAGTATTAATTCTATACGCGACATAAATCTCTGTACGGTTCATGGTCGTATATGTTGATGATTTTGCTTGATTTTGTAGTTCAAGGTACGAGTAGATTATAGTTCAGGAAATATGATTTGGTGAGTAGTAACATATGTATAAATAAGACAGCCAAATCATGTATCCTGAACTATGACATTTATCTTTACTTGATAACCTATTTGCGGACTACTCTACTATTGCATCAAATGGATTTACTTATTACATTTTATTTGAGTAGATCTACGGAAATAATTATGAAATTTCACTAGAACACTCCCCTCCACCGCAATTTACAAATAAGCCCATGATATCTTGGTGGAGAGGCACGTCTTTTTCGTCATCTTGATTTTAAAATTTCTATATGTTTTGTGTTTAGATTAATCAATTGATAAATTTCATACACAATCGATCTAGATCGTGATCATTGATTTTGATCACAAATCACGATCTAAATTGGAATCTAGGGACTGGTATTGGCTCATTGCTTCCTCCTAATGTTATCCTAAAGCAGCTACTATACGACCTTGAACAGCAAGCACTTTTTCCATTACTTAATATGTTCTGTGCCATAGTACGTGAGCAGTAACTGCATTAGATAGGTTTTTATGAAATTATTGCACAAATGAAATTAACTTGTAAGCGTTTACATTGTATTGTTGTAATGTTAGGCTTTCTACACACTTTAAACTATCGCCATTTAATTCTAAATAGTTAATGTAATTGTTTTGATTATGTAATCCGAATTTTGGCTTAAAAAAATATTTTTTTTTGAAAATTTACCTATGTTTGTGGGGGCCTGAAACAGTATTATATTGGCTAACGTTTGAGTATTCTTACTGTTCTTTTGACTGTGGAGATTTTCTCTTTATTTAAACAATCTAGTAAATAAAAATAAAAATTTACTGGTCTTGTCTATTAGAGGTATTTCGAACCACCGAAGATGCGTTTTTGCAACTCATAAACTCTATAATATTATTGAGCTAGTATACTGGCAGCAGTAATTTATGTTTAGATGAAGTATTATGATGTTTTAGTTCCGGTTATAACTTTGCTATAATTTTTTAATAGTAAAATTATAATTGCGAAGAAGTAATAGTACATTACTTAACAAGGGCTGTAAAAGAAAGAAAGCCCGAAATCGCAGGTATTTGAGACCCGAGCCGTAGGCGAGGGTTGTAAATATGCGATAGAGGGCTTTCTTTTTTACTGCCCGTGATGAGTACACAATTTTACGTCTTCACCTGGCCACAATGCGCCTCCTCACATTATGGCCAGGTGTTACGTAAAAGGTCTTTTCGAACTCGTTGACCCCACAAGCACAGGAATATTTAAAATGCCCAGTTTAAAATAAATTGTTTATAATTGTTACGACGTTCATCGTCTTTGGACCAAAGATTTACATATTGAGTGTGAATTTAAAGTCTACCTCATTTTTTTTAAAAGCTATGAGCTTATATCAAAATGGACTGCGTTTTACACCAATAAAGTTCTTTTAAAAACTACACTCAAATTTGAATCTTAAAAGCGTTCAATTACTTTAAATTAAATTTAGATTTCGATTATTTTGTATGTAATGCGCACAACTCATCCTAACGAGTATTGATAATTATGTTATTGGTAAGCCAATTCATGCTTTATTGCCTGCCAGTTAAAGTTTATTACTGTACGGATACAACGTTTTTTTATTGGCAAAATGTTCTAAATTATTTTATATGAATGCTTTTTATTTATTGTAATTATTTATCGTCGTTTATTGTTTTGAAGTATTTTTACTTTCTCCACTAAAAGGAACAAATGTGTGAGCGCAATACAGCCCTGCTAGAGAAATGGCGGTATCTTAGACAAAAGTTCTGTATCAAAAGGAACCTCATTATTAACGGAAAAGGGTTGAATCTTCTGTCTATTGAATTTGAGATAACGCCTTTTAGCTTGTCCTCGTAAGGCCCAACGGCCTGATTTAAGAACATTTCTCAAAGTGACTTTTATCTTTAGTTGACTGACACTAAGGATCATATATGGACTAACGAAATTTGACGTGTGCCTTACGAGGTTTTGAGGGCAGAATAAGTTAGTGGCTGTATTGTGTAAACAACTATTTATTGTTTTGTGTTTAAAAAACATGGTTTAATACAGAATATTTTACCAAATTTGTGCTGTTTCATTGATTGTCTAGCATTTTTAGGTCAAAGGATACCCACTGGGTCCCTAATGCTACATTATCTGTTCCTCTATTGTTTTCTTATTGTCAACGTTACTATAGCTCTTATTGACTTGGTACTAAAATGGTGCCCTCATTAGAAAAAAAGTGCGTAGGTTATGTCTCATAGAATCGCGAATGAGTGACCTTATTTCTTAAGACATGGGGTTCTATTTTCTTTAACTATCGAATTGCGCATGCGTCCTTTTTATTTAGAAAGGGCAGAATAGGTCATATTTTTTCGAAATAAGTTTTAGATTCGTTTACCAAATTTCAAGGACATATTGGAGTTTGATATTTATCAACTCAATAAGGCTTAGCACTAATACAATAGAGCCCCTTTACCTAAATCAACCTAAACCTTTAGGGCCATTTGCACTATGTTTGTCCTTTTTTGAATTCATATGTCACAATGACAGATAAGGACATAGCATGGCTTAGCTACTCCATGGTTATTCCACGTTTATTTATAAGACTGGTGATTCATGGAACTGTCAAGAGTTCAACTGGTTTAAAGTTTTAGTGCAAGCCGGTTCTGAACAACCGTGGTTTAAAATTCTGAACGGCCGCGGTTTTAAATTCTGAACGGCTATGGTTTTTAATTCTGAACGGCCGTGGGTTTTAATTCTGAACGGCCGTGGTTTTAAAATTCTTCACATTTGTACCTAATCGTCAAAACAACGGAACTACTTTTTTTTTTTTTTTTTCATTGTTACCGCCCTTGCACGGTTTGTGCTTTTGGCCCGAATGTCAACAAAAACGGGGAAACGGAATTATCAGAGAAAGGGTTAAACGGAATTTGGAAAAACGGAATAAAAGATCAGGAATGGAAAAGATAAATAATGGAATAATGGAAAAACTAAATAATAAATACAATTATATGGATAGAAATTAAATTTTAATTACATTCAAATCAAACATCTAGTTATTCCACAGATTAACTATCACAATCGTTAAGAAACGCGGTTAATCGCGACGACGTCTCTTTCTACTTTCCCGCTCACAATTTTATGAAACAAGTTTTTCCCAATTACCATCGTCTTATTGTAGTTTTTGTTACCTGCCGCGATTACCCTGTGTCCGCGAAACAATGAAGTTTAATGGGGAACACTGAACTTTTCTTTTTCACTCGTTCCTTCTGAGATCGTAAGGAAAAACTTTTCTAAATTAGCATACCTAATTACCTAGTTCCAAGGCTCTTTATTAGGATATTCCTAATTACTTTGTAGGCAGGATAATATTTTATTCAGTTTAGAGAGATTTTACTCGTGAATTTTATGATAGATTATGAGTTTGGGAAGTCTACATTATTTTCGTTACCTTGATTTTGTTGAGTAAGTACATACGTTGTAAACAAAAAATATTCTATTTTTTTCTCGTTAAAATATTGAAATGTTTGTTTGTCGTATATTAAGAGAAGCTGACTTAAGTACCACAGGGGCCTGTTTTATAAAGCTACAAATTACAATTTACAGGTTACAAGTTTCCATTTGACACAACCTCGACCAATGACGACCAGCCATTTGAGCAGTGTTGCCAGTTTAGACCTGTAAAATTGTTACTTGTAGCTTTATAAAACGAGCCCCAGATGCTGCCTACTTTGCATTTTTTAGTTTTTCTGGATTAAGTATTGAAACGATATTGTGTGCGCCTCTAAGATGTACCTTATACTTATACCTAATACTAATTTAATGTTGAGTAACGGTGGTATAGCTATACAATGTTTTGTCCTTATCTGTCATTGTGACATTTGAATTTGACAGATAAGGACAAAACATTGTATAGCTATCCAACGTTACTCAACGTTGATTATATAGTAAGGGGGATACTCTATTAGCCCTTTGCAAATAGGTAGGTTTAAATGCAACATTTTAGCAAAAAGAAGACAAATGTCTAGGGACAATCTCATACAAATTGACCTAGCCCTAAACTAAGCTCTAACTCTGCCGCCATTATTGTGAAGTAAATAAGAGCTATCATAACGTTGACAATACCACAACATGAAAAAAACACGTTTAAACCGAGTAGAATAGAGTCCCAGTGCGTATAATCCGCTCATTTTGACGCAGCTTTGCAAAGGTAAAGCATTTAACTCTACATAATACTACGAGCGCGTGGATCAACTTATGGCTTTTGGGGAAAATAGGGAAAATTCGTGACATTTTTCACAACTTCAATAAAAGCTGATTCATGTAATAAACAGTTGAGAAAAATATTTTTTTGAATAGTTATAAAAATAACCAAGATATAAGCTAACAAAGATTTGTTCCTATCTCTTTCAAACAAAATAGAATTTAGCATGAAGTTTATATGGGCGACGTGTTACATGACGCCACACGGTGTATTGGATCTCTCCGTCTAATCGCTGTCTAATTAGCAGTTTAAAATGCTTGTATCATCCTTATTTCTTGTCCGATTTTAATTTTAATTTTACATTTGGTGATCTCTTACGATATTTTCATATTTTGTGTAAGTAAGTAAGTAAGTGGGTAAGTAAGTTTTTATAGAAATGCGATTTAAAAAATCCACGTTTATTTCCTATACACGAAATAAGCGACGGGTTTTTTCTTTGCACCGGTCAAGCCAATTCGGATCCGAATGTGATCGAAGATTTATTTATCCCTCCACAGTACACCGTCGGTAGAGACGCACAAATAAGCAATTAACAATTCTGATCCGAAGTGAGCCCACCGATTCATCATTGAGATTTATTGTCCTTATCCAACCGATCTGTTTTCTTGTATAATTAATGGAAGTAAGAAAATTTTCGGCGGACCTCCGAATGCATAATGAAACTATTGGACTCAGTTTTCGATCGGCCGCGATGTTACGCCTTTGTGGAGATTATTTATTGATAAAGGAGTTGGGTTCCCATCGAGGTTTTTATAATTAAATGTTCCCGTTGCTTGGTTTTAGCTGCTAGATTAATCAGGCTTTGGTTAAAGTTAAATGAACTAATTACAATTAACTCGTAGGTACTAGGGTGCGGCTCCACTGAGGCGGAGACGAGCGGAGCGGAGCGGAGCTGTGCCAATATTAACCAATAGAAGGCGCATGCAGTCACGTCGAGCGCGCCTTGTGCATGCTAGTTTAGGTTCTATTGATTAATATTGGCACAGCTCCGCTCCACTCCGCTCATCTCCGCCTCAGCGGAGCCGCACCCTTCGGTCGCATCTGCGAAGCTAGTAATCCCGGGTTCGATACTTGGTATAGGCAAATATCTGTGTGATGACCACGAGTATTTGTTCCTCAGTCTTGGATTTTTTCCATGTATTTAAGTAGGTATGCATTTCTTCTTAGGGCCTGTTTCACAATCGTCAAATAAAGCATATCTGACACATAAATTTAGCCCTTTCTTTTTCTTACACTTGAATATAGACAAGGAGAGAGCTAACTTTAACTGGCACATAAATTTACTTGTTTTATTGTGAAACAGGCCCTTAATCTATACCTAGGCACATTCTCACACAAATTGACCTAGTCCCAAACTGAGCTCTAGTATTTCGCACGTGTTAAAAAGTAGCAAAAAAAAAAGAAGTTTTAAAAGTAACGTCAACTTTAGTAGATATTTTATCATGTAAAATTCCTTATTGTGAATTTATCTTTGTATTTAGCAGGATTCGACCTTCAGAGCTAAGTACATTCCCACTTTCTGTTTCTACTTAACTAAGCGTAACTTTATCCAAGTTAACAGACGCCAGTCGCCAGATGAGCTTCTATCTATTCTGATTGAGGAGCATGTGGGAATCACTCCACGAATGAAGCGGGAATTGGAGCATGCTGTATGTTTAAATTCAATTTGGAGAATTAATCATTTAAAAATCATCTAACTTAAGTACTTACATTATTTTATCTTAACCAATCTTACAGATGGGCCCTTTCGGATACACTTCGACTCTTTAGGATCTTGTGTGCAATTACCCTCTTACACATTCAGATGTTCGAATGTGCAGGTTTCCTCACGATGTTTTTTCTTCACCGTAAGAGCATCGGGTAACGCACTTAAGTTAGAAAAACTCATTGGTACATGGTGACCGCGGGGGTTCGGACTCGGTACCTTACGATCAGTACCTTACTGATCGGACTCGGTACCTTAGTGAGTCGACCCCCAAGCCACTAGGCCGACACTCTAAGTAGGTACTTACATTACCCGGTGCTCTTACGGTAAAGAAAAAACATCGTGAGGAAACCTGCACACTCAAACAGCTGAGTGTGTAAGAGGGTAATTGCACAAAAGATCCTAAAAGGCTCGAAGTATATCCGAAAGGGTCCATCTATAAGATAAGATAAACTATAGTCTTCTGCTATGGGAACTGCACAACGATAAACATACTACGTGTAGAAAAATATAACTGTATAACCCTCACTATGAGTTATAATTACCGTACTCGCTAGCGAGTCGAATGCCCTGTCCTTCACAGTATTCTTATAGAGTGCGAGGGACAGAGCATTGCACTCGCTAGCAAGTAGGGTAATTGTAATTCATGGTAAGGGTACTGAAACAAATATTCGTGTTCATAACAAATATTTTCCCATAGCGGGAATCGAACCCGGGAACACTAGCTTCGTAAGCAAACTAGCTAAACGCGTGCTCATCATTTATGCCCAGAACAATAGTGACCTAATTCAAAATTTCAGCTTTCAAACGTCAGTCATAAATTTATTAGTATAGAGACCTAACTCGAAATTTTAAATTTCTGAATTAGGTCACTATTGATCTGAAGCCATCGCGATAAGTTATCACTACATAGTATAAAACAAAGTCGCTTCCCGCTGTCTGTCTGTCTGTCCCTATGTATGCTTAGATCTTTGAAACTCCGCAACGGATTTTAATGCGGTTTTTTTAAATAGATAGAGTGATTCAAGAGGAAGGTTTTTATGTCTAATAAATGGTGGTTTATCGTACGAGTGTTACAGAAAACTCAAATAATCCGAAGCAAAGCGAGGGCGGGTCGCTAGTATCTGATAAAGTAGTTGAATCAAAGCCACAACAAAGAGTATTCTAAGAAATCCATGTTGTTTATGAATTTTATGATCCATAAATAATCAATACAACGAGGAAATTCCTGGTAGAGACGGGAGGGTGTACTTAATCTATTCAGACAGCCTGTCAATTGAAATTTTCGTCACAATGTGTTTATTCCGCGTTCCTTAAATATCTGCGGCCTTTGTTCCAATAATATTTCCGGAATTTGTTCAAAATAAACTGAATAGCGATAACCTCTGCTTGACGGATATCAAATTTGGATCTTTCGGGTATTTTTAGAGTATGTTTAGGTACTCGTATCGTAAATACGGTATTTTGGCGAGAAAATGAGTATGAGTATGGATGAGTATTTAATGTGATTGGGATAAGTATTTACGCAATAAGATAATTCTATGTTAGGCTTTAGGGTTGGCAGTTATGAGATTGTATATATTTTTTGGCCTCGCAAAGTTTAGCCTATATGAATGTTTTTTTATTTACATAGGTAAAACATGGTTCAGTTCACCCTATAACTTGCTGCACAGTGTAGTACCTTGTCGATTTAACACCTTCGACAGATTAGAGCAGCACTTCAAACATGAAATTAAAGTAACAAAGCACTAAACTGAGCCGCTAATTACGGCCGGCCGTACGCGTTTTAAGTTCTTAATGTCTCTAACCTTGTCTGTGAGCTAGTTTACCTTCTCCAAGTCATGAAAAAATAGGTAAATTCCAATTGGGTATTGCGTCACAAAGCTCTTGATTTTAGGCACAATTTTATATGGCTCATTAGGGTGACGGCACCAATGATGGACACGTATAGCTGACAGGCACCAGTAATGGACACTTCGTCCTAAATTGATTGTTGCAAAACATGAATAATCCTTATCTTCTGTAAAATAAGAATCAAGTGTCCATGATTGGCCTTGTCCATTACTGGTTCCGTCAGCCTATGTAATATTATTACAGAAGGTCTGCACTTAGAAAATGCCAGACAACTAGGTACTTATAAGGGGCTTGCAAATTGGTAAACACCCAAGTTTTTTCTAAGAGTCATTTTGCGTATTTAGGTAGACAGTACAATAATATTAAATGATACCTTTAACGTTCTCGTCTAAATTGGAATAAGTTAACAATAAACTTTATTCCAAGTTTAAATTCCAATTTGCACGGCAATTATTGATGCAAATTAAGCGTGTGCCGTTCAGAAGTTAGCTTTTCATTATCTCCCGTCTCATTTTTAAATTAAAAGAAATGACACGAAATTACGCCAATTTAAAACATTTTTTAAACAAAGGCGCGATAATTGGGAACGGTTTCAGAACTTTTTATGTGGGCTGAAGTCATGCTGAAGTACTATTAAACATTGGTCTGATGAACTGAGTCAAGATTCTAGGCGGTAAAAAAAATATCGCCTTTGACCTGTTATCGTGTCAACGTTTTGATAGCTCTTATTTACTTGACAGTAATTGCGGCCGAGGTAAAAACAATTCCATAACGGGTCAAATACTCGTACGATATAGTTTTTACCGTCTAGAATAGAGGCCCGACGTTTAAACTTCCGTCAGTCATTATACAAATAGAATAAACACAGCTAATGCTTACTGACAGATTACGGAGCCTGATATATACAGAGTGATAGGATATTCGCCGTATTCCTTGAAAGGGGTTATTCTACAGCTCATTTGTAATGATTTAAGTCCCGTCAACCAGGGGTCAAAACTCATTAGTTTTCGAGTTATTCACGTATTTAGATTTTTCTTAAAAATACCCGGCTTTCGACCTAAAACTAGTAATTGTGTAAAAACTTCGTCATTTAGAAATAAAAAAAAAGCATTTTTCAAATAGCCAATGAAATACTGATTACGAAAAATAAAATAAAAAATGCCAAAGAAATGCAATTTTTTGCAAATATTTGAAGTCGGAAGTTCATATGACACCCCGTTTGCTATAATCAAATCACCTTCATTCTACAACCCCAATTCTAGACCCCTTTTCAAATATATAAAAAATTCATTTCATTCACATTCAATTCATTCATTCATATTGTTTTTACTGAAATCAGATACGGGCAAGCAAGTTATACAACTATAAGTATGCTAAATTTCAAGTTGATAGCTTCTATAATTTCAGAGAAAAACTGCTGTAACAGACAGAGGGTTCCTTTTTTGCCATTTTGGTACGGAACCCTAAAACGAAGTCGTTTTAGGGTTCCGTACCAACATCATTCTTCTAGGAGTGCGCGCCAGCAACAACACTTCCGTGATAAAGGAGTCCTAAAAAATACAAAACATGTTGGACCATTTCCTGACATATTTACGTGAGTTAGCCGGTAGCTGTGCTTATTTTGTAAGGTTTGTGTTGTAGAAAAAAAGTAAACCAAGCACTGATTTAAATATTTTGTTGCAAGCTTTGCAGCGAAATTATTCTGGATTATTAATGGCGTTGCTTGTGCAATTGCACTTTTAAATTTTGACTAATCCCGGAGCAAAGCGAGTGAAATGAAGCTAGCAAAAATAAATATAACTTGCGGATTAATAAGATTGTCCGCATATTAAAACGAAACAGGAGAGGTCTCTAAAAGAGTTACAATAGCAATTTTAAAAATATAAGCTTTTTATCTTATAAGAGTTTTATTAAAGGGATAAAAATTAATTATTCGGGAATAAATGAAGAAGTCTAGACTGCACCAATTAGACTAGTGGCTTAGTCTGGAGATGGGAGGTATTTGTTAAACGCTGAATGTCAGAAGATTCTGTTTTGGGAGAACGTTTGGATGTTTAACGCCTAGCATCTTTACCCATTCAGCCAAACCGTAGAGCAGGGGTTCCCAAACTTTTTTTTCTCATAGACCACTTTCCACTTTTAGTTCTGGTAGACCCCTACACCACATTTCTACCATATTCCCAAAACTCGGCAAAAAATGTGAATATTACGTAGACCTCCATCGAGTCTCCTGTGGACCCGTGGGGGTCCACCTGGGCCACTTTGGGAACCCCGGCCGTAAAGCATAAGAACTGGGTGTTTTTTTTCTTAGCATTAATTTGTTTTTGTGTTTAAATAATTATGTCTGTAACCTTCAGTGATTTCATCTGTTGGTTACGACGGAAGATCAGCGCTGACTTTAATGCCAGTATTACGTAGAGTTGGGACTACTTCTCGACTACATTCTTCTTGTGCATATTTCTCTATTATTTGTTGTTGTGTCACAAAAAATGTTTCTTTCTTTCTTTCTTTTATTCTAGCATCTGAACGTGTGTCGGTATTCATTCATCAACTGTGTTTAATGGTGATTTTACACTGCTGCTCGATATTTTTATGGTATGAAGAAGCCAAAACGTCACACAGGGTAGGGTACCTGCTGTCAGTGAGCTTTAAAGATGTGCTTACACGGGCAATTTTTTGAGTGATTAAGTACCCGTCATCTATAGCCGCCCTCCTGTGTGGTTGCCGGGTTAGAATAGTGCCACTCCATGTCTTTCCGTGGATGTCGTAAGAGGCGACCAAAGGAATAAAGGCTTGTAGTACTATTAGGCGATGGGCTTGCATCCTGTTTCAAATAGCCTAATTGTGCAAAATGTGGTTATAGAATTATCATTTTTTTTTTGAGTTGTTGGTAATTCTGTAGCTCTGCCTACCCCACTCTGGGAATGATGGCGGCGTGAAGTTATGTGTGAGTATAGCCGCCTTAGTCTAATTTTGTGTAATAGAATGAGATGCTCGTACAGTGGACAGGCAATTATTGGTCATAAAATTGCCCGTGTAAGTGCAAAATGGTCCGTGGAAATTTACAGCCTCAAGACTGTAAACATGTTTAAGATGGAATGTCTCAATGCTAGTAATTTCGTCGGTTGTCTTCAGTGGCGTAGCTACCCGAGGCGTCTAGATCGTCGTTGACGTCGTTGATCGAACTCTACTCTACTTTAAAATCCGATATTATCCCTTTTGCTCTCGACCCGTAAATAATGAGCAAGAAAGTGACAGGGCGATCAGAAGTTCGAATTACGGATTTCAAAGTAGAGCCCCTGCTTATGTTGGGACTAAAATATTGCATATGCTTCGACTACTACTTCAACTAATTTTATAAAGATCGAATCAACAATTACTCAAATTATCGTTAAACAAACATACGAATGCCACTTAAGTTGAGTCTTAGACATTCTCTTGGAAGAAAGTCAATGGAATTAACCATTATCTTAGGAGCAGACGCAACGTGTGCAGTGCAAGCTCGCCGCAAAGCTGAATGCACAACTGCACCGCCGAGATAGTGCAGCTCTTGCTAATACTTCAGTAAGTCGCCTGAGCCGCCGACTGCGGCCCTAACGTCTATCTACCGCTGTTAGCTGACTAATGAACCAGTAACACCCGACTTAGCGATACTACTTATCATTGTTTTAGCACTTATTTGCTGGCTTAGCGCTGAGACTTTTTGAATTTATTTTTGGAATGCGCAGCTTAGCGAAGATTCATCAGAGCTTAGTTTGTACTATTTTAAGAGTAAACGAATTGTGGAGAAAGTGCTTATTTACTAAAAGGTACATACGTTTGCTTGTCTATTTTTCCTTTTAAACAAACCGTGTTATGTACAAACGCCTCATATACATGACATGGTCAGTCATGACGGTTGGATTTAAAGTTTTTTCGCATTTTATTATTCTGTACATGCTTTTTATTGCGATTTCCTCGGAAACTGTCAAAATTCTCTCGGAAACTGTCAAAAGAAACTACCTCTATACCAAATTTCACAACGATTGTTTGAGGCGTTAAATCGTGAAGACGGAACAAACAAACAAACACAATTTCGCATTTAGTAGAATATGGATAAGGATTATACGGAACCCTCCCCACGCGAGTCCAAGCACTTGACCGGTTTTTTCTAATGTCCATCTTCATGAGCACATCTCTGTCCCCTCTTTAGCGCAGCGTTAAGCTGGGCATTCACGGACGCGTCGTTTGTATCGGCGACAGACGGAGTACATACAACTGGATGGGCGTAATATTTTGACCACATTCACGGGCGCGCCACGCCACGCCTCAACGGTGCGACATAATGGAGCAGACTAATTAGAAAATGGCAACCAGAGAACGCATTCCCGATGACGCCATTTGGCTTGGCACGGACGCGCGGCGTGTTTCAACATTGAATTTCGCCATTCACGATAGTTCCATTCGGATTGCGCGTTGGCGCGTCGCGCTGGCTTTCTTTCCATTTGGAAATCCAACCGACCGCTCCAAGTACTTTTAAACGCTACAGTTTTGACAGCCATTGATCGATTTTGACGCGGCACTGCTCTATTCGGCTTGTTGGAGCGGTCGTGAATGCCCAGCTTTAGCCAACTTAATGTCGTCTGTACAAGTGGGGAACAAAGGCAATTTGAGGCAGCAGACAAATCGGCGTGCTTCAGACTTCGGCCACTGGTATGTAAATTCTCGACTTCGCAACTTTGCAGCTTTGGAGGCGGAATCGGTTAATTACCGTCAAGCTAATCGCCGTTGCCTGTCACCAACTTAATTGTAAATTATTTACTGTCCCTCGTGAAGTTTTTGCCGTCCAGCACTGTAATTAAACGCTCACAAAGGCACAAAACAAATTGTTTAATTAATATTTCAACTTGGCTACATATAAAATTACTTACAATTCAATTAGTTGGGAATTACCTGCACAGGACAATGCTGTAGGAGGTTGAATGGAGTTTAACAAAAAGGTGAGTTCGTCCCAGACTTAATTTGTAACTGTTTTCGTCTCGAATGCCGCGATGAAACTGAATTCTTAAGATTTGGTCTATTGTTAGCGTTTCTAAAGCGAACACTAAGAGATGTAGTCCTTTAGTTTTCTTACTGCGATGTAAAGTACCTACAGTCGGAGCGCGTAGTTAGTTATATTTAATGAAACTCTGGCCCGTGATTTCTTCCGCGTATATCTCGTTTCTATTAAATTTTAATATATTTTATTATTTCAACATATTTTTTTAAATATAGCTGTTAAAATGGTTTTAATATATAATTTTCATAAATTGTTAAAAACGGGTACCTATCCCAATTATATTTAGGGTTCCGTACCCAAAGGGTAAAAACGGGCCCTATTACATGCTATTACTAAGACTCCACTGTCTGTCCGTCCGTCTGTCGGACTGACCGTCTGTCCATCTATCTGTCACCAGGCTGTATCTCACGAACCGTGATAGCTAGAAAGTTGGAATTTTCACAGATGATATATTTCTGTTGCCGCAAACGTGATTTTTTTGCCGTTTTTTGCTCGATGTTAATAACGCTAACAGGTATGGTAGTTGTTTGTTAACTTAAAAAATAAAAAAATAAATTATAATAAAATAAATATTTAAAGGGGTCCTATACAACAAACGTGTTTTTTTAAATATAATGGTACGGAACCCTTCGTGCGCGAGTCCGACTCGCACTTGGCCAGTTTTTTCTTTTTCGACCCACAATAGCGTAACTTAGAGCGCAATTCCTGTAAATAAAACGCCAGAGAGTCATCAGCCCTTCTTTGTCTATTTAGGAGTCCGTCCTGAGAAATGGACGCTTCAGACAGTGATAAAAGATAAAAGGCAACTTTGTTTAAAAGCAGTTGAATGTGTTCCGAGACAACTCTCTTTCCTTTTTATTAAGAAAACGGGAAACAAACTGTTTTGTTGACGATTTTAATTGAAACATGAATTGGGGAAGGATAAATTAAATTCTGTAATAATAATCTGTTTTAATGAAATAAGTAATTAGTGCGTAATAGTACATTGTCAACCAAGGGATGAAAGTGATCAATTGTGCCTGAGATATTTAATTATTGTTTTACAAAAATGATGAGTTATTTTGTAATTACTGTATATAGTACCGAGTCACAAATGGCTGAGTAGGTACTTCATTGACCAATTCTTTGTTTAAAATCACTTTCCTACCTAGGAAAAAATGTCTCTCTGCTTTACCGTTATGGTAATTACCAGAGATCGGAATAGGCAGAGCTAATTTGCCTAAACTTGATGCATGTTCATTCAATAATGTATTCCCTTCTCACTCACGCATGAATGAATATGCGTCAAGTTTAGGCAAATTAGCTCTGCCTATTCCGATCTCTGGTAATTACTGATTTTAGTAAATAATTATTTAAAAGATCAAGTTTACCAATAAATACCATTAGTGGTAACTTAGTACCTACCTACATATATTTTATTAAATTACCGGTCTAATTTATTTTTAAGAAAAAAACGAATTATTCAACCATCGCTGTTTCTGTGTTATTCTTTTAATCTTTTAAGAATAGAATAAAAAATACTTATTTCGAAAACGCGTAAGCTTAGTTGGTAGTGACTGCCTAGGAAGCTAGCGGTCCCGGGTTCGATTCCCGGTATAGGCAAATATTTGTGAGGTGAGCACGAGTATTTGTTCCTGAGCCTTGGATGTTTTCTATATATTTAAGTACGTATTTCTCTAAACAAGTATGTTTATTGTTGTTTAGTTCTCATAGTATAA
Organism: Acleris cristana; assembly: GCA_948252455.1. Lineage (NCBI taxonomy): Eukaryota > Metazoa > Arthropoda > Insecta > Lepidoptera > Tortricidae > Acleris > Acleris cristana. The sequence goes on from OX411788.1 coordinate 3,925,586, forward strand.
GCCTAAAGCTTTGTTTGGGACTAGATAAATATGTGTGAGATTATCTCATGATATTTATACAAGGTGACACATAAGTGGTGAACAAACTTATCACCAGGGTGTTCTACCCACAAATATGAACAACTTTCACTATGGGACCAACTATGAAATCACGAAAAAAAAATCAGCTGTTTCATACATTTTGGTCGCGGACGTATTAAACTTTTCTATGAAACAGCTGATTTTTTTTTCGTGATTTCAGACTTGGTCCCATAGTGAAAGTTGTTCATATTAGTGGGTAGAACACCCTGGTGATAAGTTTGATCACCACTTATGTGTCACCTTGTATATAAGTGCTATTATTCTACGAATCAGGCCTAACCACCGATATAAATACACATAGATAAGGTAAAGACTTAACCTTTAAACGGATTTTGTCCGTTTTAAAAGACACATCAATTAAATGCTCACCCTTCTAATTTCAACGAACTGTAGCATAGATTCAGTGACAAGTGATATTAATTAGTTTATCTCTCTCCCACTTATGCATTAAGAACGACTATGCGCAAGACGAAAACAAGACGAGAGCAAATTAAAAAAAAAAACAATTTAATCACTTGAAAATTTACACGATATTTTTCTTTTCTAAACTTAATTTCTTACTTTAGTTAAGTATAGTTTAAAAAAAACAACCACTGAAACGTAGAGAGATCATTTAAGGGTTAAACCCCGACCAAGGTAGTGAAAGTTAAGAAAATGCCCTGTTGCGTGATAATAAACTGCGATAGCCCAAAAAACGATGACTTTGAATCGATTTTGCGCGGAAAACGGAAAATTATTTTCTCTTGGTGTGTCCCAGTTGGTAGCAAAAAGGGGTGCGCCAAAGTTCATATAAAATTGCAACTCCGATTATTGGAACTCCGAAAATTTTTCTCATAACATTTTACATCATAATGATCACTCCTTATACTCTTCATAAAAAATGTTTATACTAATGATCGGAACTCATAATCATCTGAACTTATAACGCCAATATTCATGAAACCGTACACTTTTCAGAATTTCTTAAATATCTTACGTGTAGATAAAATTAGGTTAGGTTAGGTTAGATTTATAACAATCCTCAAAAAGTAACAGTTTCTTAAAAAAATTCATTATGAGTTGCGATACGTATGAGCAAAATTTTTCGAAGAAATGAAGTATGAGGAATTTTTTTCGAAGAAATGATGAGTATAGACACAAATCGTTATTTGTATAAAAAATCTAAAGACCAATTTTATATGAGCCAATATGGACCCAGCAAAAAGTGATACGGTTGGTTTTCATACAGATTGAGGTGTTTACGTTATCTATGTGTGTTTATATCTGTGGGCCTAACCTAGTGTGTCACAATAAATTACAAAGTGTAATACGTAGGTGTATAATTATAGCAGTAACAATTAAGTCAAGTATTTCTATATATTTTTTTGAATACTATCAACTTTCTCAATAAAGAATTTGAAATTGGTACGTGCTACGAACTACTTAAATACTAACGATTTATACGAAAGCTCTTTCTAAGAAGCCCCAAATTACTTTTTTATGGAAAAATAAAAGCCTCGTAGACGCAATAAAAAACCCATTTCAGGTGAACACCCCGTATCTGGTTCTGATTTAAAGAAAAATGGCATTTGTTGATCTATGGAGTCACGTATTGTTTGTCAAAATCACAGATTGGTATATTCCCTAGCTGCTGTAAGGAAGGTAATTTTGATGTATGTATGAAAGTTGGTATGTATGAAAGGTTCTTAAATTATATATTAAAAATAATTTAAAAAAATTGTTGATTACTGTTTTAAATTGGCTATAGCTACATAAGGGGACCAATCGATCGATCGTCGATCGACGGCATCGATCGATGGTAGAATTGATTAGTCGACGTCGATCGATAGTTCCTACCAGACCAATCGATCGACTTCGATCGACGTCAATCGATGCCGTCGATCGGCGATCGATCGATTGGTCTGGTAACACCCTTATTCTTAATCGTAGTACATAGTGTGATTTGTGTAACAAAATAAAAATTTATAAAAAAAGTATATTTTTTTTGAACTTGGATAACGTACCTACTCGTAATAACCAAATCAATAACACGTTCCGTTTGTAATTAGAAATCAATCAGATATCTTTATTTAACAAAATGGGTGTTTAAAATTGCAGAACCCTTTCACAATCGCATAGAATCACTCAAACTTGAGTGATGTTACGGTTAAAAGGTCCTCTTACTGCGACAGAGTAACACACGAATACATTTTAGTGTCTGTTAAAGACAAAGTGCGCGAGATATATAAAACAAAATACACAAAAACTTACTTAAAAAGTGTTTTCATATGTTTCATTGCTGTCATTCCGACAGATTGCAAGTAGAAAGAGAAAAAAATTATTATGTTAAAAGCTACTGTTGTTAAGAGAAACCGTCCCGTTGAGTGACAGGATGACACAAAATCAATCGCTAAGAATCACAAGAAAAAGGTACCTATCTAACGTTATTCTTAAAGATTGTGCGGACACACTGCTCACACGTGCTGCAGAACGGCGAAACAAATTATTAAAACAATATAAATCACGTAAATAAATGTCAGAGGACAATCTTACACAAATTGACCTAGTCCCTAATTAAGCTAGGTTTTTATATTCAAAATCATAAGTATACACGTTCCCAAGACGCAAAAATATCTACACGTCCCTATGCCATTAAGACTACGCCGAGCGTACGCCGGATGTACAGTGGCGCCCTCATGACTATCATTGTGTTTTCTAATAAAATAAAGTATTTTCTTGAAATCGGACGGTGCATTTTTGTACTACAAATGAAAACACAACTTATAGGACATATCACATAGTTTAATAACAATTGACCTTTGACTTATCAACTTAACGGAAAAAAGTGGCCACCTTTTCCCGTCAAGCTGACTACTCATAGGGTAATTGTTATCAAAGTTTGTTACGTATCCCATAAATTGTGTTTTTACTTGCGCTACAAAAAAGCATCGTCCGATTGCAAGGAAATTCTTTAGTTAATTAGAAAACACAATAATAGTGATGAGGGCGCCACTGGACAGTCGACGTTTGCTCGGCGCAGTCTTAACAAGAAGGTCTAGATTTTTGACGTGATGACTGTGTACTTTCGACTGTACTTGTATAGAGAAATATATACTTAAATACATAGAAAAGATCCAAGACTCAGGAACAAAATACTCGCGCTTATCATACAAATATCTGCCCTTCTCTAGCAAGACAGAATTTAACATGGAGTTTATATGGCTGACCTGCTACATGACGTCACAGTGCATATCGGATCTCTCTGTCAAATCGCTGTATAATTAGCAGTTTAAAACGCTTGTATCATCCGTATTTCTTGACCGATTTTAATTTAATTTCACTCTCGGTGATCTCTTTTACATTATTTTCATATTTTGTTGAGAAATGCGTCTTAGGGCCTGTTTCACAATCGACAAGTAAATTTAAGTGTCTGTTAAAGTTAGCTCTCTCCTTGTCTATGTTTAAGTGCAAGAAAAGGAAAGGTCTAAATTTATGTGTCAGATATGCTTTACTTGACGATTGTGAAACAGGCCCTTAAAAAATCCATGCATATTATTCCTTATTCGTTCGTCGCGCGGTCCGCCCGTGTGCCCCGCAGTCCTTAAGCCCCGTCGAAGCCCGAGGGGCGCCGCTCTAACTCCGCCACTTTTTCAGGGACACGAAAAATGCATTTGTGATTCCGTCATAAACGTTTCATTGCCGGTTTATATCGCTGACTGTACGTGCCAGTGGACGAATGCCTCGTCCATTCCCGGGCGCTCGTATAACGTAATTAGTTTTGGCTCTAGCTGTATGTTACATGCATAAAGACCGTAGACATATGGCATGACTATTTGACTGTGAATGTGGCGGATTAAATGAAAATTACAGCGAATGCAATGGAGATGAAAAAAACAGACAGCGCGTATAATATAGTTTAACGTTATAGGTAAAAGTCTTAAGCAGCGCCTATCTTGCATGTAGTTGCGTAAAGTTTACAAAAACGTTTATTGAAAATTATTTGTGCTTAGTTTTATCACTATAAATAAATTATAAGTGGTCAAGATTTTGGTTTTTAATTTGGTTTTTAATTATGAGTTGGTAAACCGTACATAACATAACAATATTTCAAATGTCTACATGCAAGAGGGGCACTTCTTACTAATTAATATCCGCTACTACAATTTTTGGAAGACCTGTTAAAGTAGGTATCTAAAAACCTTCTCAAGAAGCGGCCTAAAAAGGCAATAATCCGATTTAGAGCTGGCCAATACAGATTCTTATTCGCCCTCACAGATAAATGCCAAGCCAAAATCAATGCGTTACGCAACATCAAATATCTATGCGGCACTTGATATGATTTCAAGGTTCGTTGGCGTTGAATACATTGGGATAAGCCTCGATACCATCAATGCCTATACAAAAAGCTATACTCCGAACAAAGACGAATGGGCGCCGTTTGTTCCGGTTTGCTCCCATTAACCCAGCTTTAAGATATGGTCGGGTTACTCGTCCGTCACCGGACTAATCCGTGCTGTTGTTAATACCAATAAGTTGCTGACCGAATTTACAGGGGTCGGTCAGAGCGTTTAATACCGAGGCTCGTGCCATCGGCTCGAGCTGCTAATTTATTAGCAGTTAATGAAAACACTATTGCTACGCGTATATTCATAAACGCACTATAAACCTATTTTAGTTAAAGCATGCCTTGTCCCTTTTTGTCGGATGGTAATGTCATAATGACAGAAAATTACAGAGCATATTTCAGGCACACTTTAGTTATTGCGCGCTTATGAATAAGAGGGTTGGTCAAAGCAGTGTCTAACTTAACAATGTTGGCGAAAAGCGATGAACAAATCTGCGATTTGCCGATGACATTGTCCTTTTCTCATCCTCAGCAATGGAGCTAGGGCTCATGCTACAAGGCCTAAGCAGGACAAGCTGTGATGATCGATTGGTGATGAATATGTCAAAGACTAAGCTCATGACAAACAACACTGAAAGTAGGATTGAAGTCGGTCAAATAGTCTCCTTTCAGGCTCGACAGGACAACGAGGATCACACACGCAATAAAGAAAAATCTTTTAGTGGTGGAAGGTTCAGGGTTCGTCCGGATCGCTACCACCATCTATCTTTAACCTACTCTATTGTTTGATATACTGTACGTGTATGGGTTTCAGATCTAGCTTTCTAGCAAAAGGAGTTAGAAAGAGACTTGCGCTTGTAATTTGTAACTTGTAGCTTCGTGAAACGGGCCTCAGGTGGACTCTGTGCTCGTTTGGTTTATCTTTGCTATAAAAACTACTTTTAATTTAATATATACAAAAGAATCACAAAATATATGTACTTATATCTAAATATAGAAATGCAAAGCTAATAGCGAAACATTATTAGTTTAAAATAAAGTATTCAATCGACTTCAATTTCATTCATTCAATAATTTTAAATTCAATTAGTAGAAAATGTGCTTACTGTAATGACGCAACCGTAAGTGGTTTCAGCAATTTTACGAAGAAGTTGAATCTGCATCTTAGAAAAGCATTTTGCGCAAAACTTCAATTTTACAACGATTGCGCTGAACAAAGCGATCGCAAATACATCGAATGATTGGGTCTTCCGAGGATACTTAGTAATGCTTCTTTATTCTATTGATATAGTAAGAAGCTTGATCATTTTCTTGGTATAAATACTCTCACGGTCGAGCTCAGAAGTAGTTATTCATTTTAGTATTTTGTCGCAGCAATTGAAATGCTAAATTCAATTTTTCAAGTTTTACGGTCATACATTTCTGCGAACAGGTACGAAAGTGTACAGCTATTTCTCAGTTCGATTTTTAGTAACTACAGCTCGAGCAGGAACATATCAATAACAAGACATTTTAAAAAAAATTAAGGTATCGTTGGACGTCAAAAATAAATCAAAATGGCGGATTTTAGGTGCCATAACTTGTGGCTCGAAATAAATGTCGCTATCCAAATTAATTCAATAGGCTATCAAAATGAAGAATATTAAAAGTTGCTTACAAAAATATAGACAACTCGTATGTTTAAATATAATTTGACGAGGTAAACTGCAAAATGAATCTAATTCAACCTTACTACTTTTACATCGACAGTGGACTTAAGGGTCAGATCTCTGGAAGGTAAAAGTTCAGTTTTTTTTTAGTAAAAGTTAAGAACATAATGATTGATAAGTATATTAAGGAGATCACACCGGGTTACTCACGTAAAGATTGTCGAAAAACGCTCGACATGTTTCGGGCTCGTCGTTCGGGGTCGTGTGATCTGCTTAATGTGCCTGAGTCTCACGGAAGTTTTATAATGATTGATTTTTCATGTCACCTCATGGGTGGTATCTGAGACTTATATTCATTTGCAATCCCCAGACTGCATTCCTAAGACTACAAATGATGCATTGACTGAGATGGAATGCCAGCTCAGCGGTGCGATAGGATCGCTCCGCTGTAAGAGAATAGGAAAATAAACCTATCCGATTGGTGGTTTTTTTTCGCAACGTTAGCTACATTTCATAGCTCAGGTGGAAATACAGCATTCCACATAAAATTAATTAAGGAAACGGTATGAAGCGTTATTTTTAGAGCGGTGATATCTCCGCGTTCCCCTAAAACCAAGTAAGAGGAAATATTACTATTATACTTCGTACCCTTGTATTTCATTAAATACCCTAAATATTTCCTCTTTATTCGTTTCACAATAGCTCTCCGTTCGAATGCTTAACAAAGGTTTCGGAGATTTGGAAATTTTGTTTGATCCTGCAGACGAGGTGTTGTGATTGTGTTCTGATTTATAATTCCTTGTATTGTTGACGATAAACACATTATGGCGGTAGGCGGTGGGTTGACGTGATTTCAAGTGTGGGTCTTTTTTTTGGGTTCCGTACCCAAAGGGAGCCCAAGGGGCCCTATTAATATGCCTACGCTGTCCTTCCGTCCGACCGTCCTAACTTTCAAAAGCTGTAACTTTTAAACCGTTATAGACAGATAGCTGTTTTTATTAGTGTTGTTAAGGCTGATTTACTATCTTTTTTTTTAAAGAAAGTGAAATGATAAAGGTTCTCCATACAAGAAACGTTTTCTTTTCAACGTATTTATATTTTTGTTGAATCTTAAAAACGGTAAATAATACATACGTCAAATTTGGTATAAGTACAAAAAAATGTCAAGTGTGAGTTGGGCACTCGACTCTTAACAAAAATTTGCACTTAAAATCTTAATATTTCACAAACGGATCCCTTAATCGTTTTTTTTTTTCTACAGACCCCCAATATTTTTGAAAGACCTATCAAACCTCACCCATGCTCATGGGGTAGACGAGAAAATAAAATATCCCCACGTTACGTGTAGGGGAGTTACCCCAAAAAAAATATTTTCAACATTTTATTTTACCACTTTTACGGCGTGACTAATATGTTTATACAGGCCAATTAACAGCTTTCTAGAACTAAGAGTCTTTGAGCTAAGCTGCGGACGGATGGACCTGGCGAAACTATAAGGGTTCTAAGTCTGACTACGGAACCCTAATAATCTTCCGGCCCACTGGCGCAGTACATCAGCAATCAATATACCCTCGTATTGTCCAATGTTCATCTCCATAAAGATGATATCAGACTCGTTATTAAGGATCGGAAACGTATTACAAGGAACGTGGCTCGATAAGCCACAACGGTTATGGTAATAGACATTCTGAGACTATAAATATCATTTCTGTTTCATTATTGTCTTGTTGTGGGGTCGGAAGCCATTAGGTTTGTGTTCTGTGTTGTAATAAGTCTAGAGAATGGTGTTATCGGGGTTCTTACAAGTGGTAGAAAACGTTATGAGTCTTATTTATTTTGGTTTGGTTATATGTTACCTACTTACTCGTAGGGTAACGCATCTTTTGATCGAATTTTACTTCTATCATCTATCGATTGTATCATCTCATCGAATTTCATTGCAACGAACGCTATTTTCTGCTGAGCATGATGTTTTCAGTATATCTTAAACATTAATTACGTACATTAGGTTAGATGAAAATGCTGCATAATGTAACATTTGTTGAAAGGTATATAATATAGTTATAAGGTATATATAAGGTACCCGTGACTTAGCTGAATAATATTATTAGCTTTTATTTGTCAGATTTGGTAGATTAATTTTCCAGGACTGAAAAGTAGCCCAGTTACACACAACTCAACAGCTGTTGTTTAGCACAACACAATCCATATGTAAAAAGTAGTGCGTTCTTAAAAAAACGGTCCAAGCAAACGTATTTTTAAACGTAGTTTAGCTTTTTTTTTAATCCTACTAATATTATAAATGCGAAAGTTTGTGTGTGTGTGTGTGTGTGTGTGTGTGTGTGTGTTTGTTACTTCTTCACGCTGCAACGGCTGGACGGATTTGTATGAAATTTGGAATGGAGATAGCTTATACCCTGGATTAACACATAGACTACTTTTCATCCCAGAAAATTTAAAAGTTCCCGAGGGAATAACTATAATCGAAATCTACGTGGACGAAGTCGCGGGCAGAAGCTAGTTATTTTATATACCTGGGGGCCTAGTATGCTACGCGAGATTTACTGTCATATTTTACGTGATTTATATGAAAATAAGAAAATATGACATAACGTCACACTTTAAGATGCTTAGTAATAAAAGGACTCAATTCACACAAAATACACTTTTATTTAAAACCTTAAATGTTTAACCTTACGTTAGAATATGGAATAGACATATTTGACACTAAATCGCGTTTGACGAGGTTTGACGTACCTATTCTCCTCGCCTCGCATGCTAAGCCCACATAATATTAATACATTTTTCTGTCTGGTAGGTAAAAAACTTAGATAAGTTACAAAACTCATATCTTCCACTGTTAATCATCATCATCATCATCATCATCATCATCATCATCATCATCATCATCATCATCATCATCATCATCATCATCATCATCATCATCATCATCATCATCAAAGAAAGACGTCCACTGCTGGTCATAGGCCTTCCCCAAGGATCTCCACGACGGCCGGTTGTGTGCTACTCGTATCCATCGGCTTCCACTATAAATGTTTCTGAGTTATTACTTATTTATTTGTATAACTTATCGCACAACATTAAAATACATAAGGCGGACTTAATGCTATAAGCATTCTCTCCCGGTCAAATTTAAGGTGAAACAGAAATCAAAAATCAGCAATCTTATCTCTTTAACTAAAGTGAAAATTATTATAAAATGATAAAAAATACTTCTTTAAAATTATAGTTTTCGCTTATTATTTTTATAAATTTTGATCTTAATTCTTTGTTAAACTAGTGCCTATTTTAAAAGTCAAAAGCGGTATGTCGACCAAACATTCTAAAATAAGTGCAAAAATGTTTTAACATAATATAATTACACGCCTATCAAAACGCGCCCGCGAGACTCGTTAGCCAGTAGTAATTAATTAAGGCACTATTTTAATTATGAAAATAATATATTTTTTACTCGTAACAACTTTATACTTCCGTGGTCAGGTGCCTGTAGATAATGTATGTATGTAAACACAATACAAAGAAGATTAAAAAATAATGTACAAAGGCGAACTTCCCTTCAATTGATCTCCTCCCTGATTGAGTAACGGTGGTATAGCTATACAATGTTTTGTCCTTATCTGCCATTGGGACATTAGGATTTGACAGATAAGGACAAAACATTGTATAGCTATACCACCGTTACTCAACGTTTATTAGTAAGGGGGTAAGAGTTTGACATAAGTGAAAGGTTGTGCATCGAATAGGCTAGTGTACAGACCATAAAAAATTGAAAAGTTAATGTGTGTCTGTGTATTTGACTGTGTATATGATGGACCGATCCGGACACATTTTTTATAAAATAAATCTAGTTAAACTGAAGTGTTTCTTGGCCAGGTTTCATGAGCTATATCCATTCCAAATTTCATCCAATTTTCGTCCAGCCGTTGAAGCGTTAAACTTTCACATTTATAATATCAGAGAGATTCGTTTGTAATAGTAAAAACAGCTTTAAAGGCATCAGAGAGATTAGTTGTATTAGTAAATACAGTTTTATAAGCATCAGAGAGATTCGTTGTATTAGGATATACAGCTTTATAAGGATCAGAGAGATTCGTTTGTATTAGCAAATACAGCTTTATAAGCATCAGAGTGATTCGTTGTATTAGGATATACAGCTTTATAAGCATCAGAGAGATTCGTTGTATTAGGATATACAGCTTTATAAGCATCAGAGAGATTCGTTGTATTAGGATATACAGCTTTATAAGCATCAGAGAGATTCGTTGTATTAGGAAATACAGCTTTAAAAGCATCAGAGAGATTAGTTGTATTAGGAAATACAGCTTTATAACCTTCAGAGAGATTCGTTGTATGAGCAAATACAGCTTTATAAGCATCAGAGAGATTCGTTGTATTAGGATACACAGCTTTATCCTCGGACCACTTACTTCGTAGGCAGGGTCACTACCAACTAGGCCAACCTCGTCATATACTCGTAATTATCATTCAGAGTATGACAGTTACGGTTGTCGGCTTTGTAACTGTGCCTTCTAGTAAGTGCTAGTGCGCAGTGCGAGAGTGAATTGAATTTCCAAACGGGTTCAGTGTTAATTACACATATCTACTTTGCACCGGTTAGGGCTTTGTCACACAAGCGGTTTGCGAACGTGTTACGAATCCGTCAAATTCAAATTCAAATTAATTTATTTGGAATGTCTTAGATATTTGTTACTAATATATATTTATAGTTACGCGCGTCGCAAATTCGTAAAAAGACAATGTCTTTATCGGTTAACCCTTGTTTTATAGACACTCATTTCATAGACACTATCACTTCACAGAATTTTTATTTCATAGAAAACTATTTACTGCTGAACCCGTGTTGATTTCAGTTTATCTTGTGATTACAAGTCTAACCTAACCTTACCTAAGTGAGTCATATTTAAGATAACCTGAAATCAATCAGGTTCAGCAGAAAATAGTTTTGTATGAAATGAAATGGGGAAATAGTACCGAAGCGCCTTCTCTTTTCACCATGCAGAAGAAACTATTGCGTATACTAGTAAATATAAAACAGACCGATAGCTGTAAACCATATTTCATCAAATACAAAATTCTAACTCTTCCATCTCTCTACATCCTAGAATTGTGCAAATTTGTAAGAAAGTACCCAGAATTCTTCAAAAGACGTGAAGACCTACCAGTAGCGCGATCATTGCGCTTTAAGAATAACCTCCAACTTCCGCGTTCCCGTCTAAAATTAACATCTGATGGTCCTTTAATAATGTCCATAAAAATTTACAATAAATTACCTGAAAATATAAAAGAAGAAAAAAAGGAAAAAATATTTATTAATAAACTGAAAGAAGTGCTAGTAAACAAAGCATATTATACAATAAAAGAATATATGGAAGACGTATTACGATAATTAATAATGGTTAAATGACTCATAATATAGTAATTATTTATGCCTCCTCTCTCCTAGTGTTGCTGTGCCCTCCAGGGTTCATTTTGTTATCACTTATTTATTAGAATAAGGTGTACCATTATGAAAAAGCAATAAAGAATTGAATTGAATTGAATTGAATTGAAAATTCTGTGAAGTGATAGTGTCTATGAAAAGTTTGTGTATAAAAGAAGGGGATCCCGTCATTATCCCTGACGAATGTAGGTTTTTTTATTGTTTAAACCGGGGTGAAGCCACGCTAGTGTGTATCATACATTAGGCCACTTACTAAGCAGTATGCTTGCAGTAAAACATACTGTCGCCATTAAGAGGGTTGTGAACAGACGCCTAAATCACGGAGCTGCCAAAATCATACTAATTTCAATATTTTTGAACAGTATATGTAGGGTGATGATTTGGAACATTCTTATGTAGGACATTTTTGAAGTAAGTTAATATTATAGGTCAAAATTGACTTGCATGATCTGAAGCGGACAACTTACTTACATACATGACGTGTTTTCAAAAAAGTGTCCCGTCATGAAATTGTCCTTAGTATTGATAATTTCCTGACGTTTCTTGACGAACAGAGGGCTTATTGTCTAACGCACTCGCAATCACAATCGTTCTCATTTTGAAAATCGAAGGCTTGTCTGCATAAAAAATAAAACTTTTTAACAAAAAAATTAAACCGCCGAAAAAAGAAAACTGAAAAGCAAAAAATAAAACAGAGCCTTTTAAGTCTAACTAAGCTCCTACACTAATGTTAATACCTTAATAAATAATTTTGAGTCGGCGCCAAACAAACAAACAAGCAAATTAACTATTTCGTAAAGTAAAATGATGTGTGTGTGTGATGGTATGTGCTACCTCCTGAGTGGTTTGAAGTCGGTGCCTGCCATGCTTGTTTGTTTGTTTGGCGCCGACTCAAAATTATTTATTAAGGTATTAACATTAGTGTAGGAGCTTAGTTAGACTTAAAAGGCTCTGTTTTATTTTTTGCTTTTCAGTTTTCTTTTTTCGGCGGTTTAATTTTTTTGTTAAAAAGTTTTATTTTTTGCTTTTCAGTTTTCTTTTTCCGGCGGTTTTTTTTTTTGTTAAAAAGTTTTTGTTTTTCACTTTTCAGTTTATTTCACTGTTAATAGATACTTATTCTTTGATTACTTAATTTAACTATTCATTGTTTCGCCACAAAAGACAACCGTGTCTATACAATTCGTTCCATAGACGAGTCTCGTGAAGTTGCTACCTATGGGAAGAAACCTCCCGATAATGTTGTTCCAAAAGATGTGAACAACTGTGGCGGTCTTTTGTCTGAGCTAAAATTATCTACCGAATCCCGTGTCATGCTTAGAGGTAACATATTACCTATAACATATACCTGTGGGCCTCGTCCATGGTGTTTTTTTTTCTTAATTAGTGGCTTTCACTCCTTGTTTTAACAAGGTGTATTTCGCCAGTATCGAGTTTTAGACAATCGCCTTGGACTTATTAGAGAAACAAGTCCATGGATATCACACGCGAGGACAATTGTTCGGTTAAAGAGATTTACTCTGGTGGACTAAACAGAAGCACATGGGGTTAGCTACAACAACAACACGGGAACAACACTTGATAAAGCTGTAATCGACCTCGGAAAGAAACTAACTTTTTGCCAAGGGGCAGGTTTATGTTGCTCTTAGTATAGTTAAAATACTTGAAATTAGAGCGAAATAAGGTAGGTATAACAAAAGCCACACGATGAATGAGCTTTAGCAGAAATGCAGAAACTGAGAGGTTTACACACTACACACAATTACGTCGCAATAGGTTTGTTACACTCTGATTAATAATTTAAAAACCTTAGTTTCCAAACAAATAAGGGCTTCCCTCGACAGCCTTCCAACTGCATCATCAAACCCCATCATCAGACTCTCGACGGTAGTCATAATCCGTGCATCATACTTAAGTTAGGTATAAAGTTCTCATTGAGATGCATGAATAAGAGAAATAACGAGGTAGCTGCTGTAATCCGTTGAAGAGTTCCCTCATCTATATTCCGTCTCGGTTATCAGATCAACATCAAGTCTCCGTCATGTTGTAGTGTCAATAGAATTACATATGTGTGCTAAGTTTGAACATAATCGGTTCACAGATAAAAATTCATGGGGTCAACTAACAATCCCTATATTTCTACCATTGACGGAGGGGGGGGGGGGGGAGTTCCAAATTAAATGGGAGCAATTTCAAAGTATACCCTTATACCTTAGTTTCCGAACAAATAAGGGCTTCCCTCGACAGCCTTCCAACTCCATCATCAAACCTCATCATCAGACCCTCGATGGTAGTCATAATCCGTGCATCATACATAAGTTAGGTATAAAGTTCTCATTGAGATGCATGAATAAGAGAAATCACGAGGTAGCTGCTGTAATCCGTTGAAGATTTCCCTCATCTGTTTTCCGTCTCAGTTATCAGATCAACATCAAGTCTCCGTCATGTTGTAGTGTCATTAGAATTACATATAGGTGCTAAGTTTGAACATAATCGGTTCACAGATAAAAATTCATGGGTTCAACTATCAATCCCTATATTTCTACCATTGACGGAGGGGGGGGAGTTCCAGATCAAATGGGAGCAATTTCAAAGTATACTCTATCCAATAAAAAAAGAATTATTGAAATCAGACAACTCAGTAAAAAGTTATGCGTGATCATACATAGTAGCCATAGTAGCCATTTGTGGTCTTCATCATCAGTTCCACTTCACCAAATGATACTTTCTGAATGAAAATGCTGGATTTGTTACTAAAAATACTAAAATCGCTATATGTATGCATTTAATATTCGAAGAGTTCCCTCAATTCCTCACGGATCCCTTCATCAGATTCAGATTTGGTGACAATGGGACCACCTCGGAAGTATACTCTATCAAACCAAAAAATAATTTTTAAAATCGAACCTCTCTGTGAAAAGTTATGCGTGATCATACATAAAAAATAAAAAAATATACGCGTCGACTTGAGAACCTCCTCCGTTTTTTTTCGTCGGTTAAAAAATGAAAACAATTGCTCAACTTTGAAGCCGTTTGCGATTGCGAGTGCATTAGACAATAGCCCCACTGATTTCTAGACAATTTCATGACGGGACACTTTTTTGAAAACACGTCACATGCGTGTAAAAAGTGCAAGTTAAACAAAGCTTGTAATAAAAACAGTACGTGAACTAGGTATGTAGCGCTAACAAATCAAGCAGCACGTTTATCTCAACCTTTATCTTACCTGAATTAAAATTCATGTTCCAATACAGAAACATGGCATAATCGACTACTTTATATTTCGACCAAAGCTGACGTGTCGTCGTTCAGAATATAACGTAATAATATTCATAGTTCCTCACACAGAGCGTGATAAAATGGGTGGTTATAATAAACAGTGCTGACACGACGTGACGTACGTGACGTGACGTCTTTCGCCTAATGTAAGTGGATATACGTCGTCGGATGGGTGGTATACGGAGATAAAGATATGAGGTAAGTGAACTCGCAGTTACCATTAATCTAATGCTCGATAAGTACAGTAAGTAAGTACAGTAAGCAAGTAGGTACATTCATGTAAAGCAATTGACAGTGATAACAAGTACGAGTTTAGTGGCCAGTATAGTCAGCGTTAAAAGTAGATACGAACTTTTGTATCTTGTCACTTTACAGTCACATAAGCTATGTCAAACAAGATTGTCAAATGTTATATATGCGATGAAGTACAAAAATTATCACCTTTTTTTGACGCTGACTGTACAAGGCAACTTTCACATACATTATTATCTATCTACATGTCTATATCTTTACATAGTATAAAACGAAGTCGCTTGCCGCAGTCCTCTGTATGTACGCTCAGATCTTTCTAACTACGCCACCGATTTTAATACGGTTTTCATCAATAGAAGAGAGAGTGATTCAAGAGGAAGGTTTTTTTATGTAAGTACTTGGTTTGTATTTGTATAATAGAAAAAAATGAGAAATCCACCGGTTAGGGAAACTCGAAAATTTGCAGCGGGGGCGAAGCCGCTGGCGGGCAGCTAGTTATTGTATTAGTATTGTGTATTGTATTAGTAAATGTTTCGATGTTTAACGTTTTTTAATCACGCATAAACGTCTAAACCGATTTGGAAAAAATATGGCAAACAAGTAAATCCTAGGATACTTTTAGCGGAAGCACCAATGTGGACACTTAACTTCTAATTAATGATCATACGGTGATTTTTTTTTAAACTTTCAATTTTTTTTTAAAGAATTAAGAATCAAATGACCAACATTGGTCCTTGCCTATTACTGGCGCCAGTACCTAAGATCATCGTCCTTAAATAAAACAGGAGTTTTCAATCTGGAAAATTTGATAGCGTAAGACAAACTAAAATACAACCCAACTGCTTAAAACAATCTTAAAATCTTAATTTATACCGTTCATGAAATATTAAATGTTTATTTTTTGTAATTTATGACCCCTTAGCTATAAAATTACAGAACCCACCCTTTTAATTAGAGACACAATGGGTTGTTTTTTTTGAGCAAAAGCACCCTAATAAATGGTAAGCGGAAGCTTTCCCAATCGCAGAGAGTGCAGCTTTCTCTTGCGGTATCTTTGTTGAGGTTTTGAAGTTGTTGGAGCTTTTAAGTTGATGTCCGTGCTTTATATATTGGCGTTATTTTTTTATGGCCTGATTTGGTGTCCCACTGCAAAGGCCTCTTCCTCGGATTTCCAACCCTGTCTATCCATAGCAATCTGATTACTGCTACTTAAGATTTTATATATAAAAAAAAATAGTCAATGTTTGATGTCTTTGAGTCTCGCAGGTCAAGATAACCACTAAGGGACTAATTTGGAGAGGCAAAATAATACTGTAATAGATATTTTTTTTTTTTTTTTAATGCGTGATAATAATATATTTTATTGATACATGTAAAGCAAAGGATTTTTTTTATATTATAACCTCAGATAAGCTATCTTTGGATAGCTCTTAAGTATTTTTTAGATTTGGGGTAATAAATATGATTCCAAAATATTTACATTATTTACTCATTCATCTTTTTAAGATTCCCAACACAATCAGCGGAATGTTAGCTATTACGAATTATCTTTGCATTAGTCCTATGATTACCGAATCTCATCTCGCGACTAATTGAATCACCAGAGCAATAGCGGCTTAAGACAAATACCTAAATTGATTGCAATTTGGTTGACAAACACATTCCGTTTATTGTTATGTATATCATTTAATGTCAGATTAAAATTCAAATACGTACCTTTCGAGGAATTGGGTGACGACCTCTCATCACATTCAGTTGTTTCGTTGTTTAAGCTTGACTTTTGACATGTTATTCGTATTTCTTTGTCTATTTTTATGTCTAACATTTTTTTTATGTTAAGTCACTTTCACACACACTTCTATGGAAGTTTACCGCGGTTATCAATCAAAGTGCGTGCTAGGGAATGCAATTTAACCGGTTATTAACCGTTTTTATATGAAAATAACCGGTTAAAACCAGTTATAACCGGTTATTTGCATTCCCTAGTGCGTGCACTATAAAAATAATTTATCGCTTCTAACCAGCATTGAACTTTCTATGAAACAGCTGTTTTTTTTCGTGATTTCAGAGTTGGTCCTATAGTGAAAGTTGTGGGTAGAACACCCTGGTGATAAGTTGTATCACGACTTATGTCACCCTGTATTTTTTGTTATTCCCTAATTGCAATTAAAATACAAAATGTCTACTATACAATTCACTTCACTTTGAGAGCGCAGTTCTCATTCCGGGACAGTTTTGAGGTATGCTCCTAGAATCGCCTTTGTTAATAGCGCGGGGGATGCTCACAGGTATTTCGTTTCATTAAAGTTCTGTTGTGTAGTAACTTTGAATAGAAGTTATTTATAAATATAACTATAATTAATTATAGCAGCACGCAATAGCGGACTTAATGACGGACTTCTCTATCAGTTGACCAAATAATAAATTGGAAATTAATAGAGACGGTGCATAGAACAAGTCTAACAAAAAGCAAGCGTTATAAAACCCGACTGTTGCTAACCAACTTTAAAACGGTATAATTCCTAAATGATCATTTAAAATGAAAAATGATAAAAAAAAAACCTGAAGATGATTCATAAATACCTAAGTACTTATTCTTGTCATAATTCGTTGACTTTATCTATTTTCCTTTTTGGAATATGGTTGCTTTTTTTTATTACTGTCATATCTTTGGAGATACTCAAAAGATTAAGACTAATCGATTGACATAAGAATCATCGAAATCGGTCCACGCGTTTAGTGTCTAGAGCGCCACAAAGGAACAAACATACATACAAACAATATAAACTCATTACTCTCTAAAAAGAAAGACAAAAAACAAACTTATTTACGTAATTATACTATAGTACCCGGCCGATAAGAAGTCTATCCCTGACATCTGTCATCGCAGTACATTTTCCTATTCTTAAGTATAATGTTATAATTTCCACTGGAATTACCGGTGTTAGGATTAACTTCTTCAGTACTTCAGTCTTAATATATTGCTAGCTAAATAGTTATCAGTTTGAATAACTCAAATCTAAATAATTACTGTGTTAGCATAAATTAAACTTAGGACTAAAATGACTAATATGTCAAATATTTTAGTCAAGCTCATGTTCATTAGAATATGGTTTAAACATATCGTCGTCGTAATGTTATTTTGTTACTTTTTAACCCCAAAAAGTAACTCATTACTTTTACAGACACATAATAGCGTATTTTTCATACTGTAGGGTAAGGTACATTTTTATGGCGTGGAGAAGGCAAAACATACAGGGCTGTGATTCTGCACGATAAAACCTTATTGTTTTTGACGCGTTTCGGTATTGTCAACGTTTTGATAGCTCTTATTTACTTGACAATGGCGGCCGAGTTAAAAACAATAAGATAACACGTCAAAAACAAGAAGGTTTTACTGAGTTGAATCAAGGCCTCGATGGCTTTGAGAGACAGTGACAATTTGATTTTATTTAAAAAAAAAAATGCAAGTACACGTTCTGTTTGTAGGGTGGTTTCTACAAACCATTCTTTTTATATTCTAGCGTTATCCCAAACCATCCTTTAACCTTAAACATTTTAATATTTCAAAAGGTAGTTTACAGTTCTGCTTCTAAGACCCAGACAAAGTATTTGCACATCATGGAGAATCCGCCATCAGACACATAAAGAATGCGTTTTTACATTTAGCCTTGATGGGCTTTGAAACTCAGTGACAGTTTGATTTTTACTTTCTAAAAAACCTGCAGCTATTTGTAGGGTGGTTCCTACAAACCATTTTTGTGGCATTGGTGTTTTTAGCCGGTGCGAGCCCGGCAGTACCTGGGCCCTCCATTCCCAGGTCTCCGGAAGGGATTTTCATCTCTGCCCCTTTTAAATGTAAATTTCAATATCCTGCTAACAAAAGCAAGGACTGAAGCCTTTGGCCCTTCAGGCGACAACCCAAAAAAAAAAAACAACATTTTTGTTATATTCTAGCGTTAACCCAAACCATCCTTTAACCTTAAACATTTTAATATTTCAAAAGGTAGTTTACAGTTCTGCTTCTAAGACCCAGACAAAGTATTTGCACGTCATGGAGACTCCCCCCAGAGACACACATAAAGAATGCGTTTTTACATTTCTGCATTCACATCATGCACGGGTACATCTGGCTGGCATCCGAACTGTAGGAACTCTAGTCTTTCGTCGAATTCCCCAAGAAACTCCCTTATTAAAGGGTATTTTCTCGAAGACTCCTGAAGGATCATTACGGTGACTTATTTCGCGATGTTTCGGCATTTCCAACACGTGCCTTATTTATCTGAGCGCGAGTTTTCTGTTGGTTTAGAGTGTATTGTCAGTGTTAGTTGAGATATCTTACTGCGCTTTGCGATCTATGAAAGTGCTATGATTATTTGACTTTCACTACATGCTCATAGGCTAGTGTCCTTTTGTCAATTAAACAAAATTTGACGAAGATAAAGTGCGTTGAAGTTTCGCGTGACGTCACGCCGTGGCACACTTTATACCACGTTGTGACGTCACGAGCCCCCACTCCCGAACTTTGATGCGCGTTATATTCAATTTCGTTAATTTTGATTGATTTGATAAAGCATAAAATATGTGTTCAATATTTTTTACCCAGGACGCATCCCTATTAAACTAGCTTTTAATTCATTTTATTAATTAAAAAAACATTGAAATTGGTCCATAAATTTGAGAGCTACAGAGGCATACAGAGGAACTAAGATTTTTACACCCTATTTCTTGATCAGGGTAATATTCGAATTGCATTGTTTTCCTGCAAATACACTACCACAGTTTCCACTTTAATTTACGAATGCTTAGACGCTAGGAGATTTATGCTCCATTGGCTGCGAAC
Organism: Acleris cristana; assembly: GCA_948252455.1. Classification (NCBI taxonomy): domain Eukaryota; kingdom Metazoa; phylum Arthropoda; class Insecta; order Lepidoptera; family Tortricidae; genus Acleris; species Acleris cristana. The sequence goes on from OX411788.1 coordinate 3,945,493, forward strand.
AAACCAAACAAATATGCTCAAGGGTTCTTGAATACCAAACAGGAGCCCGATGCAATTTCGCCGAATGATGTGACGTTTTGAACAAGTTCCAACTTCGGAATTTTTCATTTTGCAATGACTGAATATTGGCTGAAATTGCGTTACGTTCCAGCTGAGGAATGGCTGAGTGACTCTGAAGCATACGTATTTTCATCTCTTGGTAAAAGTAGGTTGATTTTCAACTTCTATCTTTACCTGTAAGTACCTTTTCTCTGTATTCACCTCTTGCCAAAGTCTTGTGCTGATAGTAATGCTGTTTCTAGACTCACAACGATTATTGTCTAACGCACTCGCAAACGCAATTGTTTTCATTTTGAAAATCAAAGGCTTGTCTGCATACAAAATGGATACAATTGTTCCGCTTTGAAGTCGATTGCGATTGCGAGTGCGTTAGACAATAGCGGCGCAGGCCTCTATTTCACTTCGTTTTAACATTTCGATACCACATTGCTTATTCTTATGGCTGCCCTTAAAGTGAATAAGGACTGCCATAACGTTAACGATATGTATAATAGTAATATGGTAGAGACCTCGATGAACCGAATTTAACAGCTTCTTAGGTTGATTTTTTTATTTGCTGGAGAAGACCAACGAGCGCACAGGCCACCTGATGATAAGTGATATCTATGACCCATATACATTTCCATTCTCAAACAATCTTAAGACTGCAATCCCAAGACCAACCCTAAGGGTAAAGATGGAATGCCTCTATGCTAGTTATTTCATCGGTTGTCTTATCCCACAACGGGACACAACAATGCGAGCACTGCTGCTTTGCTCTTTTTAAGTGTGTTCTTATCGAATGCAATGGAAATCGTTTGAACTATTCAAGAGTTATCAGCTCTCAACGGGGCGATTTTTCATGGGATATGATGAATCTAATTAAACGGAACAGACGACCAACGAAGAAGTTTTAAATATGGAAAACGTGAGGAGACATATATCAGAATCTATAAAATGTAGAAGAGCAAAGATGTTGTGATACCTAACACGGCACGACAGTTTCTATTTGAACATTTTGGAGGGTAAAGTTGAGGGAAATAGAGGAAGAGGAAGACCTAGGCTTACTTACTTCAGCCAAATTAGATAGATGGCCAATGCGTGTGTGTCTCTGGCAGAAAACAGAGAACTCCACCGATAAGAGCCTAGCTCTTAAGTTAAATGATGATGATGATGGTAAAGTTATTTAGAACAATGTTGATGCGCACATGTCACATTGCTTGCGTCAGATTAAATGTCTGTCATCTATTTAATAATGTATTGTTTGACATCACCCGTATGGGGTTCATCATTGTGTAATGAGCACAAATAATAGCAGTACCCGTACCATGAGTAACAATTACCGTACTCGCTAACGAGTCAAATGCTCTGTCTCTCACACTATTCTTATATTCGTGTAGGGACAGAGCGTTCGACTTGCTAGCGAGGACGTTAATTGTAACTCATGGTAAGGGTACTGGTCCACCCTTTTGTTATTTAGTATTTTCTTTTTCCTTTGTTTTTCCATCTATCTACCAAAATAGTAGCTTATTGTTAAATACAAAATCCAAGTTTTTAGTAAGTTCTGTATTGAAGAAATACTCACTATAATGCTCGGCCGATAAGAAGTAAATGTCGCAGTAACGTATTAAATGGAGAGTGGTTTGAATTTATAAACATTAATAACTACTTTTGAGTTAGACCGTTGTAGTTTAGTGTTTAGTTTTATCCTCTATATAGATGATATATTTTTTCTAGGCAATCATCTATGTAGTAGGTCACACCCAGGGTAGGGTATGATTATCGTTGATTTGACATTTCGCTTATTTATTTTATTATCTAAACTAATTTTTACATAATCTTGCTTTTATAAAAAGATAACAAAGTGTCGGATCGAAATTATATAGAAACTCTCCGTTCACAAAAACATTAAAACTACGTTGAATCGACGGCGACCCTCTTATATTCATTAAATGTTTCTGAGCTTCGTAGTAAATATTTAATGTAAGCCCTGTTCGTATTCTTGGAATTAATTAGTAGAACTTACTGAAATTATTGTAATTATGTTAATTAATAATTTGTAAAAGCTTTCAGTAATATGAACATCTGATTAAGACCTCGCGTTACCTTTGTAACCTTACTAATTAAGTCAGAATCACTATATACGCTCAAACGTTTAATTTCACGAAAAAAAACGTAAGGTTCGATTCCCGATAAAGGGGATTGTTTCCGAATTTTGGAAGTTTTCTATGTGTATATGTATGTGTTTCTCTACATATGCATGTTTATCGTTGTTTAGTACCCATCGAAAAAGCCTAGAGAGCTTATCCCCGGCCAGGTTATACGCGAAAACATTAGTTTAATAACAATATTGCAATATTTATATTTTTGTGCAATAAAGAGTTTACATACATTCATACTGGGTGGAAATATAACCCGCAAAAAAAATGTAACTCATCACATTTTTCCATGTCCCGTTTAACAATTCGCAACACAACAAAGCCCTTCAAATCAGAAACACCCCCGAATGATAAATGAGGGGTAAAACTAAGCTAGTCGCGGTACGTCGAAGTGTCGCGTGAATTATGGGCCGGCCCACCTGCGGGTCGACAAATGCAGCCATCCCTCATACTAAGATATATGGCCGTCTATCTGTTACCCGGGAAAGAATAAGATACAAATACACGTGGCCTTGGATAGTTGGAAGTTTCAAAGAAAAATTATGGTAAATTTCTCTCCTCTCATCCTCTCGACTGTGTAAAATTCTAGTGTTCGCATTGTTGTGTTCCGGTGTGGGGGTAAGACCAGCGGTTAAATAACTGTTCTAGCACAGAGGCAGTCCATTTGAGCCCTCAGGCTTAGCAGCGCATTTGCAGTCTTAGGATTCAGTCTTAAGGTTGTAGTTTGGAGGTCTTAGGATTGTAGTACTACAAGCCTTTATTCCCTTAGTCGCCTCTTACGAAGACATGGAGGGGCACTATTCTAAAGCCGCGTAGCCGCGGAGCCTCGCGAGCCAAATGCTCGGTCCGTGTGGACGTGCCTCAGGACTGTACGGGGCGGGAGCCAGCGGTTAAATAACTGTTCTAGCACAGAGGCAGTCCATTTGAGCCCTCAGGCTTAGCAGCGCATTTGCGGTCTTAGGATTCAGTCTTAAGGTTGTAGTTTGGAGGTCTTAGGATTGTAGTACTACAAGCCTTTATTCCCTTAGTCGCCTCTTACGAAGACATGGAGGGGCACTATTCTAAAGCCGCGTAGCCGCGCAGCCTCGCGAGCCAAATGCTCGGTCCCTGTGGACGTGCCTCAGGACTGTTCGGGGCGGGAACGTGCGCCCGAACAGTCCTGAGGCACGTCCACACGGACCGAGCATTTGGCTCGCGAGGCTGCCGCGCGAGCGCATGCTCTTGGTGGATACGCGGCTTAAAACGCAACTTAACCCGGCAACCACACGGGGCGATTGTCTAATAAATAAGGATTACTGTTTATATCCATCTCTATAACTAGACAACAATTTTATTATATAAACCTAAACGAGGCTGACAGATACGCTAGTCTTAGTGACAGTAGATCAAGCCTTACTAACTTACAAGTGGGTACTAATGAGTAGATTTAATGTGGGAAACATGAATCCTTTAGCCTGGTGCGGCGCCACTGAGGCGGAGATGAGCGGAGTGGAGCGGAGCTGTGCCAATATTAACCAATAGAAGACTTATGCGGTCACGTCGAGCGGCCCTTCCGCACGTTAGTTTAGAGTCTATTGGTTAATATTGGCACAGCATCTGCTCCGCTCCACTCCACTCATCTCCGCCTTAGTGGAGCCGAAGCCTAAGGGATACACTCCTAATCAAACGTACCTTCCTTTACTAATAAAAAGAGCTTCTTTGAAAACAATAACCGAGGTCGTTCTCCCTTCTCGACTTAATCTCTTTTGTCCGTTTGTGAGTTTACCTAGTAATTGCTCAAATCCAAATTAAAGTTAACATCAAACGTTAGTAAACGTTTCGAGAGCGCCGAGATTCTTCAAAGATAAATGAAAAAAGAAAAGGACGTACACAATGATTTAATGAATTCGCAATTTGCATACCGACGGCTGCCCAAATAAATACGAGAACATCTCCGGCTGAAAATATCATTTTTAATTGAAAAGGAAAAAGTTATTTGCTGTGATTGAATTTTTAAATTACCGCTTTTGTGTCTTTTTTCTATTGGAATTGGGATATATTCACATCTAAAACTCCCAGTAAACAAAATTATCAATAATTACAACCGTTTATGTTTTTACTGAGTACCTATTATTTTATCGAAACACCTTTCAACGAACGTATCATTACGCAGAATATTCATTTCATCGAAAGGTATTTCTCGCCACATGATGTTTTTTTTGGTAGTCACAGTCACAAGTGTAACCTAACCTAACCTACGTAATTAATGATAACGTTTCAGCAGAGAACAGCGTTCGATGAAATGAAATTCGATGAAATGATACAATCGATGAAGTGAAATTCGATAAAATGATGGGTTAACGTTTTTACTAGTATTCTACTGATGTATCAAGGTGGTACGATTTTAGCTGTGAACTTAATGTAACATACAATCTTTAAATTGGAACCCCTAACTCATCATAGAACTGGGTCAAAGTAACATGCTGTTTAACAATTCTTAACATTTGAATTATAACGTCACTAACACAGTTCTATCGTGGGTCAGGGTTCCCATTTTTCAATTGTGCCATTGTGTTGTTGAAAGGTAAAAAGATTTCTCTTCTAAGAAGGTCGTTCAAAGATATACATTTCACATAAACATGTGTATCCCGGTTACAAGACATTAAAAATATTTAACAGTAAATTAAGGTCGCAAAATGGGCTATGCGGTAGCCACCCTTGTAGCTCGTAAGTTTGGTTCGACCGTATTCTGTGCTATTATTACTCGATGTTCCTTTGTCTTAAATTATAGACCGACGACCTAAACTTTTTCCTTTGCCAGCATTTCCAACTAATTCGCGTAGGCTAATTACAGTGAATACTTTAGTAGCCAGGTATCGTCTGCGTTCAACAGCAGCTCCATTTGTATGCATTTAAATGAGGCTTTTAATAAAACACAAGTTCGGTAAGTGCTCTGGTGGGAGATTAAAAAGTTTTCCAAGTAATAAACGAGGTAGCAAATTCGCGTTCAATTTCATCAAGCCCTTGGAAACGCTGACGTGAATTGGGTAGTTCTGAAGAGTTTTTCGGCGGAAAGAGTCAGTGCTGCGGTCAAACGGAATGATTCCATTTCGGGCGATGTGCTCTCACGTTCTCTGCTAGTCGTATTAATTAAATGCAAGCCCCTGAGTCCATTTTACGAGTCCCGCCGGAGTGGAACTCGTTTCGTTTATCCTCTTCCACTCATAAGCAATTACTTTGCAGAAACGACTTTCCGAGAGACCCAAACGTGCAAAGAAATTAAGCTGTGCGGATTTTAGGGTTTACAATTTTAATGGAGGTCAGCGATTCAGGCGGCGGCGTCAGGTGCGGCCGACTATACACAGTTCTCCGTCGCATTACTGCGGTTTGTAGTCCGCACTACGGCGTTTGCTGCGCGATCATTTACATTTTGTAATTGACATAGCCTTTTATTTGATGCTTCAACTTTACCTTTAGCGAAGTTCAACCCCTCGTATATTTAGGCACAGATCGGTGTTCAAATATTGAATGTCTTTTTGTAAGCTTTTGTTTTGGATTATGTTATCATCCAAAGACACTTTTTTTGCACCTCCCACTTAGGATGACGGAACCAGTAATGCACAAGGACCATTAACACTTGATTTTTATTTTACAGAAGATAAGGGCTATTCATTTGTTTTGCTACAATCAATTTAGGACCGTATAAAATTTGAATTAATAGTGAAATGTCCATTACTGGTGCCTGTCAGCTAAAAGTGTCCATCATTGGTGCCGTCACCCTACGAATTTTATGTGGTTGTTATATAAAATAGGCAATACTACTGGGTAATTAACGAGCCTACTCTTTTCTCAAAGGCCGGCAACACATTTGCGATTCTGGTGCTGCGGGTTTTTATGGGTCGCGGTAATGACTTACACCAGGGCCTCTATTCTAGGCGGTAAAAATAATATCGTCTTGACCTGTTATGGTATTGTATTTAAGTCGGCCGTCATCACCGTCAAGTAAATAAGAGCTATCAAAACGTTGACAATACGATAACAATCCAAACACGATTTGGTTTTTACTATTTACAATGTCGGCCCAGATGACTCGCTGGTTCGTCTGCGTCCTTTTTCCATAAAAAAGGTAAAGCGACAAATTTAATTTTAAATCCATCGAGGGACTATGTCAAAGTCAAATAGAAATGAATTTGTTACAATTTTACTTTATTACGGTAAATTCACAGTTAGATAAAGAGACATAGCCGCCATAAGACACCCCTTGGTAGGCCATGAATAAAATTGTTGAGCGGGAATTTAATTTAATTTTAATACTTAGTTTTATCTTCTAGTCAAGAACAAAACACCATGTCGAGATTAATTGTTTTGCACTTTGTCACCAAGAATTTCGCTCCAAGCGTGTCTTATTTCCTAAAGAATTGTGGAAAGTCAAGAGTACCCAGCAATAAACAGATCAAATAAAATGAATGCGAATTCAAGATACGGTGTTATTTGAGACCCTTTGACTGATTTTATTTGCTTTTATTTGTTTTAAGTGAATACAATATACGATTTATAGTCATCTTCCCTAGTTGTTTTATCTCAGCTATATTTGTAGTTGTAATGCGTATAGACAAGCACATTACAGCGACGCTTAGCGCTCTACGCACTAAGAGACAAAGCAAGTGCACCTCCACACACAAGTATGATCCACCCACTCCCGTAAGATAAAACAACTAAAAATAAGGTTACAATTAAACAAAACAACTTTTATATGTTATCGTATTGTCAACGTTAGCTCTTATTTACTTGACAGTAACATGTTTAAAACAATATCGGCGGTGACAGTGCAAAGTCAGTAAGGTGCATTATGCAAAAAAGTAGCAATTTTTAACGCTAGCTCCCCATAGACGTTTCCATATCTTCGTCCCTAGGGGTCCTGGAAAAAATCTGTGAAACCAAAAGTTTTAGCAAATTTTGCATTCTACAATATTGCACAACCACCATTAGCACTAGAATGAACTTTTACGACAGTATAGGCAAAAACAGAAAAAAGTGACAGTTGTTCCAAAATGGCGGAAAAAGAAATCGAGCTGGAAGGACGAAATTTTTGGGTTATCATGACTATGTGGTCCTTGACAACATATCAAAAAACTATAATAATCGGACCTTTTTTAGGGTACCGGAACAGCGATTTACTAAATGTACGACGAAATTTTTGTTTGGGCTTTTCTGATAAAGCGTACTTCCGGTTCAAATTTCGGAATGGCGACAGGCAGATCCGTATTCTGCAGGATCAAAACCCTCTGATAACGTTGTCACCCCAACTGTTACATGATTTGCCGCTTGCATGGTTTAGAGACGCGTTTTCCAGTTTTGGGCCTAGTCTATTTTACAATGTATTGTATTGCACTTTTAAATAATTTGAACTGTGTTAATAATACCTAGCCTGATGCTGCAGATAACTAAAGTATATTCAATCACTTACAATATTTTATTTGGTCATCAATTTAAATTTAGCAGTGTCGTACATTATGATTTATGATACTTCTTTTATAAATAGTTTGCCAAAGGGCAACCGTGACAAAATAATTTTGAGGTAGAACCTAACGTAGTGTGTAATGAAACTAATGAAAAGATTTAAAAACGGGCAAACACGACGATGAAATAACAAAGCAAGAGCGTGGCTCTTACACTTTGTAGAAGATTAAATTGATTTGATTGAATTGCTCTAACGCGATTTAAAATTATATAGTACACTAGGTAGATATAGAAATTTATACATTTAACCTCTCATAAACGCGCAATAGCTGATGTGTGCTTGAAGTATGCTCTGTCCTTATCTTATTTTACCCTAAAAGACAATGAACACTTTAACTAAAATACGTTTACTGAGCGATTACGAATAAAGGGAATATTGTTTACGAAAAATATTTATTTCAACAATCTGTATCATAACATTATTTTAAACTTACGGGTGTATTGCTAGAAAAAACTGCACCAATTACCTTTCACAGTCGTCATTCGTTGTTGCGAAAGTTTTTACGAAATTCAACAGTACCACTTTACTCCAGATAATAGCGTACAAACTTTTTACGACTCTCGATTAGAGGCAACTCGGAGAAGGAATAAAATGAAAGGAAAATACCGACTTACGGGAATTGCTGAAAACTTGCCCGTCGAGCTAGCGAAGTCACGGACGAAAACGAAAAATACAAACACGTAACATATAACATCAGTAATAAATATATTGTGGTGGTTTAGTGGAATTAGGACCTTGTGCAGGGTCATTCCGAATCGTGACCACCAATCCTGTAACCTACTTCTAAGTAGCAGTGTTGTGTTCCGGTGACGGGGGTAACACAACCGGTGAAATCACTAATACTACTAGACTTAGCCGGAATGCCCTATGTATTCCGTCTTAGTCCACAGTCTTTGCAACAAAGGATCATGTGCAAATTGGGTGTGGCACCAACAAAATTGGAACCTATATCATTAAAAAGGAATTAGTTAAAATATCATTTCTTAATATGGCAGCAAATACCTAGCTCACCAAATAACAAAAATATGGGCACCGAAAACAAGATTATGTTGATTATATAGTCCAAGGAAATGTGGATATAATTATAGTGACGGATAATTATAGAACTGGGTTCAGGGTACTAGATGTAGAAAAATATTTAAAACAATACTGCAGCATTCGTTTTTTACAGAACTTGTTTAAAAAAGTTATTTAGAAATAATTGTAACAACACGTTACTCGCAAGATTGAGCCCTCATGTGTCCAATTTACTGAAACAATATTTTGAATTTTGAAATTTGAATTTGACCGCTGTTATTGACGAGTGTGACATTGCGTTCTACGCGGCGATATCATCCGCGGGTTCCACCGCAACGCGTCTAAATTATTTAGCTCCTCCATAAATGCTTTCATACAATGCCATATGTTTGAATTTACTGCAAACTGCGCCACCTAATGCTACGCGCGAAGCCCTGCGTCTCCGTAAACAAGCCCTTCATCATCATCATCATCAGGCGCAAGGCGTCCACTAGCCTTCCCCAAGGTTTCCCACAACGATCGGTCCTCTGCTGCTGTCATCCAGGTTTCTGGTTTCCCGCGACCTTTATCAGCTCTTAACGTGTAAACGCCGTGCTCAGAGATTTTCAAAGATAAGTTACTCGTTATTGTTTCAATTTTGTGTATAAAAATTTGACATTAAAGAATGGCTTGATCTTTATTTACTACGAGTAGCATAATACATTGTTAAGTCAACAGAGAGTGAAAACCATCTTTCCCTGTTCGTATGAATGTTTTAATTGTAGCGTTTCATATTCGACAACCATCGAGTGGTCACTATTTGCTATCACATGGGAGCAAACGTAACATAGTACGATGTCAGCAAGTGTAGCATCGGTTCAAAGCAACGAGGGTGTTTGTATAGGAAATTGAAGGTAAAACTTTCTGAGCGTTTTCCATACTCGAAAGTTTGGAGCGCCAACTTTGTGCATCTGGCAAAGAGCGTCTGCAAAAGAATTCTGTGTATGCACTTCTCTGCAATTGAGTTCTCTAAGGATCGAGTTCCGTATGAATCGAGCGTAAAAGCTTTTCGATTCGAATATGCGGGCGGCCTTTTGGAGCTCTGTGCATAGTGTGCACCCAAGTTGACACCAAACGAACCAGGGTCTTGCTTACTTTTTGAACTTTCCATGTTTAAGTGAAATTAGCGTCATTTTTAGGGTTCCGTAGCCAAAATGGCATAAACGGAACGCTTATAGTTTCGTCATCTGTCCATCCGTCCGTATGTCACAGGCATTTTACTCGAAAACTACAAGAGGTAAATTTATTAAATTAAGGGTATAGGTGTCTTATAGAAGCTGCTACTTAGTTTGATAGTAATAACAAATATAAATATTTCTAGGACACCATGTAACAGAAGACGAAAAAAAAATTTTCATCGTAAATCTTCGTGTGGCACATATTTCGACAGTTCTTTTAAGAAACCACCTCCTTCCTTTGATTAGGTACATGTTTTCGGAAATAATCGATTCGAATGATGCATAAATTGTGTCCACCCTTTATCTCTTAAAGCGTATAGTATCCAAAAAACATGAAAACAATCACAAAGGTAATAAATACTTTTCAACATGATCGGATTTACCGTTTTTGAGTTATTGCCGAAAAACTGCGCTTCTCAACAAAAGGAAGTAAGTGCCAGGAAGATACGCTCTTTTGCTGGTGCACTTTCCCACATCGTATTTTTGACATATATTTTTGTGTTTGTAGTAACAGCTTCAGAACTCTACACTGAGCATGGTCAGACATGCTCTTGCCCGGTTTTTTAAACGACATTTACTTTAAATTTATGAGTAGAAAAGGGGCCCTGTTTTCGTGCGTACATTTGCTAGTCCATTAGCTATCATTTCCGTGTACAATAGCCGCAAAATAATTATTTACTACAAACGAACTCAGCTCTTAAGTACTAAGTGAACCAATTATATTAATTATAGAATGATCCACACTGATTGGCTCTCGGGCCCTGCCGTAACCCTTCGGTAAATTAATCAATTTAAAATTGGAATAAATTTAAACTCAACGGGCGCCGGCGAAAATGATCGAGAATGTAAACACTGACGAAATAAATCACTGTGCAATTTTGTTCTGATGCCTCCCGTGTCATTATTTATGATGAAACTTTATTCTGAGTTGGGTAAACAAATTTTATTCGTTGGCAAGTGTGTTTGTACAATGAAAAAATCGCATTCAATCACTGATTTAATTGCAGATCATTATAAATATTTGAGGGATTGTACTTTTATTAGCTCTATGCATAAAGATGTAACTATAGTTCAGCGATTTATTTAAGTACTTATTTTCACACACATAATCTATCAAACGATAAAAACACAATTTTAGATCAAGTAATAAACACGAGAATTACTAGTAGGTGTTCTGTATCAATAAAAAAACAGTATTAGGGGACAATCTCACTCAAATTGATCTAGCTCGAAACTGAGGTCTAGACTTTATGGATACTAGGCAACTATAAACATACTTAAGTGTACCTATAGACAAATGCATACCTCAATACAAAGATAACATCCTAAACTCAAACAAACCAATTATTTTCCTAAAAAGCGGCGGTTTCCTACATTTTCAATTTCACGCGCAACTAAAATGCAACCTACAAACTGGGCCCAAAATAGAATTTGCGGCGAGCGCTGGCGCGGGCGTGAACAAAGCTTGCAAATGAATCCGTTTCATTGCTTACATGATCCCCTAACTATTTGCAAATAGCCAGCTTGTTGACGACATATTGTCTTCATTTCCCTGATGCAAATGAATTGTGAGCGCGGATAAATTCCAATTTTGTGGGGCAATGTCGGACGCTGATTGACGTTTTGTTTACTAACGGGATTAACGTTTTTATTTAACGTAAAAAGTAGGTAAACGAGTAATTTCAAAATATAGATACTGTTTTATTGATGGAAAAAATGTGTCAGAGCAATTTTTGAATTAAAGCAAATAGAATCATGTGGACCCGTTTTTAAGAAAATATATTTCTGTATATTTTAGATGCATGTTTATTTGTGTATAAAAATGAGCGTAACCGCGCTAAATCAATGTATAAAAATCCTTAAGGTTCGCAGTATCGCAATAAATTATTTATCCCAATGTTAAAATTATCACTTGTTGTTAAGAATAGTTATATTATGTGCATACAAATATTTAACGAGCTACCTGACACAATAAAATATACCTAGTACCGATTTCACCATACGACGTTAAATGTTAATCAATGTTAATCTGTTAGTTCTTACATTTAGACAGCTGTTAACACTCTAATCGTCTGTTAAGTTGTTAACATAGTATGGTGAAATTGGTACCCTTTGTAAAATTTAAACGAGCTCTGAAAAGGAGGCTGGCAGAAAAGTGTTTTTATAGTATACAGGAGTTTTTAGATTATAAGTAGATGCTTCCTGATGGTATATTTTAATGATACGAATTTTATTTTTAAGATCTAATTGTACCTAGAATTATGTGAAATAAATTATTTGCATTTATTTTGTATTTGTATTTAAACGCAAATTTTAAATAATTAACATAGAGAAATCACAGGAGCACACACACTTACACACTACACGGTAAAACCATATTGATTTTGACATGTTATCGTATGGTTTTTAAGTTACTGTCAATTAAATAAGAGCTAACGTAACATTGTCAATGTTACGATATGCGACATGTAGAATAGAGCCCGTGAACGCGTTATGGATTAACAATCTAAGTGGAGATAAAAGACTATTCTAAAGGGAGATGTCACAACAAACTGGTACAACTGGCTATTAATGTCACCTTTGATATAACACTTTCGTAGCGCTACGTGCTACGCTCGTAGCATGTGTAGCAGCATTTAGTTGCTTTGTTGCGATAGCGCGCTACAAAGTAACTCGTAACTTCCATTTTGCGCATTTTCCTACGGTCACTCAAATCGTCGAAAGACTTTTGCGGGCGGAAAATTTCTCGGTATATATGAGGTTAATTGCGACTAGTGGTATTTTATCAACAGAAACGGTGACTCTAACTCGACTAGTTGCTTAGTAGTTCTCTCGTTGAATTATGCCAAGACCAAATCTATTATGGATAAAATACGTAATGTGTAGAATTATATTCTTTACTTAGCACTTGAAATGTAACCTAACTCTGATGTTTAATTGTTAACAGACTGGTGTAGCCTAGTGTGGGGACTCCTGTTAATGAATGCAACATAATTTTGCTTAAATAAATGATAATGGTTATGATTATTAGTACTAAGACGTCATATTATTGTCTTTTCTAAAGGGTTGATCAAAACAGGTTTTCTTTTTTCTTAACCCGAAAGAAATCTTTTTTACGAGGTACTTTTGCCTATGTTATTTTTAGGCTTCCTAATGATGTAATATTTACAATCAAATTCTAGGACAATATTTTACTTTTGACGTCATTTTAGTTCTTTTCAATATGTAAAATTCTGGGACACTATTTTATTTTTGACGTAGTTGTAGTTCTTAATGTCAATACGTCAAATTCTGGGACATTCTATTATATTTTCGACGTTATTTTAGTTATCATTATCAATACGTCAAATTCAGGGTGACTATTGTATTTTAGACGTTATTTTAGGAGCTCCCACCACGCCAGTAATTTGACATGAAATAAAGTTTCTAAATTTGAATTTATAGTACATTGTTCAGAGGATAGAAAGTACGCGATTTTTTGACGAGTAATATGACGAGTATATATTATACGAGTCCATAAATTGCACTTTTTACCGAGGCAGACATAGTGCTTTTCACAACTACTGAGAGGAAATAAAATAAAAATTCATATTCGAAACTCAATAGCGTTATTCAATTGTCGTCGGTTTTTAAAGGTAGTATAGAAGCTGTATCACAGCCAATTTTACCATAGATAACTTTTTTTTAAATCTGGACCCCTGTTCTCGTGGCACTCGAGATTAATAAACTAACATTCGAGATGAAGATGTCAACTCCATATAAAATTGTATTTGTTTTGCCATATCTCCCATGTAATTTCATCTCTAGTGGTTCGAGATTAGGGGCCAAGTATGAATTACATTTAAAAAAAAAGCAGTGACATTGTTTTTAGTCTGTGTATCTTTTAGCAAAAATACACCTAATATTTTACGACACAAAATGGTGTGTTCTGATTGGTCGATTTCAATTTTTCATTTTAAGGAGCTGACACAAAAATTTATTGATTGATTTTCATTGGTTCTAAAAGTTGGACAACTATGTTCTCGACCAATCAGCAAACACGCCGAGAAAAACATTCTTGGTGTGTCTTTATAAGTGACGTTTTGTGACCCCAAACAAGACCATCTATGGCCATATTTCCGAGCAGTGTTGTGAAAAATATTATTTGTGGCCTCGGTCAACCACTAACCGTAGCTAAGGCAGGTAAATAAAATATAAAACAAAACAAAAAGCGTACCATCGCGATGGTATCTGCGGGTGATTTAGAAACATTCGGCCGGGTTAAAACCGTTTATTCGCGGGCCACAAAGCCGGCCCACGCATAAATAACGGAAACTACGCGGCCCCAAACACGGCCTTACTTATATTTCAATGTACGTACGAGCGGTTACAATTACAAATTACTTTTATAACTTCCGGCGTGGTTAATTGATCGTTGGTAGCTTGTAGGGTTGCCAGTGTAGAAGGGTTAAAGTTGCTTTGTTTGTTGTAAGGTAAGTAGGTACGGCTAAGATCGGCTTTTCAAGAAAGAAGGAAAGGAGATTTAGATATTACGTGCGATACATGAAACACAACTACACATAATGAGTGTTTAGAACGTAATTAAAATGCAGTGTTTATGACGTCACCTCGCGGCGGTTAGAACATTCAAAATTGTCAGTTCAAAGAAGGAACGAACACGCATACTCGTGCATATCTCATTCGCCTGTATTTTTATTATATTGTTATAAATAAATAATCAAACACATGTTGTCGTAAGGTACCGAGTTTGAACCCCTGCGGTCACTGATGAATGAGTTTTCTAACTTAAGTGAAGTTTGTGAGCACTTAGAAGATGCTTTGGGTTTGTACTTCTCTCTCACTCGCTCTTAATAAGACTGTATAAGAGCGAGTGAGAGACAAGTACAAACCCGAAGCATCTTCTAAGTGCCATCGCACTGTACGTTATCCGGTGGTCTTACGGTGAAGGAAAAACATCGTGAGTAAACCTGCACATTCGAACAGCTGAGTGTGGAAGAGAGAAATGGCATAAAGATCCTAAAGTGTCGAAGTGTATCCCAGTGTATCAGTTAGATAAGGTAAGATGCTAACTGCGTCGTCTACATACATAGATACATGCAAGTTTCGACCCAAACATACAAAGACAAAAAGACTAAAATTAAATAAAACCTTTTTAAAAGTTAAAGATCAAACACTGCGTTTATTCCTCACATCTTCAATTACCCAACTCGGTACGGTCAGTAGAACTTTGGTCTGATTCCCGGCAATGCTGACGGTACCTTTTACTACTAGATAGTGAATTAATAACCAGGTTCCCGGTTAATTAAGACCGACTTCAACCGGATAGGTCTGCTTCACTTGGATCCTTGTTTTTATAAAACTTTTAATTTCTTTGAATGAGAAGAGAAAATAACTTACTCTGTAATAATAATGTAATGTGTGATCACTTTATGTTCAAAGTTTGAGCCATTATGATAATCTCAAATTCAAATTTATTAATTGTTTATATAATTTAATGCTATACTTATTTTTATTTAATTCATATATAACCCCACTGGGAAACAGGCATGATTTAATGTATGTACGTATGTTTACTTTTTTATTCTTTTTTTAACTTTATCACCGCTGAACTATCCTAGGCCCATATTGTGGTTGCTTTTATCCACATGGATAAAACATCCGTCACTCTCGCACTTACTTACTAGCCAGAAAGTGACAAATGTTTTAACCACCTCAATAAAAACGACCATAATTAGGCTCATAGTGTGGTACCAAATGGTTATATCACCTATTTGTAATGTTCTGACAAACAAATAAAATATATTTTGTTTTTATTTATTTTCAATTACTGTATATCGCCATTATCGATGGTCGTAAGTGGAACAATCCAGCATACAATGACCTCAGATCGCTGGAAGCGGTCCGCGGTACTCTCTTGTAAAATAAGACCTCCTTGGGTTTCATGGAACAACGAACATTTTCTTTATTGTTAAAATTAGTAGACTTATTTAATTCGTTTCATTTCATTTAAATATTTGTTGAACATTGCTGTTAAACATCTTCTTGGCGTTTATGAAATATTTGCGACCCGCCCTCGCTTCGCTTCGGTTTATGTGAGTTCTCTGTGACACTCGTAGGTTCATAGTCCAGATTTTTATATATAAAAACCTTCCTATCGATGAAAAACGCATTAAAATCCTTTGCGTAGTTTAAAAGATCCAAGGCGCTTAATACTTCTTAATTTTTTTGACCTAAATTTTTAGGTTACAAATTTGTTTACCAGATGACGCATCTAAGGTCGGTAATAGAACTGTTATTTCAATAATGACGTCACAGACGTCTTCGGCCTATATTGCATTCGTGTGCGCTCGTGTAACCTCGCCACCGGAGCCTGCATTTCGGTTAGGGATGTGCTGAGATAGCCGAGTATAGAGTTTTACGGTTTTTAAAGTAACCTCTTCAGGCCCACCATATAACACAATTTTGTCAATGGAATAATAAAATGGGCTTATTGTGAATATCATAGAGTCAATTTTCTAGTTCTATTGTCAGTCATAAAAAAAGAGGAAAATCAATTTTATTTCCTTTAAAATGGACCTTTATTCCAATGGCTGTATTAGTTATGTACCTACTTAAATTTCATTGTACGCGTGCCCTAACGAGGTTATGGAAACGTGTCTCACTAGTTTATTTGACATTGCAGGATTGACTTGATGACACGCATGCACTTGAAACATTAGCCCATACCTAGATCGTCAGCCAAAGCTGCGAGTGCGACGCTGTAAATAAATAAAAATCTAACATACGTCACACTCCCATATCAAATACTCATACACTCGCATCCCTCCTCTCTAACAGAAAAATTGTACAGCTACTGAGCTTTTTTGAAATAGAAATCAAATGTAAATCCAAGTTTTAATTATTTCGTTGTTTCCATCCGGAACACATATAATATTGTTTATTCGTTCAATTCTTTATTCGTGGATTCAAAACGACCCAGCGGAAAATTAATTATGTTTAAACAATCTA
Source organism: Acleris cristana (assembly GCA_948252455.1). Taxonomy (NCBI): domain Eukaryota; kingdom Metazoa; phylum Arthropoda; class Insecta; order Lepidoptera; family Tortricidae; genus Acleris; species Acleris cristana. The sequence continues at coordinate 3,962,433 of OX411788.1, forward strand.
CTGCAATGAGAATTCAATTGCTATGTTTATACAATTACACCCGTATTCACAAACGTCACTATGAAGTCTCACAGTGCTCACGAACGCACAGGGTGGTTCAAATCGTCTTATATACAAAAGGTCGGTCAAAAAGGACCAATCACAAAGCTGTATTGAACGCAGTGCGTTTACTCAGTGAATGATCCCTTAAGTATTGTTTGTGAATATTCGGTTTTTACCCTTACACCCGGGTAAAAACCGAATTCGTTTTTGTTTTCGACCTTGTCATCGTCGATTTTCGCCATCCTTACCCGAAATACAATAAAGCACATGTCGCCCAATCCGAACGCGGTTTCAACGAGGCACCCACTGAATTTAAAATAACGTGTCCATTTTCAAAGTAAATGTCGTCGCTTTAGCTGGTTTATAGTGTCACCTATTCCACGCGTTCTTATTTTAAACGTAACTTGAATGAGTATTAAGGTGACGGAGCAATGTTGGACACTTTTAGCTGAAGGCACCAATAATGGACACTTAATTCAAACTTCAAAGATCATACGGCCATAAATTGATTGTTTCAAAATAAATGGATAACCCTTATCTTCTGTAACATAAAAATCAAGTGTCCATTATTGGTCCTTGTTCATTATTGGTTCCATTACCCTATCTTATATGTATACAATTACACACAAATTGAGACGCGCCTCTAAGCCGACACCAAAGGGGCTATTGAGTAACGCACTCGCAATCACAATCGGCTTCAAAGTGGAACAATTGTTTTTATTTTGTATGCAGACAAGCCTTCAATTTTTAATACGTCACGTCATCATGCTGAGTGGTACCCTATTTGACATTTGATACTTGAAACTTTGTAATACTGTAGGTGTCTTGACAGAAGCGCGTGGAGCTAACCCCATGTGCTTCTTTTTAGTCCACCAGAGTAAATCTCTTTAACCGAACAATTGTCGTCGCGTGTGATATTCACGGACTTGTTTCTCTAATAAGTCCATGCCGATTGTCTAAAACTCGATACTGGCGAAATACACCTTGCTAAAACAAGGAGTGAAAGCCATTAATTAAGGAAAAAAAACTGCAGGTATATTTTATTTAATTTTTGTGTTATATGTATTGTGTCAAATTTTGACAGTAAATTTATTTCTATTCTAGTTTAAATGTGGTTTTTACGCTCTGACGGAGCAACTTCAATTCGGTGGTTAATATTTGGTGCGTCGAGTTCAAGAAAGACTTGTTTAGAATCACCTACGAGCATAGAAGCTTTCCATCTAAATCCTCAGGATTGGCAACTCATTTGTAGTCTTGAGATAATCATCGTAAGATTGCAACCTTTGAGATTGCATATGTCTATGGGATTCAAAGTCCATTTACCATCAGGGGCACGTTTTATAAAGCTACAAGTTACAATTTTACAGGTCAAAACTGGCAACACTGCTCAAATAGCTGGTCGTCATTGGTCGAGGTTGTGTCAAATGGAAACTTGTAACCTGTAAATTGTAATTTGTGGCTTTGTAAAACAGGCCACAGGTGGCCTGTATGCTCGTTTGCCTTCTACATACCATAAATGCCTTATGACCACATGTTTAGGATCAAGTAGGATAGGATTAGCAAAAACCAACAATTTTAACAGTTTTTTACCATAAAAATACTTTATTTCTGCTACTTTTCCCTTCAGACAAAGTCGAAAGCACTGAAACAAGTTTTACTTTTAGTTTAGTTTAAATTATGCATAAGGTCTTTCGACAAAACGAAAAGTGTATAGGTGTTGTGTTCTACCATAAATATAGGGCTTGTTGGAAGCAGACGGTTGCTTTATGTTCTTGTTTAATTGCTTGTTAGGTATGTACAGTCACCTCAAATAAGTAGCATCCGAATTTCGTTCAAAATTTTCGACACGCTATTATGACTCTAGTAATAATGACTTTGATATTTTTGGGCTCAGTTTTGTGTAATAAATTCTAGCTGGTGACTGTGTTGCCCAAGATAAAAATGACACAGTTTCATTCTCAAATATATTACAGAGCGACTTGAATTAAATAATTCTCAGTTTAATTACATTACTGCGTGCGACCCGCGCTCGCCTTCAATGACCGATTATGCCGTTAAGCCATTAAAACTCAAAACCCATTTTAAAACCCTATTTTAGCGGCCATTACAATTCGAACGTTTCAATGTTCGGAATTTAAAATTAGCTACTTGAATAAAGAGACGTTCTATATTCGAAATAAAACGAGTCTGCAGCTGAGACTCTGGTTCCGCCATTTTATTAAATCTGTGATACGTGAAGTACACACGTTGGGGATTCCAGATTTGAATATAACTGTGGCCCGAGTCGACGTCTCTTCTGATTCCAATATTGTTCATAATGCCTGTTGTGATTTGATTTACTCTGGCGCATGTATTGTTGAGTTCAAAGCGTTGGTTATTGGCGGAGTTCGAGTGGGTAATAGGGTTATAATGTAATAACTGCATTAGGAACAGAGCTCATTTTTATACGTAAAGGCTTTATACACAGTTCGCTTCCACCTTTCAATTCAATTTGCAAGCATTGCGAGCATGCGATATCGAGCATGTTTACCTATATTTGTACGAATTTTTGTTCTCCAACTACTTTTTCCAAAAAGGAATATAGTTGGAAATACGTATTTAAAGTCTATATAGTGGCCTGGAGGTGGACATAGAGTACCTTTTAGTTTAGACAGTTCCCATAGGAATAGCGATAAACTTCTATGCAGGCGGAGTCACTTCACAGTATAAACAGTAGTTCGTCTTGCGTGCCTCGACCGTACGCGCCGCGAGCCACCACAAGCAAACTCAACAGGAGGCACCAAGCCGGTTTAGTCGGGGCAAGTATTAAGCGACGCGCATCGACGCAACCATAGCGCCCGAGCGGCAATAGGTAATGGAATCTCCTAAACGCCCAGAAACCAACTACTTTTCGATTTATACTATGGCCGCGGACAAAAGCTAGTTATACATATTAAAATCAAATTCTTGTGGTTTTAATTAACGCTTCCTCATATAGGGAAACGGGAACGTCTTAGTATCGAACTAATAGTTCAAGCTAAGCCATTTCCGTTAATGAGTAACAGGAACAAACACAGATTGTGGTTAAAGCATATGAACGGCGTTTGTAGATTCCCTTGCCTCTTTACTTGTTAACCACCGATAAAAAATAAGGCCCACTTGGTTAATTTGTTAAAATTGACAGTTCTCGAATAAATCTGACATTCGTGAATAATTTAACCTGGGGTTAACCTAGGGTTAAGTTTACGTGCAAGCGGGCCTTAGTTTGTTAAAATTGTCAGTTCGCGAAAGATATCCTTGTAGCGTAATAATTGGCGTCCTGGTTTACGCTCTCCTTCCTTCAACTGCGGATAGAACCTACAATACACCGAATAATTAATAATTTTGTTACTTGTTCACTTGTGTTTTGTTTTTTTTTTTACAATATTACTGTATGAAGTAACGACCGGTAAAAGTTAGACATTCATCAATCTTGTCGCTCGGCTGCTTTGTGCAAAAGATAGAACCTAATTGTTTATTTTTTACGAAGTTGTCGACCTCGATTAGTCTGTTATAATGTCTGCCAGTTATGGAACTGTTTTGTATCTTGCGTATATTATTTTCGTATGTGTCGTCCTTCCCGGTGCAACGGTTGGATTTGAATGAAATTTGAAATGGAGATAGCTTGTAGATATCGTATGGATTAGCACGCAGGCTACTTTTCACCCCTGAAAATTTTAAAGTGCCCGAGCGCATAACGACAATTAAAATCTACGCCGACGAAGTCGGGGGTAGCAGCTAGTTGTAAAATAAGATGAATAATTAGCCGCATACTTAAGTAAAATATTATTGCCATTCATTTTTATTTTTAGTTAAAAACTAAAACGACGGAGCTAAAACTCTAAACATTTAAAACAAATGCACGTCTACTGGTTAAGTAAGCATATTAAACAAGTGAAGGCCTCATTGATTAATTGATTTTAGTTGAGATGGCAGTCTCAAGATTCGTCAATTCATAGAAAACGGTCTTATCTGACTTGTTCTGAGACGGGCTTCACAGGTAATATCAGAATATTGGAACCTTCAAACTATGAGTACAATACTATCACTAATATTGATGCGCGATTAATCTAGATTTATAAGCTGACAGTAACATTTCCAAAAAAATCTTAAGCTAACATACACATCTCAACCCTAAGCCGCGTAAATGAGTGAAACGGAACGCAAGCGACACGAATGCTAAGACTTACCTAAGTCCAATCCATCATTATGATTCCGTGAAACGGAACCTCGTCCACACCTGCGCTCAGCGCGCGTAGAAATAACCACGTAAACCTGACAAATTGCACCACATTCATATTGGTAGCGAAAAATGTAAAGCCACGCTGAAAAAATAAAAGCGCGGGAAAACTTAAGGATTTTGCGGGTCTGTGCGAGGCCTTTTGACGCGATGATTTCGTCTTTTTTGGCGGGAAGAGCGTAGAAGCTTCTTAAATGCTTAAGTAAAAAAGTTTCGCCACTCAAAAATAAATCTCGTACGGATTAACGCTTTATACGAATGGCGTTCTGATTTTAAATGCAACAGCAATAATCGCTGTTTCATTTAAGTTTTGTCGCTTATGTATCGTCGACAAGTTTTGAAGAAATATGACGTGGTAGAGATTTTTTTTCTGTGTATTTTTTTCCAAATTTTAATTTCTCTAATTATTATTTTTCTTCAAGTGCTACTGGAGCTTTTTTGTATAAATGCATAATTTAGTTTCCATACTTAGGAAGGTTAGGTAAGGTTATGGGTAATATCAAAACATAAAGCCCATATTCATGTGTTAGTTAAATTAGGTATGTTTTGGCACTTTCTGTCAAAAACAAACGTCATATTGACAGATAAGGATAAAACATAAAGTCTTTAATCAAAAATGGCTTTTGGAATCACAAAAATTTGAGATATTGATCGCTTTGCAATTTTGACTCACGGGAACGATGTAGTCTACCCGACGCGTCGGGTACTCGCTGGTGGTTTAAAATTTACTTAGTGCTCATGGAAGATATTTTAAAAGTTCTTTACTAAAACCATTTTAGGGTACCGTATCTAAAGGGTGTCAACGGGACCTTATACGCCGACGCTGTCCGCACGTTCGTTTGAATGTCCTATCTTTTAAGGGATGTAAATTTTTAACCGTAATACGTCAAAGTTAAAAAAACAAAATAGACAGGATATCTGCCAAAATCAATGATATTCTACTTTTGTACATACTAAATTACGCACCAAATTAAGTCGATCGAACGGTAATTTTATATTGGTCCAATAAGAGTTAAAGCTTGCGGTTATACTGTCTTGACAGTAAATTGAATTGTGTATAGGTAGCATTGTAAATATTGTTAATTAATTAAATGATACTATTCAATCAGTAAACATGAATGTTTTATCTCTTACTATTTTTTAAGCACTCGATGGCACTTTTCGTGACTACTGTGTAAAGTAGGAAAAATATTTTTTTCAGTGGAATGAAGAATACTGTTAACATTTTTATGACGGAACCCTCGGTCTGCGGGTGTGAGTTGTACTTGTACGGTTTTTTAAGATTAACTAGCTGCGCGGACTGCTGCTAGTAACGATAATAGCTCGGTATTCTACCGCAGACTTTGCGAGGGTAAAAACTTCAATATATGTTTAACGTCTGGAAAGTCTTCTTGTACAGCTGTTGTTTGGCTAACACATTAAGTTTGGGTGTGCTTTAAATTATACTTTAATAAATCCGTTTTTTATATTGGTTATAAAATTAATATGTTCATTTTATGAAGCATTACTTGTCAAAATTTTCTTTGTGCAACAATCGGCTCGCAACCAGCAAAAATAGAAAAAATAACAATGTTTTATGTGCACAGGAGTTCTATTCCACTCGGTAAAACCGCGTTGCGTTTGAACATGTTATCGTATTGTTTTAAACTTAGCTGCCATTTGATTAAGTTACTGTCAAGTAAAACGGAACTATCTTAACGCTGTGATTACGATAACATCTCAAAAGCAATATGGTTCTTCCAAGTAGAATAGAGCCGTGCTGATACTCAACTAGGGCAATAATCTTATGTAACACATCTTTTTTTTAATTAATATTCGTGAATAATAATATCGTATTACGTAGCTCAAAAGTTTTTATTCAAAATTGTCACGCAATTTGTCGGTACTCCAGGTTCTTTGCGTGTTATTAATGGCGGCGATCACACAGCGGCTTATCACTTTAAGTACGGTCCCGTACTAGCACAGTATAAACGAACCAGTAGAACATCATCGGAGAATGGTACAGCGTGCGGCATGTACGTGTTAAGCAAATATGGCCGACGACTAATAGGTCTGAGAAAGCCGTTGTTGCTTTAGTCAGCGTATTGATAGAAAAATGTTTATCGTTGCTCAAATGCATGCGCTGCCTCAGTATATAGATGACAAAGGATTATTATTTTATAGAAAATGGATTTTCTCTTGACTAACTCGTGCTCCTAGAAGGTGAAGATTTTGTTTACGATGAAGCGAGTTCACCCAGAAGATGCATATGATAGTGAAATGGGCTTACCTTACGCTACTAAAAAAGTTGAACTTTGATAATAAACATTGTTTTTTATCAATAGAAGCCGATGGATACTAGTACAACAAAACTGCCTGCCGTGGAGATGTTGGATAAATTTATGATGATGATAAACTTTTGGTTGACTGGTAGAAAATGCTATTAGGCATTTGTATTTTTTTTGTGCAATAATGATTAAATAAATAAATAACAATGGCTACGAAATATTAGTAACTAACGAAATAATGAATAGAATATTATCAATTCGAATATGGGAGAAGACACTGATTTCTGTAACACAGGTTAACCTAGCTCAGAAATCAGGGACTTCAATTCAATTTGTACTTATTTTATGTCAATAAAACATTATCTTATCTTATCTTATCTTAAAGGGCTGGAGATGAACTACTTCTCTGTATTTACTTCGGCACTAGTGCGAAAAGCCTAAGACAGATGGACCAACTATTGGGCCCTAAACTTTGCAGAAACGGTTAGTACTGAGTAATAGGTTGAAAGCTCAGAAATATGTGATTGGTTCCCGAAAACGGATAGTCTACATAATCTCCACATAAATACTGAGTTTAAATTTGTATGGGGTAAACTTCATGACTCTATTCTTCTCGGGATAAGCCTATAGCTCATGCAATTTATGATGGCGAGTGGGCTTTACTTGTGGTAAACACATATCTGTATACGTGTCAAAGTGTGCGTGACAGCGAGAGTGGGTATGGTAAGCATAAAAAATAAAGAGAAGTATTGGACACATTATACTTATTATACTGTCGCAAACCCTCTAGCAAATAATGATAAGAAATAATGCAATTAAGTATTTTAAACCGACTTCAAAAAAGGAGGTTCTCAGTTTGACCGATTTGATTTCTCCATCAATTATGGTCCGATTTCAAAAATTCTTTTTTTGTTTGACCTTAAATATTATAAAACAACAAACTAACTTATTTATGTTCTTGATGTGATATGCGAACTACTTAGTCATACTACATGTAGTAGCGACACTAGCGACCTTCTTGGTTGCATCTTCTACGAAATTGATGTACCTAACTCTATCTTGTCGCGAAGATGACATTTCAAATGTCTCCGTATTTTCTGTCTTAAAATTACGTACAATTTTATGTTACTTAAAATTAAAACCTATCTGTAGGTTTATCTTTATTTTAGAGGGCTTATTATTGCCGTGTTTCTTGGGTGACTAAACGTGGATCAAACATCCGTCACTCTCACACTTATATGTATGTACTTGTCAGAAATTGTCGAATGTTTTATTACAGTTTTGTCAAGCGATAAACACGGTTAGGCCCACAGTTCTAAATAAATTTACTATTTTTATTTTAGGATACTTCAAAATAAAAATCCGTTATAACTCGCTATGAATAACTTTGCGTTTTTTCCGGATATTGGACATGCTGACGGTAGTTCGTGGCAGTAAGCGTCGTGGAAACAATATGCACAAGTAACTCGAGCGACGGCGCGCTCGCGACTGATCGCTCCGTCAGACACGCACACTACCTCAATGTGCATGTACACGTTCAACCACTAATAAAGCCCACTCGCCATCGTGAATTGCATGAGCTTATAATTGCTTTCGAAATGTTATCGTATTTTATTCAACCCGGCCGCCAATTTTTTCAAGTAAATATGAGCTATTATAACGTTGACAATACGATAACATGTCAAAAGCAATTAGGTTTTGTTCGAGTACAATAGACCTGCTGATCTAAGTAATTTCTGTGGTCGACTGGTCGATATTTAGACGATTCGTATTACGTAGAGGCGTATTTTATAGGGACTAAATAGTGTAGAGTTTTTTTTAAATTTAATACAACATGTTATATTTTGAACACCGAAAAATTACCAATTGGTGCGTAGTTTGTATTGCTGGCCAGCATATTGAGGCATTCCATCGTAGTTCTCAGAGTTGCCAACGTTATTAACGAAAATTTACGAAGGGCCTCAGATTCCCACCGTGCTATAAAAAAGTTTTGAATAACCGTATTGTCTTGGACATATTCTATCTATGTAATTCGTATTAATATTTTTGTATCTAAGTTAATAAAATACTTTAAAAAATTTCATGGTCCCTCCATGCAAATAAATCTCTTCCTACGAACGGCATTTAAATGGCATACAAATGCAAGAAGCAAGTGCAATTCAAAAGTCCTTATAACACTGTTCAAGCAATAGGGAGATTACGCCGTATTGACTTTGAAACTTAAACCGAGCAAGGGAAGTTAGTGGAAGTTCTAGTTAAGCCTGAACAAATACATATAAAACTTTGTATGCACGTAGAATACTTAAAATTAATTAATTCATTTTTCACTTACTACAGACATTAATTGCAATATAAACCCCTGGCGAGAAAACGGGCATTTTCGATTTTTTCAAGTAGTTTAAACATAATACTGTAACTGAATGAAATTTTATGCTACAGCATAAAACTATCATTTTTTATAAAAAAATATTATTCTTCTTCGTAAACAATAGTTTTCCTTATTTTGTAGCATGAAATCTTATTTAGTAATAGTATGTTTTTAAAGTACTTATAAAAATTAAAGTGCCCGTTTTTTTAAAGGGGTTTTGGTTAAGCCTTGAGGTCGCTAAATTTTATTAATAATAGAACTAAATATCAAAATTCAACTAACATAAAAATAATAAAAAGTTCACCTTTAGGAATACTATATAATACCATGTAACTTTCAGGGTTTGTGTAAAAAGTTTTTTCCTCGGAACTACCACATTTTTCGAGACAAAAAGTACCTTTTCTGTTTGCAGACGGCTTGTAGTATAGGTACACATTATTCATCTGTGAGTCAAAAATAATCCAAATACGTTCAGTTCAAACATAACATCCAAAAATCGATATATGCGTGCGTCGGTCCGTGGATGCGTGTGTGCGTTTGGCGTGCGTGCGCGCCTGTGTGTGTGTAAGCGTTACAATGTGTACGCAGTTTACGGTTTGTATGTTTTTTTTTCAGCATCCATATTTTTTTGTTAAATATTAACTCTAACATTTTATTTGGCAAACTCACTGCAATACAATAGACATAATTTCTTTTGACAAAATATGAAGTAAGAATACGAGGTTTTTATAGGTATCAGAGTACTGAAGGCTAGCCCAGTTTAGAGATAACTTTGCATTTTTAGTGTGACCTCAAAATATTTAGCGCTTACTTCAACATATTTTACTTTATAAATATTCATAATGTACTGTAAGTATATCCTTATAAATATTAAATTCCCAGCTTACTTCAGAAACGTGTCACAGAAGGATCACTGGATTAAATTCAGTCGGTAGCTGCACTTTCTTAATAAAATTGGAAATATTTGCAATGCAGATCCATCTCAGACTCTGAGATTACTTTAGCCTTCTGTTGAAATAAGTTTCAAACCAAAATCACTGGCGTTTTCTTATAAATATGTAATGTGCGGGAAAAAACTTTGATATCGTTTTTCCTATTTCATGCCTTATTGAATGTCCTCGATGGGGTTCTAAGTTGGCGAATGAAGATTTTTATTAATGTTCTTTTAAATTGTTATAACAATGTCAATGTTCAAGTTTATTTCACCATTATTAGGTATTATTAAATAGCTGTAGTTATCGCAACTCTTTGTTTTTATGGTCCCATACCCGAAGGTCGTTATACTAGGACTACGCTGTCCGTCCGTCTGTCTGTCCTAACTTTAAAGAGCTGTATCTTTTGAAACATAATGGCGACAACGTATAGCGGTTGGTTTTTTCAACATGTTTATTTTTTTTGCATCTTAAAAATTATAAAACATACAAGCATCAAATTTGGTTTACCCTTGAATCGCCGACACTGATTTCACCGAATTTTCATTTCATCGCATTTTCATTTCATCGAACAGGAATTTCCACGTGCAGGAGTTATAATTTTTTGGTGGTCACAGGTCAAACCTAACCTAACCTACGTAAACCATGCTTAAGATAACCTAACAGCAATAAGGTTTCAGCATAATTAACTGTCGATGAAATGAAAATTCGATGAAACAACGCATTTGTGAAATTAGTGTCGGTGTTTCAAGATTACCATAGGTATACGAAATAGGTAACCTGGGTGATTTTAATGTAGCTATAATATACACCGTATATTATATAGCACAAATTTTGTATAAAAATCACCCAGGTTAAAAATTACGGTAAAAAAAAAAGGTGTCTTACAGAGTAAACTTTGAAATAATGCGTTTTAGTTGACAATATTGTTGTATACCTCATAGTTGTATAAAAAAATACCTATCAAGCACAAGACTGCAATCATTATAATAATAAATCAAATCAAATTGATGTTTTTAAGCACTCTGTCTTGATTGCATAATTTTGCTAGTTTTTTTTAATAATACATGCATCAGTAGCCTGCTTTTCCATTAAAATTGCGTAGGAACCCTCAGTTTCCGCGTCCAATTCCCACTTTACCAGTTATTTTAAACAAGTCGTATCCGAGGCGTTTTAGAAGAAAAATGTAAAAGGATATTACTCCCTAAAGACGAAGCAGAAGAATATTTATTGTTAAACCGTTTAGACTTTCTAAAGAATGTGCGAGAATTATTTTGCTCAAATAAGAGTAACTACTTCGGTTAAACACTACTTGTAGTACAAGCGAAGTTTAGACTAGCAATAAAAAATGCAGAAATTCACTGCTGCCTTACTCTAACCGTTAAGTTAGAAAAAGACGACAAAATTTTGCGCGTAGTGAAGCATCCAGATACGTATGAGACTGACAACTGTGTACCAAATTTCAACTCAATCGGTCCATTAGTTTCGGGCTGTGACAGACGGACAGACAGACAGACGCACGATAAGGGTCCCGTTTTTTTATTTTTTGTACGGAATCCTAAAAATTACTTTTTGGCAAAAGCAGATTTCGTTCAAGAGGTTTGAACACTCGTTTCCTTGACAATCTCTCGTATTCTCTACCTTTGATCACTTTGCGGTGCATCGTAACAACTAATCTCACAATTGCCATATTGTGAACACTTAAGTACATTCGTTTCTCGATACACAGCTGCCGTCGGACTTAGTCGGGATATACCACCTTCTCATTCTAAAAAATAGCTGCGTGCCTCTCGACCTGTCAGTCCGACTAATTCTGTAGGATCCTATAGACAAAGCTACATTTTTATCTTAAAACAATGTAAGCAGCACCATTTTTCTACAAGAATTCAGTTCCACAAACGTATAAAATTAACCTTTTGCCAGCAACCGTTTAAAAAGTTCAACAAGTTATTAAATTGTCGTCTCAGCTATTAGAAACTATAACGCGGGAGTTTTTCCGTGGTATTGGCCGTGTTCAGCGCTCCCAGCGGAATTATAATTAACTAACTAACTCTTGTAAGAAGTGGGCGAGTTCTCGGGGGAGGCTATTGTTTTTAATGAATTCGTAACTTCCCGGACCCCGGGGTACATCACCTGCAGCTAATTTGAAACTAACTTTAATTTAGCGATGCGTTGATTTAAGTTAGCCAGTTTGATTTAAGTTTTAAGACTTTTATCTCAGGTAAGTACAGTTGATTGTGCATTTAAATCTCGCTAAAAAGTCTATGATTTAGGTGCATGCATAATAAACGTTAAGCATAAAACAAATTGTATAATTTCATTCGGCATATCTTTTAAATTATATATTTAGTACAATTTACAGATAATAATACTACAATAAACTATTAAGAAACTAGCTTAAACTTATTCGTTAGGAAATATGTCCATCTTTATTTTCTGCGCATGACAAAATGAAAGACGGACTACTTTCTGAGACAATACAAGCCGTCAAATACGATAGGAATTGGTTAAGTAGGTTTACGTTCGCCCAATTCTTCGTGCGCCTGCAACTACAACTGACGTCTTTTGTTCTCCTGCAACGTTAGCAGGCGGTATTAAGCCGCGTATCCACCAAGCGCACGCGCTCGCGCGGCAGCCTCGCGAGCCAAATGCTCGGTCCGTGTGGACGTGCAGTCAGACAGTCCTGAGGCACGTCCACACGGACCGAGCATTTGGCTCGCGAGACTGCCGCGCGAGCGCGTGCGCTTGGTGGATACGCGGCTTTGTATTATTATTCTTTTTAAATTTTTCATTCTTATCTTTTTCTGGGGGCTTCGTTATAATGTCTCGCACTTACTTCCCTTGTTGTTTTCGGGTCTAATTCGCGTATAACTTGGAGGTATTTTGTTGAGTCCGCTTTTACACCCGACATTGCGAACCGCGCCTCTACTTAGGCGAACCACACTTCGGTGTCGTCCGCCCAGAATGGTGGTAGCCTCATGGCTACGCGATCTATACCTGCAATTTGACTCTTGTGTCGGACTGGCTTCTTGTACAGAAACTTCATATTCCGACATACCTTAATAAGAAGATTCAATTAAAATTAAGAATTCAATATATTACGGTCGCGATATGAAAAAATCATCTGCCCAGACAACCGTGTTTTTAGCGTTGATATGGCGACGCTAGTGATGCGCGCTGCTCGTAGGTAGTGAGGCACCATATAAGTTTTAGTGGTGGTGGAAACTTGTGTAGGCTTCGTCTGCATCGCTACCACCGTCTTATACTTTAACCTACCGCCTACCGTATGGGGATTAAAAACTGGTGAAATTACTAGCATAGAGGTATTCCATCTTAGTCCTCAGGATTGGCAACGCATTTGAAGTCCTAGGATTACAGTCTTATTTGAATAACCTTATCACTATTACACTTATTATCCCTGAAAATAATGCCGGCGCGCATGTAAATGCATAAAATACATAACCCTCCTTCGAGCAATCAGGTAAAAAAACCCTGGAACCCTTTTCTTTGCGTCATCGGTACAAATCCTCGCTGCACGTAAACTAGCCACCATTAGACACGGGTTATTGCAGCGGAGAACAAATAGCAATAATTCGAGGGGACGGCCCCGCGGGGGCTCGTTCGTTACCGCCCGGAAATGTTGCGCTCCGTGAATTATAAGAACACACGGTTAATTTGTTACTGACGTTTCGAATGGTTAAAAAACTGGTAAGACTTGATGTAAAGCTTGCTTTTATTACTTCAATATAACTCGTTTAATTTAATTTTGGTTTGATACTAAATTATTTTCTAATTACCTACATTTCAGTTCAGTCCATGTAATTTCTAATAATTTATGAGACACATCCAAATATTTTAGCACCTTTAAAAATTATTACATACTAGCTTCTGCCCGAGATTTCGTCTGCGTATTTTTTGATTATTGAATAACAATAATAGGGTGCACTAAGAAAGGATTTTCCGAAAACAGGAAGAAATAGGGGGTGTAGCGGGAAACAAATACTACGCGTACGAAGTCGCGGGCGTCCACTAGTTGTAAATTTAATGATAACTGGTTAAATTTATATATTTTGTGTTCAAAATTCTCAACGTTATCATTTATTTGCTCTTTCAAAATTAAATTGTAACGCGTTCAAAATTTTTGATAGGAATTGTTTTTATTTGAATCACTTTTAAAGTTGCATTAATAAATAGTCTGGAAAAAGATGGCCAAGATAAAATGTCACATGAGTTGAGCAAACGCACGTTAAATACAACAGTGTCACTATGGTAACAAGGAGTATATACAAAAGCTATTTTTTTTAACCGCAATAATGTCACTATTCAAATAGATTTTTCGTAATTTAGTGTAACTGTTGTTTAGTGTAACGTAGATTTTCCTCAATTGAGACCTAGCAATCAATCCAAACAAACTAGAACGACTTTTTCACGTGAGAAGTCGTATACTGAAACTAGTTTTCGAGAACGTGATTATAAACAAACAGATCAAATAAAATGTTGTTTTTTAGTAGGCATAGGTGTAATTTAGGAGACATACGGCCTACTTAGTGAATTAACATCTTTTATCTTTTTTTCATCTTATCGGGGAAAGAACAAGGACCTAATTCAACGTTACGATTGCATTAAGGAGTGTTCTCATTTGTAAAAAATGTTTATTTTACTCCTAAATAAAGTAAATATCTACTCTTATCTAAGTAATATAGTTAGTACTTAGCTTGTAAGATACTGACTTGCTCGCTCGGTGGCTCGTACCTTAAATAACTAACCACTTGTATCACAACCGCTTTGATTGCGAGTATTTGATTCAATTGTGTTAGTTTATGCAAATAAACTCCAATTAAACAAGTACCTATTTCATTATGCATATCACGTCATTTCATTAAATTCTATCATCCATAATCACCGCTCATTAAAACACCAACAAAAACATTCGTTGAACACGTAACACGCATAAATCCGCAGAAAAACGTGCGATAATCGAATCCGGAAATAAAATCGTCAATCGGATTCAAACAATGAGTGAAATGATTACATCCTCTGTGGAATCCGGCAAATATGTTTAAAGCTTAATTTGCTACCGACAAATATTTGACACGGTCGTTTGTTTACCAAACGCGATAATTCGGGATTGGTACGGAATGTGTAAACGAACCTTACAGGATTAATTGGGTAACGTGTCAGACTTAATCACGTTTGGAAGGTTTCAGCAGGACTAGCCAAGATACTAACGTTTCTATTTTCTATCGGCTGGATCATTCTCTTGTACTAAGGGCCTGTTTCACAATCGACAAGTAAATTTATGTGTCAGTTAAAGTTAGCTCTCTCCTTATCTATGTTCAAATGTAAGAAGAGTAAAGAGCTAAATTTATGTGTCAGATACGCCTTACTTGACGATTGTGAACAGGCCCTAACTATAATTAATTTACTTTTATGACCTAGTACTGGAAAAGTGCGATTGCACGTGATTGGTTAATCAGAATCCGCTAAAGCCGCACTCACAATGAAGCAGGTAATCAGTCGGCTGTTACATCTGTACGGTGCGGACGTGTTTCCCTTCTTGCGACTTATTGTTTATCGTTTACCTGTGACTTGGCTAGTGAAACGGACCGATGTCTCTTTAATCTTTTATTTAAAATACAATTGTAAACGAGTCCTAAGAAGATTATTTTGTTGCCGCCCACTTGGCTACCTGCCTCTATCTATTGTCCTTGTTATTTGTATAAGAGTGCGAGTGAGAGAAGCCTATACTAGGTCGTTAAAGTAAATGGAGTATTGGCTATAATAAAGATACTTATCATCATCATTATCATCATCATCATCATCATCATCATCTTGCCCATATCCCAATCATTTGGGGTCAGCGCACGTCTTTTTCTTCCAAGCGTCCCTATAACCCGTCATCTTAGTATTCACTCCCTTGTTTTTGTAATAACCATATTTATAAAGAGAAATAAATACCTACGTATGTAAAGTCAACCAATTTGATTCCTAGGCCACTTTGGACTATGTTAAAGTGACAGTTGTAAACCAAACGTAAGAGACCTCTTATGATTCAAAGTTGACAACGTCACGTTGACACAGTCTATAGTGGCCTAGGAATCAAATTGGTTGACATAGAAAACACCCAAGACTCAGACACAAACACTAGCGCTCATCACACAAATATTTGTCCGACCGGGAATCGAACCCGCGACCTCTAAATTCGTAGGCAAGGTTACTACCACCAAGGCTAACTGCGTCATCTGGTTTTCTGTTGCAAAATTCGTTTAGTTTTTTTATTACGTATACTGCGAAAAATTATCTATGTTAATTATGGTGTCCCCTTGTTTTGTAGACACTCCTTACATTAGAACGTACCACTTCGCAGAATTTCCGTTTCATAGAAAGCTATTTTCTGCTAAACCCGTATTGATTTCAGGTTAACTTGTGATGGTTACAAATCTAACCTAATCAACATGGGTTCAGCAGAATATAGCTTTCTATGAAACGAAAATTCTGCGAAGTGATACTTTCTATGAAATGAGTGTCGGTGAAACAAGAGGACACCATAATTAATATAGATAATATTTGCATTTGATTTTGCAGTATCCTTGTGCCAGCAACGTAATTTGCAATACGTAAAAAGAAACTAATAAACCAAGTTTTGCAACAGAAAACCAGATGGGGCAGATGTAGACAGAAAAATAAATACAATACTGGTCGCTTTTACCGCCAAGGAATAAGAGCTTCCAAAATATATCTCTATTTCACTTTGTCTAAAACGTGGTTTGAGACAAAGTGAAATAGAGGCGCTGCTGTTAAAAATTGGCTAGGTGCAGCTGTTTATTTGTGCAGTACTTCCATAACTGACCGAGATAATTCCACGTTTTTGCAGAATACCGGCGTTAAGCAGTAGTGACGCAGTAGCGTTTCTGAAAACAAGCGAGAGTGCAGCATAAATGTCTTCTTTCCTTTACCAATATTATTTTTTACGCTTCTGTTTCATACCTAGTCCTAATATTACAGACCTGCGACACAGTATAAACAGTAGATCATTTTTAAACAAAGGTGTATCGTGCGGCTTTTGCATGTGTGCGTGTCTCGACCGTACGCGCCTCGAGCAACCACAAGCAAACTCAACAAGACGCACCAAACTGGTTTAGTCAGGGCCACATCATCGCAACGTGCATCGACGCAACCCTAACGCTCGAGTGGCAATAGGTATAGAAACTCTTAAAGATCCGGGAAGAAGTAATTTTCGTTTCTTAGGACCACAATAGAAAATGAATTGGCTAGTACTAAAACCAGTTCTGGTTTGGTGCACATTCTGTAACTTCAAACGCTACAGTAGTGATATCCTTGCTTATTATCAAGAAGTTTGTTTGTCTCTTCACCCCTTTTTACATGAATATCATTTGTGTTTTTTGGCGTATTGTTATACAAAAAACTCAGCGAACAAACCCAACGAGGGTGTATTTGTTAGTATAAAAAAGCTTGTTACCACTTCGCACCTCTGGCCATTTTTCAGAAATATTTTTCTTCTTTTCCACATATACTCGAGGTGCGAATTCAAAAGAGCAATCAGGGCTAACGAAGCGAGCGCTTGCGTACAACAGTTAGGCAAAAACGAACGAGGTGCTATACAGATGTTAAGCGAAATACTATAACTCGTTTACAACAACAATCTTCGTATATTTGGGGTTTATTAGGTCATTGACGAAGAAATTAAGTGAAATGAAATAATACATTCAGTAAATAAGAAGGGTAAATAATCAATGTTTGTATGTTGACGACACTCTCTTAAATATTTTTTTCAAGGTAAAAAAAAAATGTGTCATGCAATTGTTAAAAAGTTGTCAAACTAATTTTTTTTACTGGTACCTGATACATTTTAAGCATAAATCGTTACTTAAATAAATAAATCTAGAGTTTAATTTGGATACAAGTCAATTTGAGTTTCATTATATCATATGATTTATTTCATTATTGGCCGTTGTTACCGAGAATCAAAATCGAGTCTTCATCGTCAAAGACTTTTTTAAATACTTTTCCTAGATGCATCTACCTTATTATATCCAGCCGCGAAGCACAAGTCCATTTACTCTGTAACAGGCATCAGAGTGGTGCGCTAGCAAAAAATTCTCCAATAGGATTACTTAATTTTCCTATCCTCGCAGAGCGAAGTTATCCTATTGGCGGATTTTTTCCTAGCGCACCGCTCAGCTTTCTCGCACCACTTTGGCGGAAAGCACCCTTAAGGGCTTTTTGCAGCGCCCGATTGGATTGGAATCCAATAATTTTGTGTAGCGATGACAGAATTTCATATCTATTGGGGAAACTACCTTTTCTTATGCAAATTAGCTACCTCGGATGCACTATACATACATACATACATAAACTCACGCCTTTATTCCCAGAGTGGGGTAGGCAGAGCCACAGACTCACCAACAACTCCAAAAACTTGTTGATAATTCTGTGACCACATTTTGCATAAACCAGGCTAAGATGTTATCCAGTGTATTAGTGACAGGTTGCAAACCCATCGCCTAACAGCACTACACAGCCTTTAGTCCCTTAGTCGTCTCTTACGACATCCACGGGAAGACATGGAGTGGCAACATTCTAAACCCGGCACCACACGGCAATCGACTCTATAAAATCTAGCAATTACCTTTACTCTTCCTGTAGATGTTTTACATTTATTGTAAGAACATCGATTATCACAGAAAGCACTCAGTGTACTCAAAAAACTCATTGGTACCTACCCTGCTGGTTTTCTTCGACTGGAGATCGAACTCAGTACCTAGCGATCACGACCTTAAGAGTATAAAAGAGTCCTTGCGAAACTGAAAATTTCCATATAAAATGCAATAACGTTTGTCTCCCCTTAAAATTACACGTAGTCTGATTTTACGGCTTTTGAACATGTTGTTATGTAGTAAAATATTTATTGGGAAGAAATAACAAGAACAAAAACGTACATAGGTACCTAATTTTTCATAATAACAATAACATTTTTATAAATCGTGAAAATCGGATTTGATTAGAGGGGTAAGAAATGTTATCACGCAGAGCTAAATTCGTACCGATTTTATTTTACAGCTACGCGATTTCAGCCTCTTAAGTCTTTCTTTAAAAGCCATTTATTTGAGCGCAAAAAGTTAACATACATACTTACAAACAATTACAGAAGCCCCCACAAAAATACCAAGAATACATCATAAATGGCTATGCCAAAACTCTGAGACCCGACGAAGTCGTGTGAAAAGGTTTTCATTAAAATATCCCCTCTTATCATGCAGTTATTTTAGATTAGCTATGTGAGCATCTCACTACTATACAAAGGCCTTTCCTCCAAATATCTATTTGATACCTCTTGAGTTCAGTTTCTAAGGAAAAAATATCCCTAATTATCATGCCAATTTATTTATTCACTTTAAATTACAAAGTATTTAATAAACCCGGCGTCCATCTTCCAGTAAATTAAGTTTTCCTAACCCAAGCTCTATTTCTCTCTCAAACGGCAATCTGAGTATTTCATCCCTCTTTCAATATCTAGAAATCATTGGGAATTTGTTGAGATAAATCGTTGGAACGTTTAGGGTAAGGAAGGACCATAACTCCGCGGAAATGGTTCAAATGTCAATAGAGAACGTTTTAAAATTAGTTCCCCTTCGCACCTGCTGCGAAGATTTAATGGAAAAATGTGGCTTTAGGTTTATTTTGTCTGTTTCTCGTGTAATTTGTCTCTATTGAACGTTATTTTATCAATAATGTTACGGACTCTCTTAAATTCACTTGGTAGTAAAGTGACCGTAATGTTTAAAGCAATTGTTTCTAATACAAAATGGATGGGATGGGATAGTGAAATAAAAAACCACCTTCGAAAGTAGCGTTCCCGGCTTCGATCCTTAATAAAGGCAAATATTTTAATAATGAGCACAATTAACAACAATAGTTTTGCATAATAACCTATTTTAGCATTGAATTGCCGTTTATTGTATTATCTTTTTATATTGTTGGAATGAACATTAAAAAATATTTATGTTGAATATGGCCTCTTGGATGACTCTATATGTATATATTTTTAACAGGCACACTTTTATCGGTCAAACAATTCTAAAAACACTGATCTTTAATCAACTGCACCACTTTCTAGAACGACACGACCTTGGCCTTCCTCTTTATAGTGATCTAATTAAGTAATTTCCCATTTATCGCTCTGCCTCTCCTTCCGTTTTATATATCTATAAGTATATTGCTATGATGTTAACACAATTTACTGGACTGTATTTTCTCAAATGCGTGGTGACAACGACCCTAATGAATTACGTAACAAATGTAAACGTAGGTAGGATTTCAATTTTTTTTTATGGCATGCAAAAACGAACACGATAGTAAGCCAAACTAGTATTTCTCAATTAAAATTTTCGCAGAAATGTCCACATCAAAGTGGCATAATATTTGGTTTTCAAATGGAACGAGTAAACAAAAACATGTGTCAGAAAAAGAGCTTTTCGATAGACGTATTTGAGGGACGCATTAATGAGTTTAAGTGAGATGTGAATTCCACAATAAGGTGTAGTAGTTCAGTAGGTTACCTTCCACCTACTATGGTCGACTTAGTCTGTCTGTATGTTAAACCACGAGGAAGAAAGTAAGATTGCTTTTGCCTGACAATGAATTAAACCAGTGGGTATTGATTCTCTCAAAAGCAAAGGTGAGCGAACGCAGGAGTGATGTGCAAGCGGCGAGTTTAAGTAGTCCCGTTAAAGCGAACAAAACACATTTCAGCGCGTGTATTCAATTTGGCAGCATGGCTTCTCGAACGTATAAGGCTGCCTAATTGAGAATGCATGCGCTAATATGTGTTTTGCTCGCTCTGACGGGACAACTTAAACTCGCCGCTTGGACTTCACTCCTGCATTCGCTCACCTTTGGTGTTAAGAGAATCAATACCCAGCTCGGACAAAGTCGCGGGCAAAAACGTCCTTAATGAGCCGTTGGGATGAGACGATCCCCACGATTTTTCAATTATCTAGTCGCTAGACTTTACAAGGTAGCCTGTAACCAATGTACAAGCACTAGATAGTTCTTTCCCAAATCACGTCCACAGCAATGTTCCCGACAAGAAATGAAAAAACTTGCTTAATCAGAGACTTCTGTGGTCACAATCCAAAAGTTTTTGCCGTTTGATAAACTTAAAATAACTCCTGGGTTTTTGTGTAGGTATACATTTTGTTGCTGGAAAAGAATATACGATAATGTATTTTTTCTGATATAATTGGATTTTAAGTACGCTGTGTTAATTTAATAAGGTATTAAGGGCTTCAGTTTCAGTTATTGTTAAAGGTGATTTTTCAAAAACATAGACTTATAATGATATAAGTTTTTGAAAAATCACCTTTAATAGTTTTAAATAGTGCATATTATAATGTATGCACTTTTTAAAAAATATCATCTATCAAAGGGTTTTATAAAATTTACTAAAGGACAATCGAACATAATATGAATATGTCAAAATAACTACAAAAAGTGCTTCAATTCAAAACTACACACATACATAAATTATGAAATACCTTACTATTTTGACGACTTAAGAAATCCATTTACGATATCCGTTTAAGTAATAAGAAAGGAAGAAATAAAAACATTTATTCGGATAAAAATAAAATAAGGAAAGGAAATTAGACGACAGTAGTGATAATTCTTGCGAAACGGTCCCAACTCAGCATGTGCTGTTTGGGAAGCCAAAATTGTACAGTGTATGTACTACAACATTTTCTAGGCGATAATTCAAAGACTAAAGTTTTAAATAAGTTCCGCCTGCTAGATCATAGACAAGTCTCACAAAAAGTATAATTCAAAAACCCATGTACTTACGTATTTGTAATCCGCCATTTTGGCTTTATTCTAATAAAGTTTCCAGTGACTCGACGCAAAGACAAATGTAACAACACCTCGTTTGGCGAAATGAGGACAGTCGTTTAGCCTTTACGAGGGAACAAAAAACAATACCTATTATACCCATATAGGTAGATACATACCGATCAAAAGCAACCCTCTTTTTTCGGCAAATTTTAATAAATTTACCGTTTTACATTTTATAAACCCACTTAGTTTTTCTTACTGTACCACAAACGTGAAAAATTAAATGGACAAATAAACCCTGAAGGGCTTAAAAGCTTTTTGTCATTGAGACAGACAAGCATACTCAGAGGTATTTCAGACTAAAACGCGAGAAAATCAATATCGTTTACGAAGTTCGTAAAAGCACGATCAAGTACGTTTCTAGAGGGTGATACCCTCCAACCTTTCCCTTACTGGCAACTCCCGCCTGGCGTCGAATACGAATCGTCACATAATGAGACTGTGAAAAACACTCGCGGCTCGCAACTTCGCGCCTTAAGTCTGCAGCGGCCCGAGACGAGCACTCCATTACTGACACACGACTACATTCGGTATAACATTCCCGAAGAGACTATTTCCGCTTGCACCGGTTATCCCCAGTCATAGCTTGGACAGTTTTCACATTATCCGATACGATATTGGTAAAAACGATATCATGGGATACCATGGGATATCTTTACATATTTCCGATGTAATAGGCCGTTTGTTAATAGCACCATGCACACCACAGATAAAAAATGTACACGCACAGCACACAATCAAACATCACCGTCCGAATAGCTGACGGAGATCCGACATGGCCGCTCACATATCGGTATCGGTCCGGTATCCGATATCGGAACGGACAATGTGAAAGGGAAATACAAATTATGGGAGTCCGTTGTTTCCCATAACTTTTTTTGTCATAATGTAACTTTTGACATTTTTATTGATAGTCATACATTTTTATACAGCTGGAACCGTTAACTTTTAAACATTTGCTAAATATGTAACGCGTAGACAAGGCTAGGTTAGGTTTGGTTTGATTTATAAAAATCCTGAAATACAAACAGTTTCTTTAAAAAATACGTAATGACTTGCGATAATTATGACCTAAAACACATTATGACTAAAAATTATTATGGCAGACGATATAGACCCACAAATAATGTTTCACAACAACAACAATGACAACTATATGGTATCGTATCGTGTAAAAACGCTTTTACTGATACTCTCACGAATCGCTGTTTGATATTCTGATGACATTTGTGAAATAATAGGAAACGTTCCGTTCACGTGAGACCAGTTTACCCGCGAAGTTAGATGAGACCACTTAGACGATATTACAGGCGGAATAGCGGCGTGTCTTATAATTTGAAACAGCCCTTTATATTGACGATTTCTCGATGACACTCCAACTTTTATAGCGATGCTTTACTTTGACGTAAGTGTACCATTATGTCTCACGTGTTGTTCACATTTTTCGTACTGTAACACTAAATTGTTAAATGAAACTTGTCTGTGTGACATAGACATGGCACTATGTTTTTGTTTTTATAAACGTTGCAGTCGGTCTTATAAGAAGCTACACCCTTTTGTACCTTGTCGCTTTAACGCCTTTGACAGATTAGTGCAGCAGTTCAAACATGACGTTAAAGTGACAAAACACAAAAGTGTGCAGCTTTTTATAAGGCCGACCATACGTAATCTGTATCTCATGTGTGCATTTGCCTAAAGTTTGAACGGCTTGATCAATTTTAATGAGTCTTTTAGAGGGTTCCTTAATCAGACTTGGAGCCCTTATATTCTCGCCATTTCCGCCCGTCTGTCTTTTCGTATATCACAGTAATTTTTTGATATTTAAAGCTACAACGCTAAACTAGTGTACATAAAAAAATACTTCTGTAAATATACCATGGATGCAATAAATTGAATATGCATATGAATTCAATAAATCGATTAAGTTAATCAAGAGTTTACCTCTCAAACTATCTATTTATTTATTCCACTAGTTTTATTAAATTTACTACTTTTAAACAAGTGGAAGTTAAATCAAAATCAATACCAATCAAAATCAAAACCAATTGATTCAAATAAAGAGCGTGAAATTGTGTGTAATGTGAAAAATGTTTTTACAGCTCACACGCAGTTTCAAAACGGAAACGATGAAGGCTGGTCTAGTTTTAGTGATATTCGGGTCCCTGGCAGTAGTTAGTTGCAGAATAAGGTTTTCTGGTTGGCAGCCCGGTTAGTAAATGCATTCATTGGTGTTTTTAAGTTTTTGTCTGACGAGTTTGGCTTTTGGAAAGAGTTTGATTTTCTACAAAAGGATTTTTAAAATAAATACGGAAATACGCCATTGTAGGCAGCAAATGAAGGATCATTTTATCACATTTTTTAGATAAATTATCTTTTAATAACTGAATAATATAATAAGTTAATTAATATTAACGTAAATATGAGACATCTACAGTACTCCGTTTCACTATTGTACGCATGGTTATTTGTTGTTTCCATCATTTCCCAATGCTCAAAGGCTAACTGGAAGAAATCCCTTAAAATGACAGTACACTTTTTTACATACCTTTTGTGTTTCTGTCTAGTTCATTGTTTGTTATTTTCCCGTTTGAACAATAAAATATATACCTACATACATACATACATCCATCATAATGTTCTCGAGAGGTACCTACGCGCCTTTTTTCCTTAGTTACACAAGCGTTTATTAAATGTGATGTCGTTACCTAAAATCCCGTGCTGTTATTTTCTACCTTGGCAAATTAGTTTTCATAAGATGTCTTAATGGGCTACTGGGTGTTAATATAGATCATAAAATAAAAGACGTATGAGTATCATAATATTATTATGATATTGTTGCAGATCAGATGGGTCTTGCGATCCATATCAA
This sequence comes from Acleris cristana, assembly GCA_948252455.1. Classification (NCBI taxonomy): domain Eukaryota; kingdom Metazoa; phylum Arthropoda; class Insecta; order Lepidoptera; family Tortricidae; genus Acleris; species Acleris cristana. The sequence continues at coordinate 3,987,079 of OX411788.1, forward strand.
ATAGGAATGGAGGAGAAGTTTGAAGATTGCGGCGGGTGCTGCAACGAAGCTTGTGGTTACGCGGAGCTGCCTTCTGCCTGCAAGCAGACTTGTGTGGAGGCCTGTGGTCCGCGCGGGATATAACTAGAAAAAAATAACTGGTTTATTCAGTGCTATAATAAAATAAATATAAAAAAAAATACGAAGACTGTATTATCCTTACGTCTACATATACAGTCACCAAATAAAAATGTTGAGCATACTTAGAACCTTATCATTGTGAATGTCATTGTCATTGTCATGTGTGTCATTTGATGATCTGTTTGAAGTTTACTATGACAACGCACTAAAGTGCTTAACATTTTCGTTGGGGTACTGTACCTATGATTAGGACTAAAAATTGTGGCTTAATGCTGTGGTCTCATTGTAGTGTTTTCTTTAATTTTAGTGATGATAGTCAAGTTTTGCGTATAGAAATAACATATCAAAGGATCGTATAATATAATACGGTGATGAAATTGAGCCGTGGTTAAATTATTTTTATTTTATACCACATTAGTAACGGCCTTGAAACAAATAGATTTCTTTATCTTCACCTTGTAAATAAATATCACGCATTAGCGCAACAGAAATTGAACTCAGAACAAGCATGAAAATAATAAATTAACTTGTAAGCAATTTTTATAACGCTAGGAAACAAGTGGTTAAGTATATAAATGGATTTATTGAAAAAGCGTGAGGAAGAAGTGAGTGAGAATGCGGTTGTGTCTTTTACTGGCGGGCTTGAACGTTGCTGTAGCGTACCAGAAGCTCGGTAAGTATTTATTTAGATGTAATAAAATTACTTTATAATAAAGAGTTTACATACATACATACATACTTATTGTACGATTATTCACATAAAAAGGGCTACTTTCCTTCAACTACGCACTAGCACAAAACTTTAATCTTTAGTCTTACGGACCTAATACTGAAAATAGAACCCATATAAGACGACGTTTAAATTCGATGCGTTCATTGTGTATTGTGTTACAGAGCCATTATCAGAAATTGTCTAAATATTTATATACAGTGTGTTACCGGCAAGCGGGCATTTATTAAAACTGCCGATAATAATATGTTGCTATAGCAATTGTTTGCAAGTATTATTAATTAAAAAAATATTAAAATAACTTCACAATTAATTTTCTTAACTACTGTACATTTCTAATGTAGTGCATGTGCTGCGTGTTCATCGTTATCTGTATCGCTGTTGCTTAGTACAAGGCATGTCGTGGTACGGGGGCAAAAAACTGTGCTGTGCTTTACATTGTTGGCAATTAAAATTTTGTTAGATAGTTAACAAAGCCTAAAAATTTGTTAATTAATTAAATCAATGTCATAGTTACGTTACAAATATACATTATTTAAACCTCCTTTAAAAAAAGCCAGGGTGCTGGTAACACACTGTATATTTATGATTTGCCCTAAAAGAAAAAGGATAAAAGAAAGAGAGAAATCAAAACAATTGCAACGTCGAATGCGTTGGCCCAGCTTACACATGTTACGATTTAATAGGATCCGAGAGAGAACAAATTACAACTTACATTTTACAAATTACATTAACAATCGAATAACAAAATGATAATGTCCGATAACTAACACTCGGCAATGCAAATCTTGATAAATACATGTTCAATCTAGATTTTTGGGGTTATGCAAACCCGAATGCGGTCAATAACAAACAACCCGCATTAGTTCAGTATTTCAACTGTGACCGACAAAACCACTTTACACATTACAAAACTACTAAATGGACGTCGAAAAATAGTAACGTTCTTTAAAGTTATTAGACCTAGCGTTTGCATGTTGGCTAGAACTACGGAATCTCTTTGACTTTAAAAATGGCAGTCTGTGAACTGTGTCTCTATGTCGAGTCTTTATTGGACAGCTGAAGCAAAAGGTACGAACTAAATTGTACACAATGTCTTTATATTTTGATAAATGTACTTTTTTCCTTCGATACTTATATTGACTTTTTGGTTTTATTGGAAAAATCTATTACTTCATTCGTCGTGATATGGTATTACCTAATTGATGTTCACACAACAAAAGATTATTGATTTGTTTAGTCTAGAAAAATCAAAATATTTCACATCTTGACTGGATCGAAATTATAGTAAAACTAGCTTCGGCCCGCGACGTCGTCCGCGTAGATTTCTATTATCGTTATTCCCTTGGAAACTTTTAAATTTTCCGGGATGAAATGTAGCCTATGTATTAATCCAGGGTAGCCGTTGTAGCGTGAAGGAGTAACAAACTAACACACACACACACACACACACACACACACACACACACACACACACACACACATAAACTTTCGCGTTTATAATATTGGTACGATTGAAGATTGACCCCTCTTTTGATGTAGATTACGGTGACGATGGGGTTACGTGCCAGGACGCCATCGACTGCCGGGACTGTTGCGAGCAGCTGTGCTGGCTGATGGCCGACAGCGAGCCGTGCCACATGTACTTGGTGCCGCAGTGCACCAAGCAGTGCGAGAAACGAGCCAGGTGGGCTCCACATAGCAAGGGTGAGCATAACCTGCATCGCTTCAGCCTTGTTTGCATCTAGACATTTAAGTGCTGCGAGCAGCAGTGCTGGCTCCTGGCTGGCAGTGAGCAGTGCCACGTGTAGGCAGTGCGGGGACCGAGCCAGGTGGGCTTCACATAGCAAGGGTGAGCATAACTGCATCGCTTCAGCCTTGTTTGTATATAGACACTCGAGTGCTGCGAGTAGCAGTGCTGGCTCCTGGCTGGCAGTGAGCAGTGCCACGTGGAGGCAGTGCGAGAATCGAGCCAGGTGGGCTTCACATAGCAAGGGTGAGCATAACTAAATCGCTTCAGCCTTTTTTGCATAATTATAGACATTTAAGTGCTGCGAGCAGCAGTGCTGGCTTCTGGCTGGCAGTGAGCAGTGCCACATGTAGGCAGTGCGGGGACCGAGCCAGGTGGGCTCTACATGGCAAGGGTGAGCATAACTACATCGCGTCAGCCTTGTTTGCACATAGATACTCGACTGCTGCGAGTAACAGTGCTGGCGCCTGGCTGGCAGTGAGCAGTGCCACGTGTAGGCAGTGCGAGAATCGAGCCATGTGGGCTTCACATAGCAAGGGTGAACATAACTACATCACTTCAGCGATATTTGTATATAGACTTTCGACTGCTGCGAGCAGCTGTGCTGGCTTCTCGCTGGCAGTAAGCAGTGCCATGTGTAGGCAGTGCGAGGATCGAGCCAGGTGGGCTCAACCTGGCAAGGGTGAGCATAACTACATCGCGTCAGCCTTGTTTCTCACTATAAGGGTTCCCGTTTTATCATTTTAGTACGGAACTCTAAAAATAATCTTTTCTTTATTAACCCCCCTGCACAAAAAGAGGGGCGTTATAAGTTTATCGCGTGTGTCTGTGTCTATGTGTCTCTTTATCTGGGCATCGCAGCTCCAAAATGGTTGGACCGATTCGGACCAGGTTTTTAAAAGTAAGCTATTTCAATCAAGATGCTTCTCAGCTAGCTTTTCATGTCTAGGCCGCCATTAAACTGGGGGTTATTATCTATTTAATTATTTTTTTCGTTGCAGTAGTTTCCACATCTCCATACACAAAACCTCCAAAAAGTCGTCGTCGTGTCGTCGCAAATCAGCGACGGTGATGGCAATCACGCTAATTTTAGGAGTCCTGGTATAACACTAAGTTGCACACACGTTCATTAGCATAGTGCGTGCGTCGAACGTACGTACGCGTCGCGAGCCATAACGAGGAAACTCAACCGGACGCACCAAAGCGGTTTAGTCGGGACCGTAGCCACGGTTGCTTGCGTATTAAGTATCGAGCGCCCGAGCGGCAATAGGTAACCGAAACCCTTTCTATTTATGCTATGGTGACGGCACGCGGCTTAATACGACATTAAATGAACGTTTGTGCAACTGAGCGTAAGGCAAATAAAATGTATTTTTGTTGTAATGTAACAGATGTTTTATTATACAGGTTTTCCCAGAACTCTAAATAATAAGTTTCATAGAAATAAGTATTATTAAAATCGGTCAATTGCGAGGCCGATGGTTCCGCACCTACGTCTTATACAAATGAAATATTAAAAACGTAATAAAGTCCTGTTGCTGCTTGGTCTCGTTATATTTTAGAAGCCACAAAACCCTCGGGAAAATTTAAAGCGCTTTAAAGTAAACGGACGCCGTAAATGATATTACTGTACATTTTCTTAAGGTATATTCCAGACCAGGCGACAACTTTTGTATTTTTCCTAAAAATGATAGCGCAACTCGTAAAGCACAGCCCACCCACCACCATAGAACTGTGACACAGTGTCATTTTATTTGATCATTCTTATAATTTGATTTATAACGTCACTGTGACACAGTATTTCTTCCTCCAAAATACAAGTATCTAAAAATGTATTGAGCTTACAAAAATAAATTATCGAACAATGCTTGAGAACTTTCAATTGATACTATGCATGGAAGGTAAAATAATTCATTTTTCGGTCACTTTTTTTTGCTGCCTAAATAAATAATTTATAATTTCTTACTTCTAATAATGAGGCCTTGTATGGACTACCAAACACTACACTTACTCCCAGTACAATATCTTGAGTCATTAAAAAAAACGGTCTTGTCAGATAGGATTCCATTTTAAAGTATTCGGTATGGATACCGGATTTATCTATACGGAAAGGGTGCATGGCCCAACTCGCACTTGACTAGTGTTTTTTTTTGTTACAGTACTAGAGGTTTCTCCAAAACCCTTGCCCAAATATCAGCCACCGTGGTGGTGGTGAAACATTTAATGGGAGTCCCAGAGAAAGCCAGGCTCATTCCGTTTAGTTACCTTGGAACAACCACTCTAATGCCACCATTCTTCACCTTGATTGTTATTTTATGGAGTGAAAATACTATAAGTATGTATGTATGTATTTATTTTAGTAGACCAGTCAGTCCAATAAATGCTATAGAATTGTACGGTGCTACAAAAATACATTTAGTTGACTCTACCTACCTTGTATTTTTTTTTTATGTTAATAAGGGGTTACCTATTATTTTATTGAAACGCCTTTCAACGATCGTGTCACGTAGAATTTCAATTTCATCGAAGGCATTTTTCGACGCATGAGTTTCTTTTGGTAATTACAAGTCTAAAGTAACCTAACCTATGTAATGAATGTTTAAGATATCCTGAAAACGGGTAAACTACATAATTCCGGAGAGTCATAATTTCGAATTGGTCAAAATTCAGAATTTTAATAATTCCGGAGGCAATGTTTTAATAGATGACTTTATTTTTTGATATAGCTTATAAATCAAACCTAACCTAACCAACAAATAACAATTAAATTACCCTTTTAATCTAAAATTGCTAAAGCATAACATAGCTTTCGGAAAAATGAAATTTTGGACAAATGAATTTTCGGAAAATAAAAACTGAATTTTGAGGTATTCCCCCTAAAAACATCATGGTTTCAGCAGAAACTAGCGTTCGAAATGATACAATCGATGAAATGTAATTAGATAAAGTGAAACGTTACCTAAATAAGGCGTGTCAAATACCCAAGCAATTCTAAAGGACACAAGGAAAATATAGGTACTTAGTTATCTTTGTTTGGAAGTCCGTCCTAAGCCGGTATTTGAGCCGCTTGCGTTGAAACATAACATATTGTTACGGTAAGTTTCGACCCCGTAAAGCCTCGAAGTTTCGTTACTAAGATTTTGGTTAAACATGGCGGAGGAGTTTAACTCTGTGACTAGAGATTCTGTGTCTAGTGGCCTGTAGCTCTGGAACGAATATTTCAATCATACCGAGATATTTACGTCACGATTTTCACACGCGTTTACTACGAATACGGAATCTATCCGTAGCACGAGTCCTAATGAACGCACGAATCAATATGAAAGTCAATTTCAACGTGCTATGACAGCAGTTCCTAAAATGTATTCCATGGAGTCTAAGGGTTTCGTGGAAAAGTGTCCAGGGTTCCGCGAAATCTATCACAAAAACTAATATAAAATACTCGCATTTACTCGTATAGATTAAAGTATTTGATGTAGGGTTCCATAAAATTAAATGAATTTGGTTAGTGTTCCATTACTTGAAAAGTTTCGAGCATACGTCACGTTTTTAAAACGCTTTTATAGTAGGGGATCCGAATAGGAGACGACCTTTACCCAGCTGTTTGTTCGATAAAAAGTATTTTATATCAAATTTAATATGGTAAGTAATGTATGGCGAATAGGTTGACTGAAACATTTCAGGCCAGAACAGTCAATAATTAAATAAAATAATTAAAAATGAACTTTTTATTTAAATTCCTATTGCTTGTTTAAAAGACCAATTACATACTAATCGAAAGTATGAAGCCTATAGAATATGCAAACGTTAGGTTGACTATTTTTTCCCATCATAGCCATTGGGTAGGTAGGTAAGTCGGTACTAATAATTTGCACTAACCTAACGTTTGCATATTCTATAGGCTTCATACTTTCGATTAGAAAGTAATTGGTCTATTAAACGAGCAGTAGCAATTTAAAAAAAGTTCGTTTTTATATATATATTTTTTATGGATTGTACTGGACTGAAATATTTCAGTCAACCTATTTGCCATAATTACTTATCATATTAGATTTGATATAAAATACTTTTTTTCGAATAAATAGCTGGGTGAAGGTCGTCTCCTATTCGGATTTTAGACCATTATTATTTATTTATTATTTATACAAATGTGTATTATATTTTTACAAAATTTATTTGTAGCAAGAACCTCTCAAGACTCGTTCTCATAAATTTTACGAATACCTTTTCTACTCTACGAATGTCAACGAGCTAGCAAATTTTAGTACCAAACACGGGCACGAAATTTCTTGATAGGAGGAAAAATTTGATGCTCAAGGTATAGTTTAGTAATTGCAGATAGTAAGATTTTCATTTTTCATATTTGATTTGAAGTACGAGTATCTCGGCAAAGCACGCAGCCTCAGGTAGAATTGAAATCCTGTAATCACGAAGCTAGGATTCAAAGGGCTTTATCCGGCTAGCCTTTGAATTGAAGAAATCTCTAATAACATTGAGCAGAATATATCTAACGTACGGTTTTACGTAGTTACAGTCAGCGAATAATAATGTTGAGCATAAAAAAACCTGAGGGCTAATTGCCTAATATACAGTCAACCAATTTGATTTCTAGGCCACTTTGGACTATGTTAAAGTGACGTTGACAACCAAACGTTACAGACTTCTTATGATTTGGTTTACAACGTCACATTGACAAAGTCAATAGTGGCCTACGAATCAAATTGGTTGACTGTACTCGCAAATCGGCTTCAAAGTGGAACAATTGTTTTCATTTCGTATGCAGATTCGCCTTCGGAATGTCAAAATGAAACCGATTGCGAGTGCGTTAGGCAATAAACCCCTGGTCGTTATAAATTAAAGTTGATTAAATCGTACTTGCAGATTTTGAAGTTTATTATGACAAGATACTACAGTGCTTCAAATTAAATCCTTATCGTATCGTGTAACAAAATTATGAAATGCGCTAGTATGTGATTTGTAGTCAACGTCTATACCGATCGATGTGAAATGTGATATAGAGATATTTAGAGGCCTACCTCTAACTACGACTAAGTCCTAAGCTATGTCCTAAGATAGAGTACTTAATTCGTTATTTAACTTAGAAGCTAGACTCTTGTCAGTTGAGTAATTGCCACTTTTCTCTGTTTTCTGCCAGCTTTTTCACCTCCTAAATCGACATGACATTAACCTTCTTTCTACAGTACTTATTGTACCAGAAAATTAGATAGTCTTTCATGTGAATAAATAATATCTACGCGGACGGACTTACGGACAAACATTATATTTTATAAATGTAGCTAGGATGATGGAACCAGTAATGGACAAGGCACCAATAATGGACACTTGATTCTTATTTTACAGAAGATAAGGATTATTAATTTGTTTAGCAATAATCATTTTAGGACCGTAGGATCTATGAATTAAGAGTAAAGTGTCCATTATTGGTGCCTGTCAGCTTAAAATGTCCAATACTGGTGCCATCACCCTATTTTAATTACTGTCTAGAATTTATATGCAAGGTAAAAGACTTGTGCATAGACTTTGTTATATATTCCTAAATTCTAAATTATCTTGAGATCTAGGTATATATCAACTAAATTCCTATATTTTATTTTGTATCGATTGTGGCAAAAAATTGTTTGTATTTCCTTTTATGGTTCTTTAGGTCTTTATGTGCTCATACTTATCCATTCTATAAATTGTGATGTGACTGTTTGTAACCTGAATAAACAAATAAATAGATAAAGATTCGAAAATCTATCGTAAACGTCACGTCAAAAGAATTACGAAGTTTGTTGTCTGTTTACCAATGTTTTTGAACCCTAAAAGAACCTCCTGGATCCCTATCCACATGTTTTTGTTTTGTTGTAGAAATTCTTTGTATCCACCCACGCACGTCAATCTCAATTTATTGGCAAACTATTTGGTAAAAATAAACTATCTGTCGTCAAAACAAACACTGCCAAATCCAAAACCAAATGGAAAATCTGTTTATAACGTCGTCATGTATATCCGTTTATCCGTCCGTATGTCACAGCCATTTAACTAAGAGACTAAGTGGACGATGTTATTGAAATTTGGCAGTTGTATTTAGCTATCAGCTAGACAATTTTATAATTAAACTAGCTACGTCGTCTTATTTCGATTGTTGTAACTTTCTCGGGAATTTTAAAATTTTCTGGGGTATAAATAATAATAATCATAATAATAATAATAAATTTTACAAATTTACAAATACCTACCTTATAGACTAACATACATAACAATATAAAACTTAAAACTAACACCGAGGTGACAAAACAGTGTGGTCCTGTTCTGCCAAAATTGGCATCTGGGTTGCTGCCGGTAGGTTGCCCCGAAACCCGAACACAACACCTTTCGGCCAAAAAAAACGTAAACGTAACATTTTTCGATAAAGTAGCCTATGCGTTAATACGGGGTATATGCTATGTCCATTCCAAAGTATGATGTGCAAAAATGTCCCCACCCAGCAACAGAAATGAAACACCTCAGTTTACAGATCTTGGCAACATCAAAAATATCCCATCGATTTTGCAACGAAAAGTGGTATTTTGCCTTTATTTGGGTCCTAATGGACATAGAAATGCATCCCGTGATTGGAGGGTGGGGACGGGGCCATACAAAATACCCCATCGCCGTTTCATCCAAATCCATCCAGTCATTGCAGCGTGAAAAGGTAACAACACAAACTTTCGCATTTATAATATATGTAAGTAACGCAATTCCGTGAACGACATTTTGACAGCAATCCGCTAAATCATTTTAAGATCTTCAAAAACCTTATCAGAGATCCTAGAGCTGGTGCTTACCTCTCCCAAAGGATTGGGCTAGCTATCCAGAGAGGTAATGCAGCCCGTATCATAGGGACCGTGCCGCGAGCGGACATGCTAGAGGGGGTGTTCTTTTTATAGTGGTGATTATTATTTACATCTTTAATATCTGAGTAGCTTACTTTTATTTTAATTTAAATAAGTTTAGTTTTAACTTTAAATTGTATTAATCTGATAATAAATATTGTCAAAACGTTATTTAAATAATAAAGTGCAGTAAAATTCATGAAAACAGCGGCAGTTGGGGCATTATATTGCGGCGTAAGACGAGGCGGTAAACGCAAACTGCAACGTCCTGGCTGCATCGATTGGGCCTATTACTGATGCATGGCGGCCGCTATCGAATCTACGCCGCATCTTTATGCCTAGTTTATGCAGCTATATCCTTATTTTATCTCAAAATTTGAATTATGATCCATTTTGGCTCTGGTTTATAATTTTGAGGTGAAGTTAAGGCTTACGACATTGTGAAAAAATATTACTAGACTACTTATAGTGTTTTAGCGCGACGACCCCTCAAATTCACGTTTCACGGCTTCGTGTACTATGTACGGTAAATTAATTTGTACTGCTAGACGTCGTGAATTGAAAACAAATGTTCGTATCGTTTATGTTACCTAGTGAGAGGACGGAGAGTGAAACGCCGTTGGTTGGTAGATTAAAATGATATAGGCAAAAAAAATAGAATATGCTTCTATTACTGAAAATCATTTGGAAGGTTTAGTACATAATAATAATCCTTTATTATTTAATGGCTTTAGAAAATGTAAATTATCTCAGATTTGGTTATGAAATTTATAAAGTTGTGCCGGTCGGCACGTTTCATAATTATATCGATGCACGTTTTGATGAATCTCATTTAGATTAGGAATTATCTGAACGCTTAATTAGCTGCGTGCTTAAGTTAATTTTCTAATGTAATTACAATAAGATCTAGGTATACGTATATATAGGTAACCCATCACTTTATCGAATTTCACTTCATCGAATATATCATTTCATCGAATTTCATTTTGTCGAACGGTAGTTTCTGCTGAAACCAAGATGTTTTCAGGATATCTTAAACATTAATTACGTAGGTTAGATTTGGTTAGAATTGTCAAAATAAAATAAAAATAACTCGTGCGGCGAGAAATGCCTTTCGATGAAATGAAAATTCTGCGTAATGATACGTTCGTTGAAAAGTGTTTCGATAAAATAATAGGTACCCGTATATATACCTAGGTCTTATTGTAATAAGTGTAATAACATTAGATTTTAACTGACTGACAAAGTGGTTATCTCTCTCACCCTTACCACCATGGACCTCTCCGGTAAAAAGATTAACCAGCTTCAGTGTTACATACAAATTACATTCAGAAAACTAAAAAAACACAGCATACCGATACTTCTTAAACTTTCTTTTAACTATCCAACATAAAATTTAATAATACTGAATTGAAAAACTAACAAACACGTGTTTATTTCATTTATAACAGGCAATTGCGAATTAATCATAACGGAACTAATGCGGTTAATCCGTACACATTATAGCTAAATGAGAATTCGGAATAACTTCTAATTAACATGCATTTATGTTCATGTGCAAATGATAAATGTGGTTCTTGTTTGCATACAAAATGCATTTACAATATGATAGGTAATGACGTTATATAAACATTTAACAAACTGAGTATATCATAGTTTATTCCATACTCAGAAATGTATGTCAATATTTTTGTATCAAGTAAATATCAAGGAATAAGTCGCTTATAGAAAAAGTTACCACGGAGGACGAAATATCAGGGGACTGTCTGACACAAATTGACCTTGTCCCAAACTTATTCTATAGGCTTAGACAACGATAAACATACTTATAATATGTATAGAGAAAAACATACTTAAATACTACAAGACTTAGAACAAATATTTGCGCATACTGAAAACGAACTTGAGATCGCTAGCTTCATAGGCAGGGTCACTAGCAACTAGGCTAACGCGTTGTTATATTTCAACTCCATTCATTTTGTCTATTTTCGAAAATCACGGTAAAAATCATATTGTCTGTGACGCGTTATGGTATTGTTTTTAAGTCGGCCAACATTGCCGTGAAGTAAATAAGAGCTATCAAAACTTTGACAATACGATAACAGGGCCGAAATTCTAGGCGGTAAAACCATATCATCTTTGACCTGTTATCATATTGTTATTAAGTCGGCCGCCATTACTGTCAAGTAAATAAAAGCTATCAAAACGTTGACAATACGATAACAGGGCCGAGATTCTAGGCGGTAAAACCATATCGTCTTTGACCTGTTATCGTATTGTCAACGTTTTTATAGCTCTTATTTACTTGAAAGTAATGTCAGCCGAGTTAAAAATAATGCCATAACAGGTCAAAGACGAAATGGTTATATCGCGTAGAATAGAGAACCAGGTCCAAGAAGATTTGGTTTTTACTGCGTAGTATAAAGGCCCAGGTGTCATGCATGCCCGTTTGCCTTGCATACATACATACTCTCACGCCTTCATTCCCAGAGTGGAATAGGCAGAGCTAGTATTACCAACAACTCTAAAATTTTGTTGTTAATTCTGTAACCATATTTTTCACAAACAGGCTATGATATTTACCAGTGTATATTAGTAACAGGTTGCAAAGCCCATCGCCTAACAATACTAAAAGCCTTTATTACCTTAGTCGCCTCTTACGACTTCCACGGGAAGACATGGAGTGGCACTATTCTAAGGCGGCAACCACACGGCCTTCGTTCTTCGTTTGCCTTAAAGCCATAAAAATGGCGTCATCTAGCCAAACTCGCTAATCAAAACTATCCTACGTGACCTCTTCCTGACAACTGATCCTCGACCGCCGCGCCGCTAAGAGGTCACGTTATCCCTCGAACTAGTTTTTCAAGCCTTGATTAAATTTCCCTTCGCTCTTAATTGAAAATGCGATAGATGCCAGCCTATCCAAGTTTCTTTGAAAGAAGTTGGCTTCTTATTGTACCGATAGTGTTTTGTGTTGTTTACTGATTTTCAGCCTTATTTGCACAAAAAGAAATAGTAACGTTGAAGGAATGTTTTTAAATACCCCGTTTATTAAAATAAGTATGCCCTGGTTTTTGACGTGGGTGTCTAAAATCATCGTTATTAGAATTATATCAAAACGGTGGAACACAACACCTATTTACATGGGCTAAGACAGGGAAAAAGTCAGGAGAGTGACAGCCAACCTTTAGTGATTTAGAAACACTTTAAGAAGATAATATTTTGACCTACTTTCAACCTACCAACCAACCAATCAACCAATCAAGGCCAACGGTCGGCAAGTAATTTTTAAAGTTTGATACAGGTTCCTATACAATAAAATGTTCCTAAAGTCGACCCTGCCAGGTGAAAGACGTACAGCAGACCTAATATTGCACGCAGATTAAGCAATAATAGACTCTTAATCAACGGTGTAAGCGCTTCGACGCGCGCCTTATTAATTGTGTCGTGCAAACGGAATTCCACTAAGGCTGCTAGACCAGATACATGACTGACTGAACATTGTCGCAGTCAAAGTAATAGAATATCGAAGATTACTATATCCCAATCGTGTTTCTAATACACAGAGATTAACAAAAACTGCCCCAGAACCCCACAACCCGTTTAAAATTGAAAAGCCACAACCCTAAATCATTATTATAGTACCTAGATGTCATAAATAACAGATATCCTATTATCTTTCGGTAACAAATGAAAACGTAGAATAATAAATCAGAATGTACAGTTGAATTTAAAGACAAATCGAGTTGCCATCGGCGCCTTTAATCGATAGTAGCTGGCAGCATTCCAGACAGACCGACAACAGTTTCCGAAACAGGAGTGATTTAAAACTTAGAAGATGCATGCTTAGAATTTTTAAAATTTTATTTTCTAGTTCTTATGCGCGCGGTTGCGAGAATGATTACTGGAGGAATCCCTTGAAATATCGACAAACATTTCATCGAATGTGTAATTTCACCGAATTTCATTTCATCGAAAGCTTATTTCTGCTGAAACTCTATAGTTTTCAGGTTATCTTAAGCATTCGTTACGTAGGTTAGGTTAGGTTAGACTTGTGACCACAAAAAAAAATAAACCTCCAGCACGTGGAAATGCCTGTCGAAGAAATGAAAATTCGGCGAAAACGTTCTATGAAAAGAGTTTCGATATTTCAAGGGTAAACCGAAACCTTTGTGTTTCTGCCTTTTGTAGAATAACAGTTGTATAAATAAAAATATTTTTTATTATATCTAGGGACAATCTCACACAAATTGACGTAGGCAAGAAGAAATATGCTTACATAGAAAAATATTTACTTAAATACATAAATATATAAAAACACCCAAAACTCAAAAATAAATACCTACTGGCGCTCATCACAAAACTTTGCCCTAACCAAGAATCAAACCCAGGAACGCTTGTTTCATAGGCAGGATTACTACCAACAACGCACAGAAATTTAAAAAAGTGACGTTAGTCTATATCATGCATAATAAGAGCTCTATTTTACTTCGTTTTGACCGTTTTTCTTCTTTATCGTAATCAGTTCATCGTAATCGTAATTTGCAGTCTTGAGATTGTAGTATTGAAAATCTCTATCTCTATGGTTCTCAGATCGCAGTTACCATCTGGTGGCATGGGCCTCTATTCTAGGCGGGTAAAACCATATTGTCTTTGAGGGGCCCTAATATGGCTGCGTTTATATCGTGACAAAGTTTGTATAAGGCATCCGTCACCTTCTGACACGTAAATAAGTACGAGAGTGACGGATGCTTTATCCACATTTGACACGCGATATAGACGCAACGTTTTGATACCTCTTATTTACTTGACAGTCACGGCGGCCGAGTTAAAAACATGTAATCTAGTTACTGTCTTTAAGATTTTTAGTTTCGAGAATATATGCAGCCCCAGCAGATATGTTGTACGTGCTATCCTCATTTATCTGTATTCATTGTTATTTCGCATCAAAACAAAAAACAAACGCCGAGCCAGTTTCTATTCTTCACTCACAAACGTTCACAAAAAGCCTTTGTGTGTTCGGCTGAAAACCGCCATCGAATAAAAACCGATTGAAAAAGTTGAAAAATCAAAATTACACGCTGGTATTTTGGTAGCAAAAGTCCGAAATCTGTTGTATTAGTAAAGCAATTTGTCGTGGGTCCGCTGGCCGCGAACTTTTCTAATCTAAACTGTTGGCCAGGCCACGTTCAATCTTCGCTAGAACTCGTTCCCACACCGTCTCACTATCGATGGACGATAAGTGGAAATTGTATAGCCACAACGGAATTTCATGTTTTTGTTGTAAACGCTAGGATGACCGCTGGTTATCGACGCTGGCTAGATTTTTCTATTGGATTTTGTTCGAGGTTTTCTCTTGGTTGGGAATTCACTCTCGTTTTATAGAATGTAATAAAACAGGTTTTGGAAATTACTTGGGACTAATAAAAAAATAGTTTCAACGTTCATTAAAAGTATCATTAAATTTATAATTGAAATACAATGCGGTCTATTTTCTATTCATTCCACGTAGGAGCCAATGTTTTGTTAGTAAAGGATTATTCTACTCCTCTTTATGGGTCCGTACCTAACCGAAGGCAGCTGAAGTACGATATCGTTTTTACGGCCTAGAATAGAGGCCCAGAGGGCCCTGCCAAGATGCATTGCGTTAACTAGCGTTTCTATTCGATTCGTTTTTAAACCAATCGCGTCACTGGTAGATGAAGTGATACGAAAAGTCACGTGATCTATCAGTGACGCGATTGGTTTAAAAATGAAACGAATAGAAACGTTATTTAGCGCAATGCTGTGCATCTTGGCAGGGCCCTCAGCTGTCCGTCCGTACGTCCATGTACGTCCTAACTTTAAAGACCTTTATGTTATGAACCTTAATAGATAGGGGGGTTTTTTTTCTTCAGAATATATATTATTACAGCAGATTTACTAAATAATAAAAGTAATTAAAGAAAGTGAAATAATAAAGGGGTCCACGTCCCCATACAAGAAACGTTTTTTTACAACGTATTTATTTATCAAAAAGCAGTACCTATCATTTGAAAATTTTCTAGTCATACATTTTCTATGAATTGATTTAAAGCAGAAGACAAAAGTCTTGTATTTAATATAAGTGACTAGCATTTGCTCGCGTTTCCTTCCGCGTTGAAATATGGTGTTAGGATGAATATGAAATAAAAGAGAAGTCACAATTTTATTAACGTACACACTCACAGCGCACACACATACACACACACACACACACACACAGTGCGTAACAAAATCTAATTCTACCGGCCGCTGTAAAAAAAACCTGAAAAAAGTAGGCCAATTATTCGCAACTGGGTATTTCAAACTAAAACTAGGCTATCCTCAAAAACGCGTCGCATTTCTTTTATAAGTAGGAATGTTCGTCCCTTAGGAGTTTCTTCCAAGGCTTTTGTACTCAGAAAATTTCACCGCTGCATTCACATTTCGCGAGAGATCCGTGTAGTTCTTTTGTAAAGTCTACTTGGGTAGGTCTACCGGTAAGATGACAGTCATGAGCGTAATGGCTAATTATATACTAAGGCCCGGTCTTTTAAAGGTCCGTTAGTAAATATATTCCTGGCGGTAAAAACTATATCGTCTTTGACCTGTTATCGTATTGTCAACGTTTTGATAGCTTTTATTTACTTAACAGTGATGGCGGCTGACGTCAAAACAATACCATAACAAGCCAAAGACGATATGGTTTTTACCGCCGGGAATAGAGGCCCAGGTCAAAAACGATATGGTTTTTACCGTATTGAATAGACGCCCTGTTATTGTACTGTCAATGTTTTGATAGCTCTTATTTACTTGACAGTAATGGCGGTCGAGTTAAAATCCATATGCTTCTACCAAGTTGAAAAGTGCCCAGAACGTACATGCATTGTTCAACTCCTGGTATATTTTAGGCCATGCACGTGGACTTCACATTTTGTAGCCTTTGTGGCATTTTTTGTTTTGGTACAGGCTTTGCTTTTTAGGGATGTTTGTTTGTTTGATACAAAGAGGTGCTACGAATACCTACATGGGCGTAGACCTCTACGTGCGTAGCACAACTTGTGTAGAGGTAAGCTAGCTATTGCTTGACCTTTTCCCAAATTGATATTTATTACAAGCAAGCAAGATTGTTATTAGATTGAGAAGACCCAAGCTTATATGTATTAGTGTTTCGTATGAAATAGTCAATAAAAAAATGTTTTTTATGTGTAATAAAAATAATCTTATGTGTACAATTATTTAATTACTAGTATGTGCGTCGTCTTGTCTGTTAAATAATTTTTCTCTGAAACGCATCATCGTAGCGCTGAAAATAGAAAATTATATTTTTGAAGTGGCAATAAACAGAGCTCTTTTACCCAAATATTTGCCCTTACTGGGAATCTAGCTAGCCTTGTAGGCAGCGTCACTAATTATGACTTGTATATCAAATACATATAATAATATTCTACTCACAGCTTAATTAATCAAAATGAAAAACAGATTAATAATATTGTGAAACATACGTCTGAACCCGGTACTAAGTTTAATAATTAACGAAGTTCGGGACAACGTTCAGAAAGTACAACTTTGCGGCGTATGTATTGGCCCTTTAATATGATGGAGAATTTACTGCCCTTGTTTTAGGGTGACGTAACAATAACAAGACTTAAGGCGCCTTCTCACTGCCGACAGAATTAAAGTACAAAACCGGTCAAGTGCTAGTTGGACTCGCGCACCGAGGGTTCTGTACCGTCGCACAGTAGGTAGGTTATATTCCGATTTGCTTTCGATTTCTACTCGGTGCCTAAACGTGCTCTTACTGAGATTCACAAAAAGCTTACTAGTAATGTTTGATTTACTGTCATTAGGTTCAAATGGAAAATCGTCCACTTGAAATTATACGTCAGTTCAGAAAAATTACCATTTGAAATACAACAAAAAGGACAATTGTCCATCTTGAAAAACGTCTAAAATGGAATCATGTCCCATGGTAAAATTGTCCAATGTGATATTGGTCGAAAAAAATATGTCTATTTGTATTTACGTACACTCAGAAATATGACCAATTGTAAATACGTCCTACCTGAAATTTGTACAATTTATATAATATTATATGGTCTTAATTCACATTACACTACATTCACTTGTGTGTATTTCATTTTGGTCATAATTTATAATGGACAAAAATCCATTGGGACTTAATTAATTTACAACGAAAATAAATTTGGTTGTAAATACTTTTGAGCAAAATTACATTTTGACTAAATTCACTTTGGACACTATTACTTTTGACCCATTTTCAGAATGATTATTTCACGTGGACGATTTTCCATGTACCTAATGACAGTAAATCTAATGTATGTATGTAAATACTTTACTGTAAAAAAGAAAAACGAAAAATACAATTAATATAAAATTAAGGGCATGTCGAACCATTCTCAGTGTAGGGTTTCAAAGTCGTTACTACAAGCACAAAAAACTATGTCAAATACCGGCCAAGTGTGAGTTGAACTCGCGTGGATACGTATTATTTATTTTTAGAGAATTCTTAAAGGTATTCCTGTAATCTACAAGCAATGAACTTATATTTTGTATATTTTCAAAATTTTAGGGGGAGGGGGCAATGGTTAATTTTCGTCTTCTTTTAGGAATACTATCAAAACTATTTATTTTACAATAGTAGCAAAAATATGGAACCCTAAAAATAAAAAAAAACTAAGCAATAAAACCTGTAGAAATAAAATAATACTTTCAAATAATTAATAAATACATATACATCAATATGGCAGACACTGTTGATACCATATTTAGAAGATAGAGTCAAGCTAGATCTTTTTCAATTTGCCTTCTCTAGAATCTACCGATTATGATTGCCTAGTGCCAACCGGTAACCGATTCCACAACCTGACAGAGTGCACCGAATAGTTATGGTAAAATCAAAGTGGGCCTGGGCTTGACATGTGTACCGAATAGATTTGAATACGTGGAGCAAGGTTACAAGTGTTACAACCGACAGAGTTAAACCCAGAAGAAAATGACGGGACGAGGTATTGAATCCAGACTAAAAGTTCGCGGAATTTGTCGTGCTTTTTAGTGATGGTAATACTCAGCTACGTCATAATAACCCCCCGGAGGGCTTATTCTCTAACGCAGTCGCAATCGCAACCGGCTTCAAAGTGGAGCAATTGTTTTCATTTTGTATGCAGGCAAGCCTTCGATTTTCAAAATGAAAACGATCGTGATTGCGAGTGCGTTAGACAATAAGCCCTCTGGTCTGGTTTAACCTGTGTTTATGCAATAAATCATGATATTTATAAAAAATCATGTCTTTATCCAAAACCGTAGTACACGGAATCCTTGTAAGGGGCCAGATGAAACTGAATTCGGTGTCCGTATTGACAAAAATAATTTTAAAATAGTCTAATTTTAAGTCTTTATTTGACAAGCTAAGTCGACTTTATAAGTTTTTACTAATGCCACAGCATACGATAGTTCAATCAGGCGCGATGCCACACACAAAGGGTTCAAAATTAAAGGTTTTTATTACCGCCCTAAACGAAATCATTTTCCAACCAACCCTTAACTTAACGCTAATGCGTTTTATCTACGCCGATGTGTTTAACTTGCTCTTCAACAAAAAACAGGATTAGGATCCAAATTGTATCGTGAGTAGGCCCTTTTAACGCGGAATGGCCTCCCTATGTCGCAGGTGCGTCCCCCTACACGGCCCTACCCTGCTAATTGTCTGTTGTTTATGCAAACAAATTGATGTTACGCATAAGTTGCACGGTTTAACGACAACTTTGAGAATAGGGGCCTAGTACTTAGAAGTGTAAAGGGGTTTTATGGTGATACTTAAATTGGCTGGGACGCCTTGCTAGTAAGGGCCTGTTGTTTGATCAGTAGTTAAACTAACTAATTGTTAAAAATCGTTACTAATAGTTAAATTCTCAAGGAAATGTGTCAAATATTTGATTCCTTTTTCGAATTTTAACCATTAGTTAGTTTAACTACTGATCAAACAACAGGCCCTAAGAGATACAAATAAATAAATAAAAATCGTTTATTCACTAGTTCAAGTATTACAGTAGGTAATTTGTAATGCTCATAGACTAGAAGTTTTGTATTTGGATTATTGGGTGTTGTACAATAAAGTGTTAAAATACAAATACTAGGCAATGCCGGTATTGTGGCGACCTTAAAAGGACCTATCACACAGATTGACTTAGCGAAACTACGAAATAACACTAAAAAAAAAACAGTATGTGAAACCGAATGATCATGGATTAGTTTTTGTTTTTTTTATTACGATAGTAGATGGCCGGTAAACTGACATTTTTTTTATCTTAGTGATGGCAATGCATTGCAAGTTAACTTAACATCAAGTGACCTGTGTAAGGGCTCGTTTGTCTGATCCATGCCATTAAATCCAGTTTAAATTATTTTGAACACGACAATGTTGTGCTAATCTAAGAATGTTGTTGTGTTCAAAAATGTTCAATAATGTTGAAAATAAAAATAAAAACCAAAAGGTTATGAAAAGACAAAGAAATCAAGCCAATTCTACAAATAAAATTTTCAATTGCATAAATAAAACAGTTTTTTACCGCTCATCCGGTAACACGGTTAATCCATCTTGTTATTTACTCGTATTTCCTCCATACATTATACTGCAAAGCATCTTTTGAAAGAATATGATAAATGTTTTCATACAAGAATTATGATTCCCGTTCATAGGTACAAACATGGATAAATCGACAGATTCTGTCAAGGTCGGAGGGGGGCAGGCTCTGGTACATCAATTTCCTCCCCCCTATTTGTGCGGAAGTGTCACGGTTTCGATGATTGCATAAGGTAAGTGTCAGTCTCAGTAACGTTTCGGAACGTTTCTCAAATTTAATATTCATATTCACCAAATATTTGTATTTAATTGAGATATAATAGAATTATTTATTTCAAATTGATTTGAAATAAATAATAAAATATGATACTTAAAATTATTTTGTAGGGATTCTTTCCAAACATAAAACTAGCCTATGTCACTTTATGGGATTATTTATTAATAAAATGGTGTCTCATATAAACATAACATTGTTTCCAAGCCATAAGTGTAGTATGGAATATGAGCTGTTAAACATGTAGCTAGCCTGTATGTTATTATACACATAAAAAAACTACATTAACTATGAGACAAATAATGACTTCGGACTAAAACTTAGTCAATAAACTCTTTAAGTAAACATTAAAATAAAACACACCTTCTACATTATGTCAGTTTAATTTTATAGTAGATTGTCCGTTACACCCTGTATAATAATTTCTGAACCCCAATTTGATACATACTCCATAATATAACTTACTAACGAATCTCGGTAAAATCAAAGCAAACCTGAATTAAACACGACACTGCTGCCAAAAGAATACCGTATGTACGTGATCCAATTAGGGCCGAGCCACAGCAAGGAAATACGATGGCTCTTTAATAAAAATAAAACCGGGCAAGAGCATGTTGGACCATGCTCAGTGTAGGATTCCGAAGCCGTTAAGTACCACAAAAACAAAAAGTAATTTTCTATTTAAAATAATTTGGTGATGACATGTGTTAAATGATTTTTAGTAGGTATCAAAACTTGAGCCTCCTGTATCTCAAAAGCCAATCGTTTAATAGTCGTCATAGTTTTCCTTCGAAGTTCGTTTATCGCACTGCTAGATCAAAATAGTAGTAACTCAGAATACAACGGTATTTTAAAATCAACTTTAATACAACTTCTATGAACTTGAAACAAAACTAGCAAGGATTTTGAGTTGATGCTGTTTTGATCTAGCAGTGCGATATGTGCTTTAACTTAAGATATTTTCCAGATTTTGAATACTTGTAGTTTTCTGTGTAGTGTCCTCCACGCAACTCTAGCGAAAATTACACTTTTCCAGTTCAATATTTCCTAAACGGAGCCCAAATCTATTTTTTTAATAAAGCCTCACTCGGTGTCATAATCTATATAAAATACATTTGTTTTACTGGTATGGAACGTACTGCAAAACGATAAACTTCGTGTGGTCACCCTATTCTACTAGACGAGTTATGTAGACCTATTATGATACGTGTCTATGACAGTTCAACGTAAGTTTTTTTTTTTTTTTTAGTTACCATGAGACTCGGTAAATCTAAAATTTATAATTTTATTAATTATTTCAAAATACATTTACAGGTTTTTGCATAGTGTTACGTACGAGTGCTTTAACTAACGGTAAAGAGCCAGAAAATAATATTTGGATTCATGACTTAGGAGTCACTCGGTATATGTTATTCCCGTCTGCAGGTTCCTATACTGAGGCCCTACTTTGAAAATCGAAGTTCGAAGTTACTTTAGCTTCATCCCTGTAACTCGACATTCGAGGATAAATCGAGAGAAAGGGATGGAGCTAACGTAACTTCGAACTTCGATTTTAAAATTAGGACCTCTGTGGCCCTAGACAAGATACATTGCGAGAACGTTATCGGAATCGAAAGTGTCTTATAGAATTGACGGTAGCTGCTGCACGGTCGGGTCGAGTGCTTACGCCATTTACAAACATTCCGTCAGTTTTCGAAAATCGTTTACGTTAGTGTTATGCATCTTAGATAGGGCCTCTAGGATTTTTTTTAAACCCGGTTAAACCATATGGATTTTGACGTGTTATTTTTTTTAACTCAGACTCCATTACTGTCATGTAAATAATGGCTATCGTAAAGTTGGCAATACGATAACATGTTAAAGGCAATGTTTTTTTACTCCACTATAATAAAGACCATGGAATAGAAAAAACAGTGGAAGTGGCATGACTCATGAGCTTCGCTTAGTATCAGACCTGTTGTCGCCAATACTCAAACTATCATAAAAACAACACGCCACCATGGAAAATGTTTTTAGTGCGGCTATCGTTTTTATACTTCAAAATAGCACAATAAGGCATGCTTCTGGATTTATTTCCTATTTTAGAAATATCGAAATATCGAAATAAGCGATCGCGGCAAAAGTATGGTAGGTTTTGCGGAACTACGCATAACTATGCCACACGTTACACGCTCACTTGACATTTCTACTATTTTTTCTGTTATAATAAAGACCCAGGTGCCCTGTTGTGAACCAACGTTAGAAAATAGTTTATCAAATTATTAACTTTGATTCTTTTGCTACTTAAGTTGATAACATTTGATCGAAGCTTAGACCTTTTTGAAATAAGTCTTTTGTTTGATCTTTAATTAATATTACTGTCATTACTAATATTCCAATATAGACACCAAAAATTATAGAAAATTAATCACTATTGTTAACGAATTCTGTAACTACCTGCCTTTCTCGCGTTACTAAGGCTCAGGCCACACCAGAGGAGGACGGGGCTTGGATGCCACACCAAATAGTAAACTGTTAAGCTGGTTATTTACTACTAGGTATGTTTGTAAACAATATTGTATAAAAAAAACAAAACAATACAGTTATTATAAAAAAGATATACAAAGGCGAACTAGTCCCTTTAAGGGATCTCTGTCTGCTTACCTTTTAGAGACTGAGAAAATAGGTACAGATAGTTATATATTTATACATCAATATACATACTTAAACTCAAATAAACTACATACATTACATACGTAACTACATTTGTGACAGTTAATACATTATTTAGGAGTTAGAATCAAGCTAGAACCTTGTACTATGTTGTTTTTTATCGCTGCTCTTAATTTCATAAAGTTACCAAAACCGCCTACCTTGACTTAAAAAAAAACCAATAGACGAACTAATTATAGCTCTCGCGACATCGAGGCACCTAGCTTTATGCGACGAATTGCGAGGTGACTGGGGCTACAGGTCAACATAAGTTGGTTCGAGGTTGGTTGATTTATCTAAAAGTACGTTGGGAAAACGTATAATTTTACGAATTTTCATTTAACTTAGACGTATTTGTGCTATTAGGTATTAATGGCTGAAATTTAGGACATTAAATTTGTCATAGTGACTTATTTAGTTTATAAATAGGGTAGGTTAGCCTCGTCATCACAAATGCTTTAAATAATGCAGTGAAAAATACCCATTTGCGAATTATGTATTAAAGAACCGTACCGTACCGTTTGCCAAATGATGGTTCGGTAAAATAGCGAACCTTTGTTAACAACTTGACATAAATATTTCATCTAAGGCCCGCCCTACACGGACTGCTTTAAGCAGTCGGGAACCGACTGCACTTCGTTGCTATTGGTTTCTAGAGCATTAAAACTGCAAATCGACCAATAGCTGCTTAAAGCAGTCCGTGTATCGCGGGTCTAAGGGCTTAACTTGCTTTAAGCGTGCCACCACCATCGTGGCCTCAGCCTAAGGTACCGTCTGCAAAAGTATCCAGCACCAACATGTTCGGCCCAAGTCAGAACTCGTTAGCAAGTCTTTATCGAAACTAAAGTTTTTCGGAGCTGAGAACTGAATGTGGGGAACCGAAATGCTGATAAGGAAAAACTTACCGAGCTACGTGAGGCCTTTGAGAGAGTTCTCATTGTGACCGCTCTTAGCAATCGCTTATCGGTTTCATTCATTCCGAGTTTAGGTCTGTACATACAGCATTTAGGGAAAGGCCTAGTTTCGTGACTGGAATAAGAGGTTGTTGGTTAATAAAAGGGATTTGACAGATTCGACTGCGAGTCGTTCAGATTAAAGTTATGATGTTTATTTATTTACACATGGGATTATCGACTGCGAGTCGTTCAGATTAAAGTTATGATGTTTATTTATTTACACATGGGATTATCGACTGCGAGTCGTTCAGATTAAAGTTATGATGTTTATTTATTTACACATGGGATTAAATAACTATCAATATAATTATGACGGTAACCTATCATTTTATCGAATTTCACTTCATCGATTGTATCTTTTCATCGAATTTCATTTCATCGAATTTCATTTCATCGAATGCTATTTTCCACTGAAACCAGGATATTTTCAGGATATCTTAAACATTAATTACGTAGGTGAGGTCAGGTTAGACATATGACTACCAGCTCACCCCCTATTTCTTCCCGTTAGAGATCGATTTTCTGAAAATCGTTTCGTAATGCATCCTAGGGCACCCAAGAAAGATTTCTTCCAAATTTCAAGTCCCTAGGTCCAGCGGTTTATGCTGTGCGTTGTCTGTCCGTCAGTCATTCAGTCACTATATTTAGATAAGTCCGAAACAAACATCAACCCTTGAATAAGGGTCTGTCAAAAATTTCATTTTTGAACAAACTTTTGTTGCCAACTGTACTTTTATGCAAAATCTTTATCTGCTTATCAAGACTAAACTATGAAGTCCTAACACGGTGGGTCTACGTAAAGTATAGCGGAGATCCTGTAGCCACCTTCCGACTCCATCATCAGATCACCTCCTGGATACCATAATATTGCATTGTCATCGGGTTTACATACGTGGTCCAAATTTCAGCCCATTCCGTTAACGGAAAGTGGGTCAAATTTAACTTGCAAGATTTGACCCGTACTTACAACATAGGTACCTAACATACCTACATTGCATATTAAATAAAAGCTTGTATAAATAACCTTTTTTGGGTTATAATAAATGATCGAAATTAATTGTGAAACTTGAAGAGGTATAAACCCATAACCGTCATCGGGTTAACCGCACCCATAATACTGCATAACAGATGGGCATCAGGGATCAGTGCATGGTCATAATTAATGGGACCGCAGACTGGAGACGGCGACAGCTGCGGACGTCTGTGTGGGTGGGATTAGGGGATTATCACACCTCACGCACACTAATACGGCTTAGATGGCTTGTCTTAAATATTGGACACCGAACATATTGATCAAGATAAGTACCTACTAAGCATTATATTGTATTGTAACGCGGGCTAGTTTGCAACTCAACCCCGAGCGCTTATTTTGCGTAATAAATCAATGAAAATTCAATAAAAAATATCGCTTATTTATGAATAATTTCAAGTTTTTTTGATAATTTGTTTGTTCATAACTCAAGGTCACTCTAGTTGATTTTAGATTCGCCAGGATCGTAGCAGGTGGAAAGAAGTGGTATCTGCCTACCCCTCTGGGAAACAGGCGTGATTTAATGTATGTATAGGTATGTATGTCATAACTAATAAAAAAAACTAAAACTTTATATTTCGAATTTGTGTTTCAGTGTGGGGGCGGCATACTAAGTAGCATATAGGTTAGTATCAGAACGCCTAAAATTAATAAGCCTAATGTATCATAATGCCTAAAAGTCCTCATACCTCATGGTTTTTTTTCTGAAACCGTAAACTTTTCAGGATTGTTTTAAAACATACCTAATCTAACATAATGAGTTCTCTATACGATCTATCGATGCAACGCTAGCGCACGAGCGGCAATAGGTAACAGAAAGTCGAGAGACGAACTACTTCTCTATTTAAACTTTGCTTGTGTACCTAATTGCTTTCTCTACGTCATTTTAATTCGCAAGCTAGAAGTAAGAAAGCGGGTAAACTCAAATTAAAAGTTATTATAATTTTAATTATTATAGATTGCTATGGCCATAATGATAACGATTTTCGCGAGTAATTTATTCCAGCAATCATAAAGGATGCCAGTTCGGGCAAACTTCAATAAAGTTAATATTGTAATAGTAGAAGAGCTGTTAAACGTTTTTGAGTAGGTGTTTGCAGCACCGTGGAAATGTGTCTAGTACTTCTTTAATGATGTTTAAATATAAAGAAGCAGACTTGGCTAAAGGTTATTGGGGCTAAAGGTTATTTTTTTAATTTCTGTTTTTTTTCGAGCAGAACAGTGTCGGTAATTAAAATTAAATATCTATTTTTAATTACCAACATTGCTCTGTTAAAATTTCAACGTGCCTCAAATACAGTTTTTTCGATTTTTTTAATACTTTACCTAGCTCAATTTTAGGACTAACTAAATGACCTGGCTCTTCGATTTTTTAACTTCTTAGATATTAAATTCCACATTTTTAAAGGTTTTAAAATGCCTTAAGGATTTTTTTGCGGAAAGAAATATCACTATTTACTTTTTAATGAAAAACTTGGTATAGCCCCAATAGCCTTCGGCCAGGTCGGCCTCTTTGTGTTCAATATCATTAAAGAAGTACTGTAGAAGTTTCCACAGTGCCTCAAACACCTACTCATAACTTTTAGATAGGTAAAAACCCCAAATATAATGGTGATCCCCTCTTTCAGAACCTATATATCTGTCTATTATAAAACCTAGCTTAGAACCATCGGTAGAAAACATGCCTTCAAATAAATAAAACCGCATCCACAGTGCCACAGACAGCCACGCACACACACACACACATAGAGGTTAAATTTATAACACCCCTATTTTTGTGTCGGGGGTTAAAAATACTTAACAGCTCTTGGACTATAATGCTCCGGCGCTGATTGAGAATCAAGATATTACGCTGATGAGATTTTCGATGATTTTTCATTAAACGGCAAATTGCGAGCGTCACGCTGGAATGGGTTGTCATTTACAGTTGCCACCTACGGCCGTTTAACTACAAAATGTAGTTTGTAAGTAATTATTGAACGCAAAGAAAACAATGAGAACTCATTAGTGTGCCTCACGAATACATACGTCTATAATGGCTGTGTGTTAATGGCTGACGTACCTTTAATCAGACGCCATTAGGAGAGCGTTTTCCAAAAAAAAAAATACCCCCTCTTTTAGGCTGTCCCCTGTGTTTAAAGTTTAATAAAAAGCAAAATTTATATGTGGCTAATTATTTTAAAGTTTGAAAAGCATTAACACATTTTAAACCAGTAAAATTCTATCAATAAGTTTAGTAATACTTTGCGTAATATTTAAATAATGATCATTTTAAACACCAAGGTGTCAGTTTTTGGCATGTCCCCCACTCAAGTTCCTCGATGTTAGCAGCGATTCTGAAAACATGGGTACTAGGTTAGCATGAGTTTTTGGTGGTTTGAAAATACTTTCTGAGTCGCGCATCGGCGCCAGTAGTTTGTAATTTAATTCCTATGCTCATTTAAATACAATTTGATTTCCAAAAAATATCACAAATGTGGTATCGACCGGACACTTGTTTGTCACCGCTAAAATTACTAGTTGAACTATTTTAGCTCTTGAAATGACAACATAATCCTTTTAATCGGCCTATCGCTATTTAAAATAAGCTAGTAGTTCAAAACCGGTCCAGTAAAGCTAACGTGTTTTGAGTCGTGCCACGCCGTAATCGTGTTGTCCAGTAAGATCACCTGGTAGGATCACCCACGTACAAAATTAATAAGTAGGGGATCCTACCAGGTGATCTTACTGGACATCGCAAATCAACATTTCTTCTGTCGGGTTTGAGACATATTTATCTACTGATCATGTAAGTTTTACATCATTTAATTGTTTTCAGAAGATGAACAATTAGTCTAATGTAACGTTATTTATATTTGCTAACAAACGTAGGTAAATATTTTCGTCAGAAAATACTATCACTATCAGTGTTGAAATTCTGCTCCAAACATTTTTAAACGCGAATAGGGCACGACGGTAAAAACACACTAACAAAAATAAAATAAAACATTAACCGTTTTAAAAAGCCTTATAACTCTAGATAATTTATCAAAAACCCGCCACCATTTAATTTGTCCGGCTAAATGCTTGTGGTATACAAGTTGTAGAACAAACAGGGGGTTACAATTTAGTGTTTCCGGCTATAGCCGTAGCTGGCATTCCGAGCGGCCGCGGCACCGCATTTGACGTTTATTCGATTTAAGTCCGGCCACCGGCCGCAAGTTTGGTAAAGTGCCGCATGAATGAAGTTTAAACTTTAAATTTAGTTTAAGGTGTTTCAAGAATCTATTCTGCAGCAATCAGCGGTGTTTTGTGAAGTTTAGAATAAGTTATTTTAAGACAGTTCATTTGAATCACAAGCTTCTGTCGTTGTTTTTTTTTGCACAACAAGACCAACTACTTTGGGAAAAGAACAAAGCAAACAAAAGTGTGAATTTAAATAGAATCATGCATCTATAAAGGTTCTGTTTTTTCGGTCGCAATCGCGTCATGTAGCAATCTATTGACGAGTTGTATTAACGTTATCGAGCCGGGAGCTATTGCAGCGATGCAATGTATCACGAAAAGCATGCGACATCAACCAATTACATTGACCTGAATGAATTACTTTCGATTAGTATGTAATTGGTCTATTAAACAAGAAATATCAATAAAAAAAATATAGTTTTTGTGGCGAATAGGTAGACTGAAATTTTTCAGTCAACCTATTCGCCAATTACTTACTATATTAAATTTGATATAAAATACTTTATATACTTTGTTTATTGAATAAACAGCTGGGTGAAGGTTCCTATTCGGATCTTAGACCAATTGTATGACTTAACAAACTTCAGGCCGTGCGTAGGCGTTTTATTAGAAGTTAAATAAAAATAGGTACTTGTTTAAACAAGAACAACGTCCTCAACCTTTGAAGACTTTGTACCAATTCATATAACAACCTTGTAAGTAAATAATTGACTTGTTGAGAGTTATGACTATCAAAGCGAAGTAAATTTAACTCGACACATGGGATTACGGATTAAGTTTACTAACTATTAAAGCCCGGGGCCCTAGCTAAAATGCAAACGCTACTAACGTTTCTCTTTTCTATCGCTTAAAATGTATGGAACGACAGTTAACCACGTTTTTGCGGGTGGTAGGACCTTGTGCAGGGTCCGTCCGGATCGCTACCACCATCTTTTCCATTAACCTACCGCCAAACAGCAGTGTTCGCATTGCTGTGTTGCGGTTTGAGGATAAGACAGCCTGTGTAATGATTGGCACAGAGGCATTCCATCGTAGTCCTCAAGGTTGGCAACGCATTTGCAGTCTTAGGATTGCAGTCTTGTGAATGCGAATGTCTATGGGTCACAGTTTCCACTTACCATCAGAGGGCCCAGACAAGATGCATTACGCTTACAAGCGTTTCTATTCGTTTCGTTTTTAAACCAATCGCGTCACTGGTAGATGACGTGATACGAAAAGTCACGTGATCTACCAGTGAAGCGATTGGTTTAAAGAGGAAACGAATAGAAACGCTTGTAAGCGTAATGCATCTTGTCTGGACCTCTGGTGGCCTGTGTGCTCGTTTGCCTTCTCTATGCCATAAAAAAAACTTGGTTTATCGTAACGCACGAGAATGTCATCCCATAACGTTGCATCTTGGCTAGGGAATATGGGTCTCTTTTCTAGGCAGTAAAAAAGTTATTGTATTGCCAACGTTTTGATAGATCTTATTTAATTGACAGTAATGGCAGCCGAGTTAAAAACGATACGATAACATGTCAATGGCAATATGGGTTTTGCCGCCTAGAATACAGGCCCTGGTCAGTTTATAGAAAAAAAATTCAAGGTGTCATACGTATAAGAATCGGAGCTCATGTGGCTTTGTCTACCAGTTTCCTTGACATACACCCGTATTCACAAACAATACTTAAGGGATCCCTCACTGAGTAAACGCACTGCGTTCAATACAGCATTGTGATTGGTCCTTTTTGACCGACCTTTTGTTTATGATACGATTTGAACCTGTGAGACCACATAGGGACGTTTGTTAATATGGGTGATAATCTCCTTCATTATACCTGGTTTACTTATTTTTAAGTGACCTAGTTTAACTTAGTCAGGTTTTATGGAAATCCTTTGGGCTGCTTAAAAAAAATAACTCTGGAAGTAGGGGTCGCAAATGAGTATGTGAGTTTTTATACATATATTTGATAGTTACAAGTATAAGTTAACAAAAACTATAGTTTATAGTTCTACCACGTAAATCGTATCTAACGCACTGCTCCGTTTGCTATGACATATCAAATTCCGGGCGAGGGGAGTCGGACAGGCAAATTGCGGCGATTCATCACGCCGAATTAGCGGCAGCTGGACCCGACGACCATAAATATTCGTTTCTTCTCGAATCAAGCCGACATTGGCCGCTAATAACCAGCAAAGTGGCGTAAATGAGCCAAACAAGGGATGATCATTTCAGATGCGATGTTTAACGCTTGAACTCGTTCATTTGGTTAGTTTTTAACCGACTGTCGAAGAAGGTAGGTATTGTTTTTGACGTTTATGCAAGGGCAGATCCAAAATTCGTCCAGGTGGGTCACAGGTGCCCAAAATACGACAAACATGACCTTTTTATAGCACAGATAAAAACTCACATGAACTTGAACAATACTGGCTCTGTTCTAAGTTCTCTGGGTTGTTACTTTTTTCATGGTCATGGGTCATGCGAATGAGTGACCCCCCATTTTACTGGAAAAAGTATCAACTCAGAGAACTTGCTAGTTTTGTTTCAAGTTCATAGAAGATGTATTAAAGTTGATTTTAAAATACCGTTGTATTTTGAGTTGATACTGTTTTGTTCCAGTAGCGCGATATATAGACGGCAATATGAAAACATGCCATTGGGTTTTTAAACCTTGCTTTTTGTTCGACGTGTTTTAAAGGCTAGTATTATCTGTATATAGAAAACACCCAAAATATATGTGCGTTCATTAAATAAAAATATTTGTACCAGGATCATTACAAACTAGACTAACCGTATTGTCAAAGTTAAAAAAAAGTTTAATAATAACCCAAATTTATCCTTCTCACATTCTGCCCTTAATTTTAAAAGGACTTTTTTAGGGTTCCGTACCCGGAGGGAGCCCAACGGGACCCTATTAATATGCCTACCATGTCCTTTCACCCGGCCGTCCTAAATTTAAAGAGCTGTATCTCTTGAATCGTTATAGATATCGGGTTATTTTTTCAGAATATGTGGCGTTATCTATAGAAAGGGACCTTATTGTCGATGGCACTTCCGCCATTATTAACGATGCTCCGATATAATTATAAATACAACGTCGCGTGACGCAGTACGGCGTAAGCGCCATTGACAATAAGGTCCCTTTTCATAGATAACGCCACATATAGCGGATTTTCTAACAAAACGTTTTTTAAAGTAAGTGAAATAATAAAGGCGGTCCTATGGTATGGTAAAAACGATAAAATATACAAGTAAGCATCAAAGGTATGATTATATTGCACACCCTGAAGAGAAACAACATATACTGCAATGAATGAATAACCCTCGGTGTGCGAGTCCGACTCGCACTTAACCAGTATTTTTTCAATATCGTTTTCGTTAGTGTCCCACTGCAGGGCAAATGCCTTCCTCTCTTTTTAGCCATTCATCCCTACTGATTGCATGCTCCCGTCACTTTGAAACACGTCCCAATTATCCCGGCACCTCCTTTTTGGTCTGCTTCTGCTCCAGTGGCCATCCTGTGAGGTCTATTTGGTTACTATTTCTGGACCACTGTTCCAGATGCGTACCACAAATATGTCCAGCCCAGTCCCACTTGAGTTTATCAGTCTTGACACATAACATCTGCGACACTGGTCTTAAGGTGTAGTTTATAAGGAACATAATAGTAGTTTATGTAACTGATACATAATGAGAGTATTATAATAAGATCATACGAGTGTTTAAGGCTTAATTATGTACAGTTGCATACATAACTTTATTTACACTTATTTTATAAGTACTCTAAAATGGGTTCAGAAGCTGACGACTTGACGACAAAAATGACGGCAAAACAAATTTGTGCTGTGAGAGTGTCACGAATATGAATATTTTTTTAAATCATAGACAAACTAATAAACTAACTAACTATGTCGTACAATATTGTACGAAAAAATTGATACGAAATTGTGTTGGTTTTGGAAAATTTCCAAATTTGGAACTCATCTCTTTATAATATTCGATAACGTAATTTCAAAATTACGTTACCGCTGTCATTGCTGTCACCTCCTACCACAGGTAATGCTGGTCTTTGTCAACGGGTTTAAATAAAATAAAATAAAATAATAGAGGACTTATGATATTGAACATAAAACTTCCGTGAGACTCAGACATATTAAGGAGATCGCACCGGGTTAATCACGTAAAAGTTTTCGAAAAACACTCGTGTTCGTCGTGCTGCGACCGCGTCTGCTCTTGAATAGGGACTCCGGATGAGCCCGAAACATGTCGAGCGTTTTTCGACAATTTTTACGTGAGTAACCCGGTGCGATCTCCTTAATATGACTTATGATATGTGTGTAGATAAAGTTATATTCCATACTCAAGTTAACACCCTCTATAACTACTCGTACGTATCGAAGCGAGATATTATACAAGTTAATGCGGACACTATGATCGATGCAGCTACGAGTATCTATTCCCTATCGCTTAGTTCGCTCACCAAATGAACAACCATCTTTAAATGATCTTCGATTGTAAACCATTGCCAGAAAAGCCAGAGGTCAGGATATA
The DNA here is from genome assembly GCA_948252455.1 of Acleris cristana. Lineage (NCBI taxonomy): Eukaryota > Metazoa > Arthropoda > Insecta > Lepidoptera > Tortricidae > Acleris > Acleris cristana. The sequence goes on from OX411788.1 coordinate 4,019,867, forward strand.
ATGGGTCTATGTTATTCGATTTTGAGATTCACAATTTGTAGTATGGAATAGCACCATAGATATCATGCAACGATACATCAAAAGGCGCCCTCCGCTTAACGTCTTGATCTGAGCCTCCGTACGAGAGGCTAAAATTTCTCAACGTTAAAAGAATTCCTATTATTTGGGTATAAATGTACGTTAGTAGCTAGTCTTGCACGTTAGTAAAATTCATATTTTGGTCTTAAATCAGAATTGATCCTTACAATCGTTTTATGTACATGGATGACTTACCTACTTTCAGTTTTAAAAGTGTTTATTTGCTAAATTAAGAAGAGAAACTCTTGCGATGTAGGGCGAGGATTTTCTGAGGCTGAGTCGTAAATAATACAATTACAATAGAGAGTTAAACAAAGTATAATAGAGATCCAAATGTAAAAACATCATAATATAAATACACAGTAATAGGGTTCAAACTAAAAAGCCATAATAGTTTTATTGCAATTTAACTAATATTGGCACATTACGTATGTGATACGGATTCGTGCACATCTAGGTTACAAGTATAATCGAATTGACCCGGTTCGTCTGTCACAAGCGTGTCACAAGCGTGTCACAAGCGTGTCAGAGGCCAGATTGATGGTCGCTCAACCGTTGTAAACTTACCTACCAATTCAGGGATCATGCCCGGGTTATTTAAGCAGGAATGTACAATGCTCGTTGGTTGTATACAAGAAGTTTTTAGTTTCCTTACTACTAAAGTTGTAACTTGGCAAATTTTACCAGCTAAACTTTTATCGGGTACTCAACGGTTGAATAAGAAAACTTGCCGTCTGAAATAAACAATTTTAAATGTTTTGTCGTTGATAAAAAGTGTATAGATAGGCAAACAAAAACAAAAGCCACTAAAACAAGTAAAAGACAAAGGTAAAAACCCTCGCCTTTCCTGCTCCACGAATTTATCTAACTCATTTGTCTACTCTGATTACGAGTAGCTTAACAACATTAACAAAGCGCTTAGAAGGCACAGAGTCGGTGAGATGGATTAAACCGTCCAAGCGCGCTGGCGTGCCCCTAGTTTATTTAACGAGGCAGGTCTTGCAGCATTTAGGTTTAAAAATGCATCGCCTTGCCGTGATTCGCGTTCAGACTGCAAACGTCCTTCCATATAAATGGCATCTCCGCCACGTTCTCCAATATAAAGGGTATAAATGACCTTACGTCGTTCGATAAAATGGAAAAGAATACGTGGCTATAGCAGGACGTATGCAAGCGCTTCCTAGAATAAGCTGGAGTATTTACGATCAGCTTAGTTCAAGAGTAACGCTTAGAATTCTATTACCAAGGTTATCTAAAAATGCTTGGGTAAACCTCTTTGTGATCAAAATAAGATCCCTTGTGTTGCTTGAATGAATATGTCTAAGTACTTATTTGATCTTTTGCTAGTCTATTAACTACGTGTTCAAAGAGATCTAAAATATATTATTTTCGTAAGAATATGTTTTTTAACAACGGAGAGGTATTAGTTCAGTACTTAACTTACCTTGCGAAATTTTACCTACCTTTGGATATATAATACAGGCCTTTATTTAAAAATATAAGTTTTCGACCATGGGGTGCTGCCTCCGGCCCTGCCATAACTATAAAACGGCTTTGGATTTTACAGCAAAATTGTATTTTAAATAAATTAACAAAACTAAATGCACTAAATACGATTAAAAACCGGTTAAACACCAAAAATGGTGGATACCCGACCTTTTGCAAGGTAAAATGTATAATTTTACTGTGATACATTTGTAACGGATGGTTTCAGGATAGTGGAGCCATCATTGAACCTGGCCACAGAAAATAGGAGGCAAAATTTTAACTTAGTTTGTTTCATTGTGACATTCTTTCAATAATTAAAGTCCGTGATAGGCGATATCTGACCAATCAATACAAGGCAATGATCGAATCAATATATTATATAGCCTGCGCCACTAGGCTAAGCATACAAGAGCCCTTTCATGCCTACAAAATGTCACACATCCGCAATACTATTTCGAGTTTAAAGCTTTGTGAATGCCGTCACTAGGTATTTTAAATCTGGACAGAATGTTTAAAAAGAGTGACGTAATACACCGAGTTATAACACAATGAGTCTATCGTGGTCGTATTTATCGATTTGTATAAACATGGATAAAGCATCTGTTTCTTTCTGAACAGTATGTAAGTGCGAGGGTAACGGATACTTTATCTACATTTATCCACCGCGATAAAGGCGACCATAATACAGGGGCAGCGAGCAATATGCTGTTTGCGATAGATTAACTGTTCCACGGTCAATATAGTCTGGCTTACACGAGATTATCGCCCGGGAAACTGAAGATTTGCGAGTATTTTTTGACGATATATATATATACGGACAAATATTGAACTTTGGTAGTTCGATTTTTGGATAGTCGAGCTAACCCGTGGATGTTTATTTGAAGAAAATAATGGATCGTTAGTGGATCGTTTTTGTCATATTCGTTAGCAATAGGCGAATAAACCTGCGTTATCGCAAATGGAATTAAAGTATTTTATTTTTATTATTTAGTTCTAATATAATTTAGACCGATCCGCAGTTTTTAAATGTGCTTAGTTGGCTTTTAGGACACATGTAAGGTTAAACGCAAACTCTAAATCATCCTGCAGGCCAATGGGCCTGAGAGTTATCCACCGCGACAAATGAAAGCATAATGATGCTTTCATTTGTCGCGGTGGATAACTCTTTTTTTGTCACTCTCACACTTACATTATGAGTCAGAAAGTGCGATAAATGCGACCATAATATAGCCGGAATTTTTATTAACAATGGTTCAATAGGTACTCATATATTGTTTTATTACCTCTTCAGGAAAAAAATATGGAAGTAAGACATGGAAGTATTACGTGAGTCTGCTAAGACTAGTAAAACCACGGAATAGAAAAAACAGTGGAAGTGCCATGAGCTTCACTTAGGCCGCATTTCACCAAACTGGAATAAGATTCTATACCTAGATTAAACGCCGAATTTGTATAGACTAATCTCGGAGTAAGTTTTGTGAAATGCGGCCTTAGCACAGACCTGTTGTCGCCAATTTGACTCACACTTTCATAAAAACAACACGCCACCATGGGATATGTGTTTGGTGCGACTATCGTTTTTACATTCCATAATAGCACAATAAGGCATGCTTCTGTATTTATTTCCTATTTTAAAAATATTATTTGCACAACTTTCACGCATAAGCGATCGCGGCAAACTGAGCTAGGCGCGGAACTCCGCATAACACACGTTACACGCCCACTTCACACTTCTACTGTTTTTCCTGTTCTGTGAGTAAAACCAACGATATAATATTTATAAAATTAAATATTATGAGTTCAAGTTTGTTTGTTGAAATTTACGGAAATTACCTCTTATTACTGGGGCGTTAAAGGAATTTCTAATCACCATTTCGCGCCGTTTAAAAGACAAATCGCTGAAGGTCATTTCAAACGTTGGTGAGAGCACTCGGGGCTCGTTGCCCAAAACCCGATATTTCTGTTTGAATGGCGATGAGATCCGGTTAAACTTTCTCGATGGGCAATTGGATTAGCATCAACCAGCTATTACACGGTCGGAGTGCCTCCCTTACAATAAATACATCGAATTTAAAAGTAGAAATTAAATTTTTACCCTAACAGTTTCATTGTTATTGGCCGTTGAAATTCCAGTTTGCAGTCGTATTAGAAGTTTAAATGGTTTCTAGAGGCTGGAAGTTTTTATTGAAAAGGTCAGAGGTTTGTGTGAAAAGTTTATCCTCAGTTTTAAGTACTTTAGCAACTTTTTTTAAATTTTATTGAATAAATTTTAGAGTATTTTGGCATGTTGGACTCTGAACGTGTTATTTTTATTTAAAAAGAGCACGTGCGCTTACAAAAAAGTTAATAAATAAAAATCCGGAGACAAATGGATCTAGTCCCAAACTAAGGCTTGTGCTTGTACAGTCAAGGAATTTGATTGTTATGCCACTATGGAACCCGGTCGCATAACGTTTATCATTAATTTCGGCGAAATTTCTTTCATGTGGTTTGACGCTGTCATTATGACAGGATTCCATAGTGGCATAACAATTAAAGTCCTTGACTGAACTATGGGTACCTACTAGACAGTAAATATTGACTGACTGACTAACAACTAAGCCACTAAGCCGCTGGACCTAGGGACTTGAAATTTGGAAGAAATATTCCTTGGATACCCTACCGCATGGACAGAAAAAATATTTTTCGAGGATTACCCTTCCAGGGGAAGAAAAGTATAAATAACGGAAAACGAATTCTTAGCGTGCAACGTCGCAGGCGCCCTTTATAGTTATTTGTTTTAAGCTATCGCGACGTTTACACATACTGTTCTAAATCTAAAACGGGACTAAATAGGCTATTTGACTAATTTTAGAAAACCTTATTAAATGATTCTTTATTACATAAGAAGCACACTACATTGATATTTCCGTGAGATTCTACTATATTATCAATAAAAATCCATTTAATAGTTTAAATTTCCGAAACCGCGCCAAAAACGCTGTTTCTATCGTGGCGCTGGCCATGTGACAAGTGTGACGTTATATGCAAGTAAACAATGAAAAATCATTTGAAGAGATATGCCCTTATGATCTGTGGTTACTTGCGTGAGACGTCACCTGCGAGTAACCACAGCTACAAAGCAATCGCATAGCGTTTCTGCCACAGATACAATTTCAAAATATATTACAATTTTTTCGTGTAATTTCCAAAAAAATATGCTTAATTTAGTTTAAAATAAAGTGAAATATGTTGTTTTACGCTATTATCTAATAGGATGACGACAATTTGATGCATATTTTCAATGTTGTCAAATAGTCTATTGCGTAAAAATATTATAAATACGAGTACCTAGACGTTTTGATCATGTTGCAAGGGTCGTGGTCAAAAGCAGACAAAAAACAAAACAAAACCAAGTGCGGGTAGTTCGAAAAATTCGCACGCAACGTAACCTTGTCCTATCCAATGTTCTTTATTAAGAACAATCAGACTTAGTACGTTCTGTCATATGGGATTCATATTATCCAAACAAAAATGTCCTTTATTTAGGACATTGGGCAGAACTCGGAAATAGCTTAAAATGCTTAAGCCCGCCATAGACGATCAGTCGAACTGACAGGCCGAGAGGGACGCGGCCATTTGATAGAATGAGAAACTTATATATGTCTCTCATTCTAACAAATAACTGAGTCTCTCTCGGCCTGTCAGTCCGACTGATCGTCTATGGCGGGCTTAAGCATTTTAAGCTATTTCCGAGTACGTAGGACGCGGATAAATAATCATCAGTCCCTCTTCAGTTTGCTCATGACTACGACCGTCTTTACGCGATTAAGTTCAGTTTTACATTTATAACAGTATGCCCCCTAGTTAATTCATAAATCATAATAATACATCAGTTAACCAATAAAAAACATCTGATCGATTTTACAATGCTCTTTTAAAAACGGTAATGAATGAGGCAGTGTTTTAAACAACGAATAAACGTTATTTATTGCGCAGTAAGGGGAGATCTGCAATTAAGATTGCCGGAGCCCAAATTCCGTTTCATTATGGCCTCGACTCAATGATTTTCTACGAGATGATTTCAATTTTTGGTGCTTCATTTTATAAGATGAATATATTTGAATGGTATGCTTGCAGGCTATGGTTTTATCGTGAATCGCGCTGGCCTAGTTGGTAGTGACCCTGCCTACGAAGCTAGCGGTCCTGGGTTCAAATCCCGGTAAGGGCAGATATTTGTGTGATGAGCGCGAATATATTTTGTTTCTGAGTCATGGATGTTTTCTATGTATTTAAGTATATATTTATCTATATAAGTATGTTTATCGTTGTCAGTACAAGCCTAGAGCTTAGTTTGGGACTAGTTCAATTGGTGTGACATTGTCCCCTGATATTTATTATTATTTAAGGAGATAAGAAGTCAATCCTCAACACACCACACACCACAATCCATATTCTAGTACAAATTATAACCTCAATAGGCTAGTGTCCTAAAAAAATCTAATTAGTCCGTCATTTGTATTATCAAAAAATATTGAACACATAATTATATTTTGTCAGTTAAACAAAAAATGACGACGATAAAGTGCGTTGAAGTTTCGCGTGACGTCACAACGTGGTATATAAGTGTGCCACGTTTTATTAAATTATTATTTATTTTTAACGCCGTCCGTAAAATGTTTCCGGATTCCAGTAAAATAGGTAGCACATCCATGTTTCTCGCCTAAACATTGACGGGTTTTATTCTTTGCCTTTCGTTCACTTACATGTATACTGTATATGGTGAAGGCAAAATATTATTGCTCAATACAATTACTTTAGATCATCAACTGATAGGCCAGTCTATATGAACACAGAAAAAGGCAAACATCGCAAACGCACATGTAACTACGATTTTTTTATATGTTGTTAGGTCTCTTGCGAGTAGTTAATACCCAAGTTTGCAACCCTGAAAAACCTAAACCTTGTTCCGTACTTTAATAACGATAACTAAATTACGTGACAAAGATACGCGAAAAACGCTTCTTTGGGTTAATTATTTCGAATAAACTGAAACAAGTGCCAATATTTCGCAGTTTTTCGAGCACCATGGTGGTTACTTACGGTTTTCAGGGTTGCCAACTTGGGTGTTAACTCTCAAGGGACCTAAAAACATGTCGTTATAGACTGGCCTATACGGTTAAATGATGTACAGTGAACTACTCTTAAGAGCTGACCTTACATTTTATAGGGATTTAAAATCTCAGTGCTGACGCGTCCATACCTAAAAAGTTTTATAACTTTGTATGAACTACAAAAATGTTTTTTTTCAAATCCTTATGATGAAATGTAATGTTCGTTTTCAACAGTTATTGTACATATATTTGACCCTTAGTTTATTGGTTACCGATAAGAGTAACTAAAAATAAAAATTGGTTCAGAATTTTTTGATTGCTTTCCGAAATTGATAAGTCACATTTGTTGTAGGTATGACAAAGACGCAAGCGTCCCTAATTATGTGACCACCACCTGTATATGGCGAACCGAGTATAAATGTAAATGAGTAGGTAAATAAAGTTGTAGAATTTAGGGAACTAACACAAATAAGTTGGGACAACACGTCCACCACCAGATGGAAAAAAAAGTTTGATGCTCCACAAGGTATTTTCAAGAAATTATTATGTCTTAGAAAACACAATAATAGAAACTGTTGGACGGTCGGCGTTGGCTCAGTGTAGTTTTAATGTCAACCTTAATGTCAACCGACACTAAAACTGCAACTGGATTGTAACTATAAATGCATAACATCTATGGATATAGAAGAATTACTTTGAAAAAAAAAAGTAATTAACTAGAAACACTGCAAAGGCTAATCAAAAAATCGCAATTTTTGCGCGCTTCATACATCAGTTTACAAACTATAACTACCCATTGTATGCAACAGGTTATCAGTGTACGCGAAGACCATTTGCGGCAATATCCCCTTGTAATAAAGTCCAGTTTTACGATCGTACGACCCCGTCGCTTATTGTACGTAGGTTTGGTTGTAACCGATAAGCGAAATGGGTTTTTGAGCCTCGGGGAATAACGGTAGTTTGCCCCGGGCTGTTTAACTTCATTGTATTCAGCTATACCAACATTGTTGGTAATGCCATAGTTTCGTGCTGTCACTAATAAAAAAGTTACGTGACACAAAGCACGTTACTAGAGTCTGTCTAATGAATGATGAACCGGGCTTTTTTTTGACTGGCAGGTCTGGCAACACTATTAAAATGACGTTTTGACATTGACAAACAAGTCGTTGTTGGTTCGAGTCTGTCAAATTAAAGTTTTCTTCTCGAAATTTACGGACTAAACATGCGTAAAACTATCAAAAGTGGTGTGCGACAGATCCTTTGTACCATTATAAACAAATATAAAGAAAAACAAGAGAAGAGGGAAGCATTGTTGAAACAAAAAATAGAGTGTTTACATACGGTGACCGAATTCATAGGTTATAACAAGGTTAGTATGGCATGTTAATTTTGATACTTATTATTTCTATATCTTCAATCCAAAGTTTCATAGAATATATACCTTTTCTGTTCTACCTATCTTTTGAAATTGGTATTTCTTTTCCATTAAGAAATTAAACGATGTATTCTTTTCAGATAAGCTGGCCGTCAATGGTGAAAAACAAACGGTTTTGAAAAATCTTCAGCAGTTGAAAGAGTTGGAGCAAAACGATTTACTATGCCAGAGTCAAACGAAGTATTTAGAAGAATTATCATCAATGACCGGTAAATACTAAAATTAATTAAATCGTTGTCTTTCCCTATACATAGGTGTATTGTCTGTACCTATACCATTTTGAATCTCGTAACGATCGCAATTTTATTAAATTAATTAAATAGACAGATGATTAATATAACTGACACTCATAGTTTCAGTAAAACACTAAGGAGGTGTTTATATACATTTAGTTAAAAGATATCATAAACATATTAATATGTACCTACGTACACTTCATGAGCTCTTAGAAAAGATGTTCGGGTTATACCTGTCATCCTTGTTCTTAAACCGTTGCGATTTGAACTTCACCGATGCAATTTGGTTTCACTTAAACCCAAATGTTCTTAGAGCTGTCGGACTGTACAATGGGGCTGTACTGCGTGTCACAATATATTTGTAAATGGTGTTCTGTTTAATTCATTCCTTCTTTCTTCTAACAGATATCAGTGTTTCGACATTGAAGAGAATGAAGGCAAAGTAAACCATGGTGTCTTCAGTACTCCAGGAAAGAAGCGAACTCACAAGGCCACAGTATCCAATTTAGATAGTTTTGACATCCATGCCATCGGAAATAAAGTGAACGAATTTTATATTGTAAAGAAGCAAGTGCCTACACTCAGATGCCTATTAGCAGAGTTGAGAGAAAGCATCGGTTTTACCCTAATAATAAATAAAATATTTTTACTTAATGACTTGTCATTGGTGATGTTTTTTACTAAAAGAGCTCACAAATGAGAAAGCATGCTGATGCAAGCATTATTATGGTGGTCTGCATTTTTTTCATAGATAGTTTCAAAGCATCAAATACTTCGTGATACCCAAAGTCGCCAAATAGTTCGGTACACGTTTGGCGACCTTGGGTGTCACTATCTATTTATTTAATGCTGACTATACGGGTCAATCAACTTTTCTATATAGTTCGGTGCCAGGGTGACGTTTCCTGGGTCACTCATTAAAACTATGATTTCAAAGGATATAAGTCCACTACCATTATTTTATGACTTTTCTCCTGAGTGTGATAGAAATATACATTATAACATTTTTTCTATGAAACTATCACTGTTTTCTCTTGGCTTACGGGACACTAACAACAACAAAAAAGTTGATCCACCCATACGTATTAAGTAGTAAGACTCTCGGGCTTCTACTAATAAACTGTACTTAAATATGATACCGTGTGTGGTCTTAATATGGATAAACGGACACTTGAGTGCGGTATTAGTAGACTTGAGTACCTATAGTTTATTAATACGGGCTTTAGTATTGTGAAAAAGTACGCGTTTCCTCTTCCTTTGTGCCCACCAAAATAAACAAAATAAGAAAAGTATCAAAATCGTTTATTCCTACATTGATCGGTAATACCATATGAAGATTTTTTGAATTTGCCGCTTTTTCTCAGGTTCATCTTTCATTAGACCGACTCTAGCGGACGTGAAAGATGAAATGACAGCTGCGGGGGAATAAACGAGAGAAAAGATTGCAGTGAAGACGAGAAAGGAACGAAACAATATAATTATGTGAGTTACCAATAATTGTGTTGAAGCGATAATGGTACCTACAGATCACCCAAAATTTTATTTAAAATATTTCTGAAAATAAAATAAAACAATTCCATAAAAAGTGTAGCATAAATGAAAAAAATACCGCTCGTTTTATTTATCTATATATATAAAAGGCTAAACTGACTGACTGACATATCAACGCACAGCCGAAACTACTGTACCTAGAAACTTGAAATTTGGTACATGGGTTCCTTTCATGATGTAAGTGAGCACTAAGAAAGGATTTTCCGAAAATCGACCCCCAACAGGAAGAAAGGGGGGGGGGGGCTAATTCTACGAGTACGAAGTCGCGGGCGTCCTCTAGTATAATATAGAGATCATTCGACGACTCAGTTAGCGTAGTTTGTAATGACCGTTACGTTACGATGTTAGTGGTCCCGGGTTCGATTCACGGACAGGGAAAATATTAGTGAGAAATAGAATAGAAAAATTTATTTAATAGAATGCGTTATACAGGGTCTTAAAAAATAACATGTGTATTTGTTCCTGAGTCTTGGGTGTTTTCTATGTAGGTATATAAGTATTTATTTCACTATATAAGTATGTATGCTTATTTTTTTATTTATTGAATCTTATTGTTCAAAAATAAGTACGAATGGTGGACCTAATGCCAAAGGCATTCTTTACTAGCCGACTAAATAACCACTAACCCTTAGTACAAGCCCAGAGGTTAGTTTGGGACTAGGTCAATCTATGTGAGATTGTCTTCCGATATTTATTTATTTCTAAAATATCGTGGGAACTTTCCAAATTTAATTTTAGGACATTTTACCTACATATACGATTCTGTGAATGAATCAAAATATATTTTTAATTATAGTAACTACGCTCTTACACGATTGCGACACACAAACCATTCTGCAAAATACCTAACTAAAAGAAAACAACCAGGCACCCCTACAGCAGTATCTAAACTGTTATTAATTCTCGTTAAAGTTACATGATCAACAACGCAAGATCAAATTACCATTTGAGTGTCGCCGCTCATTCAACCGCGTCCTAACTTAATGGATCTTTTAATTACAATCTGAGTGCTTCAGAAATACCTCTAGCGCCTCAGCCAGCACTGCAGTGCGGCGGCGGTCGGGTGGCCGGGTCCAACCACAATGACCTGCGATATTCCCAAAAGGTCCACGTTTAGAGCTTGTAGACTAAATCCTAGCTCCAATTCGGGACACTCGAATGTTTGTAAAGCAGTGAAATGTGCTTAAGTGAATTTACAAGGTATTTACGCAATCAAACTGAATTATAGCAATGGCAAAACGATATTTATATTCAAAATGCTGTCTTACACAACAACAAAAATACGAAAAAACTTTGGCAGTAACGTGAAGTGTAGAAGTCAGATTTCCGAGTACTAAATAGAATTAAATCACCCTCACTCCGCGTCTACTGCCGAAGTGCACACATAAAAACACATCTGAACAATTTTAGGGAACAAATAGCCAAAAAGTCCGACGACGTCATAAAAGTCACATCTTTGTGAATAACGAGATAAGTTACAAAAAAGAAGTTTGCTCCGCTTTTTTGCTCGGCTACACTTTCCATATATTTTATGGTAATTTTATTTGAGCTTACATGAACATAAACGTTTTTCTCAAATCTGGAATATTAAGCGAGGCAAGACTTACCTCTTTCGTGCGTGTACGCTGCCGTTATGAAGTCATTGTATCACATGTTTGGTTCTAAATCGAGAGGTTTTGTCACCCGCATGTTTCACGGATGCAACTGTCCGGTAAACGCAATTTTACGTAAACTATAAACACGAATACAATAGCCAAGAATCAAGACTGGTGTAAAGTAAACAATCAATTGTCAAATGTTCGGGGTTGTGCAGCGTAGTGTAAACAAGGCGAAGAGAGTAAACAACGCGCGTCATGGTTGATTCGGCTAACGCAGACTGTATATAAGCGAGGATTACCTCACAATATCACATCAATAGTGAACACAGGGAGGATCGGTAGCCTGTATCAGTGTATTCATATTTGAATTGAAACGGTAAATTAGATTCAGTTGGTTTTTTAGGTATTTAGTAAAGAGAAATACTTTGTTTACTTGCATTTGCAAAGCGACAGTAACTATGCACTAAACTGAACAGCACTTGAGAACGTTTAACGGCGGGTCGCAGGCAACGCCGAGACGGGGTTTGTTAAACTCCGCGTTGTAACGAAGCTTGTTAGCGTACTTTTATAAGAAGATTGTCTGCAACAGGAGGGAGACACCTTGAGCGAGGGTCGCGGAAATGGAACTAATGAGTTCTCTTTTGTTGTGTGCGCTCGCTGCGCTCGTCCCGCTAACCTTAGGTGAGATCCATTAACGTTGATTTTCTTTGCAAATACCAACTTGCTCGGTTGCTTTTTTACTAGTGTAGCCAGCCTTTTGAAAAACTTGCTCCGCTTAAGATTTTTCGGAAAACTCTAAGTTTTCTGCTTTGCAATGATCATTACATTTAGCATAATGAGATTGTAGTAACTCAGCGAAAAGTTAAGCAACAGTTAAAATTAAACAAAACTTTATAAAATTATAGTTTTAATGGTTCACAGACACCGCGACGCGATTTTCATTTATGTATGTATATATGTATGTATACTTTTTATTGCACATAAACAATTACAAAACATTTTTTACATCACTATAGATAATGTATGTATTTAATGTTTTTTTATATTTCTAGGTATTTTACCACCATCTGAAATAAAAATAGATGACCATAAACTGATTGGTAAGACACCTGTCGCCAACCTTCCAAAATTCATACTGAAGCCGAACCCTCCTTTTCTGCTAACACAAAGTAAAACTGATATTTGGAGTGAACCCAAGTGCAAAAATTGCCAAGACTGTATGGAAATGGTGCTGACATTGCAACCACGGGAACACAAACATATCGCTTATGGCGTTCCAGACATGCAAGAAGCGTATGCCAATGACATTCTCGAGAGCTATCACCAGTACAAGTTGTATAGAAAAAAACGAGAATTCGAAAAATATCAAGAGAAAACTGTTGGTACTAGGAGTGCAGTCCATAAAATGAGAAAGAATAAGGCCGTCACCGTTACTAAATATAGCAGCCGTGGCCAAGTGTACGCTCTTAAAATACAAGAAGGGGACGTCGATGGAGAAGAGCTAGAGAACAACAGCACGGCGTGCCGAGTATATAGAGTGAAGAAAAACTATCCTTGCGATGTAACCGATAACGAACTAATAAAGTTGTTCGCTAAGAAAAAAAAAGGCAAGCGGACGAAGAAGGCTCGATCTATAAAACACAAGAAAAATTCTTCTCATACGACGAGACGACGAGATACTCTTTTCACCCCAAAACCAGAATCATCAGATCCAAAGGGGATGAAACCACTCGGAGATACATCTCAAATGGTTGAAAATTCTATGACATCCTTAGAAGAAATGTACTAAACGCAAATTTAGATTTTATGAACTTATTATTATTAATCTATACAATCTTAACTAATGCGACTACTTACGTATTTACGTTTCGGACTCGTTCTTTATCAGGGGCTCTCTACTCGGGTTAAACCTAATTGCTTTTGTAAAGTTGTCGTAATGTCAACGTTATGATAGCTCTTATTTACTTGGCAGCAAGGGTGGCCGAGTTGAAAACAATACTTATAGAGACAAAGTAGAATATGTACCCTGGGGGAGTTAACGCGTGCGCGGACTCCCGTATCCTGACGGAACATAATTACTTCAGTAAGACCTCGCTGTGTTTATAATATTATTAAACATTAACATAAGGAAATGCTTATAGAAATGTTTTTAATTTTATTAAAAAAACTTCTTTGTATATAGAAGTTCGTTGTATGTATATACATTAAGATATCTCCGTTAAATGTTATTGAGAGCGAACATAGTTTCCTCTTTGATTGCATTGATCTGACAAAATAATTTGTTATTTTGTAGGAAAAGTAAATTAAACGGGTATTGCTGTTAAGAAGCTACACTTTAATTAAACTACTAAACTATACTTACATTTAAATTATTATTTGTATTGCTTTAATAATAACAGGACTATGGGAGTCCCGGAGCTTTGGAAAGTGTACATGGAGCTGAAGCCAGGAACTGAACAGCAGAGGCCTTTTAGACTACTTTAATTTAAATAAAGCGATGGGAAACCAACCGGCGATTTTCCCTGCTCCCAAGGACAACCGCCAATTTAGTGTTAGGATTAGTCAATTTTGGAAAGACAAATATGTTGCCATGAAATTTCAGTATTAAATACGGACACGGAGGCGCTGTTCGAATCACTATACTTTTCTTTTGGATACGTTAACGTTACTTAATCGACGAAGGAAAAAGTTCGTACTCGGAGTTCTAAAGCTGGTCATTGACGACCGCTCCAACAAGCTGAATAGAGCAGAGCGAAGCGCCAAAATCGATCCGTGAATGTCAAAACTGTAGCGTTTAAAAGTACTTGGCGCGGTCCATTGGATTTCCAAATGGACGGAAAACCAGCGCGAAGTGCCAACGCGCATTCCGAATGGATCTATCGTGAATGTCGAAATTCAACGTTGGAACACGCCACGCCTCCGCGCCAAGCCAAATGGCATAGTCGTAAATGTGTTCTCTGGCTGCCATTTCCTAACCAGTCCTTGATGTCGCACCGTTGAGGCGTGGCGTGGCGCACCCGTGAATGTGGTCAAAATATTACTCCCATCCAGTTGTATACACTCCATCTGTCGCCGACACAAACGTCGCGTCCGTGAATGCCCAGCTTTAGGCATTTTCTAGATTTAGATAGGTACACTGTAGCCACATAGCCAGCTCCGTATTGAATAAATGACCAGAGGGCTTATTGTCTAACGCACTCGCATTCGCAACCCGCTTCAAAGTGGATTAATTGTTTTCATTTTGTATGCAGAGAAGATTTTCAAAATGAAAACGATCGTGATTGAGAGTGCGTTAGACAATAAGTTAGGTAATGCATACTCATTTGCCGCCTGCGCGCGCGCTTTACGTAATCTCGTATATTGTCTGACGGAACACCAGGTTGAGTTTTGTAAATATGAGTAGGAAATCACGGGGTTTGTGCGTAATGGGGATGACGTACATTTTGAGGAAAGTGTAGGCAGGGCTTATGGCCGAACCCTATATTCAAAACGCGGACAGATAGGCTTACTTCGGATTAAAATTTGACACATTTCGTATCGGCAAATGTCAATTTTTAATCCGAAGTAAGCGTTATCTATCCACGGTTTGAAATACCAACTAGGCTAACATGTCGTCGTTTAAATGTAAATTAGACTTGGTTTATTGGAAATCAAAAAAGACAGTAAAAAATATTTGTGCCATTGCCTATACCTCTGACTAACTCTTAAGTAAACTAATGACGAAGTCACAAGGATTTATCTAAGTAGTTAGTACTTATTAGTTCTGACAAACATCTATTAATTTCTCGAAAGTGCAGAGCAAGTTGGCGCAAACTTAGACCATACCGATAATGTGTGAACGGATTCCACATGGGTATCTACGATAATATTGCGACCAACTTGACTTAAAATAATCGAGCTCAAACATTTCGAATCGTCTTTTCTTTTCGAAATGCACTACGCTAACTATCGTTTCTAATCGCTTCGTTTTTAAACCAATCACGTCACTGGTAGATCACGTGACTTTTCGTATCACGTCATCTACAAGTGACGCGATTGGTTTAAAAACGTAACGAGTAGAAACGCTAGCTAGCGTAATGCACCTTGTCTAGCCCCTCTGAGGGCCCTGGCAAGATGCACTACGCTAACTAGCGTTTCTATTCGTTTCGTTTTTAACCAATCGCGTCACTGGTAGATCACGTGACTTTTCGTATCACGTCATCTACCAGTGACGCGATTGGTTTAAAAACGAAACGAATAGAAACGCTAGTTAGCGTAGTGCATCTTGCCAGGGCCCTCCGAACCTATTCAGACAATGACACAATGCTCATCAAACAGGTGTCACGAACTCACACACTCACATAATTTTACGTTTACTTTACCGGCTTACGCTTTAACGGCTATTAATAAATTCGTTTTACTGCAATCTACATCAGTAAATGATGCTCATATTAAAACACCGAATTTGAAATAGATAAAGGGTATTATAATAAAGTGTTAGTGCGTATCTACCGTGGAAATTCACTATGCCCGTTCGATATAAATTCTGTACCTTTATTTCAATGAGGTTTGTGTAGCGTGGTATGGTAGTCATAAGAAATCTAAGCAGAAAATACCGCATATAGATAGTTTTTCGACAATATGGGAGCGGAACAATCTAAGCAATATAATTTTTAACTCCACTTAATTTCTGCCTGGAGATTGGTATTATGGGGTTTCTCTTAGTTCGAATCTAATCTAGCGATTAGATAAACCATTGTTTAGACTTATTATGTCACCAACTGAACTCATCATAACATTATCTAATATAGTTGACAAAACATATTTTGTTATGAATCTCTAAATTGCATCGGAGCCGAGACATTAAAATATTCCTTGGCATACTTTCGATCTTGTTACGTCTGCGTTAAATGTTTTGATATTTAATCTCAAGATTAAACAACCCTTTGTTGTTCTCAATGAGATAACATTTAGAATAGACACAACGAGGGATTGTTAGCAAGCTCATCTTACGCGTTGTTTTCATGCGAATACACATGAGCCCAACATTTCGTGATATTCCCTTGATTGTTTCTTTTTATTACTACATAACGAGACTTCTGATGTTGTCATTAACGGTCCGCACAAAAGCGGCAACTAACGACATGTCGGCGAGTACACAAATACTATAAACGCAGAAGATTTAAACATTTTTAATTTTAACAGAAACGTCTGTACGTAATTCAAATGATATTAAAGCGAAAAAAAAAATCGTCGGTCTTAGGCAGGATTCGAACCTACATCTCCTCTGGCAATCCGGGCCAATGCAGGCGCATTACCAATTATTATTAAAAATGTTTATATGGGTGTCGTTTGTTAAGAAAAAGTAAGCGATCACTAATTTCGTGGATCTGAAGTAGGGTCTTGGTGGCATAATTGGTAATGCACCTGCATTGGCCCGGATTGCCAGAGGAGATTTAGGTTCGAATCCTGCCTAAGACCGAAGAATTTTTTTTCGCAGAAAATTTTTATTGATAGTATTATTAATTTTGTTAGCGGTAAAGGCAAAGCGGGCCCTATTTCAAGTTTAAAATATGGCGATTACACAAACCTGTCTATAACTGTTACCTCGATTTTCGGTATGTCTGTATTAAAACACTTGGTAAGCATTAACCAATCATCGTGCAGAGTTTATACCGAACGCGTGTTGTGTGTTACACTCTGATGGACATTCGATTGTATTTTAATTATTATTTGATTTAACAAATGATTTGGATATTATTATTTTTTTTGACCATTATGTTCCTTCTTCTGAACAAGGATGTCTTCTTAGGGACTCCTGGTTCAATCACGAAGATTGCTCAAGACTTTAGAACAAGAAATACCAGCCATATAGGCCAAAGCTGAATTTAGGACGTCAATTTATCTAAGATTCATCATCATCATAACAGCTGAACGATGTCCACTGCTGGACATCCCTAAGGGTCTTAGGTAGGTTTTCTGCTACTCACTCGTCCATATGTTTCTGTTTTTGTTTCTGTAAGTGCGAGAGTGACGGAACCTCAGCCACCGCTATAAAGGCGACCATAATACGAGTCCAGATCATTGGTTCAACTTGCCTAACGGGGATCAGCCCCTAATACCATATTAAATTTATTTTATTATAACATTTCTGCCCTGGTCTACACTGTGGCAACTAAAACAAACACTTGACGCCTATCTATTAGCCCTCCTCCTTTGACGTCACACGCATTGTATGTCTCGGGACGACATAATTCTGATACTGTTCAAATTTGCCTGACCTTAAATTGTTTGTAGTCGAGAACTAATATTTTGACAAAATACCTAAACGTGATTGGTTATTGGTTCAGATTACATAGCTTAATGAAAGCCATAGTTTATGAACTTGTACAACTGGTATTTTTTAAATTTAAGGAGCTACGATGCCACAGACAGATACACAGATATACGGATACGCGATACAAACATCAAACTTAAAATCCCTCTTTTTGACGACGCGCTGGCCTAGTTGGTTGTGACCGTGCCTACAAAGCTAGCGGTCCTGGGTTCAAATCCCGGTAAGGGCAGATATTTGTGTGATGAGCGCGAATATTTGTTTCTGAGTCATGGATGTTTTCTATGTATTTAAGTATATATTTATCTATATAAGTATTTTTATCGTTGTCTAGTACCCATAGTACAAGCCTAGAGCTTAGTTTGGGACTAGGTCAATTGGTGTGACATTGTCCCCTGATATTTATTTATTTTATTTATTTGTGTCAGAGGTTAAAAATTCGTACTGCACTGTCGCTGTTATTTTAGCAGTTTCAAATGTTTCAATTTTACGCGCAAAGTCATGAATTACTTTTAAACTGAATACTCAAAACTTTAAACTTAGAATAGTGACGCATTAAAGTTTCTATTTATGGTGCCCAAAAGAGCTTCGATGGCCCGATGGTTTGAAGCATCGACTTTTAACCAATGATAATATAATAACACAAGCGTATTAAAATTTTAACTCTAAAAAAATACCAATTTGTTGTTTCTCCTCGCAGTCGCTCTTGAATAAACAGATGATAATCAAGAGTGCTATCCACTTGTTAATAACCGTGTTTTGTTTTTTACACGCAAATAGCAAATACTAGCTGTATTTTTTGTTCTTATTGTATTTATTCAGCCGCATTTCTTACGCATCGCAATTGACGTCAAGTTTTGGAACATCCTGCATAAGGTTTAAAAAAATGCATTTCTAACTTTGGCAAATAAACAGTAGTTGGGAAACGAAACTAGCGATACATTACCAATGTTATCATACCAAACATATTCGAGTAACATTCTAAAACCTGTCTCGTCATAGTTAAACTAGAACCGGAGACAAAACGCGACGTGGCGCAGTTCTGACAGTTTCATTTTGCTCGACGCCGGATCACAGGTGCATCGGTACTTCACAATACGTCACACGAACCTGTGCTCAAATCACTTCCATATATCACTGGATTCTACGGACAAATTTTAAGTATTCAGATGGAATACGTTACTGATGGTTGCTCTTTGATGGGTTCATTTTGGAAAACTTTATGATCGATTATTTTGTTCTAGAATTTTCAATGATATTTAATGAATACTGGAAAAGGGCCGAACCGTAAGTACCCGAAACCGACGTGTATATCTACATGACTCGATGTATGAATGTAGAAGAAGCGAAAGAGATTTGTCAGGATCGTAGCAGGTGGAAAGAAGTGGTCTCTGCCTACGCCTCTGGGAAACAGGCGTGATTTAATGTATGTAATTTAAATGATAACGATTTTGTGGCGCTTGCAGTGGAGACCATGGGACCCTGGTCAGCTGATGTGAAAACTATCATCTATCTATCATTCTGGCTCATAGAGGCCTTCGGAGATCCTAGAGCTGGTGCTTACCTCTCTCAAAGGATTGGGCTAGCTAACCAGAGAGGTAATGCAGCCAGTGTCATAGGGACCATGCTGCGGGCGGACCTGTTATAGGGGGTGTTATTTTTATAGTTGTGTTTGGATTATTATAATTTATGTAGCTTAGTTTTTAGTTGTTAAATTACATAGTTTCGTTTATATAATAAGTATATATTTGATTACGAATATAAGGACTGATTTTTCAATCTCCAGATAACACAATCAGTAAAACAAAATCTGGAGATTGGAAAAATTTGCCCTACTTGGAACTATTTATATTGATGACGCGGTAAGGTTAACTCCGTCTACAAAACTAGCGGTCACAGCTTCGATTCCAGGTAAGGGCAAATATTTGTGTAAAGTTTTAAGCACGAGTTTTTGCTCGTGAGTCTTGGATGTGTTCGTATAATTATATCTATGTTTTTCTCTATAATTTTTTCGATGTCTAATACCCATATTACAATTAGTCAACATCTTTGTTTTGGGACTAGGTCAATTATGTGCAAGAATGCGACCTAAACAAGATGAACCCGGAATCATCATACGTATATTTATAAAGCACCATTAGTGTTGAATAAACTTACACTTCTGAAATAGTTTTAATCATTTTATCATTTTTACTAAGCTTTTCATCGGAACTTGGCACAGTAGTTGAAATGGATAGGATCAAATCGAACAGAAAAAATATTACAATGAGATTGGCATGCATCTTTAAAATTCATTAAACTTTTATACTCGATTGCACTGAGCTATTTACTCATGCATAAGTTTTTAATCATAGATTTACAGAGTAAAATGTTTAAATAAAATTGTGATTGGATTAAAACGGTACACTGCATTATAGTGAAACTATTTCAGTGTGTAAAATTATGAATGTTTTTTTGGTTTTATTGTGTCGTTATATAATAAATTGTATTTACCTCCAATACAAACTTTTAATTACTATGCAGCACGTGTCTTAGCTAATGTTTTTTGGACGTCTCATCTATTATCATAGTTTTTTGGAACAGATCGCTAAGTAGCAATAACACCGCCTATTGCTTACCATGTACAAAAATTGTTATCCTTTGTTTTAAATTGTAATTCTCTGTGGTATGCAATAAAGAGTATTGTATTTTAATGTATTGTAATTTTACCTTTTTTATTCTCTTTGTCAAGTTTATGATGTGTTTATTAGGGAACAAGTTTTGAATCGCATTTTAACTCTACGATTTATGTGGTTATACAAAATGAATCATTTCAGGGATGCATTTGCACTTTGATTTGAATGACTTTGATTAGTACTATTGAAAACCATGAAGGTAAACACTAAAAATAAACAAGAACCTTTTTTTATTTCTTGTGGTTTTCAGCTCTTGCTGATGTCGAATGTCGAAGTGTAGAGACATATCATACGAGAGGAGGATGGTCGTAGATAATTTTGAATTTGGTGGAAGGATATGTTATGAAGGGAAAAAAGAGGAGAACCTTTTTTTTTCTTAATTCTTTCACTCCTTGTTTTAACAAGGTGTATTTCGCCAGTATCGAGTTTTAGACAATCGCCATGGACTTATTATAGAAACAAGTCCATGGATATCGCACGCGAGGACAATTGTTCGGTTAAAGAGATTTACTCTGGTGTACTAAACAGAAGCACATGGGGTTAGCTCCACGCGCTTCTGTGAAGTCCAGAGGAAAACCTTGAAAATGTTTACTAAAAGTTTGACATTTAACCAATTGTCACCTAAAACCAGTCATAGATATTGAGTAACTTATCCTTACGGGTTTAAGAAAAATATTTCTGTCGATGTTTGTCTGTCTGATCGGTAAAAAAGAGATATACCAATTCGTTAAAATGTATAATAACATATCATTAAAATCATAATATTACTATAAACCGGCAATAAAATGGCGTGAGCACAGGTCGTCTACATTTAAACCACACCTGTGGCCAGCCATGGATTGCATTAAATTTAAAACATATTTACTAACGTATAATATTAAGTACTGTTACATTACATAAACGGTTAATGCTCGTTACGTGTTAATTCTATTTGTATGAACGCATCCATTTGTATTGTAAGGTAGGTTGGTACGGTTGTATACTACCAGAGATAAAAATATCCTTACATTATTTTTCCCCTGTCATTTTTGAAGTATATACCTGAGCCACACTATTGAAGTCGGTTGTAATACAAATACAAAACCTTTATTGAGGCAACGAGGCCCGCATTTACAAATACTTTAAAGGCTAAAATAGATAATAGTAAGTAAGGTAACTAAGGTAAAAGCTCATATTATGGACAGTGCTCGCGTTATGAATAATCCCTTAAGTATAGCATCCGAGATTGATATGCTACCACTACTACTATTAGATTGAAATGTTCGGTATTGCAATGCTTTCATAAAAAAATGTAAAATGTTCATCACTGGAGCATTGTCTATAATAGGTGCTTTTACCTTGGTTAGGCAAGGATTTTTTTTTGTCTTCGCTTTTGTTATTTTGAGTTTTGACTCGTTTTCCTGCTCAACTACGCATGCTTTTCTTATTTTATATTCATTGTTTTATATAATGCTAGGTTAATTATTAACCCGTCAAGTGTCCGGCCCTTAATTTATAAAAGTGCACGAAATGTCCAGCTAATTTTCGAGATATTTTTATTTTCTGTTTGAGTTTAGAAAAAGGTGAATTGTTTACGATTGGTATAACTATATTTTATGATTTATATATCAATGGAAAGATAAAAGAACAGGCAATGCAAATGCAATGAAATAAAGATTATACACTTACATTTTACTGATGAAAATAAATTATTAACTTTAAAAAGTATATTATTATTAGGTTTTGATATTTTTTTCACCCGATCGGTTTATTCTTTGACACACTGCACTTAATATATTGCCACATTTCACTTTTCTATTGTTAAATTATCACCATTATAAGTTTACGCGCCGAATTCATCAATTTATTTATCACTACACACATAAAGAACATCACAAAAACTATTTGTTTACGGAGCGGCGCAGGCGGCGGCCATTGCGAAAAAGCACGTCCTATTGCGCAATAATTTCGTTTTTATTATTTTTTCGCTTGTTCAGATGCTTGGTTTTTGGGAAAAAAAATCCAGTATGTTGCCAAATAAGTGACAAATCAATAGGATTATTTTTTTACACTAGCAGGGTCTTCGTTTATGAAATTTAAATTCTCCAATCACAGCGCCGTCCTGCGCACAACTGTTGTGCGTAGGACATGACCGGCCAAAATTTTCTACGCACAACTGTTGTGCGCAGGACACCTGACGGGTTAATATATATATTCAAAAACCAATGTTTAAAAAAAATACTGACTGTTAAGTTTCTTGCGGCGTTTCTTCTTAGCATTTTGGTCTCAACTTGGGAAGCGCTGGTAGATTTTTGACAATACAACTGAAAAACTAATCAATCATTATCATAATTTTACTCTTTTTCTGTGCCAGCTAGCCTGCGGCAACGGAATCTACGAAATATGGCACCCTTCGGGCAGAATTCCTCCTTTAAAAAGGTCGACAGGACTTTGATTGGGACGATAATGCGAGCTTTTAATCACAAAACAAAAACTACGTCGAAACTGCGGCAGTGTTATACTGACTGAATAAAGTCTGTGACCGTTGTAAAGCTTGTGGTTGCTTAAAAGGTTTATTAGACACAACAGTTGTCTTCAATCTCAAACATCCAAACATCTAACAAATGAAAAGATATTCGGGTTTGTTACTTCCATTTCACATCGACACTAAACCGCACCGCCCGAACATCTTTGTCACAAAACACAATAAAAAAATTTAACACAATAGAATGTTTGTTTATGGAAACATTACTTTGGGCCCGTAATCTTCTTACGCTTGAACTCGTGTCAAAGAAGTCTAATTTGTTTTCATGTAGGATCAAGGATTCTCAGAAAACCGGGCCCGTATTATGAACGCCTTTACCGCGGTGGATAAAGCATCCGTCGCCCTCGCACTTACATATTGGTCAGAAAGTGACAGATGTTTTGTCAAATGAATGTGAAGAAATGTGAAGGAATATATTTGAATTAATAAAGGCGTCTCTAGAATTTGTATTTCTAAAGAAGTGTTTATTGTTTCGATAGCGAATAAACTACGCATGTAAATACATACAACTGAGCGCTTAGAAAGTAGAAATAGAAGTGTATGAGAGTGAGTGAGAGACAAGTGCAAATCCGAAGCACCTTCTAAGATCAATATTTCAGTTTTTTTCAATCGCCATGTTTTTTTTGCAACTACTTAGGGCTCTTATTGAATTTGTACAAGCTTGCTCTCACTGTCAAGTTAAGAAGAGATACCATAACGTAAACAACATTATTACGATAGAGAAACAAGATGAGCTAAAACAAAGTAAAATAGAAACCAATGAACTTGCATAGGGTTTTGACTTTTGACTCAGTAAACTCAAAGTAAAGTAATATATAAAAAAACTAAAAGAAATATTAAAGTAATATGTGTTGAGTTTCTTGCGGTGCTTCTTCTCAACAGTGTTGTCCTCTTAGATAGATTTTGATGTGTAAAATTGCCCATACGACCTTCTTATTCTTATTCATATTCTTTATTAAGTATTGTACATACATTTGATTGTCAAAGTTAATAAGTTAAAATAATTATAATAATGTGTTCCTTATATGAGTTATTAATAATATGCCATTCTTTAAAAAACTATTAAATTATTTTCATTTCATTTAATTTAATTACTTAATCAATTTACATACCAGCCTAAGTACAGTCAACAGCATAAATAAGTGATCATTCCTGTACCTTGTCGCTTTCAATCGTTTCGCAATTTTGTATAGCATTTTAAACACGCCATTAAAGTGACAAGGTACATAAATGGTCACTTATTTATGCTGTTGAATGTACCTACTCACTAAAAAACTCCTCAACAGAGTAGAAGCCTTTCCCAAGCAGTCACTCAATATTTACTGAATAAACATATATTTACAATAATAATTGCCAACACCAAAATGGTCCAGCAAGCAAAAATAAGTAAAGGAGATTTCTGCGTCCAAACACACTTATTCTCAGAATTGTCTAAAGTTTGAGCTTCGCTGCGTTCCCCAGGGCATTGTTTACCAGTTATTGCATGTATGGCAAACACTAATACATCGGTGCCCGTGTATTCCTGTGGGAGAGTGGCTACTGCTGCTGTGATATGTTTACCAACGCTTTGAGGTGGTTTAAGTGACTTACGATTTGTAATTGTGACGAGAGATTGGATGTAGGTATGGTTGGTTCCCTATAGATACGGCACCTTACCCTAAAGGTCAATGTACGAAATTCTTTGTGTTCGGCGCCCGCGCTGTATTACGATCAACGACTTTGATTTTAGAGTCACCATAGAACCCTGTTATAATGGAGCCTGTCCAGTCATTTCTCTAGAAAGGACAGGGATGTATAATGGTGCAGCAGTTAAAATTGTTGACTGAACACGTTCGTCTACCCTTTGGGTCTATTTGAGTAGGTACTCATAATCATAACGTAGTAGGTACTAAGATTTGATGGTAATGACGCTGTAGTTAGAAAGCATTACGGCGTGATGATGGTAAACATAACACCCTTGCAGACCCTCTATTCAAAACGCAAATAACTATAGTATGCTTTAAAACATGCTGCGGCTTTATTCCTCACTAATATTTAAGTTTGACAGAAAGGAAAGGGACTAAGGATATTTTAATAAAAACAGGTTGGTTGTGTCATTATAAATAAAGAGGCATTTAGATCAACACGTGGGGAGCAGCAGTGCATTATGTTTGGTATAATGTCAACATAAGTTGTAATGCTTGTCAGAATATTTTTTATACTCAAACCGTATATTGTTCTCATTTTGCCTTTCGTGGAGTTAAAATTGGATTATAATATTTTTTTCCGTAATTATAAACACGTTTAGAGTTCGGGTCTCCCTCGAAATCCCTAATAACGTTTGTCGTAAGGCATCGTTTGTCCGAATTATTGTTTGTCATAAAATGGTTTTCGGCTCAGTCGGACAACTTTTCAAGTTTTCCGGAAATACCTGGGATTAGGTTAGGTTAAGGTTGTATTAAAACTACACTAAAAAAGGTCAAAAATGAACCGGAAATGGCTTTAGGATAATCTAAAATTGGAACAAACGATGAATTGGGACAAATAACGACTAGGGATTCCAATATAAACCCTTACTGCGGCACTCAGAGACGTCAATTACATTTAACGCTTGTTTAGTGACGTGTTGTCTTATTCTATTGCTATAGCAAAGAAAGTGACAGCAGCTACTTTAATCAAGCATTCAATTTAATTGAGGTCTCTGAGTGCAGCAGTTAGAGTTCTCTAATTTTTGCCGTAATTTCTTATTATCTATACTCGATCAAACTAGTTGACTTAATAATGTAATATAAATAAATAACATAATTATTTAATGATCCAGTAATATACTGAGTCCATAAACAATGCTCGAAGACAAACGGACGCCAAGACCAACACAAACACCATGATCGTAATTATACGCGTATCCGACTTGGCCGGAAATTGAGCTGCGACTTCCGGGTTTGCCCCACATACTTCACTGGGCCGACCGGTTGATAAACGAAAGTTGTGTGAAATACCCTAACAAAAAGTTGGAAAACCCCCGACACTGACATTTCAAAGTTCAATACTTCTAAAACGGCTGAACCGATTACGATATAAAATGTCTTAGAACCACCGCTAGAAAACCTGCTTTCAAATTAAAAAAACCGCATCCAAATCGGTTCATCCGTTTAAGAGCTACGGTGCCACAGACAGACACACAAACACACTTACACGTCAAACTTATAACACCCCTCTTTTTTGCGACGGGGGTTAATAAAACAGGACCAATTGCGTGTACGATGCGCGCACCAAGGGTTTCTTTCTAATTAACATTACAAAAAATCTTTAGTTGATTCAGATTTATTATAACAAAAGATATATTCTTGCGTATCTCGTAAATTTTCATAGGTTTTTTATTTGTCATTTTTATTAAATTATTTTTAAATTACTCATAGAGAAAGCGGGGCCGCCCCAGGAAGAGATGGAATGATGAGTTGGGATCATGGGACAAGAACTGGAGGGAAACTGCTCAAGATCGGATAGAGTGGAAGAGGGGGAGAGAGGCCTTTGCCCAGCAGTGGGACATTATGGGCTCATAATAATAATAATAATATGGCATATAAATTACTCATGCCATAAAAAGGTGCAAAAATGTAAACATGTCTTTGACGTTGACTGGTTCAGTCAAGGACTTTATTTATATGCCACTATGGAACCCCGTCGCATAACGTTAATCATTAATTTTAGCGTAATTTCTTTCATGTGGTTTGAAGCTGTCATTATGACAGGGTTCCATAGTGGCATAGCAATTAAAGACCTTGACTGTATGCGAAGTTGCCGAGAAAAGCAGGTATGATTATGTTGACGACCGAACACCGAAGCTTCATAATAAAGCTGAGAGAAAGGGACAGAGCTATAGCAGTTAGATAGCTTTGTCCTTTTCTCTCAGCGTATACTGAACTGCATAGCTATGTCATAACTCCGAAAATGGGGTATTTCCATTACTTTAACTGAAAGTTCATGTTTAAGTTTCCTATTTTAAATAATTACATTTTTTTTTCCTTTTGAGGTTTAAAAGTTTACCCGTGAATCACAGAATCACCCATGGAAATATTATGCTGCAATGACTCACAGCAGCAGTTCTTCTTGCTCGCGCGCCACTTATTTGCGTCTTTCTGTCTCTTTCTCTGTTGACATCTAATATAAACTTTTTTTTTCATTGGTCTTTTATTTCGCGTATATTTATTTTCTAAATTCTATTTATTCATTGTTTAACTTTGTTTTCTCTATTGCCATTCTTTGTTTGATGTTTAATCTCTATCCTGTTTTTTCGTGTGATCGTCGAATTAATGTTTGTATTTATTTCTATATCGTGGGTATTTAATTTACATAGACGACATTATCAAAACATATTTTTTGTTACATTTTAATTCCACCATTTGTATTTTATTGTGTTTAGTGAAATTAAGGTTGATTAAATAAATAAACCAGATCCGCGAGAGTTCTTTAGTTTCTAATGTAAACGCGCGGCGCGCATCCGCCCCCGCCCCCGCCCGCGCCCCGCGCTAGCGATTTACATAAAGCTCCGCGGACAGCGTTTTGGCGTCAGTTCAACTTGTACCTCATTAGCATAACTGCTCAATTATTTTGTGCGGAATAGTCACTTTACAGAGAAATTTTGGTTTTGCGCTACGTTGCGCGCTCTATTGAGCGATGAGTGTTGGAAAAATTCCCGCCATTGGAAAAATATGGGTTACTAGGCAGACGTTTTCGTAGGGGTTGTAATAAGATTTTTTCCATGTTTGTGTAGGTCTGGGTAGGTCCCATTCCTTAATATTTTTTAATCTATATACATCCATATCATAATATGTTCAGAATCGATAAGCAAATGGCCTATATCCAGAAATCTGTATCTGTGGGTGTATTTTAATGTTATTATTAAAGTATTGCATGTCATTAAAGTATCGGTTATCAATGTGGTTGCATATTAATGCTCACATTAAAGTATCGGTGACCGATACTTTAATGTAAACATTAAGATACAGGGTAACCATAGATACAGGTCAACCATAGGTACAGGTTTCTCACATATTGTAGAAAACTTATGATATGCATGTAGATAAAGTTATCTATGCGTACACATAATAAGTATATAAGTAGATTAAGTGTTTTTTTGTTTCTTAGACGACCATAATATGAATTCTTTAAAATTAAAATTTGTTTAATGTAACTGTAACTTGTGTTATGAAATAAATGAATCTAAATCTAAAAATAAAAATCGAAAACGGATAGGATTGACGTAAGCTGATGACAGATCGCGTCTGACGTTTATGTCAACTTCATACATTTTGACTCGATAGAAACTAGAAACGTTGCACAGTGGATCGAAATGAATAAAAAATGGACATTCGCATTTTTTTCTAAAAATCCTATTTTAAAAAATGCTTTTCGGTTGGAAATTATGTGAGGAATAAAAAATGTTATATAACATTTTTCGAAATGAGGCTTATTTTAAGCAGAAAAAAATAAAATGAGTTTTTTTTGTATGAAACTAAAAAATAGGTATCTTATTGTAAGAAAACCGTAACCGATCCCGCTTTCAAACCTTTAGAATATCATTGTCCTACTTTAGAACAGTAGAAAATAGTTAAAACCTTATCTCTGTAGGTGCCCGTTTTTTTTTTTATATTCCAATCAAAAGTTAGTAAATACAACAATTTTCTTAGTTATGTATTTTTTATTTTCATTAAAAAAACGGTATATTCATAACAATTTAGTATAAAAATAAAATATTTATGACATTTTGATACAGATAAATACAAGTTTTTTCAAGAAAATGGTTCTAAATTACATTGAAATCGGAGCATTTATTGAGATGGTTTTACTAACTATGATAGTAGGTAACAAAAAGTTAAAATATACTTGAAATCAACAATTACAAGTTATAAAAAAAATACATTGTATCTTAGATCTATTTTATTCACAACCTTCTTCTACACTTTCAAACATTTCTATATTTTCAGCGTCATCAGTGCTTATGTTTTCTATTATTAATAATTCCAAAGCTTTAGAAGAGAGGGGTCTTCTTAGTCGCTTTACTTAACGGTGGCCTCAAAAAAGACAATCTTGGATCAGATGACACCAAAAAATTGTGCAATATGTCTTCGTTTGTTTTTGTTCGGCACTGATGACGCTGAAAATATAGAAATGTTTGAAAGTGTAGAAGAAGGTTGTGAATAAAATAGATCTAAGATACAATGTATTTTTTTTATAACTTGTAATTGTTGATTTCAAGTATATTTTAACTTTTTGTTACCTACTATCATAGTTAGTAAAACCATCTCAATAAATGCTCCGATTTCAATGTAATTTAGAACCATTTTCTTGAAAAAACTTGTATTTATCTGTATCAAAATGTCATAAATATTTTATTTTTATACTAAATTGTTATGAATATACCGTTTTTTTAATGAAAATAAAAAAATACATAACTAAGAAAAATGTTGTATTTACTGAATTTTGATTGGACTATAAAAAAAAACGGGCACCTACTGAGATAAGGTTTTAACTATTTTCTACTGTTCTAAATTAGGACAATGATATTCTAAAGGTTTGAAAGCGGGATCGGTTACGGTTTTCTTACAATAAGATACCTATTTTTTAGTTTCATACAAAAAAAACACATTAAATTTTTTTCTGCTTAATATAAGCCTCATTTCGAAAAATGTTATATAACATTTTTTATTCCTCACATAATTTCCAACCGAAAAGCATTTTTTAAAATAGGATTTTTAGAAAAAAATGCGAATGTCCATTTTTTATTCATTTCGATCCACTGTGCGTCGCAAAAAAGTATTACATAAACTGGAGCACAACATTGATATAATTGCAAAAATAAAATAAAAAATGACATTTTCAATGCAGTCTAATTACGCTTTGAAAACACACTCTCACGGAATAATTTCGTGCTATATTCAATGCGCAACTCTCAACCAGCAATCCGTAATTTGTAGCTGCATACGATTAATCTGAAGCATGCCACATAGCTAGGCGGTTTATTTCAGTTACCAATGGGCTAGTTAGTTCTATTTACAATTCTAAACAACGCATTTATTTTTATGTAAGTTTTTTCGAGTGTAGTTTTTTCTTGCGATTCTCGCCTCTTAGAAACGAATGTAACGAAGTCAATATCGGACGGTCTACTTGAATATTAACAACAGCTAGGATCCTTCAACCTATTTAATATCTTCATTAAATCAGCGTTTTGAAATAAAATTACAGGGGCTCTATTGTACTTGTTAAAGCTAATTTGCTTTGGTATCGTTTTGTTTTTAACTCGGCCGCTATTACTGTCAAGTTAATAAGCGCTATCATAACGTTGACAATACGATAGCATGTAATAAGTAATAAGGTTTTTTTAGGTAAAGCTTAATAAAAACTGGTAAAACGTTATCATTGAAATCTCACCAAAAGACAAAGATAATTATAAATGTACGTCGTAAACTCTTTATTGCATTTAAATATATCAAAAACCCCTAAATGGGATCTCATACCAGCTTAAACTGAGGTAGGTAAGTTACGAAAATGCATGGATGGTGTTTCAAATAAACAAGTACAGATGTCCAATCCATAACAACCTTCTTTTTCCTCAAGTATTCAAACTACTGATTTATTCCCCTTCGTAAACAATACGAACCGTTTTAAATAACCTCTTTCGACAGCTCTGAGAAACTCTAATACAAATTAAACTCCGTCTGCGAAACCTCTCAAAGCGAGCCACCGCAATATTATTACAAACTCCTAAACCGCCGAAAACACTTGAACCAAATTGGCTTTCAATCAAAACAAATCAAGATGGAGTACTGCAATCATAGTTTGTTTGTTTAGTTGAAAACAAATACACGGTGTCCATTAACTTCTCGAGGATTAGAACTACGTAGTTTTCCAATTAACTAGGATTGTTATCCGCCGCGTCAATGATCCTTTGAAATTCGGGCGTCTTGAGCATAACTTGAGACACAATGTGCCCTGTGTTTGTTAAGGAAACACCTCCGTAACAATAACTATTTACGCCGGCAAGGCAATTTTCATAATGTAGCTTATATGGAGGGCTGTGACACGATGGTTTCAGAATTTATGGAAAATGTGAACGTTATGAAGATGGATGCTGAATTTTTGATACGATTCTGCGGACTAATTAATCGTGCAGTGTCCTGGATCGTAAAGGTACTGCTACCAGATTAAAAAGGTACTGTTGTTATGCGTGTAAGTTTCTACATTTACATTTTATTGTTAGGATTCCATACCCAAAGGGTAAAAACGGGACCCTATGACTAAGACTCCGCTGTCCGTCTGTCTGTCACCAGGCTGTATCTCATGAACCGTGATAGCTAGACAGTTGACATTTTCACAGAAGATGTATTTCTGTTGCCGTTATAACAATGAATATTAAGGGGCCCCCCTTCATCCCATCAGGCATCAGGTGGACGCTTGAAATATTCACAGAATATTTAATTGTATATTCACTTTAAAAATAAATAATTAAATGAAAATAAAATAAATATTTAAGTGGGGTAAGTCCCATAAAACAAAAGTCTTTTTTTAAAGATAATGGTACGGAACCCTTCGTGCGCGAGTCGGACTCGCGCTTGGCCGGTTTTTTTAATGATGCAGTGAGTTTTGAATGTGTCCTTTTAAAAAAAACTTCCATGCGATATGTAAAGCTTTATCTAACACTCTATGGTCTAGAGGACGCCCGCGACTTCGTACGCGTAGAATTAATTTCCCGCTACACCCCTTATTTCTTCCTGTTGGGGTTCGATTTTCAGAAAATCCTTTCCTAGTGCACCCTTAAGGTTCCCCAGGAATCCTCCAAAAAGGTTCCTAAAAATTTCAAGTCCCTAGGTCCAGCTGTTTAGACTGTGCGTTATCTGTCAATCAGTTACTCAGTCACGGCACTGTTTTATATATTTACGAGTAGATTAGATAGAGTTAGTGACTATATTTAAACTTGAGAGAGACATCATGTCAAAAAGTGGTGCATTACACAATTTAATATTTTATGTAGAACCGACTAAGTATCCGCGATTCCCTAAAAACCGGACTTAATTCACTCTCAACTGCAAGTTTTAAATTAAAAGCTGGTTAAAGCGAGTTCCCAGTTAGTTGCATTTGTTGCGTTGGGTGCATTTACATAGCGCGGCGGTTGGCGCGCCTCCGCCGTATTACCATAAGCGCTTAATTATTTTGTTTGTGTGACCACTAAACGACTTCGACTTGCTCTGGGACGCGGCCAGGACTGAGGCTGGAGGGGGGAAGGGTTAGGCGTTAAGCACAAGTCAAAGAACTGGATATTTAAAATGCATTCACTACACAAAAGATAATTCTGTGGGTCATGGCATTTGAAGTGTACCTACATTTATATTGTGTACGTATATACAGGGTGTAATCGTTAAGTGTGTCCATGAGATTATTCCGTAACTATTACTAGGTATTTATAAAATAGACTTAATATTTATAAAAGATCAGTAGTAAAAATATTGTTTTGTAGTAAATTTGATCTAAAAACTAATTCAAAAATGTGCAAGGTCATGATTTCTCTTCTAGCAAAATTTTTTGTGGATAACAGTTTCGTTTGAATTAGAAACTTTATGGAGAAAAAGATTTTTATAAAATATTAATAACAAGATTTGAATAAAAAACCAAATTGAAAAATTATTCACGAGTTAGAATAGGCCTGGGGATGATCACTAGTTGGTCGTGTTGTCGTCGTGTAATTGGAAGTTTCGAAAATACAAAAACGTTTTATTCCATTAGGAAATTAATCGAACGTGACAATATTTCCATTTCGCTTATTTGTCAAACAAAAACCGTAATTACTCTGCAGGGACCTGGACAGTAGGCAATATCGTTTCAACTAGCATTCAATATTTATTTAAGCAAAAGAATAACAAAGAAACTAGCTACCCAAAGATTACGAGAGCATTCAAAGCGAGCGCAAGAACATCTCCGCTTCCTCATTGTTTTCCTAAACCAGACAAAAACTGCGAAGTCTCACTCGCGCAGCTAAATTACCACATTAGCTGCTCTTGTTGCTTCTATTTGAAACATTATAAGCACGCTTTGCCGTAAACAAACGTAGCCTAGCGTTTAAAACTGAGCACGTTTCACAAAACTCTCCTTTAACGTGGCAAAGAAACTTGACGTGGGTGCCTTAATTAAGTTTAGCCAACGTTATCGGGGACAACTCGATAAATTCGCACACCGCAACTATTTCACACTAGCCGTTTACAAGTTGTATATTCGCTTTATAAGTTCTATAGTAGTTATATAGCGCGCTTGTGTGAAATATTTGACACCGCGGAAATGCCGTCAGAATTTAGCCGGCACGTGTCACTTCCAGAAGCAAAATTTAGTCGGACTTAGTTAACTTTGACATGATGTGCGATGGTAGAGAATGCTTATAGTTTAATGGCCTTGTAAAGTAAGGCTTAAATAATTTGATATGTCTTGTAAATGTTTCCAAGTATCTTGTCAACAAGTTGGGAACGATGAATTGGTAAAAGTCGCAAGGATTTCCTGGAAGCGGAGACAGAGATCCTATTAACAGTGAATAATGATGACGTCAGTTTATAAATACACGATGATATCTACATATTAAAGGACTCCTTCAACTTCAGAGTTGGAGTTGAAGTTGAAATTAGAGGAGGCCTTTAACTAAAGAGGGGTCAATATTTCAATCAAAAAAGACCAACAATAAAATACCTAATACTAACAATAATTTAAGGGAACCTACTTACAACTCACTAAAATTTTAAATGTAATAAGGAATATGGAAATAAATGGCTTTATTATTATTATTTATCTACATATTTCTCAGATTTACATCTCTCAAATGCCTTTTTCTTTCTAGAAATTACATATGAAGAAGTTTTGTCAATTTGAATATATTTAAAACTATTACCCATTACACTAAGTAGGAATGAGCCGGATTCTGGATAAGGGTTCACCATCAGATGTTTTATGACTGCTCTCGTTGCCAAATGATTTTAGTGCTAGCGTTATCGCCCTGAGGCTGCCAACCGTCTTCGAGCAAATTTGAAATACCGTAATGCATGCGTGACTGGCTGTACAGCGTATAACCGCGGGTATTGGCGACGGGGAATTTATTTATGAATATTCGATTCCTCAAAACCATTGCGGTGCACTTTTGTGGATGAGATCGTTTTTTCATTTTGAGGTATATTTGTTTAGTCTTAACTAGCCCACCCGACACCCCCTGGGTTGAATAATCCCTTTTTTATATAATATTTTTTTTGGCTTGTTTTAAAAATTATTATTTATTACTTTATTATGTAACTTACATTCGTATTATTATGCAATTATGATTAAAAAAAATACCTTCTGTTGGACTTTCTTGCGGAGCTTCTTCTCCGCAAAGATTGTCTTGTCCGAAGTGCTAGTAGCTAGATTCACTGCATATTACCGACGTGTAAAAGAGCTGTCATGTGACCAACTCAATGAAAAAATATTTGGAATATTGAATTTTGTTTTTTTAATTGCATAGCCTATCCGGAATAATATACCTTTCAAATACTTGTTTTTATTTTAAATGTTTGCATTGGTTCCAGAGATTACTTTCTAGATATTAACAAACTTATCAAATCCAATCTCTCTCTTTTAATAATGTTAAGTATAGATTACATAGAACAAGACGCCATGACAAAAAAAAACCATGCCATGGTGCCATATACCTGCCTACATTTTTGTAACTGTACATGAAACAATGAATAAATAAAAAAATAAAATACAAATAAAAAAGATTTCTTGTTGTAAGGCACTAACTGAGTTGATGTTTTATATTACAAAATCATGACTTATTTTGATCTGGCGATTGCTTGTAATTTGAATTCAATATAAGTAAAAAAACGATAAATTAATTCACTAAAAAATATTTATTAGCTAATTAAAAACATGCCGTATTATCCAGGAAAACAGCTTTTTTTCTTGTGAAGGTACTTAATAGCTATTCGAAGGAGCTTAAGATCAGTATACTCTTCTGTTTACGAGTAAGTATGCTTAATTAAAGTTAGCTAATTAAAGTGAGGTACTAAAAAACAATAAAAAATACATACTTGCATTCGAGTTAGAAGTGTTTACTTACCTCTACTTGTTTCCGTGATTGTTTTTATTCCATTTGCTTACTAGTTTAGTTTTATTTTTATTAGCTTAAACACGTTTAGTATTTTTTATTGTTTTAAAAATTTACTGTTAGGGAATGCATGTTATCTTTTATACGCTATTTTAATTTTGTGCAATACATTTTAATTATAATTAAATCTATTTCAAATATAAAACTCCCCGATGAAAAGCAATCCTATATCTGAGAGCTGATATATATACTAAACTCCTAAACTGGTTTTCATGAAACCTAGCTTAGAACCGTCCCTATTAAACCAGCGTCAATACGGGTTTGAATCGGTCCATCTGTTTGGTGGCTTAAATGCCAAGGATACACCACATTTTCATTACATCGAAAGGCATTTCTCGCCGCATGATACAGTGAAAACAATCATGGTTTCAGCAAAAGATAACTTTCGATGAAATGAAATTCGATGAAATGATACAATCGATGAAGCGAAATTCGATAAAAAAATATAGGTTACCTATTCACATACACACAGATACACAGACACACACATACATGGATACACAGATACACGGATACAAATGTTAAACTTATAACATCCCTCTATTTCAGTCGGGGGTGAAAAACAACATCCATTTGTCAAAAATCTATCTCCAAAACTCCCGCAAGCATTATTAAAACTTCCCAAACAAATTCAGCCTTTAATATTCATAAAATTTTGTTTCGTAATATATTTTAGAAACTCTTAGAATTAGTTAGCGAAATCCTAAATCATGCTCCAAACTTGTTTAAAGCGGTAACCGGAGTACAAATTTTTCGGGTTAACGAGGTAACATTTGTTCTCAAGTTGGAATTAATTTGTTTTGTGGGTGCGTGTGCTCAGTGGGCTAAATTATACAAACACAAAGAACGTGATATGGGTCTCCTAATGGCCAGCACAAAGGATCGCCTCCGCATCATGCAAATTACTGCCCCGAGCTAATTACCTTCCGAGAGGTTTCATGAAAAAATGTGTCGTTGGATATTGATGTGTTCGGCATGGTAACCCATCATTTTATCGAATTTCACTTCATCGATTGTATCGTTTCATCGAATTCCATTTCGTCGAACGCTATTTTCTGCTGAAACCATGATGTTTTCAGCATCTCTTAAAAATTAATTACTTAGGTTAGGTTAGGTTAGAATTGTTACTACAAAAAATAATTACCTCATGCGATAGGAAATGCCTTTCGATGAAATGAAAATTCTGCGCAATGATACGTTCGTTGTAAGGTATTGCGATAAACTAATAGGTACCCGTTCGGCATTCATCATGCTAAAATTATAAATGAGAAAGTTTACGTGTTCGTATGTTACTACTTCACGCAGCAACGGTTGGAGAGATTTGGATGAAATTTGAAATGGAGATAACTTATACCCTAGATTAACACATGGGGTATTATTCATCCTGGAATATTTTAAAGTTCTCGAGCGAATAACGGTAATCAAAATCAACGCGGATGAAGTTGCGGCAGAATCAAAAGTTTAAAAGTATGCCCAGTAAGTAATATAAACCTGAACTTAAAATAATAATTAAAGTAAAACAGTCAAAGTTCTTATTTCTGCAAAATTAAAAGTAATATCAGCATCGAGAATAGTATTTTAATGTGATCTTAAAACTCAAAGTGATGAAAACACGCATTAAACAAGTATTTCCAAATCGCAAACAAATAATATATTGTAGATAACCAAGACAAACATTTAATGGAAAAACGTTTACGTATTACGTCGATCTAAAGAGATACAGATAAAATGAAACGAAAGACCAACTTTGTCCCAAAAATGCTTAATACATCAAGAGGGCAAAAGAAAAATCCAAATGTTTCCCTGTTTATCGATCTATGTTTTTCATTCACGTCCATAATGTAAATTTCCTTTGTAATGTAAGCAGAAGAAATTTAATTAACTCTCACTTCAAAGCCCTGTTAGAGGTCAATAAGCGCCCGCGGATTCCCAGTTTTGTGTAAAAAGGGGCATCTGAGAAGTCATTTCCGACCCGAGTTGAGGAATTTTATGGCAACAATTTAGCCTTGATTATGACATCAAATTGCTCATTTAGAGGTGATAGCGAACGAGTTGCACGAGTTGGAATCACCCTAATTAGCCAGGTAAGCTGAGTTTAGAAGATGAAAAGAAATATAATAACGAGATTAACCTAATTTTCTGTTTCCGTAGTGGTCCATTTGGTTTATTTATGAAGTGGGTTGTGAGTTGTATGCATCTGGGCACATGTAATATGAAAATATTATGTAAATTTAGGTTTTGTGGTCGGAGCGAGTACCTCACTTGAGCAAGACAACTGCCTACTATTCATATGCAAATTGTGATGTGGGACATATTTTTTTGTCGAATAGCAACGACAAGCGGCGGGATTAAAGCAGATGCGTAAAAAGTGAAGAAGATTTATTACGTACTTGCTGACTGCGTCACTTACTAAACATGGCTCTCTAAGGTTTTTATAAAGCTTTTTTAAATATTTTTTATAGTGAAGACAAATCGATATGTTTGGGAAAGCAATTGGGGTTTATTTTAGCAGTTTTGTACCTAAAGAAACGATCATATGATAAATGCTTTCGTTAGCATGGCTTAAATTGACTGTTTTGAAATAATGTTTGAATTGAAATGTTTCTTTACTAATTAAAATCCTCGTCAATGAAGGTATGTAAAAGAAAATGATGATGTTTTCTAAAAGTTAGTCGAGTTATGTTTGATTTTGATTTGACGTTCAATCAAGTGGCACGCGTGTTCATAGATTGAAAACTATGAAAATATAGTGTTGTATGCTATCAATTATCGACAAGCCCCACTTATCACATCTTTTATGTAGTGTAGTTAAACATCAATTATAAGTTTTTTTTTTCAATTTTAAATATATTTTAGTAAATTCTTTGAACTATGAAGTAGTTAAAAACCATAACTAAATGAGAATAAAGTAATAAATAAACGTGAAAACAAAAACTGAAATGACAAATAGATTAGTGATTACACAATATCGATAATTAGAAAAGTCGGTAAGATATAGTATTCTATCCTTATCACATTTCAAAATTTGCTGTGAAAATTTCGCTCTCTGGGGGCCTAATATGGCTGCGTTTATCGCGTGACAAAATGTGGATAAAACATCCGTCACTCTTTGACACGTATATAAGTACAAGAGTGACGAATGTATGCGAGAGTGACGTTTATCGCGTGACATTTTGTCACACGATAAACGCAACCAAACTAGGCCCGCTGGTTATCAGTAGTGATATAAGTAAAATAGCAAAAAAGCGTTTTTTTTACCCGACTGCCGAAGGGGGAGGGTAATGTTTTGACCAGTGTGTATGTATGGTTCCTTGTTCCTTTATAAAGGCTAACAGATGGCCCAATTTCGACAAGCGAGGTGTCGTTAGATTCATCTTAGGGTCGCGAGTGTCGCAGGTTACTTTTTTTAAACGCGAAATTAGCAATATAAAAGTTATACATGATAACAAACATTTTAAATGGATAACTTCGCCTTTGTACAGTCGCCCACACACTTAACTGACCATTAAAGACGGAGCTGAGAATAAGTGTCAATGCTTGAAAGGGATGTAAATATATTTAATACGAAAAAAATATGTACACTGTCAAGCATTGATATTTTCTCTCTGCTCTGCCTCCAATGGTTAGTTAGGTGTGTTGCTGTGTGTACTACTTTTATTTCTGTAACTTTATTATTTGTGTAATGTACTTGTTTTAGTACAATAAAGTGTTTACATACATACATATTAACATTGACGACATTATGCAAACGGCAGTTGGATTTTTTAAGATCACTTTTTGTGAGACTTGTTAAAGTTATTTAAAATTAAAGGCATTTTTAAACTAAGTTTTTTTCTTCAACCAGAGGGCTTATTGTCTAACGCACTCGCAACCATGATCGTTTTCATTTTGAAAATCGAAGGCTTGTCTGCATACAATGAAAACAATTGCTCCACTTTGAAGCCGGTTGCGATTGCGAGTGCGTTAGACAATAAG
The DNA here is from genome assembly GCA_948252455.1 of Acleris cristana. Lineage (NCBI taxonomy): Eukaryota > Metazoa > Arthropoda > Insecta > Lepidoptera > Tortricidae > Acleris > Acleris cristana. The sequence continues at coordinate 4,058,987 of OX411788.1, forward strand.
CCCTCTGTAACTTGAAGTTATAAAACGAGTTTTCACTTCGATTTAAAGAGTTTCCGCCACCGTCAATATAATTAGCGCACACCTGGCACACCTGCTTCAGGGCAAACACTCCGAAGGGCGGACAACGTTTGCCCGGGACAAATATGCACCGCACTACACGATTGTGTACACAAACCTATGTTTTGTGACCCTTTGTTTATAAGGGGAATAAGGGTGTCTTTAGACGCGAGCCCTATTTGGAATTACTGTTTGGAAAACGTTTTGGCTTGTTATTATTCGGACGCATGTGAGGCGTTTTCTTTTTGTCTATTTTTTAGGGTTCGGTACCCCAAGGGAGACCAACGGGACCCTTTTAATATGCCTGAGCTTTCTGTGCGTCCGTCCGTCCTAACTTCAAGGAGCTGTATCTTATGAACCGTAATAGATAGCGGGCTGATTTTTTTTTCTTAATATGCATTATTACGACGGATAATGAAGCTAGTAAAGTTAGTAACAAAAAATATAGCGTATAGCGAAAGACGTCATAGAATTATATTTCAAAGTAAGTACAATTAGAAAAATACTAACTGCTAAGAAATCGCGCAGCATTATTAAAATAAACGCTCAAATAATACCTGCGCTTATTTATTAATTTACAACATTTAATTTAGATTAATAGAAATATAACACGGCTAATCCCGAAAATAACTAATTACATTCAGTTTTGCTTTAACTTCAGATTAATTCTCTTCTAAGAGAGCTATTAATATCGCTAATTAAATACCGCTCATTAGTTTTATGTCGAAAATTAATCTCCCGCGAAAATGCGGCGAACACTTAAGTTGTCGGAGCCCTGTTTATCTTTATAACCGCTGTTATGTTCGAGAGATTATATTAAAATTTTGACAGCCTGTATTTTAGCTATCTAAATTATACCAAAGAAAATGTGCTTTTGTAAAAAATATTTTTATAGATAATTTGTCTGCAATGTGTGTGTATTATTTAAACGCTTTTCTGGTTATTGTTATTGCAGGTTAATGTCTTTAGAATAATGACACAAAGGTATCTCTGTGAAATTTTAGGTCGATCAGACACTTCAAAGCAGCCCTGAAATAAAATACCTACAACTGTTTGTTTGTTGAGGGTTACAAACAGTCAGTTGAATAAATAAGAATACCATAAGCAAAGAGAGGGCTTATTGTATAACGCACTCGCAATCACGATTTTTTTCATTTTGAAAATCGAAGTCTTGTCTGCATACAAAATGAAAATAATTGCTCCACTTTGAAGCCGTTTGCGATTGCGAGTGCGTTAGACAATAAGCCCTCAGGTTTGATGGACTACGTATGTAGTACTAGGAATGTTCCTAAAAAAATAACCTTGTAAAAACAAAACCTATGACCGCTTTCTTCACCACCTTTTTTGGTTAACGCGGAGTTAATGCATTTACGCTTGCAACCCAAGCCTGGGTTGGTTATGTGGGTTTTGCCAACCGAGAGAGGCAGGAATATCCTGCTAAAAACCCAGCGATTCTCCCTCCGTTGTTGGCGAGGATCGCAGGCTCTGGCTAGTGATTCTTTCAAAAGCAAAGGTGAGCGAACGCAGGAGTGATGTCCAAGCGACGAGTTTTAGTAGTCCCGTCAAAGCGAACAAAACACATTTCAGCGCGTGTATTCAATTTTGCAGCATGGCTTCTCGAACTGACGAATGTGTTTTGCTCGCTCTGACGGGACTACTTAAACTCGCCGCTTGGACTTCACTCCTGCATTCGCTCACCTTTGCTTTTGGGAGAATAAATACCCTGCTTGCGCATGCGACTACGACCCTCACCGGCTATCACCACCTTTCCTAACCCATGAGTTTGTGGCAGGCATCCCATTAGGAGGACAGACAATCTGGTGAAAATTGTGAGAAGCCGATAGATGAGAGAAGCACAAAGCTGACTCTCAGGGAGATCGGTAGTGGAGTGAGGCTCAAGCTATCGATGGATAGGGCTGCAGGGAAAGGAACCTCCTTACAACACGATTCAGGCGAGCAGCTACTGCTTTTTATATCTGACCCTAGATCCAGCCATCAAGCAAACCTCTTCTGGTGGTGCTTGAGACCTTTTGCTTTGAGACTGTTCGCCGAAACCAGTATCTGCACAGTGATCATCGAGTCATCATCCTCTACGACCATAACCTTCAAATACTTGCTAAGTTAATCTTTCTCGGCTTTCGTCATGCGGATTAGTGATGTCAACGAGCACTCTCCTGCGTTGGGATCAATCTGTAAATGAGCTTTTTTTTTACATAAGTAACCAGTGGCCCTATATAAGACGCTTAACGCTAGTTACCGTAAACGGTTCTCAAAAACAGTTGAAACTTTATGGAATTTACGTAAGCACTCGACGCAACCGTCTGGCAGCTTACTTCATTCCTAAACATTCTCGATAACAATAACGTTAGCCAAATGTATCTTGTCTATCTCATCAGGGCTACTAACATTTCTGACTATTCAGAATGAAACGCAATTTTTATTACGTCACCTTTGAAAAGGCTTCGTTTCCAAATATAATGTTTTAACTGTACTTAACGTTGACATGTCGAACATTTACGCTCGCGCAAAATTATACAGGCCGTGTTACAAAATGGAACGAGTACACGGGTAGTACCGCTTTCATAATCCCCTGGAAAATGCAAAGTGTCCACCCTGTATTCTCACGTACATGTAGTAAAATAACTCCCGAAATTAAATGCATGCGTTGACTTTTACGATGCCTGCGGGACCGGAAAGTCATTTCGCTTATCCGCCGCTGCCAACCACTTCATTCCGCCAACTTCCGTACTCTAGGTGTTTTTTCGGTAAGCTGAATTCTGATGCCGTTGCCGTGTTATTGAGGAAATTAAGTAGGCATCATCCTGTTGTTTACGCTTTAATTTTTCTTTGTAATATTTGCTTAAACATGCTTTTATTAAACGCATCAGAAATAAGACGTCGATCTGTTTATGACAATGATAATAGTATTGTTTTAGGAAATAGTATTTACACTGTAGTAGCATTAATAATCAATTTAATGAATCCCTTAAAGGAAAAAAATACGTACTTCACTTATATAGATAACACATAAATAGGCCAAAACTTCGAATCCCTGTAGCCTACAATCCTGATTAAACTTTAGTAGCTAAAGCATTTATAGCAAATAACATAATTCATGTTTATTTTACTCGTTCTAAAACATCGCGCATTGCGCATTTATAGCAAACTACATCTTTTTATTATTAATGCTTTGAAATAGATATGGTTTTTATTATAACAAGTTTATTTAGCTCATACATTACTGTGCCAATTGCCAAAAAGTGAAAGAATCTACATAATGTGCAACGGAACACCCTGTTGTAACTCGTAGATATCCCAATATATTGAAAATTACGAGCGCCTGAAATTCGAATGAATACGAATAACGCGAAATAGATATGAGCAAATTGAGCGTCTATCCTTTCATTTCCTCACAATTTGCCGACTACGTTTCAGGGAGTAAGCGGCTCGAGTCGTCAAAGCTTCTAATAAAGGCCCCAATAAACCTATGTCGCGAATTCTCTTACAATCCAAATAGACGTTTTTAGTGCTTTGTAGGGTACGCAAACACCGCCTCGCTAAGTTGCTATTTGAATTTGAAGGTGAACAAAGTAAGTGTTTTGTTCTGCGGCGTTGAGGATGTTTATTGAGACTGAAAGTATGCTCTGCTTTAGATACAGGATGCTCTAGCGTCTTGTGATCTTTTAACAAAGCGATTGCGTAGCTGGATTTATATTCTACTGGTTTTCGTAAGATTCTTAATATATATTTTTACTATAGCGTAGTGGTTTTCGCTGTTTACCTTCATAAAAAAGGTCCAATTATTCATCGGGTTGAAATAAATTTAAGTCATACTAACTATCTTACTGTTGTTAAAATCACGATATTATTATCCTGCTGTCTTGTTTTGACGTAAAATAATAAAGTACACTTTTGCAATATAAATAATATTAAGTATTTAGAGTCACCTGAGTTTGAAACTCATACAATTATTTTGTACCAGTTATTTGTAGGCATCAAATGAGTTAGGTACTAAATAAACCAAATTAAGCTTATTAATAGTTTCTGAACTAAACTAACTATTCAGGCTAATAACTCGAAGTTTCTGGGAAACTATGAGTAAAATTGAAGACAATAATAATTACGTAGGTACTATCAGGCCAATGGAACCCTGACCCATCATATAACTGTGTCACAGTGACGTTATGATTCAAGTCGTAAGAAGTGTCAAACAAATTGTTTTATAATGTCACTGTGACACCGTTCTATGGTGGGTAAGGGTTCCATTGGGTATAGAGGAATTAGGTAAAACTGTGCACATTCAATGCACATTAAATTAATATTCATGAGATATTTAGAGATTATGGAGATATTTATGTGTAAATGGGCATAAATGTCCCTATCCACCTACAGAAATGAGACATGTCTCAGTTTAAAGATATTGGCCACATGATGTATATTTACCCGGCTGCCGAAGGAGGGTAATGTTTTTGATCTGTATGTATGTATGGTTTTTTGTTCCCTTGTAAAGGCTGAACGGGTTGGCCGATTTCGACAAGTGAGGTGTCGTTAGATTTGTCTTAGCGTTGCGGGTGTCAATGGGTTTTTTTTTAAATGATACTGCCGTAATAAAAAATATATATAAATGATAACTAACATTATATTGACATTATACACGACATTAGGGTTTTTATTTTTTATTTTCAAATTTATTTCAGAATCCAGAGTGCTTATTGTCTAACACACTCGCAATCGCAACCGGCTTCACTGTGGAGCAATTGTTTTCATTTTGTATGCAGACAAGCCTTCGATTTTCAAAATGAAAACGATCGTGATTGCGAGTGCGTTAGACAATAAGCCCTCGTTCCATATGTTGTTAGTAACATTAAATCTTATTCCATGTTAGTAATTCTCAAATATTATCAAATTAACAAATACATTATTTAATTCATATGGCTACTGCTACCCAGTGTCGCACCATAGGGCAGTCAGGCCGTTCAGCAACCATGTTCAGGGCCCGAATTATGGTCGCCTTTATCGCGGTGGATAGAGCATCCGTCACTCTCGCACTTACCAACTGGTCAGAAAGTGACAGATGCTTTATCAACGTCTATCCACATCGAGAAATACGACCATATTAGGCCCGCAGAATGCTGTTGTGGCTGCTACGAATGCCTTGAAGCAGCGACGCTTATGCAACAGCAGTTGGGTTTTAATTATTTTTTTGTTATACTGATTATTATGACGACGAGCGTCCTTTGTGTAGAGTTTTCTTGAAAAATCATAATGAATCGTGTGGAATTTGTTTATAAATTAAAACATTCTTGCCTTGCTCGGTTCTCAAATAAATAGGTATTTTGTCTTTTTTTGGGTCTTATTGAACAAAATTATAAGCCTTTGAAAACGTTTCCTACGGATAGATAAAAAATGCTGAAGGTTCTTAAAAAAATCTACACAGGTTGCATGTCAGATCAGCAAAATTGTAAACTTATCTCTATTTCTAATCAAGCCTGATTTATGCTATAATACGCTCCTAGATATAGATATAGATATAATGTATACGTATAGGTACTATGTATTAAGACATGAAGCCATCATCGGCAGCCGGCTTTGTTATTAATCGACGTTGTAAGGCCCCGTCATACAACTAATAATCGCTCCTTTACACGACAACGATCTAATCAAGCTTATTACCAGTTTCTGATTCGCACGGGTTACGCGAATTTTGGTAAAAACAAATCACCCTTTATGTTTACGTAAGCACGCATATTCTTTTTTACGCGGTTTATGTAAAATAAACCTTAGTTCCTTTTTTGCTTTGTCTGGAACCATATCGTTATCATATTGTCAACATTATGGTTGTTATTATTTACTTAATAGTGAAGGCGGTTGTGCCGTAAAAAGGTGATAACATTATCCATTCTTTACATAATGCAGTAGACTTTCAGACTAAAATGTGATCAAATTTATTGAGTATTTAAAGAAATAATATGTTATAATAATCCTTTTAGGGTACCGTACTCGAAGGGAGCCCAACAGGACCCTATTAATATGCCTACGCGGTCCGTCCGTCCTTACTTTAAAGAGCTGTATCTTTTGAACCGTAATGGATAGCGGTTTTTTTTTCTAATATTATGTGTTATTACGGTGTATTTACTAACACAAAAAAACATTAAGGAAAGTTAAATAATAAAGGGTGTACAATACAAGCCATCTGATTTTAATACATCCAGTGCCAACTATAGGCCAGACTAAGTAATAGTACAAATAGACTAGACGTAATTTTTTTGTGACCAAATGGTCCGGTTTTTTGTTAGTACTATAAATGCTTAGTAAAATTCAACATAAGTCATCATCATTTGAAGAAAGTTGGAGAGTCATAAACCCAACAGTACGCATTCAAATTAAATGCTGCAGAAGAAGATGAAGTGCCAACGATCCGATACTCGGGTCCATTGTTTTTTTTCGCTACAGCTACAGGCAGCAGGCGGTAGGCGGAGCTCTCGTGGCATTGTTGGCAATATTTCCTTCTTCCACTTGACTGGGTATAACGCAGACCGGTTCGAATCGTCAACGATCCAGCGATCTCTGTACGATTGGATTCCCTCTCTATCCTAAGGGACATCAGCTCACTTTGCGTGCTGTATAGGCTGAGTTAACGGGGAGTTTTCTGAATGTTTTATTCGGACTTTTACCGGCCGCTGAGTTCCACCATCAAAATAGGTACTCGTCGTAAAGCTAGGTTCCATCAACATCACCTTGATGAATGGCGTTCTTTCGCTGTGCGTGTTACTAGGCACTTTTTGCCTCGTACAGTGCAACTGTGGAACGAACTCCCTTCGGCGGTATTTCCCACCAGTTATGACATGGGTGCCTTCAAGAAACCTTAAATCTCCCTAATTGGCCGCCAACACGCCGACAACCTCTTCTTGAGTTGCTGGTGTTTATGGGCAGTAGTGATTACTTCCCATCAGGTAACCTGCATGCTCATTTGCCTATCTCTCTCATAAAAAAATAACTGAATGTATTAAGCGAGCTTAAACCCATGGACTATTGGGCATGCAATGTCAAGGTTGTTAAGGCATTGCCAATCCTAAGGACCGATATGACTTAGGTACCATCAGGAGGCCTGTGAACTCGCTTCCCCATGCCATTAAAAAAAAGAAAAAGCAATTATTCAAATATTCTCACTGGCTATCTCACCCTGCAAAGCAGTTCGAACACTGCTACTTAGCGACAAGGTAGCGGGCAAGATGGCGGTCCCATCCGGACCTGGCACAAGTTTCAACAAACTTCAACCTTGGCAAAGCTACGTCGAATAACCAATAACGAAAACACGGACGATCACGTAGTTTTCCCACGTTGACGGTTCTAGACTCGTCGGTGAATATTTCCACGTTGTGTTACTCCGTGAACAACGCTGAACTTTTTCGTCATTTCTACTTATTCAGGAATTCTTGGCATTCGTACCTTATAAAACACCTTAATTTTTTGTACGAATACGAAACGACATTAAAGCACAAACGCTAATTACGTTGTTAAAAGTTTTATCAAAGTAGTTTGCGCGTGGATTTTGCGCTAGAAAATAATCCTTAGTTTGTTTTACAGCATTTTGCTAACTCTGAGTTGTAGAATATGCAATAAAATAATAATAGCGTGAGTAAAGAAATTTAATCTTTAAATGGATAAAAGAATAAAGATAAAAATAGTACAAAATAATTGTAGTTTGTAGTAGCAGCAGTAGCCAAGGTGCAAAGGGTGCGCTTTTGTTTTCTAAATATTAACTCGAAATGTATGGAGTTCACATAAGCGCGCGATGCGATCTGGTATCAGTTTACGTCAATTCTATATATTTTGGCGATTTTCGAATATTGCTAATTTATTATGCATGTTGACTGCTCCACAAGATGTTAAATAGAAAACTGAATTTTACAGACACACAAAATACTAGAATAGATTCGTCAATTATTGTACTTACAATATCATTTAAGATTAAAAAAACACGTAACGTGACGTAACAAGTCTTGCCAGTTTCTTTAAAACCAGCTAAGGTCCGTGATTTTACTCATCGACATTAAAGCCCTAGTATATGTTTTTATACGTAAGGCGAAACAAATATTTAGGAATAGGCATATCAACCTATATCACACTTCAGTCTTATTTTTTGCCAGTAAGGTAATCCATAAATTATACTACATGTATAAATAGGTATTATTAACATAACACAACTAGCTATAATACATAATTTAAAAAAAAATTTTTCCACGAACAATAATTATATTTTTAAAATCTGTGTATATTTTTGGTCCTTCCAATTTCAGCCGAAAAATAACTAGATACCGAAATCTTATTTCACCCTTTACAGTGTGTTCTATACGAACGTATATTTAAGGGACTGAAATTATAAGTTCAATTAACTTAATTTGTACTTATCTTTTGTTCAAAAAATATTATTATTTTCATACAAAATTAATTCGGCAAGCAATGTATGGACAACTTAACAACGACGACCGCTGAATAAGGTAAACAGTGAAGTTGAAATTAAACTAATTCTCAATGCCCTTAAAAGTTTCCAAGAGTTTTCTCAATGATTTCTGTAGAATATTTCCAAACTTCTTGGAATATTCTGCAACTTGCACATTGCTAGTCGCTTTTGTAATATACCTAGTTACATTTAATTGCATCTGCGCTTACAATGCGTTCAAATTCCTGCAGACTGGAAGCATCAAGGCAGCCATGCGGAAGACGAAATTAATCATTCCGAGTGGCTAGAGCAGCCTAGACTCGTGTCTGGGGCCGCGCGTCCGTCCGTGAAATCCTGCAACCTAACTCACCATCTACGTACGAGTTGGGAGCTAGTGACGCTTCTGACTGAGATATGTCAGTAATGTAGATCTAGGCCGTATACCATCAAGGAATTTGAATGATTACCAGTTCGAAATGATACGTAAAATAGTCGTGTTATACATTTTCCATCATGACACGAGTGATGACACATGGAAAATGTAAAACCCGGAAAAAATAGGTAATATAGGTCAAACGGCTAAACATTTATATTCCACGGTACATTGATGTTGATTGATTTATTTGCTTCATGACGCGTGAAAGTAAACATCATGACAATAGAATTTAGTGGTAAGTGAATAAATAATAATATCAGGTGATTATATATTCGTGCCCGGCGTCGCATGAATGTTTTTTTTTTATACAAACCTTGTCCTGACCATTACGAACACAACAATATTTTAGGCTCGAGTTTTTTCGAGACTAACGAACGACAATAATTGATTCAATATAAGTATAACAAGTTAATGTCACAAAAAATTGACCTAGTATATAAGACTAAATTAATTAATTAATATAAATTACTAGCATAGATTAAGGCATTCCGCTTTAGTCCTCAGAGTTGACAACGCATTTGCAGTCTCAGGATTAGTATGGAAACATTTATATTCCTCAGTACTTTGGGTCTCGGATAGTGATGTGCCGTTGCCAATTTCCCAAATTTCCGGAATACTGCCAGCAGCAATATTGACGGCAACATAGGCAAGTTTCCAGCAATATTGCCAAGGCATTTTTAGGGTTCCCAATATGAGCAATATTGCCGGCAACATTTACGGCAATAATCCCATGCTGGTCAATACTACCGGGCACAGCACATCACTAGTCTCGGATCCTACTTACCATCGAGTGGCCTGTGTATTTGTGAGGCTTCTCCTTGCCATCACCTCAGTCCTTAAACTTCTTTACAAATTCCATCCCTGCGAACTTTTCAATATGACCACTTAAAATTACTACACATAGCAAACTAATTTTAATCAACACAATTATGGATACTCCCGCAACTGGATCCTATTGCAAATGTCTTACTTCACCGATGATTACAGGTCTTTAGGGAAGATTGGGTGCTATCGCTCCGCAATCAATCCTAGAGGCATCCCATGGGAAATGCTTGGAGAGGGTCATGCCTGCAAACTGGACCTTAATTGATCCTACTCAAGTGTTTAAGTAATTATGAGGATAAATTATTGTAATAAAAAATCTGGTGGTGAATTTATATACTATACCCGGTGAGTTTTGAATTGACCAAGGACAAAAAGCTAAATTTTAAATCCGATTTGCATTTGTTTAAGACGCGTCTTGACTCTCCTGCAGTATCTTTTGAGATAGAGAGAAAGGGTCGGCGTGATATCTACAACGCAAAATTAAAAATTAGCATGCTGTTAACCCCTTGTTCGTTCCATTCCTATACAGCTCCAAAAAACTATTGGACCGACCGACCGACCAATGAGTTCCATAAGATTTGTCAAAAACGTGTGAAGTACCATACAGCAAAGTCGTAAACGCGTGGAGAGCAAAGGTGGTGCGGTGCGCCGTTCCAGTACAAACAACGCCTCCAGCACGCCTTGGAAACGTTTTTTAGTATGGGAACGTGACGCATCACACCACGTCAGCTCTCAGTGCTTTTGCGGCTTAATAGACTATGAACAAAAAACAAGTCTATATCATGCCAGTCAACAGTCGGGTTTATTTTTTTATTGTTTTGACAGGTGACTCGCGTTGTAACTTTTTTCTGCTTTTTACTCTAAAGCAAAAAATCTACTGCCGTTTCGTACCGTCAAAACTGTGGGAAACAAATTGTCTCTAAACGCTATTACGTTCACCTTACTGAGTAGTCAGATATCCAATTTGCTTTGGTTTTTTCTAAACTTAAGTATTCAGGAAAGAGAAGTAATGAAATAAAATTACTTATAGTATTTTAATTAACTAGACTGGGTCATGTCCAAGTTCATTGAGCTACGATCGGATAGGCCACCAATTTCCTGACACGTCATTTCATGTCTTCACCCTAAGAATGTTTTAACACAGGGGGTTCCCGGAAATTACAAACTCCCTAGAAACGTATATTCAGTTAATATCCTTCGTTTTTATTTTCAATAGTTCTGTCGTCTCCAGATACAAAGGGAAATGGATAAAATATATTCGTTTTAACTTTTATTTTGATCTTCAGAAGTCGTACCAATTTATCGAATTATTTTTAATCTGAAAGACGATTGCATTAAACTAGAAATAAACGACGGTTTCATTCACGGAGTAGAAAAAAAACAGTGGAAGTGGCATGAGCTTCGCTTAGTATCAGACCTGGTGTCGCCAATACTCAAACTATCATAAAAACAACACGCCACCATAAAAAATGATTTTGGTGCGGCTATCGTTTTTACACTCCAAAATATCACAATAAGGCATGCTTCTGGATTTATTTCCTATTTTGGAAATATCGAAATATCGAAATAAGCGATCGCGGCAAAAGTATGGTAGGTTAAGCGGAACTCCGCATAACTATGCCACACGTTACAAGCCCACTTGACACTTCTACTGTTTTTTCTGTTCTGTGGTTTCATTCTTGTTTATGAAAAGGAGTGAAAAAATGTATTTTTCGAATGTTTTAATGTAACTATGTATGTGTATCCATGTCTTTGGCTCTCGTAACGTTGACAATACGAGTCAAAAGCAATATGGTTTTATCGAGTTGAATAAAGCCTCAGGGACTCTAATACGTTTTGTCTTATATTTATATTGTTTTTGAAACTTTGGTTTATATCGTGTTTTAACCGGCATCACAAAAAGGACAAAATTCTCAATTCGTCCGCATTTTTTTGTGTGTATGTTTCTCGATTATTCCGCCAATTGTTATTTTCATGAGTAGGGTAGGTTGTCCTGTAATACATTTTTTTTGGAGTCAGGGCCGAGATTTTACTTGGTAAAACTTTATTGCTTTTGACGTTCGTATTTTCGACGTTTTGATAGCTCTTATTTACTTAGCAGTAATGGCGCCCGTGTTTTAAACAATACGATACAAAGTCAAAGGCAATATGGTTTTTCAAGTAGAATAGAGACCTAGTTAATTATTTTTACATTTAATAGATTTTTTACGATAATGACATGATATTTTTTGCTGTCATGTAGCAAATTAACTTCCAATATTGTTAAGTCATTGTCATGGCAACTCTAGCTTAAGGAAACTCTTGTACTATAGGGTTTGAAAATGCATGATCCCTCAAACTTATTTTGAGTACATTTACTCAGTCATGCAACGTGAATTTTCAGAAACCATTTTTTTTAAGTGATTGCGCGCTTCTTCGTAGATTGAAAACACTACTGCAATTACCTCGCCCCCTCCAGCTACCCAACATCTGTTCTGTCTACTCAAAGCATAAGCTCGCCTTTGTGTTATTCTGATGTACGGCTTATTAAACCCTGACCACCCTGGAACCCTGTGTCACTGACATTTTGTATTACAATCTTATGATTTGATTTATAAAGCTACCGTGACACAGTTCTATGATGGGACAGGAATCCGTTTATCCGATGGTACAATAAAAAGTTTTCATAAATACGACCACTGTCACAAGTCAAGATGCGCCACGCTAAGTTAGCGATTTTCGTTAGCGAAAATCGACAAAATGTATAGGAATGACGTAAGCTCATGAAGTCAACCCCTTACATTTCGAGTCGGTAGAAAACAGAAACGTTAGCAGCGTTTGCATTCTGCCTAGGCCTACTCTACCCTCAAAAGAGAAAAGGGCGTATGCCTCATAGAATCGCGAATGTATTAGTGACCTTATATCTTCAATTTGCTTTGACTATCAAATTGCGCATGCGTCCTTTTTATTTAACTATTCTGCCCTCCTGAGCCAATAGGCAGTATTTCAGATAAAACTTCTGTACCAATATCAACCTTATTACTAGTGTACGAGTGTTAAAACTGCTTTGGTTCTTGAATTTGAGATACTGCTTATTAGGTGGGCAGTGTAGGTTTTCGTCTTTATGGTTTATTATAATGTTCTGAGGCTTTTGCCATGACATTTTTTATTATCGTCGAGACTAGTGGTATTTTTTTTAGTATGTGTATTAGCAGATAAATGCTGAGGGAGTCGTCGCAGAACTTATTTATCTACTAATAACACCTACGGATGAGACCCATTAAACAACAGTCCAGCTTATTGTTTTCAAAAACAGATTGCTAAGTCACAAGATACAAAAAAACCGGACAAGTGCGAGTCCGACTCGCCCACCGAGGGTTCCGCACATGACACGGTTTACTCAATTTAAAATTTGTTCCGCCGTTCCTTGCATAAAGACCCTGTTTTTTTTGTGATTTAACTAAAAATTTACAGATTTCAGATTTTTTCCTATACTTGTTGTAAAAGACGGTATTACTTGCCAAATTTCATAGCTCTAGGTCAATGGGAAATACCCTATACATTTTGATTCCCTCGAGAGTGTCGAAATACACGTTTTTGGCGACATAAAGGGCCATATCTTTTTTTTACTTAATTGTAGAAGTTTGATTTTTTCACAGCTTCAATGGACTGTAGATCGGAGTATATGGTTTGAATTTAAACTTGATAACTTCACGCGTTCCCGAGATAAAGGGTCTTGACAACAAATTGATCTTACAAGGGTTCCGTTTTTTTCCTTTTGAGGTACGGAACCCTAAAAAGACAACATATGTAGGTATTTATTAAGCAATGTATGTTTTTTTTTTATTCTGATTCTTATACATACCTACTCTGCGGGACAATCGAACATAAACTTGTTGAACTATAATAAGCATGTACAAACACGAACGAGATAAATCCATATTTGAACTAGCTATAGAATTGACCCAAGTTCGGGATCGGGAACGCCTCAGGTAACCTCGCACGTACAATCGTTAATTACATCGTCTGTTTAAGATGAAAGCTAAACACGTGAGTCTCGGTTCGTGTTTGCAGATGATTCGACACTGCAGCAGCCTCACTTACAACATAAAGGTACAGTAGGGAATGTACAGGGCAGATTCCACGGGGTAAAACTATTAGATAAGTAAAAACCCTCGATATACTAGTGACCCATTAGCGGCCTGCACACGTAAAGTTCGGACCGCGGGAAACGCCACGCGCCGTTCCAATCTTCGTTCCGAACCGTATGTGTAAATGCAACTGAAATAGTGAAATATTAAAAAATGTACGGTTTAGAATGAAGATTGGAACGGCACGTGGCGTTTCCCGCGGTCCGAACTTTACGTATAAACACCGCTATTCTTTCAGAGCTGATATTTCTTAACCAGCCCAACCGATTTACATGGTCCTTCGAACCGGAACACGGCATTGGACGTCTTTCGGCTAAAGAGATAAAAGATTGATTACATTGTAAGGCAACATACGATTACCTGTCAGATATCGCACCAATAAACAAAGTACTATCGCGTCTTTAGGTTTGTCCGTTAAACCATTGTAGGTATTATTATTTTGTTTCATCAACATTTTATATAAGTAAGTTTAGTTACTGCTTTATTATTATTATGGCAAAGAATATACCACTATATTCCTCTACCTGTTTCTCAGGTGCCATCTCACTATTCAGCCATCCTGTTTGAGCTTGTTCCCTATAGCTAGCGAATAATTACAATGTTACAGTAACAGTTCCAGGATTTCACAAGCGCACTCCGAAGCGTATTGTTACAATTATGAGTCGCTCTGACGCTCTCTTGGGAAGAGATAAACACTTGTAGTTCCACTAAAATTTCTCTTTACACTTTAGTATTATTATTACGAGCATGAATGGTATTCTAGTGATTCATTATTGTTTGAAAAGTTATACGAGATATTAAAGACGGAGTCCTTATTTTATGTTTACTTTCTTTTTTTGCGTTGGAACTTTTATTTAGTTGGTCATTTATTAAAAAAATGTTGAGTATGAAGAGAAATGTAGCAATAAATGGCTTTTTAACCCCACTGGTTAAGAAAGTAGGTACTTAATGTTTTTCGGATGTAAATATGTATGTTTGTATCTTGTAGCCTCCTTTATATTTTAACTAACGGACACTGAAATGCGAGTTATCATTTGGTTTTCAAATTTTGCCCATCACAATAATAGTAGCAGTAACGAAAGTTCAAATCACACACAGTTGATAATATTGATTAATTTAATGAACATCGCTTGCCTGTTGGGTTTACGTAAGAGCTCGAAAATAATGTCGATGTAACATCAACGATATCTCAACAATAGTTACTATCGATACTTAAACGACAGTAAAATCTCGGATATACACTGCATATTAAACATCACGCGTATTTACGGCTTTTATCGTAAAGCGATAACTAAATTCGATTGCCTCATACCTCTAGAAGTACAGAGATTCGTGATTAAAATTATGCACATATATGCAAAAAGAGCACATCTCAAATTAAGCAAAGTTAGCATATCAAAACTTATACAGATATATATTAGGTCGCATATGCAATTCGGTGTCTAAACACATGAGCCCTTTTATTATGGGATGTAGATCGCACGTTTGAACGCAATTACACGGTTTGCTATGAATTTGTCTATCTCTTTGACTACAAAGCTGAATCGTGCTAAATGATGCGCTTTCATGCTGACGAAATGGAGATCTTGGAATTGATTATTGGATTTGATGTAATTAATTCACATGAACTACACGTTTATTTGAAAATAAACAGTTGAAACAGTTATATGATTATAGGTAATGAATAATGAAAAATTTTAAATGATGACGCAAATTTGTATTATTTTCAACTGCGTGATAACCACGCAATTGAAAACAATACTAATTTGCGTGCATGACTCGATGTATGAATGTGGAAGAAGCGAAAGAGATTTGTCAATTTGTCTCTGCCTACCCCTCTGGGAAACAGGCATGATTTATTGTATGTATGTATGTACAAATTTGTATTTAGTTGTTATGCATAATAATAATAATTTATATCTTTATTTTATTATAGAGGTCAAAATTACGCAATTTGTGTTTTGCAAAATAAAAATTAGTACATTAGTTTTGATGCAAATCATTACACCTAACTAGCTTCTGCCGGCGACTTCGTCCGCGTAGATTTCGATTATCGTCATTCCCTGCGAAACTTTTAAATTTCCCGGGCTAAAAAACTATCCCATGTCCTATTTTAGGACCTAACCTATGTGCGCCATCTTTCATCCCGATCCATTCAGTGGCTGAAGCGTGATTGGGTAACAAACATGCAAACATCCAAACTTTCTCATTTATAATGTAATTAAGATTACCTATAATACGTTGGCAGAATATTAAGTTTCAATATTGCAAGTTAAGTCTGAATCAACACGTCTGAATGCACATGGAAACAAGATGACAATGCAATATTGTTGTGTATCAGCGTTAATCCGATGATTGAGTGGAAATTCAATTGGATTACTGTTGAACTACACATAGACCCATTGAGTTTGGACTCGTTAACTTACTCTCGATTGATGATGATGACTGGAACAAAATACAGTTGGAAACAAAAACTTATCTCAGAAATGAATTTCTCGATAAGGAATGTTCTATCACGAAAATCGATCGTTTTATTGAGCTTAAGAATTTATAGTAAGATAACAATTTAATACATACAAACTCTTGATATAATGCAGACCCTACTCTTAGAACAGTGGGGATAGTATGACGTATCTGTAGAAATTCATTTTACGCTGAGAGAAAAGGACAGAGTTATGTAACTGCTATAGCTCACCTTAAAATCAACTGCAGAGCCATGTCATAATAACCCCCCCTGATAACTCTTAAAATTTCCAACCAATTTTTATCAAGCCTAATTAAGAATCACAACTTAATATAGTTCTTATTGCTATTGGAGCTTTTAATAATTAGTTGTGTCCAACTAGATCCGGCTGAAAATCAACGCTGTGACTTTTAGTCGCAGCATTTTGCTGAGCTGATCGATCATTTGGTGCTAAATGCATGTTAGTAGTACATTTTTAATTACTGTATTCGCATAAAATACATGTCTCTTCTTCTTCTTCTTCAATAAAAAAAAACTGCGTCAATATCAGTCTATCCATTTAAAACCTTACAATTCCACAGACAGAAACACAGATGCACACACGTCAAACTTACAACACCCCTCCATTTGCGTAGGGGGATAAGGAAAAAGTACTAACTGTAAAAAAAAGCGCTGCGAATTTCAACACCTACGAAAATTTCACATATTTCAAAAACCTAACCCCTAATATCTTCAAAAGATTTACTGAAGACATTATTATCCTCCTTTCCAGAACAAGTCTTGAATCGGACGTCCATTGCGAGTTAAACTGTCCAGTCGCGAGACGCTTAGTTCCAACTTTTCCCAGAATATGTTGGAGACTTAGAGGTAAGATAAGCTGCCGGTGAAATACGGTAGTACTCATAAGAGAAACAGTAACCAGTTTTCTGTATGTGAATCAACCGGGGCAAATGCGTCTATGGGGTAAATGCGTCTTTTAACAACTATTTTGTCACCCTAATGTAGTATTTTAGTACCTACCTACATTCCATAACAAGTCTTGATTCGGACGTCCATTGCGAGTTAACCTGTCCGGTCGCGAGACGCTTAGTTTCAACTGTTCCCGGAATATGTAGGAGACCTCGAGGTAGGATAAGATGCCGGTGCAATGCCGGGGAATCTGAGCCGCAGTACTCATAAGAGAAACAGTAACGAGTTTTCTGTATGTGAATCAACTGGGGCAAATGCCTATATGGGGTAAATGCGACTTTAACAACTATTTTGTCAACCTAATGTAGTATTTTAGTGCCTACATTCCAGAACAAGTCTTGATTCGGACGTCCATTGCGGATGAAACTGTCCGGTCGCGAGACGCTTAGTTTCAACTGTTCCCGGAATATGTAGAAGACCTAGAGGCTGCCGGTGAAATGCCGGGGAACCTGAGCCGCAGTACTCATAAGAGAAACAGTAACGAGTTTTCTGTATGTGAATCAACTGGGGCAAATGGCTCTATGGGGTAAATGCGTCTTTTAACAACTATTTTGTCAACCTATTGTAGTATTTTAGTGCCTACATTCCAAAACAAGCCTTGAATCGGACGTCCATTGCGAGTTAAATTGTCCGGTCGCGAGACCCTTAGTTCCAACTTTCCTGGAATATGTAGCAGACCTCGAGGTAAGATAAGATGCCGGTGCAATGCCGGAGAACCTGAGCCGTAGTACTCATGAGAGAAACAGTAACCTGTTTTCTGTATGTGAATCAACCGGGGCAAATGCGTCAATGGGGTAAATGCGTCTTTTAACAACCATTTTGTCTTCCCAATTTAGTATTTTAGTACCTACATTGCTATAAAAAGAAACGAAAATTGTTTATGGTTTTCGATTTAAATCATTAGGGGCGGATTCGACCAAACTGGAATAAGGTCTTATACCTAGATTAAACGCCGAATTTGTATGGACTAATCTCGGAGTAAGTCTTATTCTAGTTTGGTCGAATCGGCCCTAAGAGACGCATTTACCCCATAGACGCATTTGCTACGGTCGACTTTATTAATTATGTACCTAAATGCTTAAATCGATGATGCTGTTGGCGTAGTCAGTTTCCCGGTCGCCAAATATTTGTGTGTGGAGTGCGAGTCCTTATAAACGGGTCCCCATACAAGAAACGTGTTTTTTTCAATTGATGATTGTTTTTGTTTTTTAATAAAAAGAGTAAACTATACAAGCGTCAAATGTTGAATCATATTAAAAACCCTGAAAAAAAATAACAAATAGCAAAAAATGGTTAAGTGTGTACCATAATATTGTATAACATTTTCATCAGAATTTTTGTTTACTATTTGTTTAAAGACAATTTAAAAGTGACCATTCCGTGACTTTCAAAATTTAGCTAGTTAGCTTAGTTAAGCTAGTAATAAAGCGTTTTAATAATTTCTGTTTACTCATTATTGTCACAATATCATTAATAGAGGCCGTAATTTGAGCTGTCAAGTTCCAGGAAAAAGACATACATTATATGACTCTTATAGCTCAATCCCTTTCATTCAACAGCTCATATTCATCAATAACCAAAGTTGACAATGTTTTAGAAAAAAATGAAAAGAAAAAAGAATAATGTTTATATACTTAGTCATCTTACGAAAGGATAAAACAAATTGAACAAAAGATACATAAAACACGTAGCTAGATGACGTGAAATGGTCGTAGCTCAGCATGTTACCGGTTGTGAAACCGTTGGCACCATCTGGTAACCACACGGCAGGCCATACAAAAACAATAACTTAAAAACATCACATAAAACTATTTAAGTTGACAAATAAACTAATAATAACAAAGAAGCTGAATATGTTGCCAAAAGTGTTAGTGGTTGTACTGAATTAATCTTCCCTCCTGCAAATTCTAAATTGGTTGACGTCGGGAGCTCGCGATGAAAACGCCGCGATGCGCGCATCATAATCATATTGCATCCTGCTCTCCCCCCTGTATAAGGATTACCTGTAATGCTCTCTCTAATCGAATAATGGAGTGCGGAGTGAGCACCGGCTTTCTGAATTATTAAGGCTCTATATTCACTCTACATCAAGAGTTTTTTTATGCCATAGAGAAGGTAAACGAGCACACAGGACACCTGAGGCCCTAGACAAGATGCATTATTTTTAAACCAATCGCGTCACTGGGAGATGACGTGATACGAAAAGTCACGTGGACTACCAGTGACGCGATTGGTTTAAAAACGAATCGAATAGAAACGCTAGTTAGCGTAGTGCATTTTGTCTAGGGCCTTTGATGGTACGTCGGATCTGTGACCTGTGATATTTGCATTCTCAACACTACAATCTTAAGGTCCTTATTAATAAACTCATCTTGGCTGAGATGCTCGTCACAAGATACCTACACATAGTAAACGTTAAGACATGGAAAGCATGGGATCATCATTCTGAACAAGAAAAAATAGTACTCCCGATATGTCCCCAAAAATATGGTATGGAATTGATCAGTTTTGTTATCAAAATCCAATACGTTTCTTGGTAACAAAACGGACAATTCCATACATAGTTTTGGGGACATATTGGGAGTATTATCTTTTCTTGTTCAGAATGATGATCCCAACCAACGTGCATTTTTTTTCCCAAATGTGAAGAAAAAGTCAAAGGTGTGCAATTTTTTTGAAACTCCCCTACAGGGGGCAATCCGGGATGGTTAGATGGGACTCATAACACAGTTAATCGTCTTTCCCAGAGAGGTTTTTCAGCGAGATGCGATGCGTTGACGAACTTGCGCATTCGACTGTGATACATCAAAAACTACGGAAGCCTACCTTGGTTTACTAAGGCTCCTTTAGACCTCTGGTGCGCCACAGTTAACATGGGGGTCCCTAAAAGAAGAAGAAAAAGAAGAAGAAGAAGAAGAAGAAATACATTTATCACCAACCATAGATAAGACACACAAACATACAAATGGTACAAGAAAACAATGAGAGTAACAGGGATAGCACGCAAATGTGTGTCCTCGCGGCAGTGAAACGGACACTCTAGACCTCGCCGGCCGGCGCAAAATTAGGGTAAGGTGCGAGTTAGCGAGGGCGCTGATGTCTCTGGCCTGATATGCTTCCTCCTTCTGCCAGAGGACTTGTTCGCACGGTGTTACCGCCCTCCGCCCCTCGGCTGCCAAGCATTGCGTCGACCAAGCTGTTAGTTAGTAGGAACCTGTAATGCCCCCTTGCCACTCCTCCAAGCTACTTGCTACTCAGTCTTACCTTTGCGACATTTCAGCTCTTCCTGAGGGTTAGATGTTCTCATAGACATTATTTTTAGTTTAATGTTTATTGACTTTACATTTTTAATAATTTTATTTTTTGCTAATTTTAAGAATTCATTATTTATTGACACTTTATTACCTTATAATGTAACTTACTTTTATGATTATGTTTTAATGATTTAAAAAATGACCTTCTGCTGGAGTTTCTTACGGCGCATTTTCTCCGCGCAATGATGGTCTTGTCCGAAGCGCTGGTAGACTCACTCTACATTACAGACGACGTGTGAAAGAGTCATTTGGCCAATTCACTGAATAAATGTTTTGAATTTGAATTTTTGATAACTGTATTTTAAAATCAACTTTAATACCCACCTTCACTAAATACCGTATCATGACACTTTATTCCCTATATTTATACCAAATAATAATGTTCACTCGACGAAATATAAACAGCTTCGATCGTATGGGAGTGCAAGGTAAGATCACTCGTAGCACGGGCCGCCTGCGCACAGTGCCTCGTAGCATGGCGCTTGCGAGCAAAAATCCGCGTGTTATTGGCCCGACGTTCTATGAGCACCTACCCACTGATTTAAAATGTGAATCAAATGATGAAACATTTAACCGTCGACTAAAGAACCTTTTATTGGAGAATGCATTTTATTCAGTTAGCGAATTTATTGACATTAAACTGTAGTTCTAGGGTTCTCTAATTTGATGTTGTGTTTGTATTAGGTACTTGACTTAGTATTAGTATAGTTTTCTAGTTTTCTGTTATTTGTCAAATTTAATTATTTAGCTATGTTATGACTGCTACTTTTATTTTGTGTTAATTATTGTACCTATTTTGACGAACATAGATCAATGCATGTAAATTATATGTAATTTATAATGTAATTGTTTTATGCAATAAATAAACTAAACTAAACTAAACTAACTAATACTACCTACTTCTATGAACTTGAAACAAAACTAGCAAGGATTTGGAGTCGATACGGTTTTGATGTAGCAGTGCGATTACATCTTATCACGAATGAAATCTCTGACGTCTTTCACGCAGGCTTAATTACTCGTGTTGTTTGTTGTTTTGCTAATGATAGAGCATAATCTAATCTATCACTTTATCTGTTATTTATTATTTATGCATTTTATACAAAGACAAAACATACAAAACATAACATACGCCCTCTTTTAAACAATATATTTTTGCTACCATCCTTAAGGGAATATAAAATTAATTTCAAAGAAAAGAAAGAAATAACATTTATTCGTGACAAACAGACAAACAAAACTCAACAAAATACTGATATAAGTAGACAAAATACCTGTTGTCACGAAATGGTTCCAACTAGGGAATGCAAATAACCGGTTATAACCGGTTATTTTCATACAAAAACGGTTAATAACCGGTTAAATTGCATTCCCTGGTTCCAACTTGTGACACTACGACTTTACTCTTAGTCGTCTGTGTCTCTCACAAATATTAAGTCTAAGGATGAAGCGTAGATAAGTAGAATAACAGATAGAGGTAGTGTAAACATAGCGGCTTTTTCTTAGTTGTCTGTCCCTTTCATAAGTAAGCAAAACTTTTGCCATAGGTATATTTACAAAGGATAAATTTAGGCTGAAATAAAAAGCTAGAAGAAATAAAACCAAGAATTTTGAAATATTTAAATTTTAGAATGTTTCTGGATTTGTAGCATCGTAAGTCAAAAACGTCGGAAGATTTTTAGGTATATAATGGATGCACGGAGAAGACTTCAGGTCTTTCGTAATGGCTCTCGGAGCGTCGTGACGATAAATCTTTTATTCTAATTTTGGGGTGGGTAAGCTTTGCTTTTATTTTGTCATTTTTCCTTAACAAAAGGGAATTATTGAGAAAATACTAAATTCATTTCTAAATTTTAAATAAACAATTTAGAAGTACGTTATAAAGAACATGCTACTAAATTAAGTGGGAAATTCGATTTAAAAGAACTAGTGCCTTTTGGAAAGTAAATTTTGCCAAAGATTATCGTTTTACAGCGTGAGTGCATAATTGCATAATTGCATTTTAGAGGGGGTCTTTCCAAATCTTATGAAATATAGTAAAGTCCTACCACTTTTTAAATCGGGCGAGAGGAGTGATTTAACGAATTTCCGACCCATTTCTATTCTACCTGTTTTAAGTAAAGTTTTTGAGAAGTTAATGTTAAAAGATATGTTAGGTCACTTCAATAGAAATAAACTGCTTAACAGTAATCAGTTCGGCTTCACCAGAGGACGATCCACAACTGATGCAGCATCTATACTCATTAAATATATATACAATATTTGGGAGACATCTTGTGATGCAATAGGAATTTTTTGTGACCTTTCCAAAGCTTTTGATTGTGTAGATCACGCGACTCTTATATTAAAATTAGAACATTATGGTCTGTCAAATAATTCTCTAAATCTTATGTCTTCATATCTTAGTGATAGAACACAAACGGTTGTTGTAAACCAAACAAAGTCCATTGGAGCGGCTGTTAAACTGGGTGTGCCACAGGGCTCTATATTAGGTCCTTTCTTATTTCTCGTTTATATAAATGACTTACCACCCGCGGTAGTTAACCTTTGCGATATTGTGCTATTTGCTGATGATACATCATTGATCTTCAAGGTAGACCGAAAATCCGTTGATTATAGTAGGTTAAACGCGACGCTAGGTAAAGTACTTAATTGGTTTACTAGTAACAATTTGCTACTTAATGCTAAGAAAACTAAATGTGTTAGGTTCGCTTTGCCTAATGTTAGACCGGTAGAATCTAGTATTTTTCTAAATGATGAGTGTTTGGAAATGGTGGATAAGGCACTTTTCTTAGGAATAACTATAGACAAAAACTTGCAATGGAGTCCCCATTTAGCAGTACTAGCAGGTAAATTAAGTTCGGCAGCTTATGCTGTTAGGAAAATTAGACAACTTACCAATGTTGAGACAGCTCGCTTAGTTTATTATAGTTATTTTCATAGTGTTATGTCGTACGGTATTCTTGTTTGGGGAAAAGCTGCTGACATACAAACTATTTTCGTGTTACAAAAAAGAGCCATTCGTTCTATATATAACCTAAACTCCCGTGATTCCTTAAGATTATTATTTAAAGAAATTAATATTTTGACAGTAGCATCACAATTTATTTATGAGAATATTATTTATGTCATTAAAAATCAAGACTCTTTTATTAAGAATTGTGACATACATAATTTGAATACAAGAAATAAGAATAAAATTGCTATTAAAAAATTTCGTGTCCGTAAGGTATATAAATCATTTGTAGGTCAATGCATTCATTTCTATAATAAATTACCTGACGAAGTTTTAAAGTTACCATTTCCAGTACTTAAAAATTACTTGAAAAAGTCGTTGATGTCTAAAGCTTACTATAGGGTCGAAGACTATCTAACAGATAAAAATGCTTGGCCTAAATTAAACACCTAAATATCTTAATAATAACCTAATCATACCAATATATAAACATTGTGTATTGTCTAGGGGACACGGTTTCTGTAGGGGAATGTATCGAAACTAATTATGTGTTGTTTTGCACCGTCATAGGTAAGTATAATTTTTAATTTTTATTTATTTCTTATATTTACTATTTATGAGTTCTTGTAGAAATTTTGAGTTTTGACACATTTTCCTGCTCAACTACGCATGATATATATAGACATATTTTTGTTACATTCATTGTTTTATATAATACTAGGTTAAGTTTTATTTTTCGTTGTATAATATCATATCATAAGAAATGTTTAAAAAACGACTGACTGTTGAGTTTCTTGCGGCGTTTCTTCTCAGCAGTGGTCTCTTGCGAAGCGCTGGTAGATTATTGACGTGTAAAAGTGCCCGTGCGGCCTACTTACTGAATAAACATCTTTTATCTTTTTTATCTTTAGTGCGCTGGCAGAGTTGGAAAGCGCCTAACGGTGCCGACTCACTCTGTTAAAACCCTCACGGGTTAAGCCTGCTTCCTGTGCAAGAAGTAGCCACCTTTAAAGGCTGCTGCAGTGTTGTAGCGGCTTGGGTGTTGATTTGCACCTGTTTTCTCCTGATTCGCTACCAACGCAATGGGTCTTGCCCTCTTTAGGGTACTGGCACGAGACGTGGATTCGTCAACCATTGCCTGATAGAAAATCAATGATCTCAGTCCTGATGCTTACCCTCATTTCCTATTCCCGAGAGAGTCTCATCCCAGGCTTCGGCCGAGGCTTTCTCACCAACACATATGGCTTAGGGCGTTAGGCACTCACGAGACGCCATCTCAGTCCTATAGTTTAGCTAGATGAGGATACGAGTTTAACGTAAATGTGAGGTCGGACCTCTAGTTTGATTGGGGAGGGTTTTAGAAGAATACTTGGGTTCTCAGAGTTAGATAGGAGTAAAATATATGATCCGCGTAAAATCTAAAAAATATTAAAATATATTTAATCCGAATAACATATAAACTAAATTTAGAAGGTCAGTCAATATAGTTTAGGGATCTAAATCTACAATTTTAAAATGTTTCGAATCAAATTCTGTATTATTCTAATAACAAATACTTATAGATTTTTGTAGTAAAATTCTAAAAAACAATATTTATTTAAAAGTTGCTTACTTAAATGAAAAGAAATAATTATTTAAATCTCATTGAATATATAAATTTTATTTCAGCTAAAAAACAGGGATATCCAGTTGTCATAACCTAGAAATGTAATTTATTATTAGCTGCTAGGTATAGAATATTGTTGAATTCTAAGAGTCTATTTAAGGTATTTAAGCTATGATAACTATTTACCATTCTGAGGATTTTATTAAGATATTTATAATGTTTCTTTTCTGAGTCCTTGAGCTATTTGCAGTCATGAAGTTTCCTACAAATTCTTAAACTGAAAGATTTGCATAAATAATTTCTCTTGGATATAATAAGAGTCTTTGAGAGTCATAGTCTGGACACTGGATGATGCTCCAGAGTTCAATAGTAGATCAAGGTCTCTTTGAACGCTGTTCGTAGGCAATGAATCTCATAACTTATTCCCACGGGAATCTACAAACATATGAAATGATCTCCATATTACTTATATAAATTGATTACAAGAGAATTGTATTTATGAGATGAATATGCTGACAAATGGTTGAAGGGACTACAGAGAGAAATATTATTTTATCTGAACCTCGGATCTGAATATAAGCTTTTATCCTTTCATCTTTCATCAATTTCCTTATCTTTCTACGACATGATTTAGCAAAATTTGGGATTAGAATAAGTAAATTTATATCACAATACGGAGAGTTTAGTCAAAATTTAATTCAAAAGATTATATAATATCCACTCTCTTTTGGTGATCCCTCTTGTCCATTTCCTAAGAATACTGACTGAACTACCAAGACATAGAGTCAAACGTCTTGTTGCAATCATTTTAGAAGCAGAAAATAGCTGGGGCGCTGTCCAGTCTGGGTCGAGGCGCACAATCCATGAGGGTACTCAGGGCTGTATAGCACAGCCTAGGGCGGGGAGTGAGCCCGGATCTTGGCTAAAATTATTATATTTTTAAATTCTGAACTTTGCATACATCATTCATCAGGTTCTCATCATAAAAGAAAATGGGTTATTTCACGGTTTCTAATGTAGGTTCTTTAATCCCTAGACAGATCAATTGGCCATATTTAAGCGTATTTACTATAAACAAGATCAATTTTCAATAGGTTATTATTTAGGGAATAGTGTGTGCATAGGGTAGGGAACATTTCGGTACACGTTGACCAAGTTTTGGGAAACGTAAAGCCTTGGTTAGGTAGTTTGGTACAAACTCATCGTTCATATGATTAATGCTTAACTGACATTAGTCTTATTTAGTACTTAAAATAGTTTGAGTGTTGTCAAAGCTCAATCACATTGAACGATTTTAAATCCCCAAATCTTATTAGAATGATTTCCAAAAATATGGTGAATTCAAATTATTTATTGTTGATCTACCTTTACTCTGCCACCAAGTAGAAGGGTTTTGTTCCTTCATCAATCTCTGCATCCTAAATGAGAACTGTAATTTGATAACCAGTTGTTGTTTATACAGAATGTTTTTAGCGGCGGATTTTGAACTTTGAACTGAAGCGTAAATATAGTAAGTACAAACACTAAAGAAAAACAACAAATAATAAAAATATCTTGTTTGTTTCAATTTCGATCGTCGAAAGACCCGAATAACAACCGCAAGTGTTAAAATTATATTGTTATATTGCGAAAATCAAGTAGATAAGTCAAATTACACACAAGCCTGCGCTTGATGCTCGAAATATTGGTTTAGTTTAGGAAAATGTTGAGAGAGACAAAATGTTGGAACAAGAAATGGGAGGAAATATTCCAAATATTTCGGTTAGTTAGGTTACGTAATAAAATGTACGGAATGGTATTATAGGAGAGGTCACAGCATCACGCTACTAACACTAGTAGTACTATACGACAATACGACAGCGGATGAGAAACTTAGCACCGATCGGCAAAATACACCGAATGTTAAGATTGAACCGAATACTGTTATAAATAAAGATATTTTTTTTCTCATTCGTTTTGCACTTCCCATTTTTTTCAATGTCAGTTAAAGCGCTTGTAACTATGCAATAATGAACTTTTTCACCACCCCAGCACAAAAAGGCATCCTCTGACATTCAAATTCTGCTTTCTAGAGAGAAAAAGTATTTTTGTCATCGTTAGTAGCAAATGCACAACTGAGTTTTTTTTCATAAATGAGTTCGGTATATTGCAGGCGAGGAATAATATTTCATCTTAAGAAATGGCCGTGTCTTTTAGTTTAGAGACAGCATTTTTTTTTCCATATTTTTATCTTGATTTCGACTTCGTTTCAAATCGCCTTTTATTTCTCGTGGTGGATAGGTAGGTGTAGAATGTAGACGGGGGAGTTGTGCAAATAAATACAAAAAGCAATGTGACGTTTAGGGCTAAGACATTTGGTATACGCCGTGATTTAAAAAACCATGGAGTCGCCATTTCCCACTTCTTACATACATACCACCTAGTGTTAGTTTAGTTGACCTTGTGCAGGTCCGTCTGGATTAGCTACCACCATCTTATCCTTTAACCTACCAGTAAGCAGCAGTCTTCGCATTATTGTGTTCCGGTATGGAGATAAGACAACCGGAGAAATTACTAGCATATCGGCATTCCATCTAAGTCCTCAGGTTTGCGACGAATTTGCTGTCTTAAGATTGCAGACTAAAGATTGTAGACTTGAGATACAAATGTCTATGGGTCACAGATGCCACTTACTTGCCTTATCAAAGCCAAAAAAAATACCTTGTCTTTGGATTTTAGTATTATCATATTTGAAAATAAAGTAACGATTTTTGTTCAATTTATCCAAAAGGATTGAGCGGTTTGATGAATTATCGAATTTTAGCATGGACGATAATCTCCGTCGTGAAAGCGTAACAAACCCACAATCGAAAATTATTAGCTATGGATAAGTTAGACCTCGTTCCCACTATGTCGTGTGTCGGTCCGATTTTTAATCGGTCGTTCCAGTGGCAGAACGTTTTGTATGAAGCTATTCACACTCGACCGCCAACGATTTTGTGTCGGATCCGACTGTTTTGTCAGCCCTCCCGTATATGGGAACAGAGGCGCCGCCGACACCCGATTAAAATCGGAATCCGACACACGACATAGTGGGAACGAGCTCTAAACCCAACTAAAAATGTCGTTAGTTCACTTTGAAATAAGTAAACCACGTTGCGGTTAAGTCAATTTGGTATTTCGTTAGTTATCAACGTCTCGTGCTTTTGAGTATTTTGCTATTTTTGAACCACAAGCAAAGTGAATTTAATGATTATTCTCTTGCTCTAAATAACAACTTTGCACCGTTGCATAACCAATAACTATTTTTGACATACATAAATTAGTAATCGTTGCATAATTTTAAGCACCCTACTTACCCGAAATTTACCTAAAATCATAGTCATAATTCAAAGTGAATAAGTTTTTCCATGACTAAGTGTACTTATATAATGATTACAGTAGAATAATAAAACATTACGAACCTTTAAAAGAAACTGTACATTCAGTTTAATATTCCCTTTAGGAGTAGTTAACTTTTCGTGGCTTGAGAGAATACTTGAATAGCATTAAAATACTAAGGTTCATTACTTAACCACCCTGTTTTCTCTAATATGTTTAATAAATAATTAAATCACAATTTAAACATAGTTTCTTCTTAATTATATAATGTGTTCTCATGTCAAGTGAGTGAGAGCATAATCAGGGCCTCTATTCCAGACGGTAACCCTTTAGTACTTGGTTTACCGTGTTGAATAGAGGCCCAAATGTATTACTTTTCTTATATCAAACTGCACTAGCGAATATAATTAAAAAAAACAACCTTAATAGCTCGTCAAAAATGTAAAAAACCTTTGGTGAAATGCAAAAATCCTGTAAAAGAAATATGGAGAGTCATAAATGATGAGATATTTAAGCCAAGAAAATTAATCGTGTGTCTGAAGGACGACGGTAATGTTGATGTGCCGTATTAATGATATTCCTGAACAGTTTAATTCCTATTTTTTAAGCGTAGCCAAAAAAAACCCTGCTTTGAAACAACTAGCAGTCCCCTGGGTAGTGATTCTGGTAGTGAAAGCAAAGGTGAGCGAATGCAGGTTTGAATGTCCAAGCGGCGAGTTTAAGTAGTCCCGTCAGAGCGAACAAAACACATTTTAGCGCGTGCATTCTCAATTAGGCAGCCTTATACGTTCGAGAAGCCATGCTGCCAAATTGAATACACGCGCTGAAATGTGTTTTGTTCGCTTTGACGGGACTACTTAAACTCGCCGCTTGGACATCACTCCTGCGTTCGCTCACCTTTGCTTTTGAAAGAATCACTACCCTGGTTATTTGCGGCGTCATATACGTGATCTTGAACTCACATTTCCCTGAGTCACGCAAGCTGACCTTGACTCAGCGCTCCAGTCAATGCTCAAGACACAACATACCTTGGATATATACCACGGAATAGAAAAAAAATGGCAGTGGCATGAGCTTCGCTTAGTATCAGTCCTGTTACGCTAACCAGCGTTTCTATTCGTTTCGTTTGTAAACCAATCGCGTCACTGGTAGATCACGTGACTTTTCGTATCACGACATCTACAAGTGACGCGATTGGTTTAAAAACGTAACGAATAGAAACGCTAGCTAGCGTAATGCACCTTGTCTAGCCCCTCTGTTGTCGCCAATACTCAAATTATCATAAAAACAACACGCCACCATGGAAAATGTTTTTGGTGCGGCTATCGTTTTTACATTCCAAAAATAGCACAATAAGGCATGCTTCTGGATTTATTTCCTATTTTAGAAATATCGAAATATCGAAACATCGAAATATGCGATCGAGGCAAAAGTAAGGTAGGTTGCGCGGAACTCCGCATAACCATGCCACACGTTACACGCCCACTTGACACTTCTACTGTTTTTTCTGTTCTGTGATATATACGATATGTCAGTAAACACAATCATATCCATTTGGCCAGTTATGTCCATCGTCCTCGTCGACGTATTGAGAACCTCCTCTTTTTTTGAAGTGGTTATCAAAGCAAATACTCTGTCTGTTTATTTGTTCATCTTTCAATGCTAAACCGTAGAACTGATTTTAGAAGAACAAGTTATGGACATAAGATAGTTTTGAACCCAGAAAATTGGACAATTCCCAAAGGAAAACCGATAAACAACTTATACAGCGTCGCTGGAAACAGCTAGTAACACTTATCATAACTTGTCCTCATACAAAGTATCAGACATTGTCTTGAATGGACTACATTAGACATACTATTTTCCATTACAACTTATGATAGGACTTCACAACTTGGCTCGTTGCCGCTCGCGTCGTCACCAAACTAACTTATGTACCGAATAAATCCTCCAGTGTTAACTTTGATAACTTAGTTTCCTAACTAGTTATCATGGTAATAGGATTGAATACCTAGATTTTCACAGTTTATTTTTATTTCCAACCCGACCGCGGTCCTGGGTTCGATTCCCGACATGGGCAAATATTTTTGTGATAAGAGTGATTTATTCTTGAGTCTTGGATGTTCCATGAATTTGAGTATTTATTTCTCTATAATAAGTATTTTTGTGTATGCGTATGTTGTTATGTTGTACGGGGCCACCCGTGTGGTTGCCGGGTTAGAATAGTGCCACTCCATGTCTTCCAGTGGATGTCGTAAGAGACGACTAAAAAGGAATAAAGGCTTGTAGTAGTGTTATGCGATGGGCTTGCAACCTGTTACTAATACGCTGGTAAACATCTTAGCCTAATTAGGATAGACCAAAAAAAATAACTCACGGTTTTTACATTCTAATTCGAAAGACTGCGTAATTTAAGGAGACCGATTTCAATAATTTTGTATTAGACCCAATAGTTTTGTTTTAATAAGCAGACATTTTATGGACGACATGATTATTTTAAATTTGGGTTGGCATTTTCTAATAAATTACAACAATTAAATGATATCTAATGAAAGATAAAAAGTGATTGTAGTAGTGTTTTAAAACATACTACTCGTATTTCAAGCGGTTTTGCCTAACCCGTAAGATACACCTAAGACGGCTTCAAGCCGAAAACGAAAGTCAAACAAAGGTTAAATATACTTTTGTCGAAATATCCGAAACAGATAAATATTGAAAAAACTTAATAATGCAGAACGGCTTTAAAACCCTGTTCCTCGAAATGGTTTTATAATTAGAGTAATTGTAAAAATATGAACAATCACAATTGTGCAAAATGATTGTGCAGAGTTGTTGGTGATTCTGTAGCTCTGCCTGCCCCACTCTGGGAATGAAGGCGTGAGTTTATGGGTTAAGTATGTTTATCGTTGTCTAGTACCCATAATAGAAGCCTAGAGCTTAGTTTGGGACTTGTTCATTTCATGTGAAATTATCCCCTGATATTTTATTATTATATTTATATTTAAATATGAAACTTACGCCTAAACTATAAAAAATGTAAAACGCGACGCAAACTAACAAATAAACAAAATATTCCTTGTTTAGAATATAATAACATAACAAGAAACCTTCATCAAACTGTCTAGTTCAAAATAACCACATTGGATTTTACTTCCAGCTATTAACCCGATATGGCTTTAACGCATAACCGCAAACCACAAAACGTACCCCATCCATTACTCTCGCAACTAACACTGAGATAGAACACGGACCCACTATCTACGCCGTGTTACCGGACCGGAGGTGTACCGGACCAAATTCCATTTTATAACCCCAATAACTTACGTTATTCCAATAACCAATAACGCACCTGAGCCGCCGATATCTTTGTGACATAATGTTTAATACTTCGCACAGTAAACCTAGGACTGGACGCAGTGATATCCATTATTGATTAACTAATAAAAAGTAGACACATACTTTGTCTACTTTACGACCTTGATATTGTCTCAATGATGTCCCTACAGTTTTTTATGCAACTTTCACATAATATAATCTCTAATGATTCCAGCGGCTAAGTCAGGATCGTGAGGGAAATCTGAGAGTCTGAACTTATGAGCCTTTAATTGCTTGAAATAAATGAAATTTGAATTTGAATTTGAATTTGAATTTAACAATTGACACAAGTATAGTAAAAACTAATTATGTACCGTTACCGTTGAAATGAATTTCTTTGATTTGTCTGCTAATAAGTTATCTTACCAATAAACTTATTTCGATTATATTGAACTACGTTAAATAGTTCGCGAATTTCATTATGTAAATAAAAAATTTAGAACAAATAAAATAAATATGTTGACAGGGATGGTAAACTTTGTAAACTTGGTTTTGTTGCCTTGCCAATAAAAATACCAACAAAGGTAAAAGCATTTATTATGGACAATACTCCATTGATGAACTTTTTTTTTTAATGAAAGCATTGAAATACTGAAAACATTTCATTGTAATAGTGGTAATCCCGAATAATTTAAATAAAATATAATCTAATTCTTGCGCTAAAAGCATAATTAATCTCGGAAGCTTATATTTATGGGATTGTTCATAACTGGAGCACTGTCCATTTTAGGAGCTGTTACCTAAGTTTCGTTATTTAGTTCCCATACCTAGTCAAAAACCTAGAGTTGCGGGACTTAGGCAATTCGTGTGAGATTATCCCTTGATATATTGTATTAAATCAGCTGGTAGTAGTATAGGCTGTGCCCCACACCTGTGCTTGGCTGACGATATGTATCACTCGCTTTGGCTCGTAGTGGTCTTCCGAATAGTTTAACCCAATGCCTCTCGACCACAATGTGCCATCTATTGTATGGGATATTCCTAGTGTTCTTAGGCTTAAACTCGGTATGGATTTACTTAAGGGCTTTGTTTTAAGGCACAAGGTCTTAACACGCTTCATGGTTGTTTGTTGACAAACTATTTAAAGACTTTTAACACAGCAAATTGACTTTTAAACTCACAGAACAGAAAAAACAGTAGAAGTGTCAATTGGGCGTGTAACGTGTTCCGCGCAACCTACCATACTTTTGCCGCGATCGCTTATTTCGATATTTCTAAAATAGGAAATAAATCCAAAAGCATGCCTTAATGTGCTATTTTGGAATATAAAAACGATAGCCGCACCAAAAACATTTTCCATGGTGGCGTGTTGTTTTTATGATAGCTTGAGTATTGGCGACAACAAGTCTGATACTAAGCGAAGCTTATGCCACTTCCACTGTTTTTTCTATTCCGTTTTTAAACTAATGCGAGTACCTACTACGAAAATTAGATTCAAAATTAGAAGTAGTTACTTGTTTTTGGGAATGGTCTAATTTTCCGGCATCATCACACACGTCATCAACATCTGCATCAACATCTACATCTGGAATGAATAAGGTTCTTAACCTTTACTATCTGATAATGATGATGATGATCATACTATGTATCTAGTATGTGATTATCACGTCCATTTGATGCTCCACTTTTACATTAAAATTGAACAAACCATCCCAAATTCTCATTTACTCGTATAGCATGTGTAAGTTGAAATAAAAAATAGAACATAAGATGATAATACTTTTGTCCATGGTCTTAGCACTTAACGTAACTAATATAGAAAAATGTCTCATCTTATTTCAATAAACTAAGCAAAATAAGCGGTATAATTTTCGTAACTTAAATAAATAGAATTTTCAGGCGAGTAAGCGAGAATATTAGCATAGATAACAAAATTGATGTACCGAGACTCTGAGACGTTGGACGAAATGCATCTTTAATACTGTTGCATATTTTTTACAATACACCTACAGCGGGGAACAAAAGCCATAACTTAGTAAGTAGCAGCGAGTTCACAAAAACCTTATAAAATAGACTCGCATATTACTTCGTATGGACTTGTCTCTAGGTCAATACGTAAATCTGGACAATTCAATAGTGTCAAAACCATAGTTGTGACTCCATGACGTCACAGTAACGTTTTAGTCTCGCGCTGACTGCGAATTCGCGAGATTGTCAGTTATTAAAAATTCAAAATTCCGAATTGTGTTGTTTTGAATCAGTGAGACTGTGTTATTTAACTAGTGAAATCTGACATATTTCGCTTTTGTTGCTGGGTCAAATATATACTTAAATAAATATCAGGGGACATTGTCACACCAATTGACCTAGTTCCAAACTAGGCTCTAGGCTTGTACCTACTACGGGTACTAGACAACTATATAAATACTTACATAAAGAAATATATACTTACATACATAGAAAACATCCATGACTCGGTTACAAATATTCGCGCTCATTACACAAATATCTTCCCTTACCGGGTTTTGAACCCAGGACCACTAGCTTCGTAGGCAGGGACACTACCAACTAGGCCAGCGCGTCGTCAAATTTATTTTTGTCCACACGAATCTATTTAGTTGTTTAAATATACAATTTATAATTACGAAAGAAATTTTTGTAAGTTATCTTGGCGTTTTATTTCAGCGTGAAAAAGTAAATGAGTTCTCTTTTATTTTTTAGCTCAAGACGTTAATTGACTTTATATAAGCAAGAGCAACGAAGTTGGTTATACTTGCACTGATTGATTGTTGAAAGTGATTGATTATTGATCGATGTTTTTCCAATAAAACTATTTATTATGTTTGCATTTCGTTACGTGAATGTATAAGAAAAACGGGTACCATTTCCATTATATCACTCTCTTCTGGCTTTATATTCTTATAACGAATATATTATCACCAAAAAATATATAGTTAGGGTATTCAATTTCCTTATCGATTTTTAAAATGTGAGTAGTTCATACTGAATTTTACTTAAATACGAATTAAAATTGTATAACTATTTATTACTTATACATAAAAGGGGAAAAATATCTTGTTTCAATTCTAAGTTACTAGGCGTGTTGCATTTTAACAGTATCAGTAGCCTCAGTAACGCTATCCAGCCAACAACAACAAAGGCAAAGTTTACATACGAAGTAGTATTGTCAGAGTGAACGAGCTTGCCGTCTCGCAGCTTCGTCGCTACCGTTACCCTTATCCGGCAAAATTTACATAATACCTACACTGCCCTTCTCAGTTAAAAGGCCTTGTGTACAACTTAAAACCCATAGCAACTTCAACTCCTCGACGCTGAGAATACGATCGCTTGTGGAGTAAACGTTTTGTAATAGTTACCCCTCTTTTTGTCTAACGATAGCAGTACAAGCCAGGCATAGCTGATATTGCTGCGCTGAGATTATCGCGCTCTAAGCCGTCTTCGGCAGCCCCGATGAGACGGGACGTCATAAATTAATAACTATCTATTGTGTATATGGTAAGCTTTGAATACCTTTACATCTCTACCGCGATAGAGTTTGCGCTAATATTGCACCCACCCCGCTTCATGATGCGTCGGTTGTTAATCGTCAAGATTACGGCGTGCTCTTTATAAGCTGTAAGTTAAATTATTAATGTGAGATGTGTTTCGTCGAAAGATAAAAGCTAAGCAGTTTGAAGTAAAAATGAAGCTTTGGGTTGAAAAAGATTATAAAATTCCTTATTATTTTTAATATCAATAACCATACTTTCTACATTGAAGAAATGTAATACCTAAAATGCATCATCTCATTTTAACGCTCGAAAATAATAAGAATCCAATTATACTAAAGGTACCCATCAAAGTTAAACAGATGAGAAATGAAATTCTAAGTAATTACTACATAATTGGAACTCATTAAAGTTTTATCATCTGTAACATCTTGCATTAATGAACAATTTCGAAATAATTACGTGTCTACAAAAGTTTATCTACGTTATATTCAGTAATTTAGAAACATGCGGTTTACTTCAAGACTAAGTAATTTAAGTTTCGATCATTATTTCACTTGATTCCTTTGAATAAGAAGTTATTTTATCAAGGCTTTTCATTTATTATTTCTAAATTATATGATATCACACAAACATAATTGAAATTCAGTGCAGAGTATAAAACTGCATCCAAATGGGAGTTACGATCCCACAGATAGACACACTGATAAACAGACACATACAAACACAGATACACAAATTAAACTTATAACACCTCCTCTTTTTTGTAGGGGATCGAAATAGATATTTTCAAAATTCCTTTATCCTGGTAAGGTAACTAATTGTAGCGCCTACAAGACTACACGTTCTCAGCTAATCACAAATAGGTATCAGGCGTCTTTGGCTTATCAGTCATCGCCGTCTTCCTCTGAAAAACTACCGTTCTAAAGTTAGTTACAAGAAACTAGGCTAGTCGAAAAATAATTGTAAGAGTAAAAGAGGGCAATTTATTGACTAAACCTACCTACACAATGAAAAATATTGAAAAATGTCTAGAGATAAAAAAAACTTATATTATTTTGATATTTAGCAATGAACTGCGTCGCGATACATATTTTACATAAAAATAATGGGTAGGGGTCTACTCGCATACATATTTTTACGCATAATAATCATTACGCATAAAAATCGATTGTCATAAAACGGTTTTTACAAATAGAAAGGGTTTTATTTTAATTATTATTAGAAACTAACCTAACCTAACCTAACCTAACCTAACCTACCCTAATCTAAATAATAGGTAATTTAAAAAAAAGTTAGATGATCCTCGAAACTACGTGATTTACTATCGGTTGCGTCAATTTTGTTTATATCTATGCCCATTTCAATCGACACAGACAATAGTGCGATTGTTATCATTGTATTCCCACAAAAAATAAATTATTGTTCATTTTTACTACAATAATATCATATTCACCGATGCAAAATATCTCCAAGCAAAGCAATTCTCCATCGAGGAACGCTGCTTTACAACTAAAAGGTTATATAAGGGGATATTTGCATCAATATGTTTGCTCAGACGATTATATCCAGGCCATTATCCCACTTCAGCCGTATGCTGCAGTTTTCTGCTTTGCTGGAACGATTTATAGTTATAGTAGTAAAGAGCTAGGGTGCCTGGAGCTATGAATGTTGAACGCTTGGCGGTATTTTAGAGTCGGAAACCTTGAGATTTTTGTAAGAGTTTTTAAGGAATACTTTGATGTTAAAAAATAAAGGATGCCTCTGACCTTGGGGCTTTAAATGAAGGGATCGTTTGTACTCCTGAAACTGAACTTCTTTTGTTCTGTAAGTTGTTAAAAATATGTCAAACTTAAATTTCATTTTTTTCATACAAGTTAAATGTAATTTTCAATGTACGCGATCCAATTCTTCATTTTCCTTTAGCCCTAGTACCAAGGAAATGTCGCCCCCGTACCATGAGATATTGATTATATGGCCATGATTCAATACACTGATTTAACAATTAGACTTTAACATCAATTATTTATCTAAACTTAAGTTATTTTTTAATGTTGCAGAACAAAATTAGTTCAGTTTAGCGAGTAGAATCGATAGTTGCATTTAAAGCCCCAGGGTCAGAGGCACCCTGTATAACAGATTTTCACAATTTTTGAATATGTTGTTATTACCTTTAAAAACTAAAAACTAGGTTAGTAGTTTGCAGTTTCATTTCTCCTAGGGTTACAGTTCTAACTTAACCTAATCAACTTTTCACGACAGATTATGTAATTTTTTATATCTTCAGTCATCATTATTTTTATCTGTCTGTCTTCTATTATGATTTTTAAATTATTATAATTATTACTATAAAATGAATTTCGGAAAAAGCCGGAAAATGAAAAACAACTTATGTACTTAACAACGTATAATTTTGGTAAACAGCTAACAGAAAAAAGATCTCGTCCTTTAGTCATCTTCGTTGTCGTCGTTTAGTAAGGATATCTACGAGCGGTATCCAATCGGTACAGTCCAGTTCTGAAAACAAACAACATTTTATGTTAAATTACCGTTTTGTGTTTATAATTTACCTTTTCATAACCAATAATTATTGAATTGGCAACCGGAACTTTTTAAAAGGTGTTCTTAATAATCATGCTTATAGTGGTTTGTCTCAAAAGCATACTCTTACTATTTTTTGTTGTTTATTATTTACTGACAAAATAAATTAATAAAATACTGCTAATGGTTAAATACTTCAAACGCCACATGGTCTTTTCTATGTCATAGCTAGTGCTAGACTTAAAAAAATAAAGCGCGGTTACAAACAAAATGACGTCATTCCGACCACTAGTCCTAAGCGGGTTTAGCAAAATAATAATAATAATAATAATAGGATAATGGCTAAAAGCTTCCACTACCACATTGTATAGTTAGCCGTTTTCTTTGGCAAAAATGTGTGTATACATATTAAGTGTAAAAAATTAAAGATTTTACATGCCCATTTGTATGTAAACAACAAGTAAATCTTATTAAACCTTAAAATTAACTTCCTTGTTGTATAGTTAAGTACGTGGGTGTCCCTCGTTTGTCCGAATTATTGTTTGTCCTGACCTGATCTGGTATTTAGCTGAGTCAGACAACTTTTTATGCTTTCCAAAAATACCTGAGGTTAAAGTTAGGTCAGGGTTGTATTATAACAACACTAAAAAGTTTTGAAATTCAAGTGGAAATGGCTTTAGAATAAATGAATATTCAGACAAACGATACATTAGGAAAAAAGACGATTAGGTATTCCAATATACCGGGTGTACAATCCAAATGGGTCAGTATGGAGAAGTCGGAAACTATGAGAGATAGCGAGATCTGTTCTTAGGAACCATGACGTCGATTTTAGATTTATTAATAATTACATTCAAACTATCCTTATCTTATTGGTGGGTTTTTCTTTCAATTATTTAAACAAGATTCCATTAGTGTTGTGCTTCTTGCGACTTGCAGAATTATTGATTTTGACCAGGTTCGATTCCCGGTTATGTATGAGAGTTAATAAAAATGTTTGAATGTAATAATTATTAAATCTAAAATCAACGTCATGGTTCCTAAGAACAGATCTCGCTATCAATCTCTCATAGTTTCCGACTTCTCCATACTGACCCATTTGGATTGTACACCTTGTATACCCTAAAAATTTATCTAATCTTAACTCACCCGGATTTCCTTAGGTCATCGTTGCCCATACGCAGCTCGCTTCCTCTGCAAGTGTTGAGGGTGATTTGCAAGTTGTTAGAGCATTGCCTGCCAACTAAATGGTTGTAAGTGACGGTGACAGCAAAGAACTTCCAGGCGCGGTTATGGTTGCATATGTTGGTGAGGCATCCAGGCTGGGAAATGCCACCGTTGGGGAAGAAGTCAACGTTGGCGAGAGCTGATCCAATGCCGAGACCGCCGATGGTGTAGCCACCATCAGTGTGGATTGCTTCTACGTAAACACCATCGCTTGCCGCAAGGCGGTTTCTGTTGTAGTTCCACAAAGGGCCAGCGGGATCCAAACCTATGTAAATAGTATTGAGATTAATAAAAACCCTAAAACTTTTTTCATTACGACTGCAAAACTGAAATAGCAATGCCAAAAGTTTATATTCTGCTAGATGTGGACACAACATATGGGTACATTAATTGTGACTATGCAATTTGAAGTTGCTGCTTATTTTAAAATACCTACTGTTACATAATGCAATGACTATTTTCAATTCTACAAGAGTGGACACTTATTAATAAAAAAAAAAAACCATATGCTACAAACCCAACAACAAAAATATCGACTGTGGTCCCTATATCATTGCATCAAAGGCAAATACGATATGATGGTGCGAGCTGACCAGAAAATACTTTATGCTACGGTAACGTGATTGTCTTTCGATTGTGAAGCGTACTATTACTTCGAGAAACCTACTGGTAAAGCCACATTGCTTAAGAATTTAGGTTCCTTCACTTTGCCATTGAGCAACTTAATTCAAAGATTATCTATAAACCACCATAGTTAGAGCTAAGGGCGTTTCAGTTGTAATTCCATTGGGAACCGGACTGGTCTAGACCTATTAAACAATTCATGTCGGTAATACTAGTGTTAGGGTAATGAAAATCGAATGCCTAATTCCCAATAGGGAAACTTTGGAATACATTAATACCTAGCAATGTTTTAAAATAGTTTTACCAGAGTATTTATTTGGAAATCTACATCGAACAAAAACGGATTAAGAACAGATATGTTTAATAGTCAATTGAGGTCATGTTGGAAAGACTATGTTTAAGTAAAATTATACAATTTATAGGTTGTATCACACGTTCATTAAAATTGTTTTTAAAGATGTAAAATAGGTGTATCCCAAAATGTTAGTCTAGTAACGACAGCTTTGCGGTAAGTATTTTTTTTTCTGCTTCTTGTCGGGCGGTTTACAAAAAACCTATCAATCGTCACTATCTACCCAGTTTTTTTTTAATTGACAAATTATTTAATAAACCTGTAACACGAGCGACAGCGCCGCCCAACTCCCTGCCAGCATTGCCCACGAGGTGAGCGCCCAAACTGAACCCAACCAGGTGCATAGAGCTGAAAGGCGCCCCAGTTGTCTGGCTGAGGAAGCGAAGGAACTGGCCTAAGCCCTGGCCCACGGCGGGGACGCCGTTCGCAGCCGTCACGTAGCCGGAGAGGGCAAGCCTTCTCCAGTCCAGGACAATCACGTTGGTCTCGCCTTTGTTCAGGTACGCTGAAATTATCGATCAAAATGTACAGGTCGTTTTGGTATTCATTTATGTGAAAGCATAATGATGGGTTGGTATAATACGGATCCTTATACCAAACTAATAAGTTCTGGGCTTTTCGCTGAAGAACAATAAATAGCAAACTCTCTAGGGTGACCTCAGTAAAATTCTGTCATGTGACATTTTCTTTACATAGATCTGAATTAAGAACGACACTTAAGCGAATATGTGTTAATTATTTGTCATTGTTTGTAGTCTTTATTATAATTTCTTATATGTTATATAAGACACACCACCAAAATCCTACAATAACACATACATAAGTAAAAAAATAGTCGATATTTTTTTTTGTTTTAAA
Organism: Acleris cristana; assembly: GCA_948252455.1. NCBI lineage: Eukaryota > Metazoa > Arthropoda > Insecta > Lepidoptera > Tortricidae > Acleris > Acleris cristana. The sequence goes on from OX411788.1 coordinate 4,099,973, forward strand.
AGTTGTCTCTTGTAATGAAAGTTAACAGCACATTACAAGCTATAGTCATAATAAACTTACCATCTCTGATAGTAGGATTGATGTCAGTGTTCTGGTTGCTCAGCCAGCCGTGGACAACGACGACGGTGTTGTGGCTCGGGTTGAAGTTGGAGTTGAGGATGGAGTTGGCATTGTTGATGACAAGAGTTTGAGAGGTCGTAGGATTACGTCTGAAAATACAACACACATTTTAAATAATATTTTACTTCAAGTTGTGTGGTACAACACTGCCACAATACCAAAGAAGGCGGGTAAAACTGCAATGTAGTAGTTGAAGCATGCAATACTCTATTGAAACCCACATTAAATTTAAAATGCTTATACTGTAACTATACCTTATAACTATGCCTTCGTTGGTATTACAGGAGAACAAAGTTTTCAAGTTTTCTATAAGTATGGTTTACGTTCAACTAGACTCATTACCTACAGCTACTAACTTCTTCAAAGCTTCGATCTTACATCCGGTTCGAAGGACCAAATGCAAGGTCGAAGCTTTGAAGACGAAATTATCATTAATCACATAGTTACAATAATTAACAAGATAAGATTGTGGCGAAAAATCTGGCCTATCACTTATTATTAATAATGATTTAATTGATGCGAAATCATTTCATTATATAAGTGATATAATTGCGACCCCTGATGTTTCCTCTCTGCTGTTGCAGCTACATCTCAAACAATTACTTATTTTACAGCATTGAGCTGGCAAACGAGCACACAGGTCTCTTGATAGTAAATAAGTGGGATCAGTGACCCGTAGACATTTGCATTCTCAAGACTACAATATTAAGATTGCAATCCTGAGATTGCGATTGCGTTGCTAACCCTGAAGACTAAGATGGAACGTCTCCTAAGCTAGTAATTACATCGGATCAAATACCAGTAAAACACACAAACATTGGTGAATTATGAAATAAGATGCACTAATTAATACCTAAGTTTAACTAGCATTTTATATATTTTATTCTAGGATAAACAATTAATATACATATATTATACAGTGTTTTTATCATTTAAAAAATATCTCCTGCTAGCCGGTCTTATCCTTATCTTATGCCCGGTTCCTATATTCAAGAAAAGAATCGTTTTCCTTACGTTTCGTTAAAATTTGACATTTGCTACGTACAAAATGTGTCAAATTTTAACGAGACGTAAGGAAAACCATTCGTTTCACCGGGCATTAGTCGATCTGATGCTTGTCCGAAGCGCTACTAAATTCGCTCTATATATTACCAACGTGTAATACAAAAGTGGCCAATTCAGTAATGTTTTTTTCCATGTTTGAAACCGCTGATAGATTTTATATGTGGATTAAAAAATTGTCTATTTTTATTTAGCACATGTCAAATTTTAACTTGAACTAAAATTCAATTTTTTTTTTTGATTCTGTTTTTTGAATATTGGAAACATATCTATAAATGATTTGAATTTGAGGGGAAAATCATTATGAGAAGTAAGCAGCTGATTCAAGTTACATCATTATCACTTCATCATTTAGCATTAGCTGTTCCAACGGAAATAACAGCTTTGGCTTTACATTCATCACATGCTGAGTTGGTATCCGTCTGTTATTTTTTATTTCATTTTGACTTAGACTTTGATTTTGACTTTGACTTTGACGTTACCTAGTAAAAAGCAGGTACAAGTTATTCGCAGGGTTCCTCTCCACTTCATCTAGAAGGTTCTGGTCGACTTCTCCCTGAAGGTCGACGGTGTGGGGTACTCCATCTCCGTCAGGGAACTGGATGAACCTTGGGTACTCGAAGTTTTCTTCAGGCACCGGCACCGCCGCAGCAAAAGCTGGGAGAAATATAACAAATTAATATCGGGGGTTATCTTACACAATTCGGCCTAGTTAGTCTCAAAGTGCTCGTTTATTTACTATTCTTGGGTTATATCTTTCTAAATTAAAATAAAGTTAAACTTACTTCTCCATTTTAAATGTATTTTTTTTTCAAATGTGTTGAATAAATGATTTCTATTCATTCTATTCTACTACTATTGTAGGTATTTGTTTCACTATTATTAAATACATTCCTAAAATATGTTTTATTTGTGAATCGGTCTATCCCCTTTGTGTTACCCTCACATACTCAACCAAGGCTAACTAGATGAGATCCCGTACGGGATGAGTTCACTTTAGTACATTTATTTAATGCAAATACCTAAACTGTTTTGTATTTTTTCAGGTGCATGCGTTTATACATACAATGTGCTATCTATCCGCAGAAGTTATCTATTCGCTGGGGGTAACGTAGGTACACTGCTTATAAACAAATCTCTTATGGTAAAAAGCAAAGCATGTTGTTATGGTTGTGCCTAGATTTAATATTATTATTAAATTAGCAATAGGTACCATACAACGCTATGTAGTAGAATTATTTTATATAATTTGACTGCGAATCCTACTTATATTATAAATGCGAAAGATTGTGTTTCACGCTGAACCGGCTGGACAGATTAGGATGAAATTTGAAATGGCGATAGCTTATACCCTGGATTAACACAGGCTACATTTCATCCCGGAAAATTTAAAAGTTCCCGAGGAAATGACGATAACCGAAATCTACGCGGACGAAGTCATGGGCAGAAGCTAGTATAATTTACTTAATTCATTTAATTAGCACTACGATTTATAAATTTTAAACTACATTTTCGCAAGTTTCACTGTAGCTATAATATATCTATTTGTGAAAGGAATATTTTCATTTTTGAAAGAAATGGGAACATCCTCAGTTTCTTCAAATGTTTTCAAGAATCTGCTCAGTAATTTTCTTAGAAATTTTAAATCAAATAAAAATAATGTCATACCTGCAAAACCCAGTAAGACCACTAACGCTGTTTGCATTTTCAGAGACTCGCCGGATAACGACTATCGGCACTCTGTGTGACTTATTAATTTATACCTCTTCTTAATCACACTGATTTTCCGATAAAGTTGATTAATAGATTGTTCTAATTGAGTGGGGCTATTTTGCTATTTTAATCAAATCATACCCTAATCTATTATAATAACTTTATCAAGTTCTTATTGTTTTCAGGTGATCGTTTATCGACATTATTATTTTTTGTTTTTCTGCAAAGGTTACGGTCAAAAATTGTTGTCACTTACCAGTACCTATTAGCCTTATAGTAGGGGTCCGTTCATTTGGCCGAAATACGTTTGGCCGAATGAGTCGTTTGGCAACTGTTTCATTTCCCAACCCGCTTATATTTCTGTAACTGCAAATATTTCAGGATTTATTTTTGTACTATTGTGTAGACCCTATAGTTTAGGTTAGGTTAGTTTTTATAAAAATTCTGAAATATTTACAGTTACAGAAATATAAGCGGGTTGGGAAATGAAGCAGTTGCCAAACGACTCATTCGGTCAAACGTATTTCGGTGAAACATTAGTGAACCAAATCCAATAGAATCGAGGAAATATTTTTTTATGTATGTATGTGTCTACATACAAAAAAAACACATAAAAAGCGAATTGAAAACCTTCTCCTTTCCTGAAGTCGCTATTTTTTTTTAGTAGTACTCTTATAATTATGGTCTCTCTCCGTATTTTATGAGGAACTACACTCTCGTCGGGGGTTTGATCGCCAACCGGTATGGACACGTCACTAACTAAGACTAACTAAGCTTTACTTTCTCTTAAACAAGAAAGTTCAGTATTTTTCAGAAGATAACGTTCAGTTATAAGAAGAATGCAAAGTAAAAAACTTAAAAACAACATAAAGATAATTACTAGTACCTAACAATTAACGCAAGATAGATTATGTTAATCCTACGTACAGTTTCCTTTTTTATCTGTATATCTTCTATTACGAGTACAATTTCTATTTTTTATCTACAATACCCTTAATAGAATAAGTACCAACTTTAATCGACTTAGTGATTTTAGATCACAAAACCGCAATAGATAATAGCTCGAACCAGGATGCTTGGTCTATTCGATAAATCACCTCGCAACACGAAATAAGATAATATACACAGCCACCTACTAAATAATCTATACATCCTGCTAGGGGCAGGAAAAATGTTAAATCAATAAAATAAAATAAACTATTGCCATATACGGGCAAACAGGTGCAGGACAGCCCACCTGATGAGGAGTTGTCACTGCCGCCTATGGACATTTGCAACGCCGGAGGCGTCACCAATGCGTTGCCGGTCTCGAAGAATTTTAATGATACCCTTTTTAAAAAGTCCCATATTGTAGCACATTGGGAATGTCTCAGCAAAGCTCATTCCAAATTCCTATAGTACGCGCCAGAAACGTTCTAGAGAACCGGAGCGTAGTTGAGCGCAGTGACTCAAGAAAATGGGAATGAACAGCCTGCCGATGACGAGAAGTGCGATGGTAGAACGAGGCCGTTCTAGACAGTTCCTCGGAACACTCCCTATAATACAGACGGTAGACAATTCAGAGAGATTATCCTTAAGGGGACTGAAAATATCCTTGGAATTGAAAATGAGTGCATAAGTTGTTCCCCCAGTGAGTTATCCAGTAATGTGTGATATCGATCGGATCAACAGTTTTTTTTTTGGTTTTATTGTTACCCGTGCCCAACCAGGGCGGGACGCTAGTTCATAATATTCAATATAATGATTTGCGCTATTAAGTTTATCTTCAATATGGTGTTTTACTTTAATTTTATTATACATTTTTGTCTAGCCAGTATGTACTAAAAATATAGATATAAATACGACGTGCCTTGGCCTAGTCGGTAATGAACCTGTGTTAACGGAAAATTAACATATTTTTATCTATTTTTTATCATTGTTTAATGTATCAATAATTCGTGATTATCTGTCGCCGACCTAATAATCATAGACTAAGTGGATCTAGTTTATAGATAGACTAGAGCTGTCATTAGCTTTTAGGGTTAGATCTTCTGCTGTCAACCCGGAGCAACATCATCATCATCATCATCAGCCCGTTGCAGTCCACTGCTGGACATAGGCCTCTCCCAAGGACCGCCACAGAGCTCGGTCTAATGCTTTATGCATCCAGTCGCTGCCGGCCCTCTTATGCAAGTTATCCCGCCATCTACACGCTTACTCCAGCGGTTATTCGTTCTGCGACATACGTGACCAGCCCATTTCCACCTCAAAATACTAACTTTCAGAGCTATGTCGGTCACCTTGGTTCTCTGACGGATCAACAGATCAACAATTAAACAACCTGGAGCGAATGGACGCAAAACGTGTATTCAATTCCGTAAAAGTGTACATTTGTAAGTCGTGGATTAAATCGATGTGATAATCTCAAGTCAGTGTTCATATTTCATCATTATCAACACCCAAGAGTCCTAGAAATGCGCTTCAAGCCCGCCGCCGAACGGCTCTTGGGAAAGGTCAAAAGTTCAATCGTCATCCACCGAATTACCGACTAGGTCAATTGATGTGTGATTTTCGCCGGATATTTATTTATTTAACGTGTGAAGGTTAGTATAAAACATAAGATTTAACTATAAAATGAATATTGGAATCGGCCGTAAAATAACAAAATATCTTATGAAAAAACATTATAATTTCGGTAAACAGCTAACAGAAAAAGATCTCGTTCTTAAGTCATCTTCGTTGTGGTCGTTTAGTAAGGGTATCTGCGGTCGGTATCCAAGCGGTACAGTCCAGTTCTGAAAACAAACAATACTTTATGTTAAAAACCAGCTTTGTACAGTCAAGGACTTTAATTGTTATGCCACTATGGAACCCTGTCGCATAACGTTAATCATGAATTTTGGCGTAATTTCTTTCATGTGGTTTGACGCTGTCATTATAACAGGGTTCTATAGTGGCATAACAATTTAAGTCTTTGACTGTACACAGCCCAATGGAATCCTAACCTACCATAGAACGGTGTCACAGTAACATTATAAAACAATTTGTTTGACATTTCTTGCGACTTGAATCATAACGTAACTGTGACACAGTTCGAAGGTGGGTCATGGGTGGGTTCCATTGGGCTGACAGTATGTTAAAAAGTAAAGCCTAATTTACTTTTTAATAATCAATATTATTGAATTGAGAACAAAAACTATTTTAATGCCATGTGGCATTTAAGCAGTGTCCTCAGTAGCAGAAATTTGTTTATTTCTTTTCTCAGTAAATAAGGAAAAAAAAAAGTAAAAAAGGCTTTTTAGTAAAACCTCTATAAGCATGATTTTAATAAGAACACATTTTCAAAAAAAATGTTTTGTCAATTGTATCTAGCTTTTGTTAATGCTATAAATATGATCATAGTATCCATCAACATTTCAACCGTCCAAAATTTAAATAACACTGTCCTAACATTTTTTGTTCTAATGTGTCGCGGGTCTAAATTTTCATTTCACCTTAGCAGGTTTTCTGCCAAAAGTTCCCGCACTCGCGGAATACAAATCTAACTACACCTCGACCAAAAAAGGCATCTGGCTGCTTATTATTAACTTTTTGAATGTAATATGGTTAGAATATAAAATCCTTCGACTACTAGATTGTAGTTAGGCGCCTTTTTGGGTATTCGGGCAAAAATGTGTGTAAACATTATTAAGTTTTTTAAAAGACTTCAAATGTAAAAAAAGAGCTTCCTCGTTGTATAGTTAATTATTTGGGTATCCCTCGGAATCCCTACAAACGGTTGTCCTAACGCTTCCTTTGTCTGAATTGTCCTACACTGGTATTCAGCTGAGTCAGACAACTTTTAAGCTTTCCAAAAATATCTGCGGTTAGGTTAGGTCAGGGTTGTATTACTTATAACAACGCTAAAAAGTTATGAAATTCAGCCGGGAATGGCTTTATAATAAATGGAAATTCGGACAAGCGATGCATTAGAACAAATCAAAATTTAGAGATTCTAATAAAGTCCCTAAACATGTATGTTATCTCACCCGGATTTCCTTAAGTCATCGTTGCCCATTCGCAGCTCGCTTCCTCTGCAAGTGTTGAGAGAGATTTGCAAGTTGTTCGAGCATTGCCTGCCGACTAAATGGTTGTAAGTGACGGTGGCAGCAAAGAACTCCCAGGCGCGGTTATGGTTGCAGATGTTGGTGAGGCATCCAGGCTGCGAAATGCCACCGTTGGGGAAAAAGTCAGCGTTGGCGAGAGCTGTTCCAATGCCGAGACCGCCGACGGTGTAGCCACCATCAGTGTGGATTGCTTCTACGTAACCACCATCGCTTGCCGCAAGGCGGTCTCTGTTGAGGTTCCACATAGGTCCAGCGGGATCCAAACCTTTGCAAATAGTACTAAGATTAATAAAAACCCTTATATTTTTTTGCATTACGACCACTAAACTGAATGCTAAACAAAACAAATGAAAATAACAAAAAACATTTTCTGCTAGATGTGGGTACAACAAACATTAATTGTAACTTTGCAATTTAAAGTTGCTGCATATTTTAAAATACTTTTACAGAGTACTATAACTTAAACAAGAGCGGAGAGTTCATTTCATTTCAATTTCGAATATATTCCCATTAGTCACATTGCATTGATGGTAGTTACGATATGATGGTGCGTGCTGACCAGAAACTGTTTTTTGTTACGGTAACACAAATGTCTTCTGATTGTGAAGCCTGCTATGATTGCTCAAGAATTCAGGTGCCTAGACTTTTTTATTGAGCAACTTGAATAAGAGCGTACTTAATTCAGAGATTATCTGTGTTGATGATGATTCCATAGAGAACCGGCCGTATCTAAACCTATTACACAATTCATGTCGTTTAAACTAGTGCTAGGGTAATGAAAGTCAAATGCCCTATTCCCAATAGGGAAACTTTGGGATAGATGAATAACAATGCTTTAAAATAGTTATACTGAAATATTTAGTATTTATTTGGCAATCTAACTTCAAACACAAAAATAGTTGACCTAAAATGACTCCTCGGGTCACCCTGTTTTTGAAGACGCAATTCCAGCCTTTATTCAAAATACTGTATTGTAATTTTAAAAATTATGTGGATCGTCTTCTCGGAATACAGCCTTGGCCAAAGTTGTTGAGCACCCCATGTTTTCCTTTGTAAATTATAAAAAAGTATTATTGTTCAATTTAAAAAATACACAAAGACGTAAGATATAAAAAACTAGAGGACGCCCGCGATTTCGTACGCGTAGAATTAGTTTTCCGCTACTCCCCCCATTTCTGCCCGTTGGGGGTCGATTTTCGGAAAATCCTTTCTTAGTGCTCACTTACATCATGAAAGGAACCCCTGTACCAAATTTCAAGTTTCTAAGTACAGTAGTTTCGGCTGTGCTGTGCTGTTGATATATAAGGTTTGCCTTTTATATATATATAGATTAATTGAACATGTTCAAATCATTTAGTAACTAGATTTCGTTTCGAAGTAGTTATTTGCGAGTGAAAATTGATGCTAGAAAAAGTCGGGTTTTACAATTAAATTATTAATTGTATTTATTTCACGGAATTTCTCTTAACGTCAATACTCGTAAATATGACCTTTCCGACAACTTTATATAATAAAATATATAAATGCACCTTTTAAAGTTTGACTGTTATATTTTATGAAAAACGCATGGGTGCTCAACACCTTTGGGCAAGGCTGTAAGTAAACATTATGCTGTTTCAGTTCTTAAATTCTGTCTAAAATTATTACTAAATGAATGTACCTGCTTCGCTGCTGCCCTTTTTGGCAATTTTGAAGTCTCCTTAGGTACGCAACAAAAACCACAATAACAACAAAAACATGCAATCGCCACTGTCTACCAAGTATTTTTTTTATTGACAAAATTATTTAACATACCAGTAACACGAGTGACAGCGCCGCCCAACTCCCTGCCAGCGTTGCCCACGAGGTGAGCGCCCAAACTGAACCCAACCAGGTGCATGGAGCTGAAAGGCGCGCCAGTTGTCTGGCTGAGGAAGCGAAGGAACTGGCCTAGGCCGCGGCCCACGGCGGGGACGCCGAGCGCGGCCGTCAAGTAGTCGGAGAGGGCAAGCCTTCTCCAGTCCAGGACAATCACGTTTGTCTCTCCTTTGTTCAGGTACGCTGAAAGTATCGATCAAAATGGGTCGTTGGTATTCATTTAAGCGAACGATTGGTTGGTGCAATACGGATCCTAACACCGAAGAAAATTCTAGGCTTTTTCATTGAAGAACGAATGGTAAACTCTCTAGGGTGATCTTGGTAAAATTCTGTCATGTGACATGATCTTTACGAATTACGAAGAACGACGCTTCGTCTTCATATATTCTACTTATATCTCATACTAGCTTCTGCGCGCGACTTCGTGTGTTAATCCAGTTTATAAGCTATCTCTAGCCCAAATTTCATCCAAATCCGTCCAGCAGTTACAGCGTGAAGCAGTAAAAAACTAATACACACACACGCACACACAAATTATCGCATTTATAATATTCGTAGGATAGGACACACCACCAAATCCTACACTTACACAGACATCTAAGTATAAATAGGTACAGTATTTTTTTGTTTTAGCTGTTTTCTGCGAGCATTATACGTTTATAGCTGTAGATAAAAGTGGAAAAAAAGTCCGTCACACTCTACCCAGTATGTAAGTGCGGGAGTGACGGATGCTTTGCTGTAACTACTGAATTGACTGTAAATAGGCCCGCTGAGTCACATATCATTGAGGCGATTAATAGCACATAAAAAGCTATAGTCATAAAGAAACTTACCATCCCTGATAGTAGGATTGATGTCAGTGTTCTGGTTGCTCAGCCAGCCGTGCACAACGATGACGGTGTTGTGGCTCGGGTTGAAGTTGGAGTTGTGGATGGAGTTGGCATTGTTGATGACAAGAGTTTGAGAGGACCTCGGATTGCGTCTGAAAATAAAACACATATTCAAAATAATATTTTACTCCAAGTCGTGTGGTAAAACACTGCTTAATAACTAAGAAGAAGAAGAAGAAAGAAGAAGAAAAGTAAAGGCGGGTAACTGCAATGTAGTACTTGAAGCATTCTATAATCTATTGGTAACCACATTGAATTTAAAATGCTTATACTATTACTACTATGCAACTCCATTATGTTGTAGCCGTCTTCTTTGGTATTAAGTGCTATTCCGATTTAAATATTTTTTTTTGGAGATAGCTTGAACTGTTAGAACGGACAAAGAATATTCTTTATCCCAAAATATATAATAGATCCCGAGGGAAGAGCGATAAACGAGATTTTTGCAGACGAAGCCGCAGATAAAAGCTAGTAAGTATACAAAAAAATCCAAAAAATAAGAGCCAAGGTGGAAGTTAAATGACTTTAAAAATGTGTTAAAAAGAGAAAATATGGGAAGTTGTCATTAATCAAGTAATTACAGCAAATAACAAGATAAGATTGTGGCGCAAAATCTGGTATGTCAACTATCTTTACTGATATGATATACTTAATTGATGCTTCCTCTTTGCTGTTGCAGCTGCTTATCTACATAACACAAACTTTTTTTTATGGCATGGATCTGGCAAACGACCACACAAGCCACCTGGGTAGTGATTCTGTCAAAAGCAAAGGTGAGCGAACGCAGGAGTGATGTCCAAGCGGCGAGTTTAAGTAGTCCCGTCAAAGCGAACAAAACACATTTCAGCGCGTGTATTCAATTTGGCAGCATGGCTTCTCGAACGTATAAGGCTGCCTAATTGAGAATGCACGCGCTACTATGTGTTTTGCTCGCTCTGACGGGACTACTTAAACTCGCCGCTTGGACTTCACTCCTGTATTCGCTCACCTTTGCGTTTGTGAGAATAAATACCCTGGTGGTAAGTGGGATCTGTGACCCAAAGACATTCACAAGGCTACAATGTTGCCAACCGTGAGGACTAAAATGGAATGCCTCAATGCTTAGTAATGGCACCGGTTATCTTATCCCTACTCCGTATTTTTGGTCGTGTTATGTATATAACACTGTCGTGCGTGGCAAAATAAAAAATTATAACTGACAATGTTAGACTGCCATCCATCGAGGACGGACGGATTGTGAGTGTTAGGGTAGACTTTGACTTTGTCTTTGACCTTACCTTGTAAAAAGCAGGTACAAGTTATTCGCAGGGTTCCTCTCCACTTCATCTAGAAGGTTCTGGTCGACTTCTCCCTGAAGGTCGACGGTGTGGGGTACTCCATCTCCGTCAGGGAACTGGATGAACCTTGGGTACTCGAAGCGTTCTTCGGGAACCGGCACCGAAGCAGCGAAAGCTGGACATATTTAAATAAATAAATAATAAATTAATTAATAAATGCCTGGGGACGATCTCAAATTACTGTTGGCTATCGTAGGTACCTATAAGTACCTGCTATAAGCAAATCTCTTATGGTAGTTAGAAATGCATTGTTATGGTTGTGCCTAGTTTTATTTAATATTGTAATTTAATTCTAATATTTTTACCAAATATTCAAGTTATCAGCATTTATATTTAATATTTAATTTTTTAGTAGTTAGTTAATTGTATGTAATTATGATGACAATGTTCGAATTGAATTAGTTTTATTGAATGATTGCAGCGCCCTTACAGGGTTTTTGTTTGGACTAAATAAATTTATAACATCATGTATACACGTAATGCAATAAACAAAATGAGTATGAGTATGAGTATGAGTATAATGAGCAATATAATACAAGGCTATGTCCGAGAATCATTTTATATCATTTGACTGCAAATATAAAATAAACTCATTAACTTTATTAAGACCACGAGTAATTAATTTTAAACAACATTTTCGCAAGTATCACTGTATAATATTTATCTATTTGTGAAAGGAATATTTTCATTTTTGAAAATAATAGTAACATTTTCAGTGTGCTCAAATGTTTTAAAATATGTTTTCAGAAATTTCCTTGAAAGATTTGCAAATTCTGAATCAAATAAAAATAATGTCATACCTGCAAACCCGAGCAAGACCACTAAAGCTGTATGCATTTTCAGAGACTCGCAGGATAACGACTATCGGCACTCTGTGGGACCTATTAATTTATACCTCTTCATAATCGCATTGATTTTTCGATAAAGTCGAATAAAAGATCGATTGAATGGAGTGGGGCCATATTGCTATTATAATTAAATCATACTCTAATCTATTATAATCAGGGATCGTAAAATGCGAGCAAAATCGATTGAAATGACGTATGACAACCAGTTAGGGTTGGCGATGGTTCTAAATTGAAGGTGTTAAAATTAGTTACTAAATTAATACAAATGAATTTTATTTAATTGTTGAAATTAAACACAATCCGAAACTCAGTTTACTGGTTAGTATATTTTTCATTATATTTACAATTTCAAACCAAAAAAAACCAGTACACTTGGGATACTAAGTAATAATTTTCTCAAGTTCAATGGGGAGACAATGCAAACGTGACAAGTTAATAGGTAAATCTGTAGACAATTTATTTTTAGTTTAACATTATAGATAAACTATGAACACTGATAAGGGCCACTTAATACCATAATGATAACAAGCGCTTTCATAAGTGTAAACACATTCCTCCATTTAATTGAATTTATTCGATTATATTATAAGTGAAAAGTGACAACCTTAGCACTTCAATGAATTTTGCTCGCATTTTACGAACCCTGATTATAATAACTTTATCAAGTTATTATTGTCTTCAGGTGATCATTTGCCGATAGTTTATCTTTTGTTTTTTTGCAAATGTTACAGCTACAAATTGCTGTCACTGTGCATTTCGAATCACTGCAGGTTTTACTGAATACAAAAGCTCTTTATTTGACTTTACCTTAATGAGACTAAGTAAATGTATGTTGTTTTTAAATTAATACACGATAAACCGACATTGAATAATTAAGAAGTTGATTCCATGGATCCCATGACCACCGATCTTGACAAGATTGCCCATGAGATATACCCTATTATAAAAATAAACAGTGTACTAAAATATTTTAAAATTCCCATCGAATTAGCAGGATCCTGATTTGATGATAATGACACCTTTTTTTTTAAAAATCAAACATACATTTTCCAAATCGGTCCAGCCGTCTTCGAGTAATCAAGAAACATTCATAAAGAATCTAAAAAAACGGTGAATTAAAAATTCCTCCTTTATGAAGTCGGTTAAATTAACTGTAAGTAATAGAGCAAAAATAAAAATAATTGATAATTTTTATTTTTGCTCTAAGTATTAATTTTTCTCTATTATTTAGTTCTTCCTAATTTGCTGTCTTAATAAACAAATGTAACATATGCTATAGAAGAGTGGGGTCTCCTGGCACAGGTATAGCTTTACTTAAAAGGAGACTTCAGCCATTTATGTGATACTAGAGGACGCCCGCGACTTCGTACGCGTAGAATTAGTTTCCCGCTGCTCCGCCTACTTCTTCCCGTTGGGGGTCGATTTTCGGAAAATCCTTTCATAGTGCTCACTTACATCATGAAAGGAACCCCTGTACCAAATTTCAAGTTTCTAGGTACAGTAGTTTCGGCTGTGCGTTGATATATAAGTCAGTCAGTTTTGCCTTTTATATATGTAGAAGATTATGTAAGCAGAAACAAATAAAGATATTTTCTATTTCAATTCCATTCTATTAACTATAAGTATATTGTTATTCCTATAACTTTTTAAATTGATCTAAGACTATATACTCGTAGTACCTACTCCTATAGTACTATATGTAGTCTTAGTGCAATTTAAAAAGTTCTTGAACAAGAAAGTCCTGTATTTTGCGGAAGATACCGTTCACTTATCCCATATGTGCCCAGTGGGTCGTTTTCGAGCTATTAAAACACCCATCCCCCTCACAACCCTTATCTCCAATTAGAGTGTTCAACCCCCCCCCATTCCCTTCCCAAAAACCAAAATTAGCCCAAAAACCAATCAACAAAAAATAATTTTGGGCATATATAGGTTATAAAAACAACAAGATGTTAAATGAAGATCAATATAACAATAATAACGGGTACCTAACAGAAGACACGTTATCGCATTTTGTATGGAAATTGTCAGCCTTACAATTCTCTTGACTTATTCCTTTACAAACTTGTGTCAAAAAGCATCACTACGGAACGATTTAGTCGTCATTAAGAGACTTTGCGAGCCTTGTATGGTTGCGTTTATCACGTGACAAAATGTGTATGTCCGTCACTCTCGTACTTACATACGTGTCAAAAAGTGACGCATGTTTTATCAACATTTTGTCACGCAATAAACGCAGCCATATTAGACCCCGAGTGGGGCCGTTAGACACCTAACGTTGTTGAAGTAGCCACAACCTGGGTTTTCATTCTACTTTTTTTTAAAGCATATCATTAACACATCGCTTTAATAATGCCAAATTAATAATGATATACATTAAAACAAAATGGAATAGAGGCCCTGTAATATGAATTACTAGACTAATTAATTGATTCATAACTCTTATTTTTTTCCAAAATGAAAAAAAAAAAAAAAAAAGTTTCAGCATATCTAAATTTGGAATACCTACTCGTACTACATATTTTTTCCGGGTATTAGTTTATTATTGTCAACACAAAATATGATTTTGCTTCAAAATACATTTTTTATGCCTGACTTTATTCCCCGCGAAACCACTGTTCACATGGTGTAAAAAAATTGTGACTCGTGTAAAAGGCGCTATGATCCAATAGCCTGTTCTTAGTAACGGGTGCCATTACTCAAAGAGGGTTCTAAGAGGTTGGCCACCTGAGCCTGCCCCGCAATCTTTCGAGCAAATGCTGTAAAGACATAACCATTCTTCAAGATTATGAGTGAGTATGTAGGTTGTGTTACACGAATTCATGCATTGCTAGTTGTTGATTTGCTCGCATTAAGCTGATGGTAAGGATGTTGCAATATTACATGTACCTACCTATCACCAAAAAAGGTGATAAATATGTTTCAATATTATGAAAAAAATTAGATACTTGTAATCCTTTATTGTGATACTTTATCGTTTAAATATGACTATGACTTTCCCGCGCCACTAAGAAAGGATTTTCCGAAAATCGACCCCCGACGGGAAGAAATGGGGGGAGTAGCGGGAAACTAATTCTACGCGTACGAAGTCGAGGGCGTCCTCTAGTCTTTTTATGTATAAACTAGAGGACGCCCGCGACTTCATACGCGTAGAATAAGTTTCCCGCTACTCCCCCTATTTTAACCCATTAGGGGGTGAATTTTGAAAAATCCTTTCTTAGTGCTCACTTACATCATGAAAGGAACCCCTGTACCAAATTTCAAGTTCTAGGTACAGTAGTTTCGGCTGTGCGTTGAAAGTCAGTAATTCAGGTTTGCCTTTTATATAATAATATATAGATTACTATTATGGTTTTATTAAATTAATCCGACTTCCCAAATTATGGAAAGATTGGTTAAGTATATATTTTTGTTGGTAACCCATCATTTTATCGAATTTCACTTCATCGATTATATCATTTCATTGAATTTCATTTTGTCGAACGCTATTTTCTGCTAAAACTAAAATGTTTTCAGGATATCTTAAACATTAATGACGTAGGTTAGGTTGGGTTACAATTGTCATAACCAAAAAAAAGCAACGCATGCGGTGAGAAATGCCTTTCGATGAAATGAAAATTCTGCGTAATGAAACGTTCGTTGAAAAGTGATTCGATAAAATAATAGGTACCCATTTTGTGTGGAACTCTAATTCCAAGTGTTCTTACTTAAAATCTAAGCTTGAAAATATCTACGACACGTGTAAACCTAGTTATAAATAATAAAAAATAAGAATTATTAATGTGATAACATCGATTTATTCACATCTGCCGGGTAGCATTTAGAGGGTGTGACCTTTATCGATGGCTGAAACAGAATCGTTGATGAGTCGCGCTGTCAGCATGTTTTTGACACGTTGTATTTTGAGTAAATAAAAGGCGTTTGTTAAATAAATTAAAATCTTCAGCGCCATTCAAATCTCTGACTATTTAATGATGTTAGTCAGGGCTGTCACCGAAAGGACATGTAGATAAGGTTAGGCAAAAACAAATGATTTTTCTAATCAAAAGAACCTAAGGTTAGGCGGGCCTATTGTAACTTTTCATACTAAGAGGTGTCCTACTTTAATTTTTTTATGAAAGTTACAATAACCCCTCAGACGCAATAGCCCCGCCTAACCCTAGGTTCTTTTGATTCGAAAAATCATTTGTTTTTAGAATTTATAAAGGGTGCATTTTTATATCTTAGGATATTCAGGGACGCCTAGTTAGTGCCGTTTCGTTTTTGTATCTTGTAGCTTTAAGGCTTTTGGCTGATTAGAGCAGCAGTTCAAACATGACGTCATGGCATTAATGTCCCAAACTGCCACACTCAGAGTCGTCAATTAAACATAATGCTTGATTAAAGTTGCTGCTGTCACTTTCTTTGCTATGGCAATGGAATAAGACAACACGTCACCAAAGAAGCATTAAATTTGATTGACGTCTCTGAGTGCGGCAGTAAGTTTTAAGCATTTTCATTATAGTTATTTCTTATTCACACGGCCAAGGAGTGGAATGCGCTCATTGCGGTTGTATTCCCGGAATTGTATAACATTGGTGTTTTCGAGAGAAGTGTGAATAGGTTTTTTTCTGGTTAAGCGTTTACCACCCTGGATCTAGTCATCACATAACATCAGGTGAGACTGAAGTCAAATGCAAACCCAGTTTTGATAAATGAATACAGAAAAAACACCCCAGACTCAAAAACATATACTCACGCTCGTCACAGCGCATCTGCAGCGCGTCGGGGATGTCTGCGCATGCTCACACAGATGGCTTTACTGCTATACTGCGCAAAAGAGTCGCATCCCTGTTGCACAGATTGCGGGGCAGCCCGAACAGCATGCTATGTTCTATTGCAGAGAGGTTTCATGGCTCCTTCCTGAACCATTGGAACAAACTCCACAGGCTATCTGCCAAATAGAAGCTTTTTTATTTTTTATTTTTTACTATTATTATTCTGTGTCCTGTATGTATATTTGTGTCTTACTGTTATGTGCAATATGGAAAGTATTTCTGTTTTTTTTTTATTAAATCACACAATCGCACCCGCTTCCACTAGTTTCTAAGGCAAGCGACAAAATACAACTTTTGCTAGCCGTATAGATTTTAGTGCAACACTACCAGCTCGCTTTTGGCTGAGATCGCGGCCAGTGAAAATCTTGGATCTGTTTTATGTTTCAAATTAAGTTTGTAAGGAGTAAATAAAAAAAGTGCACGTGGAAAAGAGCCTCAAACAAGTATCGCTAGCAAGTCGAATGCTCTGTCCCTCGCATTCTATAAGAATACTATGAGGGACAGAGCATTCGATTCGCTAGCGAGTACGGTAATTGTGACTCATGGTAAGGGTACTGAGCGCATTTTCCGAGATTCGGTCTGATATGTCGCGACGCTAGTAGAACTATGGGTTATTGGTGGGAGTATACTGTCCTTTACTCCTTTCAGCTTAACATTAAGTTCAAGTAAGAGTTTGTTATCCATCAAAAAAATAAATCTGCCTTCTTCTATTTTGTGTTTTCTTTGCCTCCACACTCATCCTGTTGGCGCCCAACATACCTGACCTTAGATTCGGCAAAAAACTATTATATAAAAGTACAATTAAATAAATATCAGGGGACAATGTCACACCAATTCACCTAGTCCCAAACTAAGCTCTAAGGCTTGTGCTATGGGTAAACATTTATAAAGAGAAATATATACTACATAGAAAACATCCAAGACTCAGGAACAAAATTCGCGCTCATCACACAAATATCTGCTCTTAACGGGACTTGAACCCAGGACCACTAGCTTTGTAGGCAGGGTCACTACCAACTAGGCCAGCGCGTCGTACACAACTGGTTCTACTAAGGTAGGTAAGTGGTAACTTATGGGTAAGTGATGCTTAGCCCACCTTTTGTTTTAGTTTTTCCTTTCATTGATTAGTGAAAAATAAATAAATCAACAAAATATTATCCTCTAATTGTACTCGTATTAAAAGCCAAAAATTTCATTTACGCAGTACACTGTCAACCCTAACGGTAGTTTAAATAGCCCACAAGAATTGTGAAGTTGACACAATCCGCAGTAGCCCAGACACCACCATGAGTATGAGTACTCCGACTTTTACGGAGGTGTTCCACCAAATTCAAGTTAACTTCAAACTACTGGGCGTCCCTCTAGACAAGTCTAGACTTACTGTAAAATTTTACCTTATGATGATTTGCCTTTTTTTTATGATAGTCGAGGAAAGTGCATTTTTTGTATATAGAATGTCACCGGAAAATTTCCTCGAATTGACAAGTTTGGCTCCATGTTTATGTGTTGGTGCGCTATCAATTTTAAAAATAATCCCAATCGTGTTAAAAAGAAATAAGGTCTTTGATCTCTCTGATCAACTGAACCACCTTAGTGCCGAAATACTAAACGATCCAAAAAAGAAGAATGTAGTGAACCGTGACCTCGAATTATTACGTACTCTCATAAAATATTACTTTATATTGAATGCTGTGCTTATCTCGGTGTACAATTTTGCTTCTCCTGTGTTCATTTTGTATCACTATATCACGACTAAGGAGGTAATATTTAGTTTGCCGTTTGCAATTATTGTTCCGTTTTCTACCGAAAGATGGTCTACGTGGATTATAGTGTATCTGCATTCTATTATTTCTGGTAAGACGAAAAATACCTTACTTATCTTATTGTTTGTTTCTGACTATTTTGTAGCTTGTTTTTTTTTTCAAGGTTTTATTTGCGTCTTGTATTTTGCTACTGTTGATGGCCTTTACTTCATCCTGACATCGTATGTGTGCAGCGTTTTCGCAGTTCTCAGCGACGAATTGCAGGAACTAGACAAGACTACGGATGTGAAGTTAACTGATTTAGTGAAAAGACATCAGTATATACTTAAGTATGAAAAATGGGTACCTATTATTTTATCGAAACACCTTTCAAAAAACGTATAATTGCGCAGAATTTAATTTTCATAGAAAGGCATTTCTCAGTCACAAGTCTAACGTAACCTAACCTACGTAGAAAATATCATTCAATGAAATGAAATTCGATAAAATGATATAAAACTCATCACTTAGGAACGACATCGTCATTAACTAAGAAAATAACAGCACTCTTTTATAATTTCTTTTGTAGAGTTTGAGAAAATACTTAACGTATGCAAATTTTAAATTCTAAAATATTTTTACAGAATAAGTTAGCTTAATACTATTTTTGTTGTGAGATTTTTAGTGACATAATTATTAATACAATAAACTATTTTCAGGTTGGCAGATGATTTGGAACTTATTTTTACGTTGCCTAACTTTTTCAACGTTGTGGTGGGATCAATAGAGATATGTGCGCTTGGATTCAATATAATGGTAAAGTCATCTGAAACAAAACTGGAGCAGTAATAAATTTCATTTTTACTGCTCAAAAATATAAGTTTGAATACAAAAGGTGTTGACCTTTGGAAAAGTCAGAAAATTGCGTCATTTTATATGTATAATTATGTAAGGAAAGGGTAAATCAAAACGTTTTTCGTATTTAACAAAATCATCAGTTAAGAACCTCGTTCTTTGGGGTTTTTTTATGTTTGAAGTTGGTTATTAATAAATAATCAGTACCCGGTTCGTTCAAAATTTCAAAGAAGCTGTTTAAACAACATTTTCTCCTTCCAGTTGCGAATTTGTTAATAAAATAATGCCATGTAGGAGCCACACCGACCTGGGCCACGTTTAATAAAGCCACTGGCCGTCATTGATCGAGATTGTGTCAAATGGAAACTTGTAACCTGTAAATTGTAATTTGTAGCTTTATAAAACAGGCCACTGATGGTGTGGTACAATCAACTACATAGACATGTATCCACTTTGGGAACTTATTCCATTGAAATAAGGTTCAAAAGTTGATACATATTTGTATATGACTGTTTCTAAAACACGTAGAAATTTGCAATCTCAAGACTACAATCCTAAGACTGCAAATGCATTACTAACACTGAAGACTAAGATAGCTTGCCTCTAAGCAAGTCATTTGACCGGTTGTTTTATCTCCACACCACAAAACAAAAATATAACTGCTGCTTGGAGGTAGTTTTAACGATAAGTTCTGATGGTGGTAGCAATTCGGACGGACTCTGCCCAAGTTTTTACCACCACTAAATATGGGGTCCTAGCGAAAAAGGGTACAAGTCGACTTAACTCTTAATATAAAAGGGTATATATACATGAACGGAGTATACTAGACTTAAATCCTTTTTCACTTGATCTTCAGAAGACATTATACCCTTTTCACTAGGACCCCAGAAATATCTAATGTGTTTTTCAGATGGCTGAGTGGAGCGATGTGCCCGGTGCCGTGTTATTCATTCTGTCAGTTCTTCTTCAAATCTTTATGATGAGTGTCTTCGGCGAAAGGCTAATACAGGAGGTAGTTGCATACTTTATTACGAGTCTTAAGTATGAGGTTTAAAACACAACATCTGAGCATGGTGTGGGGGATGTCTCAACGCTGATCTTCTGTGGATCCAATATACGACATGGTCACGGTCGGTGTGTGATATTGGACAGCAACTGACAACATAGTTTGTACAAGGAACTTAAGCTAATATTGTGCTTATATAGAGGATTTTAGCAGGTTGATACCATAAGTAAGTCTGCCGGGTTGTACATATTCCACATGACATTAGTCGGGTCACGTTGGAAAATGTATAACACGGCTAATTTACGTATTATGTCAAACTGCTAAACATTCAAATTCCTTGATGGTACATCATGAAAAAGTACGGTCAGGAACCAAAATTTATGAACCATTTAAAAAAATAGGCTTGAAGTAGTCAATGTCATTAGAGATGCCAAATCATTTGTAACTCATAAGAAATTCAGCGTTATTATTGTAGAATGTCAAATTGACTTTATACCTAAAGTGGGTCCCTAAGTTCTTGACTGTACGAAAAACATAATTCTGCCTGTGACTTCGTCCTCGTAGAATTCGTTTATCACTAATCGTCGTTGGAGTTGTAATTAAACGGATTATATTTTTTAAAATAGCCTAATCGTCGAAGATAATGCAATGCCAAAGAACACAGGGTGCCATGTTGGATAACCTATCGCAAGGCCAAAGTTTGATTCGCAATTTTTTTACTATCATTCTATAATTTTTAGGGTTCCATGGGTTCCATGCTCAAAGGGTGTCAAACGGGATCCTATTACTAAGCCTAGTAACGCTGTCTTTTTTCTTACTTCAAACGAAAATTCGGGCTAGGTAACCGAAAGAGCCTATTTTATTAAAAAAATAATTGCCCCGCATTGATTTTGTAGATTTCAAAATGTTTTTATAATTTGGAAGAGTTTTTTGCGTTTCAAGAGTGAATAAATCTAGTCTTTTATTATTAAATTTCATCTGTTATAGTATTATGTAAAGTTAAGTACCCACTAGTTATTATGTGCAAAAATAAACCATACCTAAGTAATTTTACATTTTAATATTTTTAGAGCACCAAAGTCGGCGAGGCTGTTTTCCTTTGTGACTGGCACCAAATGAATGAAAAGTCTAAGAAAACTATACTAATTGTAATGATTCGGTAATATTTAAAGTTTTTATTTCAACACTGCTCTACGAGTGCAATATTCGTACTTTATTTTATTTTTATAAACATTTTTTTAGGTCCCATAAAGCTCAACAGCTGACTGCAAATAAGTTTTCAGTGATCTGCTTTAATGGATTCACAAAGGTCTAACAGTTTTTTCTTAATTCATTAATAATTTTCATTGTAAAATGCGTTCCTTTCTAATCTTTATAATTTTTTGCAGATAATCAGCAACTCGTGGTCGTACTTCACTATTCTACGGACGGTCTACTCATCAGAAGCGATATAAACTGTGTGCAATAGGCCGTACATGATCAAAGCAATTTAATTTTAACTGTGTTGCAATAAGAACAATGTTTATTTTCCTATGTTCACAAATTGAAAATGGCATTATCGAATAAACGTAATTGAACTTTATTGCCTTGATAGTAGATTCAAAGTCCCACTTACAAAAAACTCCGTGTGTAGAATTTGTGCGCCTTACGAGGATAAACGCTTATGGAATATATTTCAAGTCCCATATCGTACCCATGTTAACCCTTTGAATGCCAAGAACCACTAAAGTGGTCGTGTACACTGTCTTGCCTACCACGCCATCGACCTATATAGTGGTCACAGATACAGTGCAAAATAGACCCGAGTATTTGTGACGTAAGGTTGATATTAGCTGTGGTTTTCGGGTTACTAATGTCTTGCACAAAATTTATTCTCACATTTTCGTTTCGCATAGCAACCATTGGCACAATCATCATTTCGCACAATTGCTTTTTGCCTAAATTTCTTGGCACACTATCATTTGGCACAATTGTCTTTGGCAGAATAGTACATTGGCATAACATTGATTAGAATAATAGTCCTATGGTAGAACAATTGTTTCGCCGAATTTTGTATGGCATACTATGTAGTTGGCATAAAGTTATAAAGCAGAATAATATTTTACTAGGTACTTCATCCTTGATTGTACCCCTAATTTGCTCCAATTGCAATGCGGTCCTGACGATTCGCCGGCCGCTGCCGCGGCACGCTCGCTGCGCTCGCTCGGCTCGCGCGCTGTTATTGTAGAACTTCTAACCTAACCCAACCTATTTTACTGGTAGCGGTTCGTTACTCATTATTATGCTATGTTACAGTTATGCCATAATCAATTCGGCGGAAGGTATATTCTACTACATAAAATTCTGCGAAATGAAAGTCGGCGATATTAGTATTCTGCTATTCAAAATTGTGCCAAATGATTGTTATGCGTTATGACAGTTATGCTAAGTATACTATTATGCTAAAGTATCATTCGGCTAAAAATGTTTCTGCGATAACTGTTATGCGAAATGTATTTCGGACAATCGATATTATGCCAGATGAAGGGAACCCGTGGTTTTCAGCTGTCATGGCGTGCGAGGACGACGTTTGTATCAGGTCAAAGGCGTTCAAAAGGTGCCGGAATTCTAGCCACGCACGCACACGTGGGTAAAAAAAAGTTGCTTCCTATACTGATACTTGCCTAAAATAAACTTTAAAGATATGAGAACAAAATGCGCGCATAAAAAATGATTTCATAACTATGATTTATGAAAATCAAAATATGTGTTAGTTCGTTAACAAAAACGTTCTCTTCATTGCGGGCAGGCGACTAAACGAAGATCGGCTTATAACCGTTGTTGATGACTTGATGCGGAATTTCTTGACACTGGACAGCCAGTGTAGTACCTAGTGTTTTTGTTAGATACTCCTACAGCTGAACACGGTATCCTTGCCAAATTTCATAGTTCAACGGAAAATACCCTATAAATTTTGATTCCATTGAGTGTCGAAATATATGTTTTTTGCGGCATAAACGGCCGTATCTTTTTTTACATTGACTTAGAAGTTCAATCATCAAGTTTTTTTTTGAATAAAAGTTAATGAGCAATTATTAAATTTGTTTTTTTATTTTCTAGATTATTCTCTAGTCTACGAAACTATCGCTCCTAAACCTCAGTAGTTTCTGAAATGAAAAGGTTCACAGGATGTTATACTTCTGAGTCAAAAAAAATAGTATCGTGGAATCGACCGAATTTGAGAAATTAAACACTGTTGATTACGTGTCTTGGTTATTTTCGGATATATTTTTTTCTTACGAATTGTTACTAATGAAGATTTCTTTAGACCACTAACTATAAATACTACAGATATTCCAAATTTAAATCGTTAGCTTAAACCGTTTTTAGAGATAAGGTTATTGACAGACAGACGGATAACAATGTCATCTTAGGCCTGATTTTTCAATCCCCAGATAAAGCTATCTGGAAGGTAATTTTAGCTCTGACCTTTTCTTTCATATGACTTCAGAAAAGGATAGTAATACATTTAACTGACGGACAGTTTTATCTGGGGATTGAAAAATCAGCCCTTATAAGGGTGCCGTTTTTAGTATTTGGTACGGAACCCTGAAAAATTAACGTATTACATGTATGTCTGCTCAGTTATGGATATCTTATCAAAATTAAAGAAAATATATTAAACAAACAAGTCATCGAACGATCGAAAACGGCTTAAGTATTGATCCCCGGTCAAAGGGAAAACAAATATATGATAAGCGTGAGTATTTTTTACTGTACTTTGACCGCGAACTTGCCTTTCTATTTTAATAAACATTAAATCTTAGCCTAATTGGGATTGTTCATATTTTTACAATTACTCTCATTCGAAAACCATTTCGAGGAATAGGGTTTTAAAGCCGTTCTGGATAAATAGTTTTTTAAATATTTATTTAATACACTATTACAATGACTTTTTATCATTAGACATCATTTAATTGTTGTAATCTATTAGAAAATGCCAACCCAAATTTAAAATAATCATGTCATCCATAAAATGATCGGTAAATAAATAAAGGTATTAAAACAAAACTATTGGGTCAAAATATTTATTTCATATAACACATACAATTTTATTTATTAAAAATACAAAAAGCCTTCAAATATTAATTATAAATAAAATAACCCTTGCAGTTCACCCGCTTGTGGCATGGTCCCTAAAATGCTGGCCGCGTTCCCCCTTTGCACAGCCAGACTGAGCCGCTGCGCAAAGAAAGAGCCCGCTCTGGGATCACCCGCCGCCAAAATAAGTCTTTCCGACACCTCTTTAACAAACTTCTTGGTGTCGGAAGACCACGGACCCAAAGTTTCCATTGCAAGTGCCGCAAAAAAGTAATTTTCTTTAAGAAAAGCGTATTTGCGGCACTTGATGGTCTGGGCCCGGTCAGCCGCGGACCCAGGCTGACGAGCGGATCCCTCGACGTGAGACGGAGCTAACGTGTCTACGCATGTTACGTCCCACGCCAAGGGGCGGCCCAAACACCATGGCACCAAAGTGCAACCGTCGGGTCTTTTGCCATCCGAGGCAAATAAAATAATAAATACAAAATTAATGAAATTGGTCTCTTAAAATTACCTATTCTTTGGAATTGGGCCCTGCAACACAGGGAATCCTAGCGCAGGACCCAAAACCATTGTTATGCCTTAAGTTAAGTTTTTCTGAATAAACATTTTCAATTAGAATGTAAAATCCGTGAGTTATTTTTTTGGTCTATCCCAATCATCAACAAGTTTTTATAGTTGTTGGTAATTCTCTAGATCTGCCTACCCCACTCTGGAAATGAAGGCGTGAGTGTATGTATGTGTGTCTGTATGTATGTAAATATTAATCTGCGGAACGATTCCACCGACACGTAGCACAAATCTTATCTTAAGGATAATTCGTGAAAAACCCGCGAGTAAGCTGATTTAACGTTTCACCCATTATTATAACTAAAGGATAAAATCTCGAATATTTTTCAATCAATCATTCTGGTAAAACTACACAGTTTTAACCATTTAATTATTCTTATTCTTAGGCCGTATTTCACCAATCTGGAATAAGACTTACTCCGAGATGAATCTATACAAATTCGGCGTTTAATGTAGGTATAAGACCTAATTCCAGTTTGGTGAAATGCGGCCTTAATTAAGGGCCGATTCGACCAAACTGGAATAAGACTTACTCCGAGATTAGTCTATACAAATTCGGCGTTTAATCTAGGTATAAGACCTTATTCCAGTTTGGTAAAATGCAGCTTTATTTTATTAAGGGCCGATTCGACCAAACTGGAATAAGACTTACTCCGAGATTAGTCTATACAAATTCGGCGTTTAATCTAGGTATAAGACCTTTTTCCAGTTTGGTCGAATCCGCCCTAAGTAGGTAAATTCTCAAACTGCTCATTTTCGCCGAGTGAACTGTTATTCGTAGATTAGTATTGCCCACGTGTCACCGTCAAATCAATTATAACCTAAGTTAAAATATTACCCGAACAAATCTAAAAATACGCAGCGCCATTACTCAAGCACGGGACAAATTCTCTATCTTACTTGGGTGCGCAACGCTTTCATTCCATTCATTCGTTCAACTTCGCAGAGAAACTATACGGGAGTAAGATATCCATATTATCCATAGATTAGCGTTGTAAAACCAAATTGAAGTTAATCATCGTGTATTTAAATCGTTAGAGTAAAATTATACTGAGATACCTACTCTCGTATATGTAAATATAATTATAATGTACCAATCTCGGGTGAAATCGACCCTTTTTTTTATTGTTATTTTAACGAGTAAGTAACGTTAACGTAACGTCATCGGGAAAATGTGTTTGGCGATTGAAGTAGCGCCGCCGTGTCCGTATTTAGTACTAAAATTTTGCACATTGGCGTCGACTTTCGTAACGTCATCGAGTAGGTAGGTAATGCATAGAAACGCGACTTTGTTTTAGATGTTCGTACTAAGGTTAGATTTTGTTAAATATGGTAGGTAGGTAGGTACACGTTTTTAAATAGCAATGGCGCAATGGCGCAATATTTTTTAAATATTTTTTTGATTATTATTTACTGAGAAAAGAAATAATGAACATTATCAGTGTTTGCTACGCCCGCTTTGGACTAGTGGCCGGAATGACGTCATTTTGTTTGCAACTGCCTTTTTTTACGTCTAGCACTAGCTATGACATAGAAAAGACCATGTGGCGTTTTAGCTCTTTAGCTATTAGCCAATTTGTTTATATATTTTCTCAGAAAATAATGGAAAGTTAAAAAAAAGCTTGCTTTTGAGACAGACCTATTATAAACATGTTTTTTTAAACACCTTTAAAAAAGTTCCTGTTGTCAAATGTGTTTGTTTAGAATTTTTGAAAATGTTCTAAATTTGAATCTCGTAACTTTATCATATTTCATAAGAACATTAGGTACAGTCAGCCTTATAACCAGCTGCAAACTTTAGTGGTTTGTCACTTTAATGTCATGTTCGAAAATGATGGACTAATTTGTCAAAGATATTATAACGACAATGTACAGGGGGCCTAGTATGGTTGCGTTTATCGGGTGACATAATGTGGATAAAGCATCCGTCACTCTCGTACTCATATACGTGTCAAAAAGTGACGGATGTTTTATCCACATTTTGTCACAAGATAAACGCAGCTGTATTAGGGCCCTAGAAGTGTGCAGCTACTTATACAGTCTACTGTACGCTACACATAGACTTAATATATTACTTCGTATGGACTGGCCTCTAGTACAAAAAAACGGGCGATGAAATTGGTGCTAAATCTAAGAATCTAGCACCAAATCGTGACAGCGACGTTTCAACCTCGCACCAAGTTGTACGTACTAGTAAAATCAAAAATGCCATGTTGCGTCATAAGTAAGTGCAATAATTATACCTCAAAGGTATCGAAAACCAAGGATGGAGTTTTTTTTTTCCGGTAAGCATATTAAGTATAATGTATTACTCGAGTTAAACCATTTTTTCAAGCATTCTTAATATTATTGTAAATACAGCTGTTGTTTGGTTACCCGGCCACGTCACGGTAGTTCTATGTAGTTTGACGTAGTTTATAAGCAATCTGATAGATGTCGCTCCTGTTTCTTGGCCAAACATATGTGACATTTTTGTTAGGAATACCCTATCTAGTTGTTTAAATCAATGACGCTACAACCCCCAGCAGCGCACCCACTACCCCCAACCACAGATAAGTAAATTTCATCATGTGATTGCTTGTTGTAATGCCAATTACTCGTATAAAGGATTTAATGATACGTGTATAGATAAGGTATTATGGAATTGACTTCATGCATTTTTGTTAACGAATAGAATTTATTTTGATAGATGTAGTAATGTCATGATGATAATATTATAAAGATAAAAGAGATTAGAAAACTCAATCAATCAGCAATCAGTACCTGCATGAAAATCAGATCTTATCGTATTAGATCTATTTATTTATCAAATGTTTCATGGGGTCTCAGAAGTGATTTTTTGTACAGTCGAGTAGGTAACAAATATACATTTATGATGCACCTTATTTCAATGGGGCAAGGTGCAAAAGTGTATATAAATATCTTTATACTGTACTATCGCGAACGTTAATTTGTGACCCATTTCAAGAAAAATATGCTTGAAGTCGTCAATGTCATTAGAGATGTCAAGTGATTTGTAACTTTTAGGAAACTCAACCTTATTGTTGTAGAATGTCAGATTGACTTTGGACCTAAGTTGGGGACCAAATTAAAGTTCGCGACTGTACCTACCACAGTATAAATAGAAAAGTAGAATAGGGCGGGGAGACGAACTACTCTTCCTTGATTTCAAAAGCTTGCTTGCTCTTGACAAGTTATCGTATTGTCAACGTTACGATAGCTCTTATTTACTTGACAGTAATGGCGGCCGAGTTAAAAACAATGCGACAATATGTCAAAGGCAATAAAACCACCTACTAGAAAAGAGGCCCTGATCGACGATAAAACCGTGTTACAGTGAATGACGTTACATTATATCAAATTGTAACATATCAAGCAACATTACAGTTCAATTAATGCATATGCCCTGAAGGCAGATGGTAATTCTACCTACGTTGATATTCTACACGGTAAAACAATATTGCTTTTGACGTGTTATCGTTTTGTTTTTAACTTGGCCGCCATTACTATCAAGTAAATAAGAACTATCAAAACGTTGACAATAACAGGTCAAAGACGATGATTATGTTTTTTACCGCCTAGAATATCGGCCCTGATCTAGTTCTAGCAGGTCGCAGAGAATGTGGAGGAAAATACAAAAATACACTTTAAAAAAATATCAGTTGAGACTGCAAGCGGAACATGGCAAATTGTGTACAAGTATAAAGATTATTTTATCAAATTACGTCACTTGCTGCGCCCCGCCTCGAAATGGCAGATTAGTCTGATTGAGTGATTTTAGGGTCCCGTTTGGACTTACACCCGTATTCACAAACAATACTTAAGGGATCCTTCACTGAGTAAACGCATTGCGTTCAATACAGCTTTGTGATTGGTTCTTTTTGACCGACCTTTTGTTTATGAGACGGTTTGAACCACCCTGTGCGTTCGTGAGCACTGTGAGACGTCATAGTGACGTTTGTGAATACGTTAGTTATTTTACTAGGTAATCGAATGTGGATGCTAAGTATTGTTTACAGCAGTATTACGCACGTTAAATCCAACAGTGACACTAAATTACGAAAAATACTAATTTTGAATAGTGACATTATTGCAGTTAAAAATAAGTAACTTTTGTATGAGTCCCTTTTTCGCATAGTGCCACTGTTACGATTAATAAAAGAATTGCATTTAATTTTTCTTATACCATTGTCGAGTAAAGTAATGTTATTTATTATTTTCATGACTGCGTATTAAAAAAAAATGAATTTATTTTTATTATATAACTAAAAATTTGCTTTGTTTATAATTTGTGATCATTTTGAATTTTGACGATCGTTGACCTATTCAAACTATTTTGCTATTATCTTAAATTGTCAGTTTAACTTAAAAACATTATAACTTCCTATTTATTCGGTTACAGAATCAACAAGTTTTTTAGAGTTGTTGGTAATTCTGTAGCCTGCCTACCACTCTGGCTGGGAATGAAGGCGTGTATTTAAATATGTATGTATGTATTTATTTCAAAAACCTGTCTTTGCTGTAACTTTTAAAATGTAATTATTGGGCTCAAGTAACTGTGATAGCATATTGTTATTCAATAGTTTCGAATGTTATGGATTATTCTACGAAAGAAAACGATTAGGTCTTTACGTTTCTTTCCACACCGCACTACTAATAAATGTAATTTCATATACTTTCGTCAAATTGACCTCCATTACAATTGTGATATTACCAGCATTATCAGCATGCAACCAACGAATTATTATTATAATTACGTAAACTTCTGGTTTGCCGGTATTTAGCCGAGCAGTTTTTACAAAACCTATTCTATATTTGTGTTTTTTTACTAAAAGTCATATTTCCAAAAGTTGTCAAAGTGACAGTTTGTTATACCTATCGTTCAAAACCTGCGGGCCTAGCATGGCTGCGTCTATATCACGCGTCAAATTTGGATAAAGCGTCCGTCACTCTCATACTAATTTACGTGTCAGAAGGTGACGGATCCAAGCTTTGCCACGCGATAAACGTAGCCATATTAGGGCCCCTGTGCTGTAAAAGTAGGCCAAGTTGTCATGTGTGACCAAAAGTAGTCTCAATTAACATCTGTTTGACCGTAAGGCCAGCCAGTTTGGAGCAGACCCTTACAGGCTTTGAACTCCTGGTAGGATGACTGAACACCCTCATCTGAATGATACGTGCCAACTTTGGCTTTAGATTGGTAAACCTATACATTACCACTACAGTCGGTGATCCAATTCGAGATCAAAACCTGACAGTTCCCATCTTGATTATTTAGTTATTTTAACATTATAAAAACATGAATGAGAACTCGTGTAACCAGTAATATTAGGGTAAGTGCTCGTTCCCACAGTGTCGTGTGTCGGATTCCGATTTTAATCGGGTGTCGGGGCCTCTGTTCCCACTACTATACGGGAGGGTTGACAAAACACACGATATTTTTGGTCGGATCCGACACAAAATCATTGTCGGACGAGTGTGAATAGCTTCGTATAAAACGTTCTGCTACTGGAACGACCGATTAAAAATCGGACCGACACACGACATAGTGGGAACGAGCTCTAAATTTTATTGATAAAGATACCTACACTTAAACCAAAATGCGGTAATCACAGCGAATGTGCGCCCGTTGAGGTTAGGATTTTGATCTCGAATTCGATCACCGACTTTGAATGCATTTTAGCCTTAATTATACTACAATATAATTTAATCTGTGAGGTTTCTAAGAAAACAGACCAGTAGGAGCTCAATATGCATTTGGTGACAGTAAATTAGGTTGACTGTCAACAATCTAGTACCAAACTTGGCTCTTTTTTAGATAGCAGTGGGACACTAAAAAGACTAGTTAGATAGACCTCAGATAATTTAATAAAAGAAGTAATAAGTTGAAAAATTAAATCCCACTGGCAGTTGGTATGACACATCTTTATAACACTTATTTTATGTACTTATGGCCTATAGCAGCACGCAATTGTATGACTCTTTTTATTACAATCGGTCCAACAGTTCAGGAGCTAGTGCGGAACTTCAGAATTTTGATCACATACATAGCATGTCTGTAAAACTCATCTTCCTTCTGTTAGTTAGGAGTCAGTTAAGGAAATAATGTGCGAAAATCCAAAGCCAACCTTCATAATTATTTTAACTGAAAACATGTTATTTATAATTGATATCAGCTTTGATTGATGTGTAATCACTAATCACAGAATTATCTTTTTTGTGTTGATACGTACCAGCGTTCTGGATTATCTGTTAATTATAAATACTGGCTCACGTCATGAAAACTACAGACGGAATACGCCTGCCATTATGAAAGCTTCGTTGTTGTTTTTAATCGTCGTGACGGGTATGTATACTAGAAACTATCTTACACCTCTTGGCATTGTCGTCCTCCACTGCTTTTATTTGTTTTATGTAAAGCCTCTTTCCACCAAAGGTTGATGCTTACACAAAACATTGTTTATATTTAACGTATAAATATAATGTTACCTAAGCTTTGTTTTAACTGATTCTTGTTGTTCCTTTACATTTTTTTCTATGTACTGGCATATCTTCTTTATCCTGTTGGAATGGATGTCTAAAAAATTATACATCCCATAATTTAATTGTTAAAATGTAAAACAGGACTAATACAAACGACGTGTGCAACTAGTGCCATTTTCGTGCAACGTAAAATTGTCCAATTGCAAAAAAATGATTAATACAATTTAAAATGTGATAATAACATTAAAATGTTAGTGTGCTTTTAATAACTGGTGAAAATTGCACCGAACAGAATATTTGTTGAAGTTTTTTTTCCAAATGGAACAAGTTACTTGTAGTTATTAGTTGATTGTGCAAAAACGTTACCATGGAGGTTTTCCAGTTCATCGTCATTCAAAACAACACAAACATACACTCACGCCTTCATTCCCAGAGTTGGGTAGGCCGAGCTACAGAATTACCAACAACTCTAAAAACGTGTTGTTAATTCTGTAACCACTTTTTGTACAAACAGGCTTAGATTGACTAGTGTATATTAGTGACAGGTTGCAAGTCCATCGCCTAACAAATACTACAAGCCTTATACAAGCCTTTATTACCTTAGTCGCCTCTTACGACTTCCACGGGAAGACATCGAGTGGCTCTATTCTAAACCAGCAACTACACGGCAACGGCAACTACACAGCAATCAGTTTAGTTAAACGTGGACAGTCAAAACAATAAACCATATTCCAAATCTTCGTGCAGTAAGTTCTCCTACTAGCGCTTTCCACAAATTGAGAACTGCTGAGAAGAAGCGCGCTGCAAGAAATTCATTAAAACGTTTGCACTAGATGGTCAAAATTCAAAAAATTCAAAATTTAAAATATTTATTCTGTAAATTGGCCACATGAGGGCTCTTTTACACGTCGGTAATATGGAGTGAATCTACTTACTAGCGCTTCGGACTAGACCATAATTGCGGAGAAGACGCGCCGCAAGAAATTCCAGCAGAAGGTCAATATGGTGCCCATCGATTCTAAAGTAAATTGTTATAGTAGCTATAAAGTATCCTGTAAATCTCTTCTTTTTGCCAGCGTACGTCGCCGCCTCGCCGTTGGGTGAAAAAGATCCGGCCGACTATAAATACCCGCGTTACATGAAAATGGCGGGTGGAGACGGCCTGATGCATGACATAGACCTGGAGGCT
The DNA here is from genome assembly GCA_948252455.1 of Acleris cristana. Lineage (NCBI taxonomy): Eukaryota > Metazoa > Arthropoda > Insecta > Lepidoptera > Tortricidae > Acleris > Acleris cristana. The sequence goes on from OX411788.1 coordinate 4,132,627, forward strand.
GAGCCAGATATGGAGCTGCTCGAGGAGATCAACAGGAACCCTGCTGACAACAGCTACCATCTGTATACTCGGTAAGTCTGAAAATAAAAATGCTCCAAAATTACAAGGATTTTTTAAAATGTCGCACATTATTCAATGAACACCGAAATTTTGGTTACGTCTAAAAACCTTTATAAATGTAATTGAAAATAACCAAAAAAAATTGTATTATCCTCTTTATTTGCCAGCAGATAGGTACTTACACGCATTTTGATGATATGAAGAAGCGGTAGCGTTATATTAAACCGGTTTCAAAATCGATGGTTCTCAATTAGTCGCGTTTTTTACGCGTGTAAATGTTTGTAAGATGTTATGTTCCAAAAAAATACTTGCCCGTCGATATATTTTAACAAGTTCGTTTTAAATTTCAGCCGCAACAGACTCATCTCTCAGACTCTGGTAATGAACAACGCGAACTCCATCACCAACTCGAACTTCAACGCCAACCACCACACTGTCATTGTCGCCCACGGATGGCTCAGCAACCAATTGACTGAACCCAACCCTTCCGTCAGAAGCGGTAAGAAACTATCCACGAAGCCAGGACCGGATTAACCATGTTGGGGCCCGTACGCAAAGCAATTCTGGGGGCCCCCTTTTCTTGCTTCCTAAAATACATATATTTTCCGTTGCGTGGGGCCCCTAGGTGATGCAGGGCCCTAGCCAATGCAGGCCGTTGCCGCCTCATGAATAATCCGGTCCTGCACGCAGCAGTGAAATAATCACTACGCGTGAAGCATTCTTTGTGTACTTTGAACACAAGGGAGGTTTCCATAATGGCAAGGAGAAGGCAAACGAGCACACAAGCCACATGATCGTACGCGGGATTTGAGGCCCAATAAACTACAATTACAAGACTGCAATTGCTTTGTCATCCCTGAGGACTAAGATGGAATGTCTCTATGCTTTTAATTTCACCAGTTGTCATATCCCCATATGGATAAAACTAAAGGATAAAATGATGGTAGGGCTCCGGACGGACCCTGAACAAGGTCCTACCACCACGAGTTAAGGTGTACCTATGAGTAAATAAAGTTTTCCTTTTTTTATTAAAAAGTAATACCTACATCTATGTTTGAAATGTCAGGCCATATAATAGGTATTTCTTGCAATCGGATTATCCGAGGAATTATCAAATCTATGATAATTATAGATATCGAATCCTTGTTGCACTCAATAGTAATGCAAATTGTATTCTATTATAAAAAACTAAACGTTCAACATTGATGATTTTGAATGTTGCGATTTTACTTTAAAATAGTTTGTAATATGAACCACGTTATTTTCAGCATATCTTGACAAAGGTGAAACCAACGTGATCGTTGTGGACTGGAGGAGGCTCGCTCTTTCTGACTACGCGACTGCCGCGCTCGGCATCCCAGCCGTGGGCCGTGGGGTGGGGCAGTTCCTGCGCTTCCTCAACCAGGTCACCGGCGTACCCTTCAGCAACATGCACTTAGTCGGGTTCAGTTTAGGCGCTCATCTTGTCGGCAACGCTGGCAGGGAAGTGGGTGGCCAGGCCCGCCGAGTCACTGGTAATATTTTGAGCTGTTTACTAATTTACAATATAATTATTAAGAACCCCGCAGAATGTCGTTAAACTGACCACCGATTAACCTTTATATCACCTGATGGCAAGTGAGCGTGGATTTCAATGGAAAAGTAGGCAACCCTAATGTCAAAAAATATTAACACAATGATGAAAATTCGTTACTTTTACATTTTTTACTACATTATGCAAAAAGTCGACACAAGTTTGGATTTCTAACGTTTTCATACATGTTGTCTACCAAATAATAACAAGATACTATACTTTAATAGTGCTATTATCCTTCGATAAAATGATTAGGCACCACACTGTTTTTGGAATGAATGAATAAATAATAATGAAAATGAGGATTATTTTTATAACACTTTGATCTTTTGAAGTTATTCACATCATCTTTGAATAAAGTCTTAGGGTTCTTAATAATTTAAATACTTTTTACATAGGTTTGGATCCCGCTGGGCCTATGTGGGTCTACAACAGTAACCGTCTCGGGCCCAACGATGGTGTTTACGTAGAGGCAATCCATACCGATGGTGGCTACGCCTTCGGCGGTCTCGGCATTGGTTCAGCCATTGCCAACGTTGACTTCTTCCCCAATGGTGGTATTTCCCAGCCGGGTTGCCTCACCAACATGTGCAATCACAACCGCGCCTGGGAGCTGTTCGCTTCCACCGTCACCAACAACCATCTGGTTGGTCAGCAGTGCTCCACCAACTTGCAGATCACTTGGAACACTTGCCGAGGTTCCAATCTCCACATGGGCAATGATATCATGACGAAGTCTGGGTAAGATATCAATGTTTATAAAATTGAAATCATCATTATCATTATCAGCCTATGCTAGTCCACTGCTGGGCATAGGTCTCTCCGAACATGAGAATCATAGTTAGCGGTAAATGTCTAAACCTAAATTCAATTAGTGTTCCTATGTGCCGCGTGTCCGATTATTTTTTATAGTAATAGATATCCCACCAAAAACTGATTTACAAAATTGACCAAGTTCTCACATACCACAAAAATTAGTGACATCTAAAAATAGAATAGATTGTTGACAGCCTTTTTTTTTTCTTATTGAAGAAACACTGAATCTTTAACAATAATAAAAAAAACGTAAACATCAATGGCAATCGACTCACAAAGTTTCATATAAGGTTAAAGTTATGACATTATATTTCCAGCAAAGTAATCCAGCAATATTTTTTTTCAGATCTGGCATGTACCGTCTTGACACCAGCTGGAGATATCCGTATTAAATAACTACTATGATCAAAGCTTCTAAAAGTATAATGTAAATAAATCATTGAAATAATACCACTAATAATTTGGAATAAATGATCAAAGCAGCATCATATTTTTGTTTTAGAAAACCCTACGTATACCTTTGTGTATTATTTAAGAATATTTGTGAGACATACCTACTTATAATAAAACTGTCAAGATAGATAGCACAGGCGCCCTAACATGGCTGCATTTATCTCGTGACAAAGTTTAGATAAGGCATCCGTTACCTTCTGACATGTAAATAAGTACGAGAGTGACGGATGCTTTAACTACATTTGACACGCGATATAGACGCAGCCATAATGTTGATCCAAAATGTAGGTAAAATTAAGTGGGGGAAGCACTTGACGTAGGTAGCTTTGATAATGCGATTGATATACTTAGCTCTAGTTTTCAACTAAACATATTTGCAATTATTGGTCATGTCTCTATATTATGATAGATCCAACTTACCATTAGGTGACCTGAGTGTTTATTTGTCTTCTTCTTGCCATAAAAAAAGATCTACAATGGAACATTTTCTCATTTTTTTGACATAAGTGGTTGGTCAGTGACAAAAGCAAAATCGTCTAAGCTAACTAATTAATAAAGTTCAGCAAAAACATAAACTAAAACTTACCTTTTTGAAGTTCATTAAATCAATAATATTGAAAAGGAAGTTATAACGAAATTATCTTTAGAAAGTACGTCACAGCGCCCGACTACAGACCCAATGCAGCAGTAAAGTTCGCAATCTGATCGGAAAAACTTATTCCCGGGTGTTCTAACACGGCGAACACGCGAATGCAGAAATACTTTCCACCATATTGGAACTCCAACTCGAATCCCGAAAGCAAATACTGGAGTACAAAAACTTGGACCAACTTGGTGAACAGAGAAGCCATGGAGTAGGCTTTTTTAATTAAGCTGGAAATGTGATGTCAATTGCGAACCTTAGGTAGGTTCGCAGTTCACATCACATTCATTCATTAAGGTGTTTTACACCTGTAGATATTAAACCATAATTTACATATTTGTTATTTTACTTCATGATGCTGTTGTAACAATGCGTTATTACTTCGATTTATCTTGGCAAACTAAACCCATAGATTAACAAAACACCATAAAACAACGACATTTTAAAAACTTAATCTTACGTTTCTTACGTGAAAATTCAAAACCGAGTTTGAACGAGATCATTAAACTTTTTCAAATACTGTAAATATCGTCCTACTCTGTCACTCCGCTGTTCCCGGCAAAAGATTATTTCACCGCCTAAAGGGAAAAAGAGTGCAAAAACTTTAATTAAACAAGTTTTGGTGAGAATCGCGCTAGAGACTTTTGTAAACGGATAATCGAAGCTCCACCTGAGATTGGGCCTGAAGGGACTGACAATTCGAAGTCAAAGTCGAAGTCAAACTGAAGTCGGAATAATAAGGCGTATAATGTGTTCGGTGATACTGACGGGCGGGAATGGCTTTTCAAACTTACACAGTTCGCCGTTGAACCGGTTAATAGAATTTTTAAGAAGTTTCGTCAAGTTCAAACTGATTATTGGCGTTGGGAAATCTGAAAATTGAACACCTTCCAAACAATTTACATATATATTAGCATCTTCAAGCAAAAGATCGTGACATTGCTTTTCTGTTTCGGATTCCGCATACGGTTTCCTTTTCAGCCACTCCAAATGCAGCGATTTAATACAAAATGTATGATGTTGACACACTCGTTCCTACATTTTCCGCCAGGATTTTTCCGGTTAAAAAAACAATGGAAAAGAATGGAAAAAACAATACGGAAAAAACAAACGTGTGTGTTTCAAACACGAAATCTGAATACGGGGAACGTGTGTGTGGTGGCTTTTAGGCTGATTTCCTATTGCCCTGTAGGCAATTGGATTTAGTACAAAAGAGGCGGTACAGCTAGGGTAATACTACCTACCTATCCTGTAACATCGGTAAGTATAAAGTAATAGGGAATACACATGAATTTTTTAAATCGCAATTCTCAACAATAAAATATGATGGTAAGAGATCACCAAAATTATTGTTAGAACTGGAACATATCATATGGCTGAGAAAATTTACAATAAAATACCTCTTACAATCAAAAATATAATAAAAGAGTCCATCACCCGTATTCACAAACAATACTTAAGGGATCCTTCACCGAGTAAACGCACTGCGTTCAATACAGCTTTGTGATTGGTCCTTTTGACCGACCTTTTGTTTATGAGACTATTTTAACCACCCTGTGCGTTCGTGAGTACTGTGAGACCTCATAGTGACATTTGTGAATACGGGTGTATGTTTTGTAGTAGGTTAAAGAGATTTTATCAAAATGCTTTTAAAATTTTGAACAGTATTTTGAGTTTAAAGAGTGAATAAATGTGTTAGTCTTTATTAAATTTGATTTTCTAAATAGATATTTGATTTTTTCTTTTTGCAGCTTTAATGTTGAAGCTACTTCCTGTTTTTACGACCTCAAGTCTCCTTAACTTTGAAAACCGCATCAAAATCCATTAAGTGGTTTTGGAGGAGTAACCTGATATTATGGCAAACTAAAAGACAGACAGACGCGGAAAGCGACTTTGTTTTACACTATGTAATATCTAAAATAATATAATATTAAAGATTCAACATAAAAGCCAAAATTTCACGTGAATTTTGTGTGCAAATGAAATTGTCTCGCATAGAGCGTGTTACAGCAGACATTGATTAGCTATTTAGAACAAATAAGTAGATATTCGGGATGACGCGTTGATTAAAAGGAATTGTGGACTGCGCAATACTGCTAACTGTAACATTAAAACAAGTTAGACCACCATCCATATAAAGAGATATCTGCGGTCTGTAAAAATTAGAGGTATAGTTGATATATTGTATAGTTGACTAGAGGACGCCCGCGACTTTGAACGAGTAGAATTAGTTTCCCGCTACTCCCCCCATTTCTTCCCGTCGGGGATCGATTTTCGGAAAATCCTTTTTTAGTGCTCACTTAGGTACATCATGAAAGGAACCCCTGTACCAAATTTCAAGTTTCAAGGTACAGTAGTTTCGGCTGTGCGTTGATATATAAGTCAGTATGTCAGGTTTGCCTTTTATACACAAGGTAATTTTTTAATAGGTGCACAAACTTTAGGGACTAATTTTGTAGGCCATACTCATCAACTTTCACTATGGGACCAACATCCAAATCGCGAAAAAGAAATCATCTGTTCCATACAAACTTCGAGAGCTAAACAGCCGAAATGTATGGAACAGCTGTTTTCTTTTTCGCGATTTGGATGTTGGTCCTATAGTGAAAGTTGATGAGTATGACCTACAAAATTAGTCCCTAAAGTTTGTGCACTTATTAAAAAATTACCCTGTATATAGAAGAAACATAATCTGTATTGATTCTACGTAGCGCTTCTAACAATAAGACGAATCGGTGCAGAGAATAATTTCGTTAACGAAACCTTATAGGTAGTATACAAGAGGATTAAGGTTCCTACAGACCAACTGTCGGACTGCCTGGCTGCAGTAGACGCACCTATCTGTTAGAATGAGCCTATCTCGGTGAAGCGACCTCAATTTTATACTTTAATAAACATAAACGCCAAAATATTGCGTGAAAGTGTGCAAATGAGATTATCTGGCATAATTAGAACGTGTTACAGCACATATTGATTAGCTACTTAGAACAAATACAGCAGATATTCGGGATCACTCGTTGATTGAAAGGCATTGTGGACCGCGCAATACTGCTAACTGTAACATTAAAACAAGTTAGGCTACCATCCATGAGGAGGGATTTCTGACGTCTGTAAAAATTAAGAGGTAATAATATACTTGAACTGAGTAAAAAGATAAGGAACTAATGGTTAGAGTTAGCTAATGATTTTGGTTTGTACATGATCGCTAGAATACCTTTAATTTGTAGTAATTAAATCTGCGCACATTGTGTCTTTATGAAATGTTATCTATTCTTTTTCTTATGCAGACAAGTATAGTGCAACAGCTTTTAGAAAGTGTTTCGGGTTTGTTCTTGTCTCTCACTCGCTCCCAATAACTTTGGTAGTTGGTCAAAACTTTTAATAGTTATTTTATTATTAACAGTTTCCTTTATTTTTTAGACATACTTGATATTCCAATGATAGTATTGTTTGCGATCGATTTCGGAAATACCTTGATTAAAAAAAAAAAAGGTTGGTATTTTCTGCATACAATTCATTTTTATGAATCTTTAGTCAGAGCTGCAGTACTTTTTATTACACTTATTTTAGACAAAGACAACAACAAAAGTTCGTTCGAATATCTATTTTTCAAAAGTTTCTTTGCCCTCGTTTACTATTAAAGTTAGGTCCAAGCTTAGAGAAAACTAAAAGAAGCACTCTTTTGTAATATTTTTCTCTTAATCAACAGTGTTCAATTCAAGTACGAGCTATTTACCTAAAAACTAAAGTACCTAGTCCCACGCATTTTGTAAACAGGCAGTTTGTATGTCTAACTCTGGATAGGTATATACTACCATCCGATTTGGTCAACTTGCTTTGTTGACGAAACCTGAAACCGAATTAATAAAATATTTTATTTACACATTAACCGTTCAATATTCCATTTTAAAAAAAGAGTTCTTTGATCGAATCACCTGGCAAGCAATTTGCAAATACTTACAGAATCAACAGTTCAAAACTCCAAAACATTGCAGGATGCTAGACTAAAACGTTACTCTCGTCCAATTGTTATTCATATTTGCAAATTGTATGCGTGTTCCGGTGTTTGTCGAATCATTCCGCGCAATCACGATACCTCAATACAACAAACGCAATGAATACATGAGTGCAATTAAAGTCGTGTATTCGATCCGTTGGGAAGCATTTTGGTTGAAGCTGATGTTTCATTTCATTTAGTAGCTATAGTATGATTCCGCTTATAATACCCAGAGGGCTTATTGTCTAACGCACTCGTAATCGCAACCGGCTTCAAAGTGGAGCAATTGTTTTCATTTTGTATGCAGACAAGCCTTCGATTTTCAAAATGAAAACGATCGTGATTGCGAGTGCGTTAGACAATAAGCTCTCAGTTTAGAGTATCTATAACAAACAATAATAAAGATCAAGGGACAACCTAATATGACATGACCTGGTCCCAAACTGAGCTCAAGGCTTATACTATGAGAACTAGACAGCGATAAACATACAGATAAAGAGAAAAATATACTTAAATACATCTCCCGTGTGATTGCCGGGTTAGAATAGTGCCACTCGACGTCTTCCCGTAAGAGGCGAGTAAGGGAATTAAGTTAGGCGATGGGCTTGCAACCTGTCATTAATACGCTGGTCTGTAATACGGGAGCTCCTTGAATCACCGACACTCATTTCAAGAATGCGTTGTTTCATCGAATTTTCATTTCATCGACAGCTAATTTCTGCTGAAACCTTATTGTTTTTGGGTTATCTTAAGCATGGGTTACGTAGGTTAGGTTAGGTTAGACCTGTGACCACCAACAAATTATAACTCCTGCACGTGGAAATGCCTGTTCGATGAAATGAAAATTCGATGAAATGAAAATTCGGTGAAATGAGTGTCGGCGATTCAAGGGTAAACCCTGTAATACACATCTTATTCTTATCAATAAGTTTTTAAAGTTGTTGGTAATTCTGTAGCTCGGCCTACCCCACTCTGGGATATAAGGGTTCCCTTTTTTCCGTTTGAAGTACGGAACCCTAAAAATTAGTAATGGTACCTATATGATACTAAAATTGAGAAAGGGATACTATTTTATGCCTTCGTAAGTTTTTGTTTTCACGTAGCAAGCGTCTACTATAATGAAATTCCCACGTAGATACGATCTTGAACATTTTCCGAATAGTTTAGTAAATGCTCTTCGCCCCACACACATTGAAACGAGGATCGCTGTGTGAACATTAAATGCCTTTTTAATAGTTACCGCTGAAGTATTTGTACAAACAGCGACAGGAAACTGTACTTTATATTTAAATTTATTTTGCTACCATACAGTTAACCGAGTTAAAATAGGTTACATTTATTTCAGGAGAAAGAAAACTCTAGAAAGCAAAAAGAATAAAATACCGGTCAAGTGTTAGTAGACATATTAATAGGAAATAATATATATTCATAGGTAAACAGATCAAGGATAAAATGATATATAAAACTAAATTTAATGGACATTCAAAAATAAATAACTTTTTTTAAAGTTTCTTAACAAAATTGTTTTAAACATATTTTATAGTAAAATCCGCTTTTAAAACATATAACTTGTAAAAAAACCGGCTTTATATCATTGTTTAAAATACGCAGGTCTTTTTAAAAATAGATCTAAGAAGAGCGAATTCCATAGAAAACACTTTTGGTTAAATTTTGGACTTTAGCTAGTTTAATGTACGCTTTGTGCGTAGATTGTTAATGCACTTAACTAATAGATTGATAGGAGGTAAAGGCCACCTTTAACCTAAAGGTATTCCATAAAAAACGGTCGGGTGCTAGTCAAACTCGAGCTGAGGGTTCTAAATCGTCTCGAAACATGAATGCTTATTAAATAAATAAATAAATACCACGGGACAATCACAAATAATTTGACCATGTCCCAAACTAAGCCCTAGGCTTATACTATGGGTACTAGACAACGATAAACATACTTATAATATGTAAAGACATACATACTTAAATACATAGAAAATATCCTAGACCCAGGAACACACAAATATTCGCCCATACCGGCAATCGAACCCGGGACCAGAGGGCTTATTGTCTAACGCACTCGCAATCACGATCGTTTTCATTTTGAAAATCGAAGGCCCGTCTGCATACAAAATGAAAACAATTGCTCCACTTTGAAGCCGGTTGCGATTGCGAGTGCGTTAGACAATAAGCTCTCTGGATCATAACAAGCTAGGCTAACGCGTCGTCAACAAAATGGTGAAGAATACAATACCTATATAGATACTATAACAATAATGTGGCTCGGTTGTAATCGGCAATCCAATAACATTCTTAGGTGGCGATGATCATTTTCCTTTAGAGCACCATAGATTAACAGGTTACCTTCAGTCTCAAGCCTAAGTCCCAAATCAATGGATCACACATTAAACGTTTTGTACCTGCCGGAAATATTTGTTCGGCTGCGCCGGCTTTAAAACTGTCGCTCACTAAGTACACATGATCAGTTTTCAAACGACAGGGGTGTTATTCTTTTAAAAATGGCGTTCGGTCGGTCGAACAAGTGAACGAGTGAACGCGGCACAGCTTATATGAACCGACGAGTTTAAGTAGTCCCATCAGAGCGTACAAAACACATTTTAGCGCGTGCATCTCAATTAGGCAGCAGGGCTTCTGTCGAACGATCGAACGAGTGTGGCTCATAATTTCCAAATATCAAATTTTATTGGTTGCAGAATTTCTATTCCCATTTTTTCCCGATCTTAATTTATTATTGTCGTGCTTTTTCACTGACTCGTTTTTCCCTGACGCATTTATTCCATTCCAGAAATTAATTTGATAGTATCGACGGAGCTCCGCTAGCGGAGCTCCTGTTCCTGTGCGGTTTGGCCCTTCGGGCCTGCTGCAAAACTAACATAACCTTAAACCTACCTACCTTTTTCGAATAGGAAAATACGCGATTGGGAAAAAATAAGATCGGGAAAAAATAGGAATGGAAATTCTACAACCAATAAAAATTGATTTTCGGAAATTATGGGCAACGCTCAACTCGCCGGTTTATGTAAGCTGCGCCGCTTTCACTCGTTCACTCGTTCAACCGAACCCCGTTTTTAAGGAAGTAACATCCCAGTTCGAAGTTTCAGACGGGTGGATGAGTCGGAGTGACGGACGGACGAAGAGACGGACTGTACAGGTTTGGTAATAGCTTCTAGTTACGGAACCCCAAAAATCTTCAAGAAAACCGCTGTCATATATGACTGAGCGCTGACCAAACAAACACATTGATAAACTTTACCATATATGTAGCTATTACACCAGTGTTTATCACACGTCCCGGGCCCAGTTATCCTTAACAAAAGCGTCCGGCTCAAACAATGTAGCCCCGTCTGCACACATACAAACGTAAACTACAGAGAGCCACACGTGTGTGCGTACTCCCCAAAATCGCATGCGCAGCATCTGTGCTTCCCTATCTCCCTCTATACCACACATAAAAGAGCCTAAGTTCGAATTTGTCTTTGGACCATGAGTGGGTTGGCTAAGGTTGGAAGTTGGTTGGCCGGGACCGCGTGAAGTTTTGACGTGAAACGCTATGCAATAAGCTTGAAGGAGTTGTTTTTTAGATGACTCTGGACCGGTCGGAGGCTGGGACGTGTCGTGGCTCGCGGTATTTCTTCGGGATACTTGCGCGGCGTCCGCTGAGAAGCGGTATTCAGTTGTTTGTGTTTGAAAATATGTTTTGCGCTGTGTTGAGTGTAGGATTGTGACGTTTGTGTTTGGAAGAAAGTTACAGGTTGGAAGGAAGCGTTTATGTAAGTTTTAAAAGTTTTATTATTTCTAAGTTAAGCTAAATGTAATATGTGTTTAAAAGATTAATGTAATTTCAACAAAGATTGGTTTCTTAATTATTAAACGAGAGATAAAAAATGTAGAATAATAATTATGAATACTAACAAAAATATGATTTTTATCATTTCCTTAACATGAAATCCGCGCAATTTTTTTAATTTTTGGAAGTTTTTACCCAATATTAAATTTAGTGACGCGCGTGATATTTAAAAAAAACTGTTGTTTTTCTTATTAGGACGCAGTTTCTTAGGGTATACACGAAACCCGTTTTGAAAGTATCTATATTTCCTTATGACTGGATGTCGCGTTAGAGGCTTCTCTTGTCTGTAATACCAATCGGTTATAAATTTAAATTGGCACCATATTTAATTAGCGGTGTACAAAAATAGTCTGTAAAGACCTGAAAAAAAAGGTACGTTCGGCCTTATAAGTAGCTTTTAGTGCTTTGTCACTTTAAAGTCGTGTTTGAACTACTGAACTAATCTGTCAAAGGGGTCAAAGGGACAAGGTACTAAAACGAGGTGTTATAAGTTTGACGCATATGTCTGTTTGTCTGTCTCTGGCATCATAGCTCCGAAACGAATGGATTGATTCAGACTTATGTTTTAATCGTCAGCTTATTTAATTGAGGTGGATCTTAGCTAGGTTGAATGAAAATTGGTTGGGCCGTTTAAGATTTAAATAAATAAATATTAGGGGACAATCTGAAACAAATTGACCTAGTCCCGAACTAAGCTCTAGACTTGTACTATGGGTACTAGACAACGATAAACTTACGAAACTTACTTATATTGAGAAATACATACTTAAATACTTAGAAAACATCCAATACTCAGGAATAAATACTCGTGCTTATCGTTATTCCTTGGGAAATTTTATATTTTCTGGGATAAAAAAAAGCCAATCTATTAATCCGGGGTATGAGCTATCTCCATTTCAAATTTCATCCAAATCCGTCCAGCCGTTGCAGCGTGAAGGAGTAACAAACTAACACACACACAAACTTTCGCATTTATAATATTAATAGAATTAAACCTAATGCCAAGTTTGCACGCGAAAGTTTGCGTATAGCTACTCGTACATTGTATCAAGCTAGTTACTGTCAACTGCCGACTAGCTACTCGGATACCGCTACAACATTTTACGTTTTCATTGACCACTCGCGTTACCACCACAAAGGCAGCTCTCACGTCACTTGCACTACCGGGTTACAGTTACTGGCCTGGAGCTCTTCTTTGAAAACCGGAGTTCGAAGTTACATTAGCTCCATATATTTTCTCGAATTAGTCGAGAGTTACTTGTGACGGGATGGGGCTTCCATTTTTTCGAATTTATCGCTGTCTTAAGTGACTTGGCAGAAGCGTGTGAAACTAACCCCATGTGCTTCTGCCAAGTGCACAAGAGAAAATACTATTTAGCCAAACATTAACCTCGCGTGTGAAATCCATAGACATTCATCTAATAGTAAGTAATATCCATGGTGATTGTCTTCAAATAACTCGAAATTGGCGAATTACACCTTAACATTAGTAAATGTCTTTAATAACTCGACATTGGCGAATTCTTAACATGAGTAAAAGTCTTTAATTGAAAAAAAAAACCTGAACTAGCCGTCTTATACGTACCTAATTCAGTCAAATCCTTTCAGTTTATTGGTAATCTTAACATTATCATTTATCTTTATATCTGTTATATAACAGGAGAAACTAATTGATTGATCAAAGCTCAAACAAAACCGCTGAAACAAGGGACTTGAAATTTGGAGGAGTATTTCTTGGTCTAGGGGTGTACTAAGAAAAGATTTTCCGAAAATTGACTCCCAACGGGCTGAAATAGGGGCAGCTGGAAACTAATTTTACGCGTAAGCAGTCGCGGGCGTCCTTTAGTTAAAGTTCAAATTCAGATAAAAGTTGACTCACATACGACACGGAGCTTGCAATAGATTGTACATCAGTTACGATTGTCAAATATTTGACCAATAAAAGTTTTTTGTAAGTTGTAAGTTTTATGGTAAAGGGACGTGACTGCTAAATGTCTTGATGTTACTTCATCTTGGCTTCAGTATATACTAGAATGTAGTTTGTTCCGGTTGCATGTGACAGAGCTTACATGTGAACAAACAAAGGCAGTAGCTCTCCGTTGTCAGCGCAGCAGCTCGCAACGTGTGACTAAGGCTTAAATACTTAAATTTGATAGATAGATATATACGCCAAATGAAATAATGAGAATTCTAGGGCACTAGTGAAAAAGGGTATGTCTTCTAAAGATCAAGTGAAAAAGGGTTTAAGTCTAGTATACTCCGTTTATGTATACCTTTTTCATAACGAGTTAAGTCGACTTGTACCCTTTTTCACTAGGACTCCAGAATTACAGACTGTACATGCAAATTAATGAAATGAATATAAATATAATAAAACGAACTTCTTGAAGTAAAGTCTGCTCGATAATATATGAGTCCTTTCATTTGAATATATAATAACATTTTAAGTTGGTTAGTTATCGAGGCATTGATAAGTTACATTCTTTAGCCGTATTATTATTATGTGGAATAGACTTAACGCTGTTAACTTACGTTCAAAAACCAATCTTCCTACACCACAGAAATCTGGTAAAAGAACAATGTATTTGTTTACCATCCAATCGAATTATTTTCGACCAGACGTCTGTATTTTTGGCTTCGTAACTAAATTGTCCCGTATAACAGTGTAACTTATCCCGAGGGAACCCTTCATTATCCCGAAAAAATCCCGCGTACATTCTGGGATCTTTGATACCTCGCTAAGGGATTTTATGGGATTTCACGCATAAATCATTAACAGACCCAAATGCCTTTTGCATATTTAAACGAGCATTTCATTTCAATTGTTTAATTCAGTTACTCCTGTTTTAATTGTTATTTTTGTACAGTGAATAAATGGATTTAATTGTTAGATGAGGTATTGTTTTTTCTTTACATAGTATAAAACAAATTCGTTTCCCGCCGTTTGTCCGGTTTGTAACGTCGTGTTTGAAATGTTATACAAAATTGTGAAACGATTGAAAGCGACAAGGTACATAAATGATCACTTATTTATGCTGTTGACTGTACGCTTAGATTTTTTAAACTGCGCAACGGATTTTAATGTGTGTTTAATCATTACGAGTAGATAGAGTGATTCAAGAGGAATTATTTTTATGTATTATCTATCTGAATTATGTACGGTGTTACAGTAACTTCACATAAACTGAAGCGAAGCGAGGGCGGGTCGCTAGTTTTTAACCGACATCAAAAAAGGAGGAGGTTATACGTTCCACTGTATGTATTTTTTTTTTTTATGTGTGTTCACCGATTACTCCGTCAATTGTGGACCGATTTTAAAAATTCTTTTTTGGTTTGATAGAATATACTTCCGAGGTAGTTCCATTGTCAGCAAATCTGAATCTGATGAAGGGATCAGTGAGGAATTGAGGGAACTCCTCAAATATTGTATGCAAACATATAGCGATTTTAGTATTTTTAGTAACAAATGTAGCATTTGCATTCAGAAAGTGTCACTTGGTGAAGCGGAACTGATGATGAAGACCACAGATGGCCACCGGAACTCCTCAACGGTACCGATTTCAAGGGTGGCGATAAGATATCTCGATTAAGATAGTTGAGCGACTACAACGAAGCACATTTAATTGTTTTAAAATGACTATGATTTTCCCGCGGCGTTGCTTGCGGCGAGCTTGAAATGTCTTAAAGTTTCATATATCAACTAAAAAGTGGGACTACATAAGCTTATTATGATCACTAAAAAGCGTAAAATAAAATAAATGTTTTAAAAAACAAAAAACCGCCTTCAAAAACGCCAAAAATAACTTCTACTACTAGGTACTTAGTAGTAGGTACCTATCCTATTAGGTTAGTCTAACTGAAGTCGGCAACCACAATATTTTCAACAAAAAGCCGACTTCAGTTGGACTAACCTAATAGGATAGGTACCTACTACTAAGTACCTAGTAGTAGAAGTTATTTTTGGCGTTTTTGAAGGCGGTTTTTTGTTTTTTAAAACATTTTTAATAATTAAGAATACCCAGGCATCAGCAGCAATGGGCAATCATAGATAACGCTTAATATGCCTAGCTGTAGATGTAAAAAACTTTACCCTAGCAATATAACAATGCAGACTTTTGGTGTTGGAACCAGTAATGGACAAGAACCCAATAATGGACACTAAGTCTTGTTCTTATTTTACAGAAGATAAGGGTTATTCATTTGTATTGCAACAATCAATTTAAGACCGTATGAAATTTGAATTAAGAGTGAAGTGTCCATTACTGGTGCCTGTCAGCTGAAAGTGTCCATCACTGGTGCCGTCACACTATCACCAAGGGCTGTATTCTACTCGGTAAAACCATATTGCCTTTGACATGTTATGGTATTGTTTTGAACTTGGCCGCCATTACTGTCAAGTAAATAAGAGCTACCGTAACGTTGACAATATGATAACATGTCAAAGGCAATTTGTGTTTTACCGATTAGAATAGATACCTAGGTGGTCCTCATGCTAGTTTGCCTTCTCCTTGTCAAAAATGCGCTACAAAAATAACAATTCGTAAAAAAAGTTTTTCGTCCTAATATGGCTGCGTTTATCGCGTGACAAGTTGGGATAAGGCATCTGTCACCTTCTGACACGTAAATAAGTACGAGAGTGACGGATGCTTTGTCCACATTTGACGATATAGACGCAGCCATACTAAGGCCCGCTGGACCTCTATTCGAGATGGGCAAAACCATTATAGTATTTGACGTATTATGGTATTTTTATTAACTCTGCCGCCATTACTGTTAAGTAAATAAGAGCTATCAAAACATTGACAATACGATAACAGGTCAAAGGACAATATGGTTTCACCGCCTAGAATCTCGGCCGATGTTGTTGGAATATGTTACGCAGAATAACAACTTACTGTGCAAATATAACAAAATTAAATATCTGATTAACCTGACTACTTGGTTCAAGAAGATGGTAGTGATCTACGGCTAAGATTGTATTCTGATGACTGACAAAAACTAGAATGTATGGAATTTTTCCAAGCGCCTGATGCGACCGTCCGACAATTTCCCTTAATCCCATACATTTTCTTTGATTTTAGTAATCGTTAACGCTCGCAGCATGCATCTTTCCCAGGCCCTGTGGTCCATGAGTCACATAGGGTGATAGAACCAATAATGGACACTTGATTCTTATTTTACAGAAGATAAAGGTCATTAATTTGTTTTGCAACAATCAATTTAGGAACGTATGAAATTTGAATTAAGAGTGCAGTGTCCATTACTGGTGCCTGTCAGCTAAAAGTGTCCATAATTGGTCCTGTCACCCTATTTGTTCTATTAGTCTTAAAAGTTCTTTATGCATTTTAATAATAGCTTTTGCCCGCGACTTCGTCCACGTAGAGTTCGATTAAGTACCGTTACTCCCTTGGGAACTTTAAAATTTCCCGGAATGTAAAGTAGCCTATGTGTTAATCCAGGGTTAAGCCATTCTAAATCAAGTTCAAGTTCAAGTTTAGTTTCGGTCTAAGTCAATTTGTGCTAGCTCATTGCCTATACGAGAATATAGTATATAACTTACTATTTTTTTTCATTTATACATATTTTGCTTGGTTGAATTGTATTTTATTTTTTCTCGTGACAGATCAGAAACGCGATACCACACGAAGTTTTTTTTGATCTTCCGTTTCAGTAGTCGCGGATGCCATAAAAATATCGTAAACAGGCCGTTTGGTGATTTCTAACGGGTAAAGTTTACACGTATTTTATTACAACATAGTAAAAAACACTAGGAAATTAATAAATTAAAATAAAAGGAAGCTTCCTACTAGCGAAAGCGTTTTACCAGAGTCAAGGAAGCGGTTATCATTAAAGACTTTCGTCATATTGTCAAACATATTTTAATGACAACCGGCCAAGTGCGAGTCGGACTCGCGCACGAAGTGTTCCGTACCATTATCTAGACAATATTTGGAAAAATGGCATAAAAATGGCGTTTGTTGTATGGGCCCCCCTTAATTATTTATTTTATACTGTTTTTTTGTATTATTTGTTTTAGCGGCAACAGAATTACATCTTCTGTGAAAATTTCAACTGTCTAGCTATCACGGTTCATGAGATACAGCCTGGTGACAGACAGACGGACAGACGGACAGCGGAGTCTTAGTAATAGGGTCCCGTTTTTATACTTTGGGTACGGAACCCTAAAAAGAACTACATTTAATAAAAAGCATTCTTGATAACTAATAATTTTGTAAAATCCAATATTGCCCACTGTAGCAGAATGATACCTGAAGTTTATTTCAGGCGTCAATTTGTAGATTAGACCAACTCGGATTCATAATTTAAAATATCTATGAATCTTTTATAAACGTCGAACTCGATTCAAGTCTAACAAGAATAGAGATAAAAAAATTAGAAGCCACTGAGGCCCTAGAGAAGATGCATAATGCCATCGAAAACAAGTTTCGAAAACTGTTATAATGTATGGATTTGGCATAAGCAATCGACGCGACCGTTCGGAAAATTACATCGATTACTTTGATAAATCGCTAAATAATTATGGTTTACGCTTTTTGTGTAATTGCTTCCAAAACATACGTACAAAGTAGCCAGTTAACGTCCCATTGGGTCTCTATCCTTTAATCATGTTGTAAACGTTATTAACTTAACAGTAAAGGCCTTATCGTGAAAACAAGATTTAATACAAATGGAATAAGTGGCATGCTATGGAACAGGCCTATGTCCAGCAGTGGACTGATGTGGGCTGATGATGATGATGATGATGAAGAGCCTAATCTCAAGATAATGGAAGCTAAGAAAGAAAGTATAATAAAATAAGACCGCACTTGACGTAAATAATTTATCAAGCCTGACAAAGTATTTAGTTCTCATTAATTAGGAACGTAAAGATTTTGTAGTGTGTAAACATGATTTATGGCATTGTACGCCTGAAACGGCTGATTGTGCTGCATTTCCACTATTGTATCTATAATAAGACGTTTTGTTAACACCACAATCTCACAATAAATGATTTATGATTATGAAGAACTATTCAGTAAAACTAGCTATTAAAACCACGACCCATATCGATTATCAGTTTGAGAGCTAAAAACAACAAACAGACTCTCAATTTTGGTCCGAGTTATTTATTTACGAGCTTTTATCTATGGAAAACCAACAGCTAATACAAACAAAGTCTAAACTCAACACAAATTCGGAAAACCGATACCGATGTCATAATGATTAACATCGCATAAAGTCGACATTAACGCACAGAAAGGATTTATAACAAACACTAAATATGTGTTTTATACTTAACGGGAAAAGGGTACAAAAGATCAGAATTAACAATCCAAGTATTGAAAAAGATTAAAGCTACTCAAAGTAACTATTTGTTAAAGTTTTTGATTATTAATGAAACCGTAAATTTATGGAAAATGGACTTTTGTCTTGAATAGAATTAAACATAGCATTTTTTAAATTACTTTGCTTGAATCCTTGGTTCTATTTATCTAAAATATCACTGCCCATAGTATTAATTAAATTAATTGGTATTTTGGGGTTGTACACTTTGACAACTTTTCAATTCATTGTCATGATTACCTATGTATTTCATCGAGGAATTAGTCGAAATCATAGTTGGACAGGAAAACTAGTTTTTGGGAAAATAATAAACATTGAAAATCTACAATGACCTAAGTGGTAAATTCATGCACCCGGTACATATTATCTTAACACCTTGAAATTTGACATTTATATTTTAGACTATAAAAACTTGGGACGTTAGCAAAATTTGCAAAAATATGAAATTATTTTTTTTCCCTTACAAATGTGAAACACCCTAGTCTGCAATATACGAGTATTATACACGCCAGATTTATAAGCCTGCGCTGGCCCGCGTTTTATCTAAACGGTCCAACTTTTTCTAATAACCCAAGATTTATCCACAGTCCAAAATGGCTACCGTTATAACAGCAATAAACGGTAATCGACCGAGGATACAAGAGTTTCGACATCACTTAACCCCCGTCGAAAGTTTTTCAATTACCTATGTATGTTGGCACGATAACTCCGACGTATTTATGACAGCCTGGTAATCTGACGCTGCGAAGTTTCAACAGGCGTTGGGCTATGACGAAGGTTGGCCGGATTGTTAGCGGACATTGAAAAGGTTGGACAGGTACGCAAAACTTATCAAAGTCAATACATTTATAGTGAGAAATAATTAAACCTGTCTATCTGTAAATACATCTTCCTGCGAGCCTATTTTGCTCGTGTTTATCGATGTGGATAAAACAGTTATGTCACATTCTGACCAGAGGGCTTATTTATCTAACGCACTCGCAAACGCAACTTCAAAGAAGAGCAATTGTTTTCATTTTGTATGCAGACAAGCCTTCGATTTTCAAAATCGAATCGTGATTGCGAGTGCGTTCGACAATAAGCACTCAGCATCTGAGTGCGAGAGTGATAATTGTTTTATCCACCGCGATAAAGGCGACCATAATAACTGGTGTCCTAGTTAGTGATCTATAAGACTTCTGAAGATCAAGAGAAAAAGGGTTTAAGTCTAGTATGCTCTGTTTAGGTATAAACCCATTTTTATTACGAGTTAAGTCGACTTATACTTTTTTTCACTAGGACCCAAACAGGTCCTGCCCTAGAGGTGATAATGTGAAAGCCATTAGTATAATCAGGAGCGATGAAAGCGGGTCACTTTGTATAGAATTTCCATTGAAAGTGACACGTTTTCATTGCTCTTGAGTGTAGTAAAAAACCCAGACCAAAAAATCAATGTGTTGTATGCGAGTTTCTGTCTGAGTGACAAAAAGTAGTAGCTAATATGGTTTTTTTTATTAAAAAGCTCTGAAAGGTAGTGTGACAAGTTGAGACAAGTGCTTTTAAATTTTTAAATTTATTTTATTAAAAAAAACAGTAATTTTAAACTCTGTTAGACAATCTAAATACAAATTTCAAAGTGTCTGACTCAGACAGCTTGTTCTATGAACGTTTTATAAAACCTACTTGAATCGTATTAGGAGTTTGTTAAACTCGTCCTTATGTTTGAAAATATTCTAAATTGAATTTTCAAGCACACTGTAGACAAAAAGAAGTATTATTGAATACTGTAGGTCGTTTTACTTGTTTGATGTTACAACAATTGTTTTATGTTACGTAGCAACAAACCAAAATGACAGGTGAAACTGATACGTTAAAAATAATAAGATAAAATGGCAAATTAAGGCAATATGGTTTTACCCAGTAGAATAGAAGCCAAGCGGGCCTTATGTGGTTGCGTTTATCGCGTGACAATGGATAAAGCATCCGTCACTCTCGTACTTATATACGTGTCAAAAAGTGACGAATGTTTTATCCACGGTTTGTCACGCGGCCATATTATGTAGTGAATAGTAGGACATAGTCATTGGTTGGTAAAGTTCGTATATATCTTGCTCTCTCAGTCAGCATTAGCACCCATCGATAAGCAAATTGAGAAAGCAAGACAAACACGAACTTTTCCGATCAAATACGATGCCGTATGATTATGCACTACATTAAGAACTCTATTCTACGGGTAAAATAATACAATTCATCGTAATGTACCAAACAAAAACATTACAGAGAAAGAGTACATTGAAAATAACACAGGTAAACAACAGGCAGTCCTATCGCTGATTAGTGAATAATATTGCTTTTGACGTGTTATGATATTATTGTAAACGTTACAATAGCTCTTATTAACTGGACAGGCGGGCGGGCGAGTTAAAAACAATACAATAACATTTCAAACATTTTTTAATTTTAACAGAAACGTCTGTACGTAATTCGTTTGTTATTAAAAACAACGATGGATGGCGTCAGCATACCCTCCGAGTATGAAAAAGTAAGCGATCACTAATTTCGTGGATCTTAAGTAGGGTCTTGGTGGCATAATTGGTAATGCGCCTGCATTGGCCCGGATTGCCAGAGGAGATGTAGGTTCGAATCCTGCCTAAGACCGACGAAATTTTTTCGCTTTAATATAATTTGATAACATTTCACTTCATCGATTGTATCATTTCATCGAATTTCATTTCATCGAACGCTATTTTCTGCTGAGACCATAATGTTTTCAGGGTATCTTAAACATTAATTTCGTGGTTAGGTTAGGTTAGACTTGTGACTACCAAAAAAACAACAAATGCGACGAGAAGTGCCTATTGATGAAAAAAAAACTAAGTTCTGATATTTTCGTTGAAAGATGATTCGATAAAATAAGATGTACCCCTGTGGCCCCGGTATGGGTGCTTTTATCGCGTGACAAAATGTGGATACAGCATCCGTCACTCTCGTGCTTACATACGTGTCAAAAAGTGACGGATGTCTTATCCACATTTTGTCACGCTATAAACGCAGCCATATTAGGCCCCCTGTACACACATTACGTAACACTTAAACATGGGATGTTGCATAACTAGAGCGACCGATAATTCCAGCCTAATAATACGAAATCACAAAATCAAATTTATGTTCCAAACCCTCTTCATTAATAAACAACTGAGGAAACTCATTACCATTGTAATTATTATTCCTACCTAATGAAAATGTTTGAAAGCGAAGTTGTAAACACCGTATTAAACAAACACTCTTTAAATAAGTACCGTGGCTCGCAAAGTTGTTACTGTTGGACCTTAGTCTGGCATAATATGGGATTAAAAGTGTAAATTAACATTTGTGAGCGACTTTGTGGTAGAATTTCCCAGGAATAAAGCATTTACTTTAGCGTAATAAGCCTTTTGTAGGTATTTGTTACAACTCGGTATACATGCGTGGAAGCGTAAATATAAATTGTATGTTTATTTTAATTAGCTAACTGTTTGAAATATCGCTTCAGTTAGAATAAGCACAAAAAAAAAATGTCATTAATTATAATAATTAGAAACTTCCAAGATGCCAAGCACAAATGAAATATGAAATTCCAGAGATTATAAACCAGTTCACGGTAAAGTATTAGACGTTTTTTTTTCCCTGTCTTAAATACAAAAATACATCTGAAAAATCTCATAACATTATGTTAAATGATTATTATTATGTTACTTTATACCTATGCAGCCTAATTCATTTTACTTTTTGACATCCTTGTACCACATTTTTATTGACATGTAAATTGGCTTTACGAATAAATTATCATGATTATTATTATAATTATGATTAACATTCATTAGCCCTATCGTTAGTAGGAATTTTATTTAATTTAAATGAATCATCGTCTTAAAGTTCTTGTTTTTTATGCTGAACTCAAAATCAGTAATACTTGGCGCTGTTGGTAGGTTTAGATAATAGTAATAGCAATATAGTAAACAAACACTTTTTTACCAAAAAAAAACTTTATTTTTGCATGATATAATAATATCTGCCCTGAAGACATAACTTAAATGTGACAAAAGTGAAGGCAAAGTTCGCTTTCGAGGCACTATCTTTCTGACATTACAAGATGGTTCAGTTTAATAATCATTTGGAAACTGCCAAGTTTCCCCGCCATGAAGTTCTCGCAATGCTTTTGTAAAGTGCAGCTCTGAACTCAACGTCTTACGTTATAATGTAATATGCAGAGCTGACATTGTTTGTGATAATTAAACTACAGAAAATACAACACACTTAGCCATAAAATGTTTAAGTAACTTTATCTTTTTCTGTTTTTTGCCTTGGTTTCTATTTAATACGGTAACATTTTAACTACCTATATAGTTTTTGAGCTGGTATCGTATTCAACGTTTTGATAGCTCTTATTTACTCGACAGTAATGGCGACCGAGTTAAAAAAAATACCTACCATAACAGATCAAATACGATTTGGATTTTATCGCCTAAAATAGAGGCGCTGAATAGATGATTATACACTGTTTGTGGCTAAAAGTATGGGCCTTAAACAATCTTTTCCCGTGTATTATGGTTTTTTTAATTAAATAGGTACCTAAAGATAGTTAAGCAGTCTGAAATTGAAAAATAAAAAAACGGTGCATTTTTACAATAAAAAATGTGCAATTTTATATTGTTTTTGTAGCACTGTTTTTCCGAAATAGCTCCCATACAATTTGCTGGGTAGTTAAATATAGCTAAAAACACCTACGAAAATGTGGACCAATTTGGGATAGACCGAAAAAATAACTTATGGTTTTTACATTCTAATTCGAAAGAATAGGTAATTAGGAGACCAATTTCTTTAATTTTGTATTTGACCCAATACTTTTGTTTTAATATCTTTATGTATTTAGCAGACATTTTATGGATGACATTATTATTTTAAATTTGGGTTGGCATTTTCTAATAAATAACAACAATTAAATTGATATCTTTAAATGATAAAAAAGTGATTGTAATTAATGTATTAAAACATACTACTTGAAGCGGTTTTCGTCTAACCCGTAAGATACACCTAGGAGGGCTTCAAGCCGAAAACGAAAGTCAAACAAAGGTTAAATAAACTTTTGTCGAAATATCCGAAATAGATAAATATTCCAAAAACTTAATAATACAGAAAAGTTTTAAAACCCTATTCCTTGAAATGGTTTTCGAATTAGAGTAAATTGTAAAAATATGAACAATCCCAATTACACTAATGAGACTGACACAATTTTTGAAGAGCTTGCGTATCTCAGTTTTTTCATGGCATGTTGAAGGTGAACGAGCACACAGGCCACCCGATGGTAAGTGGATCCATAGACATTTGCATTCTCAAGACTACAGTCTTAAGACTGCAACCCTGAGACCCCAAATGCAATTGCCAACCCTGAGGACTAGAATGGAATGCTTCTATGCTAGTTTTTTTTAATTAATTCAATAAGACAAAAGAAAACACATAGTAGGTACAATACCCATCTAAGCAAAACCTTGTAATTTCACCGGTTGTCTTATCTCTAGGTACACCGGAATATAACAAAGCGAACACTCCTGCTTGGCGGTAGTGTTTTGCGCTCATGGTTGTTTACCTAACTTTGGTGTTTGGATTCTTCCGAATTACGTATCACTATAGTGACTTGTCATTATAATAAACGTATCTTTTGTGTGATGCCACGGAACATTTAAAGCATGAGTACCATTCGTATTTTTAAATATTTACAAAGGGGTCGTAATACTGATTGCTCCCCTAATAGCCCCCGAAGTACAGGTTAAATTGAATTCCACCTGAAGTCCCAAAGTCTCGGCTAACTAATTATTAAAACGGTAACAATATTTCCGCGTCGAAACGTTTTCGGGAGAAACAAAAGCGCGTTTGTTATTCATGTAGCTTTGAAGATGTAGTACGTACGTATAGCAGACATATGACTATTGTCTTTTGTATGTGACCAAAACTTAATTATAGTGTTGGTCGAAATAGGCTCATAACTTTATTGTCAAATGTAGTAAATAAACACAAAAAAACACTATTATTTTAAATGTGAAAGTTAGTGTGTGTGTAAGTTGGTATGTTTGCAAATCCGTCTAGCCACTGAAACGGCAAGAAGGATTTGGATGAAATTTGAAATGGAGATAGATTATACGAATTTGAACGCAACGGCTACCTTGTATTCCGAAAAAAATATAGTCATCAAAATTTGGAGTGCATTGCAATTTAAAAAGTTTTGTGTTAGGTACTTATTAAACATCTCGCAATCATAATGAAGAACATTTGTCTATGTAAAGTTTTTTTATTCTAACACAGTAAATAAACGCTTAAATATTCATTCTATCATAAAAATACTTATCCCAATTAACAAAGGTCTTAATTTTTCGTTGTTTAACGTTGTCGTTTAAGAGTACCTAGTAAATGCTCGCCGACAAAATACAAGTATTAATAACCCCTTCCGACTCGTAGCAATGCTACTTTGCGCAACCGAAACTGAAATTACCCATGATACAACTGACACCTGGCGTCCAAGTTTAGAGCTTGGCAATTCTGACATTTAGCTATTACAAGTAGGATGGAGCCCCGCTTTGCGGTGCTTCTATTTGTAGGTTGTGTGCCGTTTAGGCTACCTATTATTGTTTACAGCGAAAAACATAATATCTAAGAAAATAATACTTAATGAACTACATAGAAAATCTACAAGATTCAGGAACTTATAATCGCATTCATCACACATAAATATTTGCCCTTATTTAATCGAACCTGGAGTTGCTAGCTTCGAAGGCAGGGTCGCTTTCAACTAGACTCACCGCATCGTCAATCATAAAACATACACAAAACAGTTTTAAATTATGTATAAAAACCACCCTAACAAACATAAGCTTCACAGTCCAAAAATAGGGAGGGAGTTCGACCATCCTTGATGAAAAATATAACTCCATTAAAATTTTAATTATTCACACATTTAAGCTATCACGAAAGTAATACGTCGTTTTGTTCTTTGACAGAGGAGTTTTTTATCGTGAGAGTCGTCGAATCAGTACCAGGAAATGTGTTTTGTTTCCTCTCGAAATAAACAGATTAAAGAAATGAATTTCTCGAATTGCGACGAAGCAATCTTATTTTTGATGGTATATTCTTGTAGATCCTCTTAATCCAAAACATGCATAACATAACTTTGTGAATTCTGATAAAACTGGCAAAACTCACCACGTTATTGGTATTTGACATAATTTCGTATGGTTTTTAACTTGGCCGCCATTATTGTCAAGTAAATAAGAGCTATCGTTACGTTAACTATTATGATAACATGTCATGTCAAAGACAATATGATTTTACCCAGTAGAATAATAAAGGTTCAGGTGGGCAAAAAATTCTACTGAGTTAATTCTGGTGTCCCAGTTAAAAATGTTATAAGTCGACTTAACTCGTAATAAAAAGGCTATATACATACATGAACGCATACTAGACTTAAACCCTTTTTCTCTTGATCTTCAGAAATTCACTAAAACCGCAGAATTATGTAGGTACTGCGATCAAGTCCCGTATAACAATATTTAATTTGTTTCCAGAGTGAGATCCACTGCAGTTAATAAAAATGCTTCCCCAGTGCGCAATAAAAGATAACTGTTAAAAAATGCACACCGTAATAACGAATTCGTGAACAGTTGTTCGGTATAAATTTAGTTGTAGCGAGCAGATGTCCCCGCGTAAAGAGTTAATTATGTTCTAAGAATACGGAGCCGGCTCGATAGCTCCCTTGGGAAAGAAGACGCTTTTGTACTTTTTATTTTGGTACTGTTACACGGAAACCTGATAAATACGGATGGACGGCTATAATAATCTGTTGTTGCTTTGGAAATTAAGCTGTTTTTAGAAAATAACAGTTCACTTTGATGAAAGTGCGGAAAGTATGTCATTTTACACGAAAGACATGGAAAAGGAAAAGTTAAAAACACTAGTGCGAAAAATCGAACTATCCGCACGATATGCAGCTACAAAAAGTAACAAGCACTAGTTCGAATAAAACATCTTTACGCCTGACATACCACTTTTTGACCAACTGTATTAAAAAAGTATATTATTAGATTTTATTTACCTACATTGAAGTTTAAGGCTGAGTTTTAAAATACAATTATGCGATAACGAATAAATAAAGTAAAAGATTTACCTACATTCGTGTGTGTCTATTTAAAGAATAACACACTATTTAAAAAAAACTATTAAATGAACTCATTAACTATCAAGACTAACTTACTCATTTTGAATCTGTCATTTTTCTAACCGGCAATAAATTCCATGTTAAACGTAGAATCAGTACATCAGTTGGTTTAAATCATATTACGCTCAATTAAATGTGTTCTCCAACATGTTTAATAGACTATTTTCGTCCGTGAAAAACGGGAATCCTATTAACGAACTGTCCTTCAGCTCTCACATCGTTGCTCGATATCGAATGGCGCGAACTGGCGGAGCAGTACTTACTCGAGAATAAATACACGTCTTCAAGAAAGCAATTTAATTAGTTTAGCGCCTAAACACACATTTCAGAGTACTTTGTCAATGTTTGCCTATTATCAACATGTTAATTGGAATCTGAAAGTAATTGAAAAGGTCTATCAAGAGAAAATGAAACTCAACATTTACACTTTGAACGCCTCATTTGAAAAGACAGATAGGTAAAATTTTCCGGCCGTAGACGGCTGGCTGTTATTGATTATTCGTTTAATCAATCACATATTTTGCGTCGACATCTTACCGTTTGATACACGTTTAAATGCTACAGGTTGTGGCGGTCAAAGGTAAAAGAAAACATCAAATGATTGGATAAAACTGCAAATACTGAAAATATAACGAATTAATCAACAAACGTAGAGCACATAGTACAAGCAATTCCTCGTTCCCCCACGGGACCGCTAAGTAAAGCAATACCTTGATTGTTGCTGCTCGGAACACGAAGATGGTGGCTGGTATAAAATCGGATTGCCCACGCAAGTAGCGTCATTCCCGTAATGGCGCCCCTCCATAAACGCTGGCTAACCCAGGCCAGGCGCCTATCTCCGGCCAAGTAAAAGAAAATGTTTCATGAGCTACCTTAAATCATGCTGCCTTAGTACGGTTTGCAGAGAATGCGTTTCGCTCAGTATTCGTATTTTCTGCAACGTTAGCTCAGCGGGAATGCGTTGGTGCAGTGTTCCTCTAATTTATGGCCGAATGCGAACGAAATATGTAACTTTTATAAGATTTCGCCTAACATTTTATATAATTTTTTGCTGTTTATTTGTAATTTGTGTACACTCGTAAGGTTAACTTAAGCAAAAATGTGTTTTGAACCTATTGTTTATTGTTAAAGTAATTGGTCTGAAACTTATGACCATACTTGAAAAATCTCGGGGCACGAAGCGAACGTCAAAAGGATGTAGAGAGATATATTTGGATGAAAAAAGAATATCGATGTTACTGTGTTTAAATATATAATCAAAAATATAAAATTAACTCCATTAAAAAAATATAAGTAACTATAAACAAAATATTTGTATCTTATATAATATATTCCATTTGAGCCTAGTAGACTTAATTTTTTTTAAATAAAATTATATGTTATTATGATACTTAACTTAATTATCTAAAGAGACTTGGAATCAAATTTATACGAAAAAAATTATAACGATAATAGACGATTTTCAATATTATATTAATTTTAGATTATACTATTAACATTAAACTTCATTTAGGTAATTATAGATATGTTGTTTTTTCTACTAGATCGTTAGTAAATTGGAAACAATTTATTTTGTTAGTATCGACATAATATTCGTAAATATTATATTACTAACGGATACCCCCGATAATTTCCACGTATGAGTGTGCTTATGACTACTTCAAATAAATATTTCAAAATGTCAAACTTAAGTATTTGTAATCGTACATATAATTAATTTAATTATACGAGGCACACGACTTTTAAGGAGCTTTCGTATCAGTTATAAATTAAACTTATTAGTTAGGGAAAATTCAAACAACCCTGTGAAACTAATTTATATGACGAGTTTTTCCATTTCTTAAATCAAACTAAGTAGATTGATGCTCCTCAGAAAAACTAACGATACCCATGCGACACGTTTCAGTATTTGATAAATTGCCTACTCAGTGTCAGCGGTCCCATTGTGCCATTTTATTGTCCTAATCTCCTGCCACCTCGTTAGAACTAATACATTTTTCTTGATTGTTCCAGGTACCTCCCGATTTCATTAAAAGTGCAGCAATTTATTTAGTGGTCCCATAAATTGTTTTTATTGCACGTCATAAATTACCCACAGTCGATGTCATAAAAAAGTGCGCGGCCGTAACTGTCTGATTTCGTTTATCTTGAAGCATTTGTTTCTGGCGGTGCTGTGTTTGTGATGTTGCGAGTTGCCATAAAAGGCGGCGTTGCCGATAATTCCGGCAGAGATGGGAAGGGACCATAAAACTGAGTTATTTTGCTTTCGCGGAGACAAGATGCTACTGACACTGTATGCCGCGCTGCTTCTCTGGAGGATCGACTGTGTAGTCGAGAGCACCAAAGGTAACTTCCATTCCGCTTACGGACGTGTTTTATGCTTTTGAGATTTTTATTTCCCGCTGTATGTTTAGCCTTTTTTGTTGGTTTATGGTATGATACTCTTAGATTTATGGAGGGTTAAGGTAGAATAAGTAGGGTAAAACCGTTGTTTGCTAGAATTTAGTGACCTACTTTCTGATGCTGCATGTTATTATATAGCAATGCGACAACGTTTGACAATTTAACTCCGGTTCAGATCTGATAATAATAATTGAGTCATTACAAAAAGTAGCACAGTGCTGCAGATTAAACTTTAAATTTATAACAAGATACCTATTAGCAGAAGTGGGATACTTTTTAAAGTTAGCTTTTAACCTTGAACTTACGAGAACAGAGAACAATAAACACGCGTTTACGGCCGGGGCACGGGCGGCCGTAAAGCGGGCAGAGTTGTGGATACAAATCAGATTTTGTGACGCAAGCATAAAACATTTCGGTACAAGTTGCTCGCTACAGCGACTAGCCGCGGCCCCAGGGAGACACAAAATGTAACGAAGCGACCTCCCACCATCCTTTTACCCAAATACATTTTTCCGCCTCTCACATGGGGCGACTTGTCTTCGACTAGATTATTTATGTTGCCTCACCGTTCCCTTTACGGAGGTACGATGAATGTTAGCCGGGAATTGTAACGCGAATAAAATTAATAGAACTGACACCTTTGAAGTCGGGATAATTTGTTTTGCGCGGTGAGGTTTATGGAGATCCAATGAATTGGTACCGAAAATACGAGGTGTATTTGGTAGAGTCATGTTTTTTGATTAGGCGCTAGGAGCTCAATTCTACACTGGTTAACGTGATTTAGGAAGAACAAATATAACCATTTTCTAACATTAAATATTTATGGATGTAAATAGTTGTTAATAAACTGATCGAGCCACGTCAAAGTAAACGTCTAGTCATAGATAACTGTCATTTCTGACGTGCCTTGAGACGGACGTCTATACTGTTAGACAATCCGGCGGTTATACAAATAAAACACCACTCTACTCCTGAAATTATACTACAACCATTGATTGATGTCATTCTTGTCATCGTACAAAAAATTACCAAATCTTAATTGGACTAGGTGCAAAAACGCTATCGTCCTATAACGAATACCCAAAAGCAGAAAGACATCAATGTCTTCAACAAAAAAGTGTACTTATAGTGAATAGAAGAGAAAATATTGACCTCGCTTAAGTAATTTTTACATATTCAACGTACTTACCTAATTGAGATATTAGACGAAACGTCTCTCTTTATTTTGGTTTCTTCATCGTGATATCAAATATAACCCTATGGACTCAAAAGCTAATGCTTCCTTGATAATGTGAATTTGTAACTTCATCTTACGACAGGCAGTATGAGGGGTAACTGTTACGAATTGGGGGCTTGTTTCATTAGGTAACTTTGCTCTTCCAAAGTATTGCAATTAACGAGGGGTAACTCATTAAATTTTACAGCTATTCCACTCGAAAAGCAGATGGAGATGTTCATATAAATTTTTAATGCTTTTATTAAGATCTCCGTAATTTCCTTACAACAAAGCGTGGCTTCGTCCTCGGTTCCGAAAACTTATTTGTTATTGTTTCGTGTTCTTGAAAAGGCTTTCCAACAAACAATATTAGATCAAGAGATTCTATATTCGAAATCCTAAACGTCGTACTCGTATTGTGTCCTATGTAAGCGATTTCCTGACATTGTGTCTTGCTACCTGCTTTGGTTACACAGCATCCAATAACAGCGTCTTTATCTTGTTTCTGTTTACGGAACAACATTAAATCAATCACGTATTCAATGAAACTGGTATCAAGGAGATTCGAGCCGTTCGTTGCCGTTGAAAAAACTCGGTTTGCGGGCAAAGCTTTTCACTAATTCTAAATTTAAATGCATGAGATCGAATAGGTTCACGCAGTGAGTGGATCCGGCGCGGAGTTTTCCGATTGCCAGTGCTTATGTATTTAAGAGAAAAATGTGAACGATTCCAAGTATACAAATAAAGTGGTAGCCATGAATTGTTTCTTGCAAATTTACCTAATATTGAAGAGTCGATATAGCCCTCGCCTTTGTCTAAGAGGGATCTAGTAATTGCTCTTTTCTTGAGAATAATCTTTTGGAGTTTCTGAACCCAAAGAGACCCAAAGAGGTTTTTTAAAGGGTAATAGGAAATCTGATGAAATTTGTGATGATAAAAAATGAACAGTCAAAAATTAAAAGTGGCACTAGAAATTATATTTTTTATACCATTTTGGTACTATATTTCCAAAATAGCGGCTTCTTTAGGGAGGTATCCAATTAAAGTTTACTTAATTATAATAATTTATGATATATTTATAAAAATAAAACACAACGTTTCGAAATTGGACTGAACGCGGTTACCCATTATGTTTTGGTCTGATCTTGTAGTTGCTTAATTTTGCTGGTTGGACCTCTTTAACCAAGTCTTTCGTTAGTAACTATATATTAAGGTTCTGTTATCGTTATCAATATACATATTATAGGCACTTCATCTTTAAACGCGAACCAACGAGACCCTATGTTGAAAATTTTATCCAGCTGTTGCTAATCAATATATAACACAATCTCCAACAACACATCTAAATAATAATCACAAAAAACACATCACCATGACTAGCAAATTTCGAGCTCTTAGAGCAAGTCATTACAACCACATCGTTTCTCATTTCAAATTATAACAGCATAATAGTGTGAACAGCACAGATGTGGAGTGCACGCGTCGGTCGCATTTAAATGGCGAGCTGTCGTTGACACAGAGTGGCATTGTACATTGCATAAACGACCCACTAGGGTGCACAAAAAAGCTCTTCTAATTGTTTGCACATTTCGCGTCCCCTAGCTTAGCTCGCTCCGCGCCTGTTAAGGGACTAGGGTGCGTCACTGTAATGGATGATTTTTGAATAGCGTTCGAATTCTGGGACTGATCTAATCCTAGCAAAAAAATGTTGTGACGTATCTTTATATGTGTGCGTTTCTCTAGCTAGCGTATTTGTTCGCCAATGTGTGAAAACAGTGTGCACGTTTGAGTTATTAAAAAGATTTCATTTACGTTCACATTTTTTTATTTTAGGTTTAGGTTTCCCTTGTCAAGAAACTATAGCGTTTTCCCTTTTTTTATTAAAAAACGAGTTGGACGCACTAGGTTTTAAAACAATAATCGCTCCCTTTTATAGAAATTTAGGTACGTACTTAAGGGCCTGTTTCACAATCATCAAGTAAAGCATATCTGACACATACATTTAGCCCTTTCCTTTTCTTACACTTGAACATAGACAAGGAGAGAACTAACTTTAACTGGCACATAAGTTTACTTGTCTATTGTGAAACAGGCCCTAAAACTACTACACAAGGTCGCAAAAATTGATTTAAATCGTTCGTTTGAAAAGAATACGCAGATACTCCTCAGTCGGTAGTTAATTATAGCTGCATTACCTTTCTAACAAGCTGCTACTAATGGGCATCATTTTCAAAACATACATCATATGGCCAGCAAATTGGTCACGAATATCGTCGAGGTCCTTGAAAATACGACAGGCTCCCGGCCCCTACAGACCTAACGTGCCATTCCCAATAGACTCCTGCTCTTAATCTAAATTCCAAATGTCAATAATATACGTGCAAAGGTTCTTAAAATAAAGTGAATACAATACCGACAGGACCGTATTCCCAATTAGAAACCAATCAGAAACACTCCCATATCTACATTAAAGAAACTAAACTTTCAACACAATAGGAGCAATACCAAAGCTTGATTGCCAACGAGAAAAATCAATAGCGGTACGCACGTACACAAAAATCGCAAATAACAGAAAAAGATCGAAGAAAAATCACGCAGCCCACAGACTTCAATCACTTTTTTGATTATCAACAAACAAAGGATTGAAAAAACAATCGCATGTTAGTTCGGGAGGTACTTCCAAAAAAGGGGGCCAATTCGGACGTGTTTCTAATTTGAAATACTTGTAAACCTAAATTTATAAACGTTGTAATCGAGTCTATTCTAAGGAGTATAGAGTTTGACGTTTAATTAGGTTTACAAAAATTGAAAATTATTCGAATTGGCCCTATTATGTAGCTTAATCGAAAACAAAGTGATGCGTTAGACCAGGAGCTAAATTTCATTTAATTTTAAGCTATAAAATGGATCAAAGAACTGAACTACGTCAAATATGTTAAGCTCTTTACTGTAACATCTCGCATCGTATCATTATAGGTTAGTATTTTACTATCGACAGTCATATTTTTTTCACTTGTTCTCCTAATTATTTAATTAGAAAAGTAAAAATTAAAATAATCTAATCGAAATGCTTTTAAAAACTGTATTTTAGCCGCTTAGTACTGAATTTTAATAGAAATTGGCTCGATTTCTTTGCTCCCAAGTATAGCTTTTACAATAGCAACTTAAAAAGGGACCTTCTTTTGAACCGCTCATCAATCTTAAAATAAAATAGGTCTGGTTCTCGTTACTAAGCTAACCACAAATATTACTTACTCTTAAAACACCTCCCTCTTGTATCACGTTCTTAATCGAAATATGACGCGTGTGTTTATGTTAGCATCGGCCGCACTAGAACTATTGTTCTGCAAAGTGGCTGTGTCGGTCTCATTTTTTCACGAGCTCTCAACAAAGGATTGAGTCTGGGGAGAAATCTCTCTGATTGTGATACGACCCCTTCATAGATAGCTCAATTATCGCCTACGGTAGGTATATCGATGCAAGTAATAGAAAAAGTCCCGGTGAATAAATGAGAATATTCGTATAATGAATATCTTTGGAGTGAAGGACCCTTCGGTCTTTTGATTGATCTTGGAATTTATTTATTTGTTCCTGAATAGGGAGAGGTATGAGGTTCATAAATATACACAGAGCATGAATATATATACAGTGTTTATAATAAAGAAAACCAAATCGCTTTGGAAGTAGGGATGTGATGTAATTAGGAAAATATTTATTTGAAATCTGTAAGTCAAATGAGAAACGCAAAAAATAAATTCCAGTTCCGGTGGACAAATATTTTAAAATGTCATTTCATAAAACTACTTTTATGTATGTATGTATGTATGTATGTATGTATGTATGTATGCATGTATGTATGTATGTATGTAAACACATTATTGTTGAAAAACAAAGACAATACAATGAAGATATAATATTTTATTATTTTGTTACTTATTAAATATTTTGCATAATTTAGATTCGATGAAAGATAACTCGCAGTCGTTATACGTAAGTACAATAAAATTATTAAACACACGCACGTACTTAAACTACCCACACACTTTAAAAGTTATAACCAGATAAGTTTTAAGCTACAATCACTCAGTTGCGAATTTTCACTTCTTGTTCAAATAATTCTGCAAACATTTTATTTAGTT
The DNA here is from genome assembly GCA_948252455.1 of Acleris cristana. NCBI lineage: Eukaryota > Metazoa > Arthropoda > Insecta > Lepidoptera > Tortricidae > Acleris > Acleris cristana. The sequence continues at coordinate 4,167,354 of OX411788.1, forward strand.
TCAAATGAGTTCGAAACAAAAACCACTCCAACAGAAAATATCGACTTCTATATTTTAATCGAAACATATTTTAACGGTCCTCGCGTCACCCTAAATCTTACAAATTATCAAAGGCGACAATGTGGACAGAGATCACAGGGCACGCTCCCTGGATATTAGAACATCGATATAGCGAATCCAGTAGTCCAATGGGGAGTCCAACGGGAATCCGTTTAGGGTATAATAAATCACTTGCACTCCCCTGTATCAAACTCGCTGGGGTGTGCGTATTGTCTGAGGGCTGCAGATGTGAGGGGCATTCGATTAGGACTCGATACCCCGCCGTTGTTTTATCGATGGTCGTTAATGATGCGTTACTATAAGTCTGATGAAGTTTTAATCAAGTTGCAATGAGTTTGGGGTTTTGTTTACGTCGAATGCTGAGTGAATTTTATTTTACACTAGTTGCTTGGCATCAGCTTCTCCCCCGCTGCAAATTTTCAACCTTCTCTTATTTCCTACAAACCTTTGCAATGACAAACATAACCAAAAAAGTATAATCCAATTTGGTGCAGTCGTTCGGAAATTATGCGCTACGATATATTTCGGCAATTCGGTTTTATTAAAATAGATTTGGTTTGTTTTTCATAAAGAATCATGGATTGAAAATAAATGTATGGCTGCGCCATTCCTATTATACCAACGAACCAAGTTGCGTCTTTTTAATGACTTTTACAAGTTAGATTGTGCCAATTCAGGTGTGAACTTGAAGTTCAGTCTCAATTACGTTGTGGTAATTACAATCGCATTCGCTCTTTCCAGTCAGCCAATATTTATAGAGAGACTACTTTTGTAAAAATTCAACCGAATTTTAAAGTCTCTTTCATTTTCAGAATCAAAGAGGCAAATCAGCAAAATCTCATAAAACCCTTTAATAGACACCGTCCGCCAATCACCTTTATAAATGAATTCGTCATAGACGTGTCGATTACACTCTAGTTCACTCTCTCTAACTAGTTTTACTAGTTATCTTAGTCAAATATGAGAGAGATATAACGGAAATTATTAAAATCCGAATGTATTTGAAAATATTTTGTTCTGTGTGTTTATTTTGTTAAAACTGACACACACTTTAATTCACTCTCTAGGTTTACGTAGCTAGAAATGAGACAAAAAATAGTACATTACTTAACAAGGGCTGTAAAAGAAAGAAAGCCCGAAATCGCAGGTATTTGAGACCCGAGCCGTAGGCGAGGGTTGTAAATATGCGATAGTGGGCTTTCTTTTTTGCTGCCCGTGATGAGTACACAATTTTACGTCTTCACCTGGCCACAATGCGAGTTTTACCGTGCGCGCAGCGTGCGATAAAACTCACATTATGGCCAGGTGTTACGTAAACGTATTTTTTTTAATCCGAACGCACTAAGAAGTAGTATCAGAATTATTAAACAAAATAGCCATAATCCATTACGTCTTTTGATGGAAGCCTCTTCCCACCCGATTACATCCTTAAAGTTCGGTCACAATACGTTGATAAGTCAATTACATTTTTTTTAGCCAGTTTTTCTAGTCGCTGTGGCCAGAAAAGAAATAGTCTCTTTTATTTTCAAAATCAAGCAGACAAAGCAGCTAAAATCTCGAACCTTTTGTTAGAAGCCTCTTTGCTCCCGATCACGCCCTTAAAGTTTAGTCACAATTAAGGTGATAAGTCAATTATATTTGGGTGATTCCACGGGCGTTTCAACCACTGTCAGTCCCTAGTATTAGTATATTAAAGAATCTGCCATAATGTGATTAAAATTTGATCAATTGTGGCAAGAAATACGGTTACAGTACATCTTAATATACTAGTTGCTTTGGCTAAAGCAGCCAAAGCCACAAACCTTTTGATAGAAGCCTCTTCGCACCCGATCACGTCCTTAAAGTTAAGTCACAATTACGTTGATGAGTCAATTACACTCACATTCGTTCTCTCTCTATAGCCAGTTTCACTAGTTAGCATTAGCGAAACAAGTTCAATCAAACAGACCAAGTAGCAAAATCTCATAAAAGTTTTTGATAAAAGACAGCCGCGCCCCATCACTATTTAAAATTCAGTTACTCGCTCTCTGTCTTACTAGTTTTAGGCCAAAAATGATAGAGATAACACAATCCTCTATAACCAGGTTTACTAGGTAGTTGCCTTGGCAAGAAATGAGACAAAAATGACAATTTTTAGGTCTCTTTCATTTCCAGATTCAAACAAAGCAGCCAAAATCCCATAAAGCCTTTGGATAGAAGCCTCTTCGCACCCGATCACGTCCTTAAAGTTCAGTCACAATTACGTTGATGAGTCGATTACACTCGCATGGCGTGTCGCGATCGCACGCGTTCATTACGGCCATCGTGCCCCCGGCTGATATATAGCCCTCATTGTCGCTAACTAACAACAGTCCATTCTGGCTAACGGCCACGTTACAGCCTCAAACGTCCGCTCCATACACTTTGGAACAATAAAACCGGCAACGTTTGACTTGGTTTGATAAGGGACTAATTTATTTGCGGGTTATAGACTTTGGAGTAGTAAAACGTAGCGAAATGAAGTCTTTTCGTATGAATTGGGTAATAAATGAAGGAAAGTTTCTTGCGTAATTAGTTCAATTTAATACGGGAGAGATATAGAATGTTAATTAAGTAGATTAAGTGTTACGTAGCCAAGTATATAAAGGTAAACAAGACAGAAATAGAAATAAAATAAACCATTTATTTCCCAGAGGTACACAAGATACACAAATCTAAGTTAGCTATTTTCGAAAATCGACCAAATGTAATAGTACTGACGTAAGCTGACGACAACTCCATACATTTCGGGTCAAAAGAAAAAGGCCCTAGACAAGATGCATTCGGCGTTCGCTATCGTTATCAATAAAGTATAGGACTGACGTTTTGACAGTATATGTTAAGAATTTCAGAGACCCACCACCGCGATTACGACGGGTTGTTGTGTAGTTGTGAAAAAATAAATCTCTTATTCAATTTCATAGTATTTTTAATTATTTGCGCATATAATATTAGGTAACACACTATTAAATTAAATAATATATTAATACTAAGTTGTTAGCATGAAACCTGAGATCCCTGTCTGTTTTTTGAAGGTTGCTAAGAGGATGAGAATGTCGATCGATATCTGAATCAAACATAATAATTTTGAATTTTGAAGGATTTAGATCAATAAAAGAAACGTAAGAGTCGCCAGGAACGAAATCAAAAAAAGAGGTTGTATCAACCTTGCTACAACGTAAGCTGTCAGACGGTTGCGTCGATCGCCTACGTCAATTTCAGACATTCGGCCAGTTTTCGAAAACGATATACGTTAGCGTTAAGTAACTTGTCTAGCATTACTGAGAAATTAACATGTTGCAAAAGACATTCACATAAAGCTATAACACGGCCATAATACAGCCAATATCCAAATTATACTATAGGTAAATGACACGGTACTAAGCTGAGATTTACTGTGAAAAGGGTACTTTGACATCCGCTCCAGGAAACAGGAGCGGCAACGGGTTAAGACAAAGATTAATGTGAACACCCATCGTCAAAACAAATTTGTAATAAGTAAAACGATTTCTGAACTGACTTTGTCGATTGCCGTTCGTTTTAAAACCTCGCTCGACGCAAACAACGGTGTAGGTAAGTTTAATGTTTATCTGTGTATCTGTCTGTGGCAATGTAGCTTCCAAACGGATGGACTAATACGGATGCGGTTTGTTTTGGTAGATAGCTAGGTTGACGTGAGTGGTTTTTATCTAGGTTTAATGAAAACCGATTATGCTATTTAAGAGTTATCAGTTTAGAAACTAAAGGGCACAATAATGTTGGTGTTTTTTTTATTTTATCTATTTAAGTAGATAAAATATTTAATTTCTCTATTTAAAAAAATATAAATAATATTCCTTTTTGAAGGACTGGCCGGACACTGCTAAGAACAGGGAAACATGGAAAAAGAGGGGGAGGCCTTTGCCCAGCAGTGGGACAAATCAGGCTCTTAATAAATAATAATAAATAAAATATAAATAAATGCACGTGATAATAAGTAGGTACGTAAGGTGGGTAAAAAATATATGAAAGATTATATAGTCAAATATTTATACACAACCAGGCATAAATATTACCTACTATACAAAGCTACTTTTTACCCCTTGGTGCTATTTCTAAAATGAAACGGACAAAAAAATATGGATTTACTTATTTGCCATATCATCAAGTAAGGTTTTTTTATTTTCGATGATATAAATTATTCATAAAATTTATTCAACAGTATAAACATAAGTAGATACATATTTAATATAATACAATTAAAAGTTAAAACTAAACTTATTTAAATTAAAATAAAAACTAAGCTACTCAAATATTAAAGACGTAAATAATAATCACCACTATAAAAAGAACACCCCCTCTAGCAGGTCCGCTCGCGGCATGGTCCCTATGACACTGGCTGCGTTACCTCTCTGGATTATTTGTTTTATTTTTGTTTAAAAAATGGACAACCAAAAGCCAAAAAAGTTTTGTTAACGTACATCCAGTCTTTGCCATTTCTGTGCTCCTAATATTTTCTCTACCCAATCATATGGCAATTTTCAATGAACATTTATAATGTTTAATGTAGCATAACGAGCCTATTATGCCGTATAGTGGTGATATACGGGTACCACGGTCAACTAAACAAATTTGCATAATTTTGCGAACACCACAACTGAACTGAACAGTTGATTAACCCATCATTAACGTGCTGCATTAGTGTTTGCATTAATGCACGCTTCATATTATTGGTATTTACCATGGAATACAAAATTCAAATGTGTATTAGTCTTGTCTCGGTTACTTCAATTTCTACCAACTGTAGAGCAGAGATAAGTAATACTTTTATTTGATCATCAAATTTTAGAATGAAGTTTCCCAAAGAGCCACTTATCGCAGTTAGTATGAATATGGTGATTGCTCTTCATCAAGGCTAGGGAATGCAATTTAACCGGTTATTAGACGTTTTTGTATGAAAATAACTGGTTAAAACTGGTTATAACTGGTTATTTGCATTCCCTGACCAGGACCTCTATTCTACTTGGTAAAACTATATGGCTTTTGACACGTTATAGTATAGTTAACGCTGCGATAGCTCTTATTTCCTAGACAGTATTGGCAGCCGAGTTAAAAACAGTACTATTACATGTCAAAAACAAAATAGTTGAACCGAGTAGAAAGAGCCCCGCTGCGCTTCTGCGCTGGCTCATTATTTCCTCCAGCAAAAAAAAACGCAAAATGTTGACAGTCGTATTAAATTGAAATTTTTTAGCTTTCATTTTTTTACTATGATATATATTTTGTTAGGGTTAACTTTTTTTTTTGTATAAAGTTTTATATCTATCCCATCAATGATCCGACGAGACCAGAGTGCCTGGTTGTGAATAATTACGTCAAGGAATGTTATACGCCGCCACACAATAACGAGCATGATATAAGCCATTGTTTCCTCTTTATGTGTAATACTCGCAACCCCCCTTGCTTCGCTCCGGTTTACGGGAATAAAGGATAGCTTACATTATAACAACACTAAAAAACACAGGTGAAAATGACTATTTAACAAATGAAAATTTGAATTAGAGATGCATCCGAATAAATGACGGTTAGGATTTAAAATTAAGACCCCACCAGCTAACTAAAGTAACTAGAAAAAAGAAAAAAGAAAAAAAATACACTACACACAAGGCACACAACAAAAAGTAACAAGAGAGTAGTGAGTGTGTCTTCGCGGCAGTGAATCGGACACTGGCTCAGCATAATGCTTAGGTGTTAAATACCTGCAGCGCTGATTTTCAGCAAGCTTAGAGTGTGACAGAACTAGGTACCTACTATTAAATAACTTATCTTATTACTTTTTTGGTATCTTACCATTTACTTTGACGTGTCTTGATCAGTTTATTTTATAGCCGTAAGTCTGTCAAATACATTAAACTATTTTATACATTTGCATGCATAAAGTTGATTACCGCAACTGACATGTAACCTTTTTCAAAAACTTGTTCATTTCTTTGTTGATTTTACTTCGTCACTCAAAAGACTTAAACACTCGTCTGCGTTCTGTGACGTAAAATTAAATTGTATTGCTTACTTACTATACCTTCGCTGCACCCTGGGGGCCTAGGCCAGATGGAATTGACGATTGTCTGACGCGCTAGTCCACCTGTTTATGTCAATTAGAGATGTCAGTTTTCAAAAATTGGCCTACGGCCACTGGTCTGTCACCAGCAATACCGTCATAGTATAGCCTTAATTTAAAAAATAAGCTTATTAAGCTGCCCGATATTTCACACGACGTTGTTCCCCGTAGATATTTAGGTACGTTCATTATGGGCGCTGAAAGCCCCCACCACTTGATAGATGGCCTGTTCATCGAGAATAATGGGCCATCCAACTAAACTCCGGAATTATTTACCTTGTTCACCACACCGTATGGCTTTGATGCTCAAATAGGGCATCATTTTCTCGGGTATTTTCGACCCAGTGTGAATACAACAGCGGATTAGCGGATAAATTTTCCACATTTTTCATTTTCCCAACCTTTTAGGATTACTTTTATCTAAAATCAACACATTTCCGACGAAAACAGGAATTATGTAGCACAACACGTCAATTATTGAATAAACATTGGCGCAATTTGTACTTTTTTGTTTCTGCTTCGCTGAAATGAAAAAAATCAAAAGGGACCACGCAAACCCCAAAATTAACAAACCGCTGCGCTGTTACCACAATGCCGCAGTTTTTCCAAACTAATTAAGAAAAGTTCTCCAACCGATACAACTTTACTATTTAGTTTAGGAATATCGAACTGTGTAAGTTTGTAAACATTGTACACATGATTAATGTTACGGCTCATTACGATGGGTGGAGTTGAAAGCATTCCGTACAGATTGATGATCGAGACATAAAGAGACGACCATTAAAAACGTTGAATATTTCAACACGCCTCTCCATGAGATACGACACGCTAATGGAATTAAATAAAAAAATTGAAGCAAATTGCCATCCACGGGGATTAGGGATCATGTTTATAGAAACGGTTCTGCTAAAATACGTTTAAAGAATCGTAAAATAGGAAGAATCATTTATTAAAACATTCAACATTCAAAAGGACAGCATTACTTAAGATAAAAAACGGTTCAGAATCATAATTGCAGCGAAGTCTGTTACAACCTTTTTCCTGGTCGCTAAACTAGGTTAGGTTAGTTAAGTCGTTACGTAACTCAGACACCGGAATCTTGGCTTTAGATCGGCTTCCCAATTTAACACACTGGGTCGTAGAGAACCATAATGGTGTCGTAAAAATTGTGAGAAACGTCTCACAATCAGAGGTGAGATTAGCGCGCGACCCGCCAAGCGATCCACCGAAATAGTGCGCTGCTGCGACAAAAAAGGGTCAACAATTTATAAAGGAGGAAGAACAGTAGATTCTTTTTCCCTACCATTAAATTTGTAATGACATCGTAACTGAAGGATTTAGAGCCCGACAAACGACTGATAAAAATAACTTTGCTACTTTAGAACAGCTTACGTGGGACTGAAATTCTGTTCCAGAGATTAACGTAGCAGACAAGGCAACTCGAGTAGAGAAATGTGTAGGTAGCGCAAAGTACTAGAACAAATTGTCTTCAGCTTTCTTGAACATTGGCGAAGTTTTAAAGGCGTCATTAAGAAGACATTTTATTTGTATTTTTACTGCCGTCATACCAGTAGAGACCGGCCGGCATTTGGTCCAAACCTTGTCAATCCCCTTTCAGCTTATATTTTAATGAGACCTTTTTACCGTAAGAACTGAATCATCAAAAAACAAACACATTGACTATCGATTGCTAAATTGCTGCTGTAAAAGTCAGTATAGGAATAAAATTGAACTATATAGAAGATATTGATGATGGTCGATAAAGTAATTTTGAACAACCTAGTTCGATCTCTTCCGTCGATAATTCGGGCTCGAGAAACCCACAACATTACTCCAGCTCCTATCTCAAAACTTTTCGATCCAAACTCTTTGATGAATGCTTTTGACGTACGGGTAGTTTCTTGATGCAAATGTTAACCCATTAATAATTTCAACATAGGAAAGTTTACTTTAAACTCCTTATAATGTTTAAGTATCGATAGTAAAGTAAAAGTCTAACGAAAATCAAGCTTTAAAAACTGGACTACCCCTGCAGGTTAAGGACTGAGGGTTTCTATTGATAGTATTATTTGAATATTAAACGTGTCTACTGTCATATTTATTGATGCTTCAACAAACCTTTTATTTGTTTTATCACTTTTAACTACATCCATAATAATAACTTAAATTCCCTACAATAATTATGTTCAGAAACGATAAGCAAATGGCCTATATTAAGATAACTGTATCTGTGGTTGTATTTTAATGTTAACATTAAAGTATTGCATTGTCATTAAAGTATCGGTGACCGATACACTTGAAAAACCTTACCTTCCTTTTATACGGCCGAGGGCAGTCCCACCCTCTTACTAAACATTCACTCAAAGCATCATTATTTTTATAAGCTTCATCCAGTTAATAAAAGAAAGGGTTCCCCGTCTGCCAAAATTCTTCCCTCCTTTTTTATCCCATCTTAACCAGATGCACCCTTTCAGATAAACTCTCACCCAGTAGCATCTCCATATCGATTTTGTGGAATAAACGATTTAACACAATTATTTTGTTAGCGGAATGTACACAAATGACACTCCCACAAAACATCATAGCGACTTACACCCGTATTCACAAACGTCACTATAAGGTGCCACATAGTGCTAACGAACGCACAGGGTGGTTCAAATCGTCCCATAAACAAAAGGTCGGTCAAAAAGTACCAATCAGAAAGCTGTTTTGAACGCAGTGCGTTTACTCAGTGAAGGATCCCTTAAGTATTGTTTGTGAATACGGGTGTTAGCCACAAACTTAGTTAATAGTTGTATATCTTTAATAATAGGTTATATTCCCAATACGCGTCGGCATTACAATATTATTACTATGTTAAGTGTTTAGATAGACATCAAAGTAAATATTAATATATTACTGCTGGTACTTCAGTGTATTCAGTATAAACATTGATTGAACGCAATTAACTAATCAGTGTTTGTTCATTCAAGATAACCAATACACGTGGAACGTATTATATAGGTATCGAAGATTTGATATCAATATATAACACAAACAATTTTAGTTATACGTATAAGTAAATTGAAACTTATGTTAGTAAACTGAGAGTGTATTTTTCACAAATAAACAAGAAAATTTGTAAGGGAATAAAAAATAATAACACGGAAAATTTTAATATTCCTAAATAATTGCGATAAGAACACGTTTTAATTATATAGTATTAAAAATATATTTAATTTGATTATTTTAATTAAAAAAAGCATGCCAATTAAATATTATACCTTGGATCTTGTCTTTGCAGAATTGTTTTAAGAGCTACCACCACACGATTAACCATTATTAACCTAGAGCAAATAGGTATTGTAATTTAATTTTAATTAAAGACATGTGTTAAAATAGTAATGAAATAGAAAAAACCCTCAATATATATTTATTGGGGTTTTTTATATATTTAATTGAAAGCCCATATTTCAGAGCTGATAATTTCTTACGCGGCGAAATCGATTAAAAAAACCTTTAATCCTGATTAAACTAGCTTTCTTTTAAAAATCGCATCCAACTCAGTTCATGTTATTGGGACCACGGATAGACACACAAACATACGAATTAAATGGATACACCGATTAAACTTATAATACCCCTTTTTTGTTAGGGGTTATTAGGGTAAACATTGATTAATCGATCTACGTAACATCATTTTAATATCTAGAATGTCCCTGTCAAAGTTGCTTCAAAACTCGAAAGTCATTTGCAGACAAACCGATTTTCATCAAATAGAGATAATAACAAATAAGAAATCTCACAAAAGTCAACGGGCTTTTGAAAAAAAAAAAACGATTTCAATCTCATTATCTTCGAGTTTCAAAGTTTTCCAAATTTTAGCCCAGCACAAATTGACTTGCAAGATTTGAACTACACATACTGCAGACAATCAAAATAACATGTAAAGTTAAATGAAAACTTGTAAGAAACAGGCGTCAATCTTAAATCCAATCGAACTCAGAAGTAGTTGTACATTTAAATACCTTGTCACAGTCACGAATTAAAGTGAGAGTGGTTGGAATTTATAATATCAATAGCTGCAACAAGGTACTAAAATGTACTGTTACCGACCTTACGCTCTCATAGCCTCGCGTAATAATTACGGCGGCAGGTAAATTAACGTAACCATGTTCAAGTGCAATCGACAATAGTTATTAAATGCATACTCGCCAGAATGTCATGTAAACATAAAAGGTAAAGGTTTTACACATTCATTGTCTTGACCTTTTCTCGTCCCAAATTCCAATTCTCTATTCCGTTACTTAATCGAGCGACGAAAATCACGTTTAGTACGAATACCTACGAGGCAGGAATCGGCGCGGAAACATATATCGTGAGTCTAATTTGAATAGGGCTAGAGGGTCCGACCTCTTGACTGAGGGTCGACAATATCCCATAAATTACTACTATATGCGTCCGTTTCCTATATCTTTGCAGGCGGATGACCCAAGCATCGTGAGGGATTCATAAGTGATCGGCATTTATGATAACGCAAGAGCCTGCTTTATGCGGGAGGCGAAAATGGAATCTACGTTTTTTTTGCAAATGCAATCCTTTTTAGGGTAGCGCGAGTTTTATTTCGCAGTTCTAGGGCCCAAGGCTAGAATTTGTGTAACTTTTTACACGCTTTGCCAAGCGATCAGTTTCGTATTGATTTTGCACGCCAATCTTCCATGCGGGGAATCTGTTCGTTATGGATTTTAAAGGTTACAAAGTTACATGGATGAAATTATATACTAGATAACTTGAGTATGGTTGACCAAACAGAGACCTCGCAATTTCCCCCATAACACCAATACTGCTTCAAACTCTTAAATTGTATTTCCCTCGACCTCTTGTAGTACCAAATTCTAAGAAGGTAGGATCAACAACACTCAAGTTATCTTCGAGAAATCATACAAACATACTGATGCCATGGCGACCCAGTTGAATCTTAGACGTCACTTCGTTCAGTCGTCAAGTAGGTCGCACGAAACAGAAACCTTACAATTCCCACCCCTTTACTTCGCAAGTAAGCCACTAAACCAATCCTGCCCAACAAAATTTCATAAAAATCGTAAAGTGATCGTGAAAAAAAAAAAACATACATATAATTATATGAATAAACACCAAGTGGATTGTAAGCCTTCACTTCGTTCGATCGATGAAACTGGCACGGGCATTATACTATACAAAATATCCAGACCTTGAACGGTTTAAAAATTCATAATATGCCAACATAGGGCCTTTTTAGCGTTATAAAGATGATCTCGATTACGAGATTACTTGAAAAATTGCGGGAGAAACGACTTTTCGTTCTCCTAATCTCATGATCGTAACCGTAGCGATCTCAGAGTATATATTTTGTTGCACGAAAAAAACTCTAACGCTGAGACAATATTTATAACGCTCTCGTTAGCGATTCTCGAAAACTGTCAAAAATGTAGAATTGAAATAAGTGGGCGGCGCGATCGGTCGGTCGTCCTATAAATTGATGGATTAAAACTAACGAAGTTTAGTGTAATAGGTTAGAATCCGAATTAATTGTTTGCTCGATTTTTAAATAGTAAATATAATAATATAATTGATGAGTACGAATTTCATTGCAAATAGTTTCGTTTATATTTAAAACTATTTTTATATTATTAAAACTATTGTGTATTGTTTATTAATACTATTGTAATCTATAAATATGATCATGTCGCGTAATGAGCGAGCGAAGCGAGTGAGCAACATCGGTCGGGACAGAAGCGACTCGGATAGGTTAGGTTGTTTAGTCTTTCTTTTTGTAAGCGGGAATTGCTTTAACGCTTTATTGAAACATAACAAGCTGTAAAATCTTGAAAAACACTATAAAATACCATATGCGTTTCTACTTATTGACACTTATGCTAAAAGTTATGACTTTTATAATTATTCCGAAAAAAAAACGGCATTTATACCCGGCATTAATTAACCACGCACCAGCTGATTTAAAAAAAAAGCTGGCTGCGATGTACTCTTACATTGAGTAGCGTATGCTTTATTCAAAATTGTCTGTTGCAGCGCTTATTTATTCGAATTCTCCAGTAAGGCGGCTTGGGAATAGACTCCGTTTCAAATGACCTTATTCTGTTTTGAACCCTTTACAATAGTTGTTCATATAAAGCGCGTCACAGATAGCATAATTAATAATGCCGTGCCATTATACAATGTTTTAGAAATTTCAGACTAAGGATAAAGTTTTTATGTCTGGACGAAGTTACGGCAAAAACTAGTTTATTTCTTAGCTAATATTCGTCATAGTGACCCTTATACACTGTTTCTGCATTAGGATGATTGCTTAGAAGCCGTATTATGAACCGTGAAACATGTCAAGCCAGTGAAAATAATAAAACTATAGGAGTAATATACATCACTGTCTGATACTAACATGTTTTGTCTAGTGTATAAATATAATCTGTCATTGTATTGTCTTTACTCCTCAATCTAGACACTTCTGACTAAAGAAAAGATATTTATTAATAAATGATAAATGTTTAATGTGTAATGTTAGAAGCTTGTTTTGCGCAGTAAGTATCTAACTTATCAACATCCACTTGCGTATAAACATCCTAAAAAAAACAACATCAAAAGCAAAATGTACAAAAGTAATAGAAAATAAAGAACCTTGATTTCCTTCACCTAATTTTACATTTCGTACTGCTAGATCAAAACAGACAAACATTTCGATATTATAACTAAAAATACAACTGTCTTTTAAAATCAAATTTAATACAACTTCTATGAACTTGAAACAAAACTAGCAAGGATTTTGAGTTGGTACTCTTTTGACCTATCAGTGCGATTTGTGTATATCTCTATTTTTTCTCCCTTCATATTTAAATGGGGCGACACATTCATGTATTTTTAGTAAGATTAGACGATTACGTCCCTTTTATACTCGTCTATATTTTATCCCGGAAAATAAACAATTTCAAGGGAACGTCAATAAACAAACTTGTTAAAGTTATTATTTAAATTCATTAACTATAAAATTATAATTCTAACCTTCGCTTTTCCAAGGTAATCACACACAATTTTTCACTTTATGATGGTGGCATACTTGCTTCAATTATTCAATTACTTTTACTTTTGTTTCAGTGGTAAAAAGCAGCATTCGACACCAAACGACGTCTCCACTCAACAGAGTAGGGCCCACCGCATCCTTGAGGGACTCGGAGCCGGACTTTGTGGGGCCAATCGAGAACGTCACCGTGGCCATCGGGAGGGAGGCTGTGCTCACGTGTTCCGTGCAAGACCTTGGGGATTTTAAGGTATGATGGGTTCCAGTATTATGTTCTTAATCGATGGTCGCTAGTAAAGTAAGGGTGCGGCTCCACTGAGGCGGAGACGAGCGGAGCGGAGCTGTGCCAATATTGACCAATAGAAGGCGCATGCGGTTATGTCGAGCGCGCCTTGCGCACATTATTTTAGATTCTATTGGTTGATATTGGCATAGCTCCGCTCCACTCCGCTCATCTCCGCCTCAGTAGAGCCGCACCCTTAGGCTTATAACTCTGAAAATTGCTAATTAAAAGGTTTAAAAGAATGCTATTTAAAGAGCTACTCCAACTCAAAATTTAAGAAGGTATCTTACTGATATTATGTGCGAAAGTGTGTGTATTTGTTACTTCTTCACGCTGCAACGGCTAGACGGATTTCGAATGGAGATGGTAATGAAATTTTGAATGTAGATAGCATATACCCTTGATTAACACATAGGCTACTTTTCGTTCCGGGAAAATCAATAGTTCCCGATGGAATAACGATAATCGATAATCGAAATCTACGCGGACGAAGTCACTCGCAGGAGCTAGTAATTTATAAAACCCCCTACAGTGGCACACGCATGAAATGCCATTAGTGACATACGCCTAGAGAAATCGATCCGCGTTGGTCACTTTTGTAGCGTGTGTGCGTAGCGTGCGTAGCGTTCGTAGCGTGCGTAGAGTCCCGGCTTTCTGGGGTGTTATGCTCATAAAAACAGTGTTCGGTTACAGCGTACAAAAACAATTTAGCGCGTGCATTCTCAATTAGGCACCAGGGCTTCTGTCGAACGATCGAACGTAAAAAGGCTGCCTAATTGAGAATGCACGCGCTAAAATGTGTTTTGTACGCTCTGACGGGGCTACTTAAACTTGCCGGTTTATATAAGCTGCGCTGCGTTCACTCGTTCGACCGATCGAACGCTGTTTTTAAAGAATAACACCCCAGCTCGCCGCTTGATAATGCGTTGACGACGATATTTCATTAACAGGTAACTATTTTAAGGAAATAACCTAACAGGCTCAAAATGAGCAGGGGTGTCTGCTGACGTAATTTGAGCCGTAAATTGGCGAGTATTAGCGCGGTGCTGTACCTTGTTAGCGCCTGTAGTTAATTACACTGATGCATGGTCAGATAATAATTGCTCTTGCCCGGGTTTGAAAGTTCTGCGGTTTAGCAACAAAAAGTATGTAAAATTGGTACGTTTCTATCGGGCTTATATAATTTTCAAAAAATAATCTACCATTTTTTATGTGTAAAATTGCGAAAAAATCCGTTTCCATTGTTTGGCTTTGGTCGTCTAAGGAAGTGCTTTTCTCCGTTTCTCTTAAAAGATTCCGGGTTAAGGGAAAACGTGACCAGGGAGTGGATTCCACAGTTGTATTGTTCGGCGAAAAAACGATATGCGAAAGTTGAGTGCGCGCAGGAATTCGCCGCGGTGTGGGGAGCCCTGTGTTGTCATGGAAGTGAGAGAAATGAGGTTAAAAATCTTTTCAGAGCGCTCGCCTAGGCATTGGGGGTTTTAAGTGTTAGAGCACCGTGGGTTTAATGAAATTTTAAAGGTGTTTTATAATGTAACTGGTTATGTAATCGCATTTGTTAAACTGTTATGCTTCTAAGCGAACACGTTTAAAAATGAATATAGGGCACACTTGTGTTTCAAACTTTTGTAAGCGCTTACGACAAAAGTATACTAATTAAAATAATCCTCAACAACAACCAAGGGCCTAAAAGGTAAACTTTCATTAGCTGTAAATCCCTCAACGCTCAATGTTTCTAAGAACCCTTACGTTATCAAGCGTAACTAAGAACTGTCTTAGTGTCGGGTAAATTTGGTCACCATTCGGCTAAGCCCGTCTGAACAAGATGTTAATCTTACCTATACGTTACGCTGTTTTGTTACACGCCGCTTGTTTACCGTGTAAACAAATTAACAGCGTGCCGTGGCGGTGTTATGTTTAAAACCAGAAATAGTTTTGAGCTTGTTCAATCAACTTTGAAATGCTCGTATGTTAGATAGGGGAACGTGGTAAGAAAGTTATGGACGTTATGGTACAACGAAACATTGCTAATTATAGTTACTATTTGTTTTTTTTTATACTAAGATCTTTTTAAGTCGGTAATTTTAATGTAGTGTTTGGCTTTTTGAATTGCATATGAGTAAAGTTACGACCGCTAAAAATAGTTAAATACATATAAAAACACAAACGGTTTCTAGAAGTAACTTTTTTAAACGAGTTGTTCACGAATTATTATTACAAAAAAATGACATATTCAACAATGTAAAGATCAAAATTCAAAATGCAAGAGCTATGGAACAATTTCCCATTACAAACTACAAACACTACGGCAGCGTTGGATATGCACTTTTCGAACGATGTTTGTAATAGCTGTGTAGGTACGAATAATCCATTAAAGTATCCAATATCCTTTATCTCCATTTATCGTATTATAGTTTAACCTTTGGTGTTTTCGAATTCGCTATAAAACTGTACTGGCACGTTTAGATAAACTACCCTCGAGTTCACGCTTCAGTAAAAATCGCCTTTCATAAACTTTTCTATGGACAACTCCTTTAGGAGGTATTCAATCACGTTCAGTGAAGCAGAAGTTGGAAAAACAATATTTTCGTGGGAATTCGGTTCTGTGTAAGGTACACGAAATGAAAATAAATAAGTATAAACCCAATATTTTAAATAAGAAATAAGTTTGTTACATAGTTACATTAACTAATATTAGGTTTTTATGGCATAGAATAGGTAAACGAGAAGTGTGCCCTTGTTTCACCGATACTCATTTCATAGAAAGTATTACTTCGCAGAAATTTTGTTTCATAGAAAGCTATTTTCTGCTGAACCCGTATTTATTTCAGTTTAACATAAATATGATTCACATAGGTTAGGTTAAGGTAGACAAATAACCTAAAATCAACACGGGTTCAGCAGAAAATAGCTTTCTCGTGTTGATTTCAGGTTAATTAAATATGATTTACGTAGGTTAGGTTAATTTGGGCAAATGACCTGAAATCAACACGGGTTTGCAGCAGAAAATAGCTTTCTATGAAACGTAAATTCTGCGAAGTGATAAGTTCTATGAAATAAACGAGCGCACCAGCCACTAAGCATCTCTATTATTGGTTATTCAGGAATGTAAATCATCAAAGAGGTATAGTCATCATCATCATTATCATCATCATCATCATCATCATATGCGTTATTTTTAATGATAAGTATTATGTTTCTTATGTTGTTTTAAATATAATTATTATTGTTAAGTATAAAATAATTTGCTAGGTTTAACATTGTAAATATCTATTGGCTTTAAACCTCATTGTTCGCCTACTTCTTACCAAACGAAGGAAAAAATAGGTAAGTATTAAATAAGAAAAAAAAGCATAGTATTTTATGAAAAATGTGTTTTTTTGAAAATTTCCTCCAGAAAAGTGTTTTCGGTCAGAGTAGGTAACTTTTTTTGCTGCCAATAAGTCCAAATAATACATTGATTTACTTATTAGAATAAAGCATCTATAGGTTTTATAATTAAAAAGAGTTTTTCCGCTCAAAAAGCCTTGCTCAATATAAAACTTCCTTACTCGGGATTCGTAAAACTGCAAATATTACAACTTTTAAAATCCCTCACTTTAAGTATGTTGTATAAAATAGAGTTAAGTTGTTCAGCCAACGTGCGTTATTAATTGGTTTTTATTATAAGTATTGTTTTTTATTTGATTTTAATTATTGCTTGTTATTAGGTACATACGAGTACTACTTTCTTATTAAAATCCTACTAGGTAAAGTGTTTAAGGACATGATAAATTTTCTACTCATTTATGACAACGCGGTTGCTTAATTGGTAGTGACTGCCTCTGAATTTAGCAATAATGGGTTCGATTCCCGGTAAAAGCAATTCATTATATTTGCGTTCAATGCGCGTATTGATTTCTGTGTCATGTTTACTTTGTATAATATCTAGTTATTTGTATGGGATCAGTTATACTTGTATGTAATTACCCTTTGATATTTTATTAATACCTTTATCCACAAGTTTAATTATTGAGATCTTGTATTGATTTATCGGAAGTTTGGTTTCGTAAATGTCTTATCAGTTTTGTGTGTAGGTCAGGGAGGGAACAGTAGCTCGGTGGGAACAGTGGCTCGAATGTGCTGTACTCGAAAGGGAAAGAGCTTTATGTCTGTCCTCTACATCAATCGGAAGCGTTCGGTACCCGATCATGCTCGAACTAGTTAGTGAGTCGCTCCGGCGCCATGCAGACGAGTTACGATGCGTTTTTGTTTTAATCCCTGATAAAACTACATTGTCAGATAAGTTTCACTTAATTTTATTCTTATCTCGTACGAGATTTTTAATTAGTTATATTTTTGTCTAAGAGTGTGTCTAATCGACTTAGTATTGGCTGATAATTCAAGGCCCTCAACTTTGGTGTTTGCTTCTAGTTTGATCTAAAATCCAAAATTGCGACAGGGTCAACAGTAGTTCGTTTCGGAAAAGTACACAGTCGCTCTCGAACCACTGTGTACATACAACTCTTTACATTACATTTTATTAAACCAAAAACGACAATTATTAATTACTGAGTTTATTTAATTCACAAGAAGATTGATGTTCTTTTAATTTTTGCCTTTAGAGGTATGGTTGTAGATGTGCTAAAATGTGATTTAATATTTGTGTCAATTATTTCTAAGTAGGAAGTAGATACCTAAGCGTTAAACCTTAGGTAAAAAAAAACAATCCTTATCAATCTTTATTTTTTCTTAAAGATGTCAGAGCCTATTTGGTCATTGAATATCAAAACGTAGCCACTGTGTACTGTAAGAACCACTGTGTACTAGGGAGTGTACTAAAGGTTCGAGCCACTGTGCACTGTTAGAATCACTGTGTACTTGGGGGTACTAGTGACTGTGTACAGGTCGTAGTAAACAGTGGCTCGATTCCCATTTTTTTCAAAAGACTGGATATCTCTTTTTTGGTAAAAGTAATAGGAAATCTATTGGCTATTTATGAAACTTCAATATTGCACTGTGCTTTGTGCTTGCCATAACTATTTCAGGGATTTATATTTTTCATAGAACAGCCTGTTGAAAAAATCCTAGCCACTGTTCCCTCCTTGACCCTACATTTTGTTTGCTGAGACGGAATGGTAAATAAATCGCTGAACGTTTGTAATCTTTATAGAGCCGCACCTGGCTCATACATGTATTGATATTCAATTTTGCAAAGCAGCTTATTTTTACTGTATTCAGTCATTTTAACGCAAATACCCGAAATCGTTAATCGAAAGAAACAAGGAAAGAAACCTATTTTAAGAGAGAAAAGGAAACATATGATAAAAAGTACCTAAATATATGAATAAGAATAAGATTAAGAAATCTGTATTACGAGCAACGAGGCCCATACTTACAAATACCGTATAGACTAACATACATAACAATATAAAACTAAAACTATCACCGAGTCGACAGAACAGCGTGGTCCGGTTAATATACAAGATTTTGTGGCTTTAAAGTGAATAAAAACGTATTGATAGAATTCATTCAAGGTATAGGAAACCAAACACAAAAATATGCATTGAAACAATAAAACAACCGACGTATCCATACTCGCTGTTTCGATTAAATAGCTTTCGTTGGTCTCTTACTAACGTTCATGTTATTTCTAATATAATATATTATATACAAGATAACTTTACTTTCCATCTTTATGTACATATATACTGTAATAATGAATCCCTTGGTCACGTCATAACTCGAGAAGGGCTCGGCCGATTTTTTTTTGTTGTGTTCATAATTATCAGGCCAAGGTTTGTATGAAAAAAATTACAGCCTGGCGGCCCCGAGCACGGATAGCATGATATAAAAAAAAAGTCTACATTTATCTTAAGACAAAATTATTGGAAATCTACTCTTTGGACACTTTATTGCATCTACCAAACTACCAAATTTTGTCCAGATGTATAGGTACATGTGAATCATCAAAATTTTTCAATAGGAGGGTTACCATGACGTTGTTTTGCAGTTCAGTTTACGGTGAGGGCAAGAGCCAGAACCATATAACTGCTATAACTCTGTCCCTTACAATCGTCCTAAATTAAATTGCTTAGCCATGTCATGGTAACCCCCCAATGCTCATATCCATCAATCTTAAACGCGAATTAAATGTCAACAATTTGAAGTGATTAGCAACTCATTATTACAAATAACGGCAATATGTTAAAGGATTTCAAAACAAGTTAACGGATGGAGCCTAACTAAGTAAGGTTCATTAATAATTCCCATCCGTCAGTGAGCGAAACAGACAGAACAATGTTCATAACCCTTGTAATTAAAAAGATCCGGAAAGCGTCCGAAATCCGCTCAGGAACAGTTTTCTCGTTAAAGTTTAACATTAAGGAAGGCGCAACTAACGCAACATGAATTTTGCTTTAAATACTCGTAGTTTTAGATGAACATAACACATAACGTAAGCTCAATACTATAACTATGAGCAATAACTAAAATTACTAGCATCCTAGTAATTTAGGTAACGTTTTTATTGACAAAACGTTCGAATTGATAGTCATTATTTTCACTAACTCCCACACTCGCTTTAGTGTATCAACGTTACATAGTTTAGTCTACTTTTAATTTACTTTCTGATCAAAGCTATCAAAATACTATCATTATTCAAAAAAATGTGAGCCAACCAAGAAAATGTTGACCTATCCACTTGATTGCTCGTGCAAATTTGATCGACCTTATTTATATGTAAATAAGGGTATCACTGGGAACTCTGGTTACACGTTGAGATAAAATGAATATCTACAATAGTTATGATATTAATCATACCAACCTAAGATGATAGTAACAACAGCAAGTTTTTTAGTGATTCAACTAACATCTTAGTTGATGTAACTATCGTCATGTTAGGCTCCTCGTATGGAATCAATACACTTATGCACAATAATCGCAATTTCTTAGAAGCTACCATTTGTTTTTCTTTCGGCTCTAATATTGGCTACATTTTGCACGAAATCAGACATGGGCACGTAATATTTAAGTTATATTTTGGAATATTCGCCTGTCTTTGCCCACTAACGAGCGCCTGTCGAACGCTCGCGCGAGGATGCTCCGTGCGTTCATTCTAAGTGTCATACACAGTCGCTCATGTTATTCTGTCGCCCAAAAGAAAAAGGTAGTATAACAATATGAAGTCCTTATGCGTATGCTTCCTTTATGATTTGGTCGGTAGTATTTCACTTTTTGATTTATGCTGGAACTCTTCGGCAGTTCTTTGATAATTTAATACTGTTTTTTGTTTCGTAAAAAATTGGTTACAGATTCAAGTTTTACAGATGTTACTCTTTAGTATACATATATTTCTTTTTTTATCGTCGTCATCATCGTTAGTATCATCACCATGATCATAGCCAAAATATCCCCAAGAATCAAGACATTGAGTCGTTGTGAATGACCACGATCTAGCGATACAGGACGGATTATTGCGATGATCTATTTTTCCATGTTACGTAGAAAAACGGTTACATCATTTGTATGGGGTATGTATGAAATAATGGTCTTTTTTTGTGACCTCCTGTAGTTCTGTCGACGGTTTGATGGTTTTGGCTCTATAAGCTATATTTTTCGTTGTTAAAAGCCACTAGAAATATTAATGTAAGACATGTTGAATTTTAGTTTTATAAGTTCTCCTTTGGAACAGTTATTCTTCTACCAAATAGAACACATTTAAGTTTTATCTTTGAATATTCCTCTCTCTTCCTTATACGTCACAATCTGAATCAAATCTCACAAATTGTAGTGACCGTTGCGGCTACGGCTTCTTTAAGCGCATTTAATTTCCTGTATCATGGAACATCCGCTGCACGGTGTGGGTAGCGGTGAGGCAAAATCAAACTCGCTAAGCCCTGCCCTGTCGGATTATAAGGTAAGCCCGAGCACACAGTCGAGTTGATATTCCTAATCTCACGGTAACTTCGCCTTAACTGTTTTATATTCATTCTAAGATACCTCCAAGAAGCTTAGCAGCGTTTGACTTTACTTAGGCAAGTTTGTCTTTCTTAAGAGTGTGATTTCGAGTAGTTATCGTCGCTAGGTTCGAGCCCGAGGCGTTTTAGTTATAGTTTTAAGTGGTTTAAAATTTGGGACTTGTGAAGACAAGTCACTCTAAATTTTAATTAAATATTGTAACTTGGGCATTATCTACTTTGTCTCTACACGTTTTGCTATCGTAGGTATTGTTTTTAACTCGGCCACCTTGACTGTCAAGTAAATAAGAGCTATCCTAGCGTAGACAATTGGTGCAAAGTCAATACAGGTTAATGCAGAACTAGGCCATTTGATAGTAACATGTAAAACTTTAAAGTATGTTGTGTTTTTTGTAATGTGACGGTATCGATTCGAATGGTTTTTTTTTACGTTATACAATGTCCTAATTATAATAGTTTTAAACGATACAAATTACTTTTTGACCAAATGTTTTGCATAAATGGAAAATAAAATTTATTTTTGACGGACAATAAAAATGTGGCAAAGAATCAGTTAAAATAAGTGTATTCGAATTGAACTTTATTTAAATTCCAGCCTTTTCCAGTACAGTTTTAATGTAAAAATATAAAATAAATTATATTTTATCTCCGAGAAGTAGGTAAACATTTCGATGTATTGGCAGCTTTAACGTATTTTTCCATGAGTGGTCTGTAAATAACTGATATTTTATTACGGGTCTATTGAGCTCTCCATCGTGATAAATGAGGTTATTTATTTTTCTATGATTTACTACTGCATTTATATGGTGGATTACTCCCGTTAATGTTTATTGCCTCGCAGTTTGAGTTTATAATCAAGAAATATTTCGTATTTATTCGTCCTAAGAAAACTGGCACGTCTTATTTAAAAAACATCCTGTGTATATTTTAGTACTAGCTATGAAGTAGTGATCCTAATATAGACAGGCAACAATAATTGGAATACGGTAATATATAGGGTGGGCCAGAAATATTTGCATTTTTAGTAGCTTTTGCTCTTGCTAATTTGCAAAAAATGTAGCCCACCCTATACAAACCATTCAGAGAAGTGGAATAAACCTTACTAGGAATTTTCACTAATCTGTCATCAAAAGAGTTTATTATTATGGGTAAATTTTTTCGTGATTGACAAATTAAAGTGCATGATATAAATATAGATGATGGAAGATAAAGATAAAAGATAACATACATATATACATTAAATCATGTCTGTTTCTCAGAGGGGTAGGCAGAGACCACTTCTTTCCACCTGCTACGATCTTGACAAATCTCTATCACTTCTTCCACATCGAGGCATGCACGCACGTCGGTTTCGGGTACTTAAAATTCGGCCCTTTTCCAGTATTTCTCTTGGCCCCTTCCGACCCTTCCACTCTGCTTTCGCTCTGTATATCTCTTTCGTCAATCTTCTTTCATCCATCCTTTCCAAATGACCGAACCATCGAAGCATGCTCTTTTCAATCTTAGTCACTACATCTTCTTTTAGTCCACATTTCTCTCTGACTTTTTTATTACTTACTCTATCAGTCAGTTTCACACCACACATACTACGCCAAGAATGCATAAAGATAAAAGGTAAAATAATGTTTATTTATTAAGTAGGCCGCACGTGCGCTTTTACACGTCAAAAATCTACCAGCGCTTTCGAGGACGAGACTACTGCTGAGCAGAAGCGCCGCAAGGAACTCAACAGTCAGTCATTTTTTAAATATTGCTTATGGCAATGATAATACTTAATCTTAGGAGAATACTTATTGATATACTTTACGGAGACAAAATTTTCTAATTCAATTTAACAATAATATTCTCGTAAATAAATTGTAACGCTACTATTAAAATATTCATTTTCCTTAAATAGTAACTCTTTATACAGAAATCATGGGAGTAACACTTTTTTGTAACACGAATATAATCTGTATGTTAGCTGCTTTACCCTAAACGAAATTCCCACCCTTCACTAATTTGAAGCACCTCTTTTACGAAGATAAAAAATAATAGACAGCGAACTGACGTACCTATCACCGAAATAGGAACACATAATAAGAACGGAATAGATGCGAAGTGATCAGTCAGAGAGTAGAATTAGGGAGAAACACGCGTTGGAGATTCCTTTTTATTACATTACATTTTTTATAAAGCAGCCAAGCAAAACTTTTGCCTAGGGTGAATGTTGAATAAAGTGTCAGTCAGTCGAGGCTGGTTTTGTATTTTTAATTAAGATTTCTTTAGTGTTCATACTTTGGTTACTTCTTCTAAAGAAATTCGCTTTCTATAGACATTTTCTGTTTCGGGTTCCGTACCCGTGCCCAATGGGTTCCAACGGGACCCAATTACTAAGGGCTTGCTATCCGGCCGTCTGTCACAGGGCTGTATCTGTTGAACCGTAACATCTAGACTCTTGCAATTTTTACAGAGTGTGTATTAACATGTCCGCTATAACAAACAAAATAAAGGTAAAAATTAAAGGAAGGAACTTGTTTTTTTTGGCGTTTTTTGTTCGAAGTCGAGTCCGACTCGCACTTGACCGGTTTTTTGTGGTTAAGTTAATTTCTGAAATATAATGTTTCCATGTTTGATTTTTCATAATTGAGTAATTCTAATAAATGTATATTGTTAGTAAATATTTGAAGTAAAAAGCCTAAACATTAAATAATTGAAAGAAGACAAACACGAAACTGTTACATCCAAGCGAACGAAATATATTTCACGAATGTAAAACCGATATTCTCATAATCCTCGAGTGTTGCACCCTTCTCCGCGGCTGCCATCATTGTTACGCTGTCGGTTATGTTTTCTTATTTACGCCTTAGATAAACCCAAAAACATAAAACGTCAGTCCAGAGAAATCTTCAGTGCGATTGACGGACAAAGAAACAATCTAAGAGATGGATTTCCCGCCCGCGGATCAAGTGTTGCGAACGATGTTTTCCTTTTAACCTTCTGTTTTCATTAAGATTACGTTGTTGGACTCGGCGGATTTTTTCGTTTGTTAAGAAACGTCAATAAAGATTATTATTTTTATTTACGTCATTGACGGTAAAAAAAAAACCTCATTAAATCCTTACAAAACTCTCCGTAAATGTTAGGTTGCTCTTACATTTTAGGTAATTTACGATACCTAGACATTTTTTTCTTGTGTAAATGATTAAATTGTTTCACTTAGGTTGCTCTTACATTTTAGGTAATTTACGATACCTAGACATTTTTTTCTTGTGTAAATGATTAAATTGTTTCACTTACTTTTGAATATTATTCACTGCCTGTTTTAAAAGAGACGCTTTTAATGGTATGTTCACAATAAATGCGACTAAACTACAGACAATACTTAGTTTAATAATAAATAAATTTTGAGTCCAATTCAGATTATGTTTTCTAACGTTAGGGTTTGCAGAATATAAAATTAGAGAACACAATGTGAATTGGACTTTGCCAAATCTAGACCTTGGGCATTCTCCTCTATCTCATTTCTAACACAACATTAGAAATAAAAAACAAAACGGAGAGAAAACCTAACTCGTCTTCATGTTTATTCTATTTTCTTTCCCACAGGACCATAGTTCACGCGTAAGAGCAATGTAACTCCTAAACTTCACAACGAAGCAAGCACTCCACTTTTGAAAGTGCTATTTTGGTTGTGAAAATAAACCAAACGCTCTAAATGGCTGAGAACTACGAGCTGTGCGGACGAACACACATTGAAAACGTTTGCGAAAACTAGTTCGGAACAAATATTCTATGCACAAGGTAAAATGGGTACCAGGAGGTAGAAAACCGCAAATAAAGTACTATAGCGTAGTGTTTTTTTTTGGCTGCTGTCGTCTATAACTTTTGATAATAAACTGAACCGACATATAAATAAATAAATATCAGGGGACAATCTTACACAAATTGACCAAGTTAGGTACCAAGCCTTGTACTATGGCCACTAGACAATGTTTAAACGATTAACATACTTATATCGAGAAATACATACTTAACTACACAGAAAACCTCAAGAACCTTGCGTTCAGCACACTAAATATTTTTCAATACCAGAAATGGAACCCGGGACCAGTAGCTTTGTATTTAGGGTCACTACCAATTGGCTAAACGCGTCATTTTCATTTCGTCACCTCATTACGATAGTTGTCCTGTCTAATTCGTACTTTTACGATCATTAAAAAAAAAACAAATCCGTCAAGCCATTGTCAAGTGATACGCTTTCCAACGAACATCGTTTATTTTTTATTTATATGTAAAGATAGGTAAGGGTAAGTACAGCCAAATTGATTTCTAAGCCACTTTGGACTATGTTAAAGTGACGTTGTCAACCAAAACGTAAGAGACTTCCTATGATTTGGTTAACAACGTCACGTTGACAAAGTCCATAGTGGCCTAGGAATCAAATTAGTTGACTGAACATTTAACGACCGACAATAAATGCCAAGTAACAGCACTCATTGTTCCAAGTTTCATAATAACTTTACTCGACATTTATAATATATGTAAGCTACGAGGTAATTGTAAATCGTGAGCGGATGTATTTACTAAATGAGCGTGCAAATTCAGACGTCTGCCCCAATTTGTTCCCAATCCCGAGGCGGGTTGCGAGTAATCCTATATCGAACAAATCATTCCGACGGCGACTTTCATCCTTTACGGACACCCTCAGGTTCTAACTTGTGTAAGTGGGATAGAACGTCTGTATCTTGCGTTTTGTCTTGCGTTTGTGGATTGGGGCGCTGGCGGCGTTCAGAGCCATCCAACCGTCAAATTCATTTGCATTTCATCCAGCCGTTATCTCATTACGATATGCTGATTTCTCCTTCAGCTCATCAGGATCTCAGAAATAATTCATAGGACTTTCGGAAAACACCGCGTTCACAGTTTGACGCGCTTTCGATACATATTTATTTATGGAAATCGTGATCGGTATTTTCTTTTCCCGTTCCTTGATTGGTTTTAATATAAGTTTTTATAAACATTGCTGGTAGATGATTGATTATCAGAGGCCGGAATTCTCGTAGCACTTTTGAGCTGTCATAGGGACTTCTCGTCTATCGACTTCCGATATACACATGTCTATCGATAAATACAGAATACAATTTTTAAAATACGACTACGAGTAGATGTAAACAACAGGCAGTCTTATCGCGGCGGTCTCTTTGACATGACCTTTGAATACCAACTTTTTGGAAATTTTAAATAAGTAATAAAATAATAATATTTTATTGTTTCTTATAAATAATGTGTGGATTTCGTATGCCTTTTAAACATTTTTCGAAAGAAATAGCAACAAGAATTGCTATCGATTGTTTTC
The DNA here is from genome assembly GCA_948252455.1 of Acleris cristana. Classification (NCBI taxonomy): domain Eukaryota; kingdom Metazoa; phylum Arthropoda; class Insecta; order Lepidoptera; family Tortricidae; genus Acleris; species Acleris cristana. The sequence continues at coordinate 4,194,156 of OX411788.1, forward strand.
ATTACAAATCTCTATTGCACATTTTCAAAAGTTATTTGAAAGAGATCGCTGTTTAGCGATAAGACCGCCTGTTGTTTACCTCTACATTCAATCTTCTTTAATATGTTGTGTTCTATAATGTAGGTTAGGTTAGGTTTTGGCGGGCTCTTTTCCGCAACTCGATAATGTATCGGTAAAATATGTATATCAGAAGTCGATAAAAGAGAAGTCCCTATTATAGCTCGAAAGTGCTACGAAAATTCCGACCTCTGTTGATTATCGTGGGTTCGCTTGAGTGCATGGTTAAATTTGTATTTTCGTATTAATTTCCCTTTGACTTTTCACGTGTTCGAAAACCAAATTGATTCCAATTTCTTCAAAGTAAAGATTAAGCATTCTCTGCGTAAATCATATGTACTACTTAATAAGAGCTGAGGGCTTATTGTCTAACGCACTCGCAATCACGATCGTTTTCATTTTGAAAATCGAAGGCTTGTCTGCATACAAAATGAAAACAATTGCTAAACTTTGAAGCCGGTTGCGATTGCGAGTGCGTTAGACAATAAGCCCTCGGACCAAAGGGGTTTTTATGACATGACATAGCTATGCAGTTCAGTTTACGCTGAGAGAAGAGGACATAGCTATATAACTGCTATAGCTCTGTCCTATAGAGAGGTAGCACACGGCATATTTTTGTAGCGATGTAGTGGCGCGTTCGGTATCGCTGTCACTTTCATGCATTAGAGAGCAAACGTGACAGGCGATACGAAACGCGCGACTGCATCGCTAGAAAAAGACGCCATGTGCCGCCTTACGCTCCCCGTAAATTGAACTGCATAGTTATGCCATACATAATATCCCCCCAGTAATCTATTACCCATTGAATCCTTCTAAATATACAGATTATTTACATTGTCATTATTAATAAATACGTAGATATTTTTATGAGTCTGAGAGCCAAGTCTCTTTTTTGTTTACCAATTTATAATGATTATTTCGTTGCGTCAAAAAGGGGATCAAATTTAAGTTTTACATTTTTCACAATTTTTGTTTTATTAAATTAGCTTTACTTTATGGAAACTCTTATCTTATTATTTAAGTTTATTAATAAAAATTGCCCTATTACAGTGCCCGGTGGTAAAGATTGCACATCGACCTTTGGAAAGAGAGAATCGGCTAATTTCGGTTTCGTAGAGCGTTATCTCTGTCGCACACTACTTTTATAAAGTTAGCTAGTCCTGGTTCAGATGCGATAGAGTGCGGTCGCGTCCAGTCCAATATATATATATATATATATATATATAGTTGTTAATTCCCCAAATATTAAATATAATAAATAAATTTGAACGATGGCATCTATAGGAAAAAAAGGGAAACCTTTACAAGGCCAGTCACGCGAAATTATTTACAATGTTTATAAATATTTTCTAACCGAAGCCGACAGATAAAAAAAAAAGAATCATATAGGTATTTAGAAATTATATCACTATGCTTCTATTTTTTAATGTCTCCCGGCAAACTTCGTGTTTCGTCAGTCGTCGGATGAATATTCATTATAGTTGCATAGGTACCTACCTAATTGTCAAACATAAGAACCTCCTCTTTTTGAAAGTCAGTTGAAGAAGTTGCTCTAATCTTAATTCTTCTTTTTTTACTATTTCTATTGTGTTGTAGTGTATTCTTGTCAAATAAATGTTTTAAATTTGAATTTGAAATTATGTTTAAAAAGGAAATAATTTTTCAGCTCTATATAGTTCACATGGAAATCAAAACAAAAGAACGATAAAATACTTAGTTTTAAATTCAAATTTTGATAAACGGTAAATCTAATAATTGATGGACATGGAAATTAGCATTCGTTTGTGTTCGGAAATCCGATGATTGCCGATGAGCAATCTTTACCGCCGGGCACTGTACATCTATTGTGCAAAAACGAAATGGCAATAGCTAACAAAAACTCCAAAGGTGCTAGGGACGAACTACTTTTCTATTTAGTTATACTATGTCAAGAGCGTAGACAACTGCGGGCCAAATTATGGTCGTGTTTATCGATGTCGATAAGCGTGGACAAAGCATCTGTCCCTTTCTGACGTTCGTAGGTGCGAGAGTGGCGGATGCTTTATCCGTGTTGGTTCGCCGCGACAAAGGCGACGATAAAGCGGGCCCTGGGCATACAAACATAATTAATTAATTATATAGATAAAAAACCAGTCACATAATTGACAGCAGGTTTTTTTTAATAGGTTTTCTGAAAACAATCATGCTTATAGAGGTTTGTCTTATAAGCATTTTCTTTTTACTGAGTTTTTTTTGTGACGTAGAAAGGTGGCATTTAAGCTCTTTAGCCATTATTCGTAAATTTATTTTCTAAGTTAATAACAAACAACAAAAATAAATAGCTTTCGACAAATGTCTAAAAGCATGCTTTTTTTTAAATTCTTTAAAAAAAGTTCTTGTTGCGAGTAGCGCTGCTATTTGCAATTTTATGAACGGTCCAACCGATTTCCATCAAACGGCGTAGAACTACCAAAAAGTTTTTTTAAATTGCAATGCCACAGATACTTAAACAGACACGTTAAACTTACAACACATAGAATACGGCATCGGCTGCTAGAAGCAAACGCGATGAATTAAAAACCTCCATTACTGTCGGAATCGGTTAAAAATAACAAATTTAACATTCTGAAAATTCAAGTCAAAAGACTTCCCTTGAAAACAAATATTTGAAACGCTCTTCAAAGAAATTAGAGATCGTTCATGGCGTTTTATCCTATTTCCTTTAAACGAATGTCGACGCTAGGGAAACTCGTCTGAAGTGAGGAAATAATTACATTTGTATATCAAACAATTTGAGCATTGTTTGTGTTTGTACAGTCACGTTTCCTTTAATTGAAACATATTAAGGAATACGCGAGAAATTATTGTAACGTTTTACACGACATGTTGTTTAAACGTAACAACAATGTATTTCTATGTCTTTTGTTTTCTTAATAAAGTTGTTCAAAGTCTTGGGGAAATTGCGTAATTTTCTGTAGATGATTTTCGTTGCCTCATTCCGCTAAACTCGAACATGGATGTTATTAACGCGAATTATGAAAACAATTTAGTTATTAAGTTTAAGATAGAAAATCAAGAAGAGTTCTTACAATATTCTTCTTTTAAATAATAACCTATAGTTATTCTCCATGCATAATCTCAAATAATGCGGCTATTTAGAAAGCCCGTGCTATCTTCACTCCAAATTTGATCACTTACCATCAGGTGACTCGCTTGCTAGTCTGCCTCCATCTGATATAAAAAAAAACAGGCCAGAGATTAAGACAAAGTTACTTTCACATTTATTATACCTACTAAATATGAATTTGATTCAAACTTTCGATCAAATACAAAATTGCAATAGTCTATATTCTTTTGAACAAAAGCTACTATTTCGTCTATCCCAATTGAGCACTAAAAACTAAATTTTCAAGTAAATACTACCTAAATCAACGGTACTTAAAACTCTATTAAGGTAAGTTAGGTTTTTTGGCTATGAAAGGCCTCAGTAAATCGATCAGCGGCCACTAGGCGGAATTCATACGGCTTACTCGGACGGATCACCTCCTCAGCCCTCTTTTCAAATAAGTCAGCTCTTTTTGCTCATCAGTGGCGCCATTCACTAACGTTACAGGATCAAGGTTGAATTCTGATAAGTTATAAATGGACTTACAGGAATTTTAAAGTACTTATTTGAAAATAAAGGATGAAATATTGAAATACGAGTAGTATGTATTGTAATGTGTTTTAGAATAGAATAGTATAACTTTATTTTAGGCAACAAGAACATTATTTACGAAGTCTTTTTTAGATTACCATGCATAACAATATATAACTTAAAATTAATATAACTACTAAAACACTGTCACGGTGTCAGCTAGCCGGCGGTAAATCGCCGAAATACGACACCCCTCGGTCAGAATTCCTCCTTTATAAAGGTCTACAGATTTGGTCGGTACTTTGGTACTCTTAGCACAAGGAATTTAAAGGATTTTTTTATTTTATCATACACACGGAACGAGAAGTAGTTCAATTCTGCCGTAATACCAAAAAAGACAGTATCTGCATAGTAATAGTTAGCAAGCATTTTTAATTTAATGTAGTTTACTAATAGAGAATACAATTCTTCGGCTACTACATTGCAGTAAGCCGCCTTACTTGGTGTTTATCTACAAATATATTTTTGCTGGCAACTCCGTCCGCGTAAAAGTTTATCGCTACTTCCTCTGAAACTGAATGATTTCCCGGAATTAAAGGAACTCTAAGTCCGTCTCCGTGTTAAAAACTATTTCTTGAACTAAATTCTCCTCGATTAGTTGAGATGTTGTACAATATAAACGAAACAAATAAACTGCCGTAATCTAACTAATATTATACATAATATGAGAAAGTTTGGATGTTTGGATGTTTGTTACTCAATAACGCTTCAACCACTGATCGGATCGGGATGAAATTGCACATAATAATACTAGAGGACGCCCGCGACTTTGTACGCGTAGAATTAGTTTCCCGCTACTCCCCCCATTTCTTCCCGTTGGGGGTCGATTTTCGAAAAATCCTTTCTTAGTGCTCACTTACATAATGAAAGGTATATATACCTTTTATAGATATAGATAGGTTAGGTCCATGCGGGCCCAGTATGGTTGCGTTTATCGCGTGGCAAAATGTGGATAAAACATCTGTCACTCTCGTACTTGTATACGTGTCAAAAAGTGACAGATGTTTTATCCACATTTTGTCACGTGATATAAACGCAGCCATGTTAGGCCCCCTGGTATAGGACATAGGATAGTTTTTATCCCAGAAAAATTAAAAGTTCCCAGGTGAATAAAAATAATCGAAATCTACGCGGACCAAGTCGCAGGCAGAAGCTAGTACCAAATAAAGCGTAACTGCAGTACAGAGGCACTAGCCAAGATGCATTACGCTAACTAGCGTTTCTATTCGTTACGTTTTTAAATCAATCGCGTCTCTTGTAGATCACGTGACTCTTTAAATCACGTCATCTACCAGTGACGCGATTGGTTTATAAACGAAACGAATAGAAACGCTAGTTAGCGTAATGCATCTTAGCCGGGGCTCCTATAGTCGAAACATTCTATTTTTAACCGACTTCAAAAAAGGAGGAGGTTATACGTTCCACCGTATGTATTTTATATTAGTAACCACATTAAATTTAACATGTTTATACTATGACTAGGGTGACGGCACCAATGATGGACACTTTCAGCTGACAGGTACTAGTAATGGACACTTCACTATTAATTCAAATTTTATACGGTCCTTAGTTGATTGTTGCAAAATAAATGAATAGCCTTTATATTCTGTAAAATAAGAATCAAGTGTCCATCATTGGTCCTTGTCCATTACTGGTTCCGTCACCCTATGCAGTGCAAGCAACCATAAGCAAGGGGACAATATTATAATGTTTCAATTACCCCTGTAAAAAAAAACTTGCGTGCGTAAACACAGAGAAATGCGCAATTATTGTATTTAAACCCTTGTGAATTATCTAATGCTTGACAGAATTAATGAGCCATTCTCGCTCTAGAGGCAAATTAAGTTAAAAAGCTCTGTTTATACAGGTTACTTTAATTATCCAGTGAGTTCCAAAGCTAATTATTAGCTATCTATGCTAGGGATGCCGTGAAAGCTTCTGTGTAAATTATTTTCGTAAAACTTTCCAGTGACAGCCGATGACGTAAATTAATTATTTTTTAATGGCGCTCTCCTGATCAGTTTTCGCTTCGTATTTAAAATTGGAACTTAATTTTACTGTGGACTGAAATATTTGGGGCGTTTGCCTTAATTATTAATTTTGGTTTTTAATTACTTTACACCATTTTACACACATGGACCTAAGTATACAAAGTGGGTAATGTTAATTACTATCAAAAAGAGATTTTGCTCATCTCTTATAGTTTTTAGAAACATCTTCTTACTCCTCAGTGTTGGCAAAGCATTTGTCTTTTTTAGATGGTTTTCTTTCTCCCTTCCATAAAATAATGCACATATTATTATCCTTTGATTCTATTTCCAACCCTTCTAAAACAGGGTGCACCTGGTCCTTGCTTCCACTAGGTAATTATCTTTGTTCATAATGTAGGTAATGTTACGCATAATTATACTATAATTTATTATCGAGAGAGATCAGCTTAGGCTTCCAGAATTAGGTTTTCAGTCTTGGGAATACTACAGGGTGGAAATATGTAAATTCACACAGAAACATCGTCGAAGATATTCAGCTCCATCTATGAGTAACGTAATGGCCCAAGTGTTCGACACTTTAAGCTGACATGCACCAATGATCGACACCTTAATTCCAAAATCATACGGTCATAAATTGAGTGTTACAAAACAAATGAATGAAATGAATAACCCTTATCTTCTGTAAAATAAGAATCAGTGTCGATCATTGGTCCTTGTTGATTACTGGTTCCATTACGTTATGTGTTATTTTCGCGTGTGTTCAGGCTTTAAAAAAAAACAGAATATTAAACCCATCAAGCAAGTGCCCACATTTGTCAAATATCTAATTACTTTGACATGAAGCCCTAACGTAAGACATGACATGACGCTGAGGAGCTGGTAACGATCCAATTTTCATATGTGGCTAGCAACTGTTACTGTCTTACTCTGACTTCCTATGTAAGAGCAAGACCAATAGTTGCTGGTTACACATTTTCGTGAAAATGTTATTCGTCTAACCGGGCCCTTAGGGGTCTCGCTGTAGTCATTTGTTTTGTTGTCGACTCACGGGTAATTACAGCTTCGCCGGGGGTGTAATAATGCTCTCGGCCACGTGTCCAGTTTTTATACCGTGCTGCTATAAGTATGAATAAAAACCAGGCAAAAGCATGTCGGACCATAGTCAGTGTAGGGTCCTCACGCGATACTACTTCTACAATCAAAAAACTATCATGAAAAACAAGAAATAACGTGGTCGTACTAGTCCTCGACATGTTAACAGAAAATATTTATTTGCGTCGTGATATTATGTTCAATTATACATCTACATAAAACATTGACATGTGATTTGGGAAATATGAGCTTTACTTTTGTTAGTTGGAATTTGTTTTATATGGTGACCATGTATATAAAATTATCAAAATGAAAAAAATAACTAGTCAATCGGATTGTATGAGTAAATGTCAGGTACTTTTGCTGGCAGTCCTTTTCTTTATTTAAAAATTGGCGTGTGAAATATCAAAGCCACAAACATTTCCCATCGTTAAAATGAGGTGGTGACAAAAGTAATGTTAATCTTATTTTATTTATCCCAAGTCAATGTATGGCGACGAGTAATAGTACCGCGTCGAGTACTAGTACCTTATGAACTAATTTTCTAAAGTTATTTGGTGCTGTCTTATGTAGATGTAGGAATATATCTCAGAGGGCCCTGCCAAGATGCATTGCGCTAACTAGCGTTTCTATTCGATTCTTTTTTAAACCAATCGCGTCACACTGGTAGATGACGTGATACAAAAAGTCACGTGGTCTCTCAGTGATGCGATTGGTTTAAAAATGAAACGAATAGAAACGTTAGTTAGCGCAATGCATCTTGGCAAGGCCCTCAGGTGACCTAATATGGCTGCGTTTATCGCGTGACAACTGACAACATGTGGATAAAACATCCGTCACTTTTTGACACGTATAAGCTGTCTAAAGATACCTCACTCGACGTCGAATAGCACATAAGCTACCTTTAATTCTGCAATAAATAAATGTTACCGTGGGATACCAAAATTACGAATTCTACTCGGACAGAGTCGCGGGCAGAAGCTAGTTATAAATATAACCAGACGTGGGAATAAGTAGTGCTTTACTATAAAATCACAACATTTATAACAAAAGTGGTTTACCAGAATTAAGAAGTAATTAGTACTTTCCTAATAAATTTAACAAAAACGAATAAAATAATCGATGTTCTTTGTTTTTCATCATGACTTCCACGTTTAGTGGCTCCTGAAACTTGGCCTATTTTTAGCATTAATGTTTTTCGCCGGATAGGTGATTACTTAATTACGTAGTTACAATCATACGTTACGCAAGTGAACTTATAAATAAACATTTGTTGCGTTAAATTACATTTATAAGACCTTGTTATGTCACGTCAGTACAAAACGTTAATTTTGGCACAAGGGAACGCTTTGTAGCTAAAATTAAATCAACGTTTCAATAGTGAGTTGAATTATTTTAATCGGGTTTGCATTTTTTGATTTTAAAGACAACTATTTCAGTTTGAAACGATTTTTCGCGTTCTTAGTATGTGAGACTACGATTATTTCAGCTGATATCCGATGACCACCTCGCGGCTCCCAGATCTATGCTCGAAATATTGCATATTTTTCCATGGTTGTGTGCCGAGCTTTAGTTAAAATAATGTAGGTACTTAATAAAAATAAATGTATATTTTGATCGCTGGTCATTTTTTCTATAAAAAATCTGACAGATTAGGTCTCTATTTTTATTGATAAGACAAAAATAAACGATACGGATAACCTTCAACTGCCAGATAATGAAAATCGCACGATGAAAAAGTCAGGTCTAAACCAGCGATAAACTGATCTTTTATTTTAATATGAGTATTTGTAGATAACATACATACATACATACATAAACTCACGCCTTCATTCCCACAGTGGGGTAGGCAGAGCCACAGACTCACCAACAACTCCAAAAACTTGTTGATAATTCTGTGACCACATTTTGCACAACCAGGCTAAGATTTATTTATTTATTATAATCTGACATTTTGATATATTTAATTATTATTACTACTGGGACCTGTACATCCCTGTGACATTTAAATTATGTAGCTTAAGTTTAGTATTGTAATAAGTGACTTATTTGAAAAAAACGGCTTACTGTTGAGTTTCTTGCGGCGCTTCTTCTCAACAGTGGTCTCTTTGGAAGCGCTGGTAGACTCAGACTTGTAAAAGTGCCTGCAGGGCCTACTTGTTAAATAAATTATTTGAATTTGAATTTGATGTTATCCAGTGTATTAGTGACAGGTAGGTATTTGTAGATTAATAATTGTTAACAAACCCAGTCAACAATACAAGAATTCTACAAACATCCATAAACAGTTTCACAATCTGCAAGCTTCGTACCACATTATGTTCCTCTAATTAGAAAATAAAGGCGACTGTAATAAATGAATATAATCATATAGAAGTAATTATAATATTTCAAGCATATTATTGTCGTGGCACGGTGCCCGAAAGCCTCCTGGCGCAGCACAACGCTAATGCACTCATTATTTCTTTTATCTATTCCCGTGTGTTTAAATTTAAATTAAATTTAAACATTTTGCTAAATTGTCACATTCGCTGTTATCGGGACAAACGCGAATTACGTGGAACCGTAAATTTGGTTAATGTCGGACCATAAACATTAATGTCACGGTTGGATGAACGTGGATGAATCAAACACGTGCATTTCTAAGCTTGATATTAGATTTATGGGTAACTAGAGGACGCCCGCGACTTCGTACGCGTAGAATTAGTTTCCCGCTACTCCCCCCATTTCTTCCTATTGGGAGTAGATTTTCGGAAAATCCTTTCTTAGTGCTCACTTACACCATGAAAGAAACCCCTGTACCAAATTTCAAGTTTCTAGGTACAGTAGTTTCCGCTGTGCGTTGATATATAAGTCAGTCAGGTTTGCCTTTTATATTTATAGATTTTAAAGAGTGAGATATCAAACGACTGCGTATTTGGAGAAGTTTGAATTTATCGTGCTTTTTAATTTAACTTATCGAAGGGGACTAAAGAAAACTGAGAATGCAAGATAAATACAAAGAAATCCGATAAAATACAATGTCGGTTGCATACTTATTTGCAATCATGTTCTGATAGCTTTCAGGGAAAACATGAAGATTGTTTCAGCATTTGTAGGTTTATAATTATAAATAAATAAATGTTTCATGACCAGTTGTCTTTTCCAGGGTATTGTTATTTAAATGTGATTTTTAAACAATTATACAGTACATTAATTCTTTAGTATTTGGAAGTTAAAGTGTAATACAGACGTATGCTGTGAATATATACCTGCTAAGGAAAAAAGGGGCCAAAACCTGAGGCCATAATGATAATTTTCTACCAAGTTCTAGTCATATAGAAGGAGAGACTCCTATAGCTCTATCCTATTATGAGCTCTCAAAACCTAATAAGTTTAATCTAGTGAAAGGTAAAAGGAACAAAAATATATCTGTCCTTGTTGCATTAAACTGCCACTGACTCTGAAATGAAATTGTACAATGGTGATCACCTTTTCGACGGTGATACTCATTGAATTTGTTGATTACACATTATTGCAGTAGTAGTACAATTGAATTGACAAAATGTAGCTCAGCTGCAGAGAAATGTAACCCCCTTTGCATGCACTTGTATGCAGGGGGGGTTACTTTTCTCTGCAGCTGAGCTACATTTTGTCAATTCCAGCATCAAACATTGAACGCAGCATTTGCTTCCCAGGTGGCGTGGATCCGAGCTGACGATCAAACAATCCTGACCCTCCACACGCGGCTCGTGACCCACAGCTCCAGATATGCGGTCACCAACGACTCTCCGGGGTCCTGGCAGCTCCACATCCGACCGTTGAAGGTCGAGGACCGGGGCTGCTACATGTGCCAGATTAACACCAGCACTATGAAGAAGCAGATCGGCTGCGTAGATGTTTTAGGTACGCTGCTGTTTATTTAACTTGCTTGATTGGTATGTCATTCCAGTTTAAAGGGGTTTGGGTAAAAGTTGTCATTTGTAAAAGTCATACATTTTCAAGGTCCAGCGGCCATTCGTAAAAGTGGTAAATTATGATAGAATTTTTCAAAATAAACCTATTTTGTTATGTAATGTAATACTCTTAAGTGCATCGGAGCCGAGATATTTAAATATTCATACCAGGGCCTACTTTTAGGACAAAAAACTGAATACTTAAGTTTTTAATATTTCGGCTCCGATATTATTTAAAACCATAAATAATATATATCTATGTGTACCTTTTTAGAGGTCCTCTAAATAACTATGTAAAAATCATCTATGGCCGATCAATAAAAAAAGACAATTTTCTTCATACAAACTTACCCAATGCCTTTTTATAAGTCAATTTTGAATTAGTTACCCCGAACTCCATGTTTAACCGCAACGTTTGAACCCCATGCATTACATTTATTATGGCAATAATACGGGAAATAAATTGCCTTTCGATGTGGCGAGTTCAGGGCAGTTACAACTGCCTCCTGAACATGATTCTTGACGGGTTAGACTGTCCTCCGGTTCCATATTAGAACTCAATTCACATGGACTTGAATATCCTAAATTATTAATTGTTGAACTAACTCACAAAGTTATAAGATTGAAATGGTACTAACAATCTATAGATTGTAGGACTTTTTTTTTAATTTTATTGTTTCAAAGCGTACATAACAAGTAATCAATACAAGTTACCCCGCCAAACTGACAATACAGTTTGTTGGCGAGATCGCGCTCACATTACATTTTCTGCTGTGCAAGACTGTTTGCCTACTTTCAAATTTAAATAAATACATTTTGTGGAATAGGAAAGGTGGCAACAGGATCTCCGCTCTTCTTTCTGTACAGTAGACCTCGTCGCTTAAACGCCTTGGACAGATTAGTGAAGCAGTTCAAACATGACGTTAAAGTGACAAAGCACTACAGCAGCTACTTACAAGGCATCATTTTCATTTTTGGGACATGCTTTTGTTGCCGACTTTTTTTTGCACAGTCATTATCTGCTTATCAAGATCAAACTTATAAGTCCCAACAAGGTAGGTCTCTGTTTAAGTATAGCGGAGATCCTGTCGCCACCTTCCGACTCCATCATCATCATTAGATACCTACAATAATATTAGATTGTCATTGGGTTTACATAATATTATGTGGTTCAAACTTCAGCCTATTCCATTAACGGGAACTGATTCAAAATCACCTTGCAAGTTTTGAAGGACAACTTACAAACATACCAACAGTGCAAGTAATGAAATGAAGGAATACTTAGGGTGCGGCTCCACTGAGGCGGAGACGAGCGAAGCGGAGCGGAGTTGTGCCAATATTAACCAATAGACGGCGCATGTGGTCACGTCGAGCGCGCCTTGTCCACGTTAGTTTAGATTCTATTGGTTAATATTGGCACAGCTCCGCTCCACTCCGCTCATCGCCGCCTTAGTGGAGCCGCACCCTTATACTCCTTTAATAATTTTAGATGTTTACGTGGAAAGTAGTTTTAAAAAATCGACTCCTCTTGGTTATTAATGGAAGGATTCATTCTCAACCTCTATTATTTTGTCATTCGAGACTGCATTTTAAGTATAAAGCTTCTTTTATAGATACAGCAAGACTCCCACAAAAAATACTAATCGAAAGAGATTAAAACTAACAAACATAAGAAAATATTCGAATCTATTCACTTTCCGACTCACCTGGCTTAATAAGTTTGGATTAAAATAATAATGAGTAAAATAAAAAAACATTATAAAGAAACAAACACAAACCAAACCAAAAGAAAACCAAAAGAAAACGCTAATTAAATTACTAAACACCGCAGATACCCAACGTAACACAATAGAAAACCGTGCTCAAAGTATTTTGTGATCCCATCATTTTCTTTTTGATATCACAATGCGTTTCGAAAAGATAAAATAAAACGATCTCCAACCAACCAATTTGTATTTAGAATAATATTGGACTTTTGTATCCTGTACAGGGGCCTGTTTTATAAACATACAAATTACAATTTACAGGTTACAAGTTTCTATTTGATACAACCTCGACCAATGGCGACCAGCCATTTGAGCGGTGTTGCCAGTTTAGACCTGTAAAATTGTAACTTGTAGCTTTATAAAACGTGCCCCTGGTACTGGATCTCAATTCTACGCAGTAAAACCATTATTGCCTATGACATAATTTTCTTGACAGATGGCGGCCAAGTTGAAAACAATACGTAATGCAATATGGTATTACCCAGTAAAGCAGACACCCTGTTTTCGATTGCCAAAGTACCATTTTGATCAATATTATCAGCACTTCCTATCGTACAGTCAAGGACTTTAATTGTTATGCCACTATGGAACCCTGTCACATAACGTTAATCATTAATTTTGGCATAATTTATTTCATGTGGTTTTACGCTGTCATTATGACAGGGTTCCATAGTGGCATAACAATTAAAGTCCTGGACTATACTAACTCAGTAATTTAAGCAATGACGTGTCCACTGCCGCTATTGTTGCACTTTTTGAAATATACCACGCTACTCGTCCTTTCGGGTCCACTCAGTGTCCATCTTAAGGTCCCAAGTATCCCAACTATTCCAGATTCATACGACAGCCATGTCAGGTCGCCCCACTTAAGCTTAGCCCGGCACAAAGAAATTATGCGGGTTTTATCAAGGGTAAAAAGGGTAGTGTCGGACATGGCGTGTTTGGGCACGCCGAGTTAGCAACACGCCGAGTGTGGCGTCTTCACAAACAAAGTGACAGAAAGTGTGTGGTGAATTTTTGTGTTGAAATGCCGGTCGTTGATTTACTTTTTGTGTGTGTTTTGTTTGTCAGTGAAAATGTTTGTGAAATCCCACTTACTCGTATATTATAATTGAGGTAATTAACCTGTCACTAATACACTGGATAACATCTTAGCCTGGTTGTGCAAAATGTGGTCACAGAATTATCAACAAGTTTTTGGAGTTGTTGGTGAGTCTGTGGCTCTGCCTACCCCACTCTGGGAATGAAGGCGTGAGTTTATGTTTTATGTTTATAATTGAGGTAGTTTGTGTGTGTGACATTGTGTTACCTTCAATACATCCTAGTTAAATATTTCACCATTGTGTTATATTGCGGCCCGTGTGGTGCCGGGTTTAGAATGTTGCCACTCCATGTTTTCCATTGGATGTCGTAAGAGACGACTCCCTTAGTCGTCTCTTAAGGCTGTGTAGTGCTGTTAGGCGATGGGTTTGCAACCTGTCACTGATACACTGGATAACATCTTAGCCTGGTTGTGCAAAATGTGGTCACAGAATTATCAACAAGTTTTTGGAGTTGTTGGTGAGTTTGTGGCTCTGCCTGCCCCACTCTGGGAATGAAGGCGTGAGTTTATGTATGTATGTATGTGTTATATTATGCCACTTAAATGTTATTTAAGCACTTGGTGCAACCCAGAGTGCCGTTAATTACGTAGCATTAAACAAAGTCGCTTCCCACCGTCAGCCCCTTTGTATGTACGCTTAGATCTTTTAAACTACGCAACGGATTTTAATTCCATCAATATATAGAGTGATAAAAGAGGGAGGTTTTTATGTATAATTAATTCTGGTTTATTTACGGGTGTTACAGATAAGTCACGTAAACCGAAGCAAAGCGAGGGCGGGTCGCTAGTATTTTATAATTTAACACGCTATTGCGTAGAATAAAGCAATGTTCTAATACTCTTAAATCGAACAAGAGTGAGAGAACGAATACATTTTCCTATCCTTCATTTCCCTAAGGCGTCACACAATTTCCAAGTATACAGCGTGAAAATATACAAGGACGAGGTTCAGAAGTCGCGAAATATATTATAGTGTCATTTTTAAACGCAAAGCAAACATACTATAGGAAAGTCAACAAAATAATTTACATACATAAATACATACACCACGCCTGTTTCCCAGAGGGGTAGGCAAAGACCACATTCACCTGCTACGATCTTGACAAATCTCTTTCGCTTCTTCCACATTCATACATCGAGTCATGCACGCACGTCGGTTTCGGGTACTTAAAATTTGGCCCTTTTCCAGTATTTCTCCGATTTGATTCGAATTATGATACCAAAACTTGTTATTATACGAGTATGTTATAAAACACTAACCCCCTTTTCCATAAAATAACTAGTAGCCTTTTCCACATTTCCGATTTCCCACACTTTTCCATTATTTACGTACTTAGTGTCAAATTCAAATGTCATATTGACGGATAAGGACAGAACATAATTTGTAGCACACTTTAGAATAACAAGGAATGTTTAAGCCGTTCATAACAAAGTAAATTCCCACAAGATGCGCTTGACGTTCAGAGTAATTGTGTTTAAAAAACGTTGTCTAGTCAACAGAGTGCCATTACTCATGGAAAGCTAACAATAAATGAGACCATCCTGTATGCTCTTACCTTGCAAAGGTAAAATGGCTTGAATTTATACTTATATTTTCCTTTCATTTATAAAGGCACGTGATCGTATTAACAATATCTCTCCACTATACAGGGTGAAAAAATAAACGCCACAAGGAGAGCAAGCACTTAAACATTGGAAATAGTAGTCTGCACAAAGGGTGCTCAGTTTTATATTTGAAAAGAATAAATACTGCATTCATTGATTTTTGAAAACCGGGAAACGATTTAATAAGCTGTTTTTTTTTCTTTGTTTATAATTGTATGTTACTGAGGGAACCCTTAAACTCTTTCAATCTGAATAAAAATGGCTGTTTTTTGACATATTTACCCGGTTCAATCCCTAAATAAGACAGACAAATAAAAAAAACCCTTTGATTAAAAAAAAGTTATTCCCTAAAATTGGCTATTTTCAATATTCAAGGCAGTTTGCCCTCCATGTAGCATTCATTTTTCCTCTATACAGTTATTCCTCCACGCAGCTCTGCACTTGACGTTCATCCCAGTTGAAATTTACTTTTCATATTTTCCTTTCAAGAACTCTTTTATTTCAATGGGTATTTTCTTTCGAGGCGTTCTCTCGCATTGACGTGTTAATGAGCTCTTTGTGGGGGGCGAGGGAAATGCCGATGTCTTTATTAAACGATTTATATGCCGGTTCGCGGGTTACGAGCGATCAATTTAAAGCACAGTTTCCTCGGTTTAGATTTTATTTTCTCAGTTTAAAATTAGGTAGAGCACCCTTTATATATTTTGCTAGAGACTAATAAAATGTTAATTATAAAATACGCAGCGTGGATTTTAAAATAAAATATGTGATAAGAATTTTTTAATCCAGGCAGCATAGGACCGGTTATTACGGTAATCTGTGAACATGTTTGGGATGATTGGGATACCTAAAACAAGTAGGAATTTTCGTAGTATAAATTTCACTATCAAATAAATATCAGAGACTAAACTACAAATCGTGTGTTTAAAAAAATAGTTTGTGATTCTTACTTTTCAATGTGTGTAATTTGCCAATCAGATCAGTAAATCTGTTTGAATTAAGGACCTATTTTTTCTAACGTATGTGAGTGTCCCACTGCTGGGCAAAGGCCTCTCTACTTGATCTCCATGAGTCCCTATTTAGTGCCTATTCCGGCCATTGATGAGGAATGCGTTCAAGCAAATAATTAAGTAATTAAAATGGCTGAAATGTAAAAAAAAATTAACAAAGTTTAGAATGTATTGGATGTCTCTAACCAACCACAGCTGCTTCTTTGTAGCTTGATATCACAAGAAAGACTGAAATATCGTAAATAGAACGTAACGTTATTTCCATTGAATACTTGTTCTTATTTGTAACAAGTTATGCTTCATTTAAGGTTGTTCCTATTTACCCCTTAGTTCCTATTTACCCCGTTTTACGGTATTCAAATAGGACTCTTCTCCTATTTGAATACCAATTATTAAATGAAAATAACGTTACGTTCTATTTACAATATTTCAGTCTTATATTTAGTAACATATGCTTCATTTTAGGTTGTGTCCCTATTTACCCCATAGTTCCTATTTACCCCGTTTTCGTTAACGTAAGACAAATCACAGCAACTTGACTCAGTTAAAACTAAAGTAGTCTCAATGACGTTTTTCCTTGGAATGATAGAGCAGACTTAAACTGTCGCTCAGTGCGTCTCATTCTTACTACACTGTTTAGATAGAAAAGAATATCACAAGGATAAATATTGTTTATTTTATCGCGCCTCCCTTTCTACGCTAGTGGAAGACGGAAGGACAATTTATCTTTATGTATTTATTCTTGCTAGCTCTAAAGTGGCGTGGCCCGAATGGTCACGTCTCGTAATAGGCGCGCTCTCACGTTCGTTCTGCATCGAATGTTTCGTGCGGAGGTGATTTACAGCCCGCACACTTTGTCCGTGAGGACGGAGGTGCCTACGGCATAGTTTCACCCGGGATTTTTCCTACATTGTACTGTTTGCGGGAATTCTGATGCTGTTTTTGACGGTGGATATTAATGGTGAAGTATTTTGCCTTTGAATACAATGTTTGTTGGTTTTAACATTGTGAATTGTAGGGTTAGCCAGGATGCATTCTGTGAAAGTGAATGAATCAAGAAAGTTGACAGAATGTGTGGAATTCACGTGATTAATCGCAGGATATTTTTTATAGATCAAATCTATTCCATATTCATTCGATTTGTGAAATCGTTAATATAATAAAGCCTTTGTCTAACCCTTCAGATATAATTTACTTACTCCATTGCCGTCTTTTTTAGTTGATCTTCAAGCACATAATGCAATTTTTTTAAATATACCATGTTGTAAATTATTTTGTTGACTTGACAAAAATAAACGGCTACACATCAGGCAATTAGGTAGTTTTATAAAAAAATGTATATTCATTTGTAAGAAGCAACTGTTGACAAACCCGAGAACAAACATATCGTTTAGTTTAGTTTAATAGATTTTAAGCATGTATTAGTTGAAGTAAATTCACTCAGTCATAGAAGTTAAATTCGCCGACAAACTGCTAAACACTTCGGCTTAATAGTATTATGTAAATAAATAAATCAAATTTGACACAACAATAAAAACATTATATAAACATTTGCAATTTTAAAATTATCACCTGCAAATAATATACACGCTACGCAGGACAAACGGGGAATGTATAAATTACAGTAATCATTTAGAGAATATTTCAATTTTAGATCATTATAGACACAATAAATGCTGCATAAAGCGCTCAAAGCTATGAATTAATATCAATAATAGGTACGTATGATGTTATTTGAATTTAAACATCATTATCAAAAGCTAATTAAATTTGTTTTCCTATAATCCTGCAATGCTTTGCAACTTTCCCACCAAAATAGGGGCTTGACGTCAGGTTGCGGTTTAATAATAACAACAAATATAATGCAAACGCATTATATTAATGTAAATGTAATAATTAACTTTATTTGTACAAAAACATAATCAGATTCAGATTCATATTTTATTACTCAATATATTATAATGTTACACTATAAATTACGCGACATGTCATATAATATGATAGATGAACATTAAAAAAAAGGTTAACAGACGATTGAAGCGGGAGGAGTAAGGGTCTGTTCACACAGACCAGCTCGGAGAGAAGAGCAGATTTTTATGACGTTGGAAACAAAGTTTTTGAGTCATTGTAGTAAGGTTTATTTTTGCATGTGCACTTCTTTTGTCTCAAGAATTAATTAATTTATTTCTCCATGAACTATATTAAAAATTTAAACTAAAACTAAGGCAATTTAAAAAAAATGAAAAGAATAATTAATTAATATCTAAACTAAAAATTAAATACGATTAAGTAAATAAAAAATATGTAAAAAAATATATATTTACAAGATAAATGTACACTAATAAAAATAATGTCACTTCTTTCATTAGACATAATTATCCAGATTTCAGCAAAAAATGCACTTTATTTACTGAATCTATTATTATTTAAATTACCCGTTTTCACAACCATTTATTTTTATAAATAACGAATCACATTCATTCAATTAGGCGCAGCGCCATGGGGCTTGCAATAATATTTATTAAAGATCCATATCGAAATGATTTATGGTTAAATTTACCCAAAAGCTGAGGGAAAAATACGAATATAAGTAACATTGCCCGTGAAAATATATTCCCTTAGCACCGTATTATAAGGTAGCTCGGTGCATAAATTATATTGCCAACGTTAGGGATGCCTGTTCAACTTTTATAAGGTAAACGGATGTCTTATCGTTTGGGGAATTAAAGTAACTTAACCACTTGCTTAAATACTTTATGACTTTAACATCCGCGGCTGTGTTTGAATTAGGTAGCTTATTTTACCACTCTTTATGTTAATCGAGAAGTTTTATAGCACTTAGAGTTAGTTAATGATGATAAAGTCGTTCCTCAGTGACGATTTTTCATACACAAATTTGAAATACGAACGTGATAATTGTCTCTCAAACGTGACGCGTTAGCCTTGTTGGTACTGACCCTGCCTACGAAGTTAGGGGACCTGGGTTCGATTTCCGGTAAGGGGAAATATTTTTTTCTTAGTCTTGGATGTTTTATGTGTTTAAGTATTTATTTCTCTATATAAGTACATAATTGTTGGGACTAGGCTAATTTACGTAGAATAGTTCCCTGATATTTATTTCTTTTTTAAATGTATCTCAATATATATATATAATAAATAAAATAATATATTATACCAATAAATACAATTAAAGTGGTTGCATGTGATTTCAAAATAAATGCTACTTATAATATGATGCCTAATCAAAAATTACCGTTTTTTAGAAATTCAGCCTGTCTATCTGAAAGTTTGTCTTGAATATCGGAGCCTCCGAAAGGGCTCAACCTTTATTGAACATTTCAGAACTATTAGATAACTGTTTAAAAGATAAAAAATATATATAATCGCTCAACTAATGACACTTTTTTGTCGGGGTCAAAAACCGAAGCGAAGCTAGTAAATATTAAAACTGTTTTTTGATATAGGTAGGAAATTATTAAAAACCCACTTACAATTGCTTGCATGCTTGTTAGCCTTATAGCCATTAACAACTCTTATTTCTCCTGCAGTGCCACCAAACATCGTAGACGAAGGCACCAGCGGTGACCTGGTGTCACAGGAGGGCCAGGATGTGAGCCTCTCCTGCATGGCCGTGGGCCGCCCACTCCCGCGCATCCTCTGGAGGAGGGAGGACGGCACCAACATTCTGCTGAGGGACGGCACGGGAGAACTGCGCAAGGGTAAGTCTTTGAAATAACGATAACACCATCATTAATGGGCGACTGACAGATGTAATTTGGTAACGATGGATTAGGGTGGATAAGATTTCGATTAAATTTCAATTATAATTTATGTAATAAAATGTATGCAGGTTTGGTTACTTCTATGATAATATCGGTACCTACTTATTGTAGTTATTGTAATAAGTAAAGCATTCCAATAACTTTATGATGTGAGATTGTGCATAATGTTAACGTATTCAAAATCTGTTTATAACAATATGTTATTGAGTCAGTTAAAAATAGGATTCAGGATTTTTTAAGAAGCTTGTATTACACTGATAGATAAACCTCCAAATAATAGTGAATTACCTCATTAAACATACGGACCTCACACGTCTGTATATTAGAGAGTTCGATATCTTCATACAAGAGGATAGTAAAACTACATAATAATAATAATAAAAAAAAGTTTTGTGCAATGTTTTCATTTTTTATTTATCTTGAGATGTATCCATATTATGGATATCATTTGACGTTATTGTGACGAAATTTGCACCTGTCAGCCGCCCAATAATCATCAATATCATCATTCACCATCACCATTCTTACCGTTTCACCTACCGCCAAGAAGCAGGACATTCCATCTTAATCCGTTGGTTTGCAACGCTTACGCAGACTTAGGATTTCAGTCTTGAGTTTTTAGTCTTAAGAATAATAATGTCTGTGAGTCTCAGATTCGAGATTTCGAGAACTGTCGGTCTGTGTGCTCGTTTGTCTTCTTATTATAAACAAAAATGACGAAACCTTCAAATTGTAACCTTGGAATGTTTTTCTTTGAACTCAAACTGAAAGTGGGACTATAAATCTTGACCAAAACAATATTTATCGGTGGGCTGAATAAAAGTCTCGTACATTATTACGAATAGGTATTACGAAAAGAAATAATGTTGGAGGTTTTACCGCGTAAGTTTAGCTGAATGACGCAGGAAGGCGTAATGTTACAAAGAGTAAAGTGAATATACTGCTTATTTCACACGCGAAACTGTAGTAAAAAAATACTTTAGTGGTCCAAACTAAACCTCTTTAATAAATATTAGAATAGTGAGATTTATTAGTTTAGTGGTAAAAAATTGAGCCACAGTTTTTTTTTCTTTTATACTATGATTTATCATTTGAAAGCCCTCAAGTTAAATATTACCCACACCCCGAATACTGAAGATAAAAATCTGAATGAATTACATAAATACATTAGGGAATTACTTATACTTACTCGTTCACGTTCATAGGGCATACCTACTTTCGGTTGGTAAAATGGTATGTCGATAAAAAAACAGAAGGTACAGTCAGACAGTCACCAGCAATTATATATTATCCAACATTCGGCGTAAAAATATCTGATGCGTCTTTATTACTAGAGGTATAAGAACGTGTCAGATATTTTTGCGCCCAATGCAGGATAGTGCTGGTGACTGTACAAGAATTGCAGTTACAGATTCAGTTTAAAATAATTGCAGATAATTTATGCCCGTATGGAAGGGTTTCTAAAAGATGAAGACAAAAAGCAGCAACAGAATATTATTAGGTTTTTAATATTTCATACAAAAACGTAGATGCGGAACGCTCAGTGCTCGAGTCCGACTCGCACTTGACCGGTTTTTTAACATAGTCAAAAAAAAATTTGGTATCTCATTTCATTTAAAGATAGATGTGTAGTTATTTATGTTTTTTCAAAATACTCCAAAATCAATATTTGATCTGCTCATTACCAACGCACCAACAATCACTTTATTCAAAACTCCACGCAAACCTTTATCCGCATTATTATAAGAGACGCAATAATTAATAAATTACGTGTATTCAAACTCCGAACAATTGTTGCATCTGCGAATATTCGATGTGTGAATATTCGTCAAACAATTCTTCGTCAGACAGTGCAGTGGTTGGAATTAGGGGAGCGGAAGTTTTTAATAAATGGGAGTGACAGTTCCGATTTACGGTACCGTGACGTTTGGTACGCACTGCGCTATTACTTTAATTTATTTTTGTTCTCTCCCGCTCCTATGTATTTTCCTCTTGTATATTATGCGAGAACACGTCTATTTTTTAAATTGTAAAATTATCGAGCAATATTTTAGCAACTTCTAATTCTAATTTTAATTAATGGCTTTCACTCCTCTTAAGGTGTATTTCGCCAATGTCAAGTTATTTATAGACACTGCTATGGACTTATTAGAGAAATAAGTCCATGGATATCACACGCGAGGACAATTGTTCGGTAAAAGAGTATATTCTCTAATGGACTAAACAGAAGCACATGGGCTTAGCTCCACGCGCTTCTGTCAACTCCTTAGCAATTTCTTCACGTTACCTACATTTTGACACTGACAGCTATATTACATTCAGTAATTTAATCAGTCAAATTAAGTTTACAGTAAATTACGCAAATAAATCACGTTTATGAGCATACATCACTCTAGGTCAGATTGATCTGATTAAGGTTGACGTTGATCTCAAACCTCCTAATTTATTGTTTAATGACATTCCGATGTTAATGTCCTAGCTAATCTAGGTAATCCTCTTCAGTGCCAAGTTTCTTATATCCTGCATAAATTGGACTCGATTTCGTGTCTTTGGCACAGTTACAATGCTTATTAGGCTGCTCTAGACACAATCGTATTTCCACGAAAGCGAGCGGCCGGTCTCAAAACGCATGCATAATTTTAAGCTATTGCAATGCTGTCATCTCTTTAGGAATTAAAAACGGGTTGCTACACGAGATATTTTTCATGCGGAATTGCATTTTTGATTTAGCAATTAAAAGTTTTGTTTAACATGTTGGTTTCCTTTTTCTGTTTTATCAATTATTTTACATAGTCTATAAAATTTAAATATTTGTAGAATGTTATCGTACTACTAAATAAATAAATAAATGCAAAAATTTAGATGTTTCTTACTTAATCACGCCAGAACGGCTGAACGGATTTGGATGAAATGTGATACAAAGATAGATTATATTCTGAAATAGTACATAGGTTACTATTTATCCCGGGTTTATTAATTTTACATACATTTATTGTGTATTACAGGTAGTTAAATACAAGTGTTCCATTTTTTAGAATCGCTGTAACATGTCACAATAATTATAATGACATACAATAGTATCTTACAGTCACTTTTAGCTTTTTAGAAATTGAATAACTTTTAAGTGATATACAAAATTCGGTTTAAAATTTATAACGATTAAACGAAAACAATTCATATTTTTTATTTTATGATAAAATAAATTATGTCATCAACAAAAAAACATTAACATCATAGTTACATTTCAAACAACTATGAAGTTTGTTTACACAATAAATCCTATTTTTATTAAAACTAGTTCTAGACTTTTAGCTGTAGCTAAGTACGTTTATTATCCACCGTTTTTCACAACTGTACTTGAACGTCTTTCTAGGAAAAGTTATCAAGATATCTTCAACTTACTAAAGGAATCTGGAAAATAACAATGTTACAGCGATATCGCGTTGACACTTGATACTACGCAAAGACGACACAAACTTCAAAACATAGCGGGGCCTAGTTATATCCTAAACTTATTCGGACGTTTTGCTGGCACTTTGCGGCTACAGAACTTAACTTGTTTACGGTCTAGTTTAGATATATGGTGATGTATGATGGAATGGGTTTGTGATATAAATCAATACTAGCTTGCCCGCGACTTCGTCTGTCTATATATCGATTTTCGATATGAAAAGTAGTCTCATTAAGTTATTAAAATTCAAATTTTATGATCCGTCTAGCTGTTACAGCGTGAAGAAGTAACAAACTAATACACAAACTTCCGCATTTATAATAAAAAAGTGTTTTTTTTCTAGCTGGCTTTTTTGTTTAGTTATCCTAACCCAAGTAACATTTTACTCCATTTAAGAGTACACATTTAGTTCCCAGGTGTACTTGAAGCATTATTACAGTTCACTCGTGATGTATAAGCTGCATTATTGCGATTAATAACGCCTATACCTGTATAAGGGACTTATATGAGTGTAGAGTTATACTTTTATACGATTGTTGGTGTTATAATACTCTACAACTATCCTTTAGTCAGCCGTCTGACTAAGAGCATTATAGGAGGGTAGAGATACGGCAACCGCTGTTTAACGGCCTACTTGTACGATGTTACAGAGCTAGCATTTTAATAGAACACACGTGGTCATTAATAAAGCCAAAGGCTGTATGTTTACTTGTTTTAGACTGTTATACAGCTAGTAGCTGTAGTAGGACTCGTTTGTGATCATTAAAATAACCTTTTTTTACTACTGTACAGAAGTGTTTAAATGGTTCACATGTGCACTGTAGGCTGTTAAAAGGACTATATGTGTTGTCTATTAACATCAATAGCAGTTTTTTGTCCACAAGTTCTACTCTTATTTGCTGTAAGCTGAACATGAATGTGCATGTGATATTCTAATACGCTTAGCATTCTAACAGAACACATGTGAACCTATATACGCTTCACGACATTAAATTGGAGTTATAACAGTTCACATAGCCGTATTTCATTTCCACCATTTTGTTCTCGTAACCTAAAACATTTACCAAATAATCTCCAAAATTATCATGCAGATTTATCACAAAATAAGCAGATAGACCATTTGAGTTTTGGTTTCATGTTATAATTAAATTATAATGACAATATAATATCAAAAACTAAAAATTTTAGATTTCCTCTCAACCAGTTTTAAATATTTTAAAATGAATATCGCGTTTTTACAGAGGCGCATGAATATTTTAGCTGTAAATATGTATACATTTCACGATGAAGTTGCATTCCCATGGCATTAACATGATTAAGTATTCATCATAAATTTATATCCAAATGATATCCGCCGGAGTTGTAAATTGTCTTTCTTGATAACCTTTTAGCACTCTATAATATAATAACCATGAAAATAATAAAATAAAGACATAATTTAGGACACACGTGAACTTTAGGTTGCACTAGAGTACATTTGTCGGATTTTATAACTGTGAAGGCTGTGTATTTAGCCACTTGTTACTCTTTATTACACTCATGTACGTTGTATGGTTCACACTGCGTCCCATATAGTGCCGTAAGTCAGCCTTAAGTCCGATGTTACTACTTAAACTGCTATTATAATGCTATTATACTGCTAATGTACAGCCATAGTGAACTTAAGGCTGTCTAATTTGTGCCCAAACTGGTTCTATAAGAGCATTATAGCAAGATATACAGCTCTTATACAGCTGACTTGCACAGCTTGTGTAGTACATGTGAACGACTAGACATCTTATATAGAACCCGGAATGTTACTTGGGAAAATAACTGCAGTCAAGTTGAGTTAGGGTTGTATTTATAACATTATGACTATAAACAATAATTTAGACAAATGATCATTATGGATTTCCAATATAGACCCAAAAATAATTTGTGTTTTTTTTCTACAGTCGACATGTACATGGGCCCCAACCTCAATCTGACGAAGGTCGAGCGTCAGCAGATGGGTGCATACCTCTGCATTGCTTCCAATGATGTGCCGCCGTCAGTCTCCAAACGCATCATGCTCAATGTTAATTGTAAGTTCTTTTAATTGTGAATGCTAAAATATACTTTGTTAAGAAAATAGGAGCGACGCTATTATAAAAGTTATTTTTGTAAGTTTTCTATGTAAACGATGGTTTCTTTGCATTGAGCATTCAAATTGCTAACACGCTATTTCTTCTTCAAAAGGCAATATTCAGTATTGAGCACCTAAAACGTTTCTTAAACCGTCTTTAAAGTTCATGTGGTTGATTCACTAGTTGCAAATTCTTAATAACTAAATTTTTGATAGCTTAGTTTTTCAAGAAACCGAATTAGCAAAACTGTCCAATTAACTTCCGCAGAAACCTCACACAATCAGAACAAATCTAAATTGTGGAAACCTCGGAAAACGAGCGACAAATCACAATGATTATTATTGCAAAACCATTCAATAATATTAGTGAAAATCAAATGTACAGAGTGACATTTTATTCAAATGCAATAATGCATAAATTCCCAGCGCTGCAATGTCCATTAAGTTTGAAAATTATATTACGCTGCCATAACAAAGGCGGACTTTAATGGAATTCGAGTTCGCTGCACGCTCTGAAATTCCTCTGGAAACTCTAAGTGTGTTTAAAATAAGTGCTTGTTTGCAGTTGTCCCTTCGATAGTAGTAGCTACAAAGGTAATCGGAGTGCCGACGGGTTCTCAAACTAGATTGGAATGCTTCATTGAGGCGTACCCGCAAGCTATTAACTACTGGCTCAAGAGCGGCGAGGAAATGATACTTTCGGGGTAAGTACAATCAGTACAAGTGTACTAGACGGCTAGTTTCCCCGCATCTTGAGAGCGCGGTTGTATCGCAGGCGACGAAAGTTACAGTAGACAGTGTCAAGTATTTTCTGGTATAATACGGGAACTGCTAGAAAACGGACAAGCTACAGCACCATTATTTTTCCTAGAATTTGAGCTTTCAAAATGATTACTTGGCAAAACATAAGAAGAATACACTATAGGTAAAACTTTAGAGAGTCCCAATGCTACCTATACCGTGTTACCGTTAATTCCTAAAAATACTTACATTTTGATTTATTTTAGGGAACGGCACGACCTATCTGAAGACAAAATTCTGCCATACAAGACGAGAATGGCCCTCAATATCTCAGAGTTTCGAAGCGAGGACGCTGGATCGTACACATGTGTCTCCACCAACACGATGGGCAAGACTGAAGGGATCGTCAGGCTTTATGGTACGTTTTATGGTTGACATTATTACTTAGCTCATCATCACTTACTTAAGAGATATGCTCTCGGTGGAGTATAATTAACGTGACCACTTTTTTTTTTACTCAAAACGGGACATCGGTTTATTTACGTCAAATGGCAGGTTATCAATGAAAAACTAACAAAAAAAATCTAATGTCCATTAATTTACTATAAGTAAGTATATGAAGTTAGATACTATTACAAATTAAAATATTAGGTACGGAACTACTTAGTTATATTTATATCGGCGTGAATCGGCTGTCGAAGACGCGGTCTCCCTCCCCCGCACCGATTTTCGTGCGGTTTCGGGAAACGGGACAATTGTGCGTCCCGGAGCTTCTTTTTGGGACGACGGGACAGATAACCGAAAAAAGGGATGGTCCCGTTTAAAACGGGACGTATGGTCACGTTAAGTATAATATCCATTCTTTCCTATTTCGAGAATTCTCTTCATTACCATGCCTGATAAGTCCCGATGCCTATTTTTTCTTTTAATTGGTCTAGGTAAGTTCTTCTAGGTCTCCGTCATTTCATTTTCCTTCAGTTTTATTTCAATTATCGTCGGGACATAACAGAGAGTAATTATCTAGGTTTCTCAGGCTTATTATAAATTTGATACATTTAGCAGCCATATAATAAATAGGTTATTTTGATGCTGTATGAGTAAACAAAGTGTTTTTGTAAGAAGAAGGAAAAAAGAAAAATAAACGTTTTTGAAATACATGCCGGCTATTATGCTTTACATTTATGGTTATAAAATCAATTTCACAAAAAAACATATTTTTTATAATTAAGTATTTGTTATATATCTGAAAAACTAGTGATAATCAGATAGGGTACGGTATGCATAACCTTTACGTAGAAAATTACCCTTCTTTAACCCCCCTGAAAGAAATACATCTTATAACAAAACCTTGTACACAAAACTTCGAGTAAAATGACGACAAAGAATACTCCGGACAAACTAAATTTACCTCCTTAGTTTAAAAGCAGAAGGGGAAGCTAGGTCCAAGATTTAAAAGTTCCACCTGCTTGCCCATTTAGCAACAAATAAACAAGGAGAATAACTTTATTACATTTCTCAGGGCTTCTCTTTTCTCGATACTAAATACATCTTTAAATACCTCGCCATTAGTGGAGGTTGGCAGTCAGTTCCGTGTACATTTACTCATCTCTCGCCAAACGGAATAGCTCTTCAACTATGGTGACGCCTGTCCAGTTCTTTATGTTCCCAAGCCATTACATCTTGGGTCTTCCAACGCTTTTTTACCCCTGAACTTTGCCGATGACGATTGTTTAAAGAAGTAGTGGATATCGCTTGTTCTTATCTGAAAATGTGACCCAGGCAGCTCCTTTCCTTCGTCTTTTGAATGGTTTGCAGTAAGCACTAAATGATCATTGTTATTCCTACTATGATGCTAAAACTCCTCGCTAAAGTCCACTGTCGAAAATCTACTTAATTATAGACTTTAACCTAGATAGCATACCTTTTATGTTAAAACAAAGTAATCCAAATTAATTAATTGCTAGTAATTAAAAAGTTGCTCAAATTCTTTCATCGTACTTATTTACAAGGATAAAATTAATGCAAAATGAAATATATTTTCCTTGGCAAAAACAGCTAGTGAAATCATAAAAGAGTCGGGCTTGTTAAATATTAATAGGACTAATGAGGCTTTGTTTATTCGTTCCTTAATAAGTTATAACTAGTATTTTCCCTCATCCACGTCTAGCTATTTTTTCTTGTTATTCCTTTAGAATCTGCATAAATTTTAGAGATAAAATATCCTACTTTCCCGAACATATAATTATGTTGAGAGAGGCGATGGGTTAGATACGCGTCATACTCGTGAACGGGTGGTATATTTGCAGGGTTCGGTCCGTTCACGTTTGCAAGGACTTGTTGTTCAATGAATTATTCTAGTTATGGCTGTTGACGTAGAGACCTCGTAGCGTTTTTCTCATGGTCATTATTTTTATTTTTATGTTTATTAACCTTACATTTATATTAATTTTGGTTGGCAAGTTTTAAGAATTATTATTTACTAGAGGACGCCCGCGACTTCGTACGCGTAGAATTAGTTTCCCGCTACCCCAATTCTTCCCGTTGGGGGTCGACTTTCGGAAAATCCTTTCTTAGTGCTCACTTACCTATACGTCATGAAAGGAACCCATGTACCAAATTTCAAGTTTCTAGGTACAGTAGTATCGGCTGTGCGTTGATATGTCAGTCAGTCAGTTTAGCCTTTTATATATATATATATATAGATTACTTTATAACCTTTTTAGTATCATTATGTTTTTATGATTGAAAAAATGACCTTCTGCTTAAGTTTCTTGCGGCGCTTTTTCTCCGCAATGATGTTCTAGCCCGAAGCACTAGTATATTCACTCCATAATTATTACCGACGTGTAAAAAAAGCCCTCATGTGGCTGATTCCTGAATATAATATTTTGAATTTTGGGTTTTTATTTTTTACTAATTTTATTCTCTGGACTCTTCTTGTTATGGTAGACATGGTAGTTTATATAATTGGTATAAATAGTGGTTTGGAAATTTATTTTTAGCGAATCAGGACCAAACATTTTGAAACTACCTACGAGTACGAGAGTATGTGAAGTAGCTAGATCAGAGATTTCAGAGTTTCATCGCTATTAATAAATTTAGGGCCCTAATTATTTATTTATGAATTAATTATACCTTAGCAATCGGACGCAGGGCAAACAAAAATCAAGGCCTCACTGACAGTCAATTAATGACCACTAAGTCATTCCTTAGTGATGATTTTTCAAACACAAGTTTCTGAAATAAATGTCACTGAGTACGATGGTGGCTGTCTTAATTCAATTTTGACAAAGTCAATTAAGTCAAAACCTTAACTGAACTGCCAATCACAACGCTAGATTTGTGTAGTTTGCACGTTTTTTGTTGCTCGAATGAATGATGGCTTAAGTGGGTCCTTTCTATTTTGTATTGATTTTCGACGACACTGCTTACAAAGAGGGTAGCAGTCCCGGATATGATATCTTTCAAAATATTTGCATTTTAACTGAGTTCTAGATGATTCTCTATGACGTATAAGTCTCCTAAACCTCTAAATAAATATGTTTTTCGTTGCCCATAGTAAAAGCCTAGTGCTAAACTGGGGCTTGGTGCGAGATTATGTTCCCTGATATGTTTTTTTCTCACAGAAATCAAAATAACAACCACAACAACCACGACAACAACGACAACGACGACGACAACGACAACCACGACGACCACTATTCCGCCACCAACAACCACTGAATTATATCAGCCTCGTAAGTATCCTGCGTTCTTAAAAAAATACATAAGTCATAAGATTGTTAATATATTTTTGATACTATCACACTTAAATATTATTTTGCGCCAAACGGCCCATTTAATTACATTATAATTTTACAAGACACACAACAAAAAATAGAGACCGGCCGATTTAACACTAAAAAAAACTAACTATTTCATTGTTTCAGCTGATGTGGTGCTCCTATATCCAGCTCAACAGAAATCTAACACAGAAGTCACGACCTACGGTAAGAATTTTTCCACCAATTCGGTGATAAATCGGCTAAAAACCAGTAGGTACTGTGATTTTTCATGACTTGCGAGGTATCTTTCTGGGTAAGTTAATATGTTCTGTGAATTCGAAACTAGATATTTCGTCTAGGGCGTCTATTCCACTTGGTACTAGTCCATTTTTCTTCTTTATTGTAATCATATTGCTGACGTAATGGTGAGTTGTTTTTACTTGGAACTAAAAGCTTTTATATTATTAACTAGCTTCTGCCCACGACTTCGTCCGCGTAGATTTGGATTATCGTTAATCCCTCGGCAACTTTTAAATTTTCCGGGACAAAAAGTAGCCTATGTTTTAATCCAGTGTATAAGCTATCTCCATTCCAAATTTCATCCAATTCCATCCAGCTGTTGCAGCGTGAAAGAGTAAAAAACAACCGTACATACAAACTTTTTCGTTTATAATATTATTAGTAAGGATTATAATATTAGTAAGGATAGTATGGATTAAGCACAATGAAAAAATAATTACTAAACTGCATAATTTCCAAAAAATAAAAACGTTTTTATTATATTAAGGGCTTGTTTCACAATTGACGAGTAAATTTATCTGCGATATAAAATTGTCTCTCTCCTTGTCTATTTTCAAGTGTAAGAAAGAGAAAGGGCTAAATTTATCTGTCAAATATGCTTAACTTGTCGTTTGTGAAACAGGCGGTAAGATGCATTGATTCCATTTTAAAGTACATATGTCTAGTTTATTTTGAAAAGAGTTCACTGAGGTTGCACTGATCGCTGTCTCGGACAAACCTGTCCTATACCTTTTACTGCGCAGTAAATCTAGACATGGCATCCGGGTTTGCTATTACTTATTCTAGTCTTTTAGTGTCCTGTTGGCGATTATTAAGGATGTTGTAGGTCTTGTTACATGTCCGCGGTCCGATGTTTTTTTTTTAAATAATTACTATATACGAACAAGATGGGTTTAAACATAATTTATTGAAAATAAAGCGCGGTCAACGGAAAATTCGCTAAATGGCTAATATTTCCCAATCCAGATAATTATATCAGATAGATACATCCTTATCCTCTTTATTCATGTGGCAATAAAACGAGTGATTACTTTAACTGATATATTACAATTTTACCTTTGGATTGGAAAAATATTTATTTTATGAGACTGGTGCATAATGAGAGGCGAGTGTTTTAGTGCCTAATTATGTGTACTGTCGCATACATATCTGTACATAACATGCATATCATAAGTTTTCTACAATATGTGAGGAACCCGTATATGTGGTTGCCCTGTATCTATATATACCTGCATCTTAATGTTTATATTAAAATATCGGTCACCGATACTTTAATGTGAACATTATGATGCAACAACATCGATAACTGATACTTTAATGTCATGCAATACTTTAATATAAAAATTAAAATACAACCACAGATACAGGTTTTATAATAATAGGACATTATTGCGTATCCTTTCTAAACATATTGTAGGGAAGTTAGATATGTATATAGATAAAATGTTTTTGTTTATTACCATACTAAAAGTGTTTTTTTTGTTTAGATACAATGCAAAATGTTATCGAGCAGTCCGTGCTTGACAACAACTGGCTGCCTACTGCGGAGTCTACGGGATCCAGTGCGCATCAAGCCTTACCTCTCCCCACTCTTGCAGTCATTTCGGTGTTGCCACACCTAAATTGTATTTTTAATAGTAGTTTCCAAACGTTATGCGTAATACTTTTCAAATTTCCAAAATTCTTAAAAAGCGCGAGATGATAAGATTTTTTTCTTGAATGGAAATCAGTGTCAATTTTAAATTTTACACCGTAGATAGTTGTTGTTTTAATAATACTTGCTACTGTAAAATAACTTCAGATAAACTTAATTTTTAATGACTGTAATTGAAATATTTTTTAACATTTCTTTTTGTTTTTTTTTTTTTTATTCATCACGCGCTTCCCGTAGAACAAGATTTTATTTAAATATAATTTAAGAATGTCAAGACATTGTTAAAGGTAATCCTGTTTTGTTTCTTGGCTTTTTTTCTTGCTGATACTTTTACATAGGTATCATAAGCAAATTGAAAAAAAATATTAAAGCTTGTCAACTGAAAAGTTCGTACTTAAGCGTAATATTGAAAATTAAGATCGGAATAAATAGACAGTTGATTTTGCTGTCGTGCTTTAATTTTGTAATTGTAGACGACTCGATGAAAACATTGTAAAATCAAACAATCTCTAAATGAAAGACGCGGTTATTTTTAGCAGTTAAAAATATTTTCGGTACACTCTCAGCTCAGATCAGCGATAAAACGTTTTAAAAATAAAGGGTTTTGAAGTTTGACGAAATTTATAATTACCCACGCAGTCGTCAGTGTCAGTGACAGTTAATTACTTGTTTTTAAAGCAATTACTTGTATAAAATTTGAAATGTCTTTCAAATAACGACATTAATTGAATAAAATAATAACAGCTGCTATCGTGACGAAATTTATGCTTTTTTATCTGTAATATAAAAAATGCCATGTGAAATGCTAATAACCCATTACCTAAGCATATCAGTAACATTGTATAAATCAATAATAACATATTGTTAATGTAAATACACTTATTGAAATAAATACCTAACATTAATAAGATTCAAAACATATAATTTGCTTTTTTTCTTTATTAAATAAATTGGTTAAAGGCTGAAACCTAGGTAGGAATTTAATTAGTACCTAAATGTAAATCATTTCTGGTGAAATGAAAAAAATATTAGTTTCACCTCTTGACAGTACCGGAATACCATTGGTTTCCGAAATAATGCGATTATTTTTGGATAGGTCCTAATGGTATCCGAAATAATCTGTGTTTTACTGACAATACTCATTAGGTTGAAACTAAAAAAAAAACGAATGACCCTTCTGTACCTACAACTTCGCGAGCTGGACTTTCAAGTGGTAAAACTAAATGCACTATTGTTTATTTGAAAATATTTTAACGATTGTTTCATTTTTATTTTCAAATTATTTTGAAATGATAATGGATTTCAAAAATAATTGTTTCAGGCTTATAATTTATTTTGATTGCTTCTCATGTTTGTAAGCGTTATTTAGTTTTAGGGAATGTTATGTAAATATTGCAAGCCTAGATTAACAGTTTTATTACAGTACATTACAGTTTAGACAAGTAAATTTAGCCTAAGTTATAAGTCTAAGAATGTAAATAGTGAAATTATTAATTAAAACCGATTTATAATGATGTTGTTTTAATTACCTAAAATTTGCCCAAAGCCCTGTTAAGATTTACTTAAAACTTACACTAGGTATTTTCTTCATTTTCCATATAGGTACCTACCCTAACCACTATAGGTAACTATGAATCAAAATTGTTTAGTTTATTTCTTTTACTACGGTTCAGATTTCAGGGTTCCGTATCTTAAAAGGAAAAAAGGAACCCTTATGGATTACTTCGTTATTCGTCTATCTGCCGTTATGTCTGTCTAGACGCTTTTTCTAGGGGGCCCGTAGAGGTATCGAGTTTAAATTACTATCACAAATTCAAGTCAAGTCAAGACAAGTTCAAGTGAAAAATTAAACCTGTAAGTCAATCAAACGAAACGGCCGACTATGCCGTATATTTGATACTCGCAAGGGAATCAAAAACTTCCCGTTGACCTAGAATCATGAAAGGCAATTTCAATACAAGTAAAAGAAAAGAAATAAAAAACCGTAAATTTGTAGTTTACATCATACAAAAAAAAAAGTTGAGCCATTTATTTATTTAATCGTATGACGTATTTACTTAAACATTGCACAAAAACAACTAAAGACATAACTATAAATCCACATTTAAAATTCCGAGCCACGAGATTAGTGTCAGGTGTTAAGCAAAGCGAAGTGAAGCGAACAGTCCGATATATCTATCCTTATCTAACCTATCCGAATCGCTTCTACCCTGACCAGCAACACAACATAACTGGTAGCTGCAATAGTTAGTACTTTTCACAATTTCGTCACATTATG
Source organism: Acleris cristana (assembly GCA_948252455.1). NCBI lineage: Eukaryota > Metazoa > Arthropoda > Insecta > Lepidoptera > Tortricidae > Acleris > Acleris cristana. Next base: position 4,228,464 of record OX411788.1, read on the forward strand.
TAGATAAATCGAGTTTGATTCCGCTAAACCCGCCAAAGGACCGAAAGGACAAACTTACATTAAAAAACGATTCACAAACAAAATCTTTTGTTTCGAGTTTATTCCTCTCAAAACTCGTTTGTACAGTAAATACATCTATAAGTAGTTTCTGAAGAATCGGGACCATTGCTCGTTTCTCTGCAATATTAGACCCGCGGTGGCCGTATAATCTTCGTAATGGATGTTTGAACAAAGTTTCGATGCATTTTCTACGTATTTAAGTTAACTATCGCAAATAGGAGTTGGCGTTACAGACGAGGAAGTTATAGTATCAAACGAATAAGTTTCGAGTTAGAGAATGTAAGCAAGCTTAATATCGAGCTCCAGCTTCGTTTGACAGTCTCCTCGACAGTCACACTCTGGTATTTCGTCGATAAGATGTCTGAAGATATCTGTTGCGACAAATTGGTTTGTTTCGCAATCGTCTCTTTGTTAGATGGTTTGTTGGACTGCGCTTCATCATGGAGTTTTCGGCTTTCCTTAAAGCGGGTCCGTCATTGGTTTCCACCAAGCCTACAGGAAGGTGTGAAAGATCCTCATGACGTGTGTAGATAATCAGTGTAATGTTCTGAATAATTTAAGTGTTGGTTTCACCACCACAAACAAACAGTCACGCAGGACAGATCTTGACTGTCTAAATTAAACTATAATGTTCTAAGAGGAATGGATTCTTACGAATAATTGAGACGACGAGTTGGCCTAGTTGGTAGCCCTGCCTACGAAGCTAGCGGTCCTGGGTTCAAATCCCGGTAAGAACAGATATTTATGTGATTGGTGCGAATATTTGATTCTAAGTCACGGATGTTTTCTGTGTACCTATTTAAATATATATTTTTAATAGAAGTATTTATATTGATGTCTAGTACCCATAGTACAAGCCTAGAGCTTAGTCAATTTGTGTGTAATTGTCCCTTGATATTTATTATTTATTTATTAATTTAAAATTTAAACTCGCCATGGGCACAGGTACTAAGTGGGATGGTATTCCATGCGGTTATAAATGTATTAGCTTTGTATCTTGCTTGGAGTATTTTCGCAGATTTAAAATAATGTACCTTGAAATTCAATTTGATACACATACATTTATGTATTGGCTGTTTCTACTCAACTACATTTAAATGTCTAAATTATATTAAGACGAGACTAATACTAAAGTCAAGAGAAACGTTTTCAATCGATATAATATTTGGTAGTATTCGTTTATATTTGTTTACTTATCTTCTATTTATTTTAATTTTTATATTCTGTATCTTTAATTTTTGTACGTTTAGGTAGTCATCCGTTGTTTTTATTTATATCTCAATCGCTCAAAGGTCAACTAGAAGAGATACCTTAAAGGAAGAAATTCACCTTTGTACATACTTTTAGTGTTTCTGTTTCTTGTTTAGTTTGTTATTTTCTGTTTAGGCAATAAAGAGTATAATACAAACATTCAGATTTTGTTGGATCATAAATCACGAATAACAAATAGGTATTATAACCTCATCAAAGTTTTTAAGTAAAATTCCACACTAACACGATTTAGGGAAAGAAAATTAGGGAAAGAATAACCGGTTATAACCGGTTTTAACCGGTTATTTACATACAAAAACCGGTTAAATAGCATTCCCTAAGGAAAATATAAGATGATAATTTACATAGACCGCGGGAAGCCCTATCAGATGAGGTTAGAAGCACAATTGCCCTCTCATAGCGCCGCCGTATCAGGGCTCACCGTTCGGCTACTCTTTGTAATGCAAATCTTAGAGCGAACACAATTAAAATGTTAATTAATTTACTACAGCATAAAATCGCGCGGTCGCCTATTTACTGGCCATGTAAAAGTATAATTTACAAAACGGTAGCGTGTTGTTTTAAAATTTTAATTAAGAGACGTGGCCTGAATAATCTGATATTTTTATTTAAAATGTAAACTTGAATAAAATAAGGATCGTGCCTTACGGATTTAACTTAGGTTTAGCGGTGGAATTTTAATGCTAATGTTTGCGGTTCTGCTTTTTGATATGAACTGAATGCTAAAAGAAAACAACAAAATTATTACACACAAATTAAGTAACTAATTAACTATGCCAAATAATTCAGGTATTCAGATATGCATAGTTACTTCAATTTTTACATATAGAGAGAGTAAGGCTCAAAAGTTTTTGTTTTAAAATAAATCTTATGTCTATAAATATGTCTCAAGCCAGCTGTTCTGACTCTCTTATAAGCATCCAGCGATTTTCATTTTGTATAAATAAAAAAATCTAAAGAAACTGATTTTTAGTTTCATTTTTGTGATTATACTCGTAGCAAAACCGTTTGGCGTTTTGCCTATGATCGTGTGTTTTTTTTTCTGTTGCCATTTAAATATTAAAGAAAAAAATAACTGGACAAAATGATTTAAATAATCCGAAAACATTCGCAAAAATACACATTATCAACTCAAAAAATATAGCTAATTTACAGCAAACAAAACGAAACAACGCAAAATAATTGATCAACAGTCAGCAATAAATGCGACTGGAAACCTCAAAAGTCGTTAAGTCGTGTATTACTGTACTACGTACGCAAATGAAGTCGTTCTTTATCCCGCAGTCGACTCACGATCGCAGAAGGTACATTTATCCCAGTCTTGAATAAGATATTGCCGAGACACGGACAAAGCGGAGATGTTATCACCCGTCTTCGAGTGGCCACCATGCATAACACGGGTGATTTACTTTTCCTGCTCGCGTAGATATCTATTTAGGTGTTTATGGTTGGAGGTATGTTTTTTTGGTAATAATTATGGTACAATAAACGAATAAAATTAATATCGGGATTCAACCTCACACCAAGAAACTCTAGACATATACCCATGGGTACTTGACCACGATAAACATATGACTACATTATAGAGAAGTAAGTGAAGACGGTAGCCGGACTGAAATGGCTAGAGAGGCCAACATAGAGACCAATTGAAAAAAATTAGAAGGCCTACATCCATGCGATTAAGAAAGGCATTAAGTCCGCCAATTGTACTTTTCTTTTATTGTGCAATAAAGTTTAAATAAATAAATAATAAACGCCTATGAAGAAGATAGAGAATTATGTAGAAAACGTCCAATTTTGTGTACCCGTATTGTTAAGCGGTATTACAGTATCACCGACATTGTGTCATGTCATCAACTCATCGCTCTAGGTCGACTAATATGTTAAATTGATTAAAATCTTTTATTGAATAATAAAACGTACAAAGTTATAGTCACTGCGGCGTTGAAAGCGAACCGACAAAACCTTCGGCCTCTGACAGATTTACGATTCGCTATCAGGGGGCGCAGTCGGTTTGATAGGTCACTGAATCTATTGTTCATTTTATTAGCCCCAAATATATTTGAATAGGCAATCCAATGCTAATATTTGACGAGATATCGTGGTTGGATTTAAAAGTAAATGAGATTTTATAAAAACCCTGTAACTAAAGCTACCAACTTTGACTACCAGCGCCGACTTGTTTACGAAATGTTAAAACAATTTAGGCTACCTTTTCGCAAGCAAGTGAGAGGTTAGGAGATTTATATGATCTCGTCATTATCATTTCATTTCTTACGGCCGTATCTCAGAGTCATTTAATGACGAAGTGAGTGGTTAGGATGATCTCGTCATTATCATTTCATTTCTTACGGCCGCATCTCAGAGTCATTTAATGACGAAGTGAGTGGTTAGGATGATCTCGTCATTATCATTTCATTACTTACGGCCGCATCTTAGAGTTAGTTAATGATGATGATTAAGTTGTTCCTTAGTGACGATTTTTCATGCTCAAGTTTGAAAATGGAATGAGTTAATTGTATTTAAAATATCTCTAAGCACGGCAGTTAATGAGAAGTCATATTGAACTAGTCCAGGAACCTAGGGTCCTAGTGAAAAAGGGTATAAGTCTTCTGAAGATCAAGTGAAAAAGGGTTTATGTCTAGTATACTCCGTTCATGTATAAACCCTTTTTTATTATGAGTTAAGTCAACTTGTACCCTTTTTCACTAGGACCACAGTTCTAGGCGGTACAAACCATATTGTATTTGACGTGTTATAGGAAGTATTGTTTTTAACTTGGCCGCCATTACTGTTAAGTAAATAAGAGCTATCAAAACGTTTGTAATACAATAACAGGTCAAAGTCAATATGGATTTTACCACTTAAAATAAAGGCCCTGGTTTTTACCATTTGTTTCCCTTGGTTTTTTTAAGATAGTTTTGTTATAAAGATAGTTCATGGACATTAACCTTAATCTTAAATTCCCGTTCGTGGAAGACGGGCTTACAACGATTGGACCAGTTTTAGAAAATTAGGGTAGGAAGGGGTAAACTGTATAATATACATCTCATTATAAATGCATTGGTGAGAGAGGAGATTAACTGCTATTGAATAAATATACCTAGACAAACTGTTTTAGAATCGATGCGCAAATATTCTGCATTTTAAAAAGTGTTTTCACATTCAGGCTTCTATTACAATGAAAGCAAAAATATAAAATTCATTTTATTTATTTTACGCGGATCGTATGTATTTTTAAAAGGAGTGTTATATTTTTGGTGTTAAAATCTATTTTTATAAAGATAAGTGACCCAGTGGAACCGACAGTTTCGTACGAAAAGTAGAATCTGTGAATATTTTTGCTGTTTACCGGTAAACAGTTTGACCAACCGCAAAACTTATTTTGCGGTAATTTTGTTTTGTTTTGGTTTTATTTAATGAGGTAAAGATAAAAAAAAACTTGAAAAATGCATATAAATAAGATGTTATAAAAATAAGCATATTCAGGTTGGAAAAAAAATTTAGAGGTATTTTTTCTATCGCGATAGTATTTGTTTTTGGAACTTACATTTCTACCGATACCTAAGCAATACATTTGGAAGCCCGTATACTAAAAATATTTAAATTAATCTCGATACCTATATAAAAAAATATCGATAAGTAAAAAAAAAAATATATTATTTGTTACGAAACCCAACAAATCGTTATTAACATCTCTGAAATAGTTACAAAACCGGCCGTGTTGCCACTTTAAAACTACCTGTATACAAAATGAACTAAATGAATATACACTTACTCTATCCATTTCCAACTTAACCCCATAGAGCGTTTCCCTACCGCAGTACCTTTTTGCGTCAATAATAAATACACGTCCAACGCAAAGGGATGGATAATTGTTCTATTTGTTGGGAACGGGTTGAGGAGGGTCGATGGCCACTCGCCCTTGTAATTTATTTATTCCGAGGTGTCAAGGTGACATGTACCGCCCGCGTCCGTATGAATGACGTCTGATTAGACGCACCGTGGACGTGCCATTGTTGACAGCGGTACGTTTAGACGTCTATTTTGGACATATATGGAAATTTTGTAATATGCGGATTGTTTGATATATCTCGAAATAGAAAAGGGTAGACTGAATAATAAAGGCGTGAAAGGTAAATAAATACAAAAAGGGCGAGGACGGTTGGACGATTCGGTTAATAGACGGTTTTTTTAATTACTGTCATCCATTTTCCCGTTTCTTTTTAGCAGGGTTTGGCCTTGATTACATAATTAAAATGTCCGGTTATTTTAGTAGAGCGAATGTTATACCTGCTTTATGATTGATGGAAGTGATTCTAAACATTTTGACCATGGTAACGCCAAATTTATTATTAGTGTTTTATAAACGACTAGCATGACCTTTCATCTCTGCCTTCATTCTGTCCAATTCATTTGCATTGTATAGCTTGCAAATATGTAAAGGCTTTAGAACTCACTTTCGACTGCTGACCTTTTCCTGTATTATTTCTCCTTCACCTTCATGTCATTCAGAAAAAAATGCGATCTTCAAACAATACAAAGGCTCTTGTCGCACCGAGGCCAATTTGAATTTGAGAAAATAGAATGTGTATCAATTTATTTTAGTTTTGTATGAAGATGACAATCGTAACTAGGGTGATGGCACCAGTGTTGGACACTTTTAGCTGACAGGCACCAATAATGGACACTTAACTCTTAATGCAAAGATCCTAAAGTCCAAATGTGATTGTTGCTAAACAAGAACAACCCTTATCTTCTGTAAAGTAATAATCAAGTGTCCATTATTGGTCCTTGTCCATTACTGGTTCCATCACCCTACCGGACCTAAATGCAAAACCGCTGACACACATTACACTACAGCATATTCGCGTAGCGATGTTATTTTTGGAGAAAATAAACTTCGAATACTAACGCTTAAGCGCTACACAAAAAAACAAGATAAACACAGGAGGTTTCCTTTTAGTTAGGATAATAAAATTAAATAGCTGTAGTAAGGCCAAGCTAAGCTGGTACTAACATGAGCAAGTTATTTTGTGATTCAAGTAACATCTTAGTTGAGGCTTGTATGGAATCCAGACGCTTCACAATCAACCTTTTTAAGTAGAAGCAACCACTAAATAAGTCTAAAAGTGTAAAAAATTAATGCTTGATTAAACTGCTGTCACTTTCTTTATATTTTATGTACCTTTTAAAATTAGTTTTTTTTTAATAGGTAGGCTTTTTTATTATGGGTTTATTGCATTTGATCGAGTAGATAGTTTCATTTAATATTTTTATTTCTATAAGATTTATTTTCAGATGATCTGATTTAAATAGGTTTTAAGTGGTGATAGCTAAAATATTAAATAAACTTACAATAAGATTGAGCTTACTTTTACTGTAGTATCCGTTGTTGATCAGTATTTTTTTTAGCGCAAACAGCCACTAAACAGCAAGCACAAAAAATAACTCTAAAGTGTTTCTTACTATACCATTCAAATTACGCAACCACAGTTGCTAGAAGCACTTAACGCTGACTAAATTTACAGCTGTAGTTGCATATAGCATGATAATGGCACAGTATAAACAGTAGTTTGTCTTTGAACAAAGGTATATCGCGCGGCTTGCATGTGTGCGTGCGTCGACCGTACGCGCCGCGAGCCACCACAAACAAACTCAACAGGACGGACGGAGCCGGTTTAGTCGGGGCCGCGCTGTCGCCGCGTTTATCAACTCAACAACGCAACCTCAGCGGCAAAAGGTAGTAGAAGCTTCTAAAGGGCTGGAGAAAACCTATTTTTCTATTTATTCTTGGGTCTAAAACCATAACATAAAAAATATAATCGGTTTTGAAAAAAGGCACGTAGGTACTTTGCAATGTATTCAATCTCAGAATCCCAGTTCACAGTTAATTAATACGTGAGCAAACTAAAATTAAACAGAATTTAACTACCACGTGCATGGGTTTATAAAGTTAACAGAGCCAATTAGCAGTCGTCTGAAGCCAGAACAAAACGCCTGAGCCAAGGGTAAACTGCACTGCATTAGTTTACCTGCCGACATAAATAAACAACAGTGAGGCAAAGTGTAATACAATGTATTTGAACCGTAGACTTTATAAGTCGCTACATTAGTAGTAGCTACAGGAAAATAAGAAGTCGAACCAGATATTATGTCATCGCAGTAGGGTGACGGCACCAATGATGGACACTTTTAGCTGACAGGCAACAGTAATGGACACATCACTCTTAATTCAAAATTCATACGGTCCTAAATCGATTGTTGCAAAACAAATGAATAACCCTTATCTTTTGTAAAATGAGATTCAAGTGTCCATTATTGGTACCTTGTCTATTACTGGTTCCATCATCCTACAATTTAAAACCTTTTCTTGGACTTGACGGAAGCGTGAGGAGCTAACCCATGTGCTTTTGTTTGGTTCACCAGAGTGACCGAACTATTTGTTCTTGCGTGTGATATCCATAGACTTATTTCTTTCATGTTCATGACGATTGTCTAAAACTCGATATTGGCGGAATACACCTTGTTAAAACAAAGAGAAAGACATTAATTAACCTTTTCTTGAGTTTGAGATTATAATGTAAAACATAAAACACACGTGACTGAGTGGACTCACTACAGACACTCCGGACCTAAGGATCTGAAATTGAAAGGAAGTGTTCTTTCGGTACCCTATGGGTGCACCACGAAAGGATTTTCCAAAAATCGACCCCCAACAGGAAGAAATAGGGGGGGGAACTAATTCTAGACGTACAAAGTCGCGGTCGTCCTCTAGTGTGTAATAAATTCTGATTTACGTACGGGTCGTGTTACACAAAACTCGCATTGTATACCTACTGTAGTATCTTGTACTAAAATAACAGGTGTAGTACGCTTGCGTCCCCATGCAAACATTGTTTCATTTTCATTTATAAGCGGCAGATTTTACAGATCGCTTCCGAAATACAATATTACGCTCCAAAAGCCAAATTGCTGACGTAGCTCAAACAGCCGCCAGACTCAAGTGGGACTGGGCCGGACATATTTGTCGCTCACTCAACAGAATTCGGTGTCGTGGCAAACCTAGGCGTAGACGGCGAGATCAGCTTGACGCTTTCAGAAGGGACTGGCAGGAGGCTGCACAAGCCAGGGATGCGTGGAAGGACGAGAGGGAGGCCTTTACTCAGCTGTGCGACTCTTCAGGCTAACAAATAAATAAATAATAAGATCTAAATTAAGTTACAATTTGCAATATTAATGGAATAGCAATTTACCCAAGCCCGAAATATTGTTTCACCCAAGTAACTTAGAAATAAATTACAGTGATTTTAGATTCAAAAAACTTTAAACTGGCTGTAATCTTCTTATTTTATTTTTAGTAAGAAAATTTTTTTCTTATTTCGAAAATTGTTATGAAATATTATGAATCATATTTGTTGCATTAGGTATCATAACATAAGCATAATATATTTGCCTTTACAATAAACACAGAAGTTACTGGTACAGTTATGTATACTCAGCGAAATAAATCAACAAACTGATTTTCCTATGGAATGCTTTATTTGTTTATTCATTTGTAGCATAAACATAGTTAGGTGGTTATGAGCAGGAAAAATAAAAACCCCGCCATATTGCGAAAATGAACTACATTTTCCGTTTCAATGCAACTCATAAAAATATGTGTTTTTTTTTGTATTGCTCCGATAATTGAGGATTTTGATTTCTGGTCAGGCTATGAATTAAATGAAATAAAACTGTCCCTTTTTGGTCACCAAAATAGTTCACACAGGTTTCGTATACAAAAAAAAATGCTTTTTTACATAGTTTTTTCAATCCTTTAGTTATTTTTAGACGCCTCAAAAGTGTTTTTCAAAAAAATAAAATAATAAAAAACTCAATAAGACGTCACAATTAAGTGGCATTTATTTTTTATAACAACCATTTCCCCGCGACTTCACCCACTTATAACACACACGTTTAACAATATTCCCTAAGAAAGTATAACATTTCTGAGATCATTCTGTGCTATTCATGCATAAAAATCAGGTCTATACCAAACAATTTAAATTCAAAACACGATATATTTAAAAAACTAACTATTTACCTTTAGCTTTTCCAACTGCCCCTAAAAACCCCTTAACCACAACCCCTCTATAAAATACAGTTAATCTGTGTGCCCTGTTTCTGAGGCTCTACTTTGAAATCCGTAATTCGCACTTCGTCTAATGCTATCCCTTTTGCTCTCGACGCGTCACGAATTCGCAAGAAAGTGACGGGGCGATCCGAAGTTCGAATTACTGATTTCAAAGTAGAGCCCCTGCAACGAGATTTACCTACTCAGTTTTATTAGAAAAGACGTTTTACTTTTCGTTTAAGGTGCAGCTTTTATAACCACTCCGCAAATGGGTTCAATTCTTTCGCTCTATTTATTGGTTGAAAGTGTTTACCCTTGCGGAATGTTTTTTAAGTTAGTATTTATCGTTTGGTGACATTTTTATATAAGCCTATCGACTTGTTTGCTATTATGGTGGTGTTTATCGATGTGGATAAAATATCTGTCACTTTCTGACCGTAGGTATGTAGGTGCGAGAGTGACCGATGCTTTATCTACCGTGACAAAGGAGTCCTTAATACGGGCCCTGCTCTCGCTTTGCTTCAGTTTGTGTCAAGTTCTGTAACACCCGTACATGAACCAGATTTTATTAAACATAAAAACCTGTCGTAAAAAAATATATTTTACTAGAGGACGCCCGCGACTTCGTACGCGTAGAATTAGTTTCCCGCTACTCCCCCCATTTCTTCCCGTTGGGGGTCTATTTTTGGAAAATCCTTTCTTAGTGCTCACTTACATCATGAAAGGAACCCCTGTACCAAATTTCAAGTTTCTAGGTACAGTAGTTTCGGCTGTGCGTTGATATAATTATAAGTCAGTCAGTTTTTCCTTTTATATATATAGATAACTAATGGTGAAAACCGCATCAAAATCCGTTGCGTAGTTTAGGAGTTAGCACACATACAGATAGACGGATAGATAAAGGCGTAAACTGACTTTGTTTTACACTATTTAAAGAAAGATAAAGAATTTGTAAAAAAAACACTTGAAGTTTTGCTATTTTTGATAAGATGTAACTGCCGCACTCAGAAACGTCAATTTAATTTAATGCTTCATTAAAGTTGCTGCTTTGCTACAGCAATAGAATAAGACAACAAGTCACTAAACAAATATTAAATTTAATTGACGTCTCTGAGTGCGGCAGTAACTGGATTGTTTTGTCAACGACGCCAATAATAGGCAAGGCAAAAAAAGTGTTACCTTTTTTGTGTAAATAGTTGCAAGACTGCATGCAGCTTTATGATTTCAAAATTTAATGCACCTTGAGAACTAAAACCTGACATGTTTATACTTTTAGTTTGGGTTCTTATAGTACATACATACATACATTAAATCACGCCTGTTTCCCAGAGGGGTAGGCAGAGACCACTTCTTTCCACCTGCTACGATCTTGACAAATCTCTTTCGCTTCTTCCACATTCATACATCGAGTCATGGTTCTTATAGTAAGCAAGGAGAATTTGATTAAATGACTATACCTACAGAGACTTGAGACTTGATTTTAAATAGAGAATCTTTTGACAACTTTAATATACCTAACCTATTATTTCTAGAATTTATTAACTAAAGTCAAACAAAGATAAAACAAGTAGTAGTAGTGTAGTAAACATACCACAGAAAGTTATGGTGAAAGAAAAAACTTTAGCACCTACACCCGTCAATCAATATAACCGTTCATGGTATCAAACAAAACATAGAAAGTGTCCAAATTCTCGTAAAATTTGAAGAAGCTTTAATAAACTGTTCCCGTGTAGGGAGACGATATTTCATCCAGCAAGTTGTAAGGCTAAGACCACACTAAATCTGCAGGCCACTAGAATAGCCAAGATACAAACGCTGTTACTCATCTGTTTTTATCGACTTTAAATGTGTGGATTTGTCATAAAGCATTCGACGCCATCTGTCATCACCTTACGTCAATCCTATACATTTTGTTAATAATAATGAACTCCTTAATTATTTGGAGTCGGTTTATCATTTTTTACCCGAAGACTGCCGAAGGGGGAGGTGTATGTATGTATGTATGTATGGTTGTTCCCTTGTTAAAGCTAGCCTTGTTTTAAATATGTAATTTTTGAAATAAAAAATATACACATAATAACATTAACCTTATATTGACGACATTATTTAAACAGCAGTTGGGTTTTTAAAGCTTGTATTTTGTTAGACTTGTTAAAGATTTATTATGTTACCGCTTTAAAAAAAAAATAAGATGTTTATTTAGTAGGTAGGCCGCACGCGCACTGTTGAACGTTAATAACGTTTTTTTTAATTTTTTTTTTATTAACAATAAAAAGAAACATAATACATAATGTTTTCATGTATAAGTGTTTGGTGTTAACTGTAAATTTATATGGGAAATGAAATACATAAATAAAAAAACCTAGCGCTTTACGACAGGAGACCATTCCTGTTGTAACAAGCCGAAAATTGTGTAAAGCGCAAAGCGCGCCACTAAACGTGAAGTGTAACTGCGCCTTTAGAACGAGTCAAGCGCCAGTTTCTTAATAGTTTACTTTATTTATGGGCTCGAGTGTCGGCATCACTTACGCCGCCAAAATATAAGAAGTATCCATGAAGGCTACAATATATCACTAACTTGGTCTTTGTTTAGTATTTTAAAGTCTAACCTAAAAACTAATTCGTATTAAAAACATTGAAAGTTGTTGGTTTTAAACCCTCAAAAAAAGTATTTCTGTATGTTTGTGTATGTGTGTGTCTGTCTGTAGCATCTTAGCCCCCAAACGAATGGACCGATTTGGACGCGGTTTTTAAAAAGAAAACTATATTAATCGGGATGGCTCTTAGCTCAGTTTTAGGTATTAAAATTGGTAAAACTGTTTAAGATATAGTCGCTGTAATAGAAAATATCACAATACATCGGGGATTTTTATCTATTAAATAGGGTTATCTGCAGAAATATGATTGGCCGAATGTATCGCTTCCCAATCGTGTCATTTGCAAACCAGCTTTTTTTTTCTGAAAGTGTAAATATTTCAGGATTTTTATAAAAGTTAACCTAAATTAACTCATAGGGTTCTACACCTTGGTACTGAAAAAAATCTTGAAATATTTACACTTACAAAAAAAAAGCGGGGTGGCGAAATGAAACAGTTGGGAATTGATACATTCGGCCAAACATATTTCAGCCAAAAGGCAGGATAATATTATTATTATTAAATAGTTATGTTTCATATTATTCCAAGTGTCGCGTGATACGACTAATGACACATGGAAAATGTAACTTGGAAAATTTAGGTATACTAACTTAATGTCAAACTGCTAAAATATTCATTCCTCGACTGTATATAAACCAAACGACAATACTGGGTTCCTAGTGAAAAAGGGTACAAGTCGACTTAACTCGTAACAAAAAGGGTATATACATGAACGGAGTATACTTGAATTAAACCCTTGTTCACTTGATCTTCAGAAGACTTATACCCTTTTTCACTAGGACCCTAGTTTATTGACGTGGGGACAGCAAAAGGGTTTGTGCCGTTAATTAATAGTCATTAGACCTACTGAGCTGATGACTTTAAAAAAAGAAATACAGTTGGCAAAAAAGTGTAAAAATAATATATCATGACAGATATTAACGAAAGGCATTGTCTTAATGCTTTATATTCATATAGGAGTTAATGGTTTTATTACCCTATTGAAATAGAAAAGATAAGCCGGCCCAATGGATGACATTCATTTGAGCTAATAATACTTCTTAGATTAGTTTAGATTAGATTCTGTATTGCTCAATATAAAATTAGGTTACAAATTGCACATGTCAAGTTATAAGATTTTTTTTACAACTATACTTTTATTGTATTGCAAAGTTGAAATATCAAGTTGTCTGAAAAAAAACCCTTAGTTGTAAAATGTTGTTTTACAGTCTTTAATTAGAGTCGTTGTTAAGTAATGAGTTCCTATTTAAAGTAAACTGTGTTGTAAAGTAGGAAAACAGGTTTATAGCGTCATAATGTTGGAGTAAAATTGTTCGAAGGACAGGGCAGTTTGAATTAGTTCAATCTATATAGAATACTAGATTCTGCCCGCGACTAGCGACGCGACGCGGTAAATTTTAAATTTTGTAAATCCAAGGTTTAAGCTATCTCCATTCTAAATTACATATAAATCCATCCAGCCGTTGCAGCTTGAAGGAGAGACAAACTAAACACACACACACACACACACACACACACACACACACACACACACACACACACACACACACACACACGCACACACACGCACACAAACTTTCGCATTTATAGTATAAGTGGGATGATAGAATTTGTATAGCAAAGTATCTTCTAAAGTTTTGCCTGGTAATATTGATTATGAGCGTCTCTACTACCTTGAGAGGTTGAGAAATGTGAAAGGTATAAGTAGGTAGATACATAAAAATAAAATTACTAATATAACTAATTAAAAAATCCATCATTCATCCCGCCATTGCCAACATATTAAAATGTCTTTACATTATAATTATTAATTACTAATAAGATTACCTTTTACTCAACAAAACTACATTTGCCAAGAAAAACAACGTAACGTTAGTTCCAAAAAGCTACTCGTCAGAGCTCATCTTTTTATGTTGGCAAGACGGTATTTTAGAGGAAAAAATCTCATAAATTACGCCGAGCTACGTCCGTTTAGTACTGGGGTTCGCTAAATGGGGTGAATTCTGCTCCCCGGACGTTAACTGGACGAGACTTTGTAAAGATAATATTTAAAAAAGGAAGCCATAAATTATTTGAGGCCACCTTTCTTGACGCATCACGTACAACAATATCTAACGTCGATTTTAATCGTATAAGTAAACAAGTCCCGAGAAATATTTTAATAAACGCTCCATCTTTCAAGCAAACTTTAAAAACCAAACAAAAACAACGTGGTTCCTCGCGCAAACAAGAACAGTCATTAGTTTGATGTAAATATAATTTAAGGAGGAAAATTTTAATTAAAAGCACAGTTGGGTCTTTACCAAGAAATTTCTCCACCTATTTTCTTAAAGTCATATTACAAAATGTTAGCAATTTTAATACTAATGAGGAAGTTATCGTCATAACATTTACGAGAAAAGGAGGGTAGAGAAAGGGTAGAAAGAATTTATGCCGTGTTACAACAGTTGGTGAAATGGCAATATTATTGAGTCGCAGAAGAAAGAAACTTTCGGCGACACATGCGTGTGATAGCGGCCGCAAAACTACCGCGAAAAGGTCGGATTAACTTTTTTGTCTTGTTTTGTTACGCGCGCGGGTGCCAACGCTCTAATGGTTTTGTAGGCTTTAAATATGTACAAAGTTTACTTACTTCCCAAAAAGTTAAAAGCATTTTCATTTTTCATACAAACTTTTTTTAAACGATTTAAACGATTACTAAGTGGTTTTATGATTCGCGGTGTAAAAACCAGATGAACGTATCTTCGTTTTTATGATTTTACAGGAGAGCAAAAAAACGGTGAGAATTCACGTCTTCAACTTTCCAATGTCATTTTTAGTGGTAATAATATGATTATCGAGACAAAAATATATATTGATATATTCTTACATTACTAAAGATTTGAAAAAGTTCTATAATTTCGAATTTTCACGTACCTACATAGGCGGAATATTATTTTTTTCTCAAATTGGTTGACATACGTTAGTGTGGCCCTTAAGGTTTTGAAACTTATTTTACTATAGTACACATTTACATCATTATAGAAACAATTTTAAAGTCAATAAAAAATGCTTAAATGTCAAAATTTACTTTATTTCATATAAATTAAATGCAAATTTAAAAAGTAAACAAAAAACAACACCTTTTCATAACAAGAAAAAATAAAATCAGTTATCTTAGTCGTCATTTACGGTACCAACCGTAAATTGTTCGTAAAAGTTGTGATATTGGGTTGGAATGATCCCCTGTCGACATAAGTCTTGCAGATCGTCATACTTTTCCGCCGAAATGGGCAAAGGTTTGTCGTATGCGTTTTTTAATGTAATTTATTCCACGGGTAATCTTTTACCTCTTCTAATAACTTGAATCCTTTTAAAGTCCGTGTCATCCATATCGTATTTAAAAGAAATGTGTTTGATGTCTTCTTTGCGATACTGTAGCCATTTTATTTTGAGCCAATTAACAGCATTACCATCACAATCAATCTTCGCATTTTTGATAAGTATGGTCTCAAAGTCCTTTGTTTCCATTTCATATCTATATATATAAAAGGCTAAACTGACTGACTGACATATCAACGCACAGCCGAAACTACTGTGTACCGAAACTACCTAGAAACTTGAAATTTGGTCCAGGGGTTCCTTTCATGATGTAAGTGAGCACTAAGAAAGGATTTTCCGAAAATCGACCCCCAACGGGAAGAAATGGGGGGAGTAGCGGGAAACTAATTCTACGCGTACGAAGTCGCGGGCGTCCTCTAGTACATTATATGGACTTATCCGAGAAGCTTTTATTATTATAGTGTAGAAGCCAGCTATGGATGAAACACCGGTATATTTTTTTAGCCTGTTCAATAGTTGCATGTATGTTATCTGCTTCCATTTGACTGTGTCCTGGCTCAAAATATTTTTGATTAATCACTGGTATATCAAAAGCTTCAATACAGTATAGCAGAAAAGCCGAAATATACATATTACGACATTGACTAGCACAAGTATCCCCGAAGGAGGGGACAGAATTATTATTTACATACCTAGCAGGCTACTTACCGGTTTATAAACCACTTACTATTTTAATTTTACCATTTCTTGGGTATCAAACAGTATACACAAATAAATTAATTACGAAGGGAAAAACTAGTTTAAACAAACTTACCCGCCCGACAAGCTCATCGATTTTGTTGTTGTCATCCTGGGATGATTCACACTGCTTCAACGCTTCCAAGATCTTCCAAGTTCGACTGTTTTTCTTCATTTCGGTAACTTTTACAAGTATATTAACTTAAAATCACAATTATGAACCAAAAATGAAATAAAACGGCATCCTTCAAACTTCAAAATTAAAGGGGCTACCCGCACTACGCGTATCAACTTGTATCGACCTTACATCGACTTTAGGTGCCACATTAACGTATGTTCGTACAAATATTAAATGCCTACTTTAAAAAGAACGAAAATATAAGTGCTATAACAACGGATGTCACGTTCCGTCGTATTGGTCGTTTATTACAAATAAGAAGACAGAGAAACTTAAGTGCTAATAGAACGTATATACACAACCGTTGTTTTGGTTCTTTAAACTTAACTCAAAAATGAAATATTTTTGGCAGCCAGACTAATGCATAAGCTTATAAGTTGTTGTGGTTCTAACATGTTGGTGACTTGAATGATATTTTAATGGTTAAGAATAATGTAACTGTTTATACGTCCATGTGTCTCTAACTAATACGAAAACGAATTTAATGGAATTCGTAATACGCTCAGTTGGTTCTATAAAAAGTGGTTCTTATGTTAAATCGTGTTTTTGGAATTAGCGTAGTATTGACCGTACCGTTACGTCGTTTTGGCATGTCATGCAGGAGCACATTCTGAACCGTTTTATGCAAAAAAACGATTTTTGAATTTTTTGTAGTTACGTTCATCTGGTTTTTACACCGCGTGATTAGTACAGGGAAACCAAACAGTTAGCCTAGTTGCTGGTAGCTCTGCTTACGAAGCTGGTGGTCCCAGGTTCGTTTCTCGATTATTTCGGCGCGCGACTATAATATACAGCGAATTAGAAATCTTAATAAATTTGTATGTTATAAAGATATCCTTCGAGTTGTTGTTACTGTACAAAGTGAGTAAAAAGACTATCATTAACTTCTTATAGGTAATAAACGTTAGTAAAACCCCTCTTCCATGTTGCAATTAAATATCTATTGACCGTTCGACATCCTACAAGTATTTGAAATTTGAAGTAAATTCCATATTAGTTTTGTATACAACTACATGCATAAGGGGCTTTACTGAACTAAGTATAATTGTCGTGTATAAAAAAGAAAAGGACTGGGGATAAATAAAGACACGACGTGTTTTGAGGTTATTTAAATATAGTTAAAGTTTGCCAGGATATACTCTAGGAGAGGAACAGACCCTTGAAGTACAAGGTCCTCTTGATTAAAAATGAGTGGTTGTGGGTTCACTTATAAAAACTAGTTCATATTCATTCATACACATTTATTATTAAGTTAACGCGACATGGTGGTTACGGCCGCAGTGCCAATTTCATGCATCTATAGGATAAAATACGCCTTAACCTACGCACACCGATACCTAAGTTTTTTACCTAACCTAACCTAACTTAACAGAATAACCAAATATGTTGTCAAAACTGCCGAAAGTTTTTGCAGAGTTTGTGAGTAAAGCAAGTCGCAATCTCTTTTTGTTTAGCATGTAACCGTTGCTTGTATTCCTACTTTTTACATACAAATAATGGAATAACTAGGCTTCCTTAAAAAAAGTCTTGACTTTGCTCACTGTGACTATTTATTTTAATATCGAGTACAGTTTGGAATTTAATACTGTTAAGCGTTCCCATATGCGACATTCTCACATAGCTGCTATGATATTGCAATATCCTGACTGCAATATTCTAATCAGAGTAATCGGATATTGAAATGCTATCGCGTACTAAATTGCTTTAATAAGATCTATTAGGTACGTATAAATTGCAAAACTTCAACGTCATATCCGCTAAATTAAAAATCGAAGTGCTTTATTAATTATTCTAGGCCTCTATTAATTCTAGGCACAGATTCTAGGCGGTAAAAACCATATCATCTGACGTTATGGTAATTGTTTTTAACTCGGCCGCCATTACTGTCAAGTAAATAAGAACTATTAAAACATTAACATTACGATAACAAATCCAATACGATTTTGGTTTTACCGCCTAGAACCTCAGCCCAGGGCCGGTATTCTAGGCGCTAAATACCATATCGTCTTTGATCTGTTATCGTATTGTCAACGTTTTTATATCTTTTATTTCGTTTACAGTAATGGCGGCTGACGTCAAAACAATACCGTAACAGGTCAAATACGATATGGTTTTTACCGCCGGGAATAGAGGCCCTGTTCATTATTCAGTGCAAACTGCTCGGAAATATGCCGGGAAATTGCAATATTTTATTCGTAAAGAGAACAATTATAAGCTTCACATTTAAAAGACAAAATAAGTACAGTCCATCAGTTAAATGACTATCGGTATTCGCGGCTGCATGAAAAACGATCGTTCTCTACAGGCTGTAGCATTCCACTGACATATTAAACCGCGGACTAAATTAAAATGTAAAACTCAACCGAGTCACGCCCTTGTGTAAAGTGAACAAGATAAATGGATCCAGGATCCAGTGAAACGTTCATTTTATGTATCACAGAAATAAATTAACCGAGCTATCCGAGCCTTCCCAGCCGCTCGTTTAGTGGCTAAATCAATAAGATTGTGCATTATTTTAATGAAATCGAGCAATTTTTGAAATTGTTTTGACGTTCTGTTTTAAGTATTTGGAATTGTTAGTTATACCTATACCTATATATTTAATTAGTATGAAATAAAGTTGCTATTTTTGCTGCCTGTGTGGATATCTAACCGGTTTTATTCGTTATTTATATGATATCTTCCGATTTATGTGTATAATAAATATTCCTAAACTAACGTAGATCGCTACAGAAGCCAGTAGATTATCTGTCTAAGATCATTATTTTTTCAACAAACTAAACGGCTAACGGTAAAAATATCTAAGATTAATCTGAATTAGTCAACTTTTAAAAGCAGAATTTCAAATTAACTCAAAGGCTTAAAGATAGTTTGAAAAATACAAAACATCTGCTATTCCGGTAAAAGATTGCCTTTCAGAAAAAACAGTTTCTCCATTTACTATAAAGTTACATTTCATTAAAAATTCTTTTGCACCATAACAATATTCCAATTATGAATTATTTTGTCAATGTAAAGGCTAAAATATTGACAAATTAAAATCGTGTTTTGCATAAACGTACGTCTATTTTGGGTAATGACGTCTAAGGGGTGTTCCTTATTGTTAGGAAGTTGCGGATCCAGCAGCTTCCTTGGATTAATTTTACGTTAGTCTTAAGTGGTTTACTTGGGCAACGGCGCACGAGTTGTATTTATAGCCCAACTCTCTAATGTTCTTTGTATTACCTCCATTCCCGAGCAGTGAAAAAAGCACTTTGTAGCGCAACGGAATTGTACTTGCACTTCTAAAGTACATATACCAGTGTTAGACAATATTGTTCGGAAAAACATTTTTGTTTTTTGAGTTGTATGTTCCAATGGAAATGTACAAAATAAGTATGTACTTTACAATATTAAACATTTTGATAATGTGTAATAAAAATGGTTAATGTTTTGTAGATGAGTTTTGCATGTAAAAGATACATAAAATTAGTATTAAGATAAATTAATACACTATATTAAAAAAATAGCCTAAGTCATCTTGCCACAGGTAGGTTTAATCTTTAAATATTACGAGGTAAATAAAAAATATTGATAAGTCATAGACAAAAAAAATGTAAATACATATTTTGGACCGTAAGCGAGGATTGTAGGTATTATCATTTTACACCGACTTCTGGAACACCCTGTAAATGAGACGGCCAAAGGTCACAAGTGATGAAGTAAAGTGATATTTTTTGTAGGAAATCGTTGCTACGCAAGTTTGGACAATGTTGTCAACGATTGTGTTAAATATAAAAAAAACCGGTTAAATGCGAGTCTCACTTGCGCACTGAGGGTTCCGTACCGCGCCGCACAGTAGGTATTATTATATTCCGATTTGGTTCGAATCAGCGTGAACCTAACTCACACTTGAGCATTTTTTAGTATCTGTTGTTTTTCTTCAGAGTTGTCATACCAAATTTGACGCTTTCGCTTATTATACGGGCTGGTTTTTTAGGGTCTCGTTGGGAACCATTCCGGTACGAATCCCTAAAAAAGACCATACAAGCGGTGGACGAATTTCTGCAGTCATGATGACTATTAAATTACCTAAGGCTGAAAGTGTTTGTTTTTTTTAACAGACTTCACACAATGATTAGTGAGACCTAAGGGCCATAGACAAGAGTATAGTTTTAAAGTTGGTAAAACTACACACTTAAGACTGCAAATTTTTGGCAATCCCAAAGATTGAAGTAGAATGCCTTTTTGCTATTTTTTTCACTTGCCGTCTTATGCTCACATCGGCACATAACAACGCGAACACTAATGCTTGGCGGTAGGTTAAAGGATAATAAGATAGTGGTAGGATTTCAACCGGACCCTGCACCAAAATACCGCTGCGAGGTTTTACATTTCAAGCCTAGCGAATCATTTCGCCAAATCAGCCAACCAGATATAGATGAATAATAACATACCTATTTGAAGTTGTAAAGTAAAACATTCGCAATATTTTAAATACGAGTTGTCTTCGAAGAACATTTTATTCAAAGTAAGTAAGTAAAATACAGAATACAGTTTCAATATTATTCAAATTATCGTATAGGAAAGAAAACAGTTCATTTGCAAGATAGCGTCTAACTAAACAAGAGTTCGTTTACTCGCATAATGTGCATGTTTGAATATTGTACTGTATGTACAGTGTGTTCTCGTTAATAGAATGTAAATAAATTACTATGTCCTTTTACCGTTAAAAGGAATAAAAATGTGTATAACTTTATGCGTGAACTATTTTGTTGTAGTGAGTTTAGGTAAATTAATGGCCAACGCACTTTTAAGTAAGATATAAGTCAGACTCTGTTCTAAATGGTCTAACAAAAACCGAAATATTAAATTATGGACTCGAAAGTACAACGTTACAGGAACAACAGAACTTACAGGCATTCCTCCCTTTTATAAAACAAGAATCGTTAAGTTTTTTACCGTATGGGTTGATATCTATTGATATTTTCCTAAAAAAACATTCATAAATTGCACATTGCAAAAAATCTGAATTTGCCAAAAAGTGGAATTAAAAGTAGAACGGAAGTAAAAGAAGTAATCTTACAACATAAAATATTTAAGTACTATAGATTTGTTATAAAATGTAATGTTGACGACCTCAATGTAACTGCATTATATTATAATTTGACATGTAATGTAATTTATACTGTGTTATATTGAGTAATAAAATCTGAAATCTGAAATCTGAAATCTGTAAATAATGTAACAAAAATAATTATAAAAACGCGGAACTCCAAAAATAACATCATTATACGAGGCTAAGCGGCGTTAAAATTAAAAGTCCCATATCTTTACAAGTAATTATGTTCGAGGGTCCTTGTAAGATACAGGCTGCTTCACTTTGGGTTCCCGACCCGATTAAGATGCCCAGCGAAGAGTGGACAGTCTTCAGGAGAGCCATCCTGTGTAGCGCTCTTCCCATTAGGGACACCCTCTTGCATGCCTTTGAGGACCCTCGATTCTTCACAAGCCCGGAATTCCACGGCCAGTGATTTTCCACTTTGAGTGTACTCGAGGTTCTGTGTCCCTCCTTTACTTATATTATAATCTTGAAGATACTTTTCAATCGCTTGGAAGGCAATTAATTTTAATTAGTTGTGCAAGTTTGAGATATTGAAATTGGTTTAGAATCAAAAGACAAAAAAGTTAAGCACTTTATTTTGGTTAGCAATGGTTTTATTATCGTCTGTACATATTTTATATTATTTAAATGAACTAAAGTATCTGGGACACTAACTTGTAGAAACTTGTATTTAGTTTGATTTATAGGCGACACGACAATAACGCCTAAAAGGATTGTCAAGACATGCCTCATCTAAATTCGTAATGTGACATACCGTCAAGAGCCGTCTCCTTAATCGTCATCTCAGCACTGAACATGTCCAGTGCCCATGATCGTCATTTAAATGGATTTTTAATGCTTTACTTGTGTCATTGGCGGTGAACGCACACAGCTACTTACCCATCTGTACCCGAATACCTCTGAACTCAAATAACAAGGCAATTACCTGGTACAATTTTAGAATTTCCGAGGACTCATGTATGTACGTCATTAATTTTATCCGGCTAAAAGGCGGCACTTAAGCTCATTTACGTAAACTCACGCGCACTCAAATTGCGTCGGCGATTGATGACCCGCCATTACTTTAAAAATACATCCGTCGAGGAGCAAAGATGTTTCGCTAAGTCTTGTTACAAACACCCTGTAGCTAGGCAAGTAACGAAAATTCATTGGATATACAAACACCAAAGCATTTACACTTGTAAGATATTAAAATTAAAACAAATGAATTAAAAGTTTTAATAATATCCGACATACCTACACAAATAGACATTACTTTGAAAAGTTTAACGAGCCCTTAGCATCAAAATATTGTACGCAAACAAAGATTTTTTTTGTGGCAAGGAGAAGGCACTCGAGCACTCGGCTCCCTGAAGTAGGATCTGACCCCATAGATATTTGAATTCTCAAGACTGCAATTCTCACAACTTTAACTAAACCCATCTGCTTGTATGTATTTTTTGTTTATTTTTGTATACGCTCGCATAAAAAGCGTTTCCGTTCGCATAAAAATCATTATTCGTTATCTCCTCGGGAACTGTTTCTTTCCCTAGGATAAAAAGTATCTTATAAGTATGTGACTTTAGGGAAACTATTTCTGTATTAAAATTGATCGTTGAACCGTGAAGACGAAACAAACTAACTTTAATAATCATTATTTAATTTCATAATAGAATCTATGTTTTGATTTTTTTTTCTTATGTGTACTACCTATACAGTCATAAGTAATTATGTTAATTCCAACGTTGGGTTTAAAATATCCGACACGTCTCAATCACTAAAGGTACCTGAGCGTGCCAGTTAACTTTAAAACCCGTCGAGCTTTTTAATCGACAGCTTTAAAAATAAAATTCACCCTTTTACATTTCTGCAATAAAGTATTAATAAAAACACACCCTGTGTTTCGCTTATAGCACCAATGATCATCCCGTCAACATCACCTGTCTATAACATATCGAGGTTTGTCACTGTGAAAACGGATATTATTTGCACGCGGTACCCGCAGCTCACATCACACTTGGAAAAAGTAGTTAACAATGTTTGCCAGCTCGAATGGAACACCTACACGTGCTAGATGATTTAGTGGAGAGCACGCATAAAACCCATGTGTGCTGTGGAAAAAATCGCTTTCGATTTACGGGACTGCGTTTATTGTTCATTTTGACATATTTTAACGGACTGTGTCAAGTGAAGTGTAATGTTTAATATTCGAAAGTTATATCAAAAAAAAAAGTTGTATAGTTAAAGTTGTATCGTATCGTAGTTATATCAAATCGGAGAAATACTGGAAAAGGGCCGAATTTTAAGTACCCGAAACCGACGTGCGTGCATGACTCGATGTATGAATGTGGAAGAAGCGAAAGAGATTTGTCAAGATCGTAGCAGGTGGAAAGAAGTGGTCTCTGCCTACCCCTCTGGGAAACAAGCGTGATTTAATGTATGTATGACTGTATATCGTAATGTAATAATTATATGGTATTCATTTATGTAAGTGTAGGTATATAGTTAGACTTCATGTTGCACCGCCACTAGCACTACAATTTCTGATCTGCCCAAAGGTTAACTGCCGGAGAATGCCTTCGGCATTAAGTTCGCCTTTTGTTTATTAAGTGTACTCTTATTTGCGATAAAGATTGAACACCCTGTTTTCAAAACAAGATACATTTTTTAATCAATTGTATTCATCATCATCATCATAAACTCACGCCTTCATTTCCAGAGTGGGGTAGGCAGAGACACCGACTCACCAACAACTCCAAAAACTTGTTGATAATTCTGTGACCACATTTTGCACAACTAGGCTAAGATGTTATCCAGTGTATTAGTGACAGGTTGCAATCCCATCGCCTAACAGCACTACACAGCCTTTAGTCCCTTAGTCGTCTCTTACGACATCCACGGGAAGACATGGAGTGGCAACATTCTAAACCCGGCACCACACGGCATTGTACTCTTGATTTAAAATTTAAGATATCAATTGTTTTTCTTCCAAAAAAACAAACTAAATAAGAAAACAAATGTGCATCAAATGAATATAAAACCAGTCCAAACCCTTTTGTACAACAGATTAGACCAAAATGTTTCCGGTTCCTCAGCTATACAGTGTGTATGGAATAATTAGGTAGCATCAACTTTAAAGAACGTCGCATTTAGTTTTTCACATTCATTAGTAAACATGAGTGCGAAAACGAGTCTGCCGCATACTGAGACCATGTAGCACGAGCAAAAAACAATCTTTAGACTAAACCGAGCTAATTTCAGAGAGCCAGCTAAAAAGGCGGCGTAACGAGAATATGTGTGACAGCTGTTCAGAATTGTGACATTGGCAGGAGAGGCGCGAATTTGTGAATGCCAGTAATAAAAAGAACCTCTGGCGCAGTCTGGTTGGCAAAATGCCCTGGACTTTTCACTGTTTCCAAATCGTATATAGAAATTACTTTTCGCTTATCTAGGTATTTAGAACAAGGATGGAATTATGTATTCAATGTTGAAGATAAGCAGTATCGAATTTACTCTTAGATTATAATTTTCTAATGTGTTTGAGTTTAATGTAATACAGATAAAACGGTAAATGAGATAGGTTTGTTTAAAAACGGGTTTGTAGTTGGTGCAATCATCCTGTAGTTTACTTAATGCTCCTGGATTAGCATAAACAATCTTCAGTATTTAATAATAAAGTATTTTAGGTTTAGTATCAAATGAACCTAGAATTTTTATAGCAATTAGCACGCAATATTTTTTGAACGCCGCAACAACAAAAATGAAACGAACTGGAAGATTAAATCAAAACAAAAGTGCACTAACCTAATTTGAATGAAACTGATCTCGGGCGTTCTATGCATTTTTACCTTTACTAGGTGTTTATTTCAAAAAGAAATGAACGATAATGAATATAGTACATTTTGATGCAAGTGCGGAAACTATGTCATTTTATACAAGTCCCGAGGTGTCTTGGCGCGAGCTGCAAGGGGCAAGCAATGGCTTCTGTCGATAAGATCGAAAGTATAAGGCTGCGTAAATGAGAATGCACGCGCTAAAATGTGCTTTATACGCTCTGACGGGACAACTTAAACTCGCCGCTGCGACATTCACTCGTTAATCCGACCGACCGCCATTTTTGAGAGAATCACACCCCAGGGGGGTTATTATCACATAGAAATGCAATTCAGTTTACGCTGAGAGAAAAGGACAGAGCTATACAACTACTATAGCTCTGTCCTTTACTCTCGCCGTAAAATTAACTGCATCGCTATGTCATAATAACCCCACAGATCACATTTTCGAATAGTAAAGGCGATTCAAAAACGCTGTGATTGAAATGTTTGCAACGTCAACTCCATACATTTTGTCAGTTTTCGACAATTGCAGCAGTATGCATTTTATCTAGGCCCCTAGATAACTGACGCCATTGTTCAAGCCAAATGATGAAGTCACTGCTTCGGGAAAACGGAGCCCGGGACAATATCGAAGCGATTTACTCATAGCGTAGTACATCAATAATACCAATATGAACGCTACAATATTCGGCAATGAACGAAATACTTCTTTTCATCTGGCAAAGCATTTCTCCCATCACCAATCAATATAAAATTGTTCCGAATGGTTCACGACGAAAAATATAATAAAGCAAGCGCCAGATGAGATTGCAAATTGGGAACAATGGATATTTCCCCTTGCCGGTAGACGTAAAATATCGTTGCGAATAATAATAAAATTATATTTTCAATTGTCGCTTACGTTTATCAAGATTTGCAATATTGGAAACCGAATAAAATGGGCCAGTTTGTTTTACTGTAGCAGTGTTTCTTTATTTTGCTTGTGTAAATTAATTTTATTTTGTAAGTAAACAAAGTAGTATTTTGTTTTAGAAATGTTATTAGGTATAATTTAATGGAGAAAAAAAACGCGATACTTGTGAACAATATGAGCCAAAAACGGTAAGTTTCTTTTTTTCCATATAGGTAAGTTCTTAAGAAAAAAATACATTATTTTTACAACATAAAGACGTTATTACATTGGCAATTAGGAGTCTTTAATTCTTGATAATACAACTACATTTCAATTAAGAAAAAAATCTGCCAAATGCGAGTTAGACTCGCACACTAAGGGTTTTTTTATTTGTCTTTATTAGTTGTTGTTTTAGCGGCAATAGAAACAGTTGAATTTTTTACTTTTTTACCCACACTGTAAAAAATTCAACTGTCTATCTATTACGTTTCATGAGATACATCGCTCTGACAGACAAACGGACGGTCAGTGGTGGCTTAGCTTAATTTTAGTTGGTACCCTTTCGGTACGGAACCTTTAGTCCCAGATAGACGGGCGAGTAATTACGCCATACTTATGGCTCGGCGACCTTACTCGCCCGTGAACTTGTAAAGATAAACACGGACGAAAAAGGTCGTCGAGCTTTAAGTACGCGTACTTACTCGCCCGTCTATCTGGGACTTTAAAAAGGCGCATACATTCAGTTTTCAAGTTGCAAAAAACGACCTCCCTTACATCCCCCTCTACCCTATTTACGATTAAGTAGCTCAACATTCGTTAAATATTGCTATGCTCTAATTTCACAGATTTTCTCGACGAATTAATCAGATGATTGCAATTGTCACCTGGATATTATCTGCGACGTGTTGTGTCGCCACCGTCATGGCCGCGTGCAGCGGGAGAACGAGTTAGTTAAAATTTGCTACAACATTATCTTTTATCACTCAAACCAGAATTAGGAAGAAAATAATTTTGAAATTAAAAAAAAAAGCGTGACTGCCTTGATGTAGCTCAGGGCCTCTATTCAACACGGTAAAAACAATATCGTTTTTGATCAGTTATCGTATTGTCACCATTTCGATAGCTCTTATTTACTTGACAGCAATGGCGTCTGACGTCATAACAATACCATAATGGGTCAACTACGATATCGTTTTTACCGTCGGGAATAGAGGTGCAGTACCCTTACCATGTCATACAATTAACGTACTCGCAAGCGAGTCTAAGGCTCTGTCCCTCACAGTATTTAAAGTCGACATCACCATCACGCATGACGAGAACCTCGAAAAGGATAAGCTCAGATACAGAAAATAGCTTTCTGCATTATTCCAACCATCGGTAGTTTGAGCGTTCTCCTGTCAATGTATAAATCTAAATAAATTATATCGCTGAAGCTTTAAAAATATTTTTTTATCCTGCTCCTACCAGAAAAAAACACCGAGCAGATAGAAAAATTGCCAATCAACTGGCCGTGCGAATGGGATAACGGACGCATACCTTATGTTTTCGACTACTACTCTATCAGTAAGTCCCGTTTCAAGTATCAATAAAAAATAAACTAACTAACCACCGAACCTATTAAATTATAGATTCAGATTATTCTTTGCTCAATGTTTAGGTATTGTTACACGTTTTAATATCGAAAGCCACAGCGGACATGGATCATTGTTGTACATAAAAAAAATCGGCTAAGTTCGAGTCAGGTTTGCACACGAATGGTTCCGTGCCATTTTAGTATTATGGGCCGCCTTTAAGTTTTGTTTTTGTTGTTATAGAAGCAACAGAAATAAAACTTTGTAAAAAAAATATGTGTCTACTCATTACGGTAAAAGAGATACACCCTGCTAACAGACAGAATGACAGCGGGGACTAAGTGATAGGGTCCCGTTGGTACCCTTTGGCTACGGAGCCATATTATTAAAAAGTGGATAGGTACTGACACCTCCTTAAGTATTAGTTTGTGTAACATAAAACGGGTCTTAACCTTAGTCATCTATCATAATTTAAGCTTTATTGACAGCTTAAGTACCAGATGGTATTTTAAGGCTTTAAAAGTAAAGAAATTGCCACTTTAATATTTATACTTTAGGACATAGATTTCAAGGTGACTTTGTATGTACGGTGATCAGCGGCCTTGGAAAAGATGCTTAACGTTAACGTAAAAAATGATCGAAAACTGTCTACATGGTATTGATATAAGCGCTCGACGCGACCGTCCGGTAGCTTACGTCAATTCTATACATTTTCGATAAAGATAACGTTTGCCGAATGTATCTTGCCTTGGACCATAGTTTGAATCTTGCTACAGTTTTTTTAGTGGTATGAGCACGAGCGTATGTTATCGAAACATGAATATCACTATCACTACATAGTATAAAACAAAGTCGCTTCCCGCTGTCTGTCTGTCTGTCCCTATGTATGCTTAGATCTATAAAACTACGCAACGGATTTTGATACGGTTTTTTTTAATAGATAGATTGATTCAAGAGGAAGGTTTCTATGTATAATATGGTTTTTTGAACGGGTGTTACAGAAAACTCAAATAAACCGAAGCGAAGCGAGGGCGGGTCGCTAGTGTAACATAAAGTGTTTGTCAATTGAAATTGGCCAAGATGCACAAAACCAAACGAACCAATTTACCATTATTACTCGATAATCACGTACTTTTTAAGATCAAACGAAGTGTTTTCAATCACTTATACACTCGATCATTACTTTCATATGAAGTTTAACATTAAATAACTATTAATTATACGTTATTATAAAAAAATGCTTGATGAATCTTTGAGCTTATGTATCAAACAGTACTCATTTGCTTACATCTTTGTGAATTACAATTGGAACAGACTATATGTTTAAAGCAGACTTTTATGATTAAAGCAGACTATTTATATCTGTTTATATAAATGTAATTATTATGTTATATACAAAAACCACACAGTAGGTAACTTTATTTAGAACCGGTGGTACAGACTGCCTTATAAATAGCTGCTCACTTTAGTACCTTGTCGCTATAACGCCTTTGACAGATTAGTGCAGCAGCTCAAACATGACGATAAAGTGACAAAGCATTAAAGTCTGCAAATAGTTATAACGCCGACCGTACCTCAGCCAAACCTGGAAACTTCTCCCATTTCAGACCTCAAGCGCCTAATAGGCATGGTGCACAAAGGTTTGAAATTTCTAGAAAGCTATGCCTGTTTAACTTTCCATGAAAAGAACCCGATCAAAATGGCACATGGATATAACGTGACGTACCTTTACTTCACCTACTCCTCTGTCCTTGAAGAATGCTGCGCTGCTTTTTTTGAGGATGGGGCTAGACGTCGGGTAAGTAATTTAACTTAATGAGAAAAGCGGTTTTAAAGATGTATCTTTTTCTTTATTAATGGCTTTTACTCCTTGTTTTAACAAGGTGTATTTCGCAAATATCGTGCTTTAGACAATCACCATTTACTAGAGAAATAAGTATATGATAGCCAATATCCATAGAATCAGGCTAAGATGTTTACCAGTGTATATTAGTGATAGGTTGCAAGCCCATCGCCTAACAATACAACAGCCTTTATTCCCTTTGTCGCCTGTTACGACTTCCACTGGAAGACATGGAGTGGCACTATTCTAAACCGCAACCAGGTAATCGAAGATTTTATCAACCGAATAGTACAAAATGTATAAATACAAAACAAAAATTACAATTTTAAAACTTAATTATATTATAAAACTAAAAAGCTATATCTAGAGGGGCTTCTAAATGGGCCATACTGTCACTGCAATATGTGGCCGGCAACTATTGGTGTCCCTCTCTTACTCGTATGTAAGAGAAAGAGACCAATAGTTGCTGGCCACATATTGCAGTGAAAATATGGCCCGTTTAGAAGCCCCTTAAAAAAGGGCCCTGCGGCATCGTCCCAAAGATGCTGGCAGCAATTCCTCGCTGGATAGTTAAACTTATGCGTTGAGCGAGGAAACTGCCAGCTCCTCGGTCACCCGTGACGTCAATGAGCCTCTTCGAAATTCCGTTGATGACGCTTTGAGCGCTAGGACCCCACGGACAAAAGGTCTCGACGCCGAATGGAACAAACATATTATATTCTGGGCCGAGACCACTATATTTGCCTACCTTTATGCTTTCAGCCACTTCAACCGAATAACATTATTTTCCAGGTGGTGTTAATAACCCCTATTTGCCGGAACCGCGCCGAGGTTGCGCACGCGACGCTGCACGCGCTCGGGTTAACGCACAGCCGATTGCGCGGCGCGAGCTTCGGTCGTGACGCGGTCGACGCTGTCATGTTCCCCGATGATTGCTCCACTTCATTCTAGCTTTTAATGTCCTGGCTTTAAGACGCATCCATTAAACCTCTTCTATAAACTGAGCCCTAACATGGCTGCGTTTATCACGTGACAAAGTTTGGATAAGGCAACCGTCACCTTCTGACACGTAAATAATTACGAGAGTGACGGATGCTTTATCCACATTTGACACGCGATATAAACGCAACCATACTAGGCCCGCAAGACTGCCGGGGTGTAATCCTTCTGCGCAAAGCTGTTTGGTCCTATACTTGCTTCAGACAGGTTTTATCCCGATAACTTGACCACATGACCACATGACCACATTTTTTTATGCTGAACGTTTATTATGCTTTTCGAACGTAGTTAAATGAAATTATGCTAAAAGCCTTTATTCAAAGTAAACAGCACCCAATTTATAACTACAGACCAGGTAAATAAAGTCTCCCTCGCACCTCTTGTACTGAAGGAAAACCTACAACTAGGGTAGAGAACCGATAGGGATCTCGTCCCAATGGTTATGTAATTGCGTTTTCTCGATAAAATCGTTTTGTTTGCACTTGTACGCATCCGTCGTTTCTCCAGGATGCGCTGCCTCGGCTTTCATTCAGCTTCCTTTTATAAAATAAAGGTTTGCTTACTTTTAAGAGAGTGACATAAAATGTCGGTTAGAAATGATATCCTCTACCAGCTTTTGCCAGCGACTTTGTGCTAGTAAAACTTTTATTTTTCCATGTGCTCGGACACTTTTTTCTGAAAATACTTTGTAGTTTATTGGGCATTCATTTTTCTGAAAAAAAAAGAAAATTAGTTCAGCAGTTTAGCTGAGAATGCATAACAAACCAATACACATTGTAGCTGCCGGAACCCAGACTACTAACGAGAAGATTTCCTTTGAACAGCTTTGAAATAAAATTCGATTTAAATGTACTGTATTTTAATAGGTACTAGTTGTAAAAAAATAGTACCTAAGCAGATCGGCGGTGGTAAGGAGAGTGATTTGCATAATTTTTCATCATCAACCTATAGGTACTAGGTAATCCACTATTAAGTATAGGCCTCTCCCATATCATACATACGCCACTGAGCAAGATTAGCGGCCATTTACATGATTTTGCCAGCCACCTAACAAAAATCATCGCGCTTCATAGTATGAATCAGTTTGAAAATCGTTGTCTTTTTGAAAAAGGAAGAAAACAGGTTTATTATGCTTGGGACTACCTAGATTCTGCAACGCATCGAGCATGTTTGCTGACGCTCATGTTGATGGCTGTCACTCTATATCGAGTACAGGGGAGTGCCAACAGGATAGTCAGACACACCCGACAGTCCTTTGTAGAGGTACTGGGTGTCTGCGTTAATTAATTCTCATTTTGAGCAGGGCTTCTATTCAACACGGTAAAAACTATATAGTTTTTGACCTGTTACAGTATTGTCAACGTTTTAATAGCTCTTATTTACTTGACAGTAATGGCGGCCGAATTGAAAACAATACCATAACAGGTTAATTACGATTTGGATTTTACCGCCTAGAATAGAGGTGCAGTATTTTATTAATTAAAACTGCGCGTAGTTTACAATTTAACTAACTTAGAGTATAGGCAATTAAGTACCAACACAATGGATCCTGTTGTCTTAAAAGTAGAATAATTTGACAATATTATAAATCACGGATATTTTTATAAAACTAACCTAACCTTACCTATAGGGTTCTACACAATAGTTCTGAAATAAATCCTGAAATATTTACAGTTTCGGAAAAAATTGCATTTGACCAAATTAAACATTTGACGAAAGGATACATTTGACGAAAAATAATTTGTCCAAACGGCAGTACACCATAAATCACAATATTTTAAATGATGATGCTTACCCTGGATCGTCGTTGCTTATTTCGTCTGTGCTAAATAAACTTGTTAGTAACATCCATTATAACTTATTTCCATGTTTTTTGCCCAATTTTACGGACTTCGTCGCGACGTTATTTTTCTGGTTCATTAATCAAATTCATCAAACCGGATTTTTTGATTGAAAAAAGTTATCCAAGGTTGGGAAAATAATCTTCGAATATTCTTTGTAAAGGTTTCCTTTTAAATATTTATAAAAGGCCGAAGAAGGCTTGTCTTATATTCTCGTGTTAATGAAATAGAGATACACCATAATGTAAGTTACCAAGGGCTCTATTGTATTCGGTAAAACCTAATTGATTTTGACATTATTATCGTATTGTTTTTAATTCAGCCGCCAATACTGTGTGTTTAGGTTTTTTTACGGCAAGGAGAAGACCTGATGGTTCGTGGGATCTGCTCGTTTGCTTTCACCTTACCATAAAGTAATATCTAAGGTTTGTTCTACAATTAAACTTTAATTATCAAAAAGTAAGGGCACAGCAACGTTACATTACCTAAGGTTCTTTTTTTAAAACTATATCTCGGCCTATTCAGGGCCTAAAAAACCATTTGCGGATGTCAAAACTAATTTGACCAATTCAAGTTGTGTGGGATTTTTACTATAATTGCCAATAGTTTTGGCGCCAAACGAATTTCATGGGTAACGAGTCCATTCAACACGTAAAATATTGGGACAAATTGGGAAAATCAGTGGACGATAACTTGAGAGAAAATTACATTTCTTTCACGTAGTTACTCGGGACGCGTTTCGTACCTAATAATAATAATAGAAACGTGGTAAAATACAACCCGGAATTACTTACTTACTTTCTTTTATAAAATTAGCTATCTATTTTTTTCATGGTAACCCTAGTACCTAGGTTTTTCATAGTTCATTGCATCATTAGTAATAACATAAAAAAAAACATTTATAGAAAGTTTTCCAGCCGATTGTACTTGTATAAGTGCTAACACACTCCATCCTTCGCGGAGTCAATAACTTTGCACCACTCTTTTTAATACCTACGCAGTTTTTTTCGGACTCTTTCGCAGTTCAAATAGCAATGCACTGGATTGTTCTGAGTTTGCGCATATAACGAGCTCCTTCATAATATAGTTTGAATGAACTGATGATTGTTTCTGTTAGCTAGTTACATATTATTTAGGTTGCACGTAAGGGCAAACGATGATATATGAGTTAGCGGATGGTATACCACTCCCCCGACCTCATCCAAGGTGGTAGAAGGAACACCTTAGGGGTGTAAGTCGGTACGAGTGCGACATAACTGCTCGTCCCCCCCTATCCCCGGGTCGCATGGTATCCATTATGGATTTAACATGAAAAAAACAGGTTACATTAAAACAGAACTTTTTTTTTGGGAAATGGCTTCAGGATAAATCGAATATTCGGGACAACAATGCTTTGAACAAAAAACAAATACAAATAATTGTTAGAGATACCAATTATTATAGACCCATTTTTTATGTGTAATTTGTGTAATTATTTTGTAATTTATAAATATCAAAAATGTCGAAGGATCCAAAATATATATATTATTTTATTATCTTGCAACGCAATTATATTACTAGGAATAATAAAATAAAATACAACAGGTAATATATTTTTCCAGATTTATTCAAAAGGAAAATATTATAAATTTTGCATTTAGTTAGGTACTACTTTTTTGATTTCTGTATCACCTAAGAGACGTAGAGAACGCTTGTAACATTAAATGCACTTTTTGAACCTTATTTTAATTTCGTACAATAAAGTATTTAAATAATTAAATAAAAGAATGGCTGAAGACAATCACGACAAAGTAAGTAAAGGTGATAAAGGTGTGTTAATAAACATGTAGTACAGCATTAAGTCTTAGTGCGCTATCATAGTGTAATTTAAATAAGCAAATAAGACGCAGTAATTTGAAATACAGACATCCGGAGCTAGAACGTCGTAAACGGAACGTTCTTCTTGTAACCTTTGTCTGAATAGATACTGCTATGTTAATGTACTCCTAATTGTTATGCTATTTAAACAAGAGCGTCATTTGACATGGCATTAATGAATAAGTTTATACATATCCAGTGTTACTGATTTACATAATATTCTTATTATTTTAGTACCTACATTATAAAACGGTGTTATTTATTTTATTACAAACCATTGTCAAATAATGATTTTTGAAAGATGAAAGACATAAATGCTTTAAATTTTTCACGTTAAACGGATTGCGAAGCTAAAAATGTTCATACACAATGCGATAACGTTTCTCTTCTATTAAGTTTTGAATATGTTGTACAATTTTTTTTGACAGCTACACGATTTTATCGTCGCTTCACAATCCTCTTAAAAATTCTACAAAAAAGCGTACAAGCGGATGAAGCTATTAGAGAGAAAGCGGCGAACGTTTCGACAAACGCGCTAATTCTTCCCATGGCATTGTTTTTATGTGCAATACTGGTTCTATCTAGAAAACCTTTTTGAAGCAATATAGATGAATGACAGGGTTGTTATGGTGGTTGAAAAATAGAAAATTAATAAACAGGATACTCTAGACGGACTTGAGAAAAATAACGCCTAAACAATTTTATATTTTCACATCTAATATAAATTTTAAAGTACATTTAAGATGCATAAACATCGTATTTTAACAGATACTTTCGTGGTTATCTTGATTTATTTTACATTTTTCAAAGTTACTTGGCCTCTATTCTACTGCTAAAACCATATTGACTTTAATCGTAACGTATAACGTTGACGATACGATAACATGTCAAAGGCAATATGGTTTTATCCAATAAAATTATAGGCCCTGAATCTAAGTCAAAGAGCAAGATAAATACGAACTAATCCGACAAAATACTGCGTCGTAAAGTTTACTAGCTCTGAAATAGAGCCAAGCGGAAGAAGCTTGCAAGCGAGAGAAGCCAACGAGCGAACGTTTCGGCAAACGCGCTAATTCCTGACTTGGCTGTAATCAACTTAGCGAAACTTCGCGACTTATTCGCGTAGCTAATGAACAAACTCACTACGAGTGCACGGACAACTCTAAACGTGTTTTAAATTATAAACACGGAAAGTGAGAATGGGTGACGCTGCTACATTGATTTGTTCAGGTTTGCCATTTACAGTCAAAGATAAAAAAAGTCCAGCGGGCCGGACAAAATGTGGATAAAGCATCCGTCACTCTCGTACTCATAATACGTGTCAGAAAGTGACGGATGTTTTATCCACATTTTGTCACGCGATAAACGCACCCAGGGTATAACATTTATTTATTTATTTATTTATTTATTTATTTATTTTGGGAAACAAACAGGCAAATACAGCACACAGAGACAATTAATTTAGACAATTCGTAAGCCAAAACAGTTTCCACTTATAACTAAAACATTTCTGTTGCTCAGACAAGACTTAAGTACACATTATTTAGAAAAAAAAAAACAAATAACAGTTAAGTGAATTCTATAGCTAAGATAGTAAGTAACAGGTTAATAATTATAGTTAACAAGTTAGTATAGGTATAACATATTTTAAGTACATTTAGCTTTATATTTATTTCTTATTTCTATTTAATATAATATAATACAATTAAAAGTTAAAACTAAACTTATTTAAATTAAAATAAAAACTAAGCTACTCAAATATTAAAGACGTAAATAATAATCACCACTATAAAAAGAACACCCCCTCTAGCAGGTCCGCTCGCGGCATGGTCCCTATGACACTGGCTGCGTTACCTCTCTGGATAGCTAGCCCAATCCTTTGGGAGAGGTAAGCACCAGCTCTAGGATCTCCGGAGGTGTCTATGAGCCGGGATGACAGGGCCTTAATAAAGCTTTTCATATCAGCTGACCAAGGTCCCATGGTCTCCACTGCAAGCGCCACAAATTCATAATTATTTAATAATGATGAATATTTGCGGCGCTTGTTGGTTTGGGCCTGATCAGCTGCTGCACCGGCCCGATTACGGGTTGACTGGACGTGGGACAGGGCGAATGTGTCAACACACGTCGCGTCCCACACCAGTGCCCTACCCAGTTTCCACGGCACCAATGTAGCTCCGTCTGGTCGCTTGCCATCGTCTCTATGTAAACCTGCTGGTTCCAGGACAGCTGGTACAGAGGCAGTGGCAAGCGAACGACGGATCAGATCATTAATTGTGCCATGCCGGTACAAACGGCCGGCACTTCTAAAGCATGAAAGGCCATGTCGTCCCAGCTCACTCACTTCCTTCCCGCACGTGCAAGTATGAGGTTCACAGATTCTAGCTCCAACCCGCAAACTTATTGCTATGCGCAAGCAGCTTGGGTCCAAGACTGTGCCTATATTGCGGGAAGGAAGAGCGTGGAGCCAGTGACCTGATTCGCCTGCAGAGACAGCGAGAAGACGGGCGCGATCTGAATCGTCCGGACTATTTTGTATGAGAGATGTATGAATTGATATGAGGCGAGGAGTATCCCATGCTCTTTGGATATGCCTCTTGACTGGCATATCCACTCCGGGACACGACTCACACCAAGCATCCCTGGCCTCCACCAGGTTCGCAATCTCAACGTCAAGTATCTGTGGGATATTTAAGATAATACTGACGAGAGGCAACGAACCATAAGCGGAGGACAGGAAAGCTGGTAGTGCCACGCTAGAAGAGCATCGAATACCAAGTCCACCGAAACGAATTGGGAGAACCGCTTGAGTCCAAGGCCTTGAACTAAAATGAATGTTTAATAATTTAGACAGAGTTGATTGAAGGGTAATGTCTATAGAAGCCATGATGTCTGGAAATTTCCAAATTGGACAACTCCGTAACAAATACATGAATTTTGGAGTGAAAAGACAAAAACGAATAATAAAAAGCGCCATATGGGGGTTTATTTCGTACAAAAGGTTAGAAGTATTTTTAAACAGATTTAATTTACAATTTATAATGGGATCGATTGCATCGTCAAAAATCGGTGAACCTAATAGTGTTAAAGATGAATTTGAATGGACCGAAATGTTGGGTGAAGCTGCATTAAATTTAGTGACGAAATCAATTTTTTTTTCTAAAGAAATGTGATCAGGTATATAAATTTCGCACTTAGTAAAGTTTAATGAGAGGCCTATATTAGAAAATTTAGTGATGATCGTTTGCAAGTCTTGTAGTACAGTTGACGCGTCCCCGCCAAGGGAACCGTCATCAAGGTACCACAGATTGAATTTAGAATTTAGATCTGAAATAATTGGATGAATGGCTAAGCTAAAAATTACGGGCCCGAGCGGGTCTCCCTGTTGGCAACCCATGCATGAAGATATGATTTTGTCACCGAAAAGTAATTTTGATGGTGCCCCATAGCATTGCCACAAATAGCTATATAATTCTGGAACTTCTTTTTTGACAGCAGCTAGAAATATATAAGACAAATGAAATATATCCATGTCAGTAAATTTCTCATTATAGGTTTTGCACGCTCTGACAAGAAATCTATTTCTTGCATATGCCGTACGCCCAGCGGGAATTGCAAATAAGTTTGAGGAACGAGTTCGCCGATCAGGACATCGAAGCGAAATTTTTGATAAAAGATTTGGAGAATCAATAAATCCATTTAAAATTTTAAATAAAAATATTCCATCACCAATTTCACGACGCGTTTGTAGAGGCTCCAGATTGGCAGCGTTAAAACCTTTAAATTTATATTTCATCCTACTGGCAAATTTATTCTGAATCCTTTCTATTGTCTTAATATGGACATTAAAATGAGGACTCCAGACTGTGGTGGCGTATTCCAAATTAGACCTAACGAATGCGTTGTACAGAAGTTGTACAGTCTTAGGATCAATGAAATCTTTGCTCTGCCGAAATATGAAACCCAACATTCTATAAGCCTTAGAAGCGATTTTATTTACATGAGAATTTAATTGCAGCTCGCTGTCAAGGATTACCCCAAGATCCCTAATCTCCGTTACACTCTTTAGAGCCTTGTTGTTCAACGAATAACTATATGGTATTAGATTGCGCTTTCATGAGAATGAGATAGTACAACACTTTTCAACGTTGAGATACAATTTATTAGCAGAGCAATAAGAGCTCAATCTGTCTAGGTCACTTTGTAAGTTCAGGCAATCATTTTCTGACCTAATAATAGAGTATATTTTGGTATCGTCAGCATATAGCAATAACTGAGAGTGCTGAAAACACTCAATTACGTCATTTATATACATGTTAAACAACAAAGGACCAAGGTGAGACCCCTGGGGGACGCCTGATGAAATAGGTACAAAACTGGAAGTATGTCCTTTAACAGCAACAGCTTGGGTTCTATCTCGTAAGTACGATGTGAGCCATCTTAAAAGATTACCATGAATTCCATAGTTTTCTAGTTTTTTGATAAGTATATTGTGCGAAATTTTATCGAATGCTTTGGAGTAATCGGTATATATTGCATCTACTTGAAAGCCCTTATCCATAGCATCCATAGTAAAGTCAATCAGTTCACAAAGATTAGACTCTGTAGAACGTTTATTAACAAAACCATGTTGCTGTTTAATCAACTTCGGCCTAACTGCGTAATACACGGTATCATATATGATTTTCTCGAAAAGTTTGGGGATGATAGATAGTTTTGAGATACCACGATAATTTCTAATGTCATGTTTATCACCACTTTTAAAAATAGGGACCACGATTGAGCGCTTCCAATATCTCGGCAGAGTTCCAGATCTCAATGAAAGATTAAAAAGCAGGCTTATGGGGAACGCTATTGTTTTCCGGCAATTTTTTAAGAAAACCGGATGGATTCCGTCTGGCCCACTACCTTTAGTTATGACTAGTTTTCCAAGATACTTCTCAACTAAATCAGTGGTTATAATTACGTGGCTAATAACTGTATTCTGATAATCAGCATTAGGTGGCATAAAAGAGGAGGGACTGAGTGGAGGGGTGTTTATATCTTGCTTTTCGAAAACTGACTGAAAAAAGTTATTGAACAAATCGGCTATATCTTGTCCATTAGTACCTGCAACATTGTCCAAATAAAGAGAGTCAGGAATTGTGTTAATGTTCATTTTAGATTTCACAAAAGACCAAAAAGCCTTAGAATTAAAACGAATATTATTTTCAGTTCGCGTAATAAATAAAGTATAACACGAGGCTTCCATTACCTTAATTTTTGCACGTAATTTAGAAAACGTAATATAGTCAGCTGTGCGTTCATAAATTTTCCATTTTTTATGTATTTTTAATTTTTTCTTTATCATTTTAATTAAAGGACGGGAGTACCATTGACAACATGACATAATATATGACATGAAGTAGTTTAGTTTAAGTTGAGAGAAAGGGACAAAGCTATAGCAGTTATATAGCTATGTTGATACGGAAACCGAATATTGAGTTACGTTTATTAGACCTTGAATTAATGCTTTTACACTGAATAAAAATTATGTCAACAACTTATGTGGCCATTCTATAGAGAGTTATAAGAAAAGTTTCTCGGAAATCTTATAAGGTATGGATGTGAGTCCAATACATGTCCAAAACAGAACATTTCAGACTAATAATTTTCCTTTCTAAATTATTGAGCGAAATTTCCAAACGTTATCTCTTGGCGTGAACTTTTCTTATTGTATTAATAAACAAAAGAAGGTTGTGTATAAATCACGGAGAAATCAGATGGAAACGGAATGGTGCGGCGAAACTTGGCTGCTATTACTACGAGATGATTGTTCGACTAAATGGTTTCTTTATGTTTGTAAAGTTGCCAATGTTCTGCTTGGAAGCGACAGATGCAGCCACAAATTTGAGAAATGTGTCTTCGACCAAAGTCTTGTCTTTTGGTTCTTTCGAATGTCTTTTCTTTAGTGATATTGATTCTGTCAAAGTAGTAAGAGCATCTGAATAACTTTCAACATTTTGACACTTACATTTTACGTTTCTAGAGTGAATCCAACTTTTGTTGTTCCTGCAAAAAGTTATCGTTCAAGCAAAGCTAGGTGTCAACTAAATATGTATTTTACCATTGTTTTTACTAATACAGATATTTAAAATTAGCTTATCTAACTTAAGGAAAAACGTCGTGAGGAAACCTGCACCTTCAAACAGCTGAGTATGTAATAGGGTAATTGCACCAAAGATCCTAAAGGATCGAACCGTATCTCAAAAGGCCCATCTGTAAAATAAGATAAGTAGTTAGACTGTTCTTTTCCTAATCAGGTTTGTGGTAAATCGGCTGAACCAGTCAAGAGTTTTCTTTAAAACCAGCTCGAGCAGGGCGTTCTGAAACAAATACTATCGTTCTATTGATGTCACACTTGGAGCAAAAGATTGTACAACATGAGTAGAAATAGCAGTTTATAAAACCTCAACACAACCGCCCAAAATAATCCCATAATATGTAATGACACACATACAAACACGTACATAAACTCATGCCTTCATTCCCAGAGTGGGGTAGGCAGAGCTACAGAATTACCGACAACTCTTAAAAAAATGTTGATAATTCTGTGACCTCATTTTGCACAATAGGGAATATGCATAGATTTTTAAATCGCATTTGTCAACAAAACATAAAAATAACGTAAAAGACATCACCAAAAGTGAAATTAAAATTAAAATCGGTCAAGAAATACGGATGATACAAGCATTTTAATCTGCTAATTAGACAGAGAGATCCGAAGTGCACTGGGGTCCTCATTGTGCACTTCGGCCATATAAACTCCACGTAAAATTCTGTTTTGCTAGAAAGAGATAGGAACAAATCTTTTTTTCACCCGTTTGTTCCATGAATCAGCGTTTATTGAAGCTGTAAAAAAACATGCATATTCCCTATTAGGCTAAGATGTTTACCACCTGTATAAGTGGCAGGTTGCAAGACCATCGCTTAACAGTACTACAAGCCTTTTTACCCAAATGAAAAGATTATTCGCAATTTTATTAACTAGGTACTAAATCAGATCGACCTTCACTAACAACCTTTGCATGTTTAATGCCAATAAGGACACAAGCAACTGAGACCAAACCGAGTGTAAGCCAGAGTAACATACTTAAATATTACGTTTTTGGTAAATGCCGGACCTTTCCATAAAAGTCAATGACTCGGTTACGTGATACTGCCCTAGAATCGTTTTATTTTACTGTTATTAGACATTTTATTTCTTTTTTCGCCCAATAAGTTTGTTATTAACAATAATATTAACATATGTCCGGTTATTAAGAAGCAAAGTCGTGTTCGTGATTGCAAACAATAAATTGACATTGATCAAACTTTAAAAAATAGTGTAATTTATTAGATACGTAATAAATTTGTTTTAAGCAATTACAGAATTATTTACTTAACAAAATGAATTCCGATGATTATGACTTAAAACACTTTGAGTAAAAATTATTATGAACGTCGATATGGACCCTGTTTTACCGAACGATCGATTGAAGATGAACGATTGAACCTTATGAAACTTAAAATGAACCCTACTCAAATTTTATATTTTAATAAAATAATATGATTACAATGTACAACTCGAACTTAACACGTTTTGAAAATACACTCCGCTAGTGCATATTGTTTTAAATCATATAAAAACAGCAAGTGCTACAGGACTTCAAAGGATTTTCCGAACCTTTGCTCGAGACAAAAGACACTTGCTTTCGAATATTTCGCCACGCCTCAGCTCACAGAACTGCTTTTGTCTCCGAGAAAACGTGTTTATTTTAGAATTTTCATCCAGTTGCACAGTTGCACATGTGGTCTGAAGTCTGATGATCGTAATAATAGTATTAACTTTTTTTTGAGGACGTTTTTATTAGCATTACAAATTAATAATAAAACAAAAATATAAAAAAATAACTGAAAAGTATCATGAAGTCTGTAGTTTTTAAGTTACTTCTTTGTGATACAGTTTATAAATGGAACCTCAGATTTTTATTGACAAATAATTTTATAAAAACAATTGAAAGGAACTGTAGTTGTTTTGTTTTGTCCTTTCCAATTAACAGTTGAGTTTGGGTTGTTGCCTTTTGTATTAGTTGTTAGTAAAGTAAATGATTTTTTATAAATTCATTTTCATTCTTTTTTTACCTTAACTATAAGTAGTTCCCGCGGTACAAGTCTAGAACTTACATTGGGACTAATACAATATGTGTAAGATTTTGTCTCCTGCCCCCTTATGTCTATTCATTTCAATTGAAATAAACAAATAAATATCGCTGCTTAAATACAAAAGCGCTACAAACCAAAAACAAATATAGTTTGATTTAAAACTTAAATTACATATTATTCCGAATTTAAATGCAACACAAACACATTTTGATTTCTGTCGTTTTTGTAGCAACGATATACGAATACATTTCTACTAAAATGAACAGACAACAAGTAGTCTAATTAAGAAAACGAAATTTTAAATGTGTCGCAACCACCATTCCACAAAATGCAATCCTTTTCGAGAACTAACAATCGTATAAATCCCTCAAAACCCAAACAAAGCGTCGCAAACTTTAAAAACCCACTCGACCAATAATATATTCGAGATTCTAAATCTCTTTAACGAAGCAACGGCCAACTGTTCCATGATTCACGTAAATGTTTTTACCTTCGTCCGAAATGAGACTGCGAATTCAGTAAGGGCAGGGTGAAATTGGATTCATTATTGATTCAAAAAGGTCAACCCGCGTGAGGCAACCGCGGCCGTAGACAGCACGTACGATCCGTATAATGCGGGTTGGAGTGCAGTTACGCTTTTGTGGTTTTGGGTTTCGGGTTGAGCTGGTATTTACTGTGATAAAATTTAATACGCTTATTGAATGTGCTTGGGTTTTACACTGATTTTATTGGTGTGACGTGTTGGCTGTAAACTGTTCTTATTGGTTTTAAGGTTGTTTTGAACTAGTTGTGAAGATGAAAATGTGTAAGTCATCAACGTAATTCGTATATCGGAGAATATTACTGATTTATCTAAATATAGTGAAAGTTTATCTAAATAATAGTTTTGATACATTACATCGAACAAATGTATTTTTACAAATATAGAAAACTAAGACCTTCTACACGACCCTACTACTATAGTACTAGGTAATTAAGAAGTTCATCCTGACACCTGTCATCGCAGTACAATTTATAACCTCTTATCTGCTTAGTACTATAGATATTCGAACTGTTAGGCGCAGATGCGTTCTATGTACGGGGGTGTGTATTGTGTATTGTATATAGGGCGATTTAGGGCAAAAATCGTTATATGCACCTTATGCACTTATGGCGCTCGAAGGTTAAAGAAGTTTGTATATCTAGATTTGACAAAACCTTTGCCACTCTCAAACTGACTTTGATACTAAAATCTCAAGTCAATTTAACCTTCTAGCGGCTTTATCAAATACACAAATCGTCAGTGATACTGCTAAACCGCGTAACTAACAAATTTAAATAGGAGCAAAATGCACTTTACTTATTAAGTCAGTAAGGTGCATTTCGCTACTTATTACCCTTGTTAGTTACACGGTTTAGCAGTCACCGACGAAATGGCACCGTCACATAATACGTAAGTATATGATAAACTTTTTTGTTTACTCTTATCACATCCCAGTCCAAAACAACTTAAGCCAAACTTGTTTTTGATTCGGCGTTACACTTGTTCGGGGCAGGCTCCATTACAGGTCCCTGAGGGCTCTGAGCTCTCCTTAAATAGATCCGCCTAAGGGAAGTATTCGCAAAAAATACGAATCTCTGTCCTTTCTACAGATGGGCAGGATCTGGGATTAATGGCTCACGTCAGACATTTTAGTTTTTAATTAAGTCAAATTCATCTTGCTAGATAAAAGGATAAGCATTTTTACATTTTTTTTACATGGTTGGACGGTCAATTTTATAAGGAGCTGCAGTTGAGCCTTAAGTGCTTTGTCACTTTAAAATCATGTTTGAACAGCTGCACTAATCTGACAAAGCAGTTAAAGTGACAAGTTACAAAAGTGTGCAGCTACCTACTTATAAAGCCAATTGCAACTTTAAGTAACGCCGTTACTTTTAAACTAAATAGAAAATATAATAATATAGAGCTGAACTTTGCTAAAATCATAAAAAATGTTTTAACGTTACTTGCACTAAAAATATTTAGGTATCTTTGTTTTGTCGACATTTCTTTGATAGAACATCCACTTCGCAGAATATTATACTCACACATTTTTCTAGGTGTTAACATTTTGTGATAGTCACAAGGATTTTTTTTTCTCGCTGGAAAAATGTTTTTACGCACACCACATCGGGGGGCACGGTGATTATGTGGGACTCACCAACCGAAAGGGGCCGGAATACCCACTAATAACCTAGCGATTCCACGCTATTGTTGTAGAGAGCCTGCTTCTGCTTGTGCATTCGACTACGACCTCGCAACGCCAACCTTTTTTTTTTCTCGCTGGGGAAATGCGTTTACGCT
Organism: Acleris cristana; assembly: GCA_948252455.1. NCBI lineage: Eukaryota > Metazoa > Arthropoda > Insecta > Lepidoptera > Tortricidae > Acleris > Acleris cristana. Next base: position 4,273,235 of record OX411788.1, read on the forward strand.
TACCACCCAGGTCCAGGGGGACCTGGAGTGGTTATGTGGGACTCACCAACCAAGAGCGGCCGGAATACCCACTAAAACCCAACGGTAAACCATCCTTCGGCGTCCTTCGGGGAGGTGCCGCGCGACCACGAACAAGCGCATTCGACTGTAGCACCTCGACGCCAATGACTCCGGGAGGGTGCCTTGGTTTACTAAGGCGGACGCAACGCTAACCTAACCTAACCAAACCTAACCTACCTTTTTTAATTTTTAAAATAACACTGCTTAATGCTTGAAATAGATTTCAAAATGAAATTCGATAAATGATATCTGTGGCTATAGTGATAACGGATACAAGTCGATTTAGCTGTTAATAAGAAAGGGTAAACGTCATGTACAGAGTACACTAGACATATACAGTTTTTCACCTAAACTTGTATCCTTTTTCAGTATATTCACAGATATATACGATGAAAAAATGGCCGATAAAATAAGTGACACCGACCATTTATTGTATTACCTTGTACTGTATCACTAATACAATGATCCTACGTTGGTACAGATAAACTATTCTCTTCTATTCTAAATCAAATCAAATCAAATCAAATCAAATTCATTTATTTCATTACATTTAGACATTTTCATATAGAATGGTTACATAAATTGCGGTAATGAAAAAGGCGTGAGCACAGCAAAGCTGAATTTGAGCTCACCCGTGGTCAGCCATGGAGAGATAATATAGTATTACATTTATTAGCTAGCAAGTTGCATAAAACTAAGCTCACTTATAAATGCAAATCGAAGTAGCGGCACTATTCTTCATTCATCCCTTTAAGATATCATTCTCAGGGTTTCTGTTGATAAATGGATTTCTGAAGGCTCGCCAGCGTATCACTAAGAGTTTATTTATTTGTCCCCTACGGTTCTTTTTCTTTTGTGTTGTATAAATTGTCAAACATGATATTTTCTAATGATTTTCGAAACAAAACAGTGTTCCGAAAATTTGAACAAAATTATTTATTCAAAGCTAATTTAATTACAAGTTTAACGGGACAAGCAGATTAAATAGCATTTAGTATTAATTACTAACGTAACATCATATTACACTAGTATTATAAATGTAAAAGTTTGTGCATGTGTGCGTGTGTGTGCGTTCATGCCTGCATGCGACGTTAACACCTCATAAATACTATGATATAGGCTGCCTTTTATGTGTGTGTGTGCGTTCATGCCTGCATGCGACGTTAACACCTCATAAATACTATGATATAGGCTGCCTTTTATGTGAAACAAATACTGTTTCCGTGGGGATGGTCAATGCGGACAAAGTCGGGTGCAGAAGCTAGTATATATTATATTATACTTACAACACAGACAGGCTTTATTCCCATTAAACGTTAAAACCACTCTAAAGGAGTTTTATTCTTAACCAACAAAAAGCGAGCAAAAGGCGAGTTCGTCCATATATTCTTAGACGTACGAGTTTTAATTGAGCTAATTAATATAATGCAAGCAAGTGAAAATTAAAACACCCATTACGTAAACTTTCAGACCGCACAGCTGACTGCATTTTTACTCGCCTTAAGCTGTAGGACGTTTTAATATGACTAATAGTTGAGAGCCGTGCACTTTTCAAAAAAAGTGCTGGTGAGCCTACAAAGCAATTCCGGGGTTAATTCCCATGTGATGAGCGGGAATATTTGTTTTTGAGTTACAGTGCGACACAAAAGAGTAGAAATTAAATAAAATGGAACTAAAAAAATAGCATACTAAATTGTTGCCATGTTTAAGCATTTTACGTCAAAAATGTGACAGTTACGTAGAGAGTGGCGCCCTCATTAAATGTCTACTCTTTTGTGTCGCACTACAGGGTGACGCCTAAGTTGTGAACCCAAATATGTTTTTCTGGCTCTTTACAGGTAGTTAAAGCATTTGTAGGTAATACAATCTGTAAATGTAATATTTTATATTAATTAATAAAATTATTAATTTTAAATTTATCGAGTCTCATGGTTACCCTATATTTTGAGTTGAACTGTCAGACTCATACAAAACTAGTCTAATAGAATAGGATGACCACATGGTTGTTTTTTTTTACTCTTTAAAGAAATTAAGTTTTACTCCGACGAAGTTTAATTGTTGGTTTTTGGAGTCAATGCACTGAATTCGCCTTGAAATGCTGTGATGAATGAATGAAACCATAATTTCGGTTCACGACTTACGAGTCACCCTGTATGGTACCTATTTATTTCTCTATGATATAGGTATGTTTGACGTTATTAGTACTCTCAGTAAAAACCTAGAGTTTAGTTTAGGACTAGCTCAATTGATTACAGAGTGTCCTTCGACACTATTTATTTAAAATGTCGAAGTGAACACATACGCCACGCCATTCACAGAAACAAATCATATTGAAAGCGCACCTCGCTTCGTAATTACATCAGATAAATTAATAAGTGCTCTTTCGTACATTCAACACGTATTGGGTATCGTATCTAAAATTTATTTTTCACTCGGGAGGAAATAAGATTATGTTTCAATAACAAACGTATCCTACGCTACACGCTCGGAATAAAAAGTTGCACCCGGAAATTTATTTTTATATTCCCAACGAACTATTGATACAACTCTTGCTCGGTTTGAATTACGACCTGTCATTTATGGATTTTGAATAACACGTAGTGTCCATTGTAATTGAATTCGCTCTGGGTTTAAGTTATTTAGAATGGGGAATAAAGTTTAGGCGTAGGTTTTTTGTGTGAAACGTTTAACTGGCAAACTAGGAAGCTTGATGATCACGTAAAGAGTTTTTATACACTTTTATAAACCGGCACATTTATTGAGCAAAATATAACAGTATAGGTGTGCCTCTCCTAATCTGTATACCACTTGATCTTCAAATAAATCCTTCCTTAAAAGACTGCGCCGATCATAACGCCGCGGATCTTAATTGACGTCCTCACTGCTAATTATTGTGTTTTCTAATAAACCAATAAACAAAAGAGAAATATACTCACAGTCAAAGACGAACAATTTTTCGACTTTACAAAACCGTTTCTTTTCTATGTCTTTTAATGGCGACCTTACTTTGTTTAAACAAGATTAAAAACCGATGAACAATATAAAAAGATACGTTCATGTACGAGGACGTACTTATAATTTAAATAATTACAATCTGCATTGGATTTTTCAAAATTACCTTACTTAGGTAAGGTAATTTTACTCGGAATATTTATTACCTACACAGAAAACGAGCAATTTATCCCAAAAGCAAATAATCAGAGAAGCGAATAATAAGTAAATCTCATTTTATTTGTAGAAGTACAAAGACAATAAAGCTGGCATGATAAGTAAGTAGTACTTGCCTCGGAACGAGTTTGCAGGCAATAAGTTTGATCAATCTCAAAATCTGAAAAATTTAATTATTTTGTATTTTTTAGTATTTATTTGCGTTGATGATATGACACGTACAGGATGTTAAAAATGTATTTCATTTTTATGGTGTATAAGCGATACAGTACTGTAGCCCTAGACAAAATACATTGCCAGAGAAAATCTTACCGTTGTCGAAAATATATTGACATAATCTGCCGGACGGTTGCGTCGGGCGCTTACGTCAATTAAAAATCGCTACGAGCGTGATGTATGTTGTCTAGAGGCTCTGATCACAATTAAAAACATTGACTCTACCCGGTGTACAAAAGAATAGAAGAATTCTTTTACACCCTGTATAACAAATAATAATTGTTAAAATAGAATCGGCTAAAATCCTTCTTGTTTGTGTAAGACAAAACGAATTTCAAGAAAACCAATTCAAGTAATTTATTCTGAGAATAATATTAGAAACAACAATCTAGGCCGTGTAGCTTAAAGCTAATTGGCCAAAGAAAATGGGTACGTATTTTGTAATATAGGAATTTATAAAGAAACCGCGAGACTACCTAGCGTAGATAACAGTCCAGAAGGGTGAAACGGATTATAAACAATTAAGATTATAAACAATATAAACAATATAAACAATCTGTCAAAATGTATGAAATGGATATTATGTTATATATTAAACGAATTTAACGGGAGTGTCGGCCGCGAGGTGGCAACACTGAGAGCAGTCAGTGAACCGAGCGGGTGGGCGGTCACGTTTATCCTACCCAACTAATTATATATAGTTTAATTACATCCCCTAGAACTTACCCCTAGTGACCAGTGGACGTCACAGCAATAATGTCAACGTCAATTATAACCGTATACATATTTTTTTTTGTCATCGGTAAAGATCACAAATTGCTTAACAGATGCGCGTGCGCGTACTTATGCCAGGTCTACAAGAAAAAAATCTTTCACCGTCCTCGCGTCCGTGGACTTATTTCTCTAATAAGTCCATGGGGATTTTCTATAAATAACTTGACAAAATACGAATAAATAAATAAATAGTGACACTCGGAACTTTACCAGGACCAACGACATTTGGGGGGTTGCCATGACATACCTAAACTATTCAGTTTACGGTGAGAGAAAGAGACAGAGCCGTGTATCTCTATCCCTTACGCACAACATGTCATGGTAACCCCCTGTTCTTTTATCAAATTAAGGATACCCATTCAGCCCCTATGAGAACAAAGAAATACACATGTTTACAAAATTACAGTCAAATAAAATGTAAAACATGTTTGCAAATGGAATGAGAAGCTTTATATGAGATATTTACATAGATACAGGCTTAAAAAAATGTTTTTTCTTAAGATAGGTAGGCAAACGAGCATGCGGGTTACCTGATGGGAAATAAGCACCTATAAACACCAACAAATCAAGGAGAGTTGTCGGTTCGTTGTCGGCATTTCTTGGACAGTCGGCTAAATTAAGTTGAAAAACCAGACAAGAGCATGTCTGACCATGCTCAGCACGGGTAGCACAAGTTCTATTTTCTCGCTTGTCACTCAGTGCGTCTCTATCGTTACTGACTAAATAAAAAGGGAGATCCGAGCGACAACCAAGTCGCGGGTAATTTGTGCTAGCCGTGCAGTGTAGGGGTCCAAAGCCAAAGCAAAAGAGCGTATCCTCATCGCACTTACGTCCTTTTGTTGAGAAGTGCAGATTTTCAGCAAGAATTCAAAAACGGTAAGTATATCCGATCATGTTGAAAATAATTTTCGTTAAAATTATTTAGTAAGCTTTACTTTTGTGATTTTCTTTTCATGTTTTGTACATATCCGGTTTAAAAGATAAACGCCCTCTTTGTGTAGTAATGGCTTTGGACCCCTATACTGAACATGGTCAGACATGCTCTTGTCCGGTTTTTCCACATTTTATTATCCGACTGTCCAAGAAATGTCGACAACGAACCGAAAACTATCCTTGAGTTGCTGGTGAGTTGTTCGTTGAAATTATTTATTAAGCGTTACTTTTGTGTTTTTCTTTTCATATTTTGTGGATATCCGGTTTAAAAGATAAAAGAGAGGGGACAAAATTTATGCAACTTTCGGAGCGATTATTTCTGAAAACATTCACCTAATCAAAAAAACTGCTTAGGAACATCAAAGAATTTTAAAAAAATCTGTCAAAATATGTGCCACACGACGATCTATGCTGAATTTTTTTTTCATCTTCTGCTACATGTATGGAGTGACCCTCTAGATTTTTTGTATTGTTTTATTTAACTACCAAACTAAGTAACGGCTTCTACAAGACACCTAATACTCCAAATTTCATCAATGTAACTCTTATAGTTTTCAAGTAAAATGCTTGTGATATACGGACGGACGGACGGACCCGTTTTTGCCATTTTGGCGACGGAACACTAAAAACCCTCTTAGAATATTATTTTAAAGCCATTTGACATATCAGGGTTCGCCGCGTTATGTATTAGCACAAATTATGTTAATTTGTAATCCCCGTACACACGTCACCGTGCCGCTGTAAGCTCTCGTTTGTCATGATAATCTGCAGGAAGCTAGTTCCATTTCCATTTACATATATATTCATCTGATTTACCAACTGGCATTGTTTTCTATCGAGTATAGTTCAAATGATGATTGCGCTGTTAGTATAGTTTAAGGCCGGGTTAGAAATGTGGGGACAAAGAAAATTATTAAGAAATAAAAATTCAAGTGTTTTTATTAATACCAACTTTCAAAATGATTAATTAGGTATCTAGGTATTTGTAGCTCTATTCTATACCAACCCAACTCTATATAATAGAGTCTAATTCGCCAAGGTAAAAAAGGAACAGCACATGAACTAAGACGACATTACGTTTATTGAACGTTTCTGCAAATGTGCATAAAATACATCTAGTATATTTTTTATCTATACTATTGACGAACTATATATGTCTGTACATTAACAACTTTTCCGTGAAATACTGACTAACTCACTGACTGACAGATTACGCACAACCTTATTTGCTGAATCTAGAGATTTTGCTGAAAATTTGGAGAGAATACACCTTGGGAACCCTAGGGGTGCACTAAGAAAAGATTTCTGGAAATTGAATCCCAACGGGAATAAATAGGAAGTAGGTAGGAGAAAACGAATTATATCTGGACTAGTCGCAGCAGTCCTGTAGTGATTAAATAATGATATACAGACGAACCCTCCTTTTTTTAAATCAGTTAACATTGCAATACAATTTAATTAAGACTGGTAGCGTTTTAGTGATTACTTTTTAACCGACTTTAAAGATAGAAATCTAATTTTATCATCGCATCAATAACTTCACCTAATTTCACTTCATCTAAAGCTATTTTCTGCTGAAGCCCTGTTGATTTCAGGGCATTCCAAATATTAATAATGTAAATTAGGTTCGGTTATATTTGTGACTATCACAAAACTTAAACTCCTACGCCTAGAAAATCTTGTCGACGAAATGAAAATTCTGCGAAGTGTTATGTTCTATGAAATGAATGTCGACAAAACGGGTAAACCACAATTGTAGCAATTTCGCAACATAACTTTGTAAAAATAATTACCAAACCAGAATATCATAATTAGCCTTTATACCAAATAACCTACAGTCTAAGGTAAGACTTATCTTATCTTAGATGGGCCCTTTCGGATACACTTCGACCCTTTAGGATCTTTTGTGCAATTACCCTCTTCACACTCAGCTGTTCGAATGTGCAGGTTTCCTCACGATGTTTTTCCTTCACCGTAAGAGCATCGGGTAATGCACTTAAGTTAGAAAAACTCACTGGTACATGGTGACCGCGGGGGTTCGGACTCGGTACCTTACGATTACGAGTCGACCCCCTAAGCCACTTCTTTAAGTGGCGTAAGCTAAGACTAGGAATGCATGTAATAACGCAAAGCTCCCGATATTCAGCCATGGCCGCCACATAACACAATCTATTTTGATAGCGACCTCCACTTATTATTGCCGAAACGAATGCAGTGCCCGGAAAGTGTCACGCAATGTACCTAACGTGGATATGACTTCTATTAAATATTGTTAATATCTTTGAACATAATGAAATTTAATGTTATTCATTGCTTTACTAGTAATTCCACGCATGTTATGTTCTTTGTAGACATTTTTTAATTTTTATGATGACTTTAGAGGGGCCATTCACGTTACGTCGATAGAATTGTCCGACTGATGAACTTCGGTCTTTTGCGACATGTTCTTTCATGAATGGGTTGGTCTTAAACCAGAGGCCCTATTTTAAAAATGGAAGTTCGATGACACGTTATCGTCCATCCGTGACATTCTGCATTCGAGACTAAATCGAAATTAAAAAACAAAAAACCGCCTTCAAAAATGCAGAAAATAACTTCTACTACTAGGTACTTAGTAGTAGGTACCTATCCTATTAGGTTAGTCCAACTGAAGTCGGCTTTTTGTTGAAAATATTGTGGTCGCCGACTTCAGTTAGACTAACCTAATAGGATAGGTACCTACTACTAAGTACCTAGTAGTAGAAGTTATTTTTTGCATTTTTGAAGGCGGTTTTTTGTTTTTTAAAACATTTATTTTATTGTACACTTTTTAGTGATCATAATAAGCTTATGTAGTCCCACTTCTTAGTTGATATATGAAACTTTAAGACGTTTCAAGCTCGCCGCAAGCAACGCCGCGGGAAAATCATAGTCATTTTAAAACAATTAAATGTGCTTCGTTGTAGTCGCTCAACTATCTTAATCGAGATATCTTATCGCCACCCTTGAAATCGGTACCGTTGAGGAGTTCCGGTGGCCATCTGTGGTCTTCATCATCAGTTCCGCTTCACCAAGTGACACTTTCTGAATGCAAATGCTTCACTTGTTACTAAAAATACTAAAATCGCTATATGTTTGCATACAATATTTGAGGAGTTCCCTCAATTCCTCACTGATACCTTCATCAGATTCAGATTTGCTGACAATGGAACCACCTCTGAAGTATACTCTATCAAACCAAAAAAGAATTTTTAAAATCGGTCCACAATTGACGGAGTAATCGGTGAACATACATAAAAAAAAAAAAAAAAAACATACAGTGGAACGTATAACCTCCTCCTTTTTTGAAGTCGGTTAAAAAAAAGGATGGAGCTTACGTAACTTCGAACTTCAATTTTCAAAGAAGCCTCAGGCCGTACGATCAAAGTCACGTTGCAGATCCGTTGAAACAGTCATCAAATCTTGCATCACTAGTTTTGCTGTTAAGTCTGATTATTTCAATTAAAAACAAATCATATAATTACTAAGGACGCAGACCACACTATTAATTAAAGAGGCCATTCAGGTTGCAACTGAAGTCTGTAAAATGGTCCTTGCAACCTTCGCAACGTAAATGGCCGCTATGAGGTGGAGGTGATATCTGCACAACACAATATCCGAAGATATATTTTGCGATCGAACTTACTGATAGCTGCATTCCACATAGCCTATACCTATACCCGTCTTCCTGGTTGAAATTGCAATGTTTCTTGATTTCAACGGCTTCACGCACCATTCCTCAATGTAAATGGGGTTCTGTGAAAAGTACTTCGGATTATATGGAGCTTGACAATGGTGAATTTATTAACCTGACGGTTTTAACAGCGATGCAGTCTTTGACCTTTTCTGTGATGTTTCGCTTTGTCTGTCTAACTAAAACTATAAACGTGGAAAAATTATATTGATGGTTCTCTTGTGTAAAAAGCTAAACATGAAGAGTCGATGTCATAAATAAATACAATTTCCTAAGGCGTCAAGAAGTATAATACAGAAGAATAAAATATCACATACAAAAACTAACGTTGAAGAAGACAATCACATGCACCAAACTACTAAACGTTGTTTAAAGGAAGTGCAAAGTGTATTCACAACCAATGTTTTCCATCTTGACTTGACACACTACGTTTATTTACTACCAGCTGTTCCCGTACCCACTTCTTTGGGTAAAAAACATTTTTTTGAGTTAATATTTATATACCCCCTTACTAATAAACGTTGAGTAACGGTGGTATAGCTATACAATGTTTTGTCCTTATCTGTCAAATGCAAATGTCACAATGACAGATGAGAACAAAACATTGTATAGCTATACCGGTTCAGTGGATCCAGAAATTAACCCCTACAACTTCACAAGCTTTACCCCTTTATAATATTAGTTTAGACTACCTCCTCTTTTTCTATTCATTTAAGTGCTAATCCTTTAGATAACTAATTTTTTTTTATGACAGGTAGAAGGCTAACTAGCCCACATGCCGTCGATGGTAAGTGGGATCTGACACCTCATTCGCAATCTCATGAGTGAAATCCTGAGACAGCAAATGCATTGCCAACTATGAGGACTAAAATAGTAATTTTACCGATTGTAAAGTAAATATTAAAATTGTATTTATGTTTTTTTGCCGAACCTTACACAAAGATAACCAGATAACCTCAAAATTAATGAGTGAGGACAACACGATAAGTTTGAGGATTGTCTCCGAGTGTAAAGAATGGTGAGTGGACCCTGCACTATTGTGAGATATTTCTCACCATCACTACAACAGTAACTATGTGAAAGGATTTGCCATATATTTTTTATTATCGCGAAGTCTATTCCATATTACCATAGACGGATGATTTGTAACTTATGGTGAGAAAAATACGGCTGTCTTCTGGCACGGGGATTATTAATCAAAAGCATTTGATATCAGAAAAATATGATTTTCCTTTTTAGTAGGAGGTCGTCTGATGTTAAAGTGATGTTTTTCTATATAGGTCACGCAAATGGATATTCTTACTTGAAAACTGACTACTGCCACTACTACTACAAATTTATTAGTATATTATTTTGTTAGTTTAGATATCCTAGTTCACGTGATTTTATGATTTTTTGACCATTATAATGTTTAAAGGATAATTTCTGATAATCTGTAGAATGTTGATTGTAATTAAATATTTTATACAGAGTGTCCTATTTAGAGGTCCAGAATCAACCTGTACGGGTATATAGACGAGCCTTTGCTCATCACTTAACATGGGTCTGGTAAAATTTACAAGCTGTTCAAGATAATAATTTCGATATTTCGCATGTTGTTTCAGATATTTTTTTTCCATTACATGATAATTTAACTCAATTGATTTATAAATTTAATATTGGTTATTGATTCGCATCACAATGTTAAGCAATCATTCGAAGTATTCTCGTAAATTCATATTAAAGTTGCAATGTTGGACTTGAGAAAAACCTGGATCAAACTTTGAAGTACTGTGTTGTTTTTTTGTTTGGTGACCTCGTGGCCACCAGTTTGAAAACTTGTTCATGTAATGCAGAGTTAAATACAGTAAGAAAAGTATAAAGGAAAACTTTGAAACTGGTTGGAATTTATGATTACTAGTTTGAATAATTTATAACTTAACTTGATTTAAAATTCTTACAGAGGTAGGATCACTAATACATGCTTTAGCCCATTATTGTAGAAAAAAATACGTAATTATCTAGCACCCTATCAGTTATTGTTTAGAGAACTGATAATGTAATGTGTTAATAAATAAATAAATATACAAGAGCCGATTACGTTAACCGAATCATCCCTTACGCCAATGACGCCGTTAGCCTAGTTGGTAGTCCCTGCCTACGAAACTAACGGTCCTGGGTTCAATTCCCAGTAAGGAAAAACGTTAATTTATGTAATGAAAACCGGCTAAGTGCGAGTTAGACTCGCGCACGAAGGGTTCCGTACCATTACCTATACAACATTAAACACTATACTAGTTGCCGTTATTAATATCGAGCAAATGGGTGATTCTTAAAAAGATTCCAGATACCTCGAAAAAAAAATGTTTTTTTTTTACGACATATTGCGATGTACATCGAAAGTATATACCAAAAGCATATTTTCGATTCATATGAACAAGCTTAATGCCGTCAGGAAAGGTAAAAAAAAAATAGGTACACGGATGTGACAGATTGTACCTACCTCGGTCGTGACATTACTGGGGCTCTACTTTGAAATCAGTAATTCGAACTTCGGATCGCCCCATCACTTTCTTGCGAATTAGTGACGCGTCGAGAGCTAAAGGGATAGCAATAGACGAAGTTCGAATTACGGATTTCAAAGTAGAGCCTCTGAACGTGGCTGTGACACTGTAGGTATGACATGGACGTGACAGTTTTAAAATTTTCTCTGTATAGGTTAATATTAATGTTATTAAATTTATGTCATCTCAGTTTAAAGTGATTGAAAAATAAAGGACACTAAATTGGTTTAATCAACAGTTTTTATTTGGTATAACTTCTTTCAGAACATCAAATAATTAAATCACACACAATTGAGATCTTGTCAAAATACCGTCAGGTACCTAAACATCTTCTTAATACTCACCTTATGGGTTCATTTTTTACCATTTTCCCCTTTATCAGGATCCCTAAAAACCATTAAACTATTAAAGTAAAATGGAATGTCACGACCACGCGTTGTTATGTCACGACCATGTACTCAAACAGTCCATGGTGGTGACATTTTTTTCATACCATGGCCGTGACAATTTGAAACGTGTTCGATACAACCTATAAACTAGCCATGATTTCGCAAATCTTAAGTAATTATCTTAAACAGCACTGTAAGAGGTACAAATTATGTTAAAAACAATAGCGTGGCACTGGTACTTACCTTCAAAACTCGTACACGGCGTTGACGTGTTAAGATTGTCCCTTTTTTCAAATAAATGAGATGTTTTTTTTTGCGAGACACACACTACATTCAGCCATTAGCAAAACTGACATGAAGACAGTGTTGCTGTTCTAAAAAATATTAAAAAGGATTACTAACATCAAAGATACTTTTCTACTGAGTACCACATTTTTATAGTATCGCACATGGTCGTGACACAAAAATTACTCACAAACTTTATGTTGCTCAAAATCATAAATGGATCAATTTTTTTGTAAAAAAAAATTATCAGCCGCTTAGAACATATATTAGTCTTGCGTAATTGCTGTAATATTACGCAAAAATACATGACATCTCTTCAGAAAAAAATATATTATTTCCAAATCCGGCAATCTCACATTACACGGTCCGTGACATTTTGGACTTGTAATTTTTTTTAAATATCTTTCTAATCATTTTATGTAGAAAATTATATTCAGACATGATATTACAGGTAATTTACTAAGTAAATTGATATACAGTTTACTGATTTCCCTGCATAAAATGTTCAATTCTTACAACTCACACAAAAACACATAAGAATAAGAATCACCCAAATACGAAAAAAAATACGTTTGTGGTAAGGGAGCCCCGCTTAAATATTTATTTTATATATTATTTATTTATTTGGCTCACAAAACAAGTAACAGTCGAAATTGGTACAGAGTATTTATACAGGTAAAGTTTAGATCTAGATTGTCACTCTGAACTATATGTGCCCATAATGGCTAATGTAATGTAATGTAATGTAATGAAATGAAATAGTGTACGTAATGTAATGAAATAACAAAATTGAGGGTTAGCTGTGTTAGTAAAACATGATAAATTATTAAGTGAGTTTGTAAAAATAATTGTAAAAGATATTGATTTTATTCTGTTTTTAGCATTTAATTTTGTTGTTATAGAGGCAACAGAAATACATAATCTGTGAAAATTTCAACTGTCTAGCTCGGTTCATGTCATGAGATACAGCCTGGTGACAGATAGAAGGACAGTGGAGTATTAATAATAAGGTCCCGTTTTAACCCTTTGGATATGGAACCCTAGTCGTTGTCATATTTATGAGCCTTGAATATTTTCTGTATATCGCCTAGTGCTTGCTATACGGCCGCAACTCAAAATTTTTCATTTTTGATATTATTGCAGATTCGTGGTCAGAAGGGTTTAATTTACCACCTTAACTCAAAAAAATAAGGAAAACTATGCTCTAAAGCCTCTTAATGCACTTGTGGCCTTATGCAAATTTCCAAAAATCCACTATCCCTTACCTGCAATATGGCCACTCGCCAGTCCGCCGCTTGCGCCCGCGACGATCGCACGCAAAACTACCATGCTGTTCAGACACTTCGGAGTTGCGGCCGTGTAGCACAAACGTTCGGAACAAGTTTTTGAGTTACGTCCACATGGCGCAACAGTAAATAAGACCGTGATTACAATGAAAGCGTCTAAATATAAACGAAATAAAAATCACTTGATGATAAGACAACTACAGTAAGTAGGTACCTTTATATAATAGTTATAAGTCGTTACCTATGATTAATATACCTAAAGATTGTAATATAACAATATAAGGGTCAATCAACTTTTTTACACACACAATTCTGTCTGTTGCCCACTGTTCAGATTTTAATAAATAAAATAAAATCTGGGGACTTATTGGAAGTGAAATTATTATAAAATTATAGTTATATCATTAACTCCTTTCATTATAATGTATTGTTTTATTATTATTTTGATATTTATTAAATTTTCTGTTCATAGGTTTTGTATGATAAATATTCAAAAATAAAAGTAAAATAAAATACTAATACAAAAAATATACATTATAAAAAACCTAACCTATGAGTGCCGCCGGCAGCGGGGCAGGGCTCAAGCTACCGGTGGTTAGGGCTGCAGAGAGAGGAACCTCCTCACAATGCGTGCCGAGGAGTACTACCTTCTGTATCTGGCCCTTAATCCAGCGAGAGTCTCTTGAGGTGTTGGTCGAGACACTTCGCTATAAGACCGTTTGCCGAAACAACTATTGGGACAAAGATCGTCGAAACAACATCCCACATAGCGGTCACCTCGTGAGCCAAGTCAAGGTACTTGCTGAGCTTGTCCTTCTCGGCCTTCACGAGGTTCTCGTCATGCGGGATGGTGACGTCGACGAGCACTGCCGCCGGGCAGATCGATCGATTGAGATCGATCTGTCAATACGATATCAGGCTTATTGGCGACAATAGTCCTGTCCGTGATGACAAATCGATCCCTACGTTCCATACGTTCTTGCGGTCTTCAGTGCTCAACACCGTTGGTCTGCGCCAGTTTTCGTTTGCCAAGGAGAGAGGCGTGAGGCTCCTGTCTACTGCAACCACGATGCATCCCACACTCATTGCCAAGGAAATAATCCCTGAGATTGCACGCACACCTCGCGGTTGTGGAAATTCTTAGCATTTAAAATGCCTCGACCTCCACATTTCCTTGGGATGTACAATCTCATGACAGATGAGCGTGGGTGCAACATGCGATGTGATTTAAGCAGTAGACGGATCCCCCTATTCAGGGCGTCCAGCTCAGTCTGAGTCCACCTTGGTATGCCAAAGGAGTATGTGAGCATCGGCACCACCCAACCATTGAAGGCGCGCCTTACTACCCCGTGACAATGTTGACATTTAATATCATATCATGTCATGCAAAAACCATGATAACAAGATCTAGAACGAATAGAACAGAAGCGGATACTGCGATAGCACGCCCTCCACCCCAGCCCGCTTCGTTCAGGTCATGTCGCCATCGCTGTTGGGTGATGAGCCACTGCACTCGACACCAGCGAGTCGAGCGACCTCCGCCGTCGCGACCACCTACGTGACGTGCGACCACCGCTGCCGGCACGCTTGGGGCCTGCGGGGCATCCTGCTCTGCGCACGGCTGGGTTTAGTGCACCGCATGCGATGGTCAACATCGAATAATGAAAATTGCATGCGAGCATAATACGGGGCTACAGAGGGAGGAACTAAACTGCGTACCGTGATCGAATGCTGCTCCTGTTTCAGACTCTTGAACCAGCCATCACTGTTACCGCCCAATGACTATCGGATCAGGTGCGGGCCATTCAGCGGCTTCGGCGACTGGATCAGTCTGTACCTTGATCAGCTACGCCTTGAATCGCTACATATTCGTACAACCTCCGCTTCATCACGGGACCCTCCTGCTGCGTTATCGGCTTCGATGCCAGTCGCCCAACACGCACTGATGTCAGTGCAGTATGATCCCGTTAGCGACGTTGAGGATTGTGTGAATATAAGCGTAACTAGCCAGGTGAATGAGCAACTGAGGAGGGCTTTGGAAGACGCGATCGCGCAGTATCGGTCCACACCCAACTCTAGGTCTCGTTTACCACGCTTGCCTGGCAGTAAACGAAATTTAGCACTTATGGGAGCCCTAAACGCCTTGCTTGGCACCTCGGTGTTAGTTTTAAGTTTTTATATTGATATGTATGTTAGTCTATAAGGTATTTGTAAATATGGGCCTCGTTGCCTGAAATAAAATTTATTATTATTATTATTATTATTATTATATTTACAAGCCAGCGAGGATTCAAAAAAATTCAAATTTCGGACACTGACCGAGCGACGCGCGCTCGCGGGTCTGTCCCCGCTTGGCAAGTGCGAGTTGAGCGGCGTATTGATAAGTTTAGGACTCTCATAGGAAAGCTAGTCTGCTTCAGGGGGGCAATGAACGCCCCCGAGTCATACGTTTCGTGAACCAGGCTTTTGCTTGGACCGGAATAAGGCCCCAACATTATTATGGCCTGTGTCACGGAACGTATCGACTTCCTGAAGCAGAAAGTTTGCGCGTGGGCAAGCCGTATTCGTCGCTATAGAGAGCGTGTAGATAGATACCAGCAAAATCACCTCTTCCAAAGTGATCCGAGGAAGGTGTACCGAAAGTGGGAAGGAACCGATCAAGGAGTGAGCGACGGACACCTACCGGATGCTCCTGCTATGGTTAATTTCTGGCGCAGCATCTGGTCGGTGCCTGTCGTGCACACAGAAGGAGACTGGATTTTAGCTGGGCAGATATTCAAACATAGGTTATTTAAATTATATACCTATCTGTCAAGAGAATTTACGCGTTAGGCATACTTCGAGACATTGATTATCGCATATAATAATGTTTTACTGTGCCAAAGATGATTAATAAAGGTATCTGATAACTATTTTTCGTGTTTTCCATTTATTTTATTATTTTTAAATGTATTTTTGTATGATAGTATGCTTATTACCGTCATTTAATTCTTTTGCGATTTTGGACACATCTCGAAATTTCGTAAAATACTTTCTGCGATATGGCCACAACACGAAGTGCCTATATTTGAAGGCCAGTACTTTAAAAACTACGCATACTTGAAACAAAAAATGCACATTCATTTGAAGCTCTATATAATGAACAACAAAATAAACTAAACCACAGTGTTATTGACCCAAAACTTAAGGAATTAGACCCTTTTTTCTGCCGCACACTCAACTCGCAAAACTTTGATCGGCGATTTCTCTTAATATTGGTTTTTTGAGATGTGGCCGTATAGCAGGCACTAGGCGATATATCTAAGTATTTATTTTATTTCAATTCAATTACGATCGGCCTTATAAGTACCTGCACACTTTAGTACTTTGTCACTTTAACGTTATGTTTCAACTGCTGCACTAATCTGTCAAACTCGTTAAAGTGTGCAGCTACTTATTTATTAAGCCGACTGTACCTACTGGTTGACTATAATGGCTTGCTTTTCACAGGGCTTCTTTCACTTGGTAAAATTTAATTGCTCTTGACATCGTATGGTCAGTGTTATGATAGCTTTTGTGTGGGTCCATTTCGGGTTGCATAAAGTTTTTACGCATAATAACCATTACGCATAAAAATCGATTATCATAAAACGGTTTTTACAATAGAAAGGGTTTTATTTTGATTATTATTAAAAACTAACCTCACCTAACCTAACCTAATCTACACAATAGAAGTTTATTAAATTTTGCAATGTCAGCCTAAAAGGGTGTTATGACAATCGATTTTTATGCGTAAAAAAAATATGCGAGTAGATAGGCCCCCCTTTTGTGTATTTGACAGTAATGGCGTCCAAGTTAGAAACAATACGGTAATATCTTAAAAGCAATTTTGTTTTTACCGAGAAGAATAGAGTAGTTGATACAGCAACCGAATGTATTTACATATCTTTTTGTGTGATTAAAACAGACATATTTCTAAGTAGACCTTTTTTTCTGGCACAACCATTACTATCGGGAATAACGGCGTAAGAATAAACATCCTTTCTCTATATTGTTAAGAATACGTATCGTTAGACCATCGTTACTTTACTTTACGGTTGCTAAGTTTATCCTGCCCGCAGTAATCGGGTCGGACCTTACTAGCCTTTAAAAAAAAGGCTTATCTTCAATTTAATAGCCATGGGACAAACAATCTTATACAGCTTAAAATAAGGTTTATATTATTTAATATGACGTACGAAAAGTACGCTCTTTTTCTAAGAAGAACAACGTAGGTACAAGTGCTCTTTCAAGGGCCAGCTTGACCCTTTGATTTACGTTTCTCTTTGTACATTTATGAATGTTTAGAAAAAACAACAGCCGCAATCTTTTACTTAGTTATTTCAAATAACATTTTCAGTTCTATCAAAACATAGCTTGGAATTGTTTTGCTTTAATTTTTTTGTTGTAAGCGGCTTTAGCGTTGTTTAGTTCTCTAGACGTTTTTTGTTTTAACAACACTTGGAATACAATAAACTTTTATTTTTAAACGTACTCGTAAGCTGCGTAATTTTATTTAAGTACCCAACCTTTCCTATTCTATAATGAGAATGTAATTTTAATACATTGATCTTTATTTATCTGGATACTAATCGAACTAATATTGTTATTGACATTTTATCCTATTGTTTTTACCTCGGCCGCCATTACTGTCACGTAAATAAAAGTTATCATAACGTTGATGATATTATAACAGGTCCAAAGCAATATTGTATTACCGTGCAGAATAGAGATATTGAAAAGGTAGATCTGACTAATTATTGAGAAATGTCACGTGATATATACCATGATTTTTTTAAATTGTCTGTAATCGACTGACTGATAATCAAATTTCATATTTAAAACTTCTTAACAATCCTTACTAATATTATAAACGCGAAAGTTTGTATGTATGGATGTATGGATGTTTTGTTACTCTTTCACGCTGCATCGGCTGGACGGAATTTGATGAAATTTGGAATGGAGATAGCTTATACAGTGAATTAAAACATAGGCTACTTTTTATCTTGGAAATTTTAAATGATACTCGAGTGGGAATAATGATACTCGAAATCTACGCGGACGAAGTCGTGGGCAGAAGCTAGTTGAATATAAAATAATTATCGAACGCACAAAAAATCTTTAAATTTTCAGTAGTACATCAACATCTAAACACAAAAATAATCACACAAATAACGTGATTTATAACCTGTTTCTGCACCTTTTTAGTTCCAAACCAAAGGTTTTTAATTAAGTTTCCGAACGAACGTAAGCCGCCTAAAATTGAGACAAAAAGAGATTCAATGAGCAAAAAACGCGAATAGAAGATCTGTTTAACTTTGAAATGGATTTCTGCGGTAACCAAAGAAACTTTTTATCTCATTTCTCGCTAAGATATTTTCGCATTAATCTGATGAAAATAACAACGTGGCTTTCTTCAAGTTTTAAGTACATAAACTTGTTTGAAAGCGAGGGCAAACATTCGCATGGAACGCTCTATCTTACTTCTAGTTTGCTTCGAATGTAGAAACAAACAACTTTGCAATGAGTCGAAATATTATTTGCAATAAGTCTAACAAAAGCAAACTTTAAAGACCCAACTGTATATAAAATACATAAATAAATAAAGATCAGGCTATACTACAAATAAATTGGATCTACTCGCAAATTAGTTAAATTTAGTATGTTTATTCATAAATGTAATGTAAAATATGAAATTACATTAAGATCGTCAACATAAATTCTCATAATTAAAGAATACAAAAGTAGCACTGAAATAATAAAAACAACAATAATTAAACGCGAGCCCGTTGTTTCCAAATTTTTTTTTTGTCATAATGCCGTTGTTTTCATAAAAATTTATAGTCATAATTTTTATTTCAAAAAAAACCTGATAGCATACATTTAAAAAAAGTGGGATAATCTCACAAAAACTGACGTAGTCCCAAATTAAGCTCAAGGTTTGTACTATGGAGACAACAAGAAAAATACTGGAGAAATAAATATTTAAAACACAGAACACATCTAAGGCTCAGAACAGAATACAGATAGGTAATATGCCTTTACCAGGGGTTCTACCTGGTTCCGCTCTCTGTCTCTGTCTCTGTGTAAGGGTCACAACCAACTAGCCTAACGCGTCGTCAATATCCATATTATATACCTACACCTTAATTCGCCATTTTTGCAATGTTTTAGAGTAAAGTGACACTTGCCGACGCTAAGCCGTATCGAACCACACGTCGCTTGACAAAATCGGACCATCATCCCTTTAACCAACTAAACATTCATACAAGGGCTCAATTCAATAGGGTAAAACCAAATTCACATTCAGATTCAGATTCTTTATTCATAATATTGAAAATAATGTTTACAGATCAAAAAGGTACATATGTCTCACAAATTATATTGCGTATACTAATAACTTAAGTAATTAATTTAACTAATTATATTTAGCCTATTCAGTTGTCAATACGAGTATATTCAAAATAATAACAATACCAATTAATTAATTTCTAATCTAGTTATTTGAATATACATTTTGTAGCTGTCGATATAATCTAGTTAATTAACAATGACAAAGCAATTAATTTATAATTGGAAGGTTAATATAGATTTGTGTTGCATTGGTTAAAGTTGGAAATTTTGTTTCTTGATGAACCTACGTACTTATTCTTATTAATTAATAATAATTCAAAATTATTATAACACGCGAGATTTTCAAGCAGTTGCTTTTATAGTTTCTTATTGATTATTGCGTCACAAGTGGAATTTAAAATAGGTATCTGCTGAGAGCTTATTGTCTAACGCACTCGCAATCACGATCGTTTTCATTTTGAAAATCGAAGGCTTGTTTGCATACAAAATAAAAACGATTGCTTCACTTTGAAGCCGGTTGCGATTACGAGTGCGTTAAACAATATGCCCTCTGGTAATGAATATTTACAGTTTAACTACTACGACGTATGATGCTGGGCGAACCTCGCGCCTTCGCGAGTCTGCGCCAGGGCACGGTCATATTGCTTTTAATATGTTATCATAATGTTAACGTTATGATAGCTCTTTTATATAACAGTTATGGCAGCCGAGTTAAAAACAATAGGGTGATGGATCCAGTAATGGTACAGAAGATAAGGGTTATTCATTTGTTTTGAGACAATAAATTTAAAACCTTATGATCTCTGGATGAAGAGTTAAGTATCTATTATTGGTGCCTTTAGCTAAAAGTGTCCAAGATTGGTGCCTTTACCCTACCATAACATGTCAAAAAGCCGTATGGTTTTACCGAGTAGACAAGAGCCCCAGGTCAAATCATTTACCTCCTTCTTCGGCATGATAGCAAATTTTTGGAGAGGGAAAGAGTATGTTACTGAATTGTGCATGTTTTATATTTATTTAAGCACGTTTGTATCGCTAATCGTTGTCTAGTACCCATTGTTAAAAACAAGAGCTTAGTTCGGGAATCTGTTAATGAGTGTGAGATTGTCCTGTGTTTTTTTTTTACAAAATTAATGTACTTTTTAACATCTACAAATATCTTTTAAACGGTATGGTGGATGATGTTGTTCTTATTTGGAGAGCGTCTTTTGTCTTTCTATGAATTCCGCGTAGAAATAATGTAAACAAGATTAGCATAAAATGATTTATTTTATCAGAACTCAAGAGTAACGCAATTAAGTAAATCTGTTCGGAATTTAATAAGCCGACCTAAAAACATCAAATAAAGCTCGAGCACGCAACGGCAATAACAATAAAAGCATTCAACAATACGGAAACCGCGGCGGAGTTGAATATTTTTATCATTTTCATTAAACTCGCGAGCCAGATGAATCATAACGGACGGCCGAAGTAAGTTGAGCATTGCGGGATTTCTGTCCAAGTTTCGGCGAAAGCGGGCCCCCGGGAGCGTTTGTCACCGCGACGGCCGCCGGTTTCTTTAATTCTACCAAAATTATTAAGCTACACTCATAATGAAAACGCGTAACAAAATCTTTTATTCAAATTGAGAATCTCTTGCAATTTTAATGCCATGATTCTGGCGCACGCTTAGCGACAGCGGTCTCTGCGGTGGTTAATGAAGAGATTTGTGTTCGTTTTTCAAAAAGGTTATTTATAAAATTATCGGGCCATTTGGACCAGTGTTCTATTTTAAATACGTGGAGAGTTGTCATGACATTTGATTTGATTTATTGATTAAGTCTGTCCTTTACACTCGCCGTAATATGAACTGGATAGCCACGTCATGATAACCCCCAGGTATTCAAAATTGGAGAATACTGGTCCGAATTGGCCCCGATGATTACCCCCCTATAAACCTAAATTTATAAACGTCGAACTCTATTCTTGTTAGGATAGAATTGAGTTTGACGCTTATAAATTTGGCTTTACAGATGTTTATAATTAAAGAACACAGATCCTAATTGTTCCCATTTTGGCCAGTAATTTTTGGCTTTTTTTGGGCCTTATTGTACAAGAATAAAAATTAAATACTAAACACAGGCAATATAACAAAAAAACAAGTACAAAGGCAACAGTCTCGGCAATCAAGTTAATTTGAAATAATTCCTTATACAAAATGATATTCTTGTTTATAACAGGAAGGGAGTCATCCCGATTCAGCGGCAAATGGCACCCGAAGTTTGAATCTCACGCCAAAACCGGACCGTCGATAAAAACGACGGCAAATTCCTTCAATTTTTTCGTATATGGATGTGACTTGACACGCTTACCCTATCGCCTACTTTGATATATCCGCGCTATCAGTACCACGTAAAAAAAGGTTACGTAAAATTGAATTGTGCGGCATATCGTGGACCGCCAAGTCCGTTTATGGACGGACAAAGAATATAAAATTATTAGGCCCACTTGATGAAACCCTAAAACGCGAAGTATGATAATTTGGCGCTCACAAAATACGAATGACCTGCTTATTTTGCTTCTAGCGGGGTTATGGTATTTCATTATGCAGGGCCTGTGGCTAAGACAAGTCACTAGAACACTCTCCGCAGGATTTTACGACGGCCGTTTAGCTCTTTTAACATGGCGGCGTGATAGCATCTGGGTATTAACGGAGGGAATTATTCCATTGATGGGCCAAGTTCTTAAGGCGGGTTGTGTTGTAAGCTCGGAGCTCTTACTTGTTTTCTCATGCGTGCCTGTCTTTATAGGGCAGTTAGAGTAGGATGTACTGATTGACGAATCTGCTTTGCAGATTTCCAGAACTTTTTATTTTTGCAATACGTTTAGATGCTTTTACAATCGCAAATTTAACCTTCATAAATTAGGTAACATAACAAAATATTTTGTTACTCATTGTTTATACATACGAACATTACGAGTAAAGCACGCCTGTTTTTCCATAGGGGTAGGCAGAGACCATTTCTTTCCACCTGCTACGATCCTGACAAATCTCTTTCGCTTCTTCCACATTCCACGTCGGTTTTGGGTACTTAAGATTCGGCCCTTTTCCAGTATTTCTCCGATTTCATTCGAAAAAGTTTATACACATTTTCAAAAAAGACCCTTTTGTTTATTAATTTAAATGTTTTCAAAACAAAAATCCCTTATTTAAAGATACGTTTACTGCAATTTAAGTTAATATAGTCTTGAATCAAACAGACAATGCCATCTGGCGTAGGTACTTATGACGAGCGTCCGGAACGAAGTGGCTGAGAGCACCCATTATTTTACCATGAAGTGTACTTAATGGTCTTTTATGGGGACGGGAGGAACATGGTGGTTCCAAGGAAGGAGCGGAATTAATGACTAACAAAGAAATAATGTTTTGGTGCGCGATAAAGCCATTATAGAGCTATTTTATTTATTGAATAGCAGTAACAACTAATATGGTTCCACTTATTTAATTGGTCGTCAAATAATTTTCTTCCCTAGCCCTTTATTCATATCTTGTAAAAATTATAAATCGTCCCCATTCAAAAGTAAAAGGTATCTGGGGTGTTACCTTTGTTTCAGCGAAATAGTTATGTTTGCCAAATGTATCGTTTCCCAACCGTTTCATTTACCAACCCGCTTTGTTTTCTGTTATCTTAAATATTTTAGGATTTTATAAAAAACTAACCTCACCTAACCTATAAGGTTCCACACGATGGTACTGAAATAAATCCTAAAATATTTACAGTCGCAGGAAAAAAATTGGGTTGGCAAATGAAAAAGTTGGGAAACGCTACATTTGGCAAACATATTTTTGCCAAACTGCGGGCTCCGTATCTGAATATTCCACCAAATCTTGACATTGTTGTTATCGTATTATCAAGTTTAAATATGATAGCTCTTATGAACTTGACATTAAAAGCAGCAGAGTAAAATAAGCCCCCTGTCATTTTTAAGGATAGATTTGTATCTTGATATCATGATACAGTTGAATACTGTATTACTTAGGCTCTCGTCGTGAAAAACTTGTGGGTTGTGTGAATCATTTCGTTCTAGCGTTTTGTATTCGTGCGTGTGAGCGTGTACGAACTGATGCCAACCGCAATCGACATTAAATCTCACACATCTATCTGGAAGTAAATTACACACTGAATCATTGTTGTGTTGGCATTATCGGCCTTTACAACCACACTAACAGACATAAAAAGGAAGCTTCAAAAACCTATATGCGCCACACACACATTTGACAGTAAGCTACATATATTTTTAGTTAAAAGCAGTTAAGTACATAGTCTTTCTTATCACTTGTATTCAGCATCCAAGCAAACGTACAAATATTGGTAATAATCTTATTACTAGTTACTTTAGTGTTAAATGGTTATCAAATGCTTTAGCAATTTAATAGAATTGTGTCATCATACAATTTCAAACCCTTTAGTATTTCTGCAACCAGCTAAAACATTTCTCCATTACTCATTTTTTCAATTACGTTTATACACTTTTTCCCAAAGACATTCTTAATTAATCTTTAATAGGAACGCTGATTTTGAAGTCAATTAGCACCATTAGGCACCATGAAGGACATTTAACTCTTAATGCAAGAATCATACAGTTATATAAATTGATTGTTGCAAAACAAATGAATAACCCTTGTCTCTCTAAAATAAGAATCAAGTGTCCATCATTGGTCCTTGTCCATTACTAGTTCCATCACCCTAATATTCATACCCTACGTATGAACTAATATTCGTACCCTACCTACGTATGAACTAATTTATTATCTGGATGTCATCCATAAAGTCTTTTTTATCCCAAAAGTTATCAAAAAACTAGTCCGTATTTTTTGTTTACCGCTGCGCGGATTTGATTATACGATTCTCCCTCGAGAAAATCTCGTTACCAATAAAGTGACTTAGAATATTGTGTTACATTTTCTGGTGTCGGTTTTATTTTGGCGGACTTGTCGTCACTTATTTTATTACTTATCTGTCTTTGGTTTGTTTTACTGGAAAATTAATCGTCCAAAACGTGACTTGGTTTTTGAACAAATTAATGTTAGGCATTCTTTTTCCCATTTTAAAACAAACATAGAGGAGAAAAACATTTAGATTGCAGTTTTAAGATTACGAATGTCTATGGGACTCAGACCTCATTAACGATCACTTGACCTGTGTGCTCGTGTGTGTTTTCCATGTCATGTAAAAAGTCATAATTATTAAAGACGTAAAAAAAACCTTTATTTTAGCGCTGCGGGAAAATCTCTGCAGGAAGTGATATCGCGGATTGTTTGTTGTGCTGCATCTGTTGAGAAACCACACCGAAGCAATATCATTTACGATATGAAATATAGGCGCAGCTCTATTTCACTTTGTTTGAAACCATGTTATTTTGAAACCACATTGCTCTGCTGATGACAAGTAAATGACATACATGATCCATAATATTAGTACAATAATTTGCGATATTGTTTAATCGTTTTATCGTTTTGTCAAATTTTGTCACAGTTACCTCGAAGAATAGGTACCGCTTGGGTTGAAAACGAATTTTCCCGATGATTTCGTTTTCAACAACACAAGCAATCAATGTGTCTGTTATTAAATTATAAATGCAAGAGTGTGTTAGTTTGTAACTGTGTTCAGTCGTCCAAATTTAGTACAAATACAAACCCTATTTATTGAAAAAAACATATTAATAACAGTGCGGAAAATACAAAAGAAAGTAAATAAATGTATAGTCAAGAGCAATAAAACGGGTCACTTTGTATTGAATTAGGTACCATAGAACATGACCTGTTTTCATTGTTCTTGAGTGTATGTAGTTACTTTTCATCCCGGAAAATCGGGCAGTTCTCGAGGGAACATCAATAAACGACGCTAACAAAAGCTAGTTTCTTAAAAACTAGAGGACACCGCGACTTCGTACGCGTAGAATAAGTTTCCCACTACTACCCCTATTTCTTCCCGTTGGGAGTCGATTTTCCTCATCAATTCATTCTAAGTGTACCCCTAGGGTACCCAAGGAACATTCCCTCCAAAGTTCAAGCACTTAGGTTCAGCGGTTTAGGCTATGCATTATCTGTTACTCAGTAAGTCAGTTACGAAAGAGTTTTAATATGTACATTAGTACATTAAAGATCAAGATGTATGTTGGAAGTCCAGTCTCAAGCAGGGCTCGGAAACGTGGTTAATTTTTTTAACCAGCTAGTCGGAAAAGCCTTGCAGTTCAAATTGAGCATTTTCATTTCAATTCCGCTCGAACAGAATCGATATTATTTAGATTCTGATCAAAGAGCTACCAGCCACCGCCATTATTTTATCGTCTTTCCTACCCTATTAGATAGCTCCTTAGTTGCATGTTCACTTGCTCTGCTTGAAAGCAAGCCAGTCTTATCATTTTAAAACACACCATTGTCGCCACGACATCCAACTGCAGAAAGGGTCAAAAACCAAAAATATCAGATTAATCCCAGCGATCATAACGCTCGCGAATCAATTCGAACCATAAATAAACGGTATTTTTCCGAGGCCAGCCCCTTATTTCACCATGCCCACAATGACACGTGACAGGTAACATTTCAGTGTACATTGCGCAGCTTGTGTGAAACCCAGTGATGTATCAGCGTGTTAACTTTGCAATGCATACCGAATTGAATTGTCATCTGTCACGTGTCATTGTCAAGGTGGTGAAATAGGGGGCTCGTCTAAAGTGGCAGTGGGCAGGTCATCTCTTGCGAAGGTCGGACAACAGTTGGCACCAGAAAGTTACAGAGTAGAAACAGTGAACAGGAACCCAAAGCCAGGTAGTCCGAGGACATCTCACAGACAAAAAGAAGAGACACTCAATCTTGGAATAACTGGAGTAAATTAGAGGAAATTACTCGATTTATTCTCGAGTAAACCAGTGGACGTTTTTCCATGCAATTTTAGGTATAGCTATACAATGGTATTACTAAGCTCGATTTAGTACAGTGAATGATGAACAAATGTATTACCCGGGAAAAAAAAATGCTGTACAACGGAACAATATCAAAACTTCAGTCATAGAACTGGAAAATAACTGTCATTAGAAAATGCACTAATTTTCTAATGACAGTTTTATCGTTGGTAAAACGTAAAAGTGAGTTAAACGATTAACTGGCGATTTATTCTAAGAATAATATTTATACTCGTTTGTTCGAATCCGCCCTAACTCGTGCAAGAGTAACTTTTATTTTCAGAATAAGCTCAGTGAAACAAATTTCTAATTTAACGCTTAGTTCCGAACGAGTGCACGCGAGGGGAGTAAATAATTAGCTATCACGGTTAAATTGGATCTCCGACGTTTGCCAGATTGTCACTGCCGCGGGCGGCACTGTATTTATTCATATTTTCATGCGAAAATATAAAATTCAATACGCGAACGTGACGCTGACGAAACGGAATCTCAAACAGTGCAGTGCTTCGCATTTTGTGGAAAATGTAAATATTCCATATTTTTTAGTGCTATGAAGCCAAACTAGGTACCTATATAGTTTCGCTAAGTTAGTCTTTCCGTCTGTCCGTCTGTCAGCGGTTTAACTCAGAAATTCTTGGTTCTATAAAGCTGTAATTTAGCATAGTTATACATTTACCCCCTTACTAATAAACTTTGAGTAACGATGGTATAGCTATACAATGTTTTGTCCTTAACTGTTAAATTCAAATGTCACAATGACAGATAAGGACAAAACATTGTACTGCTATACCACCGTTACTCAACGTTTATTAGTAAGGGGGTTAAATTACATCGACAAAGTTAAGGTAACATCTAGAAAACCATTCCATACATGTAAAGCAAAAGATTTTTTTAAGATTTTATTAATCAGGATTTGGGCAAAAGTTTAAACAAACGAAATATAGGATTCGAAATGTGTAATTTTCGCTTGAGTTCCGTGTCCCCCCCTCCTCCTACAGCTAAAACTGCAATAGATTATTTATTAATTTTTAACAGAAACATCTGTACGTAATTCAAATAATATTAAAGCGAAAAAAATTCGTCGGTCTTAGGCAGAATTCGAACCTACATCTCCTCTGGCAATCCGGGCTAATGCAGGCGCATTACCAATTATGCCACCAAGACCCTACTTAAGATCCACGAAAGTAGTGATCGCTTACTTTTTCATACTCGGAGGGTATGCTGACGCCATCTATCGTTGTTGTTTATTAACAAACGACACCCATGTTTTCAAGTTCGTTGAAATTAGCATGAGTACAATGTGCCATCTTATTCTAAACATTTATTAATTTTTAACAGAAACGTCTGAACGTAATTCAAATAATATTAAAGCGAAAAAATCGCTTTAATATTAATGGATTATTTGTTTACATTTGCTGTTTTTTTAGATTAAAAAAGAAACTGATTATTTCTTACACAAAAAAACAAACACATTAGGAAGCTAGCGGTCCTAGGTTCAAATCCCGGTAAGGGCAGATATTTGTGTGATGAGCGCGAATATTTTTTTCTGAGTCATGGATGTTTTCTATGTATTTAAGTATATATTTATCTATATAAGTACGTTTATCGTTGTCTAGTACCCATAGTACAAGCTTAGAGCTTAGTTTGGGACTAGGTCAATTGGTGTGACATTGTCCCCTGATATTTATTTTATTTTTATTATATTTTATTATAAATTTGTATTAGATAGTTTTTTCGTGTTTGGAGTACAGAACCCTAGTGATGGCCATTCTCTTGCCCGGTTTTAATCGTTAAGTGAGCTCTTACGTAAGTCATTACTTTTTCAAGTTAATATTACGATAAGCATAACATTTTTTACCGTTAATCTGTTCTACAGAGAATTGCTATAAAAAGATCTCTTACACAGTCATTTCATATCCCAAAAACAAGCTACAGGCTTTCTCTGATGATGAAGTATGTAGCTAATATTCGTCTTAAGATAGAGACGTACATATAAAACAATTGAAATGTTTTGCAGATGCACGCAGTGTTTCTCACTGCGTTATAATTAACCAAAAGGAAGGAAAACTCAAAGTGAAGCGGGATTTGAGCTTAGGACAGCTTTCCTTGAGAGGTGCATCTGGCTTAGAAAGCTACCATAGCCGGCTAGGGTATCAGCTGTATACATTATGCATTAAAATGCGCTTTAAAGTACCCTCTAAAACCGGGGTTCTCTACTTTGTCATAAACCATATCGACTTCATATTATTAACTGTATGATAGCTCTTATTTACTTGACAGTAATGGCGGCCATAAAATATCGGTCGTTGCTTGCCGGCAACCAACTAAATAAATGTTTTAAAAAACAAAAAACCGCCTTCAAAAATGCAAAAAATAACTTCTACTACTAGGTACTTAGTAGTAGGTACCTATCCTATTAGGTTAGTCTAACTGAAGTCGGCTTTTTGTTGAAAATATTGTGGTCGCCGACTTCAGTTAGACTAACCTAATAGGATAGGTACCTACTACTAAGTACCTAGTAGTAGAAGTTATTTTTTGCATTTTTGAAGGCGGTTTTTTGTTTTTTAAAACATTTATTTTATTTTACACTTTTTAGTGATCATAATAAGCTTATGTAGTCCCACTTCTTAGTTGATATATGAAACTTTAAGACATTTCAAGCTCGCCGCAAGCAACGCCGCGGGAAAATCATAGTCATTTTAAAACAATTAAATGTGCTTCGTTGTAGTCGCTCAACTATCTTAATCGAGATATCTTATCGCCACCCTTGAAATCGGTACCGTTGAGGAGTTCCGGTGGCCATCTGTGGTCTTCATCATCAGTTCCGCTTCACCAAGTGACACTTTCTGAATGCAAATGCTACGCTTGTTACTAAAAATACTAAAACTGCTATATGTTTGCATACAATATTTGAGGAGTTCCCTCAATTCCTCACTGATCCCTTCATCAGATTCAGATTTGCTGACAATGGGACCAACTAGAAAGTATACCCATTCGAACGCCGAAAAAAAAATTCAAATCGGTCCAGTAGTCTTCGAGTAATCGGGGAACATACATAAAAAAAAAAAAAAAAAAAAAAATCCGACGAATTGAGAACCTCCTCCTTTTTTTTGAAGTCGGTTAAAAATAAACTGACTACAGAGGATTTAAGTGACCTTTGACCATCTCAAAGACAAAAAAAAAACAAAGTAACAATTAAATTTAACGGAAATACGGCCTGCACTACATCCTTCGGACACTACCCCAAACTTAATTACCAAAGTGAGTATTAAGTAATCAATTTCCTTAACTGTAATTCGGATCGTGAACTCCGTACAAGCAACGTAATTAAAGTACGCGAGTGGATAATTGCTTTGGGACTAGTGCCCGCAAAGCACCAGCAAAAACAATTCGATTGCCGGAACTGGGAGTTTTCATTTATTTTATGCTGAACTTTTTCGAATCCAGTGGGTTTATGCTTGGTTGTTTTAAATAAGATTAGAATGACAGGGCGTCTATTATAGGCGGTAAAAAATCATATCTTCTTTGAACTGTTACCATATTGCTTACGTTTTGATAGCTCTTATTTACTTGATGGCGGCCAAGTTAAAAACAATACCATAACAGAGGGCATAATTTGTCTAACGCACTCGCAATCGCAACCGGCTTTAAAGTGGAGCAAATTGTTTTCATTTTGTATGCAGACCAGCCTTCGATTTTCAAAATGAAAACGATCGTGATTGCGAGTGCGTGAGGCGGGGTCTAAAGGCCAAGCGAACGAACAAGAATTCTATGGCATTATCTCTTACGTTTTCTTTGTTAAAATAAAGACAAAACATGTTCTAGAGCATTCGCTCGCTTGGTCTAAACCCACCCTTTGACAATAAGCCCTCAGGTCAAACACGTTATGGTGTTTACAAAATACAATTAATTTAACTTAAGGTAGATTCATATTTTATAGATATGCATTCAAAGTGATTACATAAAATTTGCAGTTCTAATGGAGAAATTTGTGTTATGAAATAAAGAATATATAAGAACATTAAACCTTAGATAATTAAAATAAATAAACATTACAAAGATGTTAAATTAAAATAAAGGGGAATGGTAAAATCTATCTGGTAGATAGTGTTATCAGAAGATTGAAAAATCAAAGTTGAGTTTTTCAGTTTGGGCTAGGTTACTTTGTGTAAAAATCATCCATGTTACTAAGTAATGACAATGTGACTAAAAAAGACACTAATAACTCCGTGGCAGCAAAACGCACTGAAATGTCCGGTTCTATTTGCTTTGACAAGGCAAATGAAAAAGGAAAAGTGTCTCGTGCTGTACCCAGAAAGATCAGCAAGTAATTTTATTGATAGTAGCCATTACTTGAATCGAAACAAGAAGATTGTTGAAGACTTTCTTTATTTTGACGAAGCACTGAGCGAAATTACCGGTTCGCAGATATTTTAACCTGACTCATTATCTTCATATCAGCCGAAAGACGCCCAAGCTGGTCATATAAGTAGGCTTTCCCCAAGGATCTCCACGCCGATCGGTTTTATGTTTTCGCCATAATTGTTGTTTTTACACTCTGACTTGATAACTTCAACTTAAGGGTTAATATTTGGTGCTTCGAGATCACCGAGTTGTTTAAAAGAATACCTACCTGGCACCTGTTTTGTAAAGCTATAAATTACAATATACAGGTTACAAGTTTCCATTTGGCACAACCTCGACCAATGACGACCAGCCATTTGAGCAGTGTTGCCAGTTTAGACCTGTAAAATTGTTACTTGTAGCTTTATAAAGCAGACCACTGGTAGTTAAGCACGTGCTAAACAAGGTAATCCATCGCAATTCAATTCTTCGATTGTATTGTAGGACTTCATCGAATTTCATTTCATCGAACGCTATTTTCTGCTGAAACCATGATGTTTTCACATTAATTACAAAGGTAAGGTTAGACTTATGACTCCTAAAAAAAAACTCATGCCGGCGAGAAATGCCTTTCGATGAAATTAAAATTCTGCGTAGAGATAAGAAGTTTGTTGAAAGTTGTTTCGATGTAATAAACTCGCTAAACAGAGATGCATGTGGTGAAGTAAATACATAACTCCGATAGACGACCTTGCATCTTGGACAGCAGCATTTTAAAAAAGGGTGGTGCTGGTAGTTGCTGAGAGAGCAATAAGCTTTATTTATACAAATAAGTGTCGTAGTGAATTACATAATATTATAATAAACCCAAAATAACAACATCCTTTAGAAATATTTAATCATTTTTAACATTAAACACGTAGCAAAAAAGTACATCAATTATGCTATAACTTAGGCAGTAAAGCATCTTGATAGTGTAATATTAATAACGCTCGCTTGAAGTATTTTAAAAATAAGAGCTCGGAGCTATCAAGTGCGCTTCGATCAGGTTACAAGCGTTTGCAGTTTACTTTGTAAATACAAAAAAACATCATCCTGTAGGTACAGCAAACTGGTCGTTTTATTAAAACATCAGCCTGTAGAGCAAACTGGTCCTTTCATTTTTGGAACTATTCCTGCTATTTTTACTGGACGTTGTTTTGCTTATGTCACGTTAAAGCAGAACTTTAAATGGGATTGCTATTCGCTTTTAATTAACAGCTTTTTTTGAGTAATTGCCGGTTCAAAAAAAGCGTTTTTTAACCGGTTTACCAGCATTTGGTCATTTTTAGGGTTCCGTACCTCAAAAGGAAAAAACGGAACCCTTATAGGATCACTTTGTTGTCCGTCTGTCCGTCTGTCTGTATGTCAAGACCCTTTATCTCAGGAACGCGTGGAGGTATCGAGTTGAAATTTAAACCATATACTCAAGTCTACAGTCCCTTGAAGATGTGAGTGAAAAAATCAAACTTCCAAGTTAACGTAAAAAAAAAAGATACTTACGGCCGTTTATGCCGCTAAAAACGTATATTTCGACGCTCTCAAGGGAATCAAAATTTAAAGGGTATTTTCCGTTGACCTAAAAATATAAAATTTGGCAAGTTATACCGTCTCATACTACAAATATAGGAAACAATCTGAAAACCCAACATTTCTAATTAAATCACAAAAAAATCAGGGTCTTACGCAAGGAACGGCGGCGGTGCAAATTTTGAATTGAGTTAACCGTGTCATGTGCGGAACCCTCGGTGGGCGAGTCCGACTCGCCTTGTCCAGTTTTTTTTTCTGGTTTGCTTAACTAATTAAAGATTTTGGACAGTCGTTACCGTTAAAAGTCGTTGATAAAGCGGCGACCAGGGTTCTTGGTCCTAGATTTTAGCGCAAGCATGGGTCAAGAAAGATATGTTCTATTAAAGTCGCTTTTGCTTTCTATGATATTAGCACCACTGCACAGTAGGTTACTTTTTATTCTGATCTCTTAAGGTTGGGAATCTAAATGTAAAGTAAAATGTATAATTAAACTAAAACGTCTCTATAACATACATACATACATACCTTCACGCCTGTAATCCTAGATTGGGGTAGGCAGAGCTAAAGAATTACCCACAACTTTAAAAACCTGTTGATAATTCAGTAACCACATTTTGCACAAATAGGCTAAGATGTTTACCAGCGTATTAGTGATAGGTTGCAAGCCCATTGCCTAACAGTAATACAAGAAGCCTATATTCCCTTAGTCGCCTATTACAACATCCACGGGAAGACATGGAGTGGCACTATTCTAACCCGGCAACCACACTATATCTCTATAATATTAATTTTATTTAAAAAAAACTGTTTTGAATCAGAGACGTTTCAAACAATTATAAGAAGTCGATAGATCATCACTATCTATTATTACGTAGGTAAGCGAATACATTTCTTTAAACACCTTAAAAGTTCGCATTTTCACGTCCGTGAAAAATGATATTGCAAAGCTTCTTCAATTATTTTGTTACAGCATTGCTCAAAGTCAATTTAAAATAAATGTCTTCTGTTCTCAAAACCCCTCGCCTTTTAAGTCATCTCCACCCTGTATATAAACGCTCATTTACAGTATACTTCTTTTGTCGTAAAGTAAAAGAAAACACTCCCTGTTTGTTAAACTAAGACATCGAAAATCTTTAAGGGGAAGACAAATAAAATCAAACAAGCGCCTCGTACAGAGTTCTAAACCCATTTATGTATCTTTGAGCCCTTAACGAAAAAAGTTTCGTCATAATTCCAGTCTAAGTAAAAAAGTAAACAAACTAAGTAAAAAAGGCAATCAAAAGTTACGTAAACAACTTTTCGACGCTTACGTGGAGAGGGTGGCGTGAGTCCCTAAAAATACCTTATAATATTATGTCGAATCTCTGTAGGGCCTTAAAGGCAAACAGTCAGCCTCGGTCTGCCCTAAATACACAGCTTTATCCCGCACAAAAATAAAATGTATCCCGTTGTTACAAGGTTCAAATTTAACTCCCATTACGGCCGTGAAATACGAAGCCTTAATATTATGATCCACACTAAAGCTTTGCATTTAGATGGTTAAATACAGGATGTGTTTGGGAGTAATATTATTTTATTCATTTATTTGCTTTGAAGGGATGATTGTTGTTAGGCCTTTTTTGAGGAAGATTGTGTCTACATTTCCACATATTTTACTTTCTATTTTGGATCACTAGGAGACAATTTACGGTCTAAAAACTTATTTATGTACCTAACTTTTTCGCGCTTGTGAAATAAAGCACAAAATAATGATTTTCGCTTTAAGTAATTGCCCAGAGATGTTTATACAACAAACATTGTAAAACTTACTTTTTGTGCCTTTCAAGTTTACAACAGTGTAGTCTGCGTCGAAAAAGTATCTTTCGAGTCAATTTAAATCTTGCTTCAACTACATCCATCTCCTCAGTCACAGAACTTGGAGCTTATCGAGAGTTGTAAACCTTAATTATGGGTGGAAGGGTTAATCTAAGAAAAATAACAATTATGATTGAAAGAAAAAAAAACGAGAAGAATGGGTTCTACTTGTGAGATCAAATTTTTACCGACGGAACGGAAAGAAATTTGAATTTTGGTTAACGACAATTGTATTTTTTTACTATGGCGGATCCTAAATCATTGTTGTAATAATGTTATCGCCACATAAAAACAGTGGAAGTTCAGACATAACTACATGTTTTTTGTAACTTTCTAGTTCAGTGATTAACATTTCTCACAGCGATTTGACATTTTCCGCCTAAAAAAACTTGAAGTGTGTAAAAATACCTCTCCCATAAGATATTACTTATTGCTATTGGTTTCTAGGCTGCAGTCAATACATCCACCCAGCCTCCTTTGGAAACTATCATCTTCTACTTCTTCTTTTTCTTTTTAGCGTGTCCACTGTGTCTTAGATGTGAGCTGACCAATATTCTGCCACGCGGTTGGCATTGCTAGGTGTCATCATATAGGTCCTGCCGCCTGAAGGTGTCGGGGCACGCGGGGCAGTGCAGGAGATGCGACATGGACTGTGGTGAAGCGCCACCGCACTTTGGGAACTGCCATGAAATTGAAATATTATTCAATTAAATTATATTATTCAGAGTGCAACTTCGAGGATCAAACGATGTTGCTCAATATAGGACACCAACATCTATCGATTTCACCCCCATGTATATTCAGCAGTTTCTACTGTTTGAAGTTCGAAAGATATACAAGGTTTTTGTTGAGATTTAACAACCATAATTACCTCCTAATATCTCCAGTAAAATCTAAACGGTTAAGTTAGCTGTGATTTTTGTTTATTAGGTAGTCCAATTGGACAGATTGGTAGAGCTGAAATGTCCAATATCTTTTTAGTAAAATAATTAAATCCTGAACAATCTTTGTGAATTCAACTTAAGCACCAAATTCCGCATTTATACTTACAGTAGTAGTTCGTGACTTCTCTATTTCTAGGTACCAAAATACCGCAACGCAAATAAATTCCAGGTTAAAAGTCTAGATGTTTATCTTTTAACGTTACTGTTTATGGAACATTGATATATCGCTTATGAAATTTTCTACTTTGACCCTTCTTCGATATAAATCATGGATGGATAGGATTACCGTGACTGTATTTTATGTCGTACCGAAGGGTCCAGCTATGTGAAATATGGCATACTTAGTCTAAGTAAGGCTCGAATGATGAATTATGTATCATTCCTATACGTTTTTGAGTTCCGTAGTCAAACTAGGAACCCTTATAGTTACGCCATGTCCGTCCGTCCGTCCGTTGCTTAGCTCAGAGACTCTTAGTTCTAGAAAGCTGTAATTTGGTATGAATATACATATTAGTCACGCCGAAAAAGCGGTAAAATAAAATCTTGAAAATATTTTTTAGGTTACCTCCTCTTTACGTAACCTTGGGTATCGTTGGATAGGCTTTCAAACAATTTTTCGATTACGGGATCCGTTTGTTAAATTTCGAAATGTTAATTTTTGATAGAGTCAAGTGTGGGGGGGGGGGCACCCCTACAGTTAAAACTACATATACATAAATGAAAGCTCATAGGTACAATGAATTTTTATGAAAAATACAGTCGACTAAAGTGTTTATACGTACTAAAATCATCTAAGACAGCACCAAATATCTTTAAATAAAGAATTAATTCATACTTGTTGCTTTTTTCATAGTTTTTGTGTAGTAATGGCTTCGAAACCGTACACTGAGCATGGTTGGACATGCTCTTGCCCGGTTTTTTGCTTAGATTATTCCTATAATATCGGCATACGACAATGAACAAAAGGGATTATGGAAGTCTGAAGCCTGAACACGCGCGGACTCTGATCAATTCAAGCTTACTTAATACCCTAGAACAATAGCCTCTAGGATTATTAACAGTACAATATAAATACGGATTAAATGTTATAAGATTACTAACATATTTACACAGTGTTGGTTTCAATGAAAAACTGATGAAATACGTCATATAAAACAACGAAGTAAATTTATACTTATTCTATTTAAAAAAACAGTACTTATGTATGTATGTATAATAGGATGCGTCTGACCTTGGTGCTTTAAATGCAACGACTGATTCTACTCGCTAAACTGAATTACTTTTGTTCTGCAACATTAAAAAATAATTTAAGTTTAGATAACTAATTGATGTTAAAGTCTAATTGTAAAATCAGTGTAATAAATCATGTTCATTAATAATCACTATCTCATGGTACGGAGGCGCTATTTCCTTGGTACGAGGGCTAAAGGAAAATTGAGAATTGGATCGCGTACATTGAAAGATTACATTTAACTTGTATGAAAATGTTAAAATTTAAGTCGGACATATTTTTAACATTTTACAGAACAAAAGAACGTCAGTTTCAGGAGTAGAAATGATCCATGCATTTAAAGAACCAAGGTCAGAGGCACCCTGTAGTTTACAATGATCAAACACTAAACGAACTAAAAGTTTAAATGATACAACCCATTGGAAGTGAATTTCACTACTAAGCTGCATCATTATTCTCGCTTCTACTCATCGATGAAAATATGGTGGCGGCCAAAGTCTCAAAAATATATCCATATTTGTATTTTGTTGTTGATTTTTAAAAGGTATTCGCTATTTTTTTTAATGTACCTATAACTGTTGTTTTAAAGATATAAATACAAACATAAATAATAATTAATTAGCCATCAATCAACCAGTAGACCCCGATCAATGAACGAAACATTAAGAAATATGCGGGTAGTCATGTCAAACTGGCGTACAAAAAGAAATAGCTCATTGATATGCAATGAAAGCTTGCTTAGCAGTCAAACTTGTGCTGCCGGAGTTCCCATCTTGAATCTAATACGGCATGCAGCTAACTAACCAACTATTTCTGGTTAGTATGCGGCCGTTACAACGCTCACTTACAAGTTTAGTATCTTACAAGACTGCTATGTGATATCGATTAGTTGTTCCCACTAGCCTGATCTTGAAAGGGTGAGGTGAAATTTCTCTAAAGAGGTTGGAACGGATTATAAGTTAGTGAGATGTACCAGACTGTTGGAAGTATCAGTATTTGGCAAGCTATTCGGATTTGACGGCTACTCGGTTGCATGGAAGTTGGGTAAATCCATAAAAGGACTGTTATAAGTGTTGTTTCTTCAATAATATTGTATTTGGGTGGTGAGGTTGAATGTTATTCCCGTATTGCTTTGCTTTTGAAACAATAATCATAATTATACCAATAAAAAATACAATTTGGAAAATGTAAAAGAAAGAAATAAAAAATCGTTTGCTGTTACACGTCACAAATCAGTCAATAACATTCAAATTTAACCTAGTATACCTACTAGCTTTTGAATACAAACAAAATTATGAGAAAATAATCATGGTTGAGCGTCAGAAATTATCTGCTTTGCAGCCTTAGCTCACTCTGGCTCCAAAACATTTTTACTCGTTGTACTAATCGTACCTAAACAGCAGTCTAATGTAGGAATATTAGTGTCTGGGTACAGTTAGATGCAGACAAAAGTTACCCTCCCACCCCTGCTAAGTTAATTTTATGCGAGGGGGGTTCACCTTTCTCTGCAGACTTTATACTAAACGAGTGCCCACATCTCTCATCTCTCTCATCTATTGGACATTTGGGTAAGTCCCGAGTGTCGTGTATGATTACAGCAAATAAACCAAAGACAACATAGAGCTACCACACAGGACCTTTACTCGCTCGTTGCCCAGGCAACATTGCTTCCTAACAAACGTGTAAATACGTTAGTTAGTTAGAAATTTCAGATGCGCTATTTCTCTTTCCATCTCGTTCCGTTGTAATTAAAGATAAAGAAACAGAAGCTTGGCGAAGACTTTAGCCTAGTGTTTAATAGAAAAAATAGGATCAAAATTGCCTCATCTCCAAGCATGACGCGGCATTTTTCATAAATCTTTATGATTTTGTTTTTCCACTCGCCGACCACGGGCGCCTCTGCTGCCTGTACCGCGAGCACGATATTTTCTTCTATTGAATAAGTACGCTAACGTTACATCATCGAGAAAATTTGTATGGTGATGAGAATCAGCGACCCGTGTCCGTATTTAGTACTAACATTTCCTAGCACGCTGACCTTTACTTTCGTTCTTCCACCTTCTGCTTACCAGTACGAGGGACAACTTAAGTTCGATGTTAATAATTCGCAAACGAGTTCGTCACCGTCATATTCAAGAGAGTCGCCGCCTAGGTCATTATTTTGAACTTCCTTTGTGGAAAGTTTGGCCCCAAGGCAAAAGCGTACGGACGTAATTTAATGGAAGAGGTGGAAGTATCGGGGAAAATGCATGAATGTTCCGATTTTTTCCGAGTTATGTCAGAGTAAACTTTTGGACTTCTCGGCATGATTTTGTCAGGTATTCCAATTTTTGAAATCCAAAAGTTGAAAGCGATGATTTTTTGTTGGAAATTAAAACTGTTCCTTTGGTTTTGCTAGTTGTGTGTAACGTGATTTTTGCCCTGCACCTTGCCTCATATGTTGGCTTATATCTTGGTTATTTATAGCTATTCAAAAATATTTTTTCTCAACTGTTTGTCACGTAAATATTCCTTATTCTTTTATGTTCATAGCTGAAACTATTTTAAACATTTTTACAACAGCATAAGATTTAACTGACTTAATTAAACATTCTCAAGACTAAAACCAGCAAACAACATAAAAGATTCGCTGCAATAAAGTTTTTAAGCAAACTCCACAGCCGCAGCCGTATATCGCATGTGGTGTTGAAACTTCGAGTTGTGTTCGCTTTTGCTTCAAATATTCCACCCACTTTTCAATATTGGCAGAGCTGGGGGTTATTCTTCTTCACAGCTACGGACTTAATCGACAAAATCAGGATAACATGACTTCATGGAGATGGCGAACGAGATCACAAGATCGAAGTGGTGGTGGTAGGTTCCGGTCGGTGTGGGGATGAGACAACCGGTGAAATCTATATATACAGGGTGTCCCAAAATCAAGTCAATTTTTTCAAATTGCTAGACCAATGAATGCCTATAGGCTTCATTGGTCTAGCAATTTGAAAAAAATAAAGTCATTTTACTGAGGTCATGTTAGGCTGGTTCAGTACCTCTTAAGCTGACCTACCTCCAGTGTCAATATGGGTTACCGATTTCGGGACACCCTGTATAAAAGGAAAACCTGACTGACTTATATATCAACGCACAGCCGAAACTACTGTACCTAGAAACTTGAAATTTGGTATAGGGGTTCCTTTCATTATGTAAGTGAGCACTAAGAAAGGATTTTCCAAAAATCGACCCCCAACGGGAAGAAATAGGGGGAGTAGCGGGTAACTAATTCTAAGCGTACGAAGTCGCGGGCGTCCTCTAGTTACTAGCATAAAGGATTCCATCTTGGTCCTCAGGGTTGCAAACGTATTTTGTGTCTTGAGACTGTAAAAAGAATTCAAATTTCCACGGGTGTCAGATCCCACTAACCTCCAGGGTAGTGATTCTGTCAAAAGCAAAGGTGAGCGATCGCAGGAGTGATGTCAAATCGGCGAGTTTAAGTTGTCCCGTCAAAGCGAACAAAACACATTTCAGCGCGTGTATTCAATTTGGCAGCATGGCTTCTCGAACGTACTCGTATAAGGCTGCCTAATTGAGAATGCACGCGCTAAATGTGTTTTGTTCGCTCTGACGAGACTACTTAAACTCGCCGCTTGGACTTCACTCCTGCATTCGCTCACCTTTTCTTATGAGAGAATCAATACCCAGGTGAGTGAGGCTTGTGTGCTCATTTCCCTTCTCGTTGTCATAAAATAAAGATACCGACTATTACTACCTGTATGTCTTTATTTTCCAATCACGGGACTATGAGATAGTAGGAGCCCCAAAACTTTGGAAGGCGTACCTACACGGAGCCGAAGCCTACACGCAGAACTACAATTATAGTTTCGCCTCTTTAACTAATCGCCAACTAAGTAAACTAAGTAATTATTATCCGGTGGGCTTAAATTGTCCCCTCAGAGCATTATGAATAACATTGTAGTGTGTGTATTTTAATTTTGGTCGCAGTAAGGCAGGTCGGCCAAAGTGGCCAAGACGTGTCTTTAAAAAAGGCGAGGCTTTAGATTAATGCTGTTTTTTAATAGAATACTATCCCATTGTTTGCCAATGGGATAGTATTCTACTGAGTTCGAAGGGTCTTATACATTTTTAATCTACATATGCGTTGCGTTGATCCGAAAAATCGTACATGCTCGCGATTCGTGTCTATTACATTCCCTGATTTGTTGCAGACTCAGGCAACCCAAAGTAGTAAATACAATATTTATCCATTCTTACTTTGTACAGGGGTCAACTTAGGCTGGTTCGATCAAAATAACTCTTTGCTGTGTAAGAATAAGACCACTAGCATAGTTTGGCTAAAAATGGCGAAAATAGAACGGAAGCCGAGACCTCTACAAGCGATGTCGCCAACGCAATATGGGAACTCAAATGTTTCACTCGCTTCGTGTTTATTGGAAACGCTGGCTAATGATTTGTTTGAGAACCTTTGAATTTGTTTCATAAAGATCGTTCTCTGTTTTATAGTTAGGTGGGCTTATTTAAAACAGATTAAATATCTACGTACATTTGATTTTTTTGACATTGTGTTCGTTCCTTCTCTGAAAAAAAAACTGGATTAATAGAAGGCTATGATCTATAAAGAAACCTGTTGGCTACAATATTTCCAACCCTGCAACCAAACTTATATTCCATTTTGATTTGCTAATAGGTCTTATTAAAATAAAAGTAAAGCAAGTCGTATCGTAATAACCAAACGATAACAAATAAGGATGAAAATCTCAGTGGAAACAAAAAAATAATTGAAGCCCTAAAGTAAATCATAAAATTAAAAGCCTTTCCTAACACAAAACAACCTTATCTACCTATTACTGCTACATTAAAAGTTTGATAAAATGTAAAGAAACTGAAAAGGGTATGTTTGGACTGGTGCACCTGACGTGTCTTTCCATAGTATCTGATCTGCCTTTCTCATTAGAAGACAGGAGTAAAATGTATTGTAAGTACATTATGTTCGGTAAATGATTGTATTGAAGAAAATTACTAAAAAGAAATAATTTTATGTTATTATTTATGCACACCAAACACTGCGTTCTTAAGTGTTCTAGCATTCTTCATAAACAATCTCCGCCCTGCGCAGAACATTTTCAAGAAGGGTCCAACCCAAAATCATTTCGAGCTCCCGAATATATTAGTCTCTCATACAGTATTCCAAGGGGAGGTCACAACGGGGCTCCGTAACAAAGGTCCGCGTTGAATGGACCTAAATCCTTCTAAAATTTCCTTCCCGTATAAAACTATCTGCCCCCTGCTGTGACCGCTTGGGATCTCAAGGCTTTATTCAGCTAAGATTGTGAATAACTAGGTCAGTTGCGCAGATTATCGGTTGAGGTCAGTTAATGATCCATTTTTTATAGTCAACAGTATAAATAAGTGATCATTTATGTACCTTGTAACTTTAACGTCGTGTTTGAAATGTTACCTATACAAAATTGTGGAACGGTTGAAAGCGACAAGGTACATAAATGATCACTTATTTATGCTGTTGACTGTACTAGAGTTTTTTTTACTATTAGGTCAGGCAAGTATTTAGTGAGAGTTTACTTTCATTTCAATTCTCGTCCCGCCTCGTCTCGCCTCGCGTCGCCGGTGGAAAAATTGTTCTAGGTCGTGCATTTTTTCTACGTAAGTATTTCGCCTAGTGCCTGCTATACGGCCGCAACTCAAAATTTTTCATTTTTGATATTATT
Organism: Acleris cristana; assembly: GCA_948252455.1. NCBI lineage: Eukaryota > Metazoa > Arthropoda > Insecta > Lepidoptera > Tortricidae > Acleris > Acleris cristana. The sequence continues at coordinate 4,315,583 of OX411788.1, forward strand.
GCAGATTCGTGGTCAGAAGGGTTTAATTTACCACCTTAACTCAAAAAAATAAGGAAAACTATCCTCTAAAGCCTCTTAATGCACTTGTGGCCTTATGCAAATTTCCAAAAATCCACCATCCCTTACCTGCAATATGGCCACTCGCCAGTCCGCCGCTTGCGCCCGCGACGATCGCACGCAAAACTACCATGCTGTTCAGACACTTCGGAGTTGCGGCCGTGTAGCACAAACGTTCGGAACAAGTTTTTGAGTTACGTCCACATCGCACAATAGTAAATAAGACCGTGATTACAATGAACGCGTCTAAATATAAACGAAATAAAAATCACTGTCTCGATGATAAGACAAGTACAGTAAGTAGGTACCTTTATATAATAGTTATAAGTCGTTACCTATGATTAATATACCTAAAGATTGTAATATAACAATATAAGGGTCAATCAACTTTTTTACACACACAATTCTGTCTGTTGCCCACTGTTCAGATTTTAATAAATAAAATAAAATCTGGGGACTTATTGGAAGTGAAATTATTATAAAATTATAGTTATATCATTAACTCCTTTCATTATAATGTATTGTTTTATTATTATTTTGATATTTATTTGATTTTCTGTACATAGGTTTTGTATGATAAATATTCAAATATAAAAGTAAAATAAAATACTAATACAAAAAATATACATTATAAAAAACCTAACCTATGAGTGCCGCCGGCAGCGGGGCAGGGCTCAAGCTACCGGTGGTTAGGGCTGCAGAGAGAGGAACCTCCTCACAATGCGTGCCGAGGAGTACTACCTTTCTGTATCTGGCCCTTAATCCAGCGAGAGTCTCTTGAGGTGTTGGTCGAGACTCTTCGCTATAAGACCGTTTGCCGAAACAACAATTGGAACAAAGATCGTCGAAACAACATCCCACATAGCGGTCACCTCGTGAGCCAAGTCAAGGTACTTGCTGAGCTTGTCCTTTTCGGCCTTCACGAGGTTCTCGTCATGCGGGATGGTGACGTCGACGAGCACTGCCGCCGGGCAGATCGATCGATTGAGATCGATCTGTCAATACGATATCAGGCTTATTGGCGACAATAGTCCTGTCCGTGATGACAAATCGATCCCAATAGAGCGTAGCACGACCATTTTCGAGAACTGGCGCCGGTGTTTACTTATAGTACGGCACTTCAGACTCAACAAGACCATTATTGAAGAGCAAGTTGCTGATGGATGATCCTGGATGTATGAGCAAGTACTCGCCGTTGAAATTATGTGTCTGAGGGACTTGCCGGGGCAACGGCACGCTCGACAAATGTCGATCGTGCCATCCCTCAGAATATATTTCCGGTAATTGTTCGTCATTATGACCTCGTCAGCAATTGCACAGACAAAACCTTCGGTTTCCCAAGGATTTCGGTTTTCACGGACGCTAAAAAGTCTACGTTGGGCCTTGTTAGGGCCAGGTAGAAGCGTCCGTGTAGCTCGTTGCTTTTCCATACGTTCTTGCGGTCTTCAGTGCTCAACACCGTTGGTCTGCGCCAGTTTTCGTTTGCCAAGGAGAGAGGCGCGAGACTCCTGTCTACTGCAACCACGATGCATCCCACACTCATTGCCAAGGAAATAATCCCTGAGATTGCACGCACACCTCGCGCTTGTGGAGATTCTTAGCATTTAAAATGCCTCGACCTCCACATTTCCTTGGGATGTACAATCTCATGACAGATGAGCGTGGGTGCAACATGCGATGTGATTTAAGCAGTAGACGGATCCCCCTATTCAGGGCGTCCAGCTCAGTCTGAGTCCACCTTAGTATGCCAAAGGATTATGTGAGCAGCGGCACCACCCAACCATTGAAGGCGCGCCTTACTACCCCGTGACAATGTTGACATTTAATATCATATCATGTCATGCAAAAACCATGATAACAAGATCTAGAACGAATAGAACAGAAGCGGATACTGCGATAGCACGCCCTCCACCCCAGCCCGCTTCGTTCGGCTCATGTCGCTATCGCTGTTGGGTGATGAGTTCGCCACTGCACCCGACACCAGCGAGTCGAGCGACCTCCGCCGTCGCGACCACCTACGTGACGTGCGACCACCGCTGCCGGCACGCTTGGGGCCTGCGGGGCATCCTGCTCTGCGCACGGCTGGGTTTAGTGCACCGCATGCGATGGTCAACATCGAATAATGAAAATTGCATGCGAGCATAATACGGGGCTACAGAGGGAGGAACTAACCTCACTGCGTACCGTGATCGAATGCTGCTCCTGTTTCAGACTCTTGAACCAGCCATCACTGTTACCGCCCAATGACTATCGGATCAGGTAAGGGCCATTCAGCGGCTTCGGCGACTGGATCAGTCTGTACCTTAATCGGCTACGCCTTGAATCGCTACATATTCGTACAACCTCCGCTTCATCACGGGACCCTCCTGCTGCGTTATCGGCTTCGATGCCAGTCGCCCAACACGCACTGATATCAGTGCAGTATGATCCCGTTAGCGACGTTGAGGATTGTGTGAATATAAGCGTAACTAGCCAGGTGAATGAGCAACTGAGGAGGGCTTTGGAAGACGTGATCGCGCAGTATCGGTCCACACCCAACTCTAGGTGTCGTTAACCAAGCTTGCCTGGCAGTAAACGAAATTTAGCACTTATGGGAGCCGTAAACGCCTTGCTGGCGTCATATTTACAAGCCAGCGAGGATATTTATCGATACCCACTCAAATTTGTACTGCGGGGCCAGCACTGCATGCCGCGTAGCTCGAGTCAAGTTTTCGGACACTGACCGAGCGACGCGCGCTCGCGGGTCTGTCCCCGCTTGGCAAGTGCGAGTTGAGCGGCGTATTGATAAGTTTAGGACTCTCATAGGAAAGCTAGTCTGCTTCAGGGGGGCAATGAACGCCCCCGAGTCATACGTTTCGTGAACCAGGCTTTTGCTTGGACCGGAATAAGGCCCCAACATTATTATGGCCTGTGTCACGGAACGTATCGACTTCCTGAAGCAGAAAGTTTGCGCGTGGGCAAGCCGTATTCGTCGCTATAGAGAGCGTGTAGATAGATACCAGCAAAATCACCTCTTCCAAAGTGATCCGAGGAAGGTGTACCGAAAGTGGGAAGGAACCGATCAAGGAGTGAGCGACGGACACCTACCGGATGCTCCTGATATGGTTAATTTCTGGCGCAGCATCTGGTCGGTGCCTGTCGTGCACACAGAAGGAGACTGGATTTTAGCTGGGCAGATATTCAAACATAGGTTATTTAAATTATATACCTATCTGTCAAGAGAATTTACGCGTTAGGCATACTTCGAGACATTGATTATCGCATATAATAATGTTTTACTGTGCCAAAGATGATTAATAAAGGTATCTGATAACTATTTTTCGTGCTTTTCATTTATTTTATTATTTTTAAATGTATTTTTGTATGATAGTATGCTTATTACCGTCATTTAATTCTTTTGCGATTTTGGACACATCTCGAAATTCCGTAAAATACTTTCTGCGATATGGCCACAACACGAAGTGCCTATATTTGAAGGCCAGGACTTTAAAAACTACGCATACTTGAAAAAAAAATGCATTCATTTGAAGCTCTATATAATGAACAACAAAATAACCTAAACCACAGTGTTATTGACCCAAAACTTAAGGAATTAGACCCTTTTTTCTGCCGCACACTCAACTCGCAAAACTTTGATCGGCGATTTCTCTTAATATTGGTTTTTTGAGTTGTGGCCGTATAGCAGGCACTAGGCGATTTATTTCTCTATATACTTAAGTATATTTATCGTTGTCTAGTACAAGCCTGGACCTTAGTTTCGGACTAGTTCAATTTGTGTGATATTGTCCCCTGATTTTTATTTTTATATTTTAGTATTACTTACTGCCTATAAATTCTTGTTTATACGTACCCTCATTAAAACTAGTCTATTCAACTTCTTAATATTTAAGGTCATGAAAATACAAAAAGAAAAACAAAGTGACATCTGTTGTTTAATTTTAAATAACAAATTGCAAAAGTTTTTCCGGCATTTGTTTGTTTAATAAGACTTGATTGATGTAAAGTACTTCAAAAGTTCTTAACTTAATTTGCGAAGTTAATTTATCAAAACGAATTTATTTTGTCCAATTTTCACATCTAGCTATAATTTCATTAGGGCAATTATCGGGAGTCTGAATTTCGAAGTTGTCAGATATTTTTCAAGTGAATGGCTATATTTAATTTGTTGTGAGAATAAACGTTTTTCTTTGGTTTCCTTTTTTCTTACAATTATGTAAATAATGTCACTATTGTTTACATTTTTTTCATGTAGGTATCTTTTATTTATAATTAAAACTAAGCTTTTGCCCAAGAATCTGTCCACGTAGAACTTGTTTTGTTTAATGTTATCCCACAGGTACTGTCACATTTTTAGGGTTCCGTAGTCAAATATGTTTAAAAAAAGACTGCTGAGTTTCTTGCGGCGTTTCTTCTCAGCAGTGGTCTCCTCTTGGGAAGCGCTGGTAGATTCTTGACGCATAAAAGTGCCCGCACGGCCTACTTACTGAATAAATGTCTTTAACCTTTTATCTTTTTTTATCAACCAGCGGGCCTATTATGGTTGTGTTTAAATGTGGATAAACGCATCCGACACTCTTGTATTTATATAAGTGTTAGAAAGTGACGCATGTTTTATCCACATTTTGTCACCCGATAAACGCAACCATATTAGACCCGAGGGCAGGTCACTATATAGTGTTAAGTATTATGTTTTTTTAGATTTGAAAGACCGTTAATGATTGTATTATATTAAACTCTAAAAGTACGATTTTTGATAGAGTTACTCCCTACGGCCAAAACTACAAATAGGTACTAAAAATCTTGAAAATATCTTAAATGAAAGCTTATTTCATTAATTTAAAAAGAAAACTATCAAGACTAAGTAGACTTGGCTGTAGCGGGTGGAGACAAGTAAATCAAGCAAAAAAGAAATTTTAATAGTGACATAAATAATATGCACAATGTTTTTTAAGAGCTATCTAACAAAACCTCATACATTTGTCAAGATTAAAGTTAGGATTTTTATTTTGGCATATCGTGGTTCTATAATCCATGGAGTCACTATTTCCTAATTATTATAATACATAAGTACTTTGATTTTAGCCTTCAATATTGTCATAATATCAAAATGAACTAAATATATTTTTAGTGCGGTTTATCCATAACTACTAATATTTCTTTGTAACGCTTTCACAGCGGAGACCTACATACCGAAATTAATACAAATTGGTTTACGTGGCAAAACTGACAGATAAAATCAAGAGATATGTGTTATAATAATTTTATTAGGAAATAGCAACTCCATGGATTCTAGAACCACGATATGCCACCAAAAGTCCTAACCCTAGTTATAATGAAAGAATAACATAATATGTACATAAAAAGAATAAAACAATAGGCACCATGCCGCGAGCGGACCTGCTAGAGGGGTGTTCTTTTTATAGTGGTGATTATTGTTTACGAGTACATATTTAATATTTGAGTGTTAGTGTTATTTTAATTTAAATAAGTTTAGTTTTAACTTTTAATTGTATTAATTTAATAAATAAAACAATCTAAGTGCATTTCTTAGTTACAAATGGAAACCATTAAACGCGTGAGTCTACTTAAGGTGCTTTATATTCTGCGGTCTAACATCCATTAACAAACTAGAACTAAAACGACTAAAAGCAGTGCACTGAGATATATGCTAACCTTACATTCAAATAAGCAGCCAAATGCAAAAGGAAACAAACTCGCTTCGTTCAGAACTTCCTATTTTGTATTAAACAAAGTTAAGGTTAAAACTTTTTTGTTTGATTGTACCTAAAGGTGAAAATGGTCTCATAGTTTAAAAATAAATAAAACGAAAAAGAAACAAGAAAAAAAGAATACCATATTCTACTTGTAAAGTAAAAATAACACTTTAACAAATCATCCTATCCAAAAACCTAAAGTCGGCAAGTGACTAGTGACTCCAGGGGCCCTAATATGGCTGCGTTAATCGCGTGTCAAAATTTTGATAAAGCATCCGTCACCTTTTGACATGTTAATAAAAATGAGAGTGACTGATGCTTTATCCATATTTGAGACGCGATATAAATGCAGCCATACAAGGCCCGCAGCGGGCCTAGAATGATAAGGCGACTATAATTCAGGCCAAGGGGGCCTAATATGCCAGCGTTTATCTCGTGACAAAATTTGGATAAGGCATCCGTGATTTTTTGACACGTAAATAAGTACGAGAGTGACGGATGCTTTATCCACATTTTATCACGCGATAAACGCTGGCATATTAGGCCCCCTTGGCCTGAATTATAGTCGCCTTTATCGCGGTGGATAAAGCATCCGTCACTCTCGCACTTTCACACTGGTCAGAAAGTGACAGATGTTTTGTCCACGTTTATCCACATCGATAAATATTTACGACCATAATAGGCCCTCTGGTGTAACTTACCTACAGGTTGATTAAAAAAGGTTTTATTTTTACTTTTACAATGAAGGGTCTTCTTCATTGTTTTTTAAAACATTTATTTTTTAAGAAGCCCAATGCTATTCTTGTGTCCTTTATTTTAAAGTTCTCTCTCCACCTAATATTTTCTGTAACATTAACGTAGTTTCAAACACTAAGAAGTTGGAGCGCAAGATTGTTTGGCAAATATCCCGGTAAGCTCATTAGCAACTCCATCGCGATGTCGCAAATTGCTTCAGTTAAGATCCTTGCAAAAGTACGAAGCGTACATACAAAATAGTTTTGGAATATTCTTTAATAAAGAACTTACCACTAAGGTCTATTGACCAATAAAAATTTAAAGTCATAAAATTATAATTATCTTTTTCATTTTATTAAATTTTCGCTATTATTCATGACTTAAGACAGCAAAACGCCTGCATGCAGACTTCAGTTAAGTATCCCGCGACAGTTACAACATCGTCGAGAAATATAGACATTCGAGTGGAAAGCAGCCGTACGGCTGCAGTCAAAAAACAATTCATACTTTATGACATTAAAAATTCAATTTTAAACTAACTATAGTTTCCGAATATGACCACCACGGTAAGAACCCGTTTCGGCATCTTTTATTTCAATCTGAAATTATGTCATGCATAAATATTTTGACAGTACTTATACCTAAATATTATTATTACTAACGGCGGCGGCGCTTCACTGCAGCAGCCCAAGGCGCATGTATTGCGCTGCCCGGCATGCCCCGACACCTGCCCCCGTATTATCGTCGCCTGTATCGCGAAAAAATTATCGATCACTCTCGCACTAAGATACTGGTTGGAAAGTGACAAATATTTTATCCAGGCTTATCCACGTCGATAAACATGACCATAATTGGCCCGGTGCTGCTCGTGGCAGGACCTTTATAACAACGCCACTAGCAGTGCCGTTCGCGTGGTTAAATATTGGTGAGATTTAATCTTGCACGCCATCAATATTACGCTAAGAATAAGAAAAAAAATAAGCTATCTGCAACAAAAGTTATAAGTATATATTACAAGGTTTCTCTCTCTAAGTTTCTGTGCTCAACGTGGTAAATTATGTTATATCTTAATAATTATATGGTAAATTAGGTTATAGCTTAATAAAGTAAAATAAACATTAGGGGACAATCTCACAAAAATTAGACTAGTCCCAAGTTAATTAATACTTTGGATACTAGACAAAGATACTTATAATAGAGAAATGAATACTTAAATACATAGAAAACATCCAAGTCTCATTTTTATCATTTTATAATAATTTCATAAACAATATTTAAAAAACGACATGACAAAAGAATTTATTGCAGCGTTTCTTCTCAGCAGTGGTTTTCTCTTGTATTAAGTATTAAGCGGAATCTGGTGCAATTTTGCTCATTTGTGTTGATTTATTTGTCAATACACAACTACATTTATGAAGCAATAATCCTTTATCGCATCGTAAATTGTAGTTGTAATAATTATAAATTTATTGCATACCCCAAAATGTATAGAGAAATCATTCATAAGCTGCGTACAGACCGGTAATTATTATAGGAAATTGAGGTATTCGTATAATTTCACGTCCCAATGATCTCAGATTGGAGTGTTAAATTAGAAAGTGAAATGGACTGTGTCATTTCAAGGTAAGGACGAGGAAGCTAAGGCACGATTACACGATAGCTAATAGACAATTTACTTTTATATCATGATGTGTAGAGCTGCAGTTACAGGCTGGTTTATTTTTCTTTAAATATTTTGTTGCAGAATAATTATTTCTGTAAAATAGTGTACAGTTTATTAAGTTAAAAGTAATCCATTATTTTTTAATGTCATGGTCATGGAGCAGGAAGACAAGCACAGAAAATCTGGGCTTATGGACAATTGCAATCAAGACTGCAATTGCGTTGCCAACCCTGAGGACTAAAGTAGAGACGATCAATGGCAATTGACAATGTCTTACGTTATTGGTAATGCCAATTAAAGTGCAATTGATAATGGTTTCAATCGACAAGTCAATGTTTTTGCCCTCGGTCATCAAAGAGATCAGAGGTTTTTATGTTTGCAGTGTTCGAAACGATTGACTCTGTTCAATTGCCTTTATTAAAATTATCATCATTTGTTTCCAATCACGTAGTTGCGATCGACAATAGCTTCAATTGGATTCGTATACGTTCAATGGCGATTGACAATCACGTAAAATTGACAATCGTAATTGATATTCTCCGTGGTGTTTTAGAATGGCTGCAAACCGAGCTTCAACCGTGGCGTACAATAGAAAAAGCCTACGTCCAGCAGTGGCAACGATAATTCCAATCTAACGATACCAGATTTAATATACAGGGTGACACGGATCACGACCAAAAGTATTTGCAAAGACCCAGATAAAACAATTATGTATTATAATTATTGTATCGTGAGTGCTCTCCTCAAGTTAAACAGAATTTCAGGATCATTCCGAGCCGTTGCGCTCCAAGTTTGGCGATCTGTAATATTTAGTGAACCTAATTGGTTTATGGATTTGACGAATAATCCTAATATCGTATTAAACTGGAACTTTGTGGATTTATCCTTGACATTGTATCTAGGTTTTGGGTCCTTTAGGGGTTATTAATAATGTAGAGAGTTTTAATATAAGCACGTACGTACGTACACATACAGAAAAGTAAATACAAATAAAACTACCAAATTGTAAAGCAGCAAACGTTATCACTTCTCGCCAATACTCGTCACCCTGACTTGCCTCCTTTTGATCTAGGTCAGATCTCTCCGGATGACACTCTGAACCTGTTAAAACGTATAAAGACGAAAGCCGTTGGTGAGGACGGCCTGAGTGTAGACATGATTATGCTCGTTGCGGAATTCATCGCTCCTATCCTATCCAATATTATTAACTTCTCCTTTACTTCAGGCTCTTTTCCTTTATCATGGAAACTAGCGCGTGTCACTCCTCTTCCAAAAACTTCTAACCCTTTGTCTGTCTCCGATTTTCGACCAATTTCTATTCTCCCTGCCCTTTCCAAAGTTATTGAACACTTCACAAATCGAAGACTGTCCCGTTTTCTCAACTATCACAAACTTTTCAATCCTTTCCAATCCGGCTTCCGCCCCGGGCATAGCACTGTCACTGCTTTGGTCAAAGTCACTGATGACATTCGTCTGAATATTGAAAACCGGAAACTTACTGTCCTTGTCCTGTTAGATTTCAGTAGTGCCTTTAATACCGTAGATTATGATATTCTCCTTAGCATACTGAAGACTTACAATATCTCCCCTGCAGCCATTTCGTGGTTTCAATCGTATCTCCTTGGGAGGCGCCAGCTTGTCAAAGTAGATGATTCTGTTTCCTCGTGGTCTGACCTAACTGCTGGTGTCCCTCAGGGAGCTATACTATCCCCTCTTCTCTTTTCACTTTTTATCAACAGCATCACTGCTTCTCTTAAATCTTCCTACCACCTCTATGCGGATGACCTGCAAATCTACGCGGCGGCTTGTATTGATGATTTCCCCTCCCTGATCGCTTTAATTAACAGTGATCTCGCGGTTATCCGAGACTGGGCGGCAGGTTTCGGCTTGAAGATCAATGCAAGAAAGTCGCAGGCAATTGTCGTCGGTAGCCCTCACTTCATCGCAAAGTTGTCTGATCTTATGATACCTGAATTAATCTTTGACGGTACTGCAATTCCTTTTTCTTCTTCAGTCAAAAATTTAGGTATCATTATGGATCAGACCCTTTCTTGGTCGGCTCAGGTAGCTGCGGTAAGTCGTAAGGTCTATGGATCCGTCCATTCGCTTAGGCGCTTGCAGAACTTCCTTCCTCTTCGCACCAAGATTACTCTTACTCATTCCCTACTCCTCCCTCTCCTCGACTACGGTGATATCGCGTATCTGGACTTAAATGAAGACCTGCTAAACAAACTGGAACGCCTCCTTAACTTGTGTATTCGCTACATATTTGGGTTGCGAAAATTTGACCACGTGTCTCATTTTCGTGCACAACTTGAGTGGTTACCGATTCGCTTTCGAAGGAATGTTCACGTCCTGTCGTTGCTTTTTAACATCCTTTTTTATCCTCAGTCCCCACCCTACCTTTCTGAACGTTTTAACTTTCTGGCCTCTGGATCTCAGAATCGCTTGCGTTCAAGTGACAATCTTTCCCTTGCTTTCCCATCAAATAAATCCAAAACGTATTCTAAATCCTTTTCGGTTCACGCTGTGCGGTTGTGGAATTTGTTGCCTACTGAAATTAGGCAGTCTCAGTCTGTAGATTCTTTCAAATCTACACTAAAGAAGTTCTGGCTTGACACTTGTTCTTGAACTTTTTCCTGCTTATTGTATATATTTATTTATTATATTATTAGTTATATTGTATATATATGTGTTTATTTATTATATCTGTTAATATTTATAGAAATTTATTTTAGTGTTGTACTTATTTGCTTATTCGTTGTAATAGTTATTTCTCAATCGCTCAAAGGTTAACTGGAAGAGATCCCTTAAAGGGATAAGTTCGCCTTTGTACATCCCTGTTATATTTTTGTCTATTTTATAATTGTTATCTCTTTTGTTTGTACAATAAAGTGTTTACATACATACATACAAATTCCAACTGCAAATTAAATTATTATACAAGATCACACCAGGGTAAAAACATGTAAGAAATAGAAATAATAACCATTTTTCTACACTTTATACAGTTCTTTTTAAATACGAAGCGAACTTAAATGTCTGAAAATATTTTCTCATAAGTATTGTAATTATTAAAATTAATGAGGAAATCCCAGCTAAATTAATATGAAGGAACAATTAAATGAAGTGGCCAGGGCCTTGTTTTACACGACGACGTCCTGAAATCATAATTAATGCGTTAATTTAGTACAACGAGGCATTTTTTCCTCGCCGCCAAAATCATTAAGACGTGTTGAGTACTCGTGTTGATTGTTTGTTTTTACTCGACTGCGCGACGCAAAGAAGAGTCATGTGTATCTAAAAAAACAATATGGCGTCTGGTTAAAAAAGAAAAAAAAGTCGACGAGTTATGACATGTGGGGTATCATTGAAAAGTTATTTAAAAATTACCTTTAGATTTCTCTCATCGTTATTCATTTTGAATAAGCATTTAGGATTTGTTACGATTTTAGGTTGGTTAACAACAGTCGGGGTTTTAAAGCTTGTTTCTTGTTATTTATTTTTTATTTATTTGTAAATCCATTTTATAAAATTACGTCCGAATCGTGCCGATTTTCTTAATGTTTTATGTAACTTGCTCGTCTGTACTCGTATATCTTTCCGGTTCAAATTGTTAGTATTTGAACTATTCGTCGTCCATCGTTTTATTAAAATAGGTTTGCATGAAATACGTATAGATATATATCGAATACTCATCGAGTCTAGTTCAGTTGTAAAAAAGACACACTTTCGACATTTTATTTTTATTTTTAGACACACAATTTATATAATGTAAGTTTATTTAAAAATATAATGATGTCCTTACTTCTATTCCTTCGTTATAAGAGTTAAACAATTTGCAGCAAGTTAAAAATTAAACTTTCAGCGAATTAACCCACGACACCGCATTGCTACATCTCCGCACAAACTTCCGGAATCCATTGGACCCCGTTAGAGTTAACGTAACCCAATTTAACACCCTCAGCCCCGACGCGGTCTAACTTACCTAACTTATAATAGTAGTAATGTCTTTAGAAAAGACTGGGCAGAAATGTGCTTTTACATTTGCCTGGGTTACATTTAAAATTAGTTTAGGAAATTAATGTCAATCTAATGCGGTTTTTGACATGGATAACCCATTTTTATTGTTCTTGAGTGCACCCTGTATACTCAATGTGATGGCTCGCCCTAATTTGGCTCATGACGAAGAAAGTGTATTTTTGAAGCCAAGCAATAATATGCAAATAATGTTCCGCCGATCAATTTAATTTCCGTGTAAGTTTTTGTAAGAGTAATATCAACAACTGAAATTTCAGGGTTAATTATTGTTTTTATTACAAAAACATCACTGGATCCCAAGATATGAATAAGGTAATTAATCCATTAATTAATTTAAAAATAAATTAACTTTAGAAACTTAACTTAAAATTAAGTTTCAGCGCTTTACTCGCAAACAAACTGGATAACAGTTTGGCGAGCATGTAATAAGATATTGACACATGTACCTTTTAAAAAAATAAACTAAATAAACGAAAAACGAAACAAAACCATATCTAGAATCACGTTTGTTTTTTAACTTCAATACGATCCGATTTTCGGATAATGTGTTTATAATATTCCAGGCACACAAATCCAGCTCAAGATAGTGGCGTGCCAAGATAATGTTGGCACGGGATCGCTGCGGCAGGTTCTCAATTAAAAGTGTCGGTCGAGCCATTGGCAATTAATGTTTCTCATTTATCCGTAAAGCCACCAGAAATTACTATTAATAATTTAATTTAAAAAATATGTAACACCCTGTAGCTACACAGGTGAAGTATGTACTGAATAACTTTTTTTATGTGGTGGTCTTGTACAGTCAAATTTATATAAATAGTTTTTTTGGTCTTGTAACAATTCTGTATTTTGACACGTTTTCCCGGTCAACTACGCATGATATTTTATTCTGTATTCATAGTTTTATCTAACACTAGGTTAAGTATTATTTTTATCCTAAGTAATTTATGTTAGAGAATGGCTGACTGTTGAGTTTCTTGCGGCGCTTCTTTTCGGGAGTAAGTGGTCTCCTCATAAGAAGCACTGGTAGATTTTTGACGCGTAAGAGTTTGGATTAAATACCTAAGGTTGTCTGGAATTGATCAATTATAGCGATAACACCGCGTGTTGTTAACCGTAAAATTCATGTATTTGACTTTCCTTTTTAATTTTCTTTGTTTGTAAAGCGTATTTGTATTGTAAATACTTGAGCGAAAATTTCCTCTTAAACACCGACAAAATATTTACGGACTACGGTGATTGTTTTTAGTAATATAAATGAAAAAATACATTTATTGCCATAGAAAATAAAAATAAAACAAACGAAACTAAGAACTAAATCCAAAGTAAAATTATGCACGCAAATGGACATTATCATTGTGGCAAAAGGGCGGCGGCGGCGCGGCATTGTGTGCCGAGCACGCACGACGGCCCTCGGGCTACGGCTTAGCGCGGGTTTTCAGCGCAACTGCATGTTTAAAACTAAACTAAATTGACCTAAACTCTTAGACACCGAACATGTATATATGTATGTATGTATGTAAACACTTTATTGTACAAAAGAAAAAAACAGAAAAATACAATTAATCTCTTCCAGCTAACCCTTGAGAGATTGAGAAAAGTGAAAGGTTGTGCATCGAGTAAGCAAGTGTACAAATTTATTTAGAAGAACAAATAAAATAAAAAATATAAATATAAACAATAATTTAATGAAAAAAAATACATTCAAATAGGTACCTACAGAAATAGATACAGAAATATATATTAATACTTAAATATACATACATAAACTACATTTTATGTACATAGAGGATAGTTGATATTTAGGAGATAGAGTCAAGCCAGAACTTCTTTAATTTGCCTTTTAGGGAATCTACCGTTTGTGATTGCCTAATGCCAGTTGGTAGCCGATTCCACAACCTGTCATAAATGCATACAAATGCATGCATGTAATACATGAAACACATGTACTGATATGTGTTTCTTCCAAATAAAGGCCAAAGAATATACTCACACAAAACTCGATACCTACCTACCATTTGTATTTATATATTCACATCTGTAGAATTATAGTCAACTTATTAACAAATTTTGGATTTCGAGTTAGGTCTCTATAGTAATCAATTTATGACTCGAAATCGAATTCTAAATGTTGAATTAGTACACTATAATTCTAAAAGTACGTATCTAGGTCTATTCTACTCGGTAAAACCTGACATGTTATCTGGGGGCACGGCAGTGCCCCCGCCAAGACGAGCCAAGCGAACGAAGCGCAAGGGGCCTACCTACCTTTTCTCGAAGCGGTTCGTCGTTTTTTTAAACCCTCATAACTTGGGTTTGGATTATACCATCGTATCAACTTTGTGACAGCTAACTTGACAGTAATGGCAGTCGAGTTAAAAACAATACGAAAACATGTCAAAAGCAAAGATTTTGTACCAATTAGAATAGAGCCTTTGCTCGTTTGCTTGCCTTTTATATCAAAATCCATTTCATCCTCGTAAAACATAAAAAAAACAATTCAGCACCGATTTAAAACTGAAACCTTTAATCTACGGCTTAATTACACCGATAATACAATTTTAATGAGATACGGTGTAACACGATCCCAACCCGTGTGTATTTGTAATTAAATTTAATCACTATTGAATATACAATACAAGTGTTCTCGTATTACTTGTTTACACGATGAAAGTCGCATGTTTGTAATATGATCAATATTGTTTTGGGCTTAATATTCAACAATAATTTAAGGTCACTGACATTGCTTGCAGAACTACTTAGCTTTGATGAGATTCTACATGGTAATTATTCGTTCATTGAATACAAAACGGACACATTCCAAAATCAGTCAGTGTTGCATTTTCAAATTAGAAGCTGTTCGTATAAGATTTTCAATGCTAGAGCAAATTATTTTGGAATTGTGTCCGTTTTGTGTTCAATGAGCGTATTATTTATTAATTTAATGGCGTCTAGATAATAACGTAATTTTGCCAATGTCAAGTATATATAAGCAACGTTGTACGGTGAATCCTGTCTTGTCGTCGAAGTCTTCCAGTCATAGTCGATGACCCTTGAAGATGGCGAGCATGCACTTCAATGGCTTGGTGTGATCTTGACCGCTTACTCATTTGGAACCATCTTTTCACTGTTATTTTATTGAGTGCAAGTTCTTCATCAATGTTACAAGTTGTCCCACAAAACTGCACTGGATTTGCGAACCAAAATCAACGATAAAATAATTTACAAAAACATAAATAATTGGACAGCTGTTTTCAAAATGACAGCCAGCCAGCCTACATGGTAAAATAGTATTGATTTTGACGTGTTTCCGGGACTTGACAGAAGTGCGTGGAGCTAACCTCATGTGCTTCTGTTTAGTCCATTAGAGAAAATACTCTTTTAACGAACAATTGTCTTTGCGTGTGATATCTATGGACTTATTTCTCTAATAATTCTATTATAGTGTCTATAAATAACTCGACATTGGCAAAATGCACCTTAACAGGAGTGAAAACCATTAATAAAAATAAGAATTAGAATTAGACGTGTTGTCGTACTGTCTACTTTTTGATAGCAAACCAACTGCGCAATCCGCTTAGGACTGCACGCCAACTACAAGCGGATTTCGCAGTTGGTTTGCAGTTTTTATGCAGTTACGTCAACTGCATCAGAACTGGCCTTGAGCTGCCATTTTGCAGTTCAAATGCTGTCCGTCTGAACAGGTCCTTATTAATTTGACAGTACCTAATGGTGGCAGAATTAAAAACAATACTTTAACACGTCAAAGACAATATGGTTTGTAGAACGGAACCCTAGTTTGTTTTGAGTTTTAAAATTCAACTATAGGTGTAGGTCACTGACATTGCTAGCTGAACTAGCTGGATAAAGTTGTAGTCGGTCATGTTTGAGACTTTATGGTCGATGGAGCAGCAAGATATACATGACATTTTATTTCACACGATAGCGAGTTACAATTTTAAACAAACACAACTTTGATAAAAGAGATGTCGAAACAAGATAGGTTAAGGCAGGTGGTTGCCTTTGAGGTGATACTGGTATTGTTCTCAACTCAGCCGCCACTACTGTCAAGTTATTAAATTCGAACAAAATTTTGATAATACGGAAGCACATCGAAAAAAATAAGGTTGTAACTTTCAGAACCTCGATCGTGGGCCTCTGTTCTAGGCGGTAAAAATCATATCGTCTTTGACCTGTTATGGTATTGTTTTTAACTCTGCCGCCATTACCGTAAGCTATCAAAACGTAGACAATACGATAACGGACCTCAATTCCCGGTTGTAAAAACGACATCGTATTTAACCTGTTATTGCACTGTCAACGTTTTAATAGCTCTTATTTACTTGATAGTAGTAGTGGCCGAGTTAAAAACAAAACCATCACACGTCAAACACGATACGGTTTTTACCGCCTAGAATCTCGATCCTGCGCCTCTATTCCCGGCGGTAAAAACGATATCGTAGTTGACCAGGTAACGGTATTGTTATGACGTCAGACGCCATTACTGTCAAGTAAATAAGAGCTATCAAAACGGTGAAAATACGATAACAGATCAAAAACGATATTGTTTTTACCGTGTTGAATTGAGGCCCTGGTAACTGTAAGTGTATTTCCAAATACGAATCGTTTCCATCCCATTTCTTCAAACTAAGTTTACATTAAAACGAAAATCTTTACTATCCCTTTGCCAAACGGGATTGTTCCCGTACTTAAAAGTTTTAAACAAAAGTACGACCGGCTGTTATTCTAGACCAGTTAGCGGCGAGTTGGAGATAAAGTAACCACTGAACCCATTACTCCGGTCCCGAGAACTTTTGCTTGTATTTTTCTGCTACGTTGGGGTTTAAGAGATCCCTCGGTAATCTTGTTGAAATAATTTGTTTAAAGTTGATGGATGTTATCCTAGGCGACCTATAACAGTTGGCCTAGTTGGCAGTGACCTTGACCTACCCATTTAGGGATAAGTTCGCCTTTTTACATTAGTTTTATAACAATATTGCAATATTTATATTATTATGCAATTAAGTGTTTACATACATACATACCTTGTCTTCGAAGCTAGCGAGTTATTATATCCCTGGTTAGATTCTTTTTTTTGACAAAGAGAAGCAAACGAGCACACAGGAGAGAATCTAACTTTATCAAAATATTTATGTTAAAATTGGATTTCATTATCTCGTGAACACAGATTTGAGACTTCATAATTATGTTATGATAAATTACTAACCGAACTTTATTATTTTTAATATTTGAGTAGCAGTTTTTATTTTAATTTAAACAAGTTTAGTTTTAACTTTTAATTGTATTATAAAAAATAAAATTAAAAAACAGCATTATTTTTTGTTATTATTTAACAAAAAACAACTAGGCAACTTAAAAAGAAAATAGGTACGATTAAAACACAATTATAAAAAGAATACCCCCTGCAGCTGGTCCAACTGCAGCATGAACCCCATGACGCTGGCAGCATTACTATTTAATGTATGTAGTTTATTCAATAAACCATAAATAAACATTGTTAACAAATATCGATACATCAATGCTGGCTAAAAATTGAAACATTATTTCTCGTTCGCTTCCTCACGTTTTGCTAACACAGAAAGTATGCTCGCGCCATATTGCCAGCAAATTCGAAACCGTTCTAAAATATGTATCCAAATGATGTAAAACAAGTGTCACGTGGAGCGCATGAACCCGGGTTCAATAGGCGGTTCGGTCTGCAGCGAACTAAATGCATTTTTCATGTAGTGAGGGCAACTTTGCCCGTAGTTTGCTACTGACTCTTGAAACACGGTACACTGCATCCGTTGATGTATTGGTTGGTTCGACTTTTTGCCATCAATCAATCGTTTATCAATTGTTTATTTGTTATTGCTATGGTCTATCGCTTTCGTTTTTTCGGCAGCGACGTAAAAAGTAATTCCATTTTCTATTGAACAATATTTAACATTCGTAATGAACCATTTCAAGAAACTGATTTTGTCTATTTTGCATTGCATTTACTTTGTTTAGTTAATATTTTTTGTTTTTCCCGTCGTTTTATTTTGGTAAAAGAAAATCAGCTTTTTCATACATTTTGGTCGCGGACGTATTGAACTTTTCTATGGAACAGCTGTTTTTTTTTCGTGATTTCAGAGAGTTGGTCCCATAGTGAAAGTTGTTCATATTTGTGGGTAGAACACTCTAGTGATAAGTTGTATCACGACTTATGTGTCACCCTGTATACATGTTGTCCAGAATTGCAGCAGTGTAAAGACTCCGTAAATAAAACGTACCACGATGCACGGCCCCGAAGTTTTATAAGCCTCACAAAACTTGCTTATTTCCAAAGATCAGACGGATTTTCGAATATATGCCTAAGTTGTGTAAGTGCACTTTATACTGTCGCTATTTCAATCGAGACGAAAAAGTTTTGTAAAATAACGTTCTGTCTGGCTTGAATGCGGAAAGCTGTGTTATATCGAACCAAAGAACCCTCCAAGTTTATGACACACTTTAGTTCCTTATCGCTTTTACGCCTTTAAGGAATTCGTGTGGTTAGGTCAATCATGACGTTAAAGTGACAATGTACTTAAAGCAATTTATGATACTGGCATTTTGAATTTTTTATAGGATGTTTTGTGTGAGCTCCTTTAGTAGTTTAAGTTCATGAATCTTTACGATTAAAATAAACGGTTTTACTTTTTCTTCTTTCTGAACACTTTCGAAACACCGGTTCCAAACATTTATTTCAAAGAGGTCCATCGCAAGTGTTTGCTACTTCCCCCTTTGTTTCATTCGCTCGCGAGTATCTTAATTTCTAATTTTCTGACTTCCTGGCGATTTGCAAAAGGAAAGATACTGATAGCAGAGCAAATAACGAAAGGAAAATCATTTGTATAATGAACATGATAACTATTTCCCGAGTCATGGATGTTTTCCATGTAAACAATTATTTATTTATCCATATGAGAAGCCAAGAGCTTGGTTGGGACCAATCAGACCTACCTTTGACCTTTGACGTGTTATCATCATATTGCTGATAGCTCTCTAAATAAGAGCTATCGTGACGTTGCAATACGGCAGCATGTCAAAAGCAATACGGTTTTACCGAGATGTTTGATGACCAGTTTGCATGGGATTGTCCCCTGGTAGTTCTCTATTTATTCAAAAACATTTTGACTACGTGTTTTGAACGTGAATTGAAAAGTTGTCACACTAACACTTTGCACTTTAGTCTTCTTATGACCTCGGACGCCACGGTTGTTGTAACACAATCTAAAAGTCGAGGTAAATGGTTATTTATTACACGATCAAGTCCCGTTTTATAGTATTAGTATTTTTTAGAATGAAAGTGTTATTTAATAGCCACCTATTGTTGACTTAACTTGCACGTTCTATTTTCCAATACGCTGACGCTGAGAAATGGCAGCGATCGCCCGCGGCGTGTTGTAGTGAGAGTGTTACACTACCGACTAACGCAAGAAGGCAGTATGCGCATATGGACTTCATACTCTTATACTGCCTTCTTCTTTTGGACGGCATTAACGATATTTTCACACACAGGTACACAAAGCTGTTAGTGCGCGTGGTGCAAGCTATCAAATTTGTGTAACTAGTAAAAACCTCACGGTACTAATACGATTTTGTAATACATTATTATAAAGATTATTTTAAGGTTAAATATGAGATATAAATGTTTATAATTTTTTTGTCTGTCTATATAGATCAGTACCTTGTCACTGTTAATATTTTCTGTATCTTTTTTATTTTTCACTTATGGTAGCACTTCCTTTGACCATGTTTGCTAAAAATTGTGATCTCCTTAATTTACCATACTGAATGAAAGAGATGCAACAATAATATTTCACAAATAACGATCAAGATGATACGCAATTAAAATTTAGCGCCCAAGTAAAAATACTTTGAAAACATATCCATAGCTAATCACCTAATCAGAAAACTATTTCTTTCCGAAATCACGTTTCAAATCAAATGACGTCACTCGTCGAAATCTTCAAAGCGTTTATGCTTCCAATTCTCCTGTTTATAACCAAGTGTTTGATATCAATCGGTTCAGTCCTCGTCCACTTCACGGCTCGATTCCGCTGCACTAACAGATCTAGACGTAAGCGAATCTATTGAACGTCTAAGGCGGTATCGCTGAACAATGCTATAAAATAACGCCACGCCTGAGAAAACTGGCTCGAAACTATAGAAGCTAAGGTACGTAGGAAAATAAAATCATTGGCCTTATTCTACTACTTTAAATCTACACCTAATTTTATTATTTTGTCAACGTTATGATCGCTCTTATTAATTTTGATGACAATGACAACAAATAACAATGAATACAATATAATGATGATGACAATGCTACAATCTTGATTAAGGTGATACAGGTATCTAGGATAAAGTAATCCGAATAGAAACCATTCCCATGACTTCCTAACCACAAACATTGGAAGAAAACAGCTCGGCAAACTATAAACGCTCAGGGTACATTATGCTTGTAAAATACGTAGGGAAAATAAACAAATGCCAGACGTCGCACAAAATCATCGATTCATTTATACCTTGTACATTGTGGCTTCAGAAATGTAAGAGAGTGGTTTAAGAGTCGAATAAAAAAAATCGTCTCAGTACACGTCAGCAATTACAGTTTTCTTTGACCTTCTATTAAGTTCAGTTTTTTAATGCGCCCCAACATGTGGTTATCACATTATAAAGGCTTTATATTTATGAACTAGCTTTTCCGCCCGCGACTTTGTCTGCGTAGAGATCGATTTTTGTTATTCCCTCGGGAACTTTTATTTTTTTCGGGATGAAAAGTAGCATATGTGTTAATTCAGGGTATGAGCTATCTCCATTTTAAATTCCATCCAAATGCGTCTAGGCGGCTAGACTCAAACGGCTAGAGTCTAGTTGCAGCGTTAAGGAGTACCAAATTAACACACAAACACAAACTTACGCATTTGTAATATTAGTAGAATTGTTATTTCCGCGAATCCAATGAAATTAAATCACGCCTGTTTCCCAGAGGGGTAGGCAGAGACCACTTCTTTCCACCTGCTACGATCTTGACAAATCTCTTTCGCTTCTTCCACATTCATACATCGAGTCATGCACGCACGTCGGTTTCGGGTCCTTAAAATTCGGCCCTTTTCCTGTATTTCTTCGATTTGATTCAAAAAAGTACGCCTGGGGCCTTCCGACCCTTCCACTCACTTTTGCTCTGTATAATAGTATAGGGTTTTAATATCTAATTGAATTTCACATATTCTCAGGAATAGATATAGCTATCCTGATGCTGATTCCAGCAATACGCTTTAATCAAGCCCAACATTTCGGAAAGCCGTTCAGGTTTGTTGTAGTCAGCTAAATCGCACTCGACCTAATCTCGACAAGCAGTCACGTGCCGGTTTCATACACATTTCACTTCGCCGTGTCGGAATAACCGAATATCCGCCCCTATATCAACAAGGAAGAAAATTGTTTTTATAGATTCGATATGCTTCAATTTCAATTGGAGTCGGATCTGTTTTCCATATTCGGTGCGGCGCGAGAATGGAATCAATTTGCGTACGAATGAGGCAGTCTTGCCTCATGGATTTTCTAATGTCTATTCTTTGATGAAAGAATATGCTTTGCTCTTAGCTTCGAATCGACTTATTTGCTGTTTGTTTAACCCACGCATGATAAAACCTTTACAATTTAAACATAACGTCAAACATCAAATGAGGAAAAAGAAACTGCCCTATCTAAAATCAAATCCTTCATCCATTAACTTCATTTGGAATTTGCATTGGATTTAATGCGCCTTCCGCGAATATAGGCAAATACTTGTACTCGTGGTGCAGTCTTTAGTTAGAGTTACATACGAGGACTAATCATAGGTTTTAATTGTTATATTTATGTATATGACGACATCTACCTACATATACCTGCCGTCCTACCAAAGAAGGCAGCTACTCGTAACTGCATAGTAATACTATAAGCATTTTAAATTTAATGTGGTTACCAATAGGCATCCAATAGGGTATAGAATGGTTCGAGTACTACATTGCAGTTCCCACTTTCTTTGGTAGGACGTCAGACTTATAAAACTCCCCCGTGATTTACTAACTGGCAGACAACGTTTAGCCTAAATAGCTGAATCTCGGGACTTAATATTTGGAGGTAAAGTTCCTTGGGAAACCTGGATTTTTCAAAAATCGTCTTCCAACGAAACAGAGGCCCTTGCTAAGAAGCATTACGCTTACTAGCATATATAGCTATCCGTTTCGTTTTTAAACAAATCGCGTCACTGGTAGATGACGTGATACGAAAAGTCACGTGGCCTACCAACGACGCGATTGGTTTAAAAACGAAACGAATAGAAACGCTGGTTAGCGTAATGTATCTCGTCTAGCGCCTCTGGGGCATTAGTAGAAAACTATTTCTACGCATTCGAAGTCGCGGGCGTCCTAATAAATAATACAGTAATGGTTTTTAAAAGGTAGGTGAAAAACGTTGGGTCAAACCACAGAACAGAAAAAACAGTAGAAGTGTCAAGTGGGCGTTTAACGTGTGGCACGGTTATGCGGATTTCCGCATAACCTACCATACATTTGCCGCGATCGCTTATTTCGATATTTCAATTTTTCAATATTTCTAAAATAGGAAATAAATCCAGAAGCATGCTTTATTGTGCTATTTTAGGATGTAAACACGATAGCTGCACCAAAAACATTTTCCATGATGGCGTGTTGTTTTTATGATAGTTTGAGTATTGGCGACAACAGGTCTGATACTAAGCGAAGCTCATGCCACTTCCACTGTTTTTTCTATTCCGTGGGTCAAACTTTCGTTGAGAATTTATTTACTGGGAAATTATTAACAGAAACGTACAAGTTGATTGTCACGTATAATGTACCAATCCGAATAAGTTAATCAATCTGTGTCGTGACCTTTGGCTCTGCGAAATGAAGAACCGACTGGCGCGAGACTTGATCAAGTGCTTTCATTTGTTTTAAGAACTTCAGGGATAGAAAAAGTCAATACGTCTGGATGTATTTGTAAATTACTTCATTGAACTGCAATCTTTCTGTGTTCTGTGCGCTGCGGTCCCTAATCAATTTATGCCAACTGTAGAATAGTAAATAAACTAAAAAAGTGGTCCGACTATACTAAAAACTATACACGCTTTTAACTATTTCGAATTTTGAATAGTAGAGTCGGCCCTATAATGAGCTGCATAATTTTGTACCTTGTTGCTTAAACGCCTTTAAAAAAAGCACTATAGTGTGCAGCTATGTATAAAGCAAAGTGTACATTTAGCCGAAGAAGAAGCAGACTTACCTTATTAACAAAACCGTGCATGTGGAAAACCAAGTTTTTTTTTTTAATTTTGCTTGATATTGCCAAAAATGGTTTGAGTCGCAGCTGCAAAAAAAAAACTACCTATATATTCGGTATTATCTTAACTAGTGGTCTCTGCCTACCCCTCTGGGAAACAGGCGTGATTTAATGTATGTATGTATGTACAAATAATGGCTTAGGTATAGGTACTGATAGAACCAATCGTTGGGGTAGATATGTTCTGGAGTGGAGACCACGGCTTGACAAACATCGCGTAAGACACCATCCAGCTAGGTGGAGCTTCGACCTACGAAAAGTGGATGGCAGCGGTTGGGAAGAAAACACTCAAAACCGAGCTGCGTAGCGTGCCATGAGAGAGGCCTGTCCATATTTTGTCCAGCAGTGGATGGAAGTAGGAACCATGGCACCTACAATATTATGATAACTAGAATAACACTTTTCTTTCTTTAGCTTGTCGACGGCTCGTTAGATATTAGCTGACCAGTATTCTGCCACGCGAACGGAATTTCTAGTGACGTCATATAAGTTCTGTCGCGTGCAGATGTCGGGGCACGCGGGTCAGTGCAGGAGATGCGCCATGGACTGTGGTGAAGCGCCGCAGCTGCAGTGGTTCTCGGCGGTGTAATAACACTACCTTACGTAGTTAACTGTATTACAAATAACAGTAATCCGAGGAAATGCTTGTTTAATAATAATAATTGTAAGCGATCGGCCAACACACCAGCTAGGGCTCTATCTTATTTTCAACATTATAATAGCTCTATTTTTACGTAGGTAACAGTAATGGCGGCCGAGTTAAAAACAGTATCATAACATGCGAGAGAACCCCTGAAACCAGCATGCTCGTTTGCCTCCATTTTATTTTGAAAAAAAGTTAATCATATTGAAAACAGTACCATCTTGATACTGAATTGTTCGATCTTCTATTTCAAACAGATAAATGCCTATATTTCGTAGATAATACGTTACGATCGTATAAAAGATAAAATTCATATTAAAAACTAGAGTGAATACATAATCGAAGGGCCTTGTTAAGGTATGTTCGTATTATATTGATACGTGACCAGAATCTGAGAAGACGCCATCTTAAATTGTAATCCGAATAAAATAAAAATCCTCACGGCATTATTCGTTAAAATTAGGGAGGAGGTATTTTTTGGAAGTCACAGCCATTTTCTATCGGTATTGATTTTGAAAAAAGAATCTTGGGAGAGGTCTATGTCCAGAAATGGACGTCTTTCGGCTGAAAATATGATGATGATGAATGTAGGGGCGTTTGCAGACTGAGAAGTGGGAAGGATTGAACAGATCCCAATACCACGGCTGTCCCAAACCAAAACCTAGCAAGAGCCAAATTTGTCAAAATTTGTTTTTTTACACCATACATCTTTAAATTAAGTGCTGCGTGTAATGCAAAAACACCCATAACTCTATCACGCTTAGTTTCCAAGATATGAGACCCCCTAAACCTAGCAACTCCATCTGCTACTCGTCGATAGGTACCAAAATCAAAATCCTAGCAAGTTACATATCCAAATTCAAACACCTAGTAACTGCGGCTTATACTAGGTTTTTGATTCTGGAATTGGCACTTACTAAGTTTTTGTATTTGTTAAATAGCGCGCACTAGGTTTATTAATTGGGAAATTATTCACACTAGGTTTTTGATTTATGAAACGGACGGCTTATACTAGGTTTTTGATTTTGGAATTTGCACTTACTAGGTTTTTGTATTTGTTAATTTAATTGGTAAATTGTTTTTGATTTACGAAACGAACTACTCAGTATTGTAGAATTTGTAATTTATTCCTATACAAAATCTAGCAAGTCGATGCCAAAGGAGTTCAGCTGCGGGGCGAGCGGTGCGATGCGCGGCGTTGGGGGGAAGGGTCGTCAACGCACGCCGAACAGTCACTAAGTTTGCGCTGGCGCTGAGCGATGTGTTTTTGTTTGCTAAAACTTTACAAAAATGAGTATGTACTAACTTATTGTTTACTATTCTGTATCATTGCCCGTATGAAGGATAGATATTATACTTGGTGAGTAATGAATAATAGGTAGGAGTCAAGTAAATTAAATGCAAGTAAGCAAAACTTGGATCTTTTACTTTAGCTCCTAAACTATTGGACTAGTGTAGTGATTTGCAGAAAACGTAGTGTCATAAGTCGAACTAGTATTTAACTTGTAGTCAAGACTTCAACTATTACAATTGTAGGTATGTTTGGATGAAATGGTAAAAGTAACTACCTATAACAACTTTAAATTGAAATGAGTATTTATTGGTCCTAATCGAATGGGTACGTATTTGAAGATGAAGTTGGAACGGGGTAACATGGGAATCAGCCAGTAAACGTTGACACGTGTAGATGGTATGGATTCATAGAATATGTATAAGCAATTGAAGGAGACGACTTGATTCGAGGACGATGACATAATGATATACAAATAAAGCTTGTATCCAAAAAAAACCTTTTATCTTCAATTAGTTACCTGATAAAAGGTCACATCTAATTATTGTGACATATTTATTTGTTAACATTTAAAGGGCTGTTAAAATGACTTGAGCGACCATTACGCTTAATATAATTTCGGCATTCGTCGAAAAAAATAGAGGGAAAGTAGGTACTGATTTGGGTGTACAGTAGAGTTCTGTCAAGTCTAATTGTGTTGTTCTTTTGAGACTTAAATTGAATTGAACTCCAGACAGCTCTTAAATAATTGTGTGTAATTTTTACTCGGCTATCTGGAAGCCGTTTAGGGGAGACTATTTTATTGTTGGCACCCTACTCATTATCGCCAACACGAACTTCATTTCAAAATAATATAGACAAAAAATTGTAGGGTGTCCCTCAGAATCCCTAATAAGGTTTGTCCTAACGCATCGTTTGTCCGAACTGTCATTTGTCCTAAATTGGTTATCAGCTAAGTGAGACAACTTTTTAAGTTTTCCAAAATGATGATTAGGGATTCCATAGGGGAACCAACATTATAAATTTTACCTTGGTGCCAATAAATCTTTATTTGGATACCAATAATTTAGTGTCTTATTCTACTTTGATTTTCATAATGTAAATCGTCAATAACTGGCCACTTACAAAATAATATTTAGTTACGGGTGAATTTGACTCACCTTTAGTAAAGACAATTTAACAGTACTTCGGATAATAATTCTGGATTTAAGTATTCTAGTTTAACCGCAGAAATATTAGCAATTTCCTTGCTTTACGTATATTATAGCAAACTGGCCAGTTACAAGAAGGTGGCCGTAATGGACAATTTACCCTATAGGAAAAGTTTATACGCTAGGAATAGACGTCTTTACAAATATCAAATACAAACTTAAGAAAAAATTAAGCTGTTACTGTTTTGGTTTTAAGTGTCTTTTAACCATTACGTCTTTTAAGATTTAAGTAAATCATCAATACTTAAACTACACCCAAGCTTGGCTTGTATTTTAATATACAATGTTTTTATGGGTTAAGTTAAACGTCAAAGCTTGCATAATTCACGAGTACCGGTCTCCATCGCTCCCTGTTACTTACATACTAGGTAATACTACTCAAAGGAGCGTCTTTAACGATTCTAAGATACAAAACTTATCGTTAAAAGGTAAAAAAGAACACTCACGGAGCAGCAGACTGCAAAATATGTACGCCATTATGAACTATTCCGACTTCAAACGTTTTTACGCTAATTTATTGTGTATAAATTTGTTAATTACGCACAATTTTTATTTGACAATTTGTTACTATGCTTTTTGAAATGAGATGTTTACCTGTAATTATGAGTATTACTAATATCTTTAATGTATCGTTTATTTTTGTATGATGATTAAATGTAAATACTTTATTCTTTTTAAAATACTTTTCTAGGAATGGGCTGTTATTTAGTGAAAATATTATGGTGTTAAAAGCTAACCAAACTGACCGATTGACTTTCTTTTATAAATAACAATCGAGACTATTGATTGTATGACGCTTTGCATACAGTGATCGGATATTCTTTAAACAAAAGTTATTTCCCAATCAAAAACTTGATTTTTTTCCAGCAGTTTTCTGCTTTTACTTGGAAATTGTGCAAGCGAAACGAGGTTTGTATTTTGTTCAATGTAGCATGATGCTTGTGACAGCCGTATTTCGTAATTTCAATCACTCACTATAAGTAGTCATGTACAAGCGATGTATTTAAATATAAGCTATTAATTTATTTTAAATCCTGAACGGCGTCGCTAGGTTTGAACCAATAATGTACTATTTATGTAAAGTTAAAGAAATAAGTGTAATACGTGTTTAATAAGCTGTCACAGGTATCATCTTAGAGTAAACAGAGTATAAATACTTAGATATAGTTGTAATAGTCATTTAAATACTTTAAACATAAAACTTCCGTGAGACTCAGACATATTAAGGAGATCACACCGGGTTACTCACGTAAAATTTGTCGAAAAATGCTCGACATGTTTCGGGCTCGTCCGGAGTCCCTATTCATGAGCAGACGCGGCCGCAGCACGACGAACACTGCGGGCCAGCGCTCTGTCAGCCCGACAGCTGGACCCGAAACATGTCGAGCGTTTTTCGACAAATTTTACGTGAGTAACCCGGTGTGATCTCCTTAATATGTCATTTAAATAGTTAAACTATTATAATCTATGTTGATCTATGTTTGTATGCATGTATGTAACACTTTATTTTATAAAACAATTACATTACACAAATATTAAAATCACAGAAATAAAAGTAGTACAAAGGTGAACTTATCCCTTTAAGGAATCTCTTCCAGGTTACCTTTATTATTGTGATTTTTTCTTCTTTTTATCGTCTCACAAGATACCTGTAAACATAGTTTTAAGTGAGGAAAAATTAATATATTCGCAGGTAACACTGGAAAATCAATTAATTGACTTATTTTCAAAATTGATGAAGTAACCTCTTTAGCAGCGCAAGCTTTTAAAAAATGACTTACTTATCTATTTTACAGCCTAAAATGAATTTAAATTATGTTCCCAATTCATTACCTTACAAAGCTGTAATAAAAGTGACGACTCATCAGGCTGAGAGGAATTTAATCTTCGCATTTCTACGGTAATAAAGTCGCTGCACAACAATGTAGGGAGGCAATAGCGTATTATTCACTACTTTATACCTTAATCTAGTCAAAAGAAAGGTATAAAACGGTAACAGGAAACCGAAGAGAGTCAAAAAATATGTATATATATCAGGGGGATAATGTCACATCAATTGACCTAGTCCCAAACTAAGCTAGGCTTGTACTATGGGTACTAGACAACGATATAAATACTTATATAGAGAAATAAATATTTAAATACTTAGTGCTCATCACACAAATATCTGCCCTTACCGAAATTTGAACCCGGGACCGCTAGCTTCGTAGGCAGGGTCACAACCGACTAGGCCAGGGGGTCGTCAATATCGTCTTATATATTTGTTATTGGGCAAAAACTTAACAATTACAACACTAACTGCCGCACTCAGAGACGTCAATTAAATTAAATGCTTCAATTCTAAAATTCTATTGCTGTAGCAAAGAAAGTGACAGCAGCAACTTTAATCAAGCATTAAATTAAATTGACGTCTCTGAGTGCGGCAGTAAATTTAATTAATTTAACGTGGCGAATTAGTTCCCAAAAATGGGAGCTCTTGCATCTAACTCTGAAGTAGATAAGTAAGGACTATGCAATACTATGATTATGTGCTACAAATAACAAAAATAGATTATAATATCAAAAGACATTTTACAAAAGACAAGACGAAATTTTTGGAATACATAAAGTTCAGTATTTGTGTTTAAGTATGTTTTTGTTTGATAATTTGTTCTTCTTTAATTTTATCAGATGTAAGCAAATTAACGTTTTTTTCTTTCTTTCTTTCTTTCTTTCTTTCTTTCTCTACACACCTCTAACCTCACCTTCACACACAGGTACATATCACGCGACGGACAGACTATGATGCCTTTTAGTTACACTCCGGCAGCGGCGAGCGTAATCTAGTTAGAATAACTTCGTTATTAGTCCCTCGTGTATGATATTTCATACAATTTTTAAGTTAAAAAACAAGCTGTGACTACCAGAAATTAGATTATCGGTGAACACGGTGTTAAGTGAAACATAAGGTCCTTACATATTAAATAAGCGTTTTGTCGTACCAACACTGGGTGCCATCACCGCTAGGGTTAGGCCCAGTTCCCACTATGCCGGACCGGCAATTTTGCCGGATGCCGGTAAGGCTAGTGGCTTATGACGCTGTTCACACGGCATAATGTGAACAGCTTCATGTCAATTGTATAGCCCTTACCGGCATCCGGCAAAATTGCCGGTCCGGCATAGTGGGAACCGGGCCTTATATAAAACAATGAAATTAAAATAAAAAAAACATTACTACTTGAGCGAGAAATAGTGTCAGAACTAAGAATTTTCACAAGAGCTAATAAATAAATGAAAGAAAATATTTATACTTACCAAGACGGTGCAAGACGGCGTCTGGCTTATGCCAAGCATTTTTATCTGTTAGATACCTATTTAGCCGAGCTATAAATTAATTTCATAAAAGGGTAGTTGTTAGAAGTCCTGGGGGCTTATTATCTAACGCACTCGCAATCACGATCGTTTTCATTTTGAAAATCGAAGGCTTGTCTGCATACAAAGTAAAAACAATTGTTCCACTTTGAAGCCGATTGCAATTGCGAGTGCGTTAGACAATAAGCCCTCTGGTTGTATATTTTGTTATTAAGTCTCCGACATGTGTTTAAACCTGAAGGGAATGTATTTGAGCAGTTTCTTAAAGTGATGTATTGCGTATGTAAAAAAAATATTTAAAAAAAGAAACAATATAATGCACAATAAAGGTAATTATTTAGATTCACTTTAAACTTGTTTAAATATTTGATAAATAGTATTAAACGTTTAAGCTACAGGGTAAATATTATATGAGCGTTTTAATGGAGAAAAATTTCACCCGGATTTTCTTTTAATATCGATACAGAAGCACTAATTATGCTTTACGTTAATTAATATTAAAGGTTAAATATAATTAAATGTAAATTCACGTAAAGCATCATTTGTGACTTACGTAAATCGAAATTTAAGGTTTTAATATTGTGTATAAAATAAACACTGCAATGTACAAAATGACAAACGACTATATAAAAATTATAAGATAAGGAAGTACAAAGACGTAAGTACTTCCCAATCCCTATTATAAAGCAAATTTCCACCCTAGTCTAACACTTACCACAGAATATAAAACACTATGATATTTTTCCGTATTGCTAAGTTAAACAATAAAATAAAAATACTTCACGTAAACATTATTTAAATTAAAGCCAAATTTTGAAACCCTTTCCAAATCTCACGATCAAAGGCTGATTTATATTGAGAACGTGACAGTTAAGTTGAAAATAATCTACATTGTGCTGGAAAAAGTAACTTTCCGGCCTACGAATTAGATTTAATTATAAAAAAATGTTTATAACATAATGAAGTTATTAAGCGACGGTTTATGGTAGGTAAAAGAAAAGCACTACGCTATTGCTTTGTGCTTCAATAAAATACATTATGGCAAATGTGGCATCTTACTTAGCTGTAGTTTTTTAACTGACTTAAAATATGCGAAGTTTATCATTTGTCGGAAGTTTTTTATTCATGAATTCATCCCTTTCATTCGGTAAGTCAAAATCCAAAGAGGTGCAGTCCAGACCATCTTTAACTAAATTAAGACCATAATATTACTAATATAATAATCAACTAACACCTTAAGATTCTTTGGCTAGATGGCTGGATCAAGGGTCAGATACGAAAAACAGTAATCCTCAACACGGCACGTATTATGAGAAGGTTCCACTCTTTGCAGCGCTTACCAGCGGCCCGCTCCCGTGGGTTAGGTTTTATGTAGTATTTGTTGTAGGTTATTTTACTTTTATATCTTAACATGTATTGTAAAATTTTAATCTACAGAATAAAATTTAACATCTCTAAAATAATCAAACCAAATTGCATTTTGCAAGCTAATCACAAACGTAGTCCTCCGAGGCTTTAATCACGAACGAATCAAATCGCCCAGCCCCGAAAGTCGTTTCATAACCAATTTATATTTACGCCGAGTGAACTATCACTGCACCCCGACTGGACGCCGCGGCCGTATTCTGGACAACGGATAATAATTATGACTAGCTCAGTGAAGGTACATTTTATGAATCATTTAAAATTCCCTCATCGCACCGGCCAATTCAGGCACCTACTTAGTTATGAAGGTCGCAGCGTTAATCCGTTTGGTTGTTGGGAATAAAAACTAAAGTGCAGATACGCAGCGATTGCCAAAGATGCCAAAAGGGTTTAAATGCACTACGCAACTTAAAAGTGCAATTGAGATGCGGTTGAAACCCGAACTGTGAGTGTCTTGCGTTTATTACGTGTAGTTGCACTTTAGGCGCGGTTTAAAAAATATGTGTTGGAGGTTGACAAATCTAGGTCTGTACGGTCACGAGCGTTAATTTGGGACCCATTTTAAGAAAAATATGCTTGAAGTCGTCAATGTCATTAGAGATGTCAAGTCATTTGTAACTTTTACGAATCTCAACCTTATTGTTGTAGAATGTCAGATTGACTTTGGACCGAAGCGAAGGTGGGTACCAAATTAAATCTCGTGACTGTACAATACAAGTTTAAGTATAGTGCGATTGCTATTAACAAAGTCTTTTGGTGTGTTATTTATCTCTCTCTTGCTCTCATACGCTCTTATGCGAGTCTAACCGACTCTATCCGAACCCGAGGTTTTGCTATGTACTTACTCTGCAAAGATAGAAACATTTGTGCGGCGCTCCGTCCATGAGATACGTAACATTTTGTATCAGCACCATAGCTCATAACGTCGATCCTTCTTCAAGTGCGTCTCTACATAAGTGTCAAGGTCTCAGAAGCGTAAAGGAAGATAGAGAAGATAAGGGCATGAGATTAACTTTTGCTTTCTTTCCAATTCCTCTGTTCCTCCATATAATCTTCTACAGCCGCTTCTATCTAGGTACAGCGTTTCCAATATAAATTTTTACCATTTCCTTTCCTCGTTTTAATGTCGCACACATTCCGAATATTCCTCTGGAATTAGGCATAGCATTTAAATTGAAATACTGGCAGTGATAATTCAATATCTGGGGGCAGGGCAGGGGCGGGCCCTGGCGCCAATACCTCTCGACCGGAAAATTCTCCTACCCACCTTAATGGATACCGGCACGAATTATTTTTCAATCTCGCACCCCGAAAGTTGCGAAAAGTTGTGAAATTTAAAACTCAAAACGCTGAGAATATACGAAATTAAATAAGCATTTCAGTGTTAAAGTTGTGCGATAATAAGATATTGAGATAATATATTTGATATTTAACGGAAAAGCAACATTAACCACTCGACCAGCTCTATTCTACCGGGTAAAATCATATTGACTTAGGCATGTTGTCGTATTGTCAACGTTATGATAGCTCTTATTCACTTGAAATTAATAACATAGGTACAACAGTAATATTATGGTAGAATGTAAAATGTTTATACAACGATATTTTTTATATATTGTTTGAAGATTATTTTGTGCGAAAATTATACATAGGTACTTGTAGTCGAAATAAATATTTCAATTTTACCGCATCTTAGCTATTAGAAAATAGTCCAACCAATTCGTGCACGATGGTCCTGCGGGGTGACAAATGGGTAGAGGGGGGCTGAGCAGGCGACAGCTAGCATATATTTGCAAGCGATTTGTTTATCACTCGGAAATCCCTTTCTTACTAGTGCGTTACAATAGAGACGCAGGGAGCGACACTAAAATATTTGCTAATAATTTCAAGTGCCTTAGGTTCAGTTTAGTTAGACTGTGCGTGTTTTGTCAGTCCGTCAGTCAGTCACAGAATCATTTTAAATGTACCTATAGATAAGGATATAAGATAACACCCACGTAAGTTGTATTTGCGTCCACTAACACATTGAAATAAACCAAATTTATCGACTGTTGCTCACATCGATGTGTGAATAAAAGATGAAGCTGGCCACAGCGCGGGGGAAATAGAAAAAATGGTTTCGGACGCCGATAAAATATAGCAACTTGACATTTTTATTTTACTGCCATGTTTATTGCTTTAACCTATTGCTTTACGGGCGGACGCCGCTGTATTTTGCAAGGACTGGACTCGGTTATATCTTGGAGAAACGTTAGTGACCATAAAAGTTATTTAACGGGAAGCATTAGGTGGCTAAAGGCGGCTGTATGAAGAGGTCTCTTATAAAAAGCTGGTAACGTCGCATATTTTCGTTTTTCTTGATTAAGTGGTTAATCGTATCATATTTTTTTTGAGATCTATTAAATTTTCTGTGATAAAATAACCTTGAACTTTATTTGGTTGAGAATTTGAACCACGAAGACGGAATAAACAAATACACTTTTGCATTTGTACCTATTACTAGTAAAATGTTATACCTACATTACTGCAGAGACCGAGAAGAAAGCCGTTGCGGGACATTGACTTAGTGCGGCCGAGACGCTGTCAAAGCTGCTCTTGTATACGAGTTCAACTACGGCAATTCCCGGTCAAACATTGTATTCTACTCTTCTCCAACAATTGTTAATATATTTAAGCACCCACCGTCCCAAAATTTCCTGAAAAAATACATAAGCGCCTTTTAAATATTGTTTAAAAATACACAGCGCGATTTATGCAATTTAAATTCGAAATATTATGAACTTACCATTAAATAAAATTACATCTTGAAATGTAATAAACTTGATTTAAATATACAGGAATTTCAATTATCAACAACGCGTTTAAGTTATTTCGGCAATATATTTTGTTCATGAATGCAGTATGTTAAAAAAAACGTAAAACTATACTCTCGAGACACTTTTAAAAACGTTTTAAACTGTGTCCGTAAACGTTTTTTTTAACCTTTTTAGTCTATGGCATTTTAAAGAGTAAAATGTACATACTGTGGCGAGTGGCTGTTTGAAGTTAGTTTCCTTGTACATACATTATTTAAATAAAATACCCCGGGATTTAATACAATTTCATAGATTTTTCGCGGCCGCAGCGATTGGAAAATAATAACTTTATTTTATTAATTTTGTGTTTGCTTGGAGCGAAGCACTTCCTGTGCTGCTTTTGCAACAGTAATGTAAACATTTCCGAGCATGTATTTGAATGGTATTTTTAATTAAATTGCACAAGCTTTACTACCATTTTATTTATAAAATTACCAAAATATTAAGGATGCCGGCAATATGTTTCTTTTCCGTTTTTTTTTTAACTGGCTCTAAAATTCGATGGTATATTTTTAAAACAAACAGAGTAAATTCTTTTAAATATTTACGCCCAATAAAGCTAAAGTGAACACTATTATATATTTAAAAAAAAAGGAAAATAACATTTACTACCTATACAACGATAGTACACCATCATCAATGTATTTCGCACAATTTAGTTCCGCTAAGTAGCCTTTTTAAACCTATTGCATGTTTCGCGAGCGTTAAATTAGGTGCCTCGCTTACGGAAAACCACGAACAAACAGTTTCAGACGTACAAATGCCAATGCTAACTAGTCGTACAAAGTATTTTTATAACTTACTGTTGTAACAGTAAAATTTTACGTAATGCAATAAAGCGATATTGTAAAACCTGAGCATTAATCATCATCATCATCATCACCATCATCATCATCATCATCATCATCATCATCATCATCATCACCATCACCACCACCGCCATCACCATCATCATCATCATCATCATCATCATCATCATCATCATCATCATCATCATCATAATCATCATCATCATCATCATCATCATCATCATCATCATCATCATCATCATCATCATCATCATCATCATCATCATCATCATCATTAAGGTGGCCTTTTGGTGATCCAATGTTGTTTCGGCGAAATATGTTTGCCAAATTTATCGTTTCCCAACCGTTTCCTTTGCCAACCCGCTTTGTTTTCTGTAACCGTAAATATTTCAGGATTTTATAAAAACTAACCTAACCTAACCTATAGGGTTCTACGCGATGGCTGAAATAAAAGGAAAAGCAGCAACTGCCTCCTTTACCTAAAAGGAGGCAGTTGCAGGAAAAAAATTGGGAAATGTTGGGAAACGATACATTTGGCAAACATGTTTTTGCCAAACGTCAGGCTCCGGCTTGTTAAATATTGAATGGCTGGCTAGCTACGCATAGTATTTTTAAAGTGTTCCTTAAGTACTTACTCCAAAAAATATATTAAAAGTCGACCCCTCCACTAAAAAGAAGAAAAAGGGGAGACTTGGTAAATTAATTTTACGCGTATCAATTCGCGGGCATCCTTTAGTTTTATTATAATCCTACAGATAATCAAAAGCCACTTCAAACGAAACAGCACTTTAATGAAATATATTGTGACCCTTATACCTTTTCGCATTGAAAATTTCAAACACTAACAATGCTTTTAATTATTTCATTACATCCGAGCACACTTGTACACGGATTAATTACTTAATACTTGGATCCAATATAAAATCCATTATTGATAGGCCCTCCATATTTCCAAGGGCTTTATCGAATCTTAAAATGATGTTTTATTAATTAATGATTTTCGGTCCGTATTTGTACTAATGTGTTAATATTACGAGTAAGGGCTTACATGACTTGATTATTTGATTGAACACGAGCATTATAGCGAAAACAACAATTAAAAAGAGAATAACCCCCGATATAATAGAAACTTCTTCTTTCAGACCTTTATTTTCTTAGAACTGAAGATTCAGCGCTGTCGTTCTACAAGCCTTATGACATTTTAACACTTTTGAAATCCTACTAATATTACGCATGCGAAAGTTTTTGTGTGTGTGTGTGTGTGTGTGTGTGTTTTATTTTGTTACTCCTTCACGCTGCAGCGGCTAGAACGATTTAGATAAATTTTAAAATGGAAACAGCTTATACCTTAGGCTACTTTTTATCCCGGAAAATTTAGAAGTTCCCTAGGGAAAATAGTATTAGGGAAAGTAAAATTAACAATGCATACTTGTAGTCCAAATAAAATAAAATAGCAGTGATTTTCTCGCCAAATATAGGTAGTGCTTAAACTCCATGTATACCAGTAACCCGTTAAGGCAGGACGCACACGTGTCGTGTCCCGGCGAGGCGTTAGTTGCACGCGGGGGTGTACGTGCCCGCACTGAAGAATCGACGCCAAACAACATGTCGGACAGGACTTAGCGGGTCTAATTACATTTTAAAACGAGCTGGGTTCGCAACTGCAACTTTGTTTTGAACTAAGGTTGGAGTTTTATTACACGTAATTAATATTGGTATACAGAGGGGTGTTATTCTGTTAAAACGGCGCTCGGTCGGTCGAACGAGTGAACGAGTGAACGCGCCACACCGGCGAGTTTAAGTAGTCCCGTCAGAGCGTACAAAACACATTTTAGCGCGTGAATTCTCAATAAGACAGCAGGGCTTCTGTTGATAAGATCGAATATATAAGGCTGCCTAATTGAAAATGCACGCGCTAATATGTGTTTTGTATTTTAAGAGAATAACACCCCAGGGTCTCTATTGTACTCGGTAGAACCATATCGTATTGTTTTTAACTAGGCCGCTATCACTGTTAAGTAAATCAGAACGATCGTAACGTTGACAATACCAAAACATGCACAAGGCAATATAGTTTTACCGAGTAGGCCTAAGAAACAGTGTGCTGATGGTACAGGTTGATTAAAATTATTCTGAGCCGAATAATAGTGACATTATTCCGAAACCAACTTGTTTTTTTTGTTAT
Source organism: Acleris cristana (assembly GCA_948252455.1). Classification (NCBI taxonomy): domain Eukaryota; kingdom Metazoa; phylum Arthropoda; class Insecta; order Lepidoptera; family Tortricidae; genus Acleris; species Acleris cristana. The sequence continues at coordinate 4,352,936 of OX411788.1, forward strand.
CTATTATAATTTTCTGATGTAAAAAGACGTAGATATAGTGAAGCTTATTTATGTGAAAGCAGTGCTTTACTATAAACTAGCAATGTATCTAAAATTAATATGAAAAATGCCATGCGAAGCTGCAAAATCTCGCGCGCTTCTCCCCCAGCTGCGGTTTTGTTAGCACAAAAATATATTTTTAAAACACACTCGCTAACACTTAAACCCTTAAAACCCCGACAGTAAGATCTCAGTAAAAAAAAGACTACAGTTTGAGTTTTCAGTGTATTGAACAACGTTATCTTCTGAGTCTAGGCGCATTTATTTTATAAACAAAGATTATCTAACCATACTTGTCAAGCTTAATCGAATGAACAAGGTGCAATACAGGGACGTCAATCGTGTGAGCATTTTTAAGGTTCCGTAGTCAACAAAGAACCCTTATACAGTGTGTAAATCCAATACGAGCAAATATTTTAACGAAGGTTAATACGCATCCTAATTAACATGGTATCGTTAGCATAAATTATATTTCTTTTTTTCATACAAATTATCGCCACGCAATGTATCAGAAATAGACCAATTAACTTGCAATTAACTGAGACTTAAATCTTCGTTTACATTATACATTGCTGCTCGATGGGACCTTTAAAAATTGATTGCGCTCTATTTATTAGGGTTATTAACGAAATTCCACATTTACATGACTTGTAGAGCCATAACCTAGTTTAAATGTTTGCTCGTATTCCATCTACACACTGTAGTTTTGCCATGTCTGTCTGTCCGTCTATCCGTCTATCCGCGGTCTAGCTCAAAGAATCTTGGTACTACAAAGCTGTCATTTGTTATACTTTTTCATTTAAATTACGCCGACAAAGGAGGCTTTAAAATATTATTTACAGTATGACATCAAGTAGGATATCACTGGACAGCTCAGGGGGGTTAATATGCATAGCTCTATGCAGTTCAGTTTACGGTGATAGAAAAGGACAGCGCTATATAACTGCTATATCTCTGTCTTTTACGCTCGCCGTAAAATGAATTGCATAGCCGTGCAAGAAAAAAAATCGTTATTCACATATTGAAAGCACGTATAACGAGATTAAAAGGAAATCTATGACGACTAAGTAGATTTGATTGGTAACTGAGATAAAAATGACTAAAGTGTTTATACCTAGGGTAACGGCACCATTGTTGGACACTTCTAGCTGAAGGCAGCAATAATGGAAATTTAACTCATAATCATAAGGTTACAAATTGATTGTCTCAAAATTAATAAATAACCTTTATAATCTGTATCATAAGAATCAAGTGTCCATCATTGGTCCTTGTTCATTACTGGTTTCATCACCCTGCTAAGATCCGTCTAAGATAGCACTAAATAAATTTAAATAGAAATTCAGTTCGCTACTTGTTGTTTCTTTTAGATATTTTTTTGTTTGTAGTAGCAGCTTTGAAACGACACACTGAGTTTATTTTATTATTGGACATACACCTGCCAGGATCCGCAGAACTAAACCAATTTTTATAGTAACATTTTCTGACAGTTGTGCTGGTACTTGATCAGGTAGGATTACTGTCAGTGCCTTTGAAACTAAAATGTAATAAAAGTAACACAAGAGAATCGCCGCTCACACACTATTCTATTAGCTCTCCGGGCTCTTTCAATCTAAATTAGTAATGGCGGGTAGAACCTCATTCAGGGTTCATCCGGATCACTAGCCATCTAACCCGCTAAGTTGTAACCAAGTAGCAGTTTTTGCAGTCTGCTATTTCAGTGCTAAAGCAGCCTGTGAAAATAACTATCGTACAGACCACGGAATAGAAAAAACAGTGGAAGTGGCATGAGCTTCACTTAGTATCAGACCTGTTGTCGCCAATACTCAAACTATCATAAAAACAACACGCCACCATGGAAAATGTTTTTGGTGCGACTATCGTTTTTACATTCCAAAATAGCACAATATATAAGGCATTTGCTTCTGCATTTATTTCCTATTTTAGAAATATCAAAATATCAAAATTAGCGATCGCGGCAAAAGTATGGTAGGTTGCGCGGACCTCCGCATAACCATGCCACACGTTACACGCCCACTTGACACTTCTACTGTTTTTTCTGTTCTGTGGTACCAGACCATTACATTTTGAGTCTCTATAGAACCTTTTCGCAGAAAACCAATGATTAATTCTGACGTAATTTCTTCCTCGTGACTTGACGCTGTATTTATGACAGGTTGCTCAGTAACCATCAATACATTTAACCTTAGTCCTGAGGCTTGGCAACGCTTTTCAATTGGATTGCACGCAGCATGCATATTCAGGGGCCCTAATATGGCTCTCGCTTGACAAAATGTGGATAATTCATCTGTCACTTTCTAACACTTACATAAGCGCGAGAGTGACGCAGAGGCCTCGAAGCTCACTTAGGCACTGGTCCCACCAAGGGCGAGGAAGCGATTAGCTATCGACTATTTTCTCGCTCAAGAAACGAATAAAAGATTTAGATCCCATGTCAATAAAAGAGACACGTATATTAAAGTTGATCGCTGGCTGTTCACACTGCTGGCGAAAACTCTTTCCACTAGTTTATCGAAACAAAAAATATAGATCGCGTGTCTATAAAAGAGACACACATATTAATAGTTGATCGCTTCCCACTCATCGTCGGCGGTGGGACCAGTGCCTTAGCATCATAAGGTCAATTCTACTGTGTAAAACCATATAGCCTTTGATATGACGTAATCGTATTGTCAATGATACGATAGCTCTTATTCACTTGACAATAATGGCGGCCGAGTTAAAAACAATACAAAATACAATAAACTGTCAAAGGTAATTAATATTTGCCGTGTGGTGCCGGGTTTAGAATGTTGCCACTCCATGTCTTCCCGTGGATGTCGTAAGAGACGACTAAGGGACTAAAGGCTGTGTAGTGCTGTTAGGCGATGGGTTTGCAACCTGTCACTAATACATTGGATAACATCTTAGCCTGGTTGTGCAAAACGTGGTCACAGAATTATCAACAAGTTTTTGGAGTTGTTGGTGAGTCTGTGGCTTTGCCTACCCCACTCTGGGAATGAAGGCGTGAGTTTATGGTAATAAATATGGTTTACCCAGTCCCGTGCGCGGTTGCCAGGTTAGAATAGTGCCACTCCATGTCTTCCCGTGAATGTTGTAAGAGGCGACTAAGGGAATAAAGGCTTGTAGTACTGTTAGGTGATTGACTTGCAACCTGTCACTAATACGCTGGTAAACATCTTAGCCTAATTGTGCAAAATGTGGTTACAGAATTATCAATTTTTTTTTAGAGTTTTAGGTAATTCGCTCTGACTATCTCACTCTGGGAATGAAGGCGTAAGTTTATGTATGCTACCCAGTTGAATAAAGCTGCAGGTGGCATGTGTTTATTTCCTTTTTTCATGCCAAAAAAAACATGCATCAGAGCAACACATGGCTTTTGACATCCAAAGACCGATATTTATCAAAACACTCTATTGCTATCCATTTTGTACGTCAATATAGAAGCAAAAAGTGGTCTGATACTCAAATTTCATTTGTGCTCTAAAATATGCAATACAATAAAAGCTGCTCTTCAAATAACAGAATTGGCAGACAGTTGCTGAATATGTTGTGAACAAGCGTGGTGTTTGAAAAACAACTCGCAAACGGGTTTCACATTTATGATTTGTTTAAATAATTGAATGTTCAAAACTTTTAACGTTGAAATAACAGCGGTATTTAGTTATTGCAAGCCAGCGGCAAAATTGTAGTTTTATTGAAACTTATGTAAGTAAAGGTCCATAATTTAATCTTTTGATTCAGAAGTTTTTAATTATTATATAAATTGATGAATATGGAGTATTGAAGAATTTGATTCGAACAACGTGGGTTGAGGAAATTAAGGTCGTATTGTTTAATTGAAACGTAGCTGCCCGCAAGCGGCTATGACCACATAATTTTTTTGTCCTGAGAATAAAAAACAAAACCAAAAATAAAATCAACTTCCTGGACTCGTTCGGAGGTTACGTACGAACATATATTTCGGCGATTCATTGTTAATTTAAAGTTTATGATCTAAAAATATTTAGATAGGTGAACCAAGGTATGGATACCGCTTTTAGATTGTTTTAAATAACTTCAAAATATGTCATAATTCGTTTTTTATTTTCGCATCATATCGTATGTGTCCACGCATCATGACATTTAAAGGCAAAATCTAACGTCTAAAAATTCAGAGGTACTCTTTAGTCACAAATACGAACAAGCAAATAAATCGCCTGTCTATAAGAGATAATAATATTTTGTGAGTTAAAGAAGGGTGGGACAAAAGGAAAACGTAGGTGGGGAGAGATTTCGGGCCTCCGGCATTCCAAGGGCTCCACGCATCGAGTAAAATTTAGATGCTAGCCAAGCCTAACCGAAATCCAGCTTTAAAAACATGGCTACAAGTGCTTTGGAATTAATAAGCGTTCGCTGTTCGTCCGTCCATCCGTCTATCTGTCAGCGGGCTATCTCATGAACGGTAATTATCTAAACACTGGAATTTTCAAGCAAGGAACGATGTTTCGGGGTTCTTAATAAAATATAATTCAGTCTCTACGAGGGAATAAAATGATAACTACTTATTTACTGTAGCTGGAGCATTAACATTCCAATTATTAGATACATCATTTTTTCGAATAGCCTTTACGTAATATTTTTAACGTGTCATATACTTTTACGGAATCTACCCCTAAGACAGACTCACGTTTCTAAATATTAGGTCCTTACCTATGAAATTGGCGTTTTATATGGAGAATTTTATGAAAACGGTGGTTTTCATACATTTAATTTTGCGGATTATTTAGTAACCTCAAATGCAAACCAAACAAAATTCTGTCAGGAATATTGGACACTTCTAAACTATATTATACATATCTTAATTACTTAAAAATAGTTAGCTTCATAAAACTCTGCGTAATTGAAACACTTGAACTCACAGCACATGAAAAGAGTTGAGTTCACACTTTAATTTTAAACACTAAGTAAGAAATTGAACCATATTATTTGTATCTAAAACCCTTGTAACATACCGTATTAATGAAATTTAAAAATAATTTAGAAGTTAAAATTGAAATGGATAAATTCCGTACGAAATAAAACACGTAAAAATAACGCCAATTTCATAGGTAAGGACCCAATATTATTTTCCGTATAGTTCTTCTTTACTACTGGAAGGCGATATAAAATATAAATATCAAAGTAGCTGCTAGGAAATTTTAGTACTGAACGCGGACATTTTCTCAATGGAGATACGTTTGAACGTTACTTACTCGAAACAAAAATGATCGATCAGGTTACTTGGGCAGACAGGTAAAAAGAGGAAGAGAAAATTCATCGCATCGCTCGCAAAATTTCAGCTACGGATTCGCGTTAAAACGTTTTGAGAAACGCTTGTAATAACCAAACGATACACGATTAATACTGCTTATATGTAAAAAGGGGGTCCATATTGGCTCATATAAAATTGGTCTTTAGATTTTTTATACAAATAACGATTTGTGTCTATACTCATCATTTCTTCGAATAATTTTGCTCATACTTTTTTAAGTCATAATGCATTTTATTAAGAAATTGTTACTTTTTGAGGATTGTTATAAATCTAACCTAACCTAACCTAACCTAATTTTGTCTACACGTAAGATATTTAAGAAATTCTGAAAAGTGTACGGTTCCATGAATATTGGCGTTATAAGTTCAGATGAGTATGAGTTCCGATGATTAGTATTAAAAAATATTATGAAGAGTATGAAGAGTGATCATTATGATGTAAAACGGTATGAGAAAAATTTTCGGAGTTCCAATAATCGGAGTTGCAATTTTATATGAACTTTGGCGCACCCATAAAAAGGTCTGGGCCTCTATTCAACACGGTAAAAACCATATTGTATTTGATCTGTTATCGTATTGTCACCGTTTTGATAGCTCTTATTTACTTGACAGTAATGGCGTCTGACGTCATAACAATACCATAACAGGTCAACTACGATATCGTTTTTACCGTCGGGAATAGAGGCGCTGTATTTGTGTATTTACTAAGGGCCCGTTGTTTGATCAGTAGTTAACTCAACTAATTGTTAAAATTCGAAAAAGGAATCGAAAATTTGACACATTTCCTTGAGAATTTAACTATTACTAACAATTTTTAACAATTAGTTACTTTAACTACTGATCAAACAACAGGCCCTAACTGACTAACAAAAACAGAAGTCGCTTTAAAATTATAATAACTTAACAAAAATCATACACGACTTGTATTCCAACATGAAAATTTACCGAAAAAATTCAAGCACCCTGTTTAAAAACTCGCACCTACTAAAATGTACACAGCTTACGTCAGCGCAGCGGTCTCAAGTGGCGTGCGGTAAGCAAGTGCCGTGATTTTCATAATAAAGGCGGGCGTGCGCGACGGACAAAGGGCGCGTCTCGCCCCCGGAATACGTAACCAGAGCCTTTATGCCGCCAAAATGATATTTTGTCTGCAGATATTCGCTCACGTGACGTTTTGTGGCTTAAATTAACCTGAACATACGTGCGCGGTTTACGTTATGTATTCAATTGGCGTGGAGTGTTTTATTTTTTGAAATGTTGTTTATTTTTTTGCAATATAAAGGGTGTTTATTTAGTAAAGAATATTTGTGTGCGTCTTTGAAGTTATTTCATAAGTAATTTATAATTTAAAACCAAGAATATAGACATATTTTTTACTACAATTTATCGGATTAGTAAATATGGGTTTATTGCATTTTTATGATGTTTTGTTAAATTAATGTTAGGCGCTCAATTAAATGTTTTGTATTGTATTATATTGAAACGTATAAGTTCAACATTTTGTGATGAGTCTTATTTGATTAAAATTAATTTTAATGGTTCAATTTTACTTCAAAGATAAACATAAAAAAATATCACAGTCACAAATTTTCTCTATGCAAAATAGTGTCTCAATTTAGCCATTTTGATGAATGAAATAAATAAATATTGAAATATACTTACAACTAAGCGCATTGACTCGTTACGCATCTACGCGTCGTAGCTCACGGTTCGTAGCATCGCTACGCCGTAGCTGGCGAGCGTAACGTGATCTAATTTCCATAGTCCGATAGTTTCTCAACAATCACTATAATTCATTTAATAATTGTTGAATAATATTTACATTAACAGTTACATTTTAGATGGGGCGGTCGTAGTAAGGAAGGGTTTTTTATATAATTAATTATTATGATAACAATTTCTAATGCTGAGCCACCATACATAATTAATTACCTAAGTCAATGATTGGCTTTCTGCGAGAGGGTTACACGGTGCCTTATTAAACTTATTGACCGGTTTCTTTGTTTTTTTTGTCTAGTTATTGCTTTTCGCATTATTTTATATCTAAGTCGGTACACATTAATTAAAAATTCATAGAATATTCTTAATAATTTGAGGTTTAACCTTAGGTAATAAGCGCTTGTAGTATCTAACAATAAACATTTATTTCTTTATTTTAAGCAAAATAATCTGTTCTAATAGTATTTATTATAGATAGCAACGTTGAGACATAACATAAGTAATAAATACCATCATAATTTGACTTAGAAATAGATTTCATTTGGTCCAATTAGTCTGTGAGTTGCAAAATAAAGAATCAACAAGTACTGCTGTGAAGTCGCATAACGAGCCCATTCAATTTAAAATACACTCGCTGGCAAATAAAAGGGGTTGTCTGAATAAACTCCAATAATATTCAAGATAATGATGGTTGCTTCATGAAACACACCGTTCTATGTAAATAAATATGTTTTCTTTTGATGTATCAAGTTGAATGTGATATTTTTAGGGTTCCACACTTTAAAAGGAAAAATGCAAACCTTATTGGGTCACTTTTTTGTCCGCTTCTATGTCTGTTCGTGTGTTTGCGTCTTGAATACTTTCCTAGTACTTTTAAACTTAAAATTTATATTAATATATTTCAAGCATTCAATTCAACGCAATCAAAGTATAACACATATTATAACATTCGTGAACTTACTCATCAAAACCTATGTCTCTTTCCGTCTCTTTCCGTTCCGCGTTATATGACATTTTATAAGAAGACGTCAACGTCCGCAAAAAAAAGGACTATGACTATAAATAAAAAGTTTTAATTTTTGTTTTGATTGCAAATTAACATTAATTTTGCAGTTGGAACATCGATCGTGGTGTAGATCGATAAAAAAAAATATCAAAATATTCATTCAGTAAATTGGCCATATGAGGGCTCTTTTACACGTCGTTATTGTACAGTGAATCTACCAGCGCTTCGGACAAGACCATCATTGCGGAGAAGAAACACCGCAAGAAACTCCAGCAAAAGGTCATTTTTTTAATCATAAAACATATTAATACTTAAACGTAAGTTACATTAAGTAGTAATAAGATATTAAAGTAATTAATAATAAATTCTTATAACTAGCAAAAATAAAATTATTACAAATGTAAGTAGATAAGGACAATAAACATGAAACTAAAAATTAAAAATAATGACTATGAGAACAACACAACGAGGTCTCTACTTCGTTTCTACGTCGATCAAAGGAGTCTAGCGTTTTCCATCTGCAAAGTTAAGTTTGGCTTTTAATCTGATTTACATTTTCGTTAGAGCAATTTTCGAAAATCGAAAACAGTTAAACACCATAGATTACCAATTCCGACGATTCCGGTGATTTTGATCTTCATACAAAATAAAATATATGCGAAACCCTTAGGGCGCAGTTCCTACTTGCAATTGTCAACTAGAGCTTTAATGGTTAAAATTAGTATCTTTTCATATATGTGAGAAGTCAAAATTTAATACTCTTTCATACAAAAAGGTCCAAGAAAAGTAAAAACTAGTTTGTTAGAAATATAAACTACTACTACTACTAGTTTGTTAAGAATCGAAATAGTTATCAAATGACCAAGCTAGGTTAACATAATATAATTATAGTGCAACCTTTCATTATATTGCAACCATTGTCTTCAAGTGACGAGAAGTGACGAATTTTTTTTTTAACTACAAGTATTTCATTATTGTGTATCCCAATTCTGCTTCGAAAAATCGTTTGATCTTGAACCCTTCATCATTTTCACACAACAAGAAAATAATTTTCGTTTTCACTTATTTTCTAACACCCTGTACAGCCTGTGGCACAGCTGAAAAAACATGTTTCAATGCATAGTTAATGCCATAGTTACAAGTCGGGACCAATAAACAGACTCGTATCGGCTGCATTGACTCTCAAAACTAAAAGTCGTATAGACCATAATAGCTTTTCTAAATTCAATTCTCCTCGTCATCGATAAGGTTGTATTCACTTTACAAATGTGAATACTTATGCAACCTTTTTGAATACAGAGTGTTGCAGTCCTTTTCTCATTACTGATTCAGTGGCCATTGCCTGAAGTTTGTCTAAGGCCTGTGATTACGGTCCCATTTGGAAGCCCAGTGGACTGAGGCTTGGACTAATGTTCTTAGGATGTTTAGTGTAAAACTACTTGAATAAAACATTGTCATTAGTGTTGACAATGATCAGTTACAAGGGAAGGCTACTTAACTTACATCAGAATTCTAGTTATATTGTATTAGACTTTTTAATTACAGGGTGTTCTGTATTGTATTAGAAATTTTAAATTACAGGGTGATAAATTACCGCACTATCTACTTGTTTATTGTTGTTTTCTGTTTTTACTTTTTTCTGTGTGTCTTGTGTGTGTAGGGAATAAATGATTTTTCTTTTTTCTCTTTCACTACCCACAATTTAAACTTATTTTCGATTTATTAATATTGATTAATTATAATAAAACTTGTTCTTTTTTTTTAAGTAACACTATTGTCACGCGCGATATTTTTATTTCATCTGTTGAAGTTCAGAAGTTCAAGGTCCAAAATAAGTAAAAGATGTTCTCAGTCAGTAAAACCACATTATGAGCTGTCAAAGCCAGACAATTCCAGGCCATGAAAGAGACAGAGTTTTGCGACTCCTATAACTTTATCCTTGTTATTGCCTGGAGCTTGGCTGGATTTAAGAGCTCATAAAACGGTATCCGTTGTCACATTCAATACCTTAAACTTTTAGGTGTTTTAATCAATTTATTAGTAATTCAATATTTTTTTTATATTTAACCGGAACTTAATCACGTTTTCTCGTGACCACTGTCGTGAACACTAGGGACTGAGATGGAATTCCCCTATGCTAGTTATTTCGCCGATGGTCTTAAACCCGGAACACGGAACACAACAATGCAAACACTGCTGCTCGGCGGTAAGTTAAAAGATAAGACGGACCTAGCAAAAGACCCTACCACTAGTAATATGTTTACAAAATCGTAAATTTCGAAAACATAAACCCTACATCAATTCAGTCCAACCAGCCGTGTAATTCTATAAAAAATATAGAATAAACGACTATCAAGTAAAAGTAGCAGTAGAAGTTTTACTGGAAAAATCGGAAGATATTCTCATGGAAATAATTCCAGGACAATTTATTAGGCAGAGCTAGATTTATGAGGTGCTAGAGGACCGCAATTACGGCCGGATATAATCTTCGTACACAATGGAAATCAATATACTTCAAAGGCAGGGGATCTAATATTTTCTCATGTATCCGTCGATAATACTGAGTAGGTTTATGAACGGGGATAAGGTTTAATGACCTTTCGAGATCAATGGTGCCTAAAGTGTAGATTTTGTACGTTATTTTAAAAATAAAAGAGAGCTATATTCATTTCTAAGATACAGGGTGAGATTATTTAATATTTGTATTCTTATGCATTATTATAACCATTATAGACAAAAGGCAGCTTAGTTTAAAAATCAGACGCAACGTAATACTCCGAATGCACAGGTTTTAAACACAAGCATATTGGTTTCAAATCTAGCTTACACCTTTGAGATACATTGTAAAAAAAATATTTTGTATATTATTGAGTCTTCGAGTATTCAATCCCTTTTTCGACGCAATCGATTTCGTAAAGATCAGAGACGGAATCATGAGTTATTAAAATTTGACAGGATCCATGCAGTGAAAGGAATGGAGATATATATTTGACTCCCGTTTTTATGTGTAAACCTGCCGGCGGTGGCGTCTGCTTACTGAATATCGTAAGGCCCATCATACTACAAACAGGGAGTTTTTTGTGAGTGGGATTTTGAATCTACCATCAAGGCAAGTTTGTTCGATAATGCCATTTTCAGTTTATGAAGATAGGAAAATAAACCTTATTCCCATTGCAACACAGTTCAAATTAAATTGCCTCGATAATGTACATTCTATTGTACCTGGGCCTAACGAGGATAATATAATATACGTTCAATTAATAACAAAAAAAATGCTTAAAAAAATACCATCATGTACAGTCAACAGCATAAATAAGTGGTCATTTATGTATCTTGTCACTTTGACGTCGTGTTTGAAATGTTATACAAAATTGTGAAACGATTGAAAGTGACAAGGTACATAAATGATCACTTGTTTACGCTGTTGACTGTACCTATAACATTACACTATGTAGTCACACAACTCAACGGACACCTAATACAGTACAAAGACAGGAGGCAAAGGAATGATATTTTACTCATAGCACTGTCAAATAAAAATATCGCTAAAGTTCACACATCAAAATAAATTCTACATTAGAGTTGTAGATAAGTCAGTGCAGTCAGTAGGTACAGTTGGCGAAATATGATCTATCACTGTTAGGGTCAACGAACGACGTAAAACAAAAATGTCCACAACATAAGTCAATTTGACGGAACCACTTCAGCATCTTTTTTATTTAACATAAAGTTATATCAAATTATTAGGCCGCTTATTTGGCTGACTGTACGTGCGAGTAAGTCGGCGAATAGAACCAATCAATCACACCTAGATCAAGCCTTCGCAAATTGTGTTAGCGTTTCGATAGCTCAGCGTACATGTTCACCGTTTGACGGAAACGGAAATGCAAATAGCAAGAGCTCTGCTATTTCTCATCGGTTATCTTATAGCAAATATAATTTAGTGGGTCATAATTACTACGGTCCTTTGTAGATAAATATAGTATCAACCTGTATACATTCTTTTTTTGAAATTGAAACACGTTAAAACAATCTTTTTTCTTAACTTTTTAACATTTAAATACGGTTTTTAATTTCTGGCAGTAACTGTCCTAAAATACAGGGTGTATACAAAGATAAAGATAAAGATAATCGCGTGCCTAACTTTAAATAGAAAATCCTTTTCGTTACAGAATTTTAATACGAGTACTATAAAATATTCTAAAGAGTACATGCATGTTATACATTAAAAATGATGTCCAGAACAAACGACAGGAAAACCCTTCCGTAAAATGGACTTGTGTAAACTTTTGTTGATTAAAAATAAAGCGTTACGCATTCACCACACGAATCGCAGCTGCGGCGCGGCGCGGTGCGATGCAAACACTTTGCGGTGGGCGCGGCAAGCGCGCGATAAAAAAACGCGGCAACACTCATAGTGCGTTCCAATTGAATTTGATTGCTGCAAGTCGGGCACCGGTTTTTTCTAGTTAACCGTTTTTAAATAGTGAGATTTTTTTACAACAACAATGGCCACAAAAAGCCCTCTTTTGTAACAGAAGGGTACAAGTAATCCTCTAAACCATCCCATGGTTCCGTATTTAACAGTCTTAAATCTATTAAATAGACAAAAACCTCTAATAACATGACATCACGTTATTTTAGATCTGATATCTTATCGAGCCCTGCGAATTTCATGAAACGGTTTCATTAAAACCTATTCCTTTTAAACTAGTTTTCTTCAGCAAAAACTACACCCCTTAAAACTTAACCTTAGGTTGATTATTACTGAATTCTGTGACACGTAAAATGCATAAATGTACTTTCTATATCTTTGGCTACGGCCTATCTTCGTATTGGTATTTCGACTTAAATTATGAAAATGTTGATATTTTTAACGTTTCTTCAAATTTAATACAAGTCTGCAAAACTTTACAGGGTGTTGTTATATTTCATACTAGCTGTTGCGAGCGACTCCATCCGCGCAGAAAAAAAAAACAGCCTATGTTACTCATGGATAATGCAGCATTTCAAAGGTGGTAGAATTTTTGAAATCGGGTCACCAATTTTTGAGTATATTCGTTACAAACATATAAATCTTTCCTCTATAATATTTAGTGTATTTAGATATAGTAGGAGTAAACAACTAACCAACATTGTATTTTATCGTAAAAGTTCGTATGTATCTCGCTTTCTTAATCGATATCAGTACCCATTAGCTAGTTAATTGCATCAAGAAAATCGTTCGAAGCAGAAGGTACCTATTTAGATAATAATAATAAAATATTTCTTTCGACAGTATCATTGTTTTATTCTACAACAAAAAAATCATATTTAAATATTTATTGTATTTAAAACCACCCTTTATTATATTAACATCGAGAGCAATCAATTTTAATTATAATAAATAGAATTAACTCCCAATCGGGCGCGATCTGGGAAAATTCCGGAATGATTAATAGGCGAATAATTTGGGAGATTGGGCCCTTTGATTATTATTTTGGGGTAACTGGGCTTTAAACACAGGTGTCGCGTGGGAACCGTGGACCAGATTAACTCAGTAAGGCCAGCGGGCATAGTATGGTGGCGTTAATCGCGTGACAAAATGTGGATAAAGCATCCGTCACTCTCGTACTTATTATGTGTGTCCAAAAGTGACGGATGCTTTATCCACATTTTGTCACACGATAAACGCAGCCATAATTAGGCCCCCGGGGGCTCTATTCCACTTGGTAAAACCATATTGCTTTTGACATGTTATCGTATCATCAACGTTATGGTAGCTCTTTTTTACTTGACAGTAATGGCGGCAGATTTAAGAACAAAACAATAACATGTCAGAAGCAATTTGGTTTTACTGAACAGAATAATGCCCTAGTTCTTTAACAAGTCGATAAATAAAAATAACGGATGGATGGATGGATGGATGAATTAAGATACAGAAGATAAAGATAAAATAATGAAATAAATACGTAGAAATGTGTACATATATTAAATAGAGTAAATAGACGAATATAATATTAGTACAAAGTAAATATTAATTATTGTCCTATACTACTGCTATTTATATAACTAAAGATTCTGTAATTCTTTTTAAAAAGCTTAAGTATTTAGATAAAACGATCCGTTTCTCTTACTAGTACAAGAATCTCGTTTCACATCGCAATTAATTTCGTCAAATAGACTTCAAGTACCTATTTCAAATTAATTTTGAAGGGCATTTATATTTCAAACACTTTCAAATTAAGATCAATTGAAATTCTAAGTTTATTTGAGACGCAGACTCAAGAAAATCCTCTTACAATTTCCCAAATAGGCAACACAATACTAAGAAATAAACTACAAAACAAAGAAAATAGGTCAAAGTGTACTTAAACTTATACGTACCTAGTTTATTGGTATATAGTGAAGAGCACAGCGAAAATCGCCTCGTAATCTCTTCCTTTTAATTAATGCGCTCGTATCTCAAAGGCTTCTCCAAAATCCATTTAATCTGAACCTTGAGGCGAGGTACATAAAGCTTCATTCAATTATTCACCTGGTAGAGTATAGAACAATAATGCATTCAGGTTGGCGTCGATGCAGCGAAAAGGGATGTATCGTTGTGATGAAGGGTTACCCTGAAACACTTATTTAAGTCGGTTAGCGTAGCTTTGTCTCCCTCATTCTTTTGTTATTTTATACTCAATAGAAGGGGACAAGGTTATCGTTATTTGATTCATTGGTTCAGGGTATAAAACTTTTGTGTGACAGAGTAGGTATTAGAAAAAAATACCTACTCTGTCACACAAAAGAAAAAGGCAATATAAGACTATGAAATTCATGTGCGCATACTGCTTTTTTAGCCTAAAAAAAATCTTCTTTCCTTTAAAATGCGTGGCATGGCAAGAAATATAATGAAAAGCCCAAGAATTCCTCCCTAAACCGATGCCGAATATTGGCCCAGAATTACTATTCGGATGTTTTCAATGGCTAATTAAATTCTGAATAGGGCAGCAAACAATAAGCGTACCGCCGTAATATTAAACACGTGTTATTAATTACGAGCAAATTAAACCTGCCAACGTTATTTTTAGCAATAATGGATGCCGTATGGACAAATAATTCTACCAAATACTTCCCGCGAAGATATTTATGTCAAATACTTCGTCAGAATGTTTCAGAATATTTTGATCGGATTAGGCACATTTATTTTATTACACTAAGCTGTAACAAAATTGAAGGAAATATATTTTCCAATGATATTTCCTTTACATCATTTGGGAATCCAAAAAAAAAGAAAAATTATCTTCATCCGTGTATCTATATATAGAAAAGGTAAACCTGACTGACTTATATATCAACGCACAGCCGAAACTACTGTACCTAGAAACTTGAAATTAGGTACAGGGGTTCCTTTCATAATGTAAGTGAGCACTAAGAAAGGATTTTCCGAAAATCGACCCCCAACGGGAAGAAATGGGGGGAGTGGCGGGAAACTAATCCTAAGTGTACGGAGTCGCGGCCGTCCTCTAGTTTGCAATAAAAGGTTGAAATCCAGCAACTGTAAATTGGAAATTCTAAAGATTGCTCTAATACGGTACGGCAATTTGTTGCTGGCGAGAATAGCTGTCTTACTCTAATTTTGTGTAATTTCAAAACAAAAATCATACCAAGTATGTGTATACATACATAAGTGGACTCGCCCCAAAAATAGAAGTAGAAGGAGCAGAAATACGTTTATTCACCAACCATAAGACACACACATACAAATGATTCAAGAAAACAGTGAAGGTAACACGGATAGCACGCAATGTGTGTCCTCGCGGCAGTGAAACGGACACTGGCTCAGCGAAATGCCGAGGTGTCAGACACCTACAGCGCCGATTTTCTGCCAGTACCTGCAGTGACTCACGGAACGCTGTACAGACATACTATATTATACGTGTAAACTACTTACAGTATATTAATAGCGGAAAAATAAATGAGAAAATAATAATAACAATTAACGCATACATAAATATTGATATACAGCCTTGACGACGCGCTGGCCTAGTTGGTAGTGACCCTGCCTATGAAGCTAGAAGTGCTGGGTTCAAATCCCGGTAAGGGCAGATATTTGTGTGATGAGCGTAAATATTTGTTCCTGAGTCTTGGATGTTTTTTATGTATTTAAATATTTATTTCTCTATTTAAGTATTTATATCGTTGTATAGTTCCCATAGTACAAGCCTAGAGCTTAGTTTGGGACTAGGTCAATTGGTGTGACATTGTCCTCTGATATTTTAATTTATAAAACTAAAAATGAATTAAAGGGTACATTAAAAGATACAGGTTGAATTCGATCACCGACTATAGTTCAAATATAAAACCCACAAAGTTATTGTTTGTATCCGTTTTAAACCCGCTATATAAGGCCTGGAGGGTATCTTCTTCGTCGTATTTTTCATTCGCTCTCAAACGCGGCTCTTAAAGAAACGTCAGTCGCACGCACCAAGTTGCCGAGATCTCTAACTTTACAACTCTCAATGCCCAGAACTCGTTTTGAAGTACACTTTTAAGAGGAATTTAACAGGCATGGCACTGAATCTTAGGAGGTTCCAACTCATTGCGTCTTGAAATATTATGTAATATAAGTTTTAAAACGTATTGGTTAGCCTTTGTGAAGGTGGTATGTTGAGATAGGGATCTGAAGTTGACTACACTACTTGGTTAAGGTCTTTTCTGTCTCGGTTTTAATCCTAGAGAACAAATCGATCTACCTTGTAGTCATTTGCGAAAATGTTATGCTATTGACATGTTATTAACGAAAATAATTTATCATGGCTATAACATGGAAAAAAATCGTCATTAATATTTTGAGCGCCTAAGCCGGCAAATAACGTCATCATAAATTCGTGGCACTGACGACAAAAGTCGGCAATTGCCGTCAAACTTCATCCGCCACAAGACTGGCGTTTGAGACACATCGTATTACTTCACTGCTTAAAAAAAAGGTTTTCTTTAACTTATTTAAGAGGGTAGTGACATTTAAGACGCAAAAAAAAAATTGTCAAGTCATTTTTTTTTCCTTTTTTCCTTCCGTTTCCTGTCCAAACCTAGTTAGTACATACTGAAAGTGAACTAACCGAGCGTTATATTCCATTATAGTTAACTTACATTGAGGAAACAATATGGCTTTCCATTAAGAGTTAATACAATACCTTTTAAATCAATAGGTTTTCCTCCCGACCTGGATTCCGCGGGCGGTGCTCGCTCTGAGACACTTGACACAATATTCATACTTACTCCTTTATTGGTAACTAACAAGAGCCTTAAACGTACTTGCGACGACACAGATCCATTTATTATTATGAAGTATTGTTATCCTGCGCCAATACTTTAATAATAATAAACACATTTTCTACAGGGTGTTCCGTAAACAACTTTAGCTATGTAAAGTTATCTACTATTATAACCTCGTGGATCCCCACGTACTTTATAAAGTACAAATTACCCCATAGTTTATTTGACTAGATTGCTTTTACAACCTTACTTAATAGGTATCGGGATGCACGAGGATAAAGTTGATTATGTTTTATGGTTATATCCTGTTTTTATGTCACTGTTTGTTTTCTCAATATTTTTTCTAATAAACGAAAGGATCCCTACACCTGACTAAAAAAAATACTTGATTTTCGGATTGGTACAGGATAATTTTTAATATTTTTGACTTATTTTGATTAGCTATGGCAAAGCCTAAGCGATAAAGTATCCAAAACGATCCCAATGATACTAGGCCTATGCCTAACACTGGACGTTTTTCGGTTGGTATTATGTTTATGATGAAGCCATCTTAAGATACATACGTTAGTATTTTTGTTATAAATTACAATACGTATATAATACTCGTATATCGCAGGAGTTGTGACACCATTAATGCAAACTACGACGACGAAGTTTACGACGTATATTTTTATGTAGGTATATGAATAGGTTTTTATAAAATACTTAACGGAAAATTCCACTTCTGCTGCAGAACATGACCCTCCTCTTCCTTTTCCAAATAGTCCCGGCTCAAACCCACCTCATACTAAAAAACCTTCAATTTAAACTGTCTTGCCTTTTTTTAGTACGTTTATATATACCTACACTACAAAAAAGGCAAAGAGCAGCGAAATAACGATAAGAATACCCCATTGGTATGTAAAACGTGGTCACTCTACTCCGTCGGGCTATAATTGTATTTGCAGAAGAACTGCAGTGACGACGCTTTGAGCATTTCCCGAGACCGTCTTACCCTCGGCGAATAACGGACTCGTAATGAGATGTGGCAATAAGATTTCAACATTTTAAAATATTATTGTGTCACAGCAAAAATCTCTAGGGAGAATTTAAAGGAATGCAGATGCTGCTCCGTCTTCAAGAGAATATAATGATGGCGTACTTATCCGACTGCGCAAAAAGTAGGGTCGTGTTTTAGACTAGTATGTGTATATTGTATGTGAGTATGTGAGTATATAATAATTATGTTTATCTATGGTTAAGGTTCCCTCTATAATTGGTTAAACAGATGGCCCGATTTTGATAAACGAGAAATCCTTAGATTCAACTTAGCGTCGCGAATGTCACTTTCAATTAATCCTAATCCAAGTCAGTAAAAAAATACAACAGGGCGAATTAAAAAAAACGAGTTTTTACATAAATAATAATTATATTAAACTCAAATTATTTTATCTGATAGCTTTTGAATAAATACAAGTCTTCCAAGCAATCACGAACTTCTGGAATCAATTTAACTTTACGTCTGCCATTTGAAATAGCGCGCAATAACGATGAAAGACATCAATTGAAACGGCTATTTTACTATCCACAATTTGCACGCAGCGCCGAACTACGTGGGTTCTTTATGTTGGAGAATTTATATCTTCAAATCTAGTAACTTAAACAAGTAACGAGTCTATTGAGAGATAATAAGGAAAATGAGAAAATCACCCTGTATCCTTCCTTCGCTTTCCACGTTAACTTTTGCTTTTCACAAATAGATCCACTTTATCAGATCGTATGTTTTATGTTATTGCTGATAGGTTCTGTTTTAGAGTTTAAACGTATATAAATAGATATATTCAGAGTGAAAGTGAATGGGAGGGTCGGAAGGGGCCGCCCTAGGCGTACTTTTTAGAACCAAATCGGAGAAATACTGGAAAAGAGCCGAATCTATAAAAATATGTTCTTTTCTATCTAATTTAGTTAAAATAGAAATGCGGAAAATATATTCCTCAGTTTATTAATTATTATTTTAACGTTACTTGGTTAGTATTGAGGTTCACTTTGATTTACTTGTAGGTTAATAAATACGAGTACTATCGTGACGTATTTTACTAAGTGTCTGTAACAATGTTAGCGTTTTTTAAACGAAATGCATTGTCTTCGTAATTATTTAAATCACTTTGACCTCGTAAGTCCTCACGTACTTTATAAGGTAAAATTACCGAAAACAAAAGACACCCTCTAGTTAATATTCTAGTTTGCTTTTACGACCATTTGCATTTTTTTAAGTATTTCGAGTCTAAGGCTTTGGAAAACTACAGCATTATAAAACAAAACTCATAAGAAATAATTATACTCATTGAATGAAAAATCTGATAAGTTAAAAGGGCCACACCAGTCTGAACACCCTTTATTATATAATTTCTTAGCGACGATATCGTTAGGTACTGTTAAATATTAGAGTAACGATATTTTTAAATGCCGATAGGCCAGAGTTTCTTTATTAATTTTATATTTATTTAATACAATGATGATGAGTGATTACTCAGAATTATAAAAATAAGGTAGGTAAATAAAATGATCAAATGCTGGACTGTAAAAAAACCACACGAAGACTGTAAAGTTTATAATTTTTCCAAAAACCACAAAAAGGTGCTTTCTTTTTTCTCTCAACTTATGTCAAACACTAATGATATCGACCATCATTACCATTTTTTTCGCCGTTGCAGCTTCGGTGAACTGTGTAATCATGAAAATTGACTCAAAAAGCAAACTAAGAATGCGAGCAAATTTCACGATATGAAAACTTAAACACCCTGGTAAGGATCGATAACTATTGTAGCTCTGGGCCCGTTATTATGGTCGCCCTTATCGCGGTGGATAAAACTTCCGTCACTCTTGCACTTACATACTGGTCAGAAAGTGACGGATGTTTTACCTACTCTTATCTACGTCCTTCTTGTATTCTTTCCACCATGTTTTAACATCAACAATCAGTCCATTTTGCGAGCTTATTATTGCTAACAACAAAGGAACACGTACTTTTCATACTATTCATACATTGTGCGCAATGCGGTTTTTTAAGGACCCATAAGTGCATGTATATTGCATTAAAAGAACAATACTCATCTCATTGGGGTGAAGTGCATTGCGCAGTGCGCTCTTCGTTATAGGATGAAATGATTATAACTTCGCGGGTCGGAATCAGATGGTTGGCTTTATTCTGAGATATTTCGTTTTCAATTTATACAGGGGGATTATTATTTTGACTGCGCCGCGTATATTTCAACATTAACAAAAATCTTTTAAAGCGTGACAACTGTCAATGTGACATTCATGAAGGTTCTTCAAAACGCAGCTAATGGAATGTTCGAAGATATACATTCATACATTTTTTTTGTTTGGAGATTTATCGGGAACTATTTTTTTAATAGTGAATTTGTTACGCAGAATGATCATAGGACAAAATATCTGTTCCGTTTCGTTCAGAAACAACCTTTTAGCAAAAGCAAATAATTTCTTGTATTAAATCTTACATAAGCACTGTGACTTGCACACACAATAATTATGTTATGTATTTAGTAATTACCTAAATCAGCTTACCAGTGGATCTATATACTATACACACTCAGACCGAAACATTCATGCATTAGCCTAAACCTCATAGTTTTCAACATGTTTTTTTTATGTATCCCATTTAAAAAAGGATATCGTATTGCCAGCTCAGTATGATTACATTTGTACTTGTGATCACGCTTTGTATAATTCAAAGAACCTACGTAGCCGTAATGCGTTAAACTGAAAATGTCTGTAAAACATCTGCTACCAGACTGAGTTCCCACGAAGAAGGGTCTTAACAGTGTGTACCGAACTATCTAACCAAAGCTTTACGTTTCCCAAATCTTGGTCAACGTGTACCGAAATGTTCCCTACCCTATGCACACACTATTCCCTAAATAATAACCTATTGAAAATTGATCTTGTTTATAGTAAATTCGCTTAAATATGGCCAATTGATCTGTCTAGGGATTAAGGAACCTACATTAGAAACCGAGAAATAACCCATTTTCTTTTATGATGAGAACCTGATGAATGATGTATGCAAAGTTCAGAATTTAAAAATATAATAATTTTAGCCAAGATCCGGGCTCACTCCCCGCCCTAGGCTGTGCTATACAGCCCTGAGTACTCTCATGGATTGTGCGCCTCGACCCAGACTGGACAGCGCCCCAGCTATTTTCTGCTTCTAAAATGATTGCAACAAGACGTTTGACTCTATGTCTTGGTAGTTCAGTCAGTATTCTTAGAAAATGGACAAGAGGAATCACCAAAGGAGAGTGGATATTATATAATCTTTTGAATTAAATTTTGACTAAACTCTCCGTATTGTGATATAAATTTACTTATTCTAATCCCAAATTTTGCTAAATCATGTCGTAGAAAGATAAGGAAATTGCTGAAAGATGAAAGAATAAAGCTTATATTCAGATCCGAGGTTCAGATAAAATAATATTTCTTTCTGTAGTCCCTTCAACCATTTGTCAGCATATTCATCTCATAAATACAATTCTCTTGTAATCAATTTATATAAGTAATATGGAGATCATTTCATATGTTTGTAGATTCCCGTAGGAATAAGTTATGAGATTCATTGCCTACGGACAGCGTTCAAAGTGACCTTGATCTACTATTGAACTCTGGAGCATCATCCAGTGTCCAGACTATGACTCTCAAAGACTCTTATTATATCCAAGAGAAATTATTTATGCAAATCTTTCAGTTTAAGAATTTGTAGGAAACTTCATGACTGCAAATAGCTCAAGGACTCAGAAAAGAAACATTATAAATATCTTAATAAAATCCTCAGAATGGTAAATAGTTATCATAGCTTAAATACCTTAAATAGACTCTTAGAATTCAACAATATTCTATACCTAGCAGCTAATAATAAATTACATTTCTAGGTTATGACAACTGGATATCCCTGTTTTTTAGCTGAAATAAAATTTATATATTCAATGAGATTTAAATAATTATTTCTTTTCATTTAAGTAAGCAACTTTTAAATAAATATTGTTTTTTTAGAATTGTACTAGAAAAATCTATAAGTATTTGTTATTA
Organism: Acleris cristana; assembly: GCA_948252455.1. Taxonomy (NCBI): domain Eukaryota; kingdom Metazoa; phylum Arthropoda; class Insecta; order Lepidoptera; family Tortricidae; genus Acleris; species Acleris cristana. Next base: position 4,375,338 of record OX411788.1, read on the forward strand.
GAATAATACAGAATTTGATTCGAAACATTTTAAAATTGTAGATTTAGATCCCTAAACTATATTGACTGACCTTCTAAATTTAGTTTATATGTTATTCGGATTAAATATATTTTATTATTTTTTAGATTTTACGCGAATCATATATTTTACTCCTATCTAACTCTGAGAACCCAAGTATTCTTCTAAAACCCTCCCCAATCAAACTAGAGGTCCGACCTCACATTTACGTTAAACTCGTATCCTCATCTAGCTAAACTATAGGACTGAGATGGCGTCTCGTGAGTGCCTAACGCCCTAAGCCATATGTGTTGGTGAGAAAGCCTCGGCCGAAGCCTGGGATGAGACTCTCTCGGGAATAGGAAATGAGGGTAAGCATCAGGACTGAGATCATTGATTTTCTATCAGGCAATGGTTGACGAATCCACGCCTCGTGCCAGTACCCTAAAGAGGGCAAGACCCATTGCGTTGGTAGTGAATCAGGAGAAACCAGGTGCAAATCAACACCCAAGCCGCTACAACACTGCAGCAGCCTTTAAAGGTGGCTACTTCTTGCACAGGAAGCAGGCTTAACCCGTGAGGGTTTTAACAGAGTGAGTCGGCACCGTTAGGCGCTTTCCAACTCTGCCAGCGCACTCACGCTGTAAAACGATAATCTTTGGCAAAATTTACTTTCCAAAAGGCACTAGTTATTTTAAATCGAATTTCCCACTTAATTTAGTAGCATGTTCTTTATAACGTACTTCTAAATTGTTTATTTAAAATTTAGAAATGAATTTAGTATTTTCTCAATAATTCCCTTTTGTTAAGGAAAAAAATGACAAAATAAAAGCAAAGCTTACCCACCCCAAAATTAGAATAAAAGATTTATCGTCACGACGCTCCGAGAGCCATTACGAAAGACCTGGAGTCTTCTCCGTGCATCCATGATATACCTAAAAATCTTCTGACGTTTTGGACTTGTGATGCTTCAAATCCAGAAACATTCTAAAATTTAAATATTTCAAAATTCATGGTTTTACTTCTTCTAGCTTTTAATTTCAGCCTAAATTTATCCTTTGTAAATATACCTATGGCAAAAGTTTTGCTTACTTATGAAAGGGACAGACGACTAAGAAAAAGCCGCTATGTTTACACTACCTCTAACTGATATTCTACTTATCTACGCTTCAACCATAGACTTAATATTTGTGAGAGACACAGACGACTAAGACTAAAGTCGTAGTGTCACAGCCAACCCCCAAAATTTACACAGGTGAAATAATTAGTTCACCGGAGATAAATTTTCAAACTCATTAATTTCACAAATATTATGAACCACTAATTTGTTAACACTATTTCTCAATTGTAATAGCCATTAAAATAATGGTGTGGTGTGTATTGAAACCAATCGAATAGAAATTAATTTTAGAGATTAACTCTTAACCTGTCGATATCCAATCATGAACTATCATCACTCTTCGCAAGGAACACCTGGTCTCACCAAGAGGAACTTGGGTTGTCAATCCAAATCAACTCTAGTAGTAGAATCTTGTCCCTTCACAACAATTCGGCGACCACATTGCTCGGTCTGTGAATTTGACTTACATTGCCCAAGCCATAAGTGAACTGGCAAAATCCCCCCTCTAAAAACCGGATGCCTTTAATAGCTAAAATGCTAACAGCCCAATAATCAGCATATCCAAATTTAAAGTCACTCTCTATTATCAACATCTATCCTTTGGAGCATGTGCAGTTGCCGATAAATTGACACTAACCATTGCTGACGGCCGGATGAGTATGTGTTTTCTGTGAATTCAGAATTACCATAAATTTCGACTATCTGATCTAAACTGACTCTTATTCACAGATAACACAATTGTTAAGAGTTGCGTTGAGTTGTAGCATTAACAAATCAATTGAACCATTAGACCTGAAGATTTAAGAAGGTGCATAATCGAAGAGCCAAAGAAAATCTAATACACAAATATAAACTGGCATTTTATTAATATTTTAACCCAAATGTTTTTTTTTTAATGAAGTGTGTCTTTCAACCAAAAGAAGTTTGATTAAACTCAGAGTGAAGACTCCCAACTTATATAATAGTTTAATAATGAACAAGTTATATCTCATCAAGGATAACCAATTTCACAAAAGGAACAGGGTTGTGAGGCCTGTCAACGCTAGTCGTAACCTGATAGCCCGCCGGTTGTCTGTACGGGTTCCTCCGCCAGGTCCAGAAGGTCTTCAGGTCCCTTCGCAAAACGAATTAACTTTAATAGATAAAGACGTCAAGTGGGCAGTTACTAAACTACTCAAATTGTGAACTGCACCCCAAAATAAAATCAAAAACTCTTGGAGCATGTAGAGTCACCGACGAATTATCATCATAGCCTTAGCTTCTTGTATAGTTAAGCACTTCTGTAAGGCAGCTTAAACTCTGCAGAAACTGTCAGCTGACCTAACCTAACTCCAAACACTACAGAAGCCCTTTTGTACCGTGTTATGCTTTGGGATCAAACATCAATAAAACGTTTCCATTTCATTGGAACTATTGAATTGTTTAAGTTCATCCCAACCTATATCAGATCACTCATTTCCATAATCAACTTTCAACTCCTCACTTACAAGATATTAACACAACTTCCTTCAGACAAGGCCGACTCAAACACATCAAACATTCCCCCAAACAAAACACTAGACCAAATAAAATGGAATTTTATTTAAAATAACCTCATAATTAATTTAATATAATTAAAAAAAACGTTTCGTTATATTTAATGACTCTCCAATTAAACATCTATTAAAGTAGCATTTAATACTTTATTTTAAAACCCATCCCATAGAAAAATTAAAAGTGCTTGTCAAAACAAACAAAATTTAAATGTTATAAATAAATAAATTATTTACCTACATCTATCCATACTTAAAAGCAAACGAAAATGAAACTAAATCTATGCTTTCATTATTAGACTAATAACTAGTTTGTTGTATAACAACATACACTAACAAATAAAATAACTGAGTAATAAATAAATAAAACTTCAGTCTCCCCTCAAAAGTTCTGAAAAATTCGTATTTTTGTCTAATTAAAACGTAATTAATACTCAAGATTTTCGTTTCATGCTCGACACTCAAACAAATCCACTATCGTTATCTGTATGCAGCTGTTTTGACAAAAGACTAAGAATAATCAGAAGTGACACCCGTATTATAACTTTTACTAAATATTAACCGTTTTCTTATGTAAAACAAAATGATTCTATGAACATATCAAAAATCAAAACAATAAATAGCAACTGTAAATAAATAATATCGCGCACAATAAATCACAATGTTTTTTTTAACTCACTGAAATATTAATAGTAGAATATTTTCAAGTGACAACTCAAATTGTATGTTTTAACTATCTAGAATAAAACACACTTTTATAAATGGAAAAAACTTTAAGATATTTTTTAAAAGATTTGAAAAATAATCGAGTCAAAGTAAAAACAAACCAAATCAATAACGCATTCTGTTCTTTGTTGATCTTTATTTACTCCTATAACAAAATTAAATGTCAGACAAAAACTAGTTTAAGCTTATGAATATCTAAACCAAAATAAACTTGACAAGTAGATAAAAAAAAAAACCAGAGTTTAGCTTTGTCAGAAATCAAACTCAACCCCCTGACTATAGAACTGTAATCATGAAGTCACGAAACCGACAGTCTCTAACGTACGTTATGCTTCAGTTAAAATCCTAATTAACTATTATAGATTCATCAAAGATACTATTTACTTCATTCATTTTTTTTTTTGAAAAGGCCACCACACTCCTTTTAAATCCAATCCTACCATATTGGCCTCTTCCTGCCCTTTAACAGTTTTGGTTTGCTTACGCTTCCGTGAAGACATTCCTAATCCTTAATAAATAAATTTCCTTGGCAACTTTTCGCGAATTTATATAAGCTGCAATAAGGCATTTAATTAATCACCGTTCTTCCGAATATTGAAAAGTAATCAAGAAATAATATCAAGAAAATAAATATTAAGATACCATTACCACGACAATCTTCTTCTTTCAAACATAACAAACACACTACCCTAAAAGGTAACGACATCTATTAAGATTTTAATAAACTACGTCAACCTTCAGCAACTCTGTTTAACTTATAAAAGCTCAAACAAAAGAACCATCAAAGCGCCATCTATTACATTTTGAAGAAACTACGCCATATGCCCAATTTGGCCCTGTATCTACCTATATTCTTTAAGAGCTACCTATTTGATACTTTCTTCGACAGATGTCGCGACTAAGAAGGTAAGCATAGCTATAGCTTCATAGTAGAGACTACAAAAATTATTTTTATTACGTATCTCTTAATTAGAATTCAACCTACTTAATAAAATATTCTAGCAATCCAGACCCTACTCCTAAGATGAAACTATCCCGATATTCGCGCCAAGTTTCCGATGTCCTATCATCCGACTCTCTTTATAACAACTAAGCTAGTAAGAGACAACCGATGATCTATCTATCTCTCTTCTTCGGAAAATTTGTTAGGAAGAAACAACAAAACAACACGATAAACCAACTTACTAAGGCCAGAAAGAGATAGTTTTAACGATGTAAGAAAAGGAAACAAACCCTATCTCAGTCTCTCTCACTCTTCAACAAAATAGACATGACGTTGTTTTTTTTTTAACTTTTTGTCTAATAAACTATTTCAAATTTTAACCTCCTGAACATCTGCTGCGAAATATAACCTTGTTTGCGAGGGAAAAAAAACTAAATTGCTCAAAAGTCTATGACTCACACATAACACAAACGTCAAAGCGAAAAAGATAAATTACGTTAAAGTAAATAATATATCAAAGAACTAAACTTGAAACAAATAGTCGTAACGACGATAGTAATATGCCGCTAAATCACATTGATTGCATCGCTACTATGTAAATATCTCAATTCAAACTCGAACATGGCCCGCCCTACTCTCTCCTATAAATTTTCACTCAATCCTTAAATTATCTTAAAAATAGACGAAAACAACGATCCCTACATGCGAACGGGCTCATTATTATACGCAAGCCAAAAATATTACACCGAAGTCGCTCCAGCACAAAACCACGAACAAGCTTATTGAAGAACTTTAAAACGTAAGTAAACAGGACAAACCGCTTATGTGTGATCAACCTATAATGACTCTATAACCACTATTCCTATTCCTGAACTGTACATTGAATTGTTTCAGGCTCGCAAGAAAAGTAACAGACTGCAGCAAAGAACAACAACCAATCTAGTTGACCAAGAAATGTGAATTTTTCAAATATATATTCATTCATAATGCAAGGAAAGTAGCAGACTGCAGCAAAGAACAACAACCAATCTAGTTGACCAAGAAATGTGAATTTTTCAAATATATATTCATTCGTAATTCAATTATCCTATGATTAAAGAATAAACCTTATTTCATTAAAGAATGCTCCTACTTATTTCCCCTACTAAATTTCCTTACATATTCATTTTTTTAAAAAGTGTCTGTTTGACTGTTCGCTAGTAACGTCTAAACAGTTCAATGGTCCAACAGACATACTAGGAACGTTAAGTACCTCGCAATAAAGCCTTTACACACGAGTCCGGTAAAACGCCGATTACCATAAACGTAAAATAATAAAAGCGACCGTCAGATTTAGAAATTATAAACAAATAATCTAAATCAACAACCAAAGCAGAGCAGAGCAAAGCCGTAAAACAGTTAACAGAATGGACGTATCCTAACAAACATAATCAACCCCCAATCCAAATAAATTTCTTTGACGATTTCTATTTTAAAACGTATCCTAACAAACATAATCAACCCCCAATCCAAATAAATTTCTGAAACTATTTCTATTTTTAAAAAATTTAATGATAAAAAAACCGCGGCGTTTATCTGATTACCGTGTGTAAATGCCTTAATGCCAATAATTTCCCTGTTTGTCAAAACTGACCATCAACCTCAACTCAAACTTCTTTCCTCGTAAGAATTTTCTAACTCTAAAATATTTCAAATTTTGACAACTCAAAGAAAAATAAATGAATTTTTTTACGTGTCAAAAGAAATCGAGTGATAAATAAAAATATTTCCTACGTATAAAATAATTGTAACGTAAAACCCAGTGAAAGTGAAATAGTGAAAGTGAGCCTACCTATTTGTGAAAAAGTGCATCTTTTGTGAACCTAAGACTAAAGTGCATATTTCCTTGAAACTGTTTTTATAGTAATCCATTGTAAAATGAAAATTAAAAATATCCAACTATTTCCGCATTTTATCTCCAATAATCATTCATCCATCAGGTAACCACATCATTCCGCTCTCACAACAACAAATTGGTGTCCTAAGACACCCTTCGTTTTACTTGAAACCAGATCAATTTTCAAGGAAACTTTTCTAATCGCGACGAACCTAGCAACAAAGATATACCGGCACGGTACCATCCTGGTCGCAGCGACAAATTGTACCATCCCGGTCACGGCACCAAATTGTACCGAACTATCTAACCAAAGCTTTACGTTTCCCAAATCTTGGTCAACGTGTACCGAAATGTTCCCTACCCTATGCACACACTATTCCCTAAATAATAACCTATTGAAAATTGATCTTGTTTATAGTAAATTCGCTTAAATATGGCCAATTGATCTGTCTAGGGATTAAGGAACCTACATTAGAAACCGAGAAATAACCCATTTTCTTTTATGATGAGAACCTGATGAATGATGTATGCAAAGTTCAGAATTTAAAAATATAATAATTTTAGCCAAGATCCGGGCTCACTCCCCGCCCTAGGCTGTGCTATACAGCCCTGAGTACTCTCATGGATTGTGCGCCTCGACCCAGACTGGACAGCGCCCCAGCTATTTTCTGCTTCTAAAATGATTGCAACAAGACGTTTGACTCTATGTCTTGGTAGTTCAGTCAGTATTCTTAGAAAATGGACAAGAGGAATCACCAAAGGAGAGTGGATATTATATAATCTTTTGAATTAAATTTTGACTAAACTCTCCGTATTGTGATATAAATTTACTTATTCTAATCCCAAATTTTGCTAAATCATGTCGTAGAAAGATAAGGAAATTGCTGAAAGATGAAAGAATAAAGCTTATATTCAGATCCGAGGTTCAGATAAAATAATATTTCTTTCTGTAGTCCCTTCAACCATTTGTCAGCATATTCATCTCATAAATACAATTCTCTTGTAATCAATTTATATAAGTAATATGGAGATCATTTCATATGTTTGTAGATTCCCGTAGGAATAAGTTATGAGATTCATTGCCTACGGACAGCGTTCAAAGTGACCTTGATCTACTATTGAACTCTGGAGCATCATCCAGTGTCCAGACTATGACTCTCAAAGACTCTTATTATATCCAAGAGAAATTATTTATGCAAATCTTTCAGTTTAAGAATTTGTAGGAAACTTCATGACTGCAAATAGCTCAAGGACTCAGAAAAGAAACATTATAAATATCTTAATAAAATCCTCAGAATGGTAAATAGTTATCATAGCTTAAATACCTTAAATAGACTCTTAGAATTCAACAATATTCTATACCTAGCAGCTAATAATAAATTACATTTCTAGGTTATGACAACTGGATATCCCTGTTTTTTAGCTGAAATAAAATTTATATATTCAATGAGATTTAAATAATTATTTCTTTTCATTTAAGTAAGCAACTTTTAAATAAATATTGTTTTTTTAGAATTGTACTAGAAAAATCTATAAGTATTTGTTATTAGAATAATACAGAATTTGATTCGAAACATTTTAAAATTGTAGATTTAGATCCCTAAACTATATTGACTGACCTTCTAAATTTAGTTTATATGTTATTCGGATTAAATATATTTTATTATTTTTTAGATTTTACGCGAATCATATATTTTACTCCTATCTAACTCTGAGAACCCAAGTATTCTTCTAAAACCCTCCCCAATCAAACTAGAGGTCCGACCTCACATTTACGTTAAACTCGTATCCTCATCTAGCTAAACTATAGGACTGAGATGGCGTCTCGTGAGTGCCTAACGCCCTAAGCCATATGTGTTGGTGAGAAAGCCTCGGCCGAAGCCTGGGATGAGACTCTCTCGGGAATAGGAAATGAGGGTAAGCATCAGGACTGAGATCATTGATTTTCTATCAGGCAATGGTTGACGAATCCACGCCTCGTGCCAGTACCCTAAAGAGGGCAAGACCCATTGCGTTGGTAGTGAATCAGGAGAAACCAGGTGCAAATCAACACCCAAGCCGCTACAACACTGCAGCAGCCTTTAAAGGTGGCTACTTCTTGCACAGGAAGCAGGCTTAACCCGTGAGGGTTTTAACAGAGTGAGTCGGCACCGTTAGGCGCTTTCCAACTCTGCCAGCGCACTCACGCTGTAAAACGATAATCTTTGGCAAAATTTACTTTCCAAAAGGCACTAGTTATTTTAAATCGAATTTCCCACTTAATTTAGTAGCATGTTCTTTATAACGTACTTCTAAATTGTTTATTTAAAATTTAGAAATGAATTTAGTATTTTCTCAATAATTCCCTTTTGTTAAGGAAAAAAATGACAAAATAAAAGCAAAGCTTACCCACCCCAAAATTAGAATAAAAGATTTATCGTCACGACGCTCCGAGAGCCATTACGAAAGACCTGGAGTCTTCTCCGTGCATCCATGATATACCTAAAAATCTTCTGACGTTTTGGACTTGTGATGCTTCAAATCCAGAAACATTCTAAAATTTAAATATTTCAAAATTCATGGTTTTACTTCTTCTAGCTTTTAATTTCAGCCTAAATTTATCCTTTGTAAATATACCTATGGCAAAAGTTTTGCTTACTTATGAAAGGGACAGACGACTAAGAAAAAGCCGCTATGTTTACACTACCTCTAACTGATATTCTACTTATCTACGCTTCAACCATAGACTTAATATTTGTGAGAGACACAGACGACTAAGACTGAAGTCGTAGTGTCACAAGTGTATCATATACAGGGTGGAAACTAGAGATGGGACCATAAAAAACATATTTTTCCTGGGCAGCATTAACGCTTCAGTTAACTGCCCTTCTTGTCCCATAATAACTTTCCAACCCGTATAAAATTATTATTCGTATTAATGGTTTGTTACATTTATGTAGTTATAGTTTATTTTAGGGGTAGTTTATTTATAATTACCCAACTGCCGAAGGACAAGGGTAGTCTTTTGACCTGTATATATGTATGTATGGTATGATGGTATAATAGATGTTTATTCAGTAAGTAGGCCGCACGGACACGGGTATGGTTATTTATTCCCTTGTAAAGGCTGAAACAATCGCCCGATTACGACAAGCGATGTGTTATTAGATTCGTCATAGCATCGCAAATGTCACTGGGTACTTTTTATTTAAAATGTGAAATAGGCAAAAACGGAAATACTTACATTACATTGACGACATTATTCAAACAGCCGTTGGGTTTTGGTAAGGCTTGCTTTTTGTGAGACTTGTTTATTCTAGAATTAATTCTAAAATGTATTTCATCCTAAATTGAATATTCGTATTCTATTAGTTTACTTCGCGAAGATTAATGCTTGCGAATTATTTGAAATAAAAACGGTAGCATCTAACGAGAATCGCCCAGTTTTCTCTTCCATAGATAAAGTTAGAAACTATATCGTCGGGCTACGTCGGCCGCAGCGGGGTGCCAGTGCATTTGACAATAAAATGAAATTAAGCAATTCCCGCGGACGGTTATGAAGAGCGACGCGGACTTTTACTGCGGAGCGACCCACGGACCCACCTCCCAAATCAAATTACAGTAATTACTCCCACGATCTGTTTCAAATTAATTAATTTACGCGTAAACCCAATTATGTATGGCTCACATTGTTCCAATTACGGTCTGTAGGGGCTGGCGTGCCGTTAAGGATTGAACCGTAGACCCCTGGTTTAGATAACAAGACTGACAAAAATAAAACTTTGAAAATTTTACTATTATCATGCGACTATACTATTTTTTTCTCTTACTATGTTGAACGAAGGACATTTTTTGAGGTAGATGAGATCATAAAGCCTTTATAAGGAATGTATTTTTTTTTATTATTACATCGTAAAGTGAAAATGCATACATTTTTGAATATGTTACGTATCTATTTTTATGTTTAGTGGATCTATTCCATATTACCTACGCGACCAATGAGCCAATGAGCCAAATTTAATTTGATTTATAATTGGTCGGTTTCACTTTACTTTAATGATTTATTACTTATTTATGTTTAATTTAATCTTATATAATTTAATCACGAAAATAAATTGGTCCCCAACCGATCAATTTATCATTAATTAAAATTAATATCATTTTTGTAACCTCATTTTGTTAGTTTCTTATTTAATAACATGAATTTACCAACACAATTACTTGGTATTAACTTATCTTTTCAATTATAACAAACACGTTTCCTTTGTATCTAGCGCGCCACTTTGTTTTACAATTAAGCGTAGTTCAGCTCGTGATTACCTGTACACCACAATCTTATTTTTCCCAAGCGCAAACTTATTGACATTTTCCAACAAATAGTGGGAATATTTCCCCTTATTTTTGTTAAACTTCTGCATTGGACAGTGATCGATAGTGTGCGAAGAACGGGTTATCGTGCCACAAATATTTACAAAGTTTACGGATGCGACCCAAGCGGACAATGATCCATTGCTTTTTGAAAATAGTTCCAGAGAAATAGACATCAAGTAAACAGGCCAGTCGTCTGGGCCTCGATATTGATGCAAATAGAACCCTTTCTCTTATATACACAAACAATATTAGAAGCAGCTGCCGTCTGTTGACCTAGGAACATGTTTTGTACGAAAATCATGCTGTAGATTTCGTTTTACCGTTGTCAGTGAAGCTGATTTACATTTTAGTGTCCGGTCGATGTCAATACTGTCACAGATTATATTATAATGTATATATACATTATGTGAATATTTTTTATTTAAATGTATATGTATATTTTTTTTATTTATGTGTGTTTGCTCTTCTATAAATATGTTGAATTTCTTAATTTAACGTTTCATCAGCACCGAACTCTACTTGTTTCTGTTTGGCCCAATGGTTGACTGATAGAGAATGTCTCAAGGCATTCCGCCATTTGTACTTACTTTGTGTTTTCTGCAATAAAGTTCAAATAAATAAATAAATCCTGACACATTGCACAACCATGAAGTTTCTGAATATTGTTAATGTTGACAGCAACAAAACATTTTTTGTTTTGAATTTAGGGTTTTTTTAGTGTTGGTTTATCATAAACTAACTCTGGGTATTCCATGTTTTCTATTTGATACTACATCACTGGAACTTTATTATTTATTTATTTATTTAATTTTTATGGCACAGAAATAAGTAGGTACAAATGGCGGACCTAATGTCTAATGGCTTTCAACTACGACAGCACACAGGCCTTTATTCAACACGGTAACACCATACTGTTTTTGACGTATTATTGGATTGCCAACATTACGCTAGCTCATATTTACTTGATAGTAATGGCGGCCGATTTAAAAACAATACCATAACACGTCACTCGTGTAAAATGACATACTTTTCACATTTACATCAAAATTTACTATTCTAATTACTTACCCGGTGTAATTTTTTTTGCGACTGTTAACTTTTTTCTTTTGCAAACCTCCAGTTAATCACAATTTGATTTATTTCGTATCATGTTTTTGTTTCCGAAATTATAAAAAGTAGATTTAAAAAGAATAATAATATTTATTGCACGCCATTTTGTTTGACCTTTGTATGGAAAACCTCTTAGCGATTTCGCTTCGTCCTATAAAGAGCAAACAAATAACTGAGTAGTTTTCATTATTTATTCTATCTGGCGTACACTCTTGGAGCATTTGTTGGAATAAAATGAGTATCTTGTACTTCCACGTTTCGTTACCGACTTTCCGAAAATTTCGAAATTTTGGACACAGTATGCTCTTATTTAGCACGTGTTTTGGTACAAATAAATAAATAATATAAAATAAAAGTGGTAAAATTATTTATTCATTTATTTATTTAAACTTTTTTGAACAATACAAATGTAAAAAGTACAAATGGGTTATGCGAGCTACATACAGCTAACTCGCAATCAAAATTGTAGTTGAGTTGATAAATTTATATCAAACTCCAATATGTCCTTGAAATTTGGTATACAAATTTAAAACTTAATTCGAACAAATTGAGTTTTAAATTCGTATAGCACTTTCAACAACATATTGGAGATTGATATTTATTCACTCAATTCTGCTCTAATCTTCTTTATTCTTTTTTTTGTAGTTGTGTTTTAGTGTGTATGTGTCTGTTGTGTAGTGTGTTTTTGACAAATAAATGTTATGAGTTTGAGTTTGAAAATACAGCATATTTTTTAAAATATTTATTAAAAACGGTATATTGAGTCAATATTCCTTAAAAATGTTAATTCGGCAAGGTATTGTTTAAAATAATTATGGCAAATAATATTGAATCATTCAAATTGTTACATAAGAAGAGTATTATAATGTTACTCAACGAGTTTTGCTACTGTCCATCTCAATGTAAGTATCGATAATCTCAGAAAAAATTATAAGATTTTTTGGAGAACCGGTTCTGCAATACCCGAACCAAATATCAGCCTTTCATTACCTGCTAGTGTTTCATTTTAAATCATCCTATATGCAAATTGACGTCATCGGCATCAAACCGACTCCTGGCGAGAATAATTATTTAATATTATTGAATCTTCCTAATTAACAGATAATTATGACTCGTATTGTTATTTTTTTAAGCTTTATATTAATTTGTCTATTGTTCATATTTGCGTCACGGAAAAAGGTTAATTTTTCAATGACGTTTAACCTTCATGATCGTATCGTTCTGTGCCTGTAAGGGATAGACGGGGTTAATGCCCAGGTAATTCAATATTGCTGTACAGTATCGTGACAAAACTTTAAACTCTGCTATGTCTCAGCTGTGTAATAAGTGACAAGCTAGAAAACAACGTTGTAAACTTGTTATACAAACAGTTGGGTAAAATCAGTGATATTTTAAAGACGCAGATGACACTACAAAATATAAACGCAGACATATTTTTGTACATAGTTGACATCTGTCAGATTAAGCCTCTTATAGCTACGCGATTATAAAAGTAAACAATTGACGATGATTGACAGAAGCGCGTGGAGCTAACCCCCATGTGCTTATCTGTTTAGTCCACAAAAGAAAATACTCCTTTACCGAATTGTCCTTGCGTGTGACACACATGGACGTATTTTTTGAATACGTTAATGGGAGTGTCTATTAAAATTCGACATTGGCGAAATACACCTTAGCAGGAGTAAAGGCTATTATTTAAAATTATGATCAACCCTCGGTTAATCAATTTTAAACAGGTAACCATGGTTTTTAGTTTAACTATTTCGACACTAATAAAACGTACTTAAGTCTAAAACGAACTCTACATAAATACGAGATTTAACGAGCGTTAAGCAAAGATTTTATATTGGGCAAGCATTAGCCTAAAACCTATTAAGCTAAACACAATACGCAGTCAGATTTCCATTTCCGTTAGTGCACAAAGTAGACGAATCCGTGTTTACTGGGTGGATGAGTAAATTGCAAGGTTGCACTTAGCTAGTATTCCCTTGTTAACGTGAATTACAGACGCATTGAGGCGATTTCATTGTTTATGCCATTGGTTTGCTATTAAGAGACGCATTGAGAGATTTTAATGTACCTGCCATTGTTTACAATTTCAGTACAGTTGACTACACAGAGATATACATATATAGCATATACATATATAGACTGATAAACACAACACTCTCCTCCATCGGCAATCGGGTAAAAAAGGTATATACGGTACAAACAGTGCGCAAGTTCGGTCAGCACTTGAACGGTTTTACAATTTTCCTTAACTTTGCTTCTTACTCAGAGCATAAATTAATCTGAGTTGCCAAACTCTAGTAATCATGGTGAGGTTTGCTAGTCCCACGTATTAATTGACAATGTGGTCCTTAGTTTGTGCTGGTGGTCCCGAGTGGTCTGATAACGAGGCTTCGTCACGCTGCTGTGAGCGTACCGTCAAGCTGTTAGGGACTTGCACATGAGTTGTTAATGACGTAATAGTAATAAATATTATTAACTTAGTCCTTAATACTTAACTCCAGACCGGAGGGCTTATTGTCTAACGCACTCGCAATCACGATCGTTTTCATTTTGAAAATCGAAGGCTTGTCTGCATACAAAATGAAAACAATTGCTCCGCTTCGAAGCTGGTTGCGATTGCGAGTGCGTTAGACAATAAGTCCTCTGTACGTACATACTTTTATGAAAACTCAATAAATGATTTGATTTCATTTTTTACTATGGGTACTAGGGAACGATGAACATACATATGGGCCTCTATTTAAATTGGTTAGACCATATTGCCTTATACATGCTGTCGTAAGGGAATAAAGGATTGTAATACGGTTAGGCGATGGGCTTGCAACCTGTCACTAACACACTGATAAACATCTTAGCCTAATTGTGCAAAATGTGGTCACAGAATTATCAACATTTTTTTTAGAGTTGTTAGTAATTCTATAGGTCTGCCTACCCCACCCTGGTAATGAAGGCGTGAGTTTATGTGTGTATGTAAGTATGTTATCGTATTTTCAACGTTACGATAATTCTTAATTACTTGATAGTAATGGCGGCCGAGTTAAATACCATAAAACGTCAAAAGCAATCTTGTTTTACCCAGTGGAATAAAGGCGCTGGCCTAGCTATAATAACAGCTTTCTTCAACATAAACAAGTTCAAGTTAATGTCATCAAGGGGATTATTATGACATAGCTATGCAGTTCAGTTTAATCTGAGAGAACAGGATAGAGCTATACAACTGCTATAGGTACCACCACTTCAACAATACGGTAACAATATGTTGTAAGACAAAGTGGAATAGAGGCACAGTAGGATGATCACAGTTAAAGAGAGAAACAGTCATAGCAATGCAAAAGAAAAGGCAATTAGCGTTCCAGCGATCGAGTTGGAATATTGTTCTCAAAGAAAATAGTAACAAAGTTCAAAAGTGTTACTTCTCTTTGTACATGGTATCGGTACTCGCTGTAAGTTTATTCGGAGAATTTTAATTTTTCCCCAGAAGCACAGTTTCAATATCTTTAATAGAATTGCAGAATTCTAAGAAATGAACAGAAAGTTAAAGATTCTATATAGCAATCTCATTTATTCGTAATGCTAAGGAGTTGTGTTTCAGCGAATTTATATCCCGATGAATTAAAGCAAACCTTCTAAAAGTGAAAAGTGACCTATTTGAGTCAAATTCCTAGAAACAAAGGCTACCAACTGCTTTAAAAGCGGCGGCGTCGATAGAAACAAGATGTTAAGAAGACCCACGTCGCTATTGCGTAACGCACTCGCAATCGCAATCGACTTTGGACTGTCAAAATGAAAACGAATGCGATTGCTTAGGCGAGGTTAACCCAAAAAACGCGTAGATTGCTCATCGCGCTGGTAGAAGGTGGTGTGGCTTCGAGTCTTACGTATCTATTTCTCTTTCGGATCATCTTTGACGTTCATTGGCGTAATGTCACCCCGATTTACATAATGGCGCAGCTGATGTACTATGATATTCACTTTTTTTTACTTTTGCCATTTTCACACATAGCTACTGTTATAAATCCTAAATGGGACTTAGGGCGGATTCGACCAAACTGGAATAAGGTCTTATACCTAGATTAAACGCCGAATTTGTATGGACTAATCTCGGATAAAGTCTTATTCCAGTTTGGTTGAATCAGCCCTTAATCGATTAAGTCTCGTTTAAGATTTATAACAGTATGTGATGTTCACTATTGGGACTATAGATTTAGGATCGCGGAATGGAGATTGCACTTGATATTTACCAACTCGCACCGTATCCTTACATTTAGAGCTTTTCAGTTTGGCCACAGATAAGCATTGTATACCGAACTAACTGACAAATTCTATAAGTGGCGAGGAATTTCAAGAAAAAGAAGAACGGTCGCAAAGTTTCTTCAATGATCGTAAGTCTCTAAGTAAGACTCACTTGCGAGAATCGTAATTTTTCACCAAGAGTGGCGGTACACAACTTTTCTTACAACATGAATCTCATAACAGAGCACTTCTTGTCATATCTCAAAGGCTGGTAAAGCGCTCACAAAGGCCTTAACAATATCGTTTCCGTATTTTTTTACTCTTCTTTAGTTTCCCAAGAAAAAATAAGAAATTGGAAACAATATAGTTAAAGAGGAAGTGGAATATATTAGCAGAGACGTCTACACTTCTTAAACTCGTTAGAATATTTAGCTTGTAAAAGGAACACGAACTTTATTAGACAGTTTCTTTGTGGTATCACAGAAAATATGGGATCGATTTAGCAATCCCACATCCTTGCATAAAGACCCTGTTTTTTTGTGATATAATTAAAAATGTACAGATTTCAGTTTTTTTCCTATACTTGTAGTAAAATACGGTTCCACTTGCCAAATTTCATAGTTCTAGGTCAATACCCTATACATTTGGTTCCCTCGAGAGTGTTGTCGAAATAAACGTTTTTGGCGACATAAACGGCGGTATCTTTTTTTTACGTAAATGTAGAAGTTTGATTTTTTCACCGCTTCAAGGGTCTGTAGACCGGAGTAAGTGGTTTTAATTTCAACTCGATACCTTCACGCGTTCCCGAGATAAAGGGTCTTGACATACAGACAGACGGACAGACGGACAACAAAGTGATCCTATAAGGGTTCCGGTTTTTCCCTTGTGAAGTACGGAACCCTAAAAATTAACAATGTTCGCAAATGAGTTATGTGCACGCGTACCCAGGGTCGTGTATCTTTAACCCCTGAAAAAACAATAGGGGTGTTATAAGTTTCTGGTGTATATATGTATGTGTGTGTTTGTGCATTTGTGTGAATGTTTATAGCATCTCAGTTCCCGAACGGCTGGACAGATTCGAAGCAAGTATGTATTTTAAGAAATAATTTCGGGTTGTTGCTTAGTTATGTTTTGTGAAAATCAGTTGAAGCATTTATTAGATATCAGCTCTGAAAGCAGGGGTCGTCGTTAATCGAGTTTTTTTTTCTATTTAACAGAATTCTATAGTTACTTGGAGAGTGTAAAGCAGGTGTGCAAGCTCCTTAATGTCCTAAGGTGCCGATCCTCGTATCCAATTAGACAACTCAAACGTCTGAGTGCAGGAAATTCAAATGACTGTCTCTTGCATTAAGACAGACAGTATTGTGTCGTACAACGTAACGGGGTTAACGAAGGGGAACAGACGCGAGTTATATTATATGTACTCGTATAAGCACTATGTTGACCACATAGGAGGACTTTTAAATATAATTACTGCGAAAGTAAAAATAATAAGATAATATTAGGCTTATGTTTAACAGATCACCAGATATAGTAAAATATAACGCCAAAAAAACACTTTTTACTGCCGAAAATAGTAAATGATCACCAAAAACTAACATAACCTAACCTAACCTAACCTAATTGTTGATCGTTTACTAATTTTGGTGCTCATTATATTTGTTGCCATAATATCATGCTTTTGTAGTTTTAAGATTGTAGTCTTGAGAATGCATGCTTGTTTGCCTTCTCGAATAATTAAAAAGTTACATACTAAAACCTGCCTGACGACTCATCATCATCATCAGGGTGCGCCAAAGTTAATATAAAATTGTAACTCCGATTATTGGAACTCCGAATTTTTTTCTCATACCATTTTACATCATAATGATGACTCTTTATACTCTTCATAATATTTTTTAATACTAATGATCGGAACTCATACTCATCTGAACTTATAACGCCAATATTCATGGTACCGTACACTTTTCAAAATTTCTTAAATTTCTTAACTGTAGAAAAATTAGGTTAGGTTAGGTTACATTTATAACAATCCTCAAAAAGTAACAGTTTCTTAAAAAAATGCATTATGAGTTGCGATAATTATGACTTAAAAAAGTATGAACAAAAAAGTATGAGCAAAATTTTTCGAAGAAATTATGAGTATAGACACAAATCTTTATTTGTATAAAAAATCTAAAGACCAATTTTATATGAGCCAATATGGACCCCATCATCATCATCATTAGCCCGTTGCAGTCCACTGCTGGACATAGGCCTCTCCGCCGCCAGAGAGCTCGGTCTATGCTTTATGCATCCAGTCGCCTGACGACTAGTATTTCCCAAATCCATGAAATTTTAATATCTTCTGACACCCACACGTTTTTGACAATTCATATGTTACTATTAGCCTATGTCAATTGAAATTGCCAAAGATGTAAACAAATTAATACGTACTGTTTGACACATAACCTCAAATATTCATCGAGCTCGTTTATATTTAAAATAACGTATAATTAATAGTTATTTTATATTAAACTTTATGTGAAACTAATGATCAAGTGTATAAATCATTGCCAAGACCTCACATGATCTTTAAAAGCATAGTTGTCTTTAAAAGTGTAGTTGTGTTTACGGGATTATCGAGTAATAACGGTAAATTGGTTCGTTTGGTTGTGTTTACGTCTTTGCTAAT
The DNA here is from genome assembly GCA_948252455.1 of Acleris cristana. Classification (NCBI taxonomy): domain Eukaryota; kingdom Metazoa; phylum Arthropoda; class Insecta; order Lepidoptera; family Tortricidae; genus Acleris; species Acleris cristana. The sequence continues at coordinate 4,393,911 of OX411788.1, forward strand.
TTTAATTGGTATAGACAATCGAGTACTACTAGTTTCTTAAGAACTACCGATTGGCAATCTTCGTTTTTCTATGAAACACGAGTGATAAAATATACTGTCAGCTGCGAGTGCAAGTGTGTATACAGGGTGTCCCATAAATCGACGTCAACCCGCCTAGGGCTGATAGAGCAGCTTAAAAGATATCGATTTAACTCCTATGTATGTTCAGCGATTTTTACTAGTTTCGGAGATATTGAGCATTATAATTTGAAGTTTTGTAATTTTCCCTTATGTCCTTGTGACGAAAAATCCTTGATATCTTACATTAAACTCTTTTGCTCTTTTTATAATCGGTGACAAATCGTTGTCTTCTGATTGGTTAATTTATTTTACTTTGTCCTCAGGATTGGGCAAAAATAAAACAAACAGGGTAGCTATAAAAATCGCTTCGAAAGAGCTGATGTGTAACCCTGACATGGATATAACTCGAAATTGTATTATAAAATATAATGTACTTACTTGACTACTATAATTCTACACCCATATTAATGTACTTAATTGTTTGGTGAAATTTGAAATTAGAATTTCAATCAGAAAATACTTTTACAATAACGGAAAAATAACCCGCTAACTTCAGCGACATCGGAGAAAAATTAATAACTAACCCAACTTTGTTTTTGTCCGCATTTCCCGTCATTAAACACCGACCGCTCGAAATATAATTTCGCAAGTTAAACTTAGTTTGTCATCCGCAGCGCACTCCACTTTGAGCTCTTTGTAAACTAGTCCCGCACTCCATGTCCGCCGACCCAACTTTCAATAAATTTAAAAAGCGCAAATCCAACGGTTTGAAGCCGCAATAAGCTGAATACTGCTTTAAGTGCTTCCGATAAAGGCCCGGCAAAGCGGGTCTGTACATAGATGCTGCCATCTTTAAACTTGAACGGGGATAAAAAAATTGCGGTGAATAAATTTAGAGCGGGCGCGGGCGTGGCGATTCGTACACGACGATGGGAGTAAAGATTTGTAATGGTGGCTTCCTGGCTATTTAAACGGTACACGAGTCGAGACTTATTTTCGCTAACTTTATTTATTTATTACAGAGTATGAATTTAAGGGCCTGTTTCACAATCGTCAAGTAAAGCATATCTGACACATAAATGTCAATGTCAATCAATCAATGTGTGTAAATGTGTTGTGTTCCGGCGGTTTCGGAGCAACCTACCGGCAGCAACCAAGATGCCAATTTTGGCAGAACAGGACCACACTGTTCTGTCACCACACTGTTCTGCCTCGTTGCCCGAAATAAAATTTATTATTATTATTATTATTATTATTATTTTTATTATTATAAATTTAGCCCTTTCCTTTTTTTACACTTGAATATATACAAGGAGAGAGCTAACTTTAACTGGCATATAAATTTACTTGTCGATTGTGAAACAGGCCCTAATAGTGCCCGGCTATCTTGTTCATTGAATACAAAACGGACAATTTCCAAAATCAGTCAGTGTTGCATTTTAAAATTAGAAGCTATTCGTATAAGATTTTCAATGCAAGAGCAAATTATTTTGGAATGTGTCCGTTTTGTATTAAATGAGCGATCTATTGCTTTCACAGTCTTTGGCATAACTATTAATATACTGACAGATGCCAAAAAGAGTGTAACCTAACCTATTAATATTCTGCTTTTACTGTAATTTGTTGCGACAACATTATAACCCGGTTTTTATTAAAATTAAAATAATTAAAATTGAAACAATTAAAGTCGGAATGATTAGAAAAACATGCGCGTCTTGTCAAGTCCACAAAATCTCACACAGTGGTAAACTACCATAATGCCGCACTCCGGCATGTTGGTATTAACAAGTACGGCATTAGTGAAAAACGTCGAAAAATAATTTTGTAAAACATCCTCTGGCGTTTTAAACCGTGGAAACAAAATATTTCACAAACAAGCTCGGTCTCAGCAATGAGCAATCGGAAAGGATTATAAATAAGCGTTCGTTCCTTTATTTACAGGGGATTTAAAGTACTAAAAGTGCTGACGTTCATAATCACCTTTGCATAACAGCCATATATAAAGCTATTAAAGGAGTTTCCCAGTTCAAGCTGACAGCTCATTATTGGCGAAATTGCTCACTCATAAAATACCTAAAAGAAAATTGGAAAATGGCGGCCCATGATTGTGCTGCGAGCCAGGCTTTTATGAAGTTGTGTTTCGTTCGTTACGTTCGAAAATGAATCGATGCAATTTGTTGAGATTGGATACGCAATACGCAATGCCAGTATCAACGGATTACGTATCCTCCGGTTAATTCCTGCCAAACCGAGATTATCCCCTTTTGGGGATCGCACGGCGATTTCATTCTGATAGCTGACTGGCTATCATTACTAGGTACGAGTATGGGGGTATTGGATCAATCTAACGAAGTTGTAACTTTGTAACGAGATGTTTGGATAGAACTCGGAAAAGTTGCTGGAGTATATCTCCTTTAGCAATTTTGTCAAGTAATTTTGATTTATTTAAAGCATTGGTACTATTTCTAGTTGCATGTTGTATTTGCCCCCAAAAATCAAGATACACGTAAGAAAATACATTTGATATTTTTATTCCAAAAAATTGTTATTTATGAAAAAGTATTTCAATCGATTTTACATTAATAATCGCAAGAATAGATTAATTATTAATTGAATTATTTACTTCCCCTATTATAATTGCAATTTATGGTAATTCGAACCATTTTGCATATTACCATACGTTGCAAACATGGTCAATTCCAATTTAGATTAAGGTTAATCGTTACATTACATTAGTCAAAGGTTAATTGTCGAATCTGTAACATGAATCCAAATCCGAATGACGAGCCCCGTGCCGCGCCGGAGCGATCGCCGGAGAATTAAGTGGGTTAACATTCCAGTTGAATGAACTTACAAATAGGTTAACATAAATTCACTTTAATATTAATTCCGGGAAAATTTGGATATTAACAATTTTAGAATGTTAATTAAAATCTTTACTATTAAAAAAAGCGCAACAGATCAATTATCTTTTGCATGTCTTTTCTCTTTATTCTTCATGGTTTTCGAATTCTTTATTAAGGTAGTTTTTGATCAATTTACTTTCGATTTGATTTAGATTGATTTCATATTAATGGTGTTTTATCTTTTTTATTTTTTTATTTAAATATAGTTTTAAAAATTAAAGCCACTATTAGAAACCTCTTAAGTTATAAACAAGAGCAGGCGAGATACGACGTCTTTCTGGCAGCAGCGGTGATAATTATTTTATTCAAAATAGATAAATTAGGTACTTTAAATTTCAATTCCTTTACCAACCATTCTTTTCTTGTGAGTCATATGAATATTTATGCTATTTTGTGTTATTTTTACGCCACGCCATTGTCCTCGGGTGTGCATTTTTAGTATAATGAAAATTATTACTCATGGCCGTTTGATGTTTTTTTTTAATTTACTTTCCCATTGCGAACTACGCGATGCAAAATACCTTTCAATCATTTACGTATTTGTTAGCCCTAATACACGCTTCCAAACTCAATTTCATTCCTCTCGTCAAAAAAACAAAAGCGTTCGATTTTTAATTTTCGAATGAAGCTGCACCTTCTAACTAACTTAGCCTTTTGGTTAATTTGGCTAGCTTGCGAGACCGCTGCCAACTTAACGACGTTACCCTATCCACTAGGTATATTTAAGTTACCGGTATGCTCATTAGGCTCGGATCGGGGACATATTTCAGGCAGGTCAGGCCCCGGACCGAATTAGTCGCATCGTGTAAATTGGAACAGGAGTTTAATAGGACTAAGTCTGTGATGGTATTAATATACTGTGCTATTTATGTCACCGTGTCTATGAGTTACATTAATATATAAATTTATATAGCTGTTGTGTGGTATCTTCTTAAGTATTAAAATAAAATAGGATTGACACATACCTCCTTTGTCCTGACTCTTTGGTCTCAAAAAGCAAACCCATCTAAGATAATAGCAGGGGATCCGAATAGCAGACGACCTTCACCCAGCTGTTTATTCGATAAAAAGTATTTTATATCAAATTTAATATGGTACGTAATATAATGGCGAATAGGTTGACTGATAAATTTCAGTCCATAACAGTCAATAATAAAAAAAAAAACTAAAAATGAACTTCTATTCTATAGGCTTCATACTTTCGTACCTATATAATTGGTCCATTAAATAAGCAACAGCAATTAAAAAAAAAAAGTTTTTTTTTTAAATTATGGAAGGTATTGGACTGAAATTTTTCAGTCAACCTATTCGCCATAAGTATATTACTTACATACTTTTTATCGAATAAACAGCTGGGTGAAGGTGGTCTCCTATTCGGATCTTAGACCATAATAAAGACTTCAATTCAGTCACGACTTTGAGTTCAGCAGGAAGAGGTGTAGCAAACTGCACGGTGTCGTCATCTATAAGCGTGGCGTTGCGTGGCGTGCTTTATACAACTCAATGCATTTGTTTTTACCGCTCACCGCCCCACGCTAAGCTCCCGCTGATAGCGGCAATGTCATAGCTAGGCTTGAAGGGAATAACACCATCGGTGTCAGAGAAGCCATTCAGTGAGCGCAACACGCCTATGTTATGACATGATATGAGACCGTTAAGCCTCCACGGCCATTAAACGCACGGCTGTTGTTCCAAATTTAAATAATTTATTTTACATTCGTTTTACGTACAGTTATTAATTCCTTCTGTGCACAGCCGTCTTCTGAATAATGGCGTAAATAATATATCAATTTTTAACTGAAATCTTTTACGAATACAGTTTCCAATAAAATATCGAATCAGACTAGGTGCTCCAAATTATCTCAATTCGATTGTATTATTAAAGGCTTAAGCGTGTACAATATTTATTAGCGTCTTTTCATTATAAACAGCAAAATGTAAAATTAGTGTTTTTTGGCTCAAAACGTTTTCGTTTCATCTTTCAAATATCTCATTTAAGCAACACATTTGTAGCACGAATTCCTCAAACAGATTTCCGAACATAATTTTACCCATACGTACTGGGCCGAGATTTTAGGCGATAAAAACTATATTGTCTTTGACCTGTTAAAATATTGTCAAAGTTTTGGTAGCTCTTTATAATTACTTGACAGTAATGGTGGTCAAGTTAAAAATAATAACAGGCAAATAATTACTTACTCGATAGATATAAAAAAGTTAGTGCTCGAAGTACTGAAGTCAACTACCTAAGACGTTATAAAAATAATATAAACGGAAAAAACACAAATAAAAGGATCCCTCTCTGTACAGATGAACAAAAGCCTGTTAAAGTGTCTAATAGACGCAAGTAGTATCAGGTAGACTATCGATAAAACTACATCGTGTAAACCGATCCGAGGCCGCGAGAGTTGCCAGTAACAAAATATAAAACGTCAGTACGGCACCATTTTATTCTATTTCCCCCATCTACGCCGGGGAAAATTCTAGTTTCGCTGACAGATATTAAGTTACCGGTTGAGTTTTGTCAAATAAAAGCAGCAGTGTTTCGGGAGGATTCTTGACACAGGAGAATTTGTCTACATATTGAGCACGAGGCTTTAAGATTTAGTGATCGTTTTGAAGGGCAACTGGACGGGTAAACAGTCGACTACAAAGTAATGTATCCGCTTTTGGATCTAATAACAATGCAATAAAGTGAAATGTGTTATTTTCTTTTTTTTAAACAAGTAGGCTCTTGCTAACGTTAAGCCGGCCATACACGTTACGGTTACCGGAGAGGTCTACCTGTGCAGGCGACCGGAGCAAAACCAAAAACCAATTCTTTCGAGTGACACCGTAGTACGGTGAACCTGTGCGTGTGTGCCGTGTCCTCCGGTCGCCTGCGCAGGTAACCTCTCCGGTGGACCGTAACGTGGATGGCCGGCTTTAGGTTTAGTGCAAATTATTAGTAGGTACCGACTTACCATCTACCCAATGGTTATGATGGGAAAAATAGTCAACCTAACGTTTGCATATTCTATAGGCTTTATACTTTCGATTAATATGTAATTGGTCAATTAAACAAACAACAGCATTTTTTTTTTTTTTTTTAATAATGGACTTTACTGGACTGATTTTTTTCAGTCAACCTATTCGCCATATATTACTTACCATGTTAAATTTGATATAAAATACCTTTTATCGAATAAACTGCTGGGTGAAGGTGGTCTCCTAATTCGGATCCCCTACTATAAAGGCTCTTGCTGAAATGCTCGCACCCACATCAACTATTTTCTGTTTGGCCTAGTGGTTGACTGGTAGAGAATGCCTTAAGGCATTTTTACTTACTTTTTATATTGTGCAATAAAGTTATAAATAAATGAATATTAACTATTTTCTAGGTGATGGGCTTGCAACCTGACACTAATACACTGGTAAACATCTTAACCTGATTGTGCAAATGTGGTTACAAAATTATCAACGAGGTCTTAGAGTTGTTGGTAATTCTGTTGTAGCTCTGCCTACCCCACTCTGGGAATGAAGGCGTGAGGTTATGTATGTATGTATGTATGTATTATTTTGGTAACCTACGAGATAATCTCTCTTGGCTGGGGTCTAATTATTTTCAGTGTAACGTTAGCGAAAACTAACATAATCATTAGGATTGACGTAACCTGACGATCTATCATGCATTTTTTATCCCCAGGTTCAAATAGGATATAATCTGCAAGAAAAATTAATTCCAATCTCAGTCACCAGTGGGCCGTAACCTCTCAATGTAATTACTGACGTAAGTTTAGTACAATTAGTTCTGCATGTTCTGACCCCTGATGATTACTGTTAATTATATATGGTTGCGGGTAATCACGCAATAAATACCGGAACAAACACGGTATATATCATCTTAATTTACCCGGTAAATTGGCCATGTAACTTGTAAATACCAGGGGTAAACACTTACCTGACGTACAAAGTTAGTCAAGCTAAATATTTGTGTTATGAGCGCTAGTATTTGTTTTGCACATGTTTTTTTATGTATAAGTTGGTATGTTTAAGTGTAACTAAGTATTTATTTACCTTAAGCCGCGTATCTACCAAGCGCAATCGCTCGCGCGGCAGCCTCGCGACCCAAATGCTCGGTCCGTGTGGACGTGCCTCAGGACTGTTCGGGCGCACGTTGCCGAGGCAACGGGTCCTGAGGCACGTCCACACGGACCGAGCATTTGGCTTGCGAGGCTGCCGCGCGAGCGCGTGCGCTTGGTGGATACGCGGCTTTAGTAGCTGCTGCCCGCGACTTTCGCGCGAAGTTGTTTATCGCTTATCAAAAGTATCCTTTGCCCTTCCCGGGGACTCAAGATATTTTCATACCTCAGTTCAGTGGTAGCCGTGAAAGCGTAACAGACAGGCACACAGACAGAGCTACTTTCGTGTTGATTATTAGTATGGATAAGTATGATTGCATACTAGGTTTTTGCATAACTGAGAGAATCAGAAACACTGATTTGCGTTCCAAAACCGGTATCGTGGATGTGGTTGTTAAGACCGCTAAGTTCAAATCTTGGTGAGACTGGGCTAGACATGTTTGTCGTATGCATCTGGAACGGTGGTTCATAATTATCACTAAATGGAACCCACAGGATGGTCACCGAAGCAGAGGCAGACCAAAAAGTAGGCCGGCGGGATGATTTTGGGCGCGTTTCAAAGCGACTGACGGGAGTATGCAATCAGTAGAGACGAATGGCGAAAATGAGGGGAGGCCTTTGCCCTGCAGTGAGGCACTATACTCTGCTTCATCTATGATGATGCCTGTGACAGCTCATCATCAATTAATCTTCGGCTCTCATTTAAATTGTACGCCTATTGTAGTATTCGATAGCACTTAGACAAACATAAAACTATTAACGACACGAAGATTCCTTAACTTTTTCTCCATTAAAAGCACAAAGTTGAAGAACAAAAATCCACTAAGTACAAAGAAAACCAATACTTCGTTTAATAACAATAAGAAATAGAACTGAGTGATTCGTAAGCACCGGAGAAAGTATTATTTTGATGGCGCTTATTAGGGTACCGTAGAAAAACTAAAATATAACAATGTATTTATAGTCGCTTAAATCAACTGACAATCTCTAATTCTCAATTCCATGCATTCATGATAGTTTTCCAAAAACGATTACGTTATCGTTATGCGTCTTGTTGAAGCCCCCTGACCCGTCAAATTATTTATTTGTGATTTACTCACAAACATCGAAAGTTTCGAAAATCAAAACATCCACAGTCTTTCACATTTATAAGCAACTATCTGTTGCCCTATCGCTATTGTCTCGGTAATTATTGCCTATATGCTATTCCAGACTAGGTATAATTTATCTCAATGCCAAAGGACATGGCCCGTTTTTGCCCCAACTTGTACACGGATAAAACATATGTCAAAAATCATTAAAAATTTAATAATTACACGTAAGATTAATCTCATAATTTAATCTCATTTAAAGCAGCGGAAAAAAGGATTTAAAAAAAGGTATTATATGCCGGAAACCACCCACTTGACATATTATATTTTTGGTCCATTACCTTGGCTCAACGCATTGGCCCAATGTGTACAGTGGCCACGAGGTGACGGCGTCTTAACCTTAATAACGTGTGTTGAGGTTACGTAAATAATTAGATACCAAATTACTTTTAAACCCCTGCTTTATATGTTAAATGATAAATATATTTGTAAAATACATATTTTTTGCTTTAATTTGACATATAAACGATTGCTGGGGCCCGTTCCTCGAAAAGTATTAGTCTAATAATATTAGTGTTGTCTCATTTTTTAGTTTTATTTACGAAACAAAACACTAATATTATTAGACTAATACGCTTCGAGAAACGGGCCCCAGTACATTCTGGGGCAAAGCGCTATGGTAAAACGGGCCATGTCCTTTCATCCATTGACTGATAAACATCATTCGCAATCACATCTTTTCTTAAGAGTTTTGCATTTATAATAAGATTAATTAGACGATAAATCGAGAGTTTATCGAGAGTACCAAAAGATCCGTATTGCCATTTATGTTATGACATAAAACCGCAATATGGCATTAAAAGTAAAATTTGTAAAGACAAAGTAGAAGAAAGGCTCAGGGAATAAGATATACTATGAAAATCGTTGCCAACCAAAAAAAAGACAATCAACACTCAACGGAACCCTACAAAGAGCGTGGCGCGGCCATGTTTTTTCGTTTATTTATATGACAAGCTTTCCGACTGTCATTTGCCCGGCCCCCGTAGACAGAGTCGGCGGTTACACAATGCCAGTTTTCTCTTGTCACTCCGTTGTGTGTCTTTTCGAGCGATATTAGTTTTGCAAAGCACCCGCGTGTTTTTGTTAGGTATTCCAATATGTTGGTGGGAACTGACAAGCTGGGTTGTTGCGAATTTTGAGCGAGGACCAATTTTAAGCGGTGGTTTTATTAGTGTTCCGTTGGCAAACTTGGGGCTATTTTTCACCATGTCCGTTAGTTGGTCTGTCACAGTCGCTTTTTTAACAAAGATTATTCACAAAGCTGAGATTTTGAACACATTTGTCATATAGTTATTAATATCACGAAAAATACAAAAAAAAAAATAACGTACTTCCCATACAAGTGAAGCAAGAATGCGATATTGTTGAATAGCTCCTAAAACTATGATGTAAGTATGTAGTTATTATAATTATCTCAATCCTCAGGACTAAAGCATGAATTTTCTTACCCCTAGAACACAACAATGCGAAACTTCTATTTAACTGCAGATTAGCTGGTAAAATGGTGGTGGAATTTCAGATGAACCCTGCAAATGGCATGTTCGTAGAACACTTACAGAACCCTTATAATGCTTGATAGAAAACCTAGTAGGTAATTGTATTCACTTTTGCTATATAAATTATATGCCATCGTCAGAATAAAAGACTAGGCTTGTATGGGTTACTAGACAATGATAAACATACAAATAGATAAATAACTAGGTATCTAAAAACACCCAAGGTTCGCGCTCATCACACAAATATTTACCCTGACCAGGCATCGAACCTAAGATCGCTAGCTTCGTACGCAGGGGCACTACTAACTAGACTAACTACGTTAGTTAGCCAACGGTTGTCAATGGTTATTCACATAGCGACGAATGGCTTGAATAACTTAATTGAAAGTCAATAGAATCGAGGCAGGTAGGTACATAAGCTCTCAGCAAAGTCCTTTGGAAAACGACTGAGCTGGTTTTAATTGGCAAAGTATGTCACTACCAACTGGTTACGAAAGGGAATACGTAATTTACATTAACAATAAATTGCACTACCAAAAAAATATTAACGATTTTTTTCCATACTTCACTTACATTCTGACAGTATTAGGTAAGTATCTCAGAGACCCGCCACCACGATGACGGCGATGGAGATGTTGGGACAGGTTGTTGTTTAGTTGTGAATAAATAAATCTCTTATTGTATTTTTAATTATTTATGTAGGTAATAGTAGGTTAACACACTAATAAATTAAAGAATAAATTTATACTAAGTTGTTAGCATGACATCCGAGATCCCTGTCTGTTTTTTCCGAAGGTTGCTAAGAGAATGAGAATATCGATCGATATCTGAATCGATCATAATAATTTTGAGTTTTGAAGAATTTAGATTAATTAAAGAAACGTAAGAGTAGCCAGGAATGAAATCAAAAAAAGAGGTTTTATCAATCAATAAATCAAATAATTAATAATTAAAAACAATTAATATTTTAGCGATAATTTTAAAAACTACTGGACAGATTTACATGCGGTTTTCACCATCATTGACAGCGCGTTACCGTAGTTGGTAGACTCTGCCGACGAAGCTAGGGGTCCCAGGTTCGAAAGTATGCGCAAATATTTTTATGATAAGCACGAGTAAGTATTTGTTTTTTTAGTCTTGAATCCATACTATCCATATCCATACTAATAATGTCTGTCTGTCTGTTACCTCTTCACGCTTAAACCGCTAAACCGATTTAGATAAAATTTGGTATGGAGATAGCTTGAGTCCCGGGGAAGGACATAGGCTACTTTTTATCCCGGAAAATTAGACAGATCCCGAGGGAGCAGCGATACACGACTTCTACGCGGACGGAGTCGCCGGCAAAAGCTAGTGCTTTATATATGTTTAAGTATCTATTAAAAGTATTTATATCGTTGTCTAGTGGGTACCCATAGTACAAGCCTATAGTTTGGGACTACGACAATTAGTGTGAGATGGTCCCGTAATCATTTCAAAATAATTATAACCACAAAAAAAAAGAATTATGAATTTAGAATTTTAAAAAGAAAACACTTATTAAATTAATACAATTAAAATTTAAATTACATTAAATATGTCGAGTCTCTCAGCCATGTGCCCAAAATTCCAGTGGTTTATTACAGGGCAGTCGAACGTATCCAGTATTACCCTCGTACTACCTCGCACTCTACTACTAACTTTTCTAATGCAAGAAATAAACCAACGAGCAGACACATGGTGTTGAGCCATTACTACTACCCATTACAATACTAGAGGCATCACAGGAGCGCGTTACTAAACTTAAAGGTATGCGTTTGAAATTTCCCAAATTAAGGTATTAGTTGTTGTAGTGTTACGATGTGAAATATCTAACAATGCCGAAAATTAATATACAAAACACAACAAAAAAGTTATGTAGTATATAAATGACGTACGTTATCCGGTTAACGGATTCTTTATAGGCAGTCATGCCAAATATCAAAACTGTTGCAGACGGTGTGATTTCCAGATGGACTGGCTTATTATCAGAATGAGCAGCGGGTCGAGCGGGAGATAAACAAAAATACCTACTTATTACGTTACTGATTTATATTGCAGTCACTGGACTATCTAGGACTATGGAATCAATCAGGGCTACAGGAATTAAGAATGTAATAGATTCAATTTCAATTGCTAATACGTTCACGGAATGCATAGAGAAAGAAACTACAAAACAATAGAGGAAGTCATAGTAAAACGTCGTCATGTATTATCTTTCGTAATATGAAACAAAGTTGCTTCCCGCCGTCTGTCCCACTGTCTGTACGCTTTGATCTTTCAAACTATGCAACGGATTTTAATGCGGTTTCCACCATTATCTATATTAGTTAGAAAATTTTTCACGAAAGGTATATAATGTATCATGCATTCTGGTTTATGTACGGATTTAACAGAAAACTCACATAAACCGAATAAAATCAAGAAACGAAACCAAGTCAAAAAATATTATCTTGAAGCTAGAAAAAACTCGCTGATGCCACCACGTTGTACAATATCTGGAGGAAACGGTACAAAAGCGCAGAACAGCTCTTTCGCTTCAGGGTTCGGGAATGCAAACAACCGGTTATAACTGGTTTTAACCGGTTTTTTCATACAAAAACTGTTAATAACCGGTTAAATTGCATTCCCTATTCAGGGTCCTTGCGCGGAACGCGCGTTCTTCGCGACCCCTCCTCGTCTTTTTCACCGCCCCGCTGTCCGCGAGCCGCGCCGGCTCACGCGCATCCCACCGACGCATTTGTGATGCGTATAACAAGTCACTAGTCTCAGTTAACATATTCAAGACCTAACTTTAAGAAAATAGTACTGGAGCTGCTAGGTACTGGTGAAGGAGGTGCCTGACTACTCGTACGTGTGACAACATGTGGTGCACTGTTTTTGTCTAATCTCCTTTTACTTTTCTACAATTTTTGTTTGAAATTTAGGTGACGGGGTTTATTATTACAATTTATTATAGTCTGTTTCTTTTTTCCAAACGATGGAATTTAGTTTAGGTAAGTTTATGTTGATTATAAGAGATAATGTAATGTAGAGATATTGTAAATATGTGTGCTTTCCTAAATAACTAAATAAATAAATAAAAAAGCGAGGGCTGTCGCTAGTCTATCATAAACAATACTTGCCATACGCATCAACCAAGGTCCAAACATTGAATGGGATAAAACTAGTCTTATAGCTGTGATCTTTTCACTGCCTGGAACTTGGCGGGTTTTAAGAGTTAATAATGCAACCCGAGGACATAATAACAATATATATTATGTTATTATGATTGAAAAAATGACCTTATGCTGAGTTTCTTGCGGTGCTTCTTCTCAGATGGTCTTGTCCGAAGCGCTGGTAGATTCACTCATGTTACCGACGTGTAAAAGAGCCCTCATGTGGCCTATTTACTAAATAAATATTTAAAATGTTGAATAGCTGTTTCCCAATTGGCATCACATTATTTTTTGTTGATACCTTTAGGGATCAGCACCGTCGACATTCCGTGATCGACAAACAAATTCAGGGCTGGTCGATAGTTACAAAGCAATATTCGCTTGGCATGAAATATTACGCGAAACTTCGCGACCCTGCCCGTAACCAGGTTACGAGTAAGATTAATGCGACCCGAGGTGTTCACTGGCGGAGGAACTAAACCATTGTAATTTCTTACGATGTTCGCGCACTTTGCTTGGCGTGTTGTTGAATTATTCAATAATTTATAGCCGATCTTGAGGACGCGGTGGGTTTATAAAGCGTTTAGTTTCGAGGTTTATTTGGTGGTAAAGCTAGAACGGAATTTTCTAAGGTTTATTGCTAAGAACTAGGGAATGGAAATAACCGGTTATAACCGGTTTTAACCGGTTAATTCCATACAAAAACTGTTAATAACCGGTTAAATTGCATTCCATACCAAGAACCCAAAGCTATATAGTATATTTGAGAATTGCGTATCATTTTCTAAGTAGCTAGTACACCTTATTTAAACTTTAACAAGGATAGCAAAGGAAAAGACAATAACTTTTTTTTATGGCAAAAGCTAACGAGCACGCAATGGCCCAACGGGATTCGACACCCATAGACACTCTCGAGATTACAATCTCAAAACTACAATCGTAAGACTGCAAATGCGTTGCGAAATCTGAGGATTAAGATGGAATGCCTTTATGCTGGTAATTTGTCCGGTTGTTTTATCCCTACACCGGAACACAATACGAACACTGCTAGTTGGCAGTAGGTTAAAAGAGAAGGACATATAGCAAGGAAGAATAAGACATTTACTGCCGCACTCAGAGACGTCAACTAAATTTAATGCTTGTTTAGTGACGTGTTGTCTTATTCCATTGTTATAGCAAAGAAAGTGACAGCAGGTACTTTAATCAAGCATTAAATTTAATTGACGGTTTTTAGTGCGGCAGATAGTTATGTATTTTATGGCTGATTTACATTGGTCCAGCAAATGCATGCCAGTAGAAGTACATTCATGAGTTGGTTTTCACGTTTGAGGCGAGAGCTATTGTAACGACGCAATGTACTTCTACTGGCATGCTTTTGCTGGCCCAATGTAAATCAGCCATTAGGCATTGTTGAATACAGGCCCTGACCAAACAAGTGCACATGTATTTGTGATCGACTATTTTCTAGCAGTTCCGCTACAAAGCAGACAAAAACGCTACTACGTGCTCTCGTAACTAGACTAACGAAAGCGTTCGCAGCAATTTCACTTTACCCTTCGAAGCAAAAATAGTAAAAGTGTGAGCTTTATGCTCCTTAATCGTCTTTTTGCAGATATTCATGGTAAAAATGTAGACGCGGCCTTATTCTTGCTTTTATTTTAAACTAGTTGTTTATGCCTGGTTTAGCTCGGCTGATTTTTTCCTTAATACAAACCTTGTCCTGATAATAATTACTCAAAAAAATAGCTAAATCGGTCAAGCCGTTCTCAAGTGATGCTGCGTCATATATGTGGCATTTTTATACAGATAGATAGAAAATGCAAATGTATGTTTGTTTCTTTGTTCTGTCTTCATGGTTTAACGCTTCAACCGATCGACGTTAATTTTAATACAAAAATAGTTTATAGTCCAAAGACGGATAAAGATTATATTTCTCTTGGTGAATTGGGCAGTTTCCAGGAGATTAATGATAAACGACTTATACACAGACAGCAGGCGAAAGTTAGTAATTATGTCAAAGTGAAGTCTTGTTAATGTGTTTTTTATTGCAAGGAAAAGGCACACGTGCAGTCAGGCCACGTGATATTAAATGGGATCTAAGACTACAAATGCATTGCCGACCCGACAAATTTCACCAGTTGTCTTATCCCCACACCGGAATACAACAATGCGAACCTTACTGCTTATACAGCCATTACGAAATAAATCTGACCTTTATTTAAAACCCGTTTTCAAATAGGGCCAAGAAAAAAATGACACTCAGATTATTGAATGTCTATAATTAAGACAAGTAAAGTCATGACAATAATATACTCGTAGGATATTATTCTTTTTTTTCCTTTCCTTTCAGTCGAAATAGAAATAGAGTTTTTAACTCAGGTGAATTGTTAACCAAGGGAGGAAAGATATCAATTGCACCCGCGAACTATAGACACACTCACTGGCGCTTGTGCAGCCTGAGTACCTATCTTGGTATGTAATCTATCTTGGTATGTGATGATCACTTTCATGCCTGGATTAACAATGTAAAATTCTCCACTGTTGGGGAAGCTTTTTTTTTTAAGTTTGAATCCATGTAAAACGCATGTATTGTTTTTTATTAAAGTGAACACCGAAGACCTACATTTCAAGGGTTCTTTTTTTACAATTTTAGTACGGAACCCTAAAAACTATGGCCATTGTCTTGATCCAAAAACTAAAACAAACAGTCATTCAACATCTTTCGCTTCGTGACCATTGATTCACCGAATAATGCTTTGTCACCATACTGAATTACGATCCTGTTTCCTTGCGGCAAACTTAACTAAGTACTTCATTTGGCTTCTATTGTATTAATCGAGGGGTCATATTAGAGTAGCTGTAGTTATAGCTTGGTGTGTAAGACAAAGTTAATTATGTAGTTGATATGGCTTTTATTGTAATGAGATAAGGGTGGGTTTGTAGTGGCTGTAGTGGCGTGTAAGTTGGTGAGGAAGACAGGCGTGACGTTTACAAATGGCAGGCAGATGGACATTGGGTTGATCGCAAGCGACGTAATGGATGGACCGATCGGGTTGGAGCTATGTGCCTAAATGCTTTATCTAATTTCTTTTGATTTGCTCATCTTTCTTTGTTATTTTACTGATATTAATGAAAGTAGGTGACGATAGTGAAATGTTCAGTTGTTTGATTGTAAGAAAATCAATCATGCATGATCAGTTAAAATTAAATTAACATTTGGTGCTCTTTTTTAATACACCTTAAGAATGTCTCAACAATTGCATAATATCAAAATAATGTAGGGTTATTTTTGATAGTTAGACATTTATAAATGTACATATTAACTATATCAACTAAAAAGAAATATTATTATAAATATCACGGGATAATCTCACTTAAATTGACCTAGTTCTAAATTAATCTAGTCTTATAACTATGAGTACAACAATAATACATTCTAAATGCGACAGACTTTGCAAATTTCAGATTTTTACTTTTTTTTTCATTTTATTATTTATTTAGCCCGTGTGGTGCCGGGTTTAGAATGTTGCCACTCCATGTCTTCCATTGGATGTCGTAAGAGACGACTAAGGGACTTAAGGCTGTGTAGTGCTGTTAGGCGATGGGTTTGCATCCTGTCACTAATACACTGGATAACATCTTAGCCTGGTTGTGCAAAATGTGGTCACAGAATTATCAACGAGTTTTTGGAGTTGTTGGTGAGTTTGTGGCTCTGCCTACCCCACTCTAGGAATGAAGGCGTGAGTTTATGTATGTGTATGTATGTATTATTTATGTTTTGTGTTCAAATAATTATGTGTGTGTAACCTTCCGTGGTTTCACCTGGTGGTTCCAACCGGAAGACCAGCGCTGACCTTTATTGCCAGCATTACGCTGAGTTGAGCCATGTCGTGGCTATTTTCTTCTTGTACAGTCACGAACCGGGATTTTTGAGCCACTTGCCATTGTTCGTAATTTAGCCGTGTATTCAATAACCGATGTCACCGACTAGCTGACATCTATTCGATTTGCATTACACGGCCACATTAGAAAATTGGGTAAGTGGCTCAACAATCCCGGTTCGCGACTGTACCTACGTTTTGATTTGTTCTTGGTTATGTTTGTCACGAATAAATGTTGTTCTTTCTTTCTTTCTTTCTAAATATATAGAGAACTTGTGCTTATTACACACATATTTGGCAATACCGAGAATTCAATCCGGGACCGCTACCTTCATTGACAATAACAACTAAACTCACAAAATGACGATCGTAAAAAGTTTTTTTTATGGGTTGATACCATAACAGCATTACCAGTTTACTAAAGGTACACATTTCTTAACCCCAAAATATTAAAAACGGGTTGAAAATTATTCAAATTTAAACTTGAATAAAAGAACGTATGAATTCAGTAAAGAACAAACGCCTCTCCATTTAGAAAAGATAACCGAAACAATTCCGAATGCAGCTATTCAAAAGAGCTATATTCAATTTCTTTTGCAAATTGTGACAAGATTTTATATAAGCCGCTCCAAGGCGTGAATTCGCAAAATAGTAACGTGATAAAATAGATTGTCCTCGCCTATTCTTGGCTCCTACCCAGCCACAACTCGCTTGAGTGTAAAGGAATATTCAAATGTATTCCACAATAAATACAGTTAACGCAAAGGCGTCTAAGCGGTTAACGCCGGTCGGAAAGTGTTATGATGGATTGCTGTACAGGGAAACTAATTTGTCTTCAATCGAACCTTGTCTCAGCTTGTCAGTTAATTATAAGGCTGATAAGCCTGATAAGAGTGCAATATCAAAGGGCGTTTACCTGACCCACTTTCAACTAGGCTAACCGAGGTTTAAATTTTATATAATAAGGTTTAAATTGGAATAAAAGTTTTATCGGTATCAACAACTTTTTATTTGTAACTGTGGCAAAATAACATAAACTAGGGCTAACAGAATTTGATCCTTGATTATTAAATAGATTAAAACCTTAGACGTAACGTGACCCCTGCTTTCAGAGCTGATATCTTTTAATGACTAAACCGATTTTCATTAAACCAAGCTTGGAATTATCCCAATTAAATTTAATTGGTTTTTCAAAAAACCGCGTTCGAGTTGGTTCAACCGCTTGGGAGCTACAATGGCAAAGACGTATGTCTCTGACGGTAGTAAATTTTCGTGTGTTGTTCTTCAATACTAATAAATAATACGTTTGTTTTTTATCATACAGCGATACATAATCCTATCGTGCCTTCAGGCTTACACAGCACAATCTTAACAAATGTTAAAGGTTTTTCGTTACAATGCTCAAGAGACTTCCCTTCCGAAATTTTGAATGCGGTTGACTTTTATCACGTCTTATCATAGAATTATTATAAAAGTTAAAATAAACCATAAAAATATTTCTAAAACTATTATGTTTAAATAAATGATCATCAACCTAATTAATCCTTAAGGTTTGCGACGCATTTGAAAGAAAAAAAAAGAAAGAAAAAAAATTATTCGTGACAAACAGATAAACAAAAGGAACAAAATACAAAAAAGCTGTCGTCACAAAATTTTAAACTCAGCGTTACGCTTGCTTTAAAGCCGGCGCTGGCTTCCGGCAAATTAGCCACACATAGCAAATACACTAAATCACCAAGAATAACAAACACAAACAAAACCACCAAACACACCGAAAACATTGTTAAAAGATTTCTTATGTCTTATAAATAGTGTCCTCACTAACTTAGCCAAATAATCTTAAATAAATAAAGATTTTAGCTAAGAAAAATAATTGTTAACTTGACAAAAAAAATGGTGCTTATAGGTTTTAATTTATCTGTATAATTGAATTCTTGTAATTAATTACTTAAGTATAGAAGATACAGTTATATCAATACAATTAAAAGTTAAAACTAAACTTATTTAAATTAAAATAAAAACTAAGCTACTCAAATATTAAAGACGAAATTTTATCTAACGTAACTATCTTTATAAAACCCAGCTTAAGTAAGTTTAATGAAATAAAGAGAATTATTTTTTCATATATATAAGTAAGTAAACTAGTAAGAAACGCTAGAAAAAAAAACCTACAAAACACTAACAAAATGGGCCCTAAACTTTGAAAATCAAAGCCCGAAGTTGCGTTAATTCCATCTCTTTCTCTCAATTTAGCCCGACTTGTAATTAATAGGCCTTAGAGCCTACTTAACCTCAAAATGCCTGTGTACTCGTTTGTATTCTGCGTCCCAAAAAAAACATATGTTTAAGGATAGCCTCACACAAACTGACCCAATTCAAAACTAAGCTCTGTGTCTGTACTATGGGTACTAGCTAGACGTCGATAAACACACCTTTATAAAGAAACACATAGGTACTAAAATACTGTTGACGTCATGACAGTTCTCACTGTCAAGTTAAGAGAACACGAAGTACCATAATATCTACAATAAAATTCGACAAAAAAAAATGTATGAGTTTTATCAAAGTGGAATAGCGGCCGCTGTAGTTAGAAGTCATTTGCTGAAATTTTAACATCTTTGTCATTATAATATTGTAAAAATAAAAGTCTCGTCTCGCGTCGAAACTATTATATTTTTATTACAAAACTACAGTTGAAGTTTTTACGTTATATTCGAATCCAAGATTTTTTAACCGTTATGCACATAGCCAGTACTAACCACTTAGATTGTGGCAACAAAATTACCCGACCGTAGGTACTTCCTCGGACGGAGTGTGAAAATACTAGACGACCGCAAGTAACCCATCCGACCAAGCTAACGAGCTACTGACTATCGTGTCGAAATGCGCAAGCTACTGCGATGACAGCGGCAACAGCATGTGGTAAGTAAATTATACATACTTAAGCTGGGTTTTATAAAGATACGTTAGATCCGGTCTGGAATGTCAAAACTTGTATAAAGTTACAAAAATTTGATCTGTTATATTTACTATAGCTCATGCAATTTATGATGGCGAGTGGGCTTTACTTGTGGTAAAAACATATCTGTATACGTGTCAAAGTGTGCGTGACAGCGAGAGCGGGTATGGTAAGCATAAAAAATAAATAGTTTTATAACGTTGAATTGAAAATTCCCTTAACAAAATTAAGTGACGGGTCTACCCCTTTGTCGGAATAGCCCCGCTTGACCTTAAATATTATAAAACAACAAACTACTTATTTATGTTCTTGATGTGATATGCGAACTACTTAGTCATACTACATGTAGTAGCGACACTAGCGACCTTCTTGGTTGCATCTTCTACGAAATTGATGTACCTAACTCTATCTTGTCGCGAAGATGACATTTCAAATGTCTTCGTATTTTCTGTCTTAAAATTACGTACAATTTTATGTTACTTAAAATCAAAACCTATCTGTAGGTTTGTCTTTATTTTAGAGGGCTTATTATTGCCGTGTTTCTTGGGTGACTAAACGTGGATCAAACATCCGTCACTCTCACACTTATATGTATGTACTTGTCAGAAAGTGTCGAATGTTTTATTACCGTTTTGTCAAGCGATAAACACGGATAGGCCCACAGTTCTAAATGAATTTACTATTTTTATTTTAGGATACTTCAAAATAAAAATCCGTTATACCTCGCTATGAATAACTTTGCGTTTTTTTGCGGATATTGGACATGCTGACGGTAGTTCGTGGCAGTAAGCGTCGTGGAAACAATATGCACAAGTAACTCGAGCGACGGCGCGCTCGCGACTGATCGCTCCGTCAGACACGCACACTACCGCAATGTGCATGTACACGTTCAACCACTAATTAAGCCCACTCGCCATCGTGAATTGCATGAGCTATAACGGAGCTTTATAAAACTGGGCCTTAAGCTGGGCATAAACAACCGCTCCAACAAGCCGAATAGAGCAGCGCCGCGCCAAAATCGATCCATGAATGTCAAAACTGTAGTGTTTAAAAGTACCTGACGCGGTCCGTTGGATTTCCAAATGGACGGAAAGCTAGCGCGACCCGCCAACGCGCAATCCGAATGGAACTATCGTGAATGTCGAATTTCAACGTTTGAACACGCCACGCCTCCGCGCCACGCCAAATATTACGCCCATCCAGTTTAACTTTCTCAAACTCAGACTAGTATCAAAACTGTTTAACTTAATCTTGGACTTTACACTAAAGTATACTTAAATAATTTTAAATCCTTAAAAATATCTGAATATTTTGTGTTAAAATAACGTCGACGTTATGGTATTGGCGGCTAGCCGTGCGAGAGTGCCGCCGACGTGACTCTTCCTGCCTCTTTCCCGGACTTTGTTGGCCGAGGACGTCCAAAGAAAACTTTTGCATATCAAATAAGCTGCCCTGTATTCCACGAACCTGATGTCACTTTGTTGACCAAAATGTTAATTTTATGACAAAAAATATAACCATTTAAGAGAATCTACTTTTAGAGCATGTAACGAGGGGGCTTGTAATAAACTAAATAAACTAAAGTTCTTTGTAAAGGGACGGAATTAAATCTGCTATAATTCTGTCCCTTTCCCTGCATTGAACTTGGCAGGTGTATAATAAATAAAGTATAAATAAATATCACAGAACGCTCCACAGAAAATTAACTAGTCGGAAATTAAAAAGTCGGTCTGTAGGCTTGTGCTATGGATACCAGACAACAATGAACATACTTAATTAAAGATAAACATACTTAAATATGTAGAAAACATCCAACACTTAGAAAAAAATAATCTCGCCCATCAAACAAATATTAATTTACTTATACCGGGAATTAAACCCAGGACCGCTGGCTTCGTAGGCAGAGTTAGTACTTACTAGGCTAAAGCTAAACGCGTCTTCATTTACAATACTCTGTAATGTTTAGAGTTTAAATAATAATACTCGTACCAGACGTTAAGTAAAGAAACTTATTTTTTATTTTTTTGCAAAGACCATCCCCCACTATGCCAAGCCAGCACATGCTGAGTTGGGACCGTTCCGCAACACTAACACTACATGTGTCGTCTTTTTTCCTTTTTTTTTGTCTGTGTGCTATTGTTAAGAATAAATGATTTACTTACTTAAAAATTAAATGTCATAAATACAACCTGCAACTTTTTTCCCTGTGTCTTTTTGATTTCTTAACTAATAAATTTACCACAGTAAATTATTACTTACACAGAAAACGTCCAATGCAAGATATTGGCCCAAATGAACTGCAATAAATTATGAAGTGCTAAAACGGTTTTGTTTCCTAAGGCCTTACTCCACTTATCTCTACACGTATTGCTGTCGAATTTTAACTGGGCTATTTTTTCTATCACTGAAATAAGAGCTAACGATATGTGTAAAGTCAATGTAGAATAAGAACCCTGTTAAACAAGTTAGAACAAATTAGAACCCAGGTTAGAAAGTCAATATAAACCTTTTAGTGAACGATGGGATTGCTTCGTTAGCAATATTCACAATCAACCATCTACAAAATAGAACGGAAAACATTTGAGCAATTCCAATCCATTTAAAATTGCGTTCAGAGTTATCAAAGGTCAATCGAAAGGTAGCTTTTACAGAGGGTTTGTTTATAAAATACTTTTTTTGTGCGATTTGTTTTGTGTAAACAACGATTTGGGTGGCGTTTCATTTTCCGCTTGAGTGAGGTACAGTATTTACGTTTACTGTTTAATTCAAAAAGTTAATGTTTGTTTTGATGTGATAAAATTTGACTGTTAAAATCTTCGAAAGACACCGTTTATTCTGTACGTCTGGCTGGGTTTAAAGTTTTACACTTTTTTTAATGATACGCCATTTTAGGATATCAATTATGTTTTTGGTATGACCCAGTGTTTGTTAATATCATTGTGATGATAATTATTTGTTCTATGTTTTCTTTAAGTATTTTAATTATGTATTTTTGTACTATTTTTTGTAATTCACTAATGCATAGTTTCATTTTAATATCTTTAACCATTTACGCAGCATGAATTTACCGAAGCCGACTAACATAATTACAACTTCTATAATTTATGCGTATCAATTTCAAACTATGCCACGTAATAATTGAGTTAGCTATATGATAAACATGTCAATTCATTGGATAAGGGCTTGGTTACAATTAATTAAATTCTACAGTTACCGACAGTTCGTCCCTTCCCGAGCGTGGGTCCCTCGCGCTAGTGAATTTCCAGTGGGTTACCTTTCTTCATCCGCTTTGATACCTTTATAGGTAGGTAATTATAATTCTGTAGATATTTTGAGTGATAGAACATGTAACTACAAAACAATACTAAACTTGTAAGATATAAATCCAATTTCAATATGTTTGTAAGTGAATAAAAGTTGGTAACTTCAAGGTCACTTAAAGAGAGAAAATTTCTCTTCGTGATCAAATTAGAAATGAGAGAGAACTAAAGTCAACAATTAACCGCCCAGCATCAGTGTTCGCATTGTGGTGAAATTACTAGCAAAGAGGCATTTCATCTTAGTGCTCAGAGTTAGCAACGCATTTGCAGGGGTGTCATTCGCGATTCATAATATCGTTTGACCTAATCGTCATTTGTTCTAATTTATCGTTTGTCCTAAACTGGTTTTCAGCTGAGTCAGACAACTTTTTAGGCTTTTCAAAAATACCTGCGGTTAGGTTAGGTTAGGGTTGTGTTATAACAACACTGAAAAGTTTTAAACTTCAGGCGGAAATGGCTTTTAGGACAAACGATGAATTAGGTCAAATGACCATTAGGACAAACGATATTATGGATTCCGATATAGACCCCATTTGCAGTCTTAGGATTACAGTCTTAAGAATATAATTTTCAGAATGCTAATGTTTAGTGTATGAGTCAGAGATCCCACCTACCATCAGGTGGTCTGCCGGCTTAAACTTGCTTGATGCCATTAAAAAAAACGTAAATGGCTCTTTAATTTGGCTGGGTTTTTTTAAATTAGATTGAATATGAGTAATAGAAAATATTAAGTAATATTAAATAAGTCTCCATGCCTACAATACCACTGTCACTAAGTGAGTAATGTTTCCATTTTGTGACTAAAATGTCTGGACTTTTATCGAAATGTCAGACTTTTTGTCAGGACTTTTCAAATTCCTAAATGGTAACCCTAGTTTCAGTGGACAGGGCACATTGCTCACAGAACAGCTGGCCGATACGGTCAAAGAGTTATCAAGCGACGTCTGCGTACCGGAATACGCAGCGTGGGTAGAGCTCCAACAAGGTGGACCGACGTTGTTGCTATGGTTGCGGAAAAACCGATGCACACAAGTGGTGAAGGACCGGTCCTGGAGGCAAACCTTGGGGTCTATGTCCAGCAGTTGATGTTTTTCGGCCGAAGTGATGACGATGATGAAGTTGGTCAAATAGGTAGATTCAAGTAAATATGTTAAAATATTACGACGACGCGCTGGCCTAAATAGTTGGTAGTGACCCTGCCTACGAAGCTAGCGGTCCTGGGTTCAAATCCCGGTAAGGGCAGATATTTGTGTGATGAGCGCGAATATTTGTTCCTGAGTCATGGATGTTTTCTATGTATTTAAGTATATAATAATATTTATCTATATAAGTATGTTTATCGTTGTCTAGTACCCATAGTACAAGCCTTGAGCTTAGTTTGGGACTAGGTCAATTGGTGTGACATTGTCCCCTGATATTTATTAATTTATGTTTAATAAATCCTATTTATCCTATCCTACTGCCTAATGTCCTATTTTTCCATTAATATTAAGAATGAGAAAGTTTGTGGTTATGTTTGGATACTTAAGTTTTTGGCGATTGTCTTTGGATCACAAACGAATTAACGGATTTTGATGTAATTTAGCACACATATAGTCCAACCATGTCTTAGACTAAAACTTTAAACAGAATAGTTACTCCTTATCTTTAAAGATATTTTGATAGGTTCTGGAATATTTAACGTAAAATAAGTTCTACACGGACAGAGTCGCGCAAACGCTATATATGTGTAGATCGTTGTGAATAAAATTATGAATAACGCTAAAATCAGAAACGAATTTTAATATTTACATTCTTTGTCCACAAAAGTGCTACCGTAACATTTTGTCCAATGTTTTTCCTTACCGAACGTATTCCTGCACAGCTAAATAAATAGTGCAGTTCTAAAAAGAAAAACAAAAATTTCAGATTGTACCCGTAGTCAGTTTTGGAACAGTTTTTAAATATCACTAGGTACTATGATATTTTCCTTTCCCGTTTTTCTGTTACGATTTTTACTTTCGAGTGCCCCAATACTGGTACGTCATTCTCTAGTGTAAAAAACTGACAACAACGCAGAGAAACGCTCTCTCGCTAACGTCATGCACGTTCACAAAAATCGTCGGTCTTCCATATACAAAGGGTGTCATTTGTTTGTGCCGTACGGGCGATAATCGAATATCGGGTGAAAAATGACTCACACGTGCACACTCCGACACCCAGTTCGTACCTTGATTGAGTTACAAGTTGTCTCATGCCCCCGGCAGATATAGACGTCGCCGTGTCCCTTTATTCATTAAGGGCTGGATACGCCCGGAATCGCGTTAACTCACAGGATTGCCTGCGTTTCAATTTACACGTTATGGCTAATTTACCCTTGCTGCCACGGTAAACGCGACGCAAAATGTGTTCGGAGGCCGTTAGATACACGTAACGCCTTACTTTGCGAATACTTTGTCACTAAATCATCCTCCCCAGGATACAGGCCGCCCCATACGTCATCTTAATAGCACCCTCAAAGTTCTCAACGGGACTAATACCAGGATAATAGTGTTAATACATTTCAAGCTGTACATCATTGTCTGTGTGATGAATTCTTGCATAATATCGCTTTCAAAGTGGCATTCATTACGCCAGGCGGGGCGACTGGATGCGACATTTGTCTAGGGTGGGAATCTAGTAAACTCCAAGTAATCTGCCATTTGTACCCGTCCAAGGCTTCCTCTTCGCTCGGAGACAAATTGTCCAAGTCGAAGAGACGGCTGGTTGACCTCAGAATCTTGTACTTGTGCCGGTGTCAAATGCGTTCGTAAGAGACGGCGATGTCCCGTTCTAATGCCCGACTGATTCGATTTTATCGCCGGAACGACATTGATAGCTCGCTGCGGATTGCCCGGGCGATATATTATGGGCGTCAAATCACGCGGATGTTGAATTGGTGCAAAGCTGTGGAAAACAAAAAAGGTAAATGATTAATTTCCTTTAGAGCCGCTTGGCTTAACCGCCTCGGCGCTGCGGCGGGGTTTTTCTGTTGTTTTGTACGGTATCTTCCCTCAACTCGGTCTCGACATTCATTAAACAGCCACAACATACATTGTTCGCTCTCGGCCCGGTCCCGAGCTGCGGCGTACAAAGCCGGAAGGAACATGGGTTTAATATTAAAATATGTAGAAAAAGTTAAGTTCACTGGTGTTTGTAAAGTTGAAATATTTTACTTTGTTAGTGTTAAGCAATTGGGATGGCTGCACATTTTTGTATCATGGCAAAAATCGAGAACTTTTTGGAGACATATAAGGCTTCCTAGGTAATTTATATATATATTTCATACCAGTTCAATAAACACTTCAATTACTAAGATAAAACAGTTACCAAATTTTCGTACAAATTGGAATAATGACGTTATCTTAATTATAATTGATTGATAACTAAAGTTGGGAAATGATTATTCGAAAACCATTCGGCGGAGTAAACCTAAACCGACACTTGCACGAGCAATCATGAAACTTAGATTTATTAGTTATCAGCAAATTAAAATGGAACATAATGTAATTTAAAAAACTAATGTACCAACGAAGTCGCTTTCTTAAAATTGCCTAGGTAATATTTTAAATGAAAATAATAATCATTCAAGATACTGCACTTAAAGAACAAAAACAAATATTATTTACACTTCATTAATTTGACCAATTACACTTCAATACTTTAAATACTTTACCGATCAAACAAAACGTAATACTTGAGCCTACAACTTTTATTTCTCGTTTCCTGTTGAAAATAGGAGACCAACGGGGCAGAAAGTTTATTTACCTAATAAATGAAAGTGAACCGGCTGTGGGTTTGTTTATAAACAACAGAATTAAGCCGCGGATCCCCTGAGTATCTTTACTCAAGGAAATCGACAGGTGGTAACGTTTGTATCGGTTTCAATGAAAACGGCAAGGAAATAACGAACCAAAAACCGAGTAATTAAATGAGATGATTGATGACAAAGCTGGAATAATATTTAGGAACGGAATCGGGCGATTCTTCTGGCAATAGAATTGGGAAGATATCTTCGAATTATTCATTTGGTAGTTCTGTTTTAGAGACGAGCATAGTTTTTTCTCAATGGTTGGCGACCCATCTGCAATTCTTCTCCTAAAGTTGGAAGTATCAATAGGCAGTGGAGATCACTTTATAATTTCTATCAGGCGACGGACTGGCCCGTTTGCATAAAAAAGAACAGAAAATATGTAGTTCTGACATCATTTTACTAAAGTAAAGTCAAGCTACAAGTAAATTAGTGGTGTAAAAGTAGCCTACTATTATCTAGTTATTCTGTCGGTTTTATCACCTTCTGATACGACACCGCATTGGCATCTTAATCGGCCAAAGTAACTACTTTTGTATGATTAATTCTTCCTCTACCTCTTTTTTCTTCGACTTTACTTTCCAAAATGATAAATGTCCTATCATCTTTCTTAATGGTACATTAAAACGTAAAACTTACAGGTTTACTTAAGGTAATTAGAAATAGGAGAGGAAAAATCCCGAGTCAGATTCATGTTCTGATTCAGATATTTATTGGTAAAAAACACATTTTTACAAGTAATTTTTTTTCATAGGTAGGTACTTCATTTATGTCTTTATTAGTTACTTAATTCTAACAATTAGTGTCTAGTTCTATATTAGATGAAGACTATAAAACACGCTTTATGGTACCGAGAAATAAAAGATGAATCCAAATGTAGGAAGCAAAAGTTTCCAAATCGCCGCAGAAGACGGTATAAAAGAAGTTTTTTTTATGGATAGATATTATATAGCAAATAACTGTTAACTGAGAAAAGTGATTCCAAATAGATACACAAATCCCACAATTAAGATATTAATTTATTTTCTTAACATAATTGCCACATTTTGTTGAATGGAACATTAAAATACATTATGATAATATTGATAATAGATTCAGGTATAAAGTAGTGCAAATAAAAATTAAAGTAAACACCAAAGGGAGCGAGCTTTTTGTTGTTAACATTAAAATAAATGTGCTTGGATCTGAATTAATTATGAATATTAAATCTGAACTTAATTGCTTATGCTTATGAGATGTTACGAATTTGTTATGACTCTCGTTTGAACCCGTTACGTTTTAACAAATTAACTAATTAATTAAGTAAATGTATTCTACTGTGACCTATGTTTTCACGGTAATAAAATTACGAGTGGTACTTTTGTGTGATATACTGACGTTACGGCAATAACCATAAATATGTTTATGTGTAATTTCATAGCCGAGTAGCCGATCGTAAGTTCATGGTGTAAACAACATTGTAGTGGATCGGATTGAATTATCCGATCCAATTATATAAACGGCCAAGTTGTTGGGGCTCGGGCCGAGGTGGCGTGTGACATTGATCGATCGTGACTCCAGAAGACGGCAAATTCTAAATTTCGCACAAATATTTACAAAACCTATCTTTTACGATGATCCGTTACGACATATTACGACGCTGTTTACGTCTCCTCTCACCCTAGACAAAATGTTTTGACCCATTTTGGTAGGTTTGCTAAGGTAAATACTACATTAAAAATAGGGAAAAAATATCTGTACGTGAAAATGTTTGGCCATTTGCCAACGACAACCGCACAAAGACTTCATGTCAATATTAAATGTTTTCCTTATGTGAATCGCAAACTTATGAGCACGACCGTCCCCTTAAGATCACTCAAGTTTAGGTAAGATTCGGCGTAAAAAGGGTTCCTGCTCTAGCAATTTATACTTCCCTGGTACATTATTTTCCTAATGGCCCCTCAAGTTGGAAATATTCAATTATAATATCATAGTGAACATTTTACGGGATCATTTGGATTTTATGTAAGAGTTTTCCGTTTGATTCTCAATAAAAATACGTAAATAGCATTGGAGCGCTCGTAAAAATGACATAATCGTCGCATAAAAGGAAAGGGTGCCAATAAAACGGTCCTTTTAACGAAAGATATTATTTACTGTTGCAATATCAAGGGCAGTTGGCTGATATAAATCCTTGGAGGTGATTTTATTGTGAGTGTTTTTGGACGTGGTCATGGAATCTTGCAAACCCCCGTGGCCGGTTACGGCCCGGCCGCGACTTTGCAACTCATGGCATATTTCATACATTTCTATGCACTTGTTTGTTGCCTCTGGCACAGTCACGCAGATGTAAATAGGCCGTTGAAATTCGCTGCTCAACTCTCGGCCTAATATTGCTGTCGCGTTCTCAAAATATTTAATACACAAAAGAGCAAGCGGGATACAATGTGATAATGTAAGCAACCAAAGCCCTCATCAAAGACATGCAACCAGCTACACCACAAAATAGAGCGGAGAATGTGAGTTATTTTGTATAATTTATATATACATTGAAATAACAATATGGCTGTATGTATTGTCATCTTATCCGATGGGTAGTTACTCAAAGCAAAAGTCTAGAGTTTGGTTTAGAACTAGGTCAATCTGTTTAATATTGTCCCCTGGTAATTATTTATTCGTTCGGTAGGTACTGACCGTGAAATTGCCGTTTTACAAACTACTGCTTCAGACCGATGTTTAGTGAGACGCTGGTACGGGTAAACTTCCAAATTTAATGTAGCTGTACATTTTAGTACCTTGTCGTAGCTATTTATAAGCTAAATTCTAACAACTCTTACTATATACGTGACTGCAACAAGGTACTAAAATATACACTAGTGAGTTTGACTATACTACTCCAATAGATCCTTATTTTTAACCGACTTCAAAAAAGGAGGAGGTTATACGTTCCACTGTATGTATTTTTTTTTTTTTTTTTTTTTTATGTATGTTCACCGATTACTCCGTCAATTGTGGACCGATTTTAAAAATTCTTTTTTGGCTTGATAGAGTATACTTCCGAGGTGGTCCCATTGTCAGCAAATCTGAATCTGATGAAGGGATCAGTGAGGAATTGAGGGAACTCCTCAAATATTGTATGCAAACATATAGCGATTTTAGTATTTTTAGTAACAAGTGTAGCATTTGCATTCAGAAAGTGTCACTTGGTGAAGCGGAACTGATGATGAAGACCACAGATGGCCACCGGAACTCCTCAACGGTACCGATTTCAAGGGTGGCGATAAGATATCCCGATTAAGATAGTTGAGCGACTACAACGAAGCACATTTAATTGTTTTAAAATGACTATGATTTTCCCGCGGCGTTGCTTGCGGCGAGCTTGAAATGTCTTAAAGTTTCATATATCAACTAAGAAGTGGGACTAAATAAGCTTATTATGATCACTAAAAAGTGTAAAATAAAATAAATGTTTTAAAAAACAAAAAAACCGCCTTCAAAAACGCAAAAAATAACTTCTACTACTAGGTACTTAGTAGTAGGTACCTATCCTATTAGGTTAGTCTAACTGAAGTCGGCGACCACAATATTTTCAACAAAAAGCCGACTTCAGTTGGACTAACCTAATAGGATAGGTACCTACTACTAAGTACCTAGTAGTAGAAGTTATTTTTTGCGTTTTTGAAGGCGGTTTTTTTGTTTTTTAATTATATCATACCAAATACCTTTGGTCCTCTCATTGCATAGAACCTGTCAGGTTTTGGCAGTTCAAAATACCGGTCCATTACTATTGCACCTAACTTCCAGACAGTTTCATGATCCATAAATCTAACTGTTGCTAATTGTTGTCCACGCGCATCGCGGAGCACATTTAAATGTATTCCGATGCTCACTCATCACGAAATCCATTTGAATTTGGAATACGCCCCAGAATAACATTGCGTTCTCATCTGTATTGCCACTCGATCTCTTTATGGGGAGGCCATCTCGCTTTCATTCCAGAATAAACACATTTTTATTCCAAACTCATGCTAATAAATGGAAATTGGGCCCTTTCGGCTTAGGGTTTTGCAATTTTGAACAAATGTTCCCTATTGAATTTTGTTTGATTTCCTTAATTGCCGGTCATTGTTGCCGTCTGTAATTCGCGTTTAACGTTTCGCGTTGTTTACGTGCGGTGTTGACCAACTTTTATTATCTTTTGTCGCAGGTGTTGCCAGGTTTAACAACGAAATGAATAGCATCCAGAGCAGCGGGAGCAACTTGCAAATGTTTTGTATGACTTCTATGATTGTTTTTAGTTATGAGTGGACACTGTGTCTGTAAAGTAAGTTAATATTGCTTGCTGAAAATTACCTGAGGTTTACAGTGTCCCCTTACGAGTAATATTGTTGCTTTCGAATTATCACGGACTTTAAAACCTCGTTAGAAAGTTAATAGGTTACATTTTGACGTGGTTTGGTTTTCGTCACGTGACAGGGGTACGGGATGACACGGCGACGCGATATTTATGTTCCTTACCAATATTTCAAAAGCGGATAGATGACGAACGCGTGTATTTGTTTCAAGTATTGGATGTTTCTATGTATTTAAGTATTTATTTATCTATATAAGTATTTATATCGTTGTATAGTATCTCATAGTACAAGCCTAGAGCATAGTTTGGGACTAGGTCAAGTGGTGTGAGATTGCCCTCTGATATTTATTTATCCTATTTAAATATTTATTATTACTATAAAAAATGTATCTAACTCGAATTGATAAAATGTTTTAAGTTCTAAGGTCCTGTTGTTTGATCACTAGTTAAATTAACTAATTGTTAAAAATCGTAACTAATGGTTAAATCTCAAGGAAATGTGTCAAATTTTCGATTCCTTTTTCAAACTTTAACAATTAGTTGAGTTAACTACCTGATCAAACAACGGGCCCTAAGTTAGTAAACTACATACAAATAGGAGAGTAAGCATATGAAAGGAGATCCGCACAAGAACCAAAGTCATCTACATAGCCCTAAAGGTTGAAGACTTCTGCAGTGGCGTCCGTATACCGGAAGACGCAGCGGGGGTATAGCAACAAGGTAGACAAATGACGTGGCGTGGCGTGGCGTGGCGTTGCCGGAAACCCACCCATGTATGTAAGTGGCGCAGGACCGATCCTTGTGGCGAACTTTGGAAAAGACCTGTCCAGTAGTGGACGTGTTTCGGCTAAGTTGATGATAATGGTACTAGTAATATTTTAAATGTGTTTTTATACTGTATGGACGGGCTATTTTTGCATAGTTGGAGTCAAAATATTTCAAATAAAAAAGTGTCGCTGTGTAGTTCTTGTTCAAACAACTCTACAACTAAAGCCTATGACAGTACAAGTGTACACTGCTTTACATTCAACTTTCGACTTCCTTGGTATTCTGAAACAAAATATATCGCTAAAGACAACATTATCGTTTCATCTTAAGCCAGATCAATATGAAAGCCGCGGTGTACGAGTCCAAGCTAAAACGCAAGTGCATCCCAAGACGCCTCGAGGGTGCTTCAGCGAAGCGTCATTCACGAAGCAATCCCCCAACGGGATGGCATTTCGCAGATTGCGCTCACATCGTACGAATTACGCCAAGACATACGTTACCCGACATTTTCTGTTTCATAAATCTCCATTTACTCCCGCCGTGAATAGGCTCGTTAGTCATAAATAACCGAACTGCGGTCGTTATCTCTCATTCAGCCAGTGAGGTGTGCGTCTACACGAAAAACCCTCCCTAACTTGTGAAACTTTTAATTTTTTGTGTTGTTTTCTTAAAGAACTTTCCTTTTAAGAAATGAAAATATGCGCACACAGCCCGCTGGGCCGGAAGAAAAATTATCTCGGTTTGATAATGGTTTTTTGGGTGGCCGT
Organism: Acleris cristana; assembly: GCA_948252455.1. NCBI lineage: Eukaryota > Metazoa > Arthropoda > Insecta > Lepidoptera > Tortricidae > Acleris > Acleris cristana. The sequence goes on from OX411788.1 coordinate 4,426,678, forward strand.
TGACTCGATTTTTGTAGGTGATGAATTATTTCATGCGTAATTGAACGGTAAAACGTAGTAGTAACAAATAAATGCGCTATATACGACTACCTAGAGGTAACGATGTTGGACAAATAGTTTTTGTATCGCTATCATTCTGTAGCTGTACTATCACGAACGTTAATTTGTGAAAATATGCTTTAAGTCGTCAATGTCATTAGAGATGTCAAGTCATTTGAAACTTTTAGGAAACTCAACCTTATTGTTGTAGAATGCCAGATTGACTTTGGACCTAAGCTGGGTACAAAATTAAAGTTCGCGACTGTACTAAAAAAAATCTAGTCTTAAGGTGGTCGTAACTAGTTGTGACACCGTTTTCCATTTACTATTGCTACAACTATACTATTAAAGTCTCAGTTTCACCGAGTACTCAACGACGTCTCAGTGCTCGCTTGCTTTTGTTTCTACCATAATAAAACGTACCCCAACGTTATATTATACATGACACTTTGTAGCTATAGATAGGTATTAGATTTATTGGCAGCGCTGAGGCGGTGTGATTCGACCGATTTTTTTACGAGCTAAAAGCTTTTGGGTGTAAAACGTTAATGTCTGTGTATTTATCCTTTTTGTGGTTTTCGCCTCGATGTTGAGAACCCGATTGCTGGCGTATGCGATAAATTTTACCTGGAGTTTATGACTGACGTAGAACGAAATATTGTTGTTTATTTCTGAGTGTGAAGCAATGTGAAAGTTGCAGAACATTCCCAGATGTTTGTAAATATTAGCAAGAAATTACTAAGAAAATTCTTGGAAACATTTGAGAGCATTGACAATATTATCTTCTTATACAAAACTTGACAATATTCTGAGAAGTTACAGACAATTTCTCATCAGAAACTTTCACAAATTGAGAAGTTTCACGTCGGTACAATGCTACGGTTATAGTCTAGAGATCTGTTTGGTTAATTAACAATGTAAGTTTAATTATTGACCAAGATACATGAACAGGCCTTAAAATATTTACTTCATATTTTACGACGAGTAGGTAACGGTTTTGTATTAACCACGAAGTAAAATACTACCAATTTACAGAGTCTAGGGCATATTGACGCATTAAAGCATAGTCTAAAATGGGGACAACATTTGAAACTTGCGATAAAAATCAGAAAAATTACATATAATTTTGAACATTTTGGAGGGCGAAGTTGAGGGAAAAAGAGATAGTGGAAGACATAGGCTTACTTACCCCAACCAAATAACACAGAAAGCTAAAGTCGTGTCATATCAGGAGGTGAAAAAGCTGGCAGGGAACAGAAAAAAAACAATCACTCCACTGACAAGAGCTTTGCTCGTAATTTAATAAATGATGATAAATTTATTTATAACAATCGCGTAAATCTTAAAAACACCTTTTTCTGCTATTATAATCATACAAATTATTTTGATAGTATTAAGGTACCAAAAGCTGTCATGGAAATAACCTTTAGGCTGTATTTAACACTGCGAGGAAGAAGAAGCAATACTTCCTATCTACATTAAGTAGCAGAATTAAATAATCCTAAAACTAAGTACATTCTTCCTCAATGTAGTTAGGATTATTTAGTTCTGCAACTTAATGTCGATAGGAGGTATTGATTCTTCTTCATCGCTGGTTTTACCATCTTCAGATAATAGACTGATACATTTTACCTCTATCCATTTATATCAAAATGATAGAGAAAAAGAGTGATTTCATCTGACAGATATTTTTGTTTCGTGAGTTAATAAAACGGGCCTTATTAATTATAAATTTAATAATTCCCGCGTGGGTTTTAATAGATTGATAGTTCCCATTGAACACATTCCACTTATTTTGCTGTTAAATAAATTGATCGATGTGCCTAGTTTAATCAATGTTACCATTAACGCAAACAATACATTATATTTACGATGTATCATTCTGAATTATCTGTATTGTCATGATCAGCTTAGTATCATCTTATTTATATATCATATTTATATAATTATAATCTGGGCATAACATTCTATTCAACGTTATAAAAAATGTGGTAACAAAACAGGAAAACATAACAACTGCGGAAAAGATTCTTCATTGATAATAACACTTATTTTAAATGTTAAACTACTGAAAAAGCTCTTAAATACTTAATTATTAACGTAATAGGCATGCTTAAAACTTTGCCTTGGGCAAAGAAAATATCATGCAACGTCGATGGCAAAGCGCTCCCGCGCCACTGAGTTTTTGTTATCGCTTCGCTCAAGCCACAAGTTAAGAACGTAATTGTAATTTCAAAGTCGACTTACATACGCCCAGTTACTCACAAGTCGCACGAGGCTCGATTCGACTCCAGACGGAGTTTGATGTCGGTAATTAGCTTCACATAATATGGTAATTTTGTTAATCCCCAAGATGCCACTCCCCTTAATTTACCCTCATGAAGTCCAATTAAGTGGCTACATTTTTAATAGAACTGATGCTACATTAATGCCTACAGCTAGACTTGGTAATTTGAAATCGAGTTTCTCAAATTTAATTATGAACTAGGGAGCGCTAGGGATTTGTTTAGGGATCGGGTGAATTTTAAATAATGAACGAGTTGGGCATAACAAGGCGGCGCTTGGGGCGAGATCGAAGCTCCGGGGCGCATTCCTTACAATCTTTGTGCTTAGATTAATTAACAGCGTAGTAAATGATGTTAGTTTTTAGATGAACCGTACCAGCACGTTGAAAAACCTGAACAGTGTTAGATTTTTTTTATATCTCTATAGAATAAAAGAAAAAAAGGTAAAGGCTAAAAGGCAATTGGGTGAATAAGCTGGATATCGATATATTCTATTGTAAAATGCCTTCCATGATGCGAAGTTTGACATTGAAATGTGTTGTTTGAGCATGTTTTATTAACCATAGGGTAGTGAACCTTTTTGGGATCGACCACTGTCTGGTATTTAGCAGTAGTTTTAATTTTAGCTTTTATTTGTGCAAGTGTTTTTGTGTAAGTGCGTGTACATTTGAAGTTTGTACTAAACTTAAAATTTGCTACTCAGTCACTATTGGTGAAGTCCTTTAATTGGTTTTTTGTTTCCTATTCTTGTTTCATATGTTGTATTTGTAACTGTTGGATTTCCTACCAATAAATAAATAAATAAATAAAATTCGAGGGAATCATGTTCCATATTAATGGAGCATTTACACTAAAAGGGCTTCATGCCGATTTAGAAAGTCAAACAAAAGTTAACCTTAAAGTCTCGTCTAAGTTCTCGTAAAAAGTAGTTTAGTATTTCCAAAGAACAATAGAAGGGCTTTAAAACTAGAATCCTCGAAACGATATTCAAATAATTTTCAAATTACGGTACACTACTGCAAGATGAAGATGAGATTAATCTCCTTTATTCGTAGCTTACGGCTGGTGACAAAAAATAATGAACAGAAGGATATCATGACATAGCTATGGAGTTCATTTTACGGCAAGCGTAAAGAACGGACGTAATGTAAGTTACAAACGAAATAAACAAATCAATTGCAGTTATAAATATGTAGCTCTTTTCTCTGGCAAGTTCCAGGCACTAAAAGAGATTGAGCTATATGACTCATATGTCTCTCTCCCTTTAATAAAACCTGTAATACAGCCTCTGGGGCCGAATAAGAATTCTAAATTGTTTTTACACCTATTCTTGTATTGTTTTTTTCTCGGCCGCCATTACTGTCAAGATAATAAGAACTGTCATAACGTTGACAATACGATAACTAAAGGGGAAAAGTGAATGTAGAATAAGGCCCCGGACATGTTAAGAAAATATCAATAGTTTTAATGAGAAGGTTCTATAGATCTTGGCCTAAGCCTACAGACCTTTTTGGATTAATTCCCGGCCTTCCGGTAACTATTATCAAGAGCAAGTTTACCGTTTTTTTCCTCGACGACGATCCTCCCTGGGAATAGACATACGATTTCTAACTGAGCGAGACCCTTATATTCTAAATGTAAGTAGTTTTATTGTAATAGGGAATCAGTACTTACTTAATAGTATAAATGCAAAAGTTAGTTTATTTTCTTATTCCGTCTTAACGATTTAATATCTCAATACCAATAAATCTGATATTTGGTACAGAGATAGTTTATTGAACCTGGAACTGCTTCATCAATCAATCAATCAATTTATTTATTATAAAACATAGGTAGCAATAATGATACAATCGTAAAAATATTTCCGAATTTTTCATAATTTCCGAATGAAAGGTTTTGACAGAAAACTTTATTTCTTGATTTTGCTTATAAAAAAAATTAAATTATGCGTTTAATCTTAAATACCAGCATTCTGAAAAATAAAAATTCCTACAAATAAAAATTTGGAATTTTAAGATGTTTCCAATGTTCAAAATCACCACTAGTTGAATGATTTTGCCTTCAAAAATCCCATACGTTCCTCTAACAAATGTATGAGTCCTTTATTAATTCAGCCGTAAGCCCACAGCGTGACGAACCTCGTTACTAGACCACTCGGGACCCTCCAGCACAAACTAACGACCACGTAGTCAATTAATACGTGCTAACTCCAAATATGAGCACTACAATTTATCGAGTTTGCCAACTCCGGGACCGAAATTTAACTTATATGTTGGGAACTGTAATAGCAAAATGTGAATCTAAAGCATCGGGTCAGTAATAGACTCACACTCTAATAATATTTATAAATAAACGCAGTTTCGAATTTCATTTTGCAAAGTTAAGTATCGACCACACCGAAGCACATTGAGGTAATTTGCATTTCTAGCTGCGCCTCTATTCAACACGGTAAAAACAATATCGTATTTGACCTGTTACGGAATCGTGTTTCACTTGGCCGCCGCCATTACTGTCAAGAAAATAAGAGCTATCAAAACGTTGACAATACGATAACAGATCAAAAACGATATGGTTTTTACCGTGTTGGATAGAGGCCCTGAGGGCTTATTGTCTAACGCACTTGCAATCACGATCGTTTTTACATATGTTGAAAATCGAAGGCTTGTCTGCATACAAAATGAAAACAATTGCTCCACTTTGAATCCGGTTGCGATTGCGAGTCCGTTAGACAATAAGCCCTCTGGTCAAAGGTCCGAAACTTGTCGACGATGAGGTAGCAAAAATAAGTACCTACCGAAAGCGTAGCTTAAAATACACTAACGCGACGCAACGTTTACGCAGTGACTCGTCTATAAACGTTTTTAACTCGTCACGCTAACCGGTGTGGTCACGTACATAAGAACGCCATGTTACTACTTTTAAGCTGCAAACGCACGGAAAGCGGAGGCGGCGCGGTGCGGTGCGTTACCATACAAATAACAAAAAGCAAGCTTTAAAAAACCCGACTGTTGTTACTAACCAACTTTAAATCGTTTTAAATCCTAAATGATCGTTCAAACTGAAAAATGATTAAAGAAACCTAAAGATGATTTTTAAATACCTATTCAATGATCATACCCACTTGTCATAGTTCGTCGACTTTATTTTTTTTCTTCTTTATTATGCTATCTGGTTGCCGCCATATTGAATTTTAATATTTAATGTCATGTCTTTAGTGACACTTACAAGATTAAGTAAGACAAATCGATTGAAAATAAAAATCACCAAAATCGGCCCATGCGTTTAGTTTCTAGAGCGCCACAAAGGAACAACGATACATACCTGCAAACATATAAACACATTACACTCCTCCTTCGGCAGTCGGGTAAAAACGCCTCCCCCACGCTTTGGGAACGCGCCGCACCGCGCCGCCTCCGCTCTCTATCCGTTTGCGACTTTAGCGATTTTGACCCCGGTCAATATACATCAACAAAAAAAAATACTGATTTGCCCAAAGGTCAACTGGTAGAGAATGCCATTAGGCATTAAGTTCACCTTTTGTACTCTAGTTTGTATTTTTGTGCAATAAAGATTAAATAAATAAATAAATAAATAAATAAATAAATAAATAAACAAGTGGCTGGAAGAAGACCTGTCGGGCGCAGATAGAAATCGTGGCTGCGAAACATTCGGGCATGGACTGGAGTCACAAGTGCAGCGGAGCTCTTCAACCTCGTCAAAAACAAAGAGAAATATGCGGAGCTGACTGACAACCTTCAGTAGTTGGAAAGGCTCTATAAGAAGAAGAAGAAGAAATCTATCTTTATGTATAATTTGCATTATAACCAAATAGAGATACACTCACTGTACAATACTGTCCTCATACCCGGTACTGACACGCGTTGCTGATACGGTCACGGAACCATGTTACGATGAAATGTCAAAAATGTGAATCCACTTCCGTAACGCGACCATTTCATAAATAATCTGATAACATTGTTGGTTTAAGACGTCGACTATGGTACAGTCAACAGCATAAATAAGTGATATTTTATGTACCTTGTCACTTTAACGTCGTGTTTGAAATGTTATACAAAATTATGAAACGATTGAAAGCGACAATTTACAGAAATGATCATTTATTTATGCTGTTGACTGTACCATAGTCGACGTCTTAAACCAACAATGTTATCAGATTATTTATGAAATGGTCGCGTTACGGAAGTGGATTCACATTTTTGACATTTCATCGTAACATGGTTCCGTGACCGTATCAGCAACGCGTGTCAGTACCGGGTATGAGGACAGTATTTGTCATGACTCATTTTACAACGCACTATGGCGATGTGTCCCATCCCGAGGGCATGAATTACCACCACAGAACAGAAAAAACAGTAGAAGTGTTAAGTGGGCGTGTAACGTGTGGCATAGATACGCGGAGTTCCGCGCAACCTACCATACTTTTACCGCGATCGCTTATTTCGATATTTCGATATTTCTAAAATAGGAAATAAATCCAAAAGCATGCCTTATTGTGCTATATTAGAATGTAAAAACGATAGCCGCACCAAAAACATTTTCCATGGTGGCGTATTGTTTTTATGATAGTTTGAGTATTGGCGACAACAGGTCTGATACTAAGCGAAGCTCATGCCACTTCCACTTTTTTTTCGATTCCGTGATTACCACCATGCAGTCTGATCCGATAGTGTGTACCCACCTTTAGAGTAACAATAACGTTAACTATGTAATAAATATATGATATAGAATTTAATAAACTACGCTAACTCTGGCTACTTTCGACAGAGAAAATCTAAACTTTAATTATAATTTACTGAGAGTACGGACCGAAGATCTATCAGCTTTCACAAAGGAACTCCTACAAAACTGTTCCGCGGATATCGTATTCCACTGCCTGCTGAACATTTTCAAGTTAAAATGCGAACTTCGCTTGGGAGTTCATTTAAATACTAATAGTATTTTTTAAAGTTATAAAGCATAAAAAGGTGTCGGTTAGAGTACTGCTGGTTTACACATATCCAAGAGTTAAGTAACTATAAGAGCATTACGAAAAAAGTTTGTACATGCATTAAAAGGATTGTGAGGCTGAATTTTTTTATGCAGAATGCGGTTACGTTTCTCTCGCCTTAAACCTAGTCCAATTTTTAATTTCGATTTTTGAATATGTTGTAGATATTATGAAAGTCTAGGTGCGTACGCTTTTATTTCCGAGATGCAAAATGCAAAATATATCAACGAAATGCTCCAAAAAGTTTAAACTGTGACGCTATGAGATAAATGTCAACCATTTCCTTTTGGAACTGGTTGCAGTAAACACTAAAACTGTCAACAAGTTTCACAGTTGCACGTCAGTTGTTATTCTTTACCTAGCAGCGGCGCGGCGCTCGACTATCTAGTCGTATAAGGGCGTATTCGACTAAACTGAAATAAGGTCTTATACCTAGATTAAACGCCGAATTTGTATAGACTGATCTCGGAGTAAGTCTTATTCCAGTTTGGTCGAATCGGCCCTTAGTTTAAATAAGTATCGACTAACAAAGGGAACTTGAATGTGTGTATGTAAACACCTTTATTGTACAAAACAAAATAAAAACAAAAAAATTAAGATCAAGAGTAATAATGCACAAAGGCGAACTTATCCCTTTACGATATCTCTTCCAACACTTGAGCGATTGAGAAATGTGAAATGTTGTGCATCGAGAAGGCAAATTTACAAATTATAATCATCGTTATTATCATTTAAGATTTAGAAATTCTTCTATTAGTAATTCTTCTCATAAAAAGCAAATGAAAAAAAAATTAATGACCATAATTTTAAAATAATGCCCTTTTAATAAATTGGAATCTCAAAACATAACATCCAATTTAATTTATTGTTTATTATCATTAACAAATTTAAATAGTGTTTTTGAATTTGTGTATAAAGTATTAATCTGGTATTTAAAAATTCAGTGTATCTGAAATTAGCATTTTTTTTTACCCGACAGCCAAGAAGATTTATTATTATAAACATAAAAAAAAAACATCAATATTCGTACCTACTCAAACTACAAAAGGAAACATTTAAAACGCGCTTGTTCACAAAACCACGTAGCTATTTGCTTCGTCAATCACCATCATAATTAACATCCCAGTATAAACAGTAACTATGATTCCAAAGATCAGATTATAACGGTTTTCGACACCGACAAATTCAACGATGCGATAGATAATAAGACCATAACGCTACAGCGCGACGTCGACTTACGGATTACAATTTGGCTGACGAACTAATTGGATCCGGAACGTGGCTTACACCGCATCTGACAGTTTTTCCATGCATAACATCTATCTCATTACAAGCGTTTTTCTGCCACTTTTTGATGTTAAAAGCAATAATCGTTAATTCTTTAGAAACTGCCATTACGTCATACAGTACAGGGGGGTTATTATGACCTAACTATGCAGTTCAGTTTACGCTGAGAGAAAAGGACAGAGCTATATAACTGCTATAGCTCTGTCCTTTACGCTCACCGTAAAATGAACAGCATAGCCATGTCATAATAACCCCCCAGGACAGTTGTTTCCTGTAACCTTTCTCGATCTCGTCGATCCACCTTGTTCTCACAAGGCCAGCGCGGCTAGACAAGTTGCCATCGAATACAAACGCTAGCGTTTGGTGATCACTATTGCGTTGCGTTGTCATAGAAAAATGTATGGAATTGACGTAAGTCACGTGATAAATATCGTTACAACTTACGTCAATTCCATGCATTTGTCTATGACAACGCAAAGCGACAGTGATCACCAAACGCTAGCGTTTGTATTCGATGGCAACTTGCTAGCCCCGCTGGCCACATAAGGTTTGTGGTCGCCATTCAAGATATCGTCGACCGTCCATTCCGTATGAGAATACTAGGCGTGGGTAGGCCCCCCAAAGAAGACTGATTAGCTGATGAAAGTCGCTTCGCTCTACCTAACGAGACACAAGTCATAACAAAGCAAAACATTGCCAAATATTTACATCAAGCAAAACAAATGATAAAATGGTTAATCTTGTTTGAAAAATTACGTTTATGATACCATAATAATTAAGATCCTGGTGATAACATTTCTCACCCTAAAAATCAAGTCCGGTTTCCACGAATATTGGATATGTTGTAGATATTATGACAAACTATGTTTGTACGCTTCCATTTTTTTCTTTAATGTGTTTTTTTCCAAGAAATATTTTCTTCTTTCTTTCTTCGGCTATACAACAAGTACTGCTAGCCCTCCTGATTGGCCTAATCAGTGGCAGCAGCATGATAAGCGACGCCTTGTACTTAAGTATCTAGTATGATTGATCTCCTCAAAAAACCAAAGTTCATCAACTTCTGTGTAAGAAAAACCACTGCTGCATTTATACATAGGACTTATAACAAAAAAAAAAGCTGTGCCAGGTTTTTCGCATTACAGCAGTGCCATTTCGTGTTCCCTCATCAGTAGTCTTATTGAACTAGGTTTAGTGTCTCGGGCTCTTAGAATCTTAGAATATTACATATTGTTAGACTTGTGCATTATGGTCATGACATGTATATTAATTTACATGAAATCAATGACACCAAAACTGACACAGAACCGATAAGATAATGCAATATATCACTTCACTTCAGAATAAATTGTTCTTTGTTCACGCCTTAATTAACTTCCAAAAGGCAGTTTCAAGTTGTAATTTATGTTCCTAAGGGATTCTACTTCTGTTCAACGTTTAGGCTATTATGAGACGAATTTAAATTCGTCCGCTTTTATTACCGCCGATAACATTTTGTCTGATCTGATCTCCTTACAACTTTAGGAATTCTCATAGCAACTTTATACAATGTTGTTGCTACAAAGAGCTGATAAGGTTCAACATTTTAGAGAGCAACTAAGTTTCAAGATCGTCCTCAACTTTGTTGCTAAAGTAATAGTTAAAGAGACTGCCGGCTTCCTTATTCCACGTCATTGAGTTTAAATATGAATATCAGCATCAAGTTACTCTAAAAATGTATACATTTCGAACTGTGTAGTGTTAGCTGAAATATTTTAACAAAACGAAAAAAAAAGACCACCATCAAGATCAAAATTGACATGGAAACGGCTCTAAAGATTTTGTTTCAAAACCTAAACTTTGAATAACTGAAGTGATAATAGGGCCAACACCGGCCAAGTGCGAGTCAAACTCGTGCTCGAAGGGTTCCGTAACACCGTACAAAATTTAACACTCAAAATTTGAACTGTAGACAGTTCACTCTTGCCGTCATTTAGACCGAGCAAAAAGACGCCGATAAAATCATTTTTTTTGCATGGAACTTGGAACCCTAAACGATAAGAAACCAAGTATAGTCAGTAGTAGTGGTTTGTCAGTCGGATTGTCATTAACACGGCAGACCACGTCTATCTAATTGACTTTCTAATCCGATAGTTTGCTGAGCAAATGGGAACTGCGTCTGAAACTAGGTCTGAGGACGTACGAGGCACTGCGCAGACTATGTAATTTAATCTAAGACATGGCTGGACACGAGACGACGTTTCCTCTGGCCACGATACGTATAGTTTATTCCTACGAGATATACATACAGATTACAAGCACGTCGCGTAAATGGTGAACGCGTTAAGGGATTGTGAAGCTAAAATGTCCATACAAAATGCGATAACGTTTCTCTCCCCTAAAACTTTATTTTGAATATCTCATAGATATTTTGAAAAATTTGGTCTGTACGTTTTCCTTTCCAAAAAAATATTTTTGTTAAGACAACGAAAACGTAAATGTGCGTTGTCATAGTTAACTTCAAACAGAACATCAAATGACACACATGACAATGACAATGACATTCAATATGACAAGGTTCTAAGTATGCTAAACCTTTTTATTGGGTGACTGTACAGGCCTAGTTTTCCATAATAACTACAAAGTCAAAGTCAAAGGCAAAATATTTATTTCTCGTGATTTTAGGTACAATGAGATCATCAAAAAAAACATTAGGTAAGTATCACTAAAATCTACCAAACAAGGCATGCGAAATTTAAAGGTAAACTTAAGTCTACTTAATTATAGCTCATAGTTAAAAAACTCTTGTAAACTATGAAAGCACTTTTCAACTGGCCACTTTTTTAAATACAATATTCAAATATCGTGAAAATTGCACTTGATTAACGGGGTGAACAACGTTATGGCCCGCGGCTAAATTAGTTTGGATTGTTTTTGGCAGCTACGCGATTAATGTGTCAGTTCACAATCCTCTTATGGCCAAACCCTATATTCAAACCGTGGATAGATAGGCTTACTTCGGATTAAAATTTGACACATTTTATATGGGCAAATGTCAAATTTTAACCCGAGGTAAGCCTTATCTGTCCGCGGTTTGAATATAGGGTTCGGCCGTTAGTAGGAGATCGGAATAGGAGACGATTTGCACCGGGCTGCTTATTCGATCAAAAGTATTTTATATCAAATTTGACGCGCTAAATAATTTCTAATTCTTAATTTTTTAATTAATTATACAACTGGACTGAAATTTTTCAGCCAACCTATTCGCCACATATTATTTAGCGTATCAAATTTGATATAAAATACTTTTGATCGAATAAGCAGCCCGGTGCAAATCGTCTCCTATTCGGATCTTAGACCATCTTAAGAGGAAATCCAGTTCTCCAATTAAATAGTTTTGATTGTTTATTTTTAATAGATTTTAGGGTTCCGTAATCAAATCTTCCGCTGTTAGTCCGTCTGTTTGTATATCATGGACCGTAATAGGTAGACAGTTGGAATGTTCACAAAGTGTGTAATTCTATTGCCGCTATAACTACAAATAATAAAAATAAAACAATATTCAAAGTTAAAGGACCATACAATATTATGGAACCCTGTAAGCGAGTCCGACTCGCCCTTGGCTGGTTTTTTATTTGATTTACGTAACCATTCGACGTCAATTTGAGTGGCAGGGTACACCTTTGTGGATATTCAAAATACTTTCGTGGTTTGTAAGATAGAATCCAAGAAACAAGTAAATTAATAAATAAATATCAAGGGATTATTTCATACAAATTAAACTAGTCCCAAACTAAGCCCTAAGCTTGTACCCACCCCTGCATACGAGTTTCCTAGCCAAGTGGTTACATTTTTCTGAAGCTGACTGTACTATTAGACAACGATAAAAATACTTATCAAGACTCGAAAACAAATACTCGCGCTCATTACGCAAATGTTTGAATTTACCGGGTTAAATTTTGTAGAGGAATCAGACACTATAGTCACTAAGTTCTTGAGAAATAAATATATTCCAAGCCTATTTCTCTATATAAAATTCACCAAATACCGTAACGGCGTTTACCCGTATCCGGCAGTTAACCCGCTTTAATGTTGCCGCAGTTCACGAAATCCCTTAAAAAGTGTTGCCAACATTAATATTTTACGTCGAAAACCTTTTAAATCGTAAACATCACTGCCGGCTTTGTTGCGAAAAAACCAACTTGCGGCGGCGTGAAGAACTTTCCAGATTTATGTTTTTACCAAGTGAAGCTCTCGAAATCAAGTTATTCTTTCTCCTTTGAAGCGTCTATTTTGAAGAATGCATTGTAGCGAAGCTTTTTATGTCTTTTTTATTTATTTTATTTACTGGTAAATATGTAAATGACAAACGACATTTTATCATTAAATTTACCATTCACTATCTCTTCCTCGATTGCCAATCGCTTGCAAGATAACAATCGGCACCTGTATATTGATTAATAACTAGCTTTTGCCCGCGACTCCGTCCGCGTAGAAGTCGTATATCGCTGCTCCCTCGGGATCTGTCTAATTATCCGGGATAAAAAGTAGCCTATGTCCTTTCCTGGGACTCAAGCTATCTCCATACCAAATTTCATCTAAATCGGTTCAGCGGTTTAAGCGTGAAGAGGTAACAGACAGACAGACAGACACATTTTCACAATTATAATATTAGTATGAGATTTTAGATTTCCAGAAGTTGACGATGCGCAGCTAAAATAATATGATAATGACAATTTATAAATAATAATATAAGCATTATCACTCAGAAACCGTTTTGTTCAAAATTGTAGCCATACAATCTGTCCTTAAAATAAATGCTTACATTCCAACGCCTGTTTAAATATTTAAGGCTGAAACGCTCAGTGCTACCACTTTTAGCATCCATTTAACCAACAACAATATAAATTTCACAATAACGCTTACATTTTCACAAAAATCCGGCTACCCAATATCATGTAGCATTCAGATGTTCACATTGATGCCACCCTTCAGATTACGTTTGGACGAGTGCTTATTGGGCACCCTGGCACAGTATAAACAAAATTGTGCGGATTGCATATGTGCGCCTTGACCAAACGCGCCTCGATCCAACCACAGCAATCTCAACCGGTTTAGTTAGAATAGAATAGAATAGAATAGACTAGAATAGAAATAATTTATTCAACGCATACACACATTTGAAAAAAAAACAGATGAACAAAACAAAAGCATTGTTTTACATGGCGTTGAAAGGGGCCCCTCTCAGCTTTGTACCACAGCAAGCCGCGGCGCTGGTTTTCAGAGGGACCCTGACTTAAAAAGTAATTTAAATATCTAAAAAACAGTTACGGCCGCGCTTTCGCCGTGTTTGGTTGCGTGCGTATTAAGTATCGAGCGACGCGCATTGACGCAATCCTAGTGCCGTGCGGCAATAGGTAACAGAAACTCTTTAAGGGCCGGAGATGTACTACTTTTATATTTATTTATACTATGCTTTAGATTACGTTTGGACGACTGCTCAAGGGTTTACCCTTTAATCGCCGACACTCATTTCATAGAATGTTATACTTCGCCGAATTTTCATTTCATCGACTGGCATTTACACGTGCAGGAGTTATAATTTTTTGATGGTCACTGGTTTAACCTTACTAAACCTACGTAACCCATGCTTAAGATAACCTAAAAACAATTAGGTTACAGCAGAAACAAGCTTTCGAAGAAAATTCGGCGAAGTAAAACATTCTATGGAATGAGTGTCGGCGATTAAAGAGGATCCCCTGCTCGTGGCACCCTGTAAATTTATTACATTTCGTCTCGGTAAGGTTTGAATGAAGCATCAATTTAGTCCACATTGCCGTGAAAATTGTATAAAAGTGGCCGCATTATAAGGTACCAAGTTCTATAGTCCAGACAGTGAAAGGGACGGAGATATGTACAGTCTAAATAACTCTTAAAACATTTGTCAGGTTTGTTTTTGTGTAACATTAGCTCTCAAAATTACAGTCTGTGAGCATTTAGAATGTGCTTCGGATTTCTACTTCTCTCACTCGCTCTCGTTCTTCGCTCTTCGCGTATGAGGGCGAGTAGAGACAAGTACAAAACCTAAGTACTTTCTTAGAGCTATCGCATTATACGCTATTCTGCTGTAATGCCCAAGAAGGTGGCTAACTGCACAGTAATAGTATACTATAAGCATTTTCAATTTAATGTGAATAGCGATAGAGTATAGAATAGGTACTTCGACTATTGCATTGCAGTATCATGTTGGTCTAACTGACTATATCAGAGCCTAAAATACTTTTTAGGCCGTCTTGAACCGTACGTACACTCAGCAGCTATATTGAATTATCAAACATAGGGCTCAAAACTATCTGACACGTCTCTATTACTAAAGGCATTAGAGCGCGCATATTTTTGAGCCTAATGTTGAATAATACATGTATTATAGCTAGTGAGTGTACGTGTTATACTGATGTGCTTTAGCTGTGTGAAAATTGTCAAGTTTGACAGTTTAATAAGGCAGGAACAAGTATTCCAAAATTTGCCGATGCTAAATTATAAAGGGCGGTAACAGATAAACGGGTTTCTAAATGAAATTATAAGGGGTCCACCTGAACCCTCCGTAGAGGGGAGTAAGTTAATTTAAATGCAGTTAGAAGAAAATTGAACTGAAGCAACAAAAGTTGCCGAAGGGGTAAATGGTTACCTTAAAATTAAAAAAGGTTTGTAACAGGATTTACGGAGGAAGTAGGACGGCAGTTAAATGTAGCCGGACTTTTTTGAAGTAAGTCGAGTCTACAAATTGAAAAGCATATTGATGGGGAAAGACGGGTAAAAATGACAAAAAACGTAATAAAGAAGGGAAGATTAATAACTCGAAGGTACAAACAAAATATTATTAAAGTACCTAGTAATTTAAACTATTGTTCAACTCTAAGGCAGAGTTACAATTTTCAATTAAGCGGCGTCTGGTTTCAAACGCTGTTCTGCGAAATACGTTTGTATTTAGCCGATGAAAATTGTTATTTAAAAATGCGAATTTCTTTCTAGTTGGGCTGAGTTTGACGTTTGTATTAAGATTCTGTGGCTTTAACACTTTCATTGCCAAGATCTCTGATTTTCATACAAAATGGACTCGCCTATGGCTTGGCGGCAGTTAAAGTGACAAATTAAAAAATATAAAGTCAAGCTAACATTTATATTTTACTTTGACACTGTGTGACCCACAGAGTGTCCTTATCATAATCAACTCGCTAGGGTTCCGTACCTCATAAGAACCAAACGGAACCCTTATAGGATCACTCGTGTGTTTGTATGTTTCTTTTGACGTGTTATCGTATTGTCAACGTTGCGATAGCTCTTATTCACTCATTTATGATAGTTATAACAATGGTGTTGAAAAAATACGATAAAATGACAAAAGCAATATGGTTTTGCCGAGAAGAATAGAGCCCTTGAGCCTTGGTCAGTTTGTGTGATACATTAAATTTATTTAATACTAGATTCTGCCGGCGACTTCGTTTTCAATGACCGATATTCGTTCAGGATTTTTAAAATTTTAAATGAAATGTAGTCTATGGGTGTATCTCCATTTCATCCAATTCCGTCAAGCCGTTGCAGAGTGAAGGAGTAACAAATTAACACACACAAACTTTCGCATTTATAATATTATTAGGATAATAATAATAAAGATTTAACTTTTTTGTTTACTAATTTGAAGTAACTACATACGTCTGGTCTGGGTCCGTGAACTTCATTGATAATTCACATAAAATACTGACAGCAAAAAATTATCCCTAGGTACTAAATTTAAAAAAATGTGTTTGTTGGTTCTTTCCTTACGGATTAACGCCTCAATCGATCGACTTAATATTTGGTATGATCATAGTTTATAGCCTGGGGACGGACATAGGGAACTTTTTTTCCAGAAAACGCGCTATTTCCCGAGAAAATACCGATAAACGACTTCTACACGTGCAGAGTCGTGGGAAAAATCTTAATGTATCCCTCTTTTATAGCATCCAGAACAAGATTCATTTATCCTTGCCATTCGCCCAAACGAATATTACGAGGGAAACAGAATGTTACAAATGCCTCGGTGTTGCCAGTTTGATGCAGGACTGACGGGTGCAATTACTCGCACGCGTCATCGCAAACCTATCAACCAGCGGGTGGCAACACTGAACGACATTCGGAACTATTTCCGCTACGTTGCTTCGGCGAAATATTTTATGTGTATGTCTGTGATAGTTTAGTAGGTTTGTTCCGGGTACTGTTGTATTTTTTTTACTATTACAATCAGATGTTTTATCTCCACACGTTGGCTAGTCACGTTTTTAGGGTTCCCAAGTCAAACTAGGATTTTTTATGGTTTTGCCATGTCCGTCTGTGCGTCTTTCCGCGGTCTAGCTTCTTGTTCTTATAAAACTGTAATTTGGCATAGTTATACATTTTAATCACGCCCGCAAGCAAGTCGTAAAATAAAATCTTGTTTTTGTATTCGGGTGAAGAAAGGCAAAGGTAAATTATTACTTTTGCGTTATATTATAACATCGAGTGAGGTATCAATGGATACTGCTTAAAAAAACATTGTGTACACGTTATTATAATTTTCTAGATTTGGGACACCGTTTAGGAAGTATTGAACATGAAAAGTGTAATTTTCGCTTGAGTTACGTGTCCTACAACCAAAACTACTCGTACGTATACACCTAAAAATCTGAAAAATATCTATGAAAATGCATTATTATTATGTGAGCATGGATCAACATGCTCTAGTCCAGTTTTTTCCTTTTGAGGCTCGTAACCCTAAAAATAAAAAACCAACTAAGAAATTAAGAAGCACTTAATAAAATAATCTCGGCTGTTTCGTTATAGGTATAACGACACCGCTCGGGAGCTCACGATAAAGCCAACGTATCACCTACACGACAGCTGCCGAGGACATAATGAGTAGTTAAAACATCCCAGGTGTATTTTATCTCCACCATTCTGTTCGTAGGTGGCGTTATCGATGCTAATGGGCCTTATGCTCTTCGACAGAAGGGTCACTAAAATTATAACGACGTCGTTCTGATCGGTGAGTAAAGCCTTGTAATCGTGACGATTAAGGATATCCTGAGCTCGTTTTATGAAGGTTATGAGAGGTCGGTTCTTATACAGGGTGGGAACGAGTAACCCGCCAAATTTTAACCATCGATTCTAGAGCCTATTTGGAGTTTATAATATAGTATAACATGAAGTCCAATAAAGCATAATTTCCGAGATATTTATTATTTAAAAAATGATTTCCATAGTTAATTTGATTTGAACTCTGTCACCTTAACCTAAAGCATTATTTACTAAGAAATATTCATGTTGTAAGTAGCAATGTCATCAAAGTACAACGTAAATTAATTTAATCAATTTCGTAGTAATTACCTAATGCAACTGCGCTACTAGTTGATCGACACTGCCGACATAGCTAGCGGTCCCGGGTTCGATCCCCGGTAAAGGCGACTTCATAACCCTATTTTATTATAGTTTTTGAGTGGTAGGTACTTAAGTGTTTTTTTTAATAGGATTTCGCTAAAACCAGACTAAACTGCGACTTAAAACACCCGTTTAGTTTTCAAACCTTTCGGGTAAGGGCTTTGCCGTAAACCGCGTAGTTTTGCCTCGTTCCAAGCGAGTTTAATTTGAGTTTAACGATAAGGATTCATTTAAAATGTTTGTTGGAAATATCTACAGTCTGAAAACAAAGTGAAATTTTAGCTTGGATATTTGGACTACTGTGGACCTATGTCAAAGTGACGCATTGAGTCAAATGGGGAAAAAGTCTATTAGGATGTGATTGATTACGAACTTCGATAAAGTTCCATAGTGAACCAAAAATTAATTTGGTTAGCAGTAAGTACGTGAGCAAAAAAAAAACATTCAATCTGGCGAACATGTTAACGCACTTTTGCCAGGTATAAAGACGTCAATGCGTGCTTCAAAGACGTGTCGTCTTTACAAACAATGTAGTGTAATATCTGTTAAACAAATCCAGGTACGAATTACAAGTTACTACTGACAGGTAACTCGAAGGGTTAAGGGTAACTTCCTTCAAAGTGGTTTTTTTCCAACAATTTATAGTTTTTGAACAAATGACGAAAATTAAAAAAAAACTCGAAAACCAGGTAACTGGGACAAAAGTATTGTAAATTTGCTCTAGTATACCCCTTTCGAAAATAGATCGAGTTAGCTGGCACCCGATATGAGATTTTACTTGACTGCCTAAGAAGGGAAGTATTTTTTTTTCAGTTTAATGGAATTTATGAATCTCACTAATAATTGATTAATAATTAACTTTAGAAAATAATTTACGATGTAATTTCATTTACGAGTGGGTGTAGGCACACGTACTTGACATCTAGGCTAGAGAATTTTAGTAACCGGTGATATTCAAAAATATCACGTTATAGAAATGAGTAATTAATCGGCCCTTTTAGTGAACTTTGGTCACACTGTGATATCAAAAATTTACCCCTAGGGGCCTCGTTAGTTAGGCTTTTTCCCAAGTGTCACCTTTTTTTCATTTAAATACATTTATTTTTAATTAAATACAAAAGATAAAGCAGACACTTGTGTTTATAAGGCTTCATTTTGTATTTTGCAGTGGCATCTCGCTATAATTGAGCTTAAAGACGATTCAGCACAAAAAAAATATCTTATCTCATTTACCATCTCAAACCGCAAGGAAAGCCCTCAGAAATGGCACGGCTAATAATGAAACCGCAAAAAACGTAATACTTCTCCGAAAACGTAATTTCATACATGACTTAACATCAAGGAAATCCTAAGAAATTGGCGTAATTTTACCTTGTTTTGAGCTAGAGATGTAAAAATCGGGACGAGTAACGTAAACAAACCAATTTACCGTTATTAGTCTTATTCGATATCTCTAGGTACTTTAATCAGGTAATTCTTCTTGACTTACCGATGTACATGTGGTAGTAAAACATCATGTATACAGGGTGCTATTGTGCAAAATGTGGTTACAGAATTATCAATTTTTTTTTAGAGTTGTTGTTAATCCTGTAGCTCTGCCTACCCCACTCTGGGAATGAAGGCGTGGAGGTATGGATGTATGTATGTATGTATGTATGTATGTATGTATGTATGTAAGTAAGTATGTGTGTATGTATGTATGTATGTATGTAATAAATGAATATCAGGGGACAGACACTCAAATTGATCTAGTCTCAAACTAATAGGCTTATACTATGGGTACTAGAACAACGATAAACTTACTTAGATTATATAAAGAAATACTAGAAAACTTCTAAGACTCAGATACAAATACTCTCGCTCATCAACCAAATATTTACCTGTACCGGCAATCGAACCAAGGACCGCTAGTTTCGTAGATAGATTCTACTCCTCAAATGCAACAGCACGACTGCACCTTTGTGCCACGACTTTAGGCACTGGTCCCACCGCCGGCGAGTAAGCTATGAATTATCGGCTATTTTCTTGTCCAAGAAACGAACAAAAGATAATCGCACCCGTGTAAATAAAAGAGAGAGATATAAATTTATAGTTCATCGCTGGGCGAGTGAGCTATACTCGCTCAACTATGAACTATAAATATATATCTCTCTCTTTTATTTACACGGGTTCGATTATGTTTTGTTCGTTTCTTGGATAATTCATAGCTTACTCGCCGGCGGTGGGACCAGTGCCTAAAACATAACTTAATTTTCAGTGAGTTATACGTAGTTAATTGCTATACTAATTGACTTGCGAAACTCCAACCTTGGCATATTACTGATATATTTGCATGATGTTTCAGAAATCTGTCGCAAAAAGTGAGGTTAGGTGTTATTAAACTGTACTAGTAATATCATTGAATTAAAACGGTTGGATACTATCACCCGTGGTTCTTGGTACAGGGGCGGTACTTGAATTTGTCTTTTGTTTTTATGTAATGAGACATCGTGCATTGAAATAATAGAGGTACATTGTAGCCGAGGGTGAAAAAGACGCGATTTATGGACGAGTCATAATAAAGGGCCGAAACGTTGTTGAGGCCCTCTAGTGTATGAGTTCATAAATTGCAGTTCCTGCCGAGGCAGACATAGTGTTTCTCTCGACTACTGCACAGAAAAAAAAAAAATTATTTATGTAATTAGTATGAAATGGGCCATAAAAGTGATGTTTTCTGACCCCAAACCAGACCAAAAACTTTCATATTTCCGAGCAGCCTCGAGGAAATACTATTTATTTGTTATGCAATTTCTTAAATTGAAAAATTATCTAGCTTTTTAAAGTTGTGGAACGAGTTCCATTTGGAAGTTCCATTTGAGAAAACACAATTATAGTAATGAAAGCACGCTCCAAGGTCGCTGTAATGTTTGGGGCAGACTTATAAGTACTTACGATGAAATTACATAATTCGAAGAAGTAATAATTAAGAGTAAGAACAAGAAATTTAATTATCTAGATTGTTCATTTAGCCATGATGAAATGTAGTAGTTAATATTATATTACACCCTTTTAAGTACTGATTAGTACTTAAAAGAGTACAGGCAACAATTTGATTCTACACCCGCATGACATTACACACAACATGATATTACACCCTTTTAAGTACTGATTAGTACTTAAAAGAGTACAGGCAACCAATTTGATTCCTAGGCCACTATTGACTATGAAATCTTATCCCGTTTTTTTCCACAAAAAAAACTTGACTCTAACAAAAAATAGCACTCAATATTTCAATATTATAAATAATATTTCACAGACGAATCCCTTAATCGAAAAATTATTTTCGAAAAACCGCAATATTTTTAAACACCTATTCAACGACAGATGGGCATAAAATCACCCACATGTGTAGGAGAGGTTACCCAAAAAATATTTTTGTCAATTTTCAATTTAACCACTTTTTAGACGTGACGTGTAATACGTATGAGTATGAGTAGGAGTATGAGCATGTATACACTTATACTCATTTGCAATACCGTCTTATTACAATAGTACAAAGCGCACGGGACGCGCCATCAACCGTGGTTATCATCGCAACGTCACGTAAACGTTATCATTCCGTTGATTTACAACCGCCCTGATTGCAGGCGTGTCAACATGAATGGAGCTAATCAGACATTGTGTACAATAATTAGCTTTGTTGCCAGGGAATTAGCTGGTATTATAGGAAACTCAGTCATTCGGGATTTGATCAATGGGCTGAATAATTGGGTTATCAATTCAAATACAAAGCGGACAGGTATTTGGCGTTGAGCGGTGTAACATGCTGTGAATGCCGGAGAAGACAGAGGGTTGACTACGAACGGTCAACGACAGAAGTCTATCGGCCGCACTTAGAGCAGTTAATGACGATTAAGTTGTTCTTTAGTGACGATTTTTTATTCACAAGTTTGAAAAAGGACCGAGTTAAGGTCTGTGCATACGTAACATGATTTTACACGGACGGGACGGAGACGGGACGGGACGGAGTTTTTCTTACTGAACCCTAATTATGAAAGTAAGTAGGTAAGTAATGTAATTGGAATCTTGGAATTTTATTTAACCAGAGGTTGACATTCCAACATGCATCCTAATTATATGCAACTTAAATTATTCCGATGAATCCCGGAACGCGGTCCAAACGTTTAAACGAATTTGCCCATTTCCCTTTAGACGCCTTTGCAGTTATTTCTAATATGCAGATAGCGTTATAAACGGTGGTTCGAAATATGAAACTATATTTAACGTTAACGGGATGAATTTAAAATGTATTCCATCGGGGCCCGAGAGACTTGCATCGGAGGTTCGTAAAGCAGACATTGCATTTTGTATTAAAAGGAATATGAAGATAAAGATTTAAAATAGTATCTGCATTAAGTTAAGTTTGTTTATTTCAGACTCCTTTACAAAATAATAATCTTATCATAATAATATGGAAGACCTAAGGGATAAGTTGGCCTTTGTTGAATAAACATCTATTATCTTTTTATCTTTTCTTTATAAACATACCTTTGTTGTTTTTCCTGACTGTGTCTGAAGGAGGGTTGTGTTTTTCAACTGTATGTATGTATGTACTCGTATGTATGTATATTTCTTTGGCATGCTCTGTTAACTAAACGGCTATATGAATTTGAATATTTATTTATTTATTTATTTATTTAGTGTTGTTAGATTCGTCTTGTTTGTGGCAGTGAGCTATAATATTTTAACCTCGTAAGGTTCAGTTTACAATAGAATGTACATAATCAGGCAACTTAATTACTAGTATTATTATTATTATTTGCTTGTTTCATTGTAACTTATTTGTGCTTTTGTTGTAAATAAATATATTTTCCGTCTTTCTTTCAATTTTTGCAATGGGAAAAAGGTTTATTTTAACATCTTCATAAACTAAAAATGGCATTATCGAACAAAAATCTCCCTTTTGTACCTAATGAAACCACAGAACAGAAAAAAAACAGTAGAAGTGTGAAGTGGCCGTGTAACGTGTGGCACAGTTATGCGGAGTTCCGCGCAACCTAGCTCAGTTTGCCGCGATCGCTTGTGCGTGAAAGTTGTGCGAATAATATTTCAATAGGAAATAAATACAGAAGCATGCCTTGTCGTGCTATTTTGGAGTGTAAAAACGATAGCCGCACCAAAAACATTTTCCATGGTGGCGTGTTGTTTTTATGATAGTTTTGAGTATTGGTAACAACAGAGGCCCGTTTCACAAAGCTACAAGTTACAAATTACAAACAGAAGTCTCTTTCTAACTCCTTTTGCTAGAAAGAGAGTTCCGCTTGTAATTGTAACTTGTAGCTTCATGAAACGGGCCACTGGTCTGATACTAAGCGAAGCTCATGGCACTTCCACTGTTTTTTCTATTCCGTGAGTGAAACAGACGACAATATCATAAAATATGGTAGGCATTTTTTTATTATTATTTCTTGTTATACACATAAAGTGGCAATTACTCCTTCGACAAGAGCCTAGATCGTAAGTTAAATGATGCCAATAATGATACACCTCGATACGTTATAAAATATAATTATTAATATACAGAATACACATGTCTATTTGATGTTTAACACGGCCAAGCCAATTAAATATCACGCTTGAGCTCTTCGAGTTACTAGAGAATACCTAATGTAGTGTTTTCATTTCAATCAGGCGCGTTCCATTAAAAAACAATACGTACAGTCGCGAACTTTAATTTGGTACCCGCCTTAGGTCCAAAGTCAATCTGACATTCTAAAACAATAAGGTTGAGTTTCCTAAAAGTTACAAATGACTTGACATCTCTAATGACATTGACGACTTCAAGCATATTTTTCTTGAAATGGGTCACAAATTAACGTTCGTGATAGTACCAAGTTCGAAGATTTTAAATGTATTTAAATATTATTATTATTAAATATTATATTATTAAAGTGAAATGCAACAAGTATTAGCTTATAGCTTATTTTTATTTACTTCTTGTGATCAATCTTGCTTTTTCTCCGCTCAATTTCATCAATTAATCGGTCTTCATGTACAGAAAATTTCTATTTCAATTTACTGGTCGTCGAAGTGTAAAAGAACATTATAAAGTAGCGAACCAATTTAAATTTTGTATTTGTTGTAATTGTATTTATTTTCAACCGACTTCAAATTTAGTCAAGATTTGGTAAGAGAACCCTAGACCGATGCACGTGTATAAAGAGACTTATGAGTGTGGATGAAGCGAGGGAAGTTTGTCTGGATCGTAGCAAGTGGAAGGAAGTGGTCTCTGCCTTTCTCTTCGGGAAAGAGGCGTGATTGTATGTAATGTTTGTATGGAGGATATCTTCGTTGTGTACATAAGAATAAGAAAACAGCGACTCCGTAGGTTTTAGAACCTCAGTCTGCTACCAAATGTCTTAGCCCTAGCGATTAACATCTGCGTAGGTAGGAAAACAACTTTACCAAATTACAACATTGGAGGTATAACAAAAACTAGGCACCTCTAATTTAACCTTTCTGGTACACGCTACCGTCTATTGTTTATTTGGTTCACTAACGCAAACAAAGTTTGTATACAAGTTTGAATGTGATTCAAATGAAACAGTATCATGGAAATATCCCATGAATGAACAATCTCGTAGCGCAGTTCTGTAACTTTGCTACGGGCGCTACGACGTAGCTGTTGCTACGAGCCGTGTGCAGGTGAGCAAACTAACAGAACTCACTGTTGTATTGTGAAAAGTTTAATAATAACTATGTTCAGTGATTTAAAATTAACTTTAACTGGTTTGGCTATTCGCATTGTATTTCTTTTGAATCATCTTAACCATTTGACTAAGGATTTAACTATTTAGAGACACTAATAGTTACCTATTTATGTAACTGGTACATAATGAAGCTTGTTGTAGAGTCACAGATACACAGACACACAGACACACACACACACACACACACACACACACACACACACACACACACACACACACATGCAGACACACACATACATATGACACACACATTAGGTTAAAAAGAGGATCCTGAATTTACGATCAAAAAGAAAATATCTATTAAAATATATTATTACTTTTCAACCCTGCAACCCCGCGTTACCTTAAGGAACGTTTCAATTATTTTAATTCTGTTAGAACTTCCCAAAACCTTCTTTTGTCAGTCCCTTTTTCTTCCTCTAAGTTTTACTCCAATTCTTTCACAATCCAGGCTATAAGGCTATGGAACGCTTTGCCTGTAGAAGTAAGGCGTGCTCAGTCTATTTACATTTTTAAAAGCAAGCTAAAGGACCACTATCTATCGCTTCCGTAGTTTTACTATGTTTTCCTTTACTTTTATTTTTACTATCCTATGACCTTGTGTGTTATCTTTGTTTGGCTGATTTCTGGAATTTATGTATGTGTATATTATATAGATATATATTATTGTATATATTATAATATGTAGGTATTTAGTGTGTATTTGGTATGTAGTTTACCTCATTTACATGAGGTATGTGTGTATTTATATGTAGTTTATATAAATATGTATAAGTAGATTTTATTATAACAAAAGTGTTTCTTGTAGTTTAGTTTGAGTTCTGAAGGAATTAGTTTACACCGCCTGCCATGTATTTTTGACTTATTATTTCTCTGTCCAAGGTTGTCTGGAAGAGATCGCTATTTAGCGGTAAGACCGCCTGTTGTATACATATATGTTATTCAAATGTACTGTTCCTTGTTTTGTTTTCTGGTGTTCAATAAAGAGTATTTGTATTGTATTGTATTGTATTAATATATACGCTATGTGCGTATAGATAAAATATAGTTTATTTATGTTCTACCAATTTCAGGAGTAAATTAAAAGTAAGTATCTAAATAAAGTACCTATCGCCGACCAGTCTAGACTTTCGTTTTATATTTTTAATAGTGCTGATTTCTACAGAATCTTGAAAGGCTGTTTCAAACTGAAAAGGTAAATTGATACCTCTTCATTATTTTCTTATTTGAACGTAATTAGGTATCCAGTGGAGTGTACGGCGTATACAACGATATTGCTTTCGGAAATTAATTTCCATCTCTTTTTGAGGCCGTTGCCAAGACGATACGAAAATCTAATTTAATAATTGGTACTTCAGTTTACTTTTGTACGTCGTTTACTTAACGACAAATAATAAACGGTACCTTTTTGGACAATTACTTGGTCGGACACTTGAGGAAAGGGGACGGTACTTCACACTAAGGCTGCCCACACGTTGTTTGTTAGGGTTCCGTACTAAATACTGAGAAACGGAACCCATATTACATTATTTTGTTCTTTGTTTACCTGTCTTTAAAGTCTCTTTTTCTCTGAGCAGTCTTAGGTAACTGGTCTAATAGATTCGCATCAGATCACATCATCAGAATTTAGTTAAAAAGGTAAATCACCAAAAAGTATACCTATTTTTCATAATTTTGAGTCATTTTGAAAAATCTTTAAAAATCCCAATTGAATAGTTTGCTTGTGTAAATCTTTCCATATTTCATTTTATTTTATAGCTGTTCTTTTTTTTTCAAGGATATTCTTTTTTTATATTAGTAATTTTGAAGATTTTGGTAATCAACGTAACGCAAAACCATCATCTTATCCCCCCTACCCCTTCTTTCACAACGAAATAAAAATCAATATTTAAATACTTACACTATCCACCATATCCAAACTGTTTTATAAATACATTGTCATTATCATCAATTTTGAAATATATTTTGTAATAATAACAATGTTACAATTTTTTATAATAATAACAATAACATTATTTCTGGCTAACCATATTTGTCTTTACAACGTTGATGCCTCACTCGCCGCAAATATGGGCAAACAACCCTTACGTTTCACATTTTG
Source organism: Acleris cristana (assembly GCA_948252455.1). Lineage (NCBI taxonomy): Eukaryota > Metazoa > Arthropoda > Insecta > Lepidoptera > Tortricidae > Acleris > Acleris cristana. The sequence continues at coordinate 4,453,576 of OX411788.1, forward strand.
GGGCAAAGTTTACCGCATTTATCACCGGCTTACCCCGAGATTAACTGCCTTAAGATAACCTACATTATTAAGCCGTGTAACCTACTTGCATAAAATTTAAATGTTAACTATCAAACATTAGGATTTACTGAACTGTTAAACGGGAACATCCCAAAATTTATTTTATAGCTGTAACTGTATATGTTATATGAGTAAATAATGATATTTATTGAGTATCATTCTTTAAAATTACTTAGTACTTTAAGTATGTGTGTAATTTAGTTTGACTTTACTTCTAAAGCGGGTTAGTCACACAGCAAGGTGGAAGAGGATGGAGAGTGGATGAGATCGCTATTTAGCAGTAAGACCCGAAGAAGAAGAAGAGTTTAGAAGAAGAGAGAAGAAGATTGAGGTTGTATACCTGTGATTAAAGTTTATTGTTCTTTGTTTTGTTTTTTGGTGTTTTATAAATTTTGTTTGTATTGTATTGTGTTTTGTTGGAATAAATTATAATAATAATTTTGGATATGATTTTAATTTCGTTCTTGGACATGTGCAGTTAATCATTTTAATCGTTGAGCTAACATAGAACCCTATCATAATAATAGCGTCAAGACAGGGAAAAGAAATTACGTCAAAATTAATCATTGCCTTACTGTGAAATGGTTTATAAGTGACTTAATAATTTAGGTTGCTAACCGTAAAAAGTAGAAATTTCGATGTAATCCGGACCAAATATAAAGAACGAATGGTCTTTGTAATTTTCTTTAATCTCGAAACGTTAGCAGTTGATTTAATAACAAGGGAATTAAAAAGCAAGCCTTTAAAGACTACCTTACGAGAATAGACTTTGTTAAAATGGTAAATTTTTATGTTTTTTTTTTCAAATATTTCATTGGAAGTGAATATTTTAATTAGTACTATTCGTTACCATGGAAATAAATGACTACCCATTTTACCCCATTAGTGCCGTTTAGCACCCTATGTGTGGTTAGAATTTGAGCTTTATTGTTCTATACATTAAGGGCTGATTTTTGAATCCCCAGATAAAACTATACAATACAATACAAATACTCTTTATTGAACACCAGAAAACAAAACAAGGAACAGTACATTTGAATAACTATCCGTCAGTTAAATGTATTACTATCCTTTTCTGAAGTCATATGAAAGAAAGGGACAGGGGGTAAAATTTACCTTCCGGATAGCTTTGGAGGATTGAAAAATGAGCCCTTAAAGTCATAATAAATTCAAATAATCAAACAAATCAGCTTATTATGGGTACTTACAATTATAAGTCTGGAATAGTTCAGAATTCTTCATTAGTGTATTAATGCGTTCACAATGGGGATGTTACGGAGGTGGTTTGATCGGGACCGAAGTCGGAATCGGAGTTTTCATATTTGGTTTGTCGGAATCTGGGATCAGTATAGGAGTCGGAAGCGAAGGCAGAAGGGAGATGTTTGTGTTAATGTTAAGGGTAAGTCAAATAAAATGAAGTGTTACAAATTCGGCCACTTTCATTTTAGCTTATAAATAAAACATCTAGGCGTTGAAAACAAAAAACAAAAATAATCATATTGTTTTTTTATTTAAAACAGTACTAGATTATTAGACCTACAGTTTAATTAACTACTAAGCCGCCGACGCTAAACTTTGATACCCGATTATTACCTCGGTTTAAAAAATGTCGGAGCCGAAGTCGGAATCGGAGGTATAATATCATAACAAACAGAAGTACTGACTTCTCGGAATCATCATCGGTTCAGAACGTGGTGCATCTTGAAACTGTCATAATAGGTAAATAATGTTATCTTGTCATTTGCTAAATAAAATCCACAGACCCATTTTCAGCTTTTTTACGCAAAGTGGAATCGATTACACACAGCATAAAATGTACTTATAACAAAGGGTCAAAACCTGCCAACCTCCAAGCAGTGAAAGGGACAGCGCTATAGCATACATATCTCCGTCCCGTTCAATGTCTAGAATTCAACAGGACGACACGTCATAACGGCCTCTTGTCGTAAATATTAAAATACATGGCATTTACGTGTAAGCGCTGTTTGTTAGGTCTGATCACGCGTTAGCAATAAATATTCAAACAAAAGACAATCTACTCATAATTCAAAAACAAAATGAGTTGTACACGTGAGCAGTACAGCAAATTACTCACAACTGAGAGAGCCCGTCACGCAGCCCTCGGCAGGTGAAACATAAATATCACCTCGAAAACGTTATATTCTTTTAGATTTGGCAAATAAATCAACACGAACTAGCGTAGACGCGGGGCCTTTATTATATTTGTGTAACCACACATGAATACTTTAGATTGAACGTTTCATTTTCGCAGAATGATAAATAATATATGAGCCCCTTTGTTCTTTAAGCTGTTTTGAGGCTAGTTTTGTATTTGTTAGAATAAGAGCTGTATTCAAATTACCGTTAATATCGGTCATCTTATTATCGGTTCTGTATATGGATAAAATATTGAACCTGAGATTATGTAAAAAGTTTGAAGAAGAATCGCACTAATAAAAACTAAAGCAACTATAAAAAACTGAGCAAGAGCATGTGCAAAAGTAGGGTTATAACACAAATAAACTATCTCAAAAAACAACAAACATAAACGAATTTTCTATTTAAAGTTGTTTGGTGCTTAACACAAACAACAACAAGAACAAGATTAGAGAAAACCGTATCGGTTTGTTTGGGACAAACACACAGACCCACATACACTTACATACACTTAGACACACTCGTCAAACCCCCTCCTTTCGCGTCGGGGGTTAAATAAATGGAAGAAAGCATTGAACGACTACTCTACATAAAAGAGCGAGGGCTATCAAAAGAAGAATGAGGGTACTGTCACCAGCAAAAATATATTATTATTATCCTACATTCGATTAAAAAAAACTCGGAGAAGTCTCTATTAGGTACTTTATATGGCAGTAATTAGGGAAAATATGACTATTGGTCTCAGATTCCACTAACCTTCTTAGTTGTGCTCGCTTGCCTTCACCATGCTAATAAAAAAATGCTGGTTACTGTACAGAGAAGGATACAGAATGAAACAAATAAGTTTCGAATATTCCGTTTCGCACACTGAAGTTCTCGCTATCTTTCATATCATACTACAATTGGTTTGGTTAATAAAGGCCCCTCACACAGCCCTACATCTGTAATTGCGCCCTAAGCATTCAGCCTTTGAGCTCGCTTTGTTTGAATGGCGATGGTTCGCTCTTTATTATTATTTTCATCGACAACATTCCGACGTTTGTAACACAATCTGAGTTTTTTGAGCTTTATTTGTTTCAATATTCGTACTGTTTAGATAGGAATGCGATAAGCTTGAGTTATGTAGAGTTTTTAGATGTTTAATATCGTTGAGTTGACTATTGTACTAAGCAGAAGAAGTCAATCATGACTCATTGCACAACCATGAAGATTCTGAATATTGACAATGTTTAAAGCAGTAAAACAATGATAAAGAAGAATGAGCAGTTTTATTATTTATTTATTGAATAACTTAAATCTATCATTACAGGCTGTTACCTAATGCGATAGACAAGAGAGCAATAAGAATTAACAGTAGGTACAGTCACCCAATAAAAATGTCGAGCATACTTAGAACCTTGTCATTGTGACTGCCATTGTTATTGTGTGGTTATTGTCATACTTGTCATTTGATATTCAGTTTGTAGTTTATTATGACAGTGCACTAAAGTGCTCAACATGTTCGTACTGTACATACATACAAATGTATGAACACTAGCCTAGAAACATGTTTATTGATGGAGCTATTCATTTCGACACCTCACATGTATCAAAATGTTTCGGACCACTCGTTTCTTACTTACTACCGACCAATAGGGTGCTATTTGTTTTCGAGCGTCATTCATTTTTAACCGACGAAAAAAAACGGAGGAGGTTCTCAAGTCGACGCGTATATTTTTTTATTTTTTTTTATGTATGATCACGCATAACTTTTTACAGAGCGGTCCGATTTTAAAAATTCTTTTTTGGATTGATAGAGTATACTTCCGAGGTGGTCCCATTGTCACCAAATCTGAATCTGATGAAGGGATCCGTGAGGAATTGAGGGAACTCTTCAAATTTTAAATGCATACATATAGCGATTTTAGTATTTTTAGTTCCAAATCAAGTATTTTCATTCAGAAAGTATCATTTGGTGAAGTGGAACTGATGATGAAGACCACAAATGGCTACTATGGCTACTATGTATGATCACGCATAACTTTTTACTGAGTCGTCTGATTTCAATAATTCTTTTTTTATTGGATAGGGTATACTTTGAAATTGCTCCCATTTTATTTGGAACTCCCCCCCCCCTCCGTCAATGGTAGAAATATAGGGATTGATAGTTGAACCCATGATTTTTATCTGTGAACCGATTGATTATGTTCAAACTTAGCACACATATGTAATTCTAATGACACTACAACATGACGGAGACTTGATGTTGATCTGATAACGGAGACGGAAGACAGATGAGGGAAATCTTCAACGGATTACAGCAGCTACCTCGTGATTTCTCTTATTCATGCATCTTAATGAGAACTTTATACCTAACTTATGTATGATGCACGGATTATGACTACCATCGAGGGTCTGATGATGGGGTTTGATGATGGATTTGGAAGGCTGTCGAGGGAAGCCGTTATTTGTTCGGAAACTAAGGTATAAGGGTATACTTTGAAATTGTTCCCATTTCATTTGGAACTCCCCCCCTCCGTCAATGGTAGAAATATAGGGATTGTTAGTTGACCCCATGATTTTTTATCTGTGAACCAATTACGTTCAAACTTAGCACACATATATTATGTAATTCTAATGACACTACAACATGACGGATACTTGATGTTGATCTGATAACTGAGACGGAAGACAGATGAGGGAAATCTTCAACGGATTACAGCAGCTACCTCGTGATTTCTCTTATTCATGCATCTTAATGAGAACTTTATACCTAACTTATGTATGATGCACGGATTATGACTACCATCGAGGGTCTGATGATGGGGTTTGATGATGGAGTTGGAAGGCTGTCGAGGGAAGCCCTTATTTGTTCGGAAACTAAGGTATACCTACGGGTATATTTTGAAATTGTTCCCATTTCATTTGGAACTCCCCCCCTCCGTCAATGGTAGAAATATAGGGATTGTTAGTTGACTCCATGAATTTTTATCTGTGAACCGATTATGTTCAAACTTAGCACACATATATTATGTAATTCTAATGACACTACAACATGACGGAGACTTGATGTTGATCTGATAACTGAGACGGAAGACAGATGAGGGAAATCTTCAACGGATTACAGCAGCTACCTCGTGATTTCTCTTATTCATGCATCTTAATGAGAACTTTATACCTAACTTATGTATGATGCACGGATTATGACTACCATCGAGGGTCTGATGATGGGGTTTGATGATGGAGTTGGAAGGCTGTCGAGGGAAGCCCTTATTTGTTAGGAAACTAAGGTTTTTAAATTATTAATCTGAGTGTAACAAACCTATTGCGACGTAATTGTGTGTAGTGTGTAAACCTCTCAGTTTCTGCATTTCTGCTAAAGCTCGTTCATCGTGTGGCTTTTGTAATACCTACCTTATTTCGCTCTAAGTCAGATAAAGAAATACCTTGTAGTTTAACTATACTAAGTGCAACATAAACCTGCCTCTTGGCAAAAAGTTTCTCTCCGAGGTCGATTACCTACAGCTTTATGAAGTGTTGTTCCCATGTTGTTGTTGTAGCTAACCCCATGAGCTTCTGTTTAGTCCACCAGAGTAAATCTCTTTAACCGAACAATTGTCCTCGCGTATGATATCCATGGACTTGTTTCTCTAATAAGTCCATGGCGATTGTCTAAAAATCGATACTGGCGAAATACACCTTGTTAAAACAAGGAGTGAAAGCCACTAACTAAGAAAAAAAAACACCATTGACGAGGCCCACAGGTATATGTTATAGGTGATATGTTTCCTCTAAGCATGACACGGGATTCGGTAGCTAATTTTAGCTCAGACAAAAGACCGCCACAGTTGTTCATATCTTTTGGGACAACATTATCGGGAGGTTTCTTCCCATAGGTAGCAACTTCACGAGACTCGTCTATGGAACGAATTGTATAGATACGGTTGTGTTTTGTAGCGAAACAATGTATAGTTAAAGTAAGTAATCAAAGAATAAGTATCTATTAACAGAGAAACAAACTGAAAAGTGAAAAATAAAAACTTTTTAACAAAAAAATTAAACCGCCGAAAAAAGAAAACTGAAAAGCAAAAAATAAAACAGAGCCTTTTAAGTCTAACTAAGCTCCTACACTAATGTTAATACCTTAATAAATAATTTTGAGTCGGCGCCAAACAAACAAACAAGCATGGCAGGCACCGACTTCACACCACTCAGGAGGTAGCACATACCATCACATACATATATCATTTTACTTTACGAAATAGTTAATTTGCTTGTTTGTTTGTTTGGCGCCGACTCAAAATTATTTATTAAGGTATTAACATTAGTGTAGGAGCTTAGTTAGACTTAAAAGGCTCTGTTTTATTTTTTGCTTTTCAGTTTTCTTTTTTCGGCGGTTTAATTTTTTTGTTAAAAAGTTTTTTTCACTTAAGGGCCAGGGTTCAGGTCGTCTATTCTACGACGTTAAGCGGTATTGCTTTTGACGTGTTATCGTATTGTTTTTAACTCGGCCGCCATTACTGTCAAGTATTTAATACGAGCTATCAAAACGTTGACAAAACGATAACAGCGTCAAAACCAATGTTGTTTTACGTCGTAGAATAGAGACCCTGGGACTTTATTATTCTCAGGAAAACCATTATAACATGTCAAAGGCTAGTTCCAAAGTCAACAAGGAGCCCTTATAGTTTCGCCTTGCTCGTCTGTCCGTCTCTCCGCGGTGTCTCATGGCCCCTCTACACGTTGGCGGATCATGGGCCAGCGTAAGGGACGGAGCAATACGTAAGAGTGAGATGCAAGAATATGTTGCTCACTCTAACGTGTAAATATGCGTCTCTTACGTTGGCCCATGATCCGCCAACGTGTAGCCATCAGAGAGCGCTAGTTATGTTCCTGAGTAGGGAATGCAAATAACCGGTTATTACCGGTTTTAACCGGTTATTTTCATACAAAAACGGTTATTAACCGATTAAATTGCATTCCCTATTCCTGAGTCTTGGATATTTTCTATGTATTTTAGTAGTTAAGTATACATGTATTTCCCAAAATATTATAATTATGTTTATGTTGTCTAGTGCCGTAGATCTCTTAGTACAGTCACCAGCTATAATATAATTATCCGACATTGGGCGCAAAAATGTCTGACACGCTCTTACTACTTAGTAATAAATACGTGTCAGAAATTTTCGCCCAATGTTGGATAATATATTATTGCTGGTGACTGTACAAACCTAGAGCTTAGTTTGGGAGAAAGTCAATTTGTGTACAATATTTTTTTTCCGCGATATCAATTTATTTTAACGACAACGTAAACGATTTTCGAAAACTATCAAAATGTATGGAATTCACGTAAGCGCTGGATGCGACCGTCAGGTAGCTTACGTTAACATTATTCAATTTCGATAACGATAACGTTTGCAGATACATCTTTTCTAGGACCACAAGGTGTGTTACTTGCTTTGAAACTCTGCCTACTCCTCACTGACAATTTTTTTTTGATTCTATGTCAATATTTTGTGAACTTTTTTCATCTTTACTTAGCGAACTCCTGACGTCAACATTCACATACCATTACTTAGTAGGTTTTCGTCATGTCACCCAGACTGTCGCGAAAGAATTTTGTATTAGAAAAGTTTCTTCATAATGTCATATTTCACTTACCATTTTCTTTGCTAAGCTAGCCTGCAATTTTCCGGATAAGATTACCTAACCTTGAGGTGGAAAAAGCTCGGAAAAAGAAATATCTTCTTCAACTTTTACTAAGCAAGGAAGAAATCCGGTTTCTCATCTTAGTCTTTGCGTGTTTAAATGCAAAAAAACACGTAAGATGTTTCATTTAGTTTTTACCTGACTGCCGAAGGAGGATGTTAATGTGTTTATCAGCTTATACAGGGTGAAATCTAAGTCGTGAATCGAGTAATTTTTTCCTAAATTCTTACTCGACTAATAATCACGTACGGTCGGCCGTATAAGAAGCTGCACACTTTAGTGCTTTGTCACTTTAATCACTCATGTCACGTCATGTTTGAACTGCTGCACTAATCTGTCAAAGGCGTTAAAGCGACAAGGTACAAAAGTGTGCAGCTTCTTATAAGGCCGACTGTACCTAGGTACACCATTAGCCCTTCAAGCGGCAAGCAAACTATAATTAGTTTTAATTTGAATTTTGAGTTAATGTCATAAAGTAGAAATTGTTTTTTGACAGCAGCCGTTATACGGTTGCTTGCCACTCGAAGGGTTAGGTAACACAAATCATTCTTTTTTTTGCTCAAAATTTAATTTTTATCCTAGTATATTTTAAATTCGTATTCGTGCCTCGTGTTAGTCATCAGAAGCACTACCGGAAAACATCATTACGATTCACGACTTAGATTTCACCCTGTATACCTATGTAAGTTTATTTCTTTGTGGCGCTCTAGAAACTAAACGCGTGGACCGATTTTAATGAGTCTTACGTCAATCCATTTGTCTTAATCTTGTGAGTGTCACTAAACATAGATTAGATAAGACAGTAATCAAAATTTAGTATCGCGGCAGATGGGCGGCAGCCAAACGCCATAGGTATTGTAAAAAAGACAAAAAAAGTCGACGATCTATGACAAATTGTCTCATTCATTTCAGTTCAGTCATTAAACAGGTACCTATTTAAAAATCCTTTTTAGGCTTCTTTCATCATTTTTCATTTTAGAATGATTATTTAGGATTTATAATGATTTAAAGGTTGTTAGCAACAGTCGGGTTTTTTAACGCTAGCTTTTTAAATAATAATATTATTATGTTATTATTATTATTAAAATATATTTTACAAGAACCCTGCCATGTCGTTAGTGGTGGTAGGGCCTTGTGCAGGATCCGTCCCGATCCCTACTACCATATCCTATCCTTTAACCTACCGCCAAGCAGCAGTGTTTGCATTGTTGTATTCCGGTGTGGGGATAACACTCCTGTACAAGTGTGCTGCAACTTAGGTATAAGGCCGACTGTGCCACGGAAGAACCATGTCGCAGTGACAGGCGAAACCTCTCAAACGTGAGTGACACCGCGTTTAATACGTTGTCTTATTGCGACAGGATAAAACGGCATTACGGGCCCCACAGACTCATAGTCAGACGGACAGGCCGAGAGACACGCTATTCGTAATAAGAAATCCTCCAAACGCTCTCTAATGGCTGATTTACATTGGTCCAGCAAATACATGCCAGTAAAAGTACATTGACGAGTTGGTTATCACGTTTCAGGCGAGAGCTATTGTAATGACGCAATGTACTTCTAATGAAATGCTTTTGGTGGACCAATGTAAATCAGCCATAACCAACTCTCTCGGCCTGTCAGTCCAACTATTTACTGTAAATCTGTGGCGCCCATTATATCAATTGACTGTACGTACAGTCAACAGCATAAATAAGTGATCATTTATGTACCTTGTCACATTAACGTCGTGTTTGAAATGTTATACAAAATTGTGAAACGGTTGAAAGCGACAAGGTACATAAATGATCACTTATTTATACTGTTGACTGTACACATTAATTAGTTCTGAATGTGTGGTATCGTTAGGGTCATATAGTTTATAGTTTTTGGACCATACCACCGTTTTGTACCACTAGCGCCATCTACCCAGCTAGTCGTGAAATATCTTCAAATGTCATGTGAGACAATAGGTGGCGCTGCTTAATGCAACATGGTATGTTACAAATTAGGGTCAAATCACACCGAGACGCGACTTATATTCCAGGTTTCAAAATAATATTGTCGAGATAACTATGCCAATATCTTAATAAATCTCGAGAGGTAACAGTTCTCCACAAAGGTGATATTGTGTCTCTTATTTTTTACCTTTCCTGTGGGAGCGGATATTCCGATTTTAGAAAATAATAAATGAAAGAAGGTACCTCACGCGATTTCACAATATTTTAGTGGATGTTCTATGCAAAAACAATAGTTATTTACACTAACAGACAACCACTCATTTCCAAAATAGCAGAAATTCAAAATATCTACTCTTTATAAACAAAACACTAGATTCGAAATATTGGGTAAGATTGTTTATTATCTTAACGTAATAATAAACAATACCCTAACTTGAATGTTTGGTTTTGAGATTCCAGTATATTGAAAATCTGGTATTTTAAAATTCTGGTATTTCGGAAATGAGAGATTTTAAACTACCCAACCCTCCAAATAGGAAACAATAGGATAGTGAAACAATCAAACTTATAGTATAGGTATAAGTCAACATTTATTACTATGATAATCTACAGGTTAATGACAAATATCATTTTGGTTTTGCTTGCACACTTGCCAACTTCGTGGGATCAAATTTGTACGTTTTCTGCAAGGGTCCCTTCCCTGCCTTTGTAAAGATTAGCTCATCAATCCTTTGTCTCTCTGCCAGCTCTTTAGAGATCTTCATATTTGTCCAGGAATCCTTTGCTCCTTCTACAAATCCTTTCTTTTTCATGGGCAGGTTTTCAGCATTGTGTTTTACTAGTTTTGGAATCTTCAAATAATCCCGGACAGCAGGTATTTTAAGTACACCCACCTGGATCAGTGAAATGAAATTACTGGAGCACCAGTAACATAGAATAGCACCTGGGAAGTTGATTGTGAACGGTATCATGACAAGTGGGATCGCTCTCAGGAAATACCGCATCATTACCATGTTTGATGCTTCTAAACGACCACCATCTACACCCAGTTCAATGGTAGCCCACAGTGTCGCGCTAGTTATAATAGGAAGCAAGAAGTACTGATCAGGTACTGTCAAATCCATGAACCACCCCAAGCCTCCGTATGACATACTTTCTACTGGGCAATTAGCCATTCCTCTTAGCCCCATAAAGAAGGAAATGAAAAACGGTGCCTGAGCCAGTGGGACCAACATATTTTTCAAAGGATTTAATCCATTATCTTTCATAAATTGCATCATTTCTTGAGCATACCGTGCTGCCTCTAATTGATTGCCAGTCTGACGTGCCTCTGTCATTTTCATCTGCAGCAGTTGTATTTCAGGTAAATTGTTATTCATGAGTGCAGTGTTCCGTTGTGCAATGATGACCAGTGGAAACATGGTAACTCGGACGACGATAGTGCCTATTAAAATAGCACCCCACCAAGGGACGTCAAGGGAGACATGTAAATATTCTAAGCATTGTTGGACCATACCAACTGGGCTCCAACCACCGAGCCCTAAACTGGCAAAAGTAGGTTCTCCATTAGCAGCCAACGACTGCACAGCTTCGGCTATGCCATCCGGGAGTTGCGGTACGGGAGGCGGCTCCGGTATAACGTCTACTAAAGCATTCGTCTTGCCTGCTTCGCTACCGCCGGACGAAGAAAACCGCACAGTTCCAGCTGATGCGTATACATAATAAACCTTTGCCTTCCTAACCTCAAACTTGTCGCAAAACAAATTTAGAGAAGAACTGCGTCGCCCGTGGCGGCTCAACAATTTGAACATTTTAACGAAATACCACAATATATCTTATAAAGGAATGGGTTACTTAAAATGCACTATTATTAAACATGTTTTCTATTACACAATAGTAAATTCACTATGAATTACTTACTGAGAAAACGTTTCTAAAATAAAATTATAACCCAATCCCCATCACAGACGTACAATGACATTTTGTGACAATGACAGATGGTGACAGGTAAGGTAAAGCGAAGCCAAGCGAAGCGAAAGCTGAACATAATACATCAATTACGACATCAACTGGTTAAAAAGCTGTGATTAGTAATTTTAGAAAGACGTTAAGTACTTAATTTTTTGCTTCAACAAAAAGTAGTGTTAATAATATATTACATGAAAATTTTAAGTCCTCTACGCTATATCCATTTTGAAGGGCAGTGACCGTCAGGCCCAATGGTGCTGTACACACTATCGTGCAAAGTAACCATCATGCTAGACGTTGCTGATGTTAGGGCTCGGGAATAATAAACATTATTGTCGTCCAGCAAGCCTACGCACTATCGATTTGCGTCGTGCATCGTGCACGGACAGACAGCACGGATGGATAGTGCGTAGAGGGCTTTTCGTTACAAATGGAAAGCCTTCCAATCAGTAATAGGCTATTTGACAACATTGAAAATAAACAAAAAATCGTGGTCATCCTATTAGATAATAGCGTAAAACAACATATTTCACTTTATTTTAAACTAAATTAAGCATATTTTTTGGGAAATTACAAGAAAAAAAAAAAATTGAAATTATATCTGTGGCAAAAACGCTATGCGATTGCTTTGTAGCTGTGGTTACTCGCTGGTGACGTCACATGCAAGTAACCACAGATCATAAGGGCATATCTCTTCAAATGATTTTTTCTTGTTTACTTGCGTGTGACGTCACACTTGTCACATGGCCAGCGCCATGATAGAAACAGCGTTATTAGTGCGGTTTCGAAAATTTAAACTTTTAAATTGATTTTTATTGATAATATAGTAGAATCTCACGGAAATATCAATGTAGTGTGCTTCTTATGTAATAAAGAATCATTTTATAAAAGTTGCGCGTCAATGTGGAGCTTTGTTGCGTTCGCGCGTTCGCAGGCCCTTTTACGTGGGCCAAAATACCGACAATAAGGCGTGAACCATGAGCGAACCCGCGAACGCCCTCCACATTCACACTTTCACGCGTTCGCGTATTGCGTTCGCGCATTCGCGCGTGAGTCTACATGCCATTAGAAATATGACTTTGACAGTTCATCCGACTTTATTATTATTGTTGTAGATTTGAGGTTATAACTGCGTGGTTGTCTTGTCCTTTTTGTCTTCTGCACATATTATTGTTATGAAATTGTATCATTATGGCGAAAGTTTCCTACCCCTTTAAGAAAACAAATAAATCTTTATTTTTGTCGTCTACTTCCGCTGTAACAGAGGATGCCCTTTATTGGAAAAAACTTGGAGTAAGTAGTTAGCTAATTCCTACATAACTTTGCAGCCCCCATTTGAACTGTAAATAACTTATAAATCGTATGTTTTAGTTACCAGTGCTAGTAAAAGAGTACGGAGCTATTGACTACGTGGACTTCTGTCCGCTGGAGCCTTACTACTTCGCTGCGACATGCTCTGTCAGAGTTCAGGTAATTATTAAGTAATTGTTCAATTTTAATAAATGTTGGATATTATCACTATTTAGCCGAAAGACGTCCGCTAATGGACATAGGCCTTTCCCGACGATGTCCACAATGATGAGTTTAGTGCCACTCCAAAGTTGATACTTTACTTTAGGTTTAGGCAAATATTAAAAATAAACATATAAATAATACAACAGATAAACAGGGTTAACTTACTAAAAACAACTCAGTTGGCCAGTAAAATTGCTAAGCAACTTAAAAACTTGTAGTTGTAATTATCATAGTCATTGCCATGCTTGTCTTTAGGTACCTACACTTTAAATTGAAGTTTAAGTAATCTGAGGCAATACACAAGGAATCCTAGTAAACTATCTAGACCTCCATGTTACCTGTAACCCAGATTTTTATTTATTTACAGGTGTATGATCCAATAACAAAAGTAGTTGCCAAAAATCTTTCCCAATTTGTGGATGGAGCATATGGTGCTACATTCAGAGGCGATGGTCGCTTGCTAGTAGCTGGCAGTGAAGAAGCAGTGGTGAAACTGTTTGATGTTCAATCAAAGAATGTACTGAGAGTCTTCACGGGCCATACGGGTGCAGTAAGTTTCATTTCTAATTTAGAATATCATCTGGTTTGTTTTTTTTTAAGCTTTTGAATGAAGAGGCCCGATTTAATGTAGTACAAAATATAACCTACATCATGCCTCAAACACATATTTTGTAACGAGTTGACAGCTGTCAAATCAGACCTTTTAGAACAGCCTGACTATAGGTGAATTCTCAACAATTACTTTACTTACCTCTATATAGAATCAGCCTTCTTGTTTTATTTCTTCATTATCAAAACTCTGTTTAATTATTATTACTAAGCTTCTCACTGTCATTAATGCAATAAGTACCTAATCAGTATGAAGTATAGATATACTAATTGATTTTCATGTTTCAGGTGCACAGAACATTCTTCACCAAAGACCAAGTAAAGGTCTTGAGTTGCTCAGATGACAGATCAGTAGGTGTATGGGATATCGCAACGGAATCAAGAATTGTTACATTTGCGGAACACACAGACTATATCCGAGCAGGTGCAACGAGTCCTATATCTCCAGAAATCATTTTGTCTGGTGGATATGATAATACTGTCAAATTGTACGACTGTAGGTCAAATGAGACAGTCCTTACTGTCAACCATGGTGAACCTGTTGAATCCACACTTTTCTTACCTTCAGGAGGTATATTTGTCAGTGCAGGAGGCACAGAAATCAAAGTTTGGGATATTTTCAATGGTGGAAAGCTTCTATCCTGTATCTCTCAACATCACAAAACAGTTACATCATTGCGGATGTCTAGCAATAACAGCAGACTAATGTCTGCATCTTTAGATAGACATCTAAAAATATATGACATTTCAACATTCAAAGTTGTGCACAATATAGACTTCCCTAATGCCATACTTAGTATGGCAATATCAGAAAATGATGATGTCTTAGCGGTTGGTATGGTAGACGGAGTAATCTCTATCAGTAAAAGAGAACATTCCAAGGCTAATAAGAACAAGAAGAAAGACGAAAGAAAGACAATATATAAATTTGCTTCAGATTTCGTTCCAAAAGCTAACATTGACATTACAATGACTAAATCTGAAATAGCAAAGGAACCTAAAATGGATACATACATAAGAAAAATGGAATATACTAGAGCACTTACAAATGCTTTGAAAAATTCTAACAAGTATCCGATTAAGACTGCTGCTTTGCTTCAAGAGCTATTAAAGAGGAATGTGCTCCATCCTGCGATGGCTGGTCTTACTGATGACTATGTTGGAAAGTTACTGAAATATTCACGGAGACATATAGGTGATGCAAAGTTTAACAGGACGATTATTGATGTCTTAAATGTGATTGTTGATGTATTTGGCAGTCAGCTGCATGTTCTATCTAAAGATAACCAAGTGTTGTATGAGAATATATCTAAGAGACTGAAGGAAGAGATAGAAGTGTGTAAAAGAATAAGTGAGCTTGAGGGTGCCATCAACTTGTTATTGGCAGGAGCACAGGCTGGCTCAGTAAGCGGACCCCTAGATTCAAATGAGATACTTACACCTTCTACTAAAGCTCAGAAGGAAATTGTAATTGATGTTTAATAAAACCTGCTGAAAATATTTTTTGTTTTGTGATTCTATCAAAGTCAAATAAAGATCCCCTCAAAATATTGACGTATTTAAAGGGTAAAAGAAACCTTTTAGGTTGTTTGTATAACATCTGTAATAATTTAAGTATTAGAATATAATAATAGAAACTAACAATGTTCTGGATGAATTAATATAACTAGTAATATACCAAGTGATAGAAAAACTCAGGTTTAAAATACTTTTAACAATATTTATTTAAAATACTGAACAAAGTTTGGATGCTGAAGACATACATTTCTTAAAACTGCAAAAAATAAGTTTTAATACAGAAAAAATAAATTGAATTGTTTTAATATTAATCATTTTTTAAATGAGTTGTTATTATGCACCCCTTGCTGCGTGACCTGGGCAGTTAAGGTAACATTCTGATCATTTCATGTTCCATCAAAAAAATCTCAATGTAACTTGTTAAGCTGTCTGTCCATCAGTGATTTTTCTAGTTTGTATGGATTTCTATAAAATAACTTCTGTGCGACACGCGTTGAGGTCAGCATGGAATGACATATTTGTGTAGCTTGCAACAAGTTAATAATATTATTATATCTAGGACCTTAATAACAAAAACTCCTTAATTATAAATAAAATAGATGTATTTTCAACCTTTAAATATGTTAATATAAATTATATTTTAGTTTAACTTAAAACTTATTTCTCCTGCTTCAAAGCCTCCTTTCCATCCTCAAGCAGCTGTAGCAAAATAGGGTAAACCTCATCATATGTCTCAATCTGATTCTGTCGGACATGGTTCTGGTATCTCTGCAAAGCTCCTGCAACAAAGTCAAGTCTTTCTGTCTCTTTCTTATGAGAGTCCAACCAACTCATTAGCTTCTGTACATTCCATCCGGCACACGTATGAGGAGCTATCAGCTGTGGTCCCGCAAATGAGAACAGGAACATCATGACCAATGAATAGGGCAAAGATGCTCCTTCAGACTGGCTTTTAGCTATATCCTGAGGAGATTTCTCAAGTAGCAAGCTCAATGCTTTTAACTGCCTGCTCTCATCGCCAAGTTCTGACATATCACTTACTAATGGCGACAAGGCTACCTCCACGTGCTTGCAGTCTATCTGCAGCTTTACACGCCCAAACTTACTTAAAGGATGTACATTGCAGACATGCTGAATGAACCTTCTGACCGTGTCTTTAGCAATGCCAGTGCAGCACTCGTTCAGGGCTGCTTTCTCACTAAACATAGATAAGTAAATATCTTTGCATCTTGATACAAACTGCTGCAGTTCTTTCATGTAAGGGGAGCATGACAGAGACTTGCCCATCGGGTCATCAGACCGTGTCAAGTCAGGCTCATCATGCATTGTCATCAAAATTATATACATAGAGTTTTTGATTGATTCTGCAAATAATTGCAGCACTGGCAGGCTTGTGATATCCTTAAGGCTATTTTGGACAACCTGTATGCTCTCCTGTGGCAGCATTGAGTTCATGTTAACAAGTACCCGTTTGATTTGTGAAGAGAAATAGTACAGGACATTGCAGAGATCAGCATTTTTCTGCTGCGAACTGGTTGGTGGTTCAAGTATTTGTGCCACGTCACTGTCGAGTGACAGACGCTGTTCAGCCTCCATATTCATCTGTTTGATGCACTTTGCTACACTGTTGGCTAAACTCATGCTCAATAATTTATCCCCAAGAGAGACGCTTAAGGCTTCAGCTATGATTCTGATTGCATTATCTATTTGGTCCATGTCGGGAACTTGGCTCAGGTGCCACATGCTTCTTACTGGTTCTAGTAATTTCCCAAGAGACTTTGAAAGGAATGAGTTTTCCCATTTAGTTAATGAACATCGGTTAATTTCTAAATCTTTGCATTTCAGTTTAGAAAGCAAATCATTGAAGCACTTTAAGAGTCTTGGGAAGTCAATTTCTATTGACTGATTTACATTGAGAGGGCTTTTGTCGAGTTCACTGCTGAACACTGTGCATAAGTCGGACCAAAATGTCTTTGCTATGTTTCGGAAGTTACCAATAGCATGCAGTTCATTAACAACATTTTGCAGCATGATTACTTTGGTACAACTATTGTACATGTCCTCTCTGAACAACTTTTCAATATTTTCCCAAAGTTTGTTTTTGAAGTCCTGAGCATTCATGATATTAGCTTTCCCTGGAGCCATGCGGCCTGAGCTTGATTTCTTCACTTCAATAGACACCATTTGCACATTAAGGGCATGGTTAATTTCTTTCTTTAAGTTATTCAAAATGCTATCCACTGTGTTCCTGATCTGATCATTAGTGCACTGCAGGTTGTGGAACACTTTAAAGCATTGTAGTAATTTCCCCTTTTCCCCGTTTAACAAACTGGACTGTAGTAGAACTGTGGAGTTCTCTAATAATTCCTTTTTCCGATGTTCCACTTCCTTTAGGACTTCTTCAAGTAAAACTATGCCTCCGAAATCATAATCACCAATCAATTCATTCAACTCAAACAGGATAATTGCTTCTTTTGGGGGGTTATCCTTAATACCAACCAGTTTGTTCCATAAAGCTAGCATTTTCGCTGCGTGTCGGAGCAGGTTGCAAGTTTCTTGGACTCTCTCGAGCATTGTGGTCTGCTCTTCTAAAGCGCAGTGAGGGGTATGAACTCTATCTTTCAGTTTCTCTGCACCACGAAGCAAACCTTGAACTTGCGTTTGCACAGACTCTAACATTGTCTCTAAATCGCATATATGACTCGCCTGCGTAAGAAGGTCATTATGTTTAGCTAGAACTTGCTTTTCCAAGCTTTTGCTTAGTTTTTCAATGCCCACTGTCAGCCTACTGACTTGGTCAGATACGGATATGTTTTCGCCTATCAGCGGTTTTACTGAATCCACGAGGAATTTGCTGTAGAACTCATCGTTCTCTATTTCAACGCATACGTCTTTCGCATCCATGGTTAGTGATATTTTATTTAAAACACGATTCGGTACGTGTACATTTCGTGGAACATTCAGCGATAATTTAATTTGTTTTGACAAGTTTGACACTATTTGTCAGTAATTGTCAGTTAACTGACAGCAGCACAGATTATAAGTGAACCAAAGACAATCAACACGCTTTTTTGTTTTTTCTGAAAACTAGTACTTCAGCCAACAACTTGAAACTCAACAGTACTAATTTTAAAAAATGATGTGATGATACAATGTGGATCAATTTCCAAGTGGCAGCCACCATACAAAGCAACTCACTCAATACTAATCAAATATCATAATCAAATAATAAAATCGTCAAAGATATGGCCTGAGGCCCGTTTCACGAAGCTACAAGTTACAAATTACAAGCGGAACCCTCTTTCTAGCAGTACGATTTAGAAAGAGACTTCCGCTTGTAATTTGTAACTTGTAGCTTCGTGAAACGGGCCTCTGGTGTGAAATAAAAATACATCAAGTTGTTGATTTCATTTATTTCAAATTAGCGCACAAAATAGCCAACTTTCGTAAAATGCATCTTGTCTATGCCTACCTTTCGCTAATTAAAATTAATCTGTAATTAAATAGCTCGTGACTCCGGGCTGGCTGGCGTTAACGTTGTTTTAATTATCCGTGCAATAATATAATCGTCAGAAGATGTGGCCTGAGGCCCGTTTCACGAAGCAACAAGTTACAAATTACAAGCGGAAGTCTCTTTCTAAGGCCCCGTTCTCACGAGCGCTTTTTCAACGCGCGTTAAGAAAACGTTGAAATGACACAAATTGATAACCATGTGTTTATTCACACGAAGGCGGTTTTAAAGCGCGGCGCTTTTATATCGAACACTGTTCGATTTTCGACGTTGGGTGTCGGACGTTAAATTGAATTGAGCTTACGGAACTCCGTGTTTGTGTTCTAACGCGACGCTTTTTAAGCGCTCGTAAGAACGGGGCCTAACTCCTTTTACTAGAAAGTGAGTTCCGCTTGTAATTTGTAACTTGTAGCTTCGTGAAACGGGCCACTGGTGTGAAATAAAAATACATCAAGTTGTTGATTTTATTTATTTCAAATTAGCACACAGTGTTGTGCTATATTGTTACAGAGTTTAATTATAAATACTATTCCCAACATATTGTGCACTAGCATCGAATTCCAATCAATATAAATTCTGATTTTATTACCTACAAGTATTTTGTACAAAGAAGCTTAGAAGCCAGTCAAAATGTTTATAAAATACATAAAGCACGGAGTGGCTAAGTTGGAAAAATATCGATGGCAGCATGGCAGCATAATAATATTCGTAATCGAATTAATATTTAATGCTAAAACTAATTACAAATGAACCGACTAGAAACAAAGAGAACTTATAGTTGAGTTTAGTAAAAAGAGGCATACCTTCTTTTACAAGACACCGACATTTTATTCAATTGAGTGTTACCACTCTTTTTCTTTTCAATTCTTATAGCTTGCTCTTACCCTTCATTGTATAATACAATAAGTACGATAGTGACATCCCGGTTCACACCGCAAGGCAAAGGGTCCGTAGAGTAAGAACAGTAGAAATACATATCAAAAGAAACATTTAACACACATACAAAAAGCTAAAATACGCCCGAGGCCGTATAAGATTTATGAAGAATGGCCCATGGGTCCAACAAACAAAACTTTACAAGTGTACAATTTACCGATAATGTGTTAACCGTAGAATAAGTTGTCAACTTGCGCACTTGTAAAAAGTTGTGGGATAGGTTTTGCTGTCGCGAATAAAAGTACTTATCATAAAAGTTTATCTTATTTCTAGCCGGAATTAAATAAAAGAATACCAGTTTCTTGTGACACCGCCATTTTTTCTTAAAGCTAACCACTTTTTTGTATGAAAAAAGAGGATTCGTCGAATATAATTCATTGTACCTATAACTTATTATTCGCGTTCGTACTAACCGCATGCCCTCGCGAATCAAACACCCATTAAATGTTGATAATACATGTAGGTATCGATTGGCAGATCCATCAATGGAGTCGAGCACACCTTCTGAGCATTCAGATTCAATGAATGGAGTCAAGCTTACTTTATGTACCTACACTAGAATCCATACTGGAAATAAGTGGATTTTTTGTACATTTGGATTTGTCAGTAGATTTTGAAAAACTACAATGTTTACGCTGATCCATCAATGGATTTTAGTTAACACTTATTATACCTACTCAGATCCGTTAATGGATTGTAATAGACTGTAATGCCTGTGAAGATCCATTTATACTTTTAATAGACTTGGATACATTAATAGATTACAATACACCGCAACGTTTAATGCATTGATGGATTCTAGACATCATAGTAAATTAAAATCCACATATGGATGCAGTAAAACACAACTGATATGGCTTACCGATGTACCTGCGCAGATGACGAAATTTCGAAGCGCGGGAACCAATCAGCATGATTCACGCGTTGTGCATCTGTATTCTGTGCTATTATTTATTGGTTATTAGTGAGTTAGTGACGCCATGTGGACGCGCCCGCGGAGAGGGAAAAAATAGGTGCAATTTAATTTGCACCTTAAGTATTACGTACAAGTCTGATCGTGGGTTTTAATCGTGCTTTCGGAAATCATCGGAATCGTTGTTCGTGTCTGAACGAACGAAGATTCACGACACACCATATAAATTGTGTTCTACTGTAAAAGTGTTTAAAAAAACATATTAATCTATTGATGTATTCTAGACTATGTTACATAATAGTTCACAATAAGTACTCTAATATGGATTCTAGTGTACATAAAGACCGCTCGACTTTATTAATGGATTCTGCCAATAGATCCCAGTGGCCGAGGGAGTTTTGCGAACCAAAAAGTCCGAATTGCATTTTAGCCGCGTGATATAATTATGTACAATATTTAGTACATAACTTTATAGCATAGCGGCCTTTTAGTCCGTCTCGTAATATTTTAGAATATACTTATTGCCAAGCTTTGCTGCATACGACTATAGTGAACTTCGACCGTTAAGGCCCGAATTATTTTATGCGTGAAATCTTTGACACCGAAGGAAGCCCAAAACACGGCTACAAAGGGTGAATGCATCGCGAAACCATACCGGATAGTGAAGGCGCTATTGGTCAAAATAATTAATGATACACTGTTACGTTAGCACGAGGTTTGCTATCACAATTCACAGAATATGTCGTCAGTTAACTTACAAAACAACACGATTAGAACATTTCTGAGATTTTCAGAGTGCATGCAATTGAACACATTTAAACGAAATCGTATTCCCATTGAGGCTGAAGAGTTAACCTACAGATAAGGTGACATGGCAGCAGGGGCTCTACTTTGAAATCCGTAATTCGAACTTCAAATCTCCCCGCCACTTTCTTGCGAATTAGTTACGTGTCGAGAGCAAAAGGGATATCAATAGACGAAGTTCGAACTAGATTTCAAGGTAGAGCCCCAGTTCACTTGGCAGTATATGCCAGATAATTAAGTGGTGAACTTATTGATACACTAAAAGTACATAAGAGAGATAACAAGTAAAGTACCATCATGAGGCGTCGAATGTAACTCCGAGTATTACATTCAAACGTTATTCTTATTTATACCACTAAATAAAATGTCTTAATACTTTAAAATAAGGTCATAGATTAACTTTAGTGCCATGCGACACATTAAGCGTGGTTGCTGCATCAGAAACTAGATACTATTGTGAAACATTAAATTCAACAATGAAACTACATACAAATCTATAACACCATAGTTTTTCCTATGATTTTACATTAATTTTAGGAAGGACTAATAGGTTTTTAAGAATCACGTGGAAATATTTAATATAAACAAGTTGAAGAGGTCACTTCTATATTAGGAAGAAACCCCTGCAGTAATAAAATTGCAAAGTTCTCTTTAACTTGGTTACAGTAATTCATTTATCAACCATCATGTATCAACATTAGTTAACAAGAATGTTTAGAGACACGAATGCCACATAAAATAGATATTTCCAAGGAAATAATGTTTCTGTAATGTTTATAATTCGGTACTTTTATTTCAATACTTTATTGCACAAAATTAAAATAGTGTACAAAAGGCGGGCTTAATGCTACAAGCAATCTCTACCGGTATTATAATGACAACTAACCAGGTAAAACTAGGGCCCATTTCTCAAAGATATCCTTATTCCTTAATAGCGAAAGAGTGTATGTTTGTTAGTTTCGTCTTCACAGTATAACGACTTAACAGAATAATTTATATCGCGGATTCAGAAAATAAGTGGGTAGGTCAACTGACTGAGATCTTACAGATGGCACTATTGCTACGTCATCGAGTAACCATAATCATTAAATCTTTGTAGCGAAGTCACTTTGTGACCCTTTTTAACATAATGTACTTATGCATGTTAAATCTAACAGTGGCACTATAAAAAACCTATTTGAACAGTGATTATTGCGGTTAAAAAAGAATTAACTTTTGTAAGATTCCTTTTTAATATAGTGTCACTGTTGGATTTAACGTGACGTGCGTATGTTAAATAAACGTATCTTTCTAGCTTTCTTTCTTTCTCTTATTAGTGACCCTTTTCCGGTGAAGGTTCTCAATAGTCAAATAGAATAGGTACCTACGACAAATTACATAAGTATAATTTTCATTTGGAAAATGGGTCTTAGTACTCAAATATTGTAAAATCCAAAATCACGTTCGCTGTTAACCACATTTTCCTGTGTCCTTACAACGTATAAAATCAATGTCGTACAATTTTTATTCCGTATTATGACAACATTAACTTGAATTAGATTTCCTTTTACAAATTGTGCACTAATTCAATAGGGAAGTTACAACCAATGAATTGTACTACGATATATTTGTGCACAACCGATGTTTACTCCACTTTTACATTTATTTCGATTGAAACTATCAACTAACTAAAGAATAAATTGATATTTTGCAAACAGGACACTAGGCGGAGTTAAAAATATCATAACGATACCTAGTATTTCGTTCTAGATTTTTTCCACGTATTTTGACTAATAATTATCGCCATACGGAAAGACAACTAGCAACTGCACAAGATGATCTACAATAGTTTTTTATTCTTTTCTAGCTGCCCGCCAGCGGTTTTGCCCCGCTGCACATATCCGACTTTCCCCGGTGGATTTTTCAATATCTGTGGTACAAACAATAAAGAACACAACAAACAAAGATTTATCCAATTTGGAGCAGTCGTTCGAAAGTTATGCGCGTACATAAATTTGCGAACTCTTTTTCAATTTTCTTAACATATTTACATTATTATTGAAAATTAAATATGTTTGTCAGGAAATTTCCGAACACAAACTTTAGAAATATTTTATACCTCAGAAATATTTTGAAAACCAGAATCAAATTCTTAAAATCCTAGCGTCGTGAAAAAAATACGTTCCGTTAAAACTGTACAGATAGAAAACTCGTAGTATAAAATTCGTTAAAATGACGTAACACTGACCACACACTGTATGGGTAAGCAAAATCCTTAGAAGCATTAACATATTCTTATACAACTGACGAAATAAATGACCATAGGAGTAGCACAACATGCACTTATTCGCAATCAAACAGAAGATGCAGATTTGAAATCGTTTGATGTTTATGACTGATTAGTAAGAATAACCTAAGGGAACTTAACAAGATACATTTACACTACTATGGGCGCCGATAGTTTTATGTTTTACAATAAAAAAAATATGGTAGCAGACAAAATTTCGAAAACATGTCAGCAATTGTCAGAAGATTAAGAACGCGTGTACGTATTTTAAGAACTTTATCCGCTTACATATTTTTCTCCTTGCCTGTGGCTACAATCACAATAGTCATTTAGTTTGTCAGTGTCATACATAACGTGATCAAAAATTTCATTAGCATATTTGATATAGCCACTATCTACCTATAATATAATTTATAGATTAAAATAGTGTCGGTGTTGCAAGCTTATCACTAAATTGAATTATTAGGAAACTCAGCGATCGTTAGAACTATCTAATATGATGCCTTTAGAAAGAATAAAATTTACCACCTGGTTTATCCAACCAGATATTATACAAACATTTAATGTTGAATAACTAATATGGTATATAATAGAAGTGAACTCAGCACCCGCATTATGGTCGCTTTTATCGCGGTGGACAAAGTATCCGTCACTCTCGCACTAACATACTGGTCAGAAAGTGACAGTTGCTTTATCCACGCTTAACCACATCAATAAACACGACCATAATAGGCCCGCTGGTGACCAGCGAAGTAAATAAAATACATCCTGTTAAAACTACAAGAAACAAAATTCATAGAACATACACAATTTTACAGAGATAATTCAGTCAAACGGAACTATGGACTAACAAAGCAAGACCATTATAAAAACCACAATTTAGTAGATAAATTAATGACCAAGACTCGATAAAATTCCAAGTCATTAAAGGAACTAATTGAGGTAAAGGCGTCACGTCAAAATAAATCTGTCAATGTTGAGTGACCCAATAACACCGTACGAATCCTTCAGATAGGACCGACGATTCAAGGATTAAGAGTTATGGCAAATGACTTCGGTGCTGCAAGGCTTGCAAGTACGTCAAGAATAACCATCAGATGTCAGTTTTTTAAGTCCTTTTAAGATAAGACAGTAGCAGTACTAAGACACAGACAAGATTTGGCAGGCAGTAGATAAACAGTTTTTTTGGGTACGCACCTTTTGTTTGTACATTTACGCATATTTGGTAATAAATATGTAATAAAGTAAATATAATAATAAAGTAGCAAGACGGAAATAAAGGGGGTTCCTCTTTTGGTTGATTAACTGTTCACAAAAATGTTAAAGTAAGTAATAACAAGGGTTGGAGATATCAATTATCTTTATCATAGAACACCCCTTTATAGCTTGGAAGTACATAATACATTTTTGAACTGGTCTTTCTTATAATGTTAAAAGGACTAGAATAACTTAACACGCCTTGCTTGCCGAAGTTGATTGTCCCACGAACAAGCTGCTAGCTTTTATCCTATGGGACTTTTCACTATCAATGTACTGAACGTACTCTGACAATGAGGAAAGTTGCTGAAATCTGGTCGCATCAGTTAACAGGCCCTTACAACAAATGTCGAATCAGGTCAAACATTAAAAAGTAGTTTATCTTTATGGCGTTCGTGGACACGTTAACATAATACAACTAGGTCTAAGCCCTTTTCATAGGTAACATGGGCAGTTTCAGCGACTCTCCTCATACAGATTGCAATGAAATACTACTAATATTTAAGGATTATCTCTGAAGGACATTTGATTCGGAAATGGTAAAAATTGCAGCTGTACGTTAAAATTATTATGTGATTGTTTATACAAGGAACGGTCAAAGTACAGCTTCCACAAGTCAAGGAAGAATACTATTCTACAATTAAATCATTTTCCTTCCTTGAGGAGACGTTTGTAATAGCGCCTATGTTAGACGTAGATAAACTTAAACCCCCTTACTTATAAACGTGGGATAAGCTTGGAATAGTTTATGCCATGCTTTGTCCTTATCTGCAATTGTGACATTTGCATCTGACAGAAAGTAACAAAGCATGGCATAAACTATTCCAAGCTTATTCCACGTTTATAAGTAAGGGGGTAAGTATAGTTTTTTTTTTCCAAAATTCAATTTGAAATCATTGCAATACAGTTTGAATTAAGACCAAACTTAATTATGTTATGATTATTTACTGCACAAGAATCAGTTTAGCAAAACCAACTGCTTGTAAACAACCGAAACTTCCAGAAACAAAAATCCTTCAGCATCCACTAATATTAGTTGGCTATTACCGCATTACAGCAGCACGCATTTGAAGGGGCGCCCGCTGCGGATCTTGTGCCGATTCCTGTATTTCTTGCCACGGGACTCCTTGTCTTTGCGAATTTCTCTCACCAGGGTATAGAAGGCGTCGTCGACTCCCATACGCGTCTTGGCTGAAGTCTCAACGAAGGGAACTCCGTAACTCCGCGCCACCTGAAATTTTCAACGTTTCGGTAAATGAAAATTACTTATGTGGGTCTACATTGGAATCTCTAATCGTCATTTGTCCTAACGCATCGTTTGTTCGAATTTTCGTTTATCCTAAAGCCATTTCCCGTCTGAATTATTAAACATTTTTGTGTTGTTATAATACAACCCTAAACTAACCTAACTACCGGTATTTCGGGAAAAATAAAAAAGTCGTCTTACGCAGCTGAAAACCAGTTTAGGACAATCGATGATTCGGACAAACGATGCGTTAGGACAAACGTTATTAGGGTTTCCGAGGGACACCCGTTTATGTTTATTTAAAAGGAACATATTGACTATAGGATTCGGAATATCTAAATGAACCGGGCAAAGGGGTTAGGGCGCATTATTTTAGCAAAATGTCCTGTCCTGTAATTTGACATGTCTAGCGTTAAACCTCAATTACAAATATTCGTTGATAGCATTCAAAAGACTAACGGCCGATTTTTCTAATTCCCAGATAAAATATCAGATAGTTATCACTTTCCTTTTCTTTATCATATGAAATAAAAGGACACAGTTAAAATTTATCCAAAAATTAGAGATATCTGAAGTTTGAAAATTTTTGCGGACCTATTGCGGAAGGGACGTTTTGTAAAAGGGACCAGGGACACGCCTTATGTTAAGAGGCGAATAGTTTTACGGATAGGACCATGGCAAATTCCGATTCTTCCCTAGCCAATGTAATGCAATAGCCGTGCAAATCCTTCCAGAACATCTGAATGGGGGTAGAAAAAGGTCTATGACGCCGTGGTGCCGCACCCAAACCTTTTTCGTACAAAATGTAAGAAAGCGTCAAGTTGTGAAATACACACAAAAGGCGCAGCGGGCCTCCTGAGGCCCGTTTCACGAAGCTAAAAGTTACAAATTACAAGCGGAAGTCTCTATCTAACTCCTTTTGCTAGAAAGAGAGTTCCGCTTGTAATTTGTAACTTGTAGCTTCGTGAAACGGGCCACTGTAGGCGCGGAAAAAGCATGCTTTCGCCCTGTCCTCGCGCTCCCTCTCGCTCGCTCGCCTATTCTGTATTATATAGCATCGCGCCTGCGACTTTTCCACGCCTAAGGCACTCGTTGCCTCAAATACATGTCATGCTTACTTAGACCACATTATTTTGATACTCAAGGCTCAACGTTTCATTGGATGATAGCCCGCATGCTTGTAGAAATCCATTGACGAATTGCATTAACATTATTGCGCTGGAAGGTATTGCAGCGACGCAATGTAACACTAAAAGCATGCGGGCTTGATGGAACCGAGCCTTCAAGGATTTTGACCTGAATTTGACACCCATCATACGCCCCGAGTAAGAG
Source organism: Acleris cristana (assembly GCA_948252455.1). NCBI lineage: Eukaryota > Metazoa > Arthropoda > Insecta > Lepidoptera > Tortricidae > Acleris > Acleris cristana. The sequence continues at coordinate 4,481,296 of OX411788.1, forward strand.
AGAAAAAAATAATAAAAAATCAAGTTGGACATATTTTTAAAAACTAACGGAACAAAAGAAGTTCAGTTTCAGAAGTAGAAACAATCCATGCTTTTAAAGCCCCAAGGTTAGAGGCACCCTGTATACATCGATACACGTGTTTTTTAAGCCTAAGCACTCCTTCTTTAAAAAAGTTAAAAATAAAGACCTTGACGTGCATCGTGACTTGCCTATATGAAAACTAGGTACCTATATGTAATGACGCAAATTCGTTTATCTATGTATTTCATGGAATTCTACCAAGGAATTATATCCTTGTTTCTCCCACGCAATACACAAATAAGTTGAGTTTTTACTGCGCGTTTATTTACAATGTATTACTAATGTGCCTAGCTAGTTTATGGCACTCATAAACAATTTATAACATGAAAAGAAAATGAATTGACAACCGGATTTTTTTGAAAAGGTGTTTTGATAAAAACCATCCTTATAGAATAGCATACTGTACTATTTTTTTTATTAACTCAGAAAAAAAGATGTTGTTTGCTAAGCCCGCTTTGGACTAGTGGTCGGAATCACGTCAATTTGTTTTTATTTATTTTCTCAGTAAATAAAGAAATAAAAAAATAAACTGTGCTACTGAGACAAACTTATATAAGCATGATTTAAAAAAAAACGTTTCTTTTGTCAATTGCAATAGTAGATTATCAAGTAAACTTTTTAATAATGAAAAATCTTGGTTATTAGTTATTACTTTTAAAAATATTAGACTAGTGACTCGTAGACTGTACTTGTATCTCAGCTGACTCACTAACAAGAGGCAAACTAGTCCGAATTCTACTTACTATCCGCCATTATAAGGTTTTTATGACCATCATTTGTTTTCATAATTATAAAGGCTTGTTATTACCATATTGTTTCAACATATATTTTTGACGACATGTTAGCCTAGTTGGTAATGACCCTGCCTACGAAGCTATCCCGGGTTAAAATCCCGATAACGGTACACATTTATGTGATTAAATGCGAGTATTTGTACCTAAGACTGGAATGTTTTCTATGTATTTAAGTATTTATTCCTCTATACATATAAGTAAGTATGTTAGTTGACTAGTATCCATAATATAAGCCTGGAGCTTAGTTTCGGACTAGGTCAATTTGTGTGACATGTCTCCTGATATTTATTTATTATTTATTACAATAAATAATAATTGCACAAGTAAGAAAAATTTCAAATCGATCTGAGGATTATAAGTAAGTTAAACTCAACTTACCTACTACATTTGTTTACAATGGTATTTAAACACAAGTGAAGTTTATATAAGCGTTTTAAAAACATGTTACAGAGTACTTTCTATTTCAACTATATTATTCATGTAATATCATTTATGTAATTGAATTGTTGAGTCACTGTTGGCAGGCGCTAAAGTCAACAAATGAACACGGACACTAATTTCTATCATTAAAATATCTCCTGACTGACAAAGGTTTAAATTGGCTTAAAACTTTTAAAATTAATATCCGTTAGTATAATAGGATACGGCCGCAGAACGTTTCAATGATCACGGTTTTGTGTTACCAATTTTTTTTAATGAAACATTACATTTAATATGTTATTATGCATAGTTAAAAAAACCGAACTCAATACTCATAAGGCTTTTGTAGCCTTTATTATAAACTCTGAGAATTCTGAGATACACTATTTAAGATTTGAATCTTTAATAAAAATAAAAATTAAAAGCATTTAATTTTGTGGTGTCATGTTAGAGCGTGAACACAAATCCTTATTTTCATTAAAATTAGGTCTTTGTTACATTACACACAATTCATTTTTATAGTTAAGTCTGCCATAATATGGTTAAAATTCGATCAATTGTGACAAGAACTACGGTTACAGTACATCTTAGTATGAAAGTCTGCTGCTTGGTGTAGATCATTATTTCAAATTTTATGACTAGGGTCTGACGACGGTTGAAACGCCCGTGGAATCACCCAAGTAGATTGACAAGATAATTCCCATATGTGTCAACGGCGGGGTGGAGAGGGTAATGCTTCTTGTTTTTATCACATGGAGATGATAATCGAGCAACTCGAGCACACACACCACCTGATAGTAAATGGGTGTGAACCTTATAGATTTGCATTATGAATTTCACTGGTTATCTTATCCCCACACCAGAATACTGCCGCTGTGCTGTGAACAATGCTGCCAGTATGTTAAAGGATAAGCTGGTGGTACGGAAATTATGTTTTCATCTCACTAGCTCGGAAAGCCCTTTTTGTTTGTTTGATAACTATTGAGAAAATCGCTTTTTATCCACATGTGAAGAAAGAGTTTTGACATTTGAAGGCAGGTTAATTTTTTTTTCTTGTGTTTTATTCCAGTGGGAAAGGCAAAGGACATTGATCCATACAGCCTAGTGAAGGCAGCTTAAGTGATATTTGACAGCTAACAAAACATAAAACATTAAGTGCTGAATTTTTAAGTGAGTAAAAAACACAAAAAAAAATGTATTGACAAAGAGTTAAATAAATAATAATTGATAGTACAAACCCTTTTTTATATTTTCCTCCCTGTAGTGAGGTGAAAAGTTTTGTGTTATACACAGGTGAAAAGTTATTTTACGTTTCGTGTGTTGAAACACTCGCTACTCGCGCTTGATGTAGGAAAACATGTCGAAACTTTTATGTGGTTATCTTGTTGTTTTTTTTTTTTTCGTTTTTCTTCCTCTGTCTCTCTCTCCTAATGTTTTGTCATGTTTTCCTGCTGAACTACGCATGATATTTGATATTATATTTAATTTAATATTTATAGCTTTATAATAATACTAGACTAAGTAGTATCATTGTAGTAAGAAATATGGTTAAAAAATGACTGACTGCTGAGTTTCTTGCGGCGTTTCTTCTCGGCAGTGGTCTCCTCTTGGGAAGCGCTGGTAGACTCCTGACGTGTAAAGGTGCCCGTGCGGCCTACTTACTGAATAAATGACTTTTATCTTTTTTTATCTTTTATCTACGCTCAGGTTTCTATTTTTGAACCAATCATAGAATCCTTTCGCTAGCTCTTGTTTCAAATGAACACAGGTAAAATACAACTTTCCCCCCTTGTATAACAAATAACTTTTATCATTACAATGTAAACTTTGTGGTTAGAAGGTAATGGATACAATAATACCAACAAGTAATCACTTTTGTGGTTTTTAATGGAAAGGGAGAATTCCTTTAGAGAAGGATTATCCGGGTTCAAACCCTAGCTGTGATTTTATGTTGTATGAAATTTTAACTACAATTGTTATTTAGTTACAACAGCAAAATATAAATTACACTTTAAAATTGTTTAACCCTTTACACACCTAGGGTGAACTCAAGTTAAAAATCAAAATCATATTAACAATTTGTATTCCTACAGATGGACCCATTTTTTTTCAACTAGATAAAATGATGTTTTTATTAAATTTTTGGGGGTTTAAAACAAACACAAAGAGACTGAAAATTATTATCTTTTTTTGTTATCCATGAGCTTTTTTTTTGTTTACAAGGGTCATATTCAATCAGAACAATCAAATCCAATAAACTAATTCAATCCAATCAGACAACGCATTGGCCTTTTTGGTAGTGACCCTGCCTACGAAGGTAGTGGTCCTGGGTTCAAATCCCGGTAAGGGCAGATGTTAGTGTGATGAGTGCGAATATTAGTTTTTGATTCATGGATGTTTATAAATTTAATTATAATATATTCCTCAATAGTATTTATATTGTCGTCTACCCATAGTACAAGCCTAGAGCTTAGTTTGGGACTAGCTCAATTGGTGTGACAGTGGCCCATGATATTTATTTATTTATTTATTTACAAAACTCCCTCGCTCAGCTCGGGCGTAAAGGGTTATATCTCAATCTTGTTGAATTAAGGTACAGGGACTCAGGTAGATAAATGCTGTGGCCCTAGTAAAAAATAGCCACAAGTCCCGGGTTTAAGTCTTCTGAAGTTCAAGTGCAAAAGGGAAATACTTAGTATATGATTGTTTTCACTATTATGTGTTTTCAATTAACAATCAGTCCACAATAATACATATAAATTTATAACAACATACCTCTCTGGCCTGCGTCATGTCTACGGCCCAGGCTTGCAAGTCACACTTGTTGCCCACCAACACCATCGGAACTTCCTCCGCGTCCTTCACACGTTTTATCTGCTCTCTGTAAGACCCGATATCTTCGAAACTCTTCGCACTGTTCACCGCGAACACAAGCAAGAACCCCTCCCCTGTACGCATATACTGATCCCGCATCGCTGAGTACTCCTCCTGTCCCGCGGTGTCGAGGATATCCAATAAACACGTTTCACCATCAATAACCACTTGTTTTCTATACGAATCCTCTATCGTTGGATCGTACTCGTCCACGAAATGATTCTGTATTAGTTGTATAGTCAATGCGGATTTGCCGACGCCGCCAGCGCCGACCACCACTAATTTGTACTCGGTCATCTTGCGACGAGATAGGCAGAATATTTTTCACTTTTTCACTACTGTCACTTGCACAAGAATACGACGCCAGTGGTCGGTCAGCTGCCACACCTCTGGTATTACTCACATCGGCATGGCTGCGCGACCTATGATCACTTAATGCACGCCCTGGCCCAGTAGCGCGAAGACGACTAATTAATGTATTTTTATTAGAGTTGAATGCAATAAAATGACAAGACAATGAGGCGGTTCACTCACCCCTGGGAACTTTTCCGTCTCTCAAACAAAATTATGTTGACCCCAATATCGACCAATCCCAGCATTCTTTCAGGCGTTCGCTCCTGAGATTGGACAAGGATTTAGTACAAGGTCGTGGTTGTTTTTACCAGTTAACTGAAAAACGCCTTTAAGTTTTGCCGAACGTTCAGAAAGTAAATTACGTAACAGTTCTTTTTTTTGTTTATGTGCTTTTTTGATATGCTCATAAACGATAAAACCTTATTATTTATGATTACTTTTTGTATGTCTTCAAGGTTACTTTACATTTCTCAAAATTATCAGACATTACCGTACCGTTTTAGTCCCAACGCAAAGCAATCAGAACGTCTCTTATTCAGAACGTGTGCCTACAACTTGATAGATGGCGCTGTTCAATAAAAACTAGTTGCTAATATTATGGAACAAAAACAAATGAGAGTACATTTTACAATTTTATGACATACGTTTTGTAGCGTAAATAAATTGAAATAACTTTAGCTCGTATTAATATAACATTTTAATCGCTAGCGATGGAAGAAGAATCAGATGACTATCGTGAAAAAGATGTTATTGCTGATGCACTGGAGGAGGCAGGAGCCCTTGAAGCTGATACCGGGGCTCGATTGTTAGTAAACCTTAATGAGTCCGTCCGCCCCTTTTGTTACGGTGCCAAGCTTTGCTGCGGAGCGCAGCAAGCACTTTGATGGTTTAACCTCCTGAGGGTTCTTGTACTAAAAATAGTACAAAATACTGTCATTGAAATAAAGATCTAGTGCAAAGGAAGTAAAGTAAAATTTCTTTTGTTTTTAGAACTCGCGATCAAATCCGTACCTGAGAAGCATAACACTGCAAGTGCCATTTTCGTAATTTTACAGGAGAAGCGATTTTGTGTCAAAAAGCAGCATACACGACATTTAGTAAGGTTTGTACTAAAACTGGTCAGATTTAAATAACAAAGACTTTTATCAATCAAAAGGATGGCTATTTGAGATCTATATTTGTTATATTCTGAGATCAATTTCTTAATGTAAGATATACTTACTTATTATAATAAAATGAAAAAAACTAGCCCACATACAGTGTTCTGCTTCTCAACAAAAAATTAAATCTTTAGAGTTACCACAATAATTATACCCTTAGAAACTCTAAAACAATATTCGAAACTGTATTATATTACTAAATGTTGTTTTTATATAATAATAAATAAGTTTCTTGTATGTATGACAGCAAAATTTATGTTTCCGTTTACAATTATTATAGTGTACATTGTAATTAAATACAAATAATACAATTTTAAATATTGTTTTCGATTTACTAAAGGTGTATTATCGAAGTAAGTAACTCTGAAATTTTGTTTTTTCTTATTTTAAAAAGCAGAACTTTGTATGTGCCCACAGATATATTTTTTAATGTAAATATATTTTAGATTAAAAAATTGATTTCCGAATGTAACAAATCTCAATTAATCTCAAATAACCACATTTTTGATTAATTAAAGTCTTTGTAATTTAAATCTGACCGTTTTATTTTAAAACTTCCTCATTGTCGCTGAATTTTTTACACAAAATCGCTTCTCCTGTAAAGTTACGGAAATGGCACTTGCAGTGTTATTCTTCTCAAGTATGTAATTTACAACCCCTTCCGCCGCCTAGCTAATGTATGGAGCACAATACTGTAAGTCCGGACTTACATTGAAATGCCTGATAACATGATACAGTGGCACCACTTTGATCATTCATAACACTGTAACTCTGGACATACGATAAAATGCAGTTTACACATACATTATTACACTTCACTTAGATTGAAATGCTTCGAAGTGACTAATGCTCTTACATCAAAATACATTTAAGAAACTCCGAAACTGTAAAAACTTCTGCAAATACAGCGTTATGGTTCGATAGAGCTAAAAAAGTTATGTATGATACATTAAAAAACGAAAAATCTTAAAAAGTGGACTTGCAGTGTTATGCTTCTCAGGTACGGAAATAAGAAAATTGACTTTATTTCATTCGTAGTAGATTCATATACCATTGACAAATTTCGTTGTATGGTGGGTCTTAGGAGGTTAATTAAATACTCAGCAACGCTTTGACGACAAGATTACCTAGCCACACCTACCCTTATACCTAATCTGTGGATCAGCCTAAATTCAAGGCTACCATCTAGGTTCTAGATACTACTTATTAACCCTTTGAACGCTTCACGCCAGGCAAGCTGTTGCGCTATAAAATTATATCCGAAAAATAACCCTGAAATTTTCACAATTTGACATGCAATTCGACCTGCCCAAACATTCATCAATTATAAGGAACCAAACATGAATTGATGTAACGTTTGAGCCAATAAAAACAAAGAAAAACCATTCATAATAGATTTTATTCATGATTAAAGTAAACCTTCACTCCGACCCTTTTATGGGTTGTTGGCCGCTTTCGGACAAACGAAATAGCGGACAAAAGTTTTTCGAAACATCGATAGGTAACCAAATGCAGAGAAAGCTTCTATTAAGGTCAGGGTGGCCAAATCCGTCAGCGGGGCATTTCCGTCAAACGACATTTTCGGCTATTCAAACAACAATACACGCTTACTGACTCGATAGGTAAAACAGAAAGAAAATTTTATACCCGCAGTCAAAAACAGATGGCCCTGTCTAGCCAATAAACGGAAAAACCTCGCTTTCAAAGTTTTCTTGCGCTGCGAACTCGAACACGAGTGTAGTGTGCTGCTGTGTTTCGTGACGGTGCGATGAGAAAATGTAAGTTTACGGCTTAGTAAGTATGTTTATTATATAGATCGATATGCATGTTTGATGGTAGTTCTATTAATTTTCAATTATAATCTGTTTGTGAGAAAATATGGGTGGTTAAATATTGGTATTAACGAAATGATCGAGCAGACAAATCCGTCAATTGTGAAACGGGCAAAACCGTCATGTGCTGGAATTTCCCTATTTCATACATTGCCAACCTTTTTGATTTGACTAACATTTAATAAATAACTATGATGACTTACAAGCAGCGGTAGGGGCAGTTCGAAGTGGAATGACGAGTGGTAATAAAGCTGCACGTATACGTCTTAGCGTCTGTTAATTGGTCTACTTATATCTTTATAAGATTTCAATATTAAAATTGTTGATTTTTTACTCTGTATTTTTATTTGAGAATGTTAAGCACTGTTCCAAAGATAAATGATTAATTTTGTTCGTTAAAGGCAAAATAGCAGTATGATGGTAGTCCCGCTCTTCGATTGTTGAGCATTTAGGGTCTTAACTAAATTAGTCGTTCAATACTTACGCTATGAAATGTCCAATTTACTTATTAAATATGATTTGAAATTGAAAATATTGTCGCGCCCATAATAACAATGACTTTGACTCTGTACTTCGGAGCTTACTCAATAGTGGCGCCAACTGATGAGCACAAAAACAGTAGCCCATTATTTTAAAAACATGATGTCAGTTGACGGATTTTCCCTAGGGTTTGGTAATTTGTTTTAAAAGGTTTACCACTACTGATCATAAAAATAGGCCGGAATTGCCCCAAAAAAATGTACCTATTTGGCAATATAATCTAAAATAAACCTTTAATTGAGTTCGCTAGAGTTTAGTTTCGATTAAGAGTTCAGCGGTATTTGTTCATTTGACGTATATGTTTGTAATACGTCACGATACAAGAAAAATCCTTGGTTGACGGAATAGCCCCAAAGCGTCGGGAAAATCCGTCAACTGACATGTTTTTAAAAAAGAAACTTATTTAAATAACCAGCAGTACTAGCAATTTAATATGAGTACATTTATATAGTTAAATAAATGCCCAATCTATTAAAGTGATCAGGTTTATTAAAAAGTAAATATCCTCTTAGTTATGATCAGCCAAAGTGAACTTATCAAAAAGTATGACGGAAATGCCCTCATTGACCTTACTTACTTATTAGGGATTTATTTATTACTTACAGTGATCAGCAGCTTTCCAACATCGACCCGCGACTCAAGTTTGAGATGGACCCTCTGGCTCACCAGGACTTACGTCCGGAGATGATGTTTATCCGGAACGAGCTACGGCAAGCCAAATTGCAAACACTCGCTGTAAGTACGTACTAAAATACTAATGCTAGGGTTTAGGACTTTTTTTGGTGATTTTACCGTGGTTCTGAAATCCATGTAGTCGCTATATACCTATACTACTAATTATTATTATCTACCACCTTGATTTTAACCTTAAGTACATTTCAAAATTCAAAATTCTTTCGTTAAAAATTAAACTGTAGAAACAATTTAAGTGAATTTCGGTATGGACGATATTTCCAATGTGGAAGCAAAACTTTTTTTTTCCTAGTAGTTATAATACTCAAGATCAATTTCAAGGTGGTATGTGAGTGAGTATACAGGGTGTAGGGTGTCCCATATTGGACACGTAACCCTGACACGGGTGATAGCTTACCCTTAGACCTACCAAACCAGCCTAGCATGACCTCAGTAAAAGTTGCACGGTTTTCGAGATATTGCCAATTTAATGTTTTTTCTAATTTCGCACCATTTTGGACGGTCTTGGTCCATTTTTTAAAATGACTCTTGAATTTAGTTTTTTTACATGAATGCTGTCTGGAATGGTTAATTAAGTCCATAACAGTCTCGACTAATCAGAGGTAGCGATAAAAATATGTGCCTCGCATTTTGTAGTAGTTTATTAATTATAGCGTGCTAATAGCGTAGCACTCTTATTGCCTTCAATTCTTATCTATCGCGAAATTAGCTTAAAATCTTTATTCCCTTCAATAGATACGTCGGACGGCGCTGTGTAAGCTCTTGATGAAGGATTTTATCGAAGAGGATTGCGAGCTTAGGAACTTGGGTCTCGCATACACATTACCCGATCCTTAGGTTTCTAAACTTATTATTTTCACTGCAATGTGTAGCCGGCAACTAAGAGGGCCTTGCTCTGAAGTACAAAATATGAGTAAGACAGCAATAGTTGCCGACCAAGAATTGCCGTGAACAGTTGATGGATTACCAGGGCCCGTATTATGGTCGCCTTTATCGCGGTGGATAAAGCTTCCGTCACTCTCGCACTTACGTACTGGTCAGAAAGTGACAGATGTTTTATCTACGCTTATCTACGTCGATAAACACGACCATAATCGGCCCGCAGGCTAAGTAGGTACCTACTAGCCCCCGGATTTTATCTCATGATTAACTTCTAGTTCTACTCGGTCGCATTTTATTTAGTTGTTTCAATGTAGGCTAAATCAGCAACTTTGAAGATAACCAAATTAAAAATAAAATTATACAACTGATAAAATGCTTTTATTCAATTGATTTTTGTGATTTACAGAAGTCGCAGGTATATAAGGTATATTATGTATAAATCGATTGTCATGTTGGTTTCCTTGTCATAAATGGTAGGGATAAAATTACATCATTTTCTATGAAACTGGGTACTGTTCAGCCACTAAAGAACCCTGTTTCAAAAAGCCATTGAGTTTTTTTCTTGAATCCAGCGCCATCTACCCAACACACACACAGTACCAATATTAGGTACTAGCCTTGAGGATGAGGGTAGTGCCGCCATCTATTAACTTTGTTCTGAATTTATTTGTACTACACAGCGCTAGCGTAGCGTGAGTAGATGCTTTAGTTCATGTGCAAAATTTTAGATGTACCTAGTTGTAGTCTAGTTTGTGTTCTAATCATTCAAAATTTGACAGCGTTCGCTTTTATAGGTGGAATATTTTTTAAGTTATTCTTTATTAAGCTAACCTAGCTTATTAAGGGCCAATTTGACTAAACTGGAATATAAAACTTACTCCGAGATTAGTCTATACAAATTCGGCGTTAAACTAGGTATAAGACCTTATTCCAGTTTGGTCGAATCCGCCCTTAGGTGATTTCTTATTTGCTCCATGTGAGTTTTTAATTTAGGGCTGGATTTTTAATCTCCAGATCAGGTGGATAACTTTTAGGTGATAACCAAAAACTGAGTTTCAGACCATAATAAGATTTTTACAAAAGTCCTAGAAATTTGAATTATCAGGGAAAAAATATGTTATATTTCATTTATCTATCAGTTTTCGGTACCAAGACCCTGTAAGTATACCTAGCTAAAAAAAATATCCTCTGTCACAATTCTTGAAATTTTATATCACCGTTATCAGTTTCTACTTTTGTAGAAAAAATGTTTTGCCGTAAAGACTTAGTATAGAATTGTTTTCATGAGCTCCTAATTTGGGTTAATATTTTTTTTACAAAGAGCGTAAACACAACGAACTGGCACTTAGAGCGAAAACGCGGAACTTTGAATATTCGACAAAACGATAGCAATTTCCTAAACCGAATCCATTAGGGCAGCGTTACAAATAAAACGGTTACAACGAAAGCCCAATTTCTCTTAAAAAGGTCTGGGACATTTGTTCCAGGCCATTTTTATTTGTTCGGTGCCCATTGTCGTCGTTTGTATACCCTGTTGACGCCTATAAGCGTCACAAGCTGTGAATGTATTAAGCTGGACCTTTTACGTCTGCGCCCTCATTACAAGTTTAGAAGCCTTTTACGATGTCGTTTTTGAAGGAAACAACGTTATTGTTGCATAAAAGAGATATTTAAAGTTGTTTCAGCTTTTGGAGTGATTGGGAGAGGATCATACTAATTCTTCTGGGTTTTAAGGGTCCGTATTCAACACAGACGAAAATGGAAAAAGTCATCACTACATCATCATTATTATAAAACAAAGTCGCTTCCCGCTGTCTGTCTGTCCCTATGTATGTTTAGATCTTTAAAAACACGCAACGGATTTTGATGCGGTTTTTTTAAATAGATAGAGTTATTCTAGAGGAAGGTTTTTATGTAACTTTAGTCTCTGCACATCGGGACTAAAGTTCCTTATTAATCTCTAGGGATTAAAGTATTTTTTTTAATTTACTTTGGAAACTTTAATTTCATCTTTTACAACAATACGTTGCCTTATCACTGGTCATATTTACGTATCTCATATTGTATTTTGACCTCAATGTAACCTTAACTAGCTTCACTCGGTGTTCCTATTGGAAGACTAGCGCTGGCTTCTATGCCAGCATTTTGCGTGACATTAGGCACTTATATTTTAGCTTATTGTCTTATGTTTTCTGTTACGAATCAATATTTTTCTTTCCTTCTATATACTCTTCTCTACCAATCTCTACTGTATAAAAAACCTTTTATTTTGTCCTCATTTACCTACAGTCGTACGAAATTAAATACTTTTCCTTCTTTCCGAAAATTTCCGCGTAAAACTTCCAGAAAATACAGCTAAATCTAATATCACGAGAGCTCTTTATTCAATCTCATAAAACATTTACTGCCGAGGCGTGCTGTGATATAATGGGTACCATTAATTTTTAAGTGAAGTAATACGACATGGTTTGAAAATAGTTTACCATTTACTATAAAATTATTTTCTTCTGTTAAATCATGGTATAAAAAACTTAGGTTCTCTTGCTGTGTTGTGTATTAAACTTGGGTACCAATTATTATTTTATCGAAACACCTTTCAACGAACGTATCATTACGCAGAATTTTCATTATATCGAAAGGCAATTCTCGCCACATGAGTTATTTTATACGGGTAATCATGATTCTAACAACTAACTTATGAAAATTATGTTTAAGGTATCCTGAAAACCTGGTTTCAGCAGAAAATAGCGTTCGATGAAATGAAGTTCGATAAAATGATACAATCGATGAAGTGAAAATCGATAAAATGATAGGTTACTATAGAATTTACTTGAAATTTTAAACATAGAATGTGTAACGGTCTATACAGATGTGGTTACAACTACACATGCAAGAGGACTTTTACTTAAGTTTTTTAGGGTCCATATTGGCTCATATAAAAAAATGTAGCCCGAATGTATTGTTATACATAATCATCGCAAGTTATAAAGTGTTTTTTACTGAAATGGTTTTTATTTCAGGGTTTTTATAAAACAAACCTAAATATTTCAAAAATCCTGAAATAAAAAACAATCCATTCGGACTACATTTTTTTATATGAAACAAAGCGCTCCCGTTTTTTATCTATATGCGGTTTGATAGAGATATTATTTTAAATTAAAATGGGTAATTAAATTTTGGTGATCATTTACGATTTTATGGTAAGGTATTTTTGTGTCCGTTATTTAATACCTAATCAGGTGAATCATGCATGAAACATATTATTATGCCTTATTCAATTGTTGTTTTATCTTTACACTGTAGTGATTCTGGAATGTTGTTAAATTAGTAAAAATGACAGTTTTCTCTGCATAAAATCTTTTGTTCGTTCGTTGTATCGAATATTTTCTTTTGTTAATTTAACGAACAATACCTTTGTTGCGGAAGCTTTGCTTCGTACGTCTAGCCTTGTTAATTGGGAAGAACATTGTAATTTATTCACAAAACTTTTGAAAAGTAAGTCTTTGTTTAACTAATTGATGGCCCATTGTATTCGGATTGTAGCTAAAAATAAAATAAAAAATACTGGTACTGGGTCTCTATTTTACATTATTTAGTCTATCTTGCTTCGATATCGTAATGATACTGTTGACGTTATGACAGTTATTATTCTCAAGTGAATAGGAGCAGAATAAAGTGCGTCATTACGTTAATTAGATAGAAAAATAAACATTAAACAGGGGATGGATAAACGGAAAGACTGATAGAAAGAACAGAGTGATTTTAAAAAGGTCAGTTTTTTTACCCGACTGCGTCAGAAGGAAGGTTATGTTTTTTGAGTGTATGTATGCATGTATGTATGTCCATTTCTTTGGCATGCCCTGCAGCATACACAGCTTGATGGATTATAGCATATAAGGTGGCGTTAGATTCGTCTTGATTATGGGAATGACAGGATATAATATTTTAATACAACTTATGAGGACATGTATCGACGACAATATAAAAAAATATAAATACCTACTGTCGGATTATTAAAGCTTGATTTTTATTTTATTCACACATTATTTTTATTACATTATATCAAAGGATGCTTAAAGGCATATTTTAATAATACCCTAGAAAACATGTCCATAATTGTGTTTTTAAGACAATTTTAAAATATAAATTGAAATGTATTAAATCGCCACTTTATTTCGTGTCCATCTTGCTAGCCACGCTTGCTTAAGGGCTCAATTCTTCTCAGTAAAAACATATTGCTTCTGAAATGTTATCGTATTGTCGACTTTACGATAGCTCTTGTTTACATGATAGTAATGGCCCATGTTAAAATCAATACGATATAACATGCCAAAAGCAATCAAGTTTTACCGAGTAGAGTTTACCTAGAAAAGAAACCATAAACTTTCTAATTTCATACATAATGTCTCAATTTAGAAAACAGAATAGAGAATATAACAAAGGCCAAGCCTAAATTGAAAAACTCACATTTATCTCAAGTGATCCTAAAAAGGATTCCCTTAAACAAGAGCGAAACTGGAAATGGCGATTTATTTGAAAGAAATCGGACCGTGAAAAATGGCCCCTGTCAATTTTTATTCTATTTCCCGTTTCGACACAGGATATCCTGCCCTACATTGGGAATGTATGTAGGGCGGTGAAAAGGCTGATGGAAATCGTAAACTGATACTTTCGGTCAAGTGAGTTGTAGATATGTGCTTTTAAATTGCTTTGCATGGGAGCCTTTTGCACCTTTATAGGAGCAGTGTTTGAAACGAATTCTTAAGTTCGTTTTCAGGTAAGGTTTTTTGTTGAAAATTTTACTAACGTCTACCACAGCGGCTACCGTGCATTATAATTATATTATTATTGGAAAATATCTATGTTAATTATCTATGAACTACAAGTGAAGGGTAGGTACATGGAAAGAACTTGTCTAGTCAATTAAAAATATACGTTTTACGATTAATTTTCCGAACTATATTTTGACGTCCACTTGATTGCTCGTGCAAATTTGATCGACCTTATTTATAAGCAAATAAAGGCTATCACTGGTAACTCTGGTTACACAAAAGCACGTGAGTGAAAAATTCCTTACACGAAAATTACATACGAACAAAATTACATGGGCCCTAACTTTCAACTCGCGATATCTTAAAAAGTTCCTAAGCTGACTAAATATGTTATTTCCGTGTACCATTAAAATATTGCCTTCGTCAAATTTTAGCTTTTAACGTGTGAAGATTAACTAATAACTTGAAATTAATTATGCAATTTCTGCTGTAATATCCGGTCAAAACAACACCGCAATAAACAAGCAAATATTTTCAGATTAAATTGGTTCGTATTACTAATAAATAATTCTAATAAATAATTGATTTCAAGCGCAACTACTCACGTCATACAGAGTAAATCGTTGTTAGAACATTGGGTAAATAGAATGCACAATTGTGTGCGAAGTTGTAAAAGATACAATGTTCCGTCAAGTCCAGACAAAGCACTCACAATGCCGGCAGCAATTTGCCACACTCACAATCCGAGCCAAAATTAAGACACCGCACAGAGGGTCATTAATTTTCGGAGCGGAAAAAACACGCCGTAGTTTTTGGTGGAGGGCCTTTTACGAATGTTATAAGAAATGTTAAGAGTAGATTTTGAATAAATACAACTTATGCTTTCTGTTACTTTTTAAAGGTGTTTCATGTTTAATTAGTAAGCATTATACCACTTAACTAACGCATCGTACTACTTCTGAAAAGTATATTGTGTAATAGGCCATTATGACACGAGAAATTTAGCCAGCCGAGCAAAGCAAGAGTGGCTGTAGTCATTGTCATCATGGCATTTCGGTCTAGAGTTAATCACTTTACTTTCACTTAGCATTTTTTTACTTTCGACCCGCCACTAAACATTTTAGAGCATGAGTGGCATGAGTAAGTGAAAAGATCCCGTAGCCTAAATGGGAAATGGGGATTGACAAAAGTTGCCAGACGGTCGTGTTGAGCGCTTATGTCAATTCCACGCATTATATTTACAGTTTTCGAAAATCGATTACGTTTTGCAATGCATCTTGTCTAAAGCCCCTGTGCTAAATGTTAATATTATATTGTATAAGTGAAGTCTGGATTAAGCTACACCTTAATTATGTCATTTGTCAAAAATGCACGATGGGCTTTTGCTTTTGATATTTTGAGCTTTTCTGGAGATGTAAAAAATATGTGTAAATTCAAACTGCGTATTATTTTTGGTAAAAAAAACAACTTTAATTGTGTTCAGTCCGTACATCTGTTTGAAACCACTGTGCCGTGGACAACTCGTAAATGAAAGTCTCTACACACGACACGTGACTTTAGTGGTCTGAACTAATGCTATATTTGGGTTAGTCTGGCTAGACTGTTGCAGACTACTCGGCGAATGTTTCGTTACATTTTAGCACAAACTCGTATATTTCAACATGACTATTAAAAAAGATAACGCCTTACTTCTGGCTTATCTTATACTAATTTCCATAAGTTAAATAAGCATATTTTATGTAACCGTTTATCTTTTGAGGACTCATTTGAAACAAACCATACCTAACCTATAGGTTCTATTGGTGTTTGTTTTTATCCTAAAAAACTACGATTTAAGAAATTTTTTTTAGTGAAAATTAGTCAAATGAAATCATTTAAACTAATGAACCCATAAAGCATTATCCTGTGTGCTTTTAATTTTATCTATTGATTTTTATCTTGGATATTTAACTCAAGGAAATTATGTGCAGTTCTGGCACATTAGCGGCCTTTACACGTAAAGTTCGGACCGCGGGAATCGCCACGCGCCGTTCCAATCTTCGTTCCGAACCGTTCGTGTATGCAACTGTTGTAAAATAGTAAAAAATGTACGGTTCGGAACGAAGATTGGATCGGCGCGTGGCGTTTCCCGCGGTCCGAACTTTACGTGTAAAGGCCGCTAATGATTTGTTAGTATGTTTGTTCATGATAATTTTCTATACCGTACACGTTACTACAACAAGCAATCAGTGTGGTAAACCAGTAATGTACTTACGTTAGTAAAATTTATTGGGGATCGAACTAGGTACACTACTTTGCGGTCATGGGTCGAGCGGAACCTCGAGCCACTAGACCACCGACGCTCCCAACTTTATTTATTGTCGGTGACTAAAATTGCGAAGCAATTCAATGTTGTTAATGAGTAAGTACCTAGTTAAGTTCTCAACCGGGCCCATGTAGGAACTATGACCCAGTCCTCTTCATAGGAATCATCCAATCATGGGATAAAAATATCTACACTCCTCTAATATCACTGAAAATAAGGTCCATAATGTCAAGAATTTGGGACCCACCTTAGGTCCAAAGTCTTTGTCCAGTTTCCTATAAGTTACAAATAATTTGGTATCACTGACATTGACGACTTCAAGCCTATTTTTTTTGAAATGGGTCAATAATTAACATAGAAAAATGTATGGAATTGACGTAAGTCACTTGATATATCACTCGACATGCGTTGTCAAAAATGAAAAATGTCGACCACAAACCTTGTGGCCAGTGGAGCTAGACAAGTTGCCATCGAATACAAACGCAAGCGTTTGGTGATCACTGTCGCTTTGCGTTGTCATAGGAAAATGTATGGAATTGACGTAAGTCACGTGATATATCACATGATATACATTTTTCCATGACAACGCAAAGCGACAGTGATCACCAAACGCTAGCGTTTGTATTCGATGGCAACTTGTCTAGCTCCACTGGCCACATAAGATTTGTGGTCGACATTTTTCATTTTTGACAACGCATGTCGAGTGATATATCACGTGACTTACGTCAATTCCATAATTTTTTTTATGACATCGCAAAGCGACAGTGATCACCAAACGCTAAGCGTTTGTATTCGATGGCAACTTGTCTAGCCCATGGATTTGTAAAATTCAATCGACTTAAGCATGCGAGAAAGTTGAGAAACTTTAAAAACTAGTTTGCAGTAAAAAGTTTTTTAATCGGAGCAGATTGGAAAGAATCTGTTTTAGTTTTGCAATGAAAGCGAGGCATATAGACATTCAATTGATAGATCATTTATTTACTCGCGTAAAACAAAGACTAATGGGTTCAATAACTTTTCATAACCTTTTGTCTTACTTTTACCCTGTTTTAAGAAAATGAAATATTAGAATCAAAGTTATTTTAAACGGCACCATTTTCAAGAGTTTTTTTCAATATTTAATTTTTTTCGACATTTTAATTTACAACTTTTTCGGCGTAATTTAAATGTATAACTGCGAAATTACAGCTTTTTAGTACTAAGAGTCTCCGAGTTAAATCGCGGACAGACGAACACACTGACAGATGGACGGACATACAGTAATCGCGAAACTGTAAGACCTTAAAATGACAAAATAGTACTGATATTGGGTAGTACGATAGAAGTACCGTTTGTCGCAAGTCGCAACTGCACCCTTTTCGGCCAATTCTCAAAAGTTGAAATGAGTATCAAAAATACTGTAGAATTAAAAATAATATTCATAAATAGTTAAGACTAAAGATCAATCTTAAAGAAATTTTGTAAAATTATGTAATTTCATATTGCTTTACATATTAGTTAAAATTTAGAGTGGCCAAAAACGGTGTAAAGATGGCCAAAAACCCGTACTTCTATCTAATAAATGATTTCGGCGCTTTTGCCCCCCTTCATTGGTGCCCTTTGTACTAACTATGCTTTAAAACCCAGCCGACAAAGAAACAAGAGAGTGTTGCTACTGTGCAAAAACACTTCGCAAATAATGGAGCCGCCCCTGAAACTTTTGACAATGAACACGAACACCTCAGGGCTTCTATTCTTGAATTCAAAGTTTCTTTAGTCTCGTTCCTTTCTTGCAATTAGGCCACGACTCAAGGGTAACAGGGATGGGGACTTTTTATAGGTCGCGTTTACATTGGGCTGACATTTAGCGGCATAATGTATGCCGATCAACTCTGGGGCTGTAGCTGTCAAAATAGTAATTAATAAATAAATAATAAATAATTACATACATACACAAACTCACGCCTTCATTCCCAGAGTGGGGTAGGCAGAGCCACAGACTCAACAACAACTCCAAAAACTTGTTGATGATTCTGTGACCACATTTTGCACAACCAGGCTAAGATGTTATCCAGTGTATTAGTGACGGGTTGCAAACCCATCGCCTACCAGCACTACACAGCCTTTAGTCCCTTAGTCGTCTCTTACGACATCCACGGGAAGACATGGAGTAATAAATAATTAATTAATAAATATCGGGATAATCTCACACAAATTGACCTAGTCCCAAACTAAGCTCTAGGCTTGTACAAGGCAACGATAAACATACTTATATAGATAAATAAATACGCAATATACAAAGAAAACATCCATAAGATAAAATAATAAATATAAAATAATATCAGGGGATAAATTGTCATAGCCCAAAACCAAGCTCTAGGCATTTAGTATGGGTACCTAGACAACGATAAAACTGTGAGTCTGATGTAGATGGGTCTTTAGGAGTAATTTGTTTGGCGTCAGACAAGAATTGTAATTAACACACGATGACCTTTCTTCATTCTACGTCGGCCTCACTTTATTTCTGCAAAAAAATAAACAAATCTAGTAAAAAGGAAGTTTTAAAAACCCCAACCGCTTTTTGGATAATATCGTCAATATAATGTTAGTTGTCATGGTATATATTTTTATTTTTTTCATTTCGCCAATATCACATTTAAAAAACCCAGTGATACCCGCGACGCTTCGATGAATCTAAGGACAACGCCTGTCAAAACGGGCCATCTGTTCAGACTTTACAAGGGAACAATGAGCCATACATACAGGTCAATAACATAACCCTCCTCCGTCGGCAGTCGGTTGAATACCAAATATCAGCCAAAAACCAGCGCTGCAGTCCCTTGACCACAGCACTATTTATTAATTAATATTAGTTTTTCAAATTCATTTAAGTATTAATAGATGAATAACCAGATTCATTTCATTACACAGTTATGGGTATAAACCAGAATAAATGTCCAGTTAAACAGAGTTTTGTCACCGTAACGAAACTGTCGATTAACGTCAAACACATACATTTTTGTTACGAAATTGTAAGTTAGACATCATTTAATTTAAGTGACATTTAAATAGCGTCTTTATGTACATTTATTTTGATTTTTACCCTTATACAGTTCACATTAGTATGGGGGCAGATGACGCTTACTTACGTAATTGTATCTACCTTCTATTTTACTCTCCAAGTAAGTTATGTCTAAAATAATAGCTGAAATATGTACCATATTTCATTAGCTCTATATCTCAGCATAAATAAATATATTATACCTTATTATAATATGAATAAATATGTAAATAATAGTAAATTTATACCTTTTTGATGCCACAATTTGTGCATTCCCTGTGTTTTATTTTATTATTATTTTTGCGTCAAATTAATAATTTATTTCATTAATAAAGTGGGCTAAAAAGGATGTCGCTCAACGCTGGACTATCAATACGTTATTTATTTTACAGTGGGGCAAAAAAGTGTAGAAAATGGGCACCATTGTCTATGGCAAAATTGTGTTGGAAAAAGCAAAGCGTAGTAAAAGTAATGTGGATCCAATTCTGGATTTGTTTGCTGTTTTATTGCGTAAAACAATAAAGCTAGTAGGAAAACAATGCTGAAGAGAAACTCCTCTTTTTGCTTTACGGAATATTGAAACATGTGAAAAGCATATCTCTTTATTGTCAATGTTTGTTGGATTTTCGTGCTGTTTGTTTTAATTAATTTAAATGCCATGTTTTTTTCAATACAATATTTAATGTAGAGAATAATGTAACAGAGAAAAACGTTAATAATCACCTGACAACACAAATTGAAACAGCTTTTATTCAAAAAACAGCATGACGTCTTAACTTGCGTCACTTCTAAGATTGAAACAGCCACAGACTAAAAAAATATCACGTGTTTAAACTGGATGCTGAAACTGGGTTAGAGTTTTTTAAAGTCATAAATTTCTTCTGTGGCATTGAATGGGATTGCCTAAGGCGGATTGTGATGTTGCGACTTTCTCGTGACATTGTACACTGTCTCTTTGACACTTTCCTTTGCGTTCGTTTGTTTAGAAAACAAAAAGTTAACATTATTCTTTGTGTTTACACGTTGTTTCACGGTATTATATTCAAAAATCCTTGTAAAGTTTTTTAGCATTGTGTGCATCATAACAAAAACAAAACGTTCAAAAATGATACGATACCATCTTCTTCAACTAAATAAGTTATCCCAAAATTGTGATGGACTTGTATATATGGCTTTAAATTAGTGATTTAAAAATAGTAATTGTGGTGCTTTTTTTAAATGTAATAATTTTTGAGAAACTTAGTTGGGATATATCATTAAAAAAAAAAAAAAAAACTTTTAAAATTTACAATACCAAACCCGAGCAAAAACAAAAATGGGGTAAGTACCACTAATATTTTTTCTATCTATGGTAAAAATTACTAACACCTGATTTACGTTAGTTGCAATAGAAAAGATAGTACATGTTATTTTCCACAATATTGCGTTTAATATTTATCTAGTACTTGCACCTATAATATTGGCAGGTAAGTAATTGTTTTAATGATCAATAAATAAAATACATCTCCGTCAACCCGTCACCACAAAAAGAGTTCAGACAAGAGCGTCTATTTTGGTTTGATTTGTGGTGATTTATTGATTTATCTTACTTAATTTAGGCGATTTCATCAACCACCTGTACGAGAAATAGGTACGAACTACCTTATCATTAATCAATCAATCAATCATTTATTTGCCAAGAAACATAATGTCACAGGGTGGTAATGAACCAAGATTGACATGTAAAATATAATTCTACTTAAAGTAAGATAGAAATATAAAGTTACAAAATAAGAAGACCTCTTGCAACAATGAAAAGAGTTAAAAATATGCCTATACATTTTACATCACTAGTATTGATAAATGTCAAACATTTTACTAAAGTATCCTTCCATTTTGTAAAAAGGCCTTGTCGATAAATCATGAAACTTGAACTCGCATGTAACTCGTAACATTTCAAATAAGGCTGTGTTATATAAAAAAATGTTGTCGAAAATGGATTCATTGAATCTTCAGATCTGATTCATACATTCCTCTTTGAGGCATAACTGGCTGCTTTAACGGAATGCAATACAAGCAAGATTGCTAACGGCTAGCGTTATAAATATTTAAAGCTGAAATTCTAGCACAGACAGCAAATATGTCAAAATGACTTGGAGTGATACGCTTTAAACAAGTAATAGATGCGGTAGTTTGTTGAATAATTATGTATTTGGAAAAGTATGGTGTATAATTTATTACGATTTCACTAAACAGCAGCAGCAGTTGTTTCCTAGACTGCGACATAAGTCTCGAACGATTTCTTTCAGTTAGGTAAGTAATTTCATTTATTTATTTATATAGGAAATTAACCAAAATATATATTGGGTCCTTACCTATGAAATTGGCGTTATTTTTACGTGTTTTATTTCGTTAGGAATTTATTCGTTTCAATTTTAACTTCCAAATTATTTTTAAATTTCATTAATAGACTTTGTTACAAAGGTTTTAGATACAAATATTGGGTCCTTACCTATGAAATTGGCGTTATTTTTACGTGTTTTATTTCGTACGGAATTTATTCATTTCAATTTTAATTTCCAAATTATTTTTAAATTTCATTAATACACTAGGTATGTTACAAAGGTTTTAGATACAAATAATATGGTTCAATTTCTTACTTAGTGTTTAAAATTTAAGTGTGAACTCAACTCGTTTCATGTGCTGTGAGTTCAAGTGTTTCAATTACGCAGAGTTTTATGAAGCTAACTGTTTTTAAGTAATTAAGATATGTATAATATAGCTTAGAAGTGTCCAATATTCCTGACAGAATTTTGTTTGGTTTGCATTTGACGTTACTAAATAATCCGCAAAATTAAATGTATGAAAACCACCGTTTTCATAAAATTCTCCATATAAAACGCTAATTTCATATATATTTATATTATAAAAAGGATGTCCCAGTAAGCAACTCGTATTTTATTGTTCCCCATATTAAGTAAGTACTTGATACACAACTTTAAAACAGGGGTTATGTACCGGTATTATTTTTAATTAGAATCGAAAATAACAAGAAAATGTTGCAAATTAAGGAACATTTCAATTTTAACTAATACCGGTATCGATCTCTGTTTTAAAATCAGATAAATGAAATGAAATTTCAGTAGGTACTAAGAGTCAAAGTTTTAGATGTAAAACAAGTAATACAGTGACTTCGAAAATGTGGATTTATTTTACTAGAGTTTAAAGTTTCTGAATCACAAAGTAAAGCTAAAGGTGGCGCGTGGTGGTGGTGTTTTTTAACGAGTATTATTAAAACCATAATTAACTTCGAAACTAATCAACATTATTAGAATGTAATAATAATTTTCTTGACCGGTCTACAAGGGTGTTTATTGGCGCCTTAATATTTACGTGTTTTGGGACATCCTGTATTTGGAGCTTGACACAAAATACTTTGGATGAAGAAGGATGCTGTTTGGAGTGTAATTGGGAACGTAATATGAATTTTATTTTAAAACTGTTTTTTTTTTGCATTTTGCATTTCAATGATTTAATTTACATCTTTCCTTATGAATATTTTCTAAAACCCCAAAATACTTGTATACGTATCTAACACACACGTTACGCAGAAGTCAATATTTCAAGAAACTGTCAATTAAAATTAAAAATAGGTCAGTAGAGGCCTCCACCCTAATCCCCTTTCTAACTCGACGTAGCAATCCTGCATGCACGTCGCTCCGGCCTCCGAGCCTGCTAGTATATCATTTTTGCAACATTATAATCCAGTTTGTGCTCGCTTACCCTGAAATTTTAATTTAAAGCTCTTCACAGAAACGTTGAGTGGGATATCCCGCTGAATATGCAAGATGAGCTGTTTTACTTCGCGCTATGACTTTTCTTTTTTCCCTTTTACTTTGTTAGGTTTTAACTGCACCACTGGGTTTAAGTTTGTTGGAAATCTGTGTTGGTGGTACTTGAATTATGCATTTTAACTACGTGAATATCTTTGCAAGTCGTGCATTTATTGTTTACGGTGTTTTTTTATCATCGCAGTTTTGAGATTTTAGTTAAGATACAGGTTGTTTTTTTTTCAAGAACATTAAGTAAAACACGTAAGTATATTGAATTAACATTATAATTATGTATCCTCGTAAGTCATGTATTTTATTAATATTCATGTACTAACTAACGAATGCAGTGAATATTGGTAAGGTCACGGACTTTAATTGATGAACCACTATTAAACCTTGTCGCATAAAATCTACGATTTACTTTTATGTAATTTCTATCTCGTCACTTGACGCTCTCATCATGACAAGGTTCTATGGTGGATCAACAATTTACCTCCGTGACCGTACCTATTTTTCGTATTTGTTTCTGGTATTTTTAGCGTCTAGAATTCATTAAGACTGATATTATAACAAAATATGTACTACGGTGAGTACTCAGGTCTGAACTACTATCATTAATTTGGACTTGTACAAGTACACGGGGAAAAGGGTATAGAAACAGGGTGTTATAATTTACGTGACCAATATCGTAATCTTTATTGTTATCTTTGACGTGTTATGGTATTTATTTTAACTCGTCCGCCATTACTGTCAAGTAAATAAGAGCTATCAAAACGTTAACGATACGGAAACACGTCAAAGGCAATATGGTTTTACCCTGTAGAATAGAGGTCCTGTCATCGTCCAGCCACAAGCTCCAATGCTTGCGGTTCTCCAATTTGCGGCTTCAACAAGCACTTTGTCCACCGCCGACGATGGACAAAGTTCGACAAATACCGGTTAATTATGGTTTTTAACCAGGGTATTGATTCTCTCAAAAGCGAACGCAGGAGTGATGTACAAGCGGCGAGTTTAAGTTGTCCCGTCAAAGCGAACAAAACACATTTCAGCGCGTGTATTCAATTTGGCAGAATGGCTTCTCGAACGTATAAGGCTGCCTAATTAAGAATGCACGCGCTAATATGTGTTTTGCTCGCTCTGACGGGACTACTTAAACTCGCCGCTTGGACTTCACTCTTGCATTCGCTCACCTTTGCTTATGAGAGAATCACTACCCAGGATTTTCGTAAACGCTCGATCGGAGCGGAATCGATTACTTATTGAGCGTTATGATCACTGGGAGTAACCTGGTATTTTTGGTTTTTTATTCTTCCAGAAGTTGAATGGCGTGGCGACTATGGTGCGGTAAAGGCCGGCTTGACTTTTAGCTGAACAAGTGAAAATGCAACTGAACTAGCTAATAGGGTAGAAAAGACGAGAAAACTATGACGGCGGTGGGCGGTGTAAACTAATTAGCGAGCGAAATTAACCGTTATTTCCAGCTAGAACAGTTTTATTTTGCTCTTTGATCAGAACCAAAATAATATCGATTCTGTTCGAGCGGAATCGTAATGAAAATGCTCTATTTGAAATATAAGGCTTTTCTGATGAGCTGGTTAAAAAAAATACTAGTTTTCCGAGCCCTGTGTGCCTAGTATAAAGCATCCGTCACTCTCGTACTTATATAAGTGTCAGAAAGTGACGAATGTTTACCCATATTTTGTCACGCGATAAACGCAGCCATATATTTTTGGCGAGTAGAGCCAGCGATCAACTATTAATATATACGTCTCTTTTATTGACCCGAGATAAATATCTTTTGTTGGAGAGAGAGTTCTCGCGGCAGTGTAAACAGCCAGCTATCAATTATTAATATTTGTTTCTTTTATTGACACGGAGTCTATATCTTCCGTTCGTTTCTTGTGCGAGAAAATAGTCGATAGTTTATCGCTTCCTCGCCAGCGGTGGGACAAGTGCTTCTCTGATTGGATACTATTTAACTGAAGACATACACAAAGGTAATTAAAGTACACATCGATACAATTATATTGTTTTCACTTCTCATGCTCTTAAAATGTTACTTTAGTCTCTGCACATCGGGACTAAAGTTCCTTTTTTAATCTCTAGAGATTAAATTAAAATTGTTTTAATTTACTTTGGAATCCCCTAAACATCCAATCATGGTGTTTGTGAATGGAGGATTTATTGCTATTTTCAGTCTTTTTGTACAGACCACAGAATAAAGACTAAAGGCATAGAAGCCGTGCAATAAGATGAACGTTGCACTAGCTACTTGTCTCTACTTTATAAATTACATTTTGATAAGAGGAAAAGAAACAAAACCTAGGTGTCTTTTCTTCTTTAATCTGTCATGATCAGAAGATGAAGAAACGTCAAATCAACGACCGGTCTTCTTTGGCATTACTTTCTTCCACACTGGTGCTTAAAGGTCCAAATCACGCCTTATGACGATCTCTTTCCAACTCACTATGAAAACCATAAGTAAAAAGAAGTCAACCATAATGTATTTTCTGTCTATTTAGTACGGTTTCTATGCCTCTAGTTTTTATTCTGTGGTGTAGACAATTTTTAGCGCGTGGAAATAACCTCAAAATGACAACTGTGAAAAAATATAAAATAAAAATGATTTAATTTCGTGAAACACGATTAATGATTACGAATATGAATATATTTAATTATATTAAGGATGAATTCATTTTATTATGCTTGGTCCAATTAGTTTTAAAATAGTTTTCAAGTTTGAACCTGTTGGCTAAATATGCAAGCATTTAAAGCGGCACTTCACAAAAAAAATACAAAAGAAAAGAAAAAAACCGCGGAACAAATTTGTAAGAAACTTTCTTATAATCAATTTTATAAAAATGTGAATAGAACTTCGTCAGTGCTGGATTGAGCAAGCACGGGGTCCGTAGCAAATTCTATAAAGAGACCCCTGGGTTTGTTTTAGGTTACAGGTTGTGGCGGGCTTTTTTCCGCAACTGAGCGACTTAGATATGCACCTATTTTGCGTGGGTGTTTGTTTTAGGTTATTCTGGTGGAGAATATCGACTGGATTATTCATCTTATCGTCAACCCTGATGCATAATAATATGAGTACACGCATACGCATACTGATGTAAGTACTAGCATTTTAGAGTTTAGACGTGGATGCGCGGGGCCCGTAGCATTTGCTACTCTTGCTAGGTACGTGGCTAATCCGGTACTGAACGTTGTTTTTTTTCCTCGCATTCAAAGTGAAAAGTAGAGTGTTTAACGCGAGACTAAACAACCATAATGACACTCGAACTCGAACATCTCGTGTCATTATGGCTTGTTTTAGTCCCTTGTTGAACAATCTACTATATTATTGTTTGTATTTAAACACTTTGTTGTACATACAAAATACATTAATAAAATAGACAAAGTATAGCAGGGATGTAGGTACAAAGGCGAAATTATCCCTTTAAGGGATCACTTCCAGGATTAATATGATATTAAACTAAACTATTCTTATTTTTGAGATCAACATATTTTGCCATTGTAAAACAGAAATAATAGCATTGACTAAGGTTAGTATGTTCAAGGAAGGTCGGCGTGAAGCTGTAGTTTGAAAATTGCATTTTGTTGGGTCAGTTATTAGTGCCGGAAGTAAAGATCCTTCACTCTCTCCTTCCCGATTTAGTCCTCTCTCTTTATATTTAATTCATTCTTAACTACGCCTGAAGGTTAACTAGAAGAGGTCACTTAAAGGTATCGATTCACCTTTGTACTTTTTTGCTGGCGCCATCAGTGACCGAAGAGCTATGCTCTTGTTGGTGGAGTATTTTCGATTCTTCCCTATTCTGAGCCTTATATTTAACACACTGTATGTCAATATTTGTTTAATATTTGTTTGCTGTTTTGGTTTAGTACAATAAAGTGTTTACATACAGGCTGCTACAGAATATGCAATTACTCTATTATATAGGATGTTCATAACCTGCGATTGCGTTCCATGATGTAGGGCTACATTATGGTACGCGTGGGGTTGGGCTCCCACTTGTTCATTCGCCAGCTTCTTATTTAAAAATAAAAACTTAATTTACAAGAAAGTTCACACAATAACAGGCCAAGACAGCAAAAAAAAAACCTCTATTATTTTCAGTGTTAAGCGTGGAAATTTCAATGCGACTTCATAAGCAACGAAGTAATAAAAGTGTTGAAACACGACTCGCTACAATGCCAAAGGGTGTTCTTTTGTAATAAGCTCTTTGAGTTTTATTATTCTATTACATTGTGACGAGTTTTCTTTTTAGTTTTACCCAGCTGGCGGTATTTTGTAAGTTGTACGGTGTTAAATAAGCAAAACACAAATGCGCATAGTTTAGTTTTTAGGGTTCCGCAGGCAAACTAGGAACCCTTATAGTTTCGCCATGTCTGTCCGCCCGTCCGTCCGCAGCCTAGCTCAGAGACTCTTAGTACTAGAAAGCTGTAATTTGGCATAAATATACATATTAATCACGCCATCAAAGTAGTAACATAAAATTTTGAAAATTAACTTAATAAATTTAAGCAAATATAATAAACAGAATGCGCCTTTCATTTATAACAATAAATACTAAATTAATTACATTCATCGAATACAAAGATGAAATTACCTTAATTAAAACTATACCAAGTAGAAACATTAAAACAGAAGTCCTTGAATTGAATTAAAGTTGATAGTAATCAAGGAGACCTCTGATAGATCATTCAGATAGTAATCAATTAATTAATAGTTTTGATTAATAGACATTGATACTGATGAAGTTACAGATCAAAGCAAAGTTAATTCAATTTAGCAAAATTTGAAATATTTCTATGTACTTGGAGTCAAAGTTGATTACGCTTTAAACTTTCTAGACTCTGAGTTAACAATACAACAGTTATTACTATAAATAATAAAACAAGTAAACAATTTAAAGAGTTACTTTTTAAAATAAATTATAAAGCCTGTAGAGCTCCAAACAGCGTGGTGCGCTGCTAAAACAAATGACAGTATCTCAGACCAAACCCCTGTACCAATTGCAACCTTATTTCTAACAGGAAAGGATTTAATCAGCGTTGGCTATTGAGTTTGAGATACCGCCTATTGGCTTATGAGGGCAGCGCTGTATATAGACTCAACGCTGCACTGGAATCCTTGTCACAATATTTTGATTAAACTAATGGAATGAGAGAAGATTAGTTTATACAAGCCGCTTTTTCTATTGCATACCTCATGACTTTTTTTTCTGCCAAGAAAAAGGTCACAAGGAATCAGAAAATATTTAGCATACCCTTTACAAGCAACAACCTGTCATTTAACGCTCCACTCCTAAGGATGTGTCGTAAATATAATTTCTTAGACATAGACATACCTAGATATATTGACAGCGCGAACAAATTTAGAACCAAATTAATGATACAGCCGCATTTCTAATTTTGAATATTTATGTAATCATCTTCACTTATTATTTACCGATTTGAAATGTAAATGCTGTGTACTATCATTATTGTGTTGTTAGGTACCATTTAAGTGTGTTTTGAATAACCTAAACTTTAAATGCTTGGTGTATAACATGTTATTGTACCTAATAAATAAATAAAATAAATAAATAAATAAGCCTCCCGCAATAACTCTTGTGAAATATATTGCAATACTCATTCTGGGCGGTGCAGAATCTATATCTGTATCTATACTATAATACATTATACTATTATAATAATACTATTACCTACACTTGATATTATAAACAGAGATTGCGACTTTTGTGAGATTGTATTATCGGACAGGTAATCTCCGGAACCACGGCACCTATTCGAAAAATTCTTTCACCATTTGAAAGGTACCATCAAGGATTTAAATTGTTGATTCACCATAGAACCTTGTCATGATGAGAGCGTCAAGTGATGAGATAGAAATTACATAGGAACTATTCGTTGGCTTAATGCGACAAGGTTCTATAGTGGTTCATCACGTCCGTAGCCGTACATTATTCTGGATGGACAAAGGCAATTTTTTATCTATTTAAACCAGAGCAAAGCCAGGGCCCGTATTATGGTCGCCTTTATCGCATTCGTCACTCTCGCTTTTACATACTGGTCAGAAAGTGACAGATGTTTTGTCCACGTTTATCCAAATCGATAAACGCGCCTATAATAAGCCCGCAGGGCGGGACTCTATTTAAGTATACAATGGGTATAAAGGGATACAAAATATGAGTTGCTGATGTCGCTATTTTTAAGAGATTTTAGGCCAGGAGCTTACCCTTGTATTCCTATTTTGCAGCATCAGGGAATTAAAAATTAAAAATGTTTTCTTATTTGTTAAAAGCGGCTATAAAACTTGTTCAAATATGGCGTAAGTCTTATTACTTGATACTTCTAAGGCAAAACAGCGATGTTGGAATTGATAATTCAAAATGTTGCTTGAATAATATCGAAAAGGTTTTATTCGTTATCAAATTCTAATCGGATTGATTATTTGAAATAAAATCAAAATCAATATCAAAATATAGGTAAGAGAACAAACATTTTTAAATTAAATTAACTCTAACAGTAAACTTTCTTCATTCGTACCAAGATTCAATTTGGAATGTATTCATACTTCGGGCGGAATAATCTTATGAAATTCTCACAAGTAACAGCGTATTGTCGGAACGTGAACGGCCTGACAATAATAATTGAGTTAAATTTACATACCAAACCTAAGGCAAATTTTAATTACGCGGAAACTCATTCCGAGTTACGGAAACGTTATTAACTGTTATGCAATGGCGCAGAAGCTGATGGTAATTTAGATGTAATACGTTCGACGTTTCATATAATAAGCTTCTAGACATTGTTGATTGTATTTACTAACAATATTGCTCCTTTGAGCTCTAAGGAAAGACGTTCTAAAGAGTTTTGATTAAATTACTAAGAACCTTTTAAAACCGGTAACAATGTTCGCAAAGTGCAGACTTATTATGCAGTTTTCTCCTTGTGGTTTTGAACTTACAGCCCTCGATATAAAAG
Organism: Acleris cristana; assembly: GCA_948252455.1. Classification (NCBI taxonomy): domain Eukaryota; kingdom Metazoa; phylum Arthropoda; class Insecta; order Lepidoptera; family Tortricidae; genus Acleris; species Acleris cristana. The sequence goes on from OX411788.1 coordinate 4,511,851, forward strand.
GCAGGTTTTTATGCTATTAGACGAAAAAATAAAGTAATATTCTTTGTTACGAGCTCCCGCACTATTATTAGCAGAAATGAAAGGTATGAAGTAGACGATCAATCCATTCTAATATTATAAATGTGAAAGTAACTCCGTATGTTTGTTACGCATGAAAGTCATTGAAATTACCTATTTTACCAGTGTGTTTAAAAATATTTTATTTTTTATTTTTGTTACCTTACCGAATAAATAAATAAATTACCACTACGCTAAAAGACCGGTACCCTCAAGAAACGTATCTACATTAAACTACACTTCCTAAGTAAATTATAACTATTTTCTATTCCTAATTTACTTACTGCTCTATTCCATCTAAGTAAGTTAGTAATGTTGTATGTAATGCTTTCAAGACCGAAATCCTATAAGACTTTTCCAATTCACTTATTGGACATTTGTATACAACTAGTATGACGCCCGTGACTTCGTATATAAGAGTAGAATAAGTTTCCCGGTACTCCCCCCTTCTTCCCTTTGGGAGTCGATTATCGAAAAAGCCTTTCTTAAAGCACCCCTAGAGTACCCAAGGGGTATTCTCCTCCAAATTTCAATTCTCAAGGCTTAGCGGTTTGGGCTGTGCGTTGTCAGTCAGTCAGTCAGTCAATCAGGGTGAAAATCGAGGTTCATATTTCCGTCAGCTCCATCCCTCTCATTGTCACTCGAGACTAACTCGAGAGAGAGGGATGTAGCTCACGTAACTTAAAATCTATTTTCAAAGTAGGGCGTTAGTCACGGAATAGTTTTATATGTAGAGAGATAGATAGAGTAGAGATAGAAGAAAAAGATAGATTGACTTTTGCAAAGTTCTAACGCAATTATTAGATAGGTACTCGTGTAAGTATTTTATGTTACTGATGAGAGCGTCAGTGGCCTAGTGGCTTGGAGTCGACTTGTGATCTAGGTACCATGTAAGGTAAAAGACACACCTATTACGGACAATGTTCCAATGATGAATATCAATATTTTTTTAATGAAAGCATTGCAATACCGAACATTTCATTTTAATAGTGGTAATCCCGAATAATTTTAATAATTATAATGTAATTGTTACGCTAAAAACATATCGATCTCGGCAGCTTATATTTATGGGATTGTTCATAAGTGGAGCACTGTCTTTAATAGGAGCTTTTACCTTCCCAATGACTTTTTCTAACTTAATTATATTACCCGATGCTCTTACCGTGGAAACACATCGTAAAGATACTTGCGCATTCTAAGGCTGCGTTTCCACCAGAGCTATGCGAGATGGCTAAGCGGTGTTGCGAGGAAAATCCACCAATAGGATTATTTGGTTTTACTAGCCTTACTATCCTATTGGTGGATTTTTCATCGCACATCGGTTAGCTGCTTCGCACAGCTCTAGTGGAAACGCAGCCTAATAGGGGCTCTATTCAATTTAGCAAAAGCATGTAAAAGTATATTCAACTTATTCGTAGCTCTTATTTACTTGACAGTAATGGCGGCCGAGTTAAAAACAATAACATATCATGTTACAAGCAATATAATATTACCCTGTAGACTGTAGAGTAGAGTCCCGAGTGTGTAATAGGGTAATTGCACAAAAGATCCTGAACGGGTCGTTGAGTATCCGAAAGGGAACATCTGTAAGATCATATAAGATAAGATCAGTCGGTCCCCGTAGACCTACTCGTTGACCTACCAGTTGGTCTATTGAGTTTTTTTTCCCAGTGGACCTACTATCAAATATTACCAATGTTGAATCAACCTGTATACACATACCGCCTGCCCTTCGGGCATTTTTAGATACCTAACGAACCTAACCTACCTACTTTTGCGGAATAAAAATGTTTTCTGACGAATTTCTGACGGAAGCAAATAGAGCAGTGTGACGAAGTAGTGCGACCACGGGCCAGTACCCATGTGTATACAGGTTGATTTAAAATTGGTAATATTTGATAGAAGGTCCACTGGGAAAAATATATCCCAATAGACCAACTAGTAGGTCAACGAGTAGGTCTACTGGGAACGCACCGTAAGATGTGGCAGATGGTAAATATCTACTTCTGTCAATGAAACTTCGAAAAGCATTTGTTTCGCAAGTTTTGAAACTTCTTAAAGAGATCAACGACAAGAAAGTTTACAATCATCGTAAAATCTCGAGTAATCCCTTTAAAATTGAACAATCAAGTTGCACGAGATGAGGATTTCAGAGTGATTACACTTATTGATCAACTTTGAATTTAGGACGCGACGTCGAGTGAATGAGGCTCTAGATTCCATTACAGATAATTTGTTCGACGGCGCGAATCGGCCAGATTATTACGATTCCGAATTAAAACCACCCTGTACAGTCAACGTAACACTTACCAGATTCCAGTGAACCTTATGTCGAGGGAGTAGGATTCAGAGGGGGTTGGATAAACGTGCTGTTGGTGGTACTGCATTGTGGTGTTGGAAAGGTTTACAAAAGAATTTTATGTTTGATTGCTGCGATGTGGTGTGGCGTTAAAAATCAGTAGATTGTTTCAGAAAAGCTGGCATAAATGTATTGAATGTGTAAACAAAATTATGCAATGCAAGTGATTGATAGTTGCCAAATTTTAAAACGTAAAATGCTTCCGGCAACTGTGGTTGCCAAACGGACTTTAAATTTTAATTTTTAATTTATTTTTCTCAAAAATCCCATCATGTGAAACGGCTTTAACACAAAATTTAAAAAAAAATGAAAAAAAATGACAGAGCAGTTTATGGTACCTTTTTTTTGACAGCGAGCAAGTGAGTGGATGGAATATTATAAACAAGTTCTACTAACCATTATTATAGATGAATTAGCGAGAGCGTGGAATTGCATATGTAGTGGTAATATGTCTTTACAGGCATTCTATATTTAAATTTCCTCTACTTCTTATACCATCAGCATAAAAAGAGTTTTGTTATATATTAAATAAGTAAGTACAAAAATAATGTCAATGTCAAATTCTAAATACTTTTTATTGGATATTCGCAATTTTCAGAATTATTTTGTCTGGGCACGTGCGCCTGTAAGTAACACAGTTTGCAAAAATTATGGCAGAAAGTAACAGTAATTTTGGTCCGATTGAGAGTCAAAGGAAACAAATAATTTTAACTAAATATTTTGAACTCGAACTAATGAAAAATTTAAATTCACCTTACACCGCTGCCCAATTTGTTGAAAAAGTTACAGGTGTTTCCCTCTCGACTATTTATAAAATTATGACTGGGAGTAACAGTGACAAATTCGAATCAACGAAAAAATTCCTCTCTCCGAGTAAGAAAAAGTTACGTGCGGTCCGTCGGCAGTAGATGATTTTGATCAAGAAGTCTATATAATTTTCATCTGTCCCATAAGCAATTTCCAACCTTAAAGATGAAAATTTAAATAAATGATAGCAACTAAAAGCAAAAAAAGGACATACTTATTCCACTTGTTAAGGGTAATCTCATTAAATTAAGAAGAAAACTTAAATGGTTGGTTTTCATGCGAACGGTACAACCACTACATATGCAATTCCACGCTCTCGGTAATTCATCTATACCTAGCCGGCTCGATTTAGCCCAAGTAGAATAGAGCACCCTGTATGTACTATTAGCCAAATGGAACCCTGCCTGACCCACCATAGAACGTTGTCACGGCGACATTATAAAACAATTTGGTTGACACTTCTTACAACTTGAATCATAACGTCGTCACTGCGACGGCTCTGTGACTATGGGGGCTCAGGGTTTAATTAGTCTGATAGTACATAATATACAGGGCATCCCATGACTCTGCGACATGAAGGGAAAGTACCTTAAATATCGTAGATAGGATATTTTGCTGAAAGAAGACTTTATGTTAATTTTAAAAGTTAATATTTAATACTACATTCAAAGATTTTCGAAAAAAATACTTGCTTCGTCTGGGAATCGAACCGACTTAAATGTGAAAAAAAAATCACCCGTATTTTTATTATGCTAATGGTAAGCAAAATATCCTATCTACGATATTTAACTTAGGTACTTTCCCTTCATGTCGCATAAGTAGTCTTGGGACGTCCTGTATACATCAATGCAATGTGTATGCCAAAAGTCTCAAACTAATCAAAAGCAACTCTTCAAAAGTTTCACAAACAAATCAAGTCCCAACAAGCATTTGCTTTATATCTGACAATATTCTCGAAGAAAGTTTTAGTTGTATAAGATTTCAAAACTATTAGAAACTTGTAAGGATACGTCAGACTCAGGTTAATTAAGGCGGAATCAGTTTGCAACTTGCGTGCTGCTCGGAACTAGTTGGTAAAGTTTTCTTTTGGAGTTTTACCTGAAGATAAAGGCCTTGTCTATCAAAAATATCTCAATATACCTGCGTCTTTATCTATTACCACAGAGATTTGAATTTACTTTGCGTGTATGGGCGTGTGCGCTGTTTTGACTTAAATAAATACGTAAATAAATACGTTTGATTAATATGAAAGACCTAAGTTGGTTGTTAGGTGTCAAGGGATGGAAACAATGAGAAACAACCAACAAGGCCGAGGCTTTATTTGGCAAAACTAGTTACCAACCTAAAAAAATGGGTGATCCAAATTCGTTGATCAACTTTTGAGCTGCGATGCTGTAAAAATATACATAGTTTACAAATTTTGTGTAATTAAAACATAGAATGCATCAAGGTAAACTCGTACATTGTAGCACTGAAGTAAATTCGGAAAGTATTTGGTAGTTTTTTTTGGGTCTGTGGCAGACAGTAGTTACGAAAGAAGATGTCGGTGACAAATGACAAATTCTTGGTGTCACTTGCAGCTGACTGTCCAGGAAATTGGCTGATGTAACGTTACTAATGAATTGGGCTGCAAAGAATTTGGTGAAATGAATGAAGCACGTCTAAGGGACACAAAGAAAAAAAAGATTGCAGCCGGTTCTTATGTAAAAAAATTGATAAATCAAGTTTCATATCTTTATTTGACAAAAAGACTTTTTTTTTAAAGGTTTTGATAAAAGTAATTTTTTGGCTTATTATTTACTGAGAGAAAAAAAAAAGTGTTTGCTATGGCCCGCTTTGAACTTGTGGTCGTAAGTCGTAATGACGAAATTTTGCTAGTTACCGCGTTTTTTTTTTAAGTCTAGTAATCTCTGTGTCGTAGAAAAGACTATGGTGGCGTTAAAGCTCTTTAGCCATTGGCAGCTCATATAAGAAATTGGCATGTTCTTTTTTTAAAGCATTATTTTGAGAAAACCTCTATAAGCATGTTTTTGTCAGAACACCCTTTAAAAAGTTACTGTTGTAAATTTTATCATTTTAATAAATAGTTTAAATAACAAAAATAGCGAGTCAGAACCAGAACGTGGATGATTTTACTTAACCTTTACAAAAATTCAAGCTATTCCTATCCTTTCACGAACCTTAAAATAGACGATGCAGTCTAGCTTTTAAAAAGTTAGTCTTTGTAGCATTCAAGGTCAAGACGTTATTTCTATCATGTTAAGTATAGTGACCAGCGATAATTTAATAAATTATCTTCTTAACGTCTGGATCTTGAATGCATAATAATGCATAATATGTTTTCTAACATTGCGCTAAAAAATATCTGACTCGGGGAACACCTTAAAATTCCGAATTACTTTTTTCCGAATATTTATTAGTCCGAATTTTCATTTTTCCGAAAGCTATGTTACGCTGGAGCTATTTTAGATTAAATGCATAATTTAAGTGTCATACGTAGGTTAGGTTATGTTTGATTTAAAAGCGATGGCAAAAAAATTAAGACTTCTATCAAAAAAATGCGTTCAGAATTATGACTCTTTGGAATTATGTAGTGTACCCATCTGACCTTTATTAATGGAGATGTGTCAGATATTTCCGATCCTAATAAAAATAGGATTCGACAATCCTATATTGCTGGTGGTGAATGTACAGTTGTCCTTATCACACTTGGCGACGCTCCATAAATGACAAAGTAGTAATCGTGTCATTTATGTATTTTGCTATTTTTGTTCCACTTACATTTTCTTTAAATTTAGATAAACAAATCTTGTGAGTATTACAGTGAGTGTGACATTTTCAAGATGATAATAACCTCATCAGTCATCACTAAACTAGACTGAACCCAAAAAGTAGCTTGACACAATTCAGTCATAAAATCTGTTAATCCTAGACCTCTTTCAGCAAAAACGAAAGCTATCTAGTCCATCCAAAATTGCGCTAAGCCGTAGTAACTAACCTTCCATCAACATAAATGCAATATGACGTCATATAGAATTATTAATATGATAAAAGGGAAAGCAAAGGTCACGCGTGTACGTAGTGTGTGTCTTTTTCTATGCCGAAATTATGTAAATAAATGATAAGGGCTGAGGAAGAAATACACGCAAAAATATGTTTCGTTTATCTTTGACTTTGATATGATGAATGCGGGAGGTATTCTATTTGGTTCATCCTGTTTTCTTTAATTTGATGAAGTAATCTATCTATCTATATATCTATTATAATAAATCTATAAAATAAATAGAATCGCTAAATGTGTTGCTAAGCGCAAAACTCGAAAACGGCTGAACCGATTTTGCTGATTTATTTTTTGTTGTCTTCGTTATTGTCAGGATAAGGTTTATAGGTAAGAAAAAAAAAATCCAACGGGAAACGGAAATTTGCAGCGGGGCGAAGCCGCTGGCGGACAGCAAGTTATATATAAAAATTAACCCCTATTTTCTCCTGGTTACTCTATAACTTGAGAACGGCTGAACCGATTTGGCTGATTTCTTTTTTGTTGTGTTAATCATTGTCAGGACAATGACGAACACGGAAAAGTCAGAAATTTGCAGCGGGACGAAGCCGCTGGCGGGCCGCTAGTGCTACATAGTTAAAAGGTACAAATAAAAAATCCACACAATGCTGCAAAAAATATGGAAACACCAAGCACCGCCAGGAGCAGTGCTCGCATTGTTGTTTTCCAGTGTGGGAGAAAGACAATTGGTGAAATTACTAGCATAGAGAAATTCCATCTTAGTCCTCAGGGTTGGCAATGCATTTGCGGTCTTAGGATTGCAGTCTTGAGATTGTAGTCTTAAGAATGCATATGTCTATGGGTCACAGATCCCTCTTACCATCAGGTGGCCTGTGTGCTCGTTTGCCTTTTCCATGTCAGAAAAAAAACATCGACTTTACTTATAACACTTTGACTTAACGCATTCACTGCCACCGACGCATTATATGCGTTCACTGTCATACAAGTTTGTTCCTAGGCCACGCCCCCTGGCAGTGAATGCATTACGTAATGCCGCAGTGTAATTAAACATTATAGTTTTATTACTATAAATTACTAAAAATATAAACAGAAGGGTAGGAAAGCATATTTCAGCCATTCTTTAAGCGTTTCGTTCGCCCGTCGCTCTGCTAATTTAATCACAAATGATTAAAAACTTCGAGACCTACTAACTTTTAAGATTCCAACTTTCCAACGATTCAAGAATTCATATTTCACTTGTATCCCGTTCAAAATGACTCTGTCAGGCAGAAAACTCAGAATAAACTGTTGATTATATTAGGTACCAATGGTAATAGGAAGAATTAAGGTACCATTAGTACCTTTAAAGATAAAAGCGACGCGATACCAAATCATTCATGACTAGCCGAAACCTAAAGACTAGATCATAAGGCGCGAGTTGCTGTCTAAATACGGGACAGCTACTGTCATTTTAGAAGTATATTGGTAACGCAGTAGTCGTGTATGTAGTAGTGTTCGACATTATCATCATTCTTTAATAATAATTTTATTCAGTTTTTTACGGCCAAACGATTAATTTTTAATGCCAGAGTTAAATGTTTGTGTGTTTTATATTCGCGGGAAATTGGCGGGAAATTTGGTACACAAATATTTTACAGCCCGAAAAAATAAAGTTTTTGAGCAATTAGCGATAGAGGACCCGAACGAAAGGATGCATGGGAAAAAGCTGTGTACGTATGAAAAATGAAAATGAATATAAATTTATTCAGCATCTTAATACAAATATTGGCACCTCTTTTTCAGGTTTAAAAAAAATCCTACTCCATGCAGATGTCATCGTACCGAAAAATCATGGAGGGACCCAACGTGCCGTGACATGGTAAAGTGTATAACTAATGTTTTATGCAATTTCAGAAAATCATGGAAGTTCTCCAGCGGATTCAATCCTTGGAATCGTAAGTTTCTGCATCTCTTAGCGATACTCACGCTCGTTTGCCCGAGCATACACGTGTATATCTGGCCTCTACTACTTTTTTAGGGTTCCGTACCAAAATGGTACAAAAGGAACCCTTATGGTGAGACTTCGTTGTCTGTCTGTCTGTCTGTCTGTCTGTATGTCACAGCAGGTTTTCTCAGCAACTACAAATGCTATCAACTTGAAATTTGGCATAGTTGTACAACTTGCTTGCCCGCATCTATATGTAGTAAAAAAAATATGAAATTAATTTTATTAATAATTGAAAAGGGGTCTAGAATGGGGGGTTCAAAAATGAAAGTGGTTCGATTAATGCAAATGGGGTGTCATATGAAAGGTCTTAATCTGCACATTTCAAAACTATTTGTTTGAAAAATTTTTGTGATGTACTTTTTGATTTATAGTCAAAAATGTACAAAAAATGACCGTTCCCCCCCCTTATCTTCGAAGTTTATTAATCAAAAATTCTGAAAAAAATCCTGACGTATAGATAATTACTTATATTTTCTGGGAAAAATAAAATAAAGTGTTCATTATTTACAGTTTTTGAGAAATAACAAAAAAACTAAGAAAATCTGTATTAAAATTTAGGCTAGTCAAAATCGACCTTATTGCCTGGAAAATAAACCTTATAACAAAATGAGTATTTTCTTTTGTGGTTACCAAGCATATTATCTTCAATACGGAACCCTCGGTGCGCGAGTCCGACTCGCACTTGACCGGTTTTTATTGTTACAGTGCGCCTATTTCATGCATGACTCCCAAGCGATAAACAAGTCGCAGACCAGTTATGTTAGCCTCGCTAGGAGTATGACAAGTGTTTTTTTTTTCAGTAATAGCGACCCAGATGCGAGCTTTTGGCCAATTTGAAAATAACACTAACTCCTATGAAGCGGTTACAACATTCATAAATAAAATCACTTTACTGCAGTTACTTGTATGTCAACTTGCACCGTGTGACCTAGTCATCAAGTTTAGACTTTGTAGAACCGGAATGAAATCTCAAAAACGTAGCATTCCTTGAGGACGGTATATTCGTTGGCGGCTAGACGTGACTATCTTCCGGATATCCGATGTCTATAAATTAACAAAGGCCTGCCTGTTGGTGGATGTACGAAGATTACTGCGAACTGTTGTTATTCCAGAGCACACATAATTCATTCATAAATTAAAGTTTAATTAACAGTATTTCTTAATAGGTAGGTATAGCCAAATTCTGAGGGAGATAACAATTACTTAAGTTTTTTTTTCTTAAGAATTTATTAAACCGTTCTCCTACAAATGTCTGTTTATACGTATAAATTAAGTTTTTTGTACCTTGTCAGTTTCACTAGTTTGTCAGTTTTCTATAGCAGTTTAAACACAATGTTAAAGCGATAAGGTACAAAAGATCTAGCGACTATTATGACGCATCCTTATATTTGACGACACTCGTGCATTCTTGAGGAATAATATGACACGCCATTAATTGGTCCGTTAGTTTAGGAGCTAAAATGGACCAATCGATTATTGATCACAAACATACATAAATGTCTATAGTCTATACGTATGAATGAACAGTTAAAACTCATATTGCTTCTTTTGGATTCAGATTCAGATTCGCGTTTTATTACTTAATATAACACTGTATAAATTACATGACATGTCAAATTATATGCAGTTACATTGAGTCGTCAGAAATAGAGTTAAATAATAATAATAAAAGTCAACACAAATACGGAGTAAAGCATTTTTTTTAATGTCAATCTTATTTATAAGTCAAGTGGCTTCGTACAGTCGGATAATAAGTGACAACTTATGTCTATAAGTAAATATCAGGGGACAATATCACACAAATTAATCTAATCCCAAAGTAAGCTCAAGGATTGTATTATTGGTATTAGACAACTAGAAATATACTCATGTAGAGAAAAACATTTAAATACAAAAGAACACATCCAAGACTCACGAAAAAATATTCGCGCTCATAATTTTTTTTAAACATACTCTCCAAAGTTTTTGATCATCCTCTTTCTTCAGTTATATAGGGTGATTCTTATTTCTCAGTCGTAACGTGCTTAGGCAAAGCGCAAAGGCACTATTGGTGCATGCTGTCAAACATCCCACAGATAAATTACAAGATGATGAGGCAGGCATACAAACTTTAAAACCCCAATTTGTTTAATTATAGTACATTTTCACACCGGTTTCTTACATGAAAGGCGCTGCAGTCTGCCCCATACAGGGTGATCACGCGAGAGTTCTTTCACCTCTGACCCGAACGAATTCTAGTTCGCACTGAATTAGGCTGGCTTTTTGTAAGGCTTAGGTGGCATGCACTGCATTCAATTACAGGCTTTGCATGCGGTTTGCATGTTTGCAGAGGCTTTTGTTTTTGATATACTGACTGCCGCGTCGACGTGCTTCAATATATTGCCGTGGATTTAGGTTGACATGAAATATTACGTGAATACTTTGTGAATTTTTTAAAGTCGAATTCAAACTAAACGTCTGTCACGTTGGATTTTGAATTGATGTGATTTATGTTTCCGTGCAGAGTTTGTTTAGGGGACATTTAATTTGTTCGAGACAAAATGTAGCCTAATGTTATTTCATACTATAATAGTCTATCTCTGCGCTTTTCATCTTAATCCGTTCAGCCGTTCTAGCGTGATTGAGTAACAAACATCCAAACTTTCGCATTTATAATGTTACTACTAGGTTTTGCCCGCGATTCCGCGTAGAAGTCGTTAACAGCTGCTCCCTCGGAAACTGGGCAATTTTCTGAGATAAAAACTATCCTATGTCCTATTCCAGGACCTAACCTATATGTGTGCCAAGTTTCGTCCCGATCCGTTTAGTGGTTGAAGCGTGGTTGAGTTACCAACATCCAGAAGTCCAATCTTTCTTAATTACCTCTTAAGTAAAAGTACAAGTCAGATTACATCATTTTCTTAAGTAAAAGTCAGATTACATCATTTTATTACTTTGATTGGTATTTTTTAAGATAAGTACCTACCTGCATTCGATACCTAATTTTATTTTAAAAATGTGTGAAAAACGCCAAGTCGTGATATTTATTATTTTGTTCTTATTTCAAGTCAGAATTAATGGAGTAACGGATTGACAACGCTTTGCTTAAATCAGTAGGATAGGTAATCAAAAGTAGGAACAGGTAGAATATAACATAATAGTAAAAGATAAATTTCAAAAATGATTACCATCAGAAATATACGGATCGGAGTCGCAGCCCTATCTAAATTATTAATCTCTAATTTCTAATCGTCAGCAATTAATATTTTTGTAGAAAGCTGAATAAATTCCTAAAAATAAATCTCTGCCCGCAAAGCCCGCATTGGCTGTAATCTGAAAATCTATTTTGCCGGCGACAAATAGTTCCACAAGGAATTACGAAGGTTTTGACGATATCGAATTTTCCTTCCCGCTCTTTGTGAGGCTACAAACCAATCTGAGAACCATTGTAAAAGTGTAATAGACAGAAAAATACAGAAGAAGTTGAACTCGCTTGCGAACGATTTACTTTGGCTATTTATAAGGGGTGATTTATTTGTATACTTTGAATGGGCCGGATTATAAAGGTATTGACAATTTTTAATAGGACATCGTCGTGAAGAAGTCGTTGGTTTTAATTACTATTGCCTTTGATTCTGTCAGTTAGATTGCCGGACGTTTAAACCATGCACATTCCTACTGTATTTTCCATTAATTCAAGCCATTCCTTCATTGGTTACGATCCTATAATTTCTAACAAGGATGTATACTCGTATCTGTTTGCACCTTGCTTTTGGCACTTTCATCGCTTAACTTCATGTGACCTGCTTGTTTGTTTGCTTCTTACATTAAATTGAAAGTTTAACTGCCGCACTCAGAGACATCAATTAAATTTAATGCTTGATTAAAGTAGCTGCTGTCACTTTCTTTGCTATAGCAATAGAATAAGACAACTCGTCACTTAACAAGCGTTAAATTTAATTGATGTCTCTGAGTGCGGTAGTAACTGATGTAGTGCTAACCATCAGTTGAGATTGTGGCTAAAAGCTTACCTATTATCCATAAAAACCTAACAACTTGGAAGCACCCAGTTTCATTAACGAAAAGTGTAATTTCCAAAAAGCTGCGCTACTTATTAAGTAGTTCCTGCTGTAAAGTTACTTTGAAGGCGCTTTTACCAACTCTCAAGAAACTTTTCCGCAAGTTTTATAAGCAATTTCCGATAGGCACCTAACACGTAGCGAAGTCGTCTGGAGTCATGAAACTTTTCACCTGTGTCTAAACCGATTTAAAGGTTCTTTTGACTCTAGGGAAATCAAACAAAGCAAGAATTTTTCAACACTGTATTTCAGTAAGTAATTGTTAGGTGTCCCTCGGAATCCCGGCTAACAACGTTTGTCCTAACACATCGTTTGTCCGAATTTTCATTTGCCCTAAACTGGTTTTGAGATGAGTTTGGCAACTTTTTAAGTTTTCTAATTATATCTGCTGTTCGGTTACGTTAAGGTTGTATTATAACAACACTGAAAAGTTTTAAAATTTTATCGGAAATGGCTTTAGGATAAACGAAAATTCGGACAAACGATGCATTAGGACAAATGACGATTAGGGATTCCATAGGGGAAAGCAATTTTCTAGTTTTTTGGTTATTTGTCATTAATGTAAGTATTTTATTTAACCTACTTACCACAAGTACAAATTTCCTTAACCGTCCTTATTCGTGTGTCCGAATTTTCATAAGTTAGAAAATCAGTTTTTTCTGCCCGAATTGGCTTTGGCAAATGATAATAATTAGTACACTTATTTGATATCAGTATGTACGAATAACATTCGCGCGAACTTTGATGATCATGGATTAGTGTTCTATTAGGAAGACGCCTTACGGAATTCAAAAAATAGTGACGACGGATCGACCTACGGCCAACATATTACTATTATAGTTATGCCCCTTTTTGTTCATGACAACCAAGAAATAAGTTTCAAATTCGAGAACTTTGGGAACCACTGGTCTAAATGTAATGCAATAAATGAATTTGATTTTTACGTCCTCTCGCGTACTTGGTAAATTAGCTCCTGAATAACTTATCTTTGATCAAAAATAATCTATTAATTTTACAAATAATATAATCATTAATATATTGACGACACGTGAGCTAAGTTGGTAGTGACCCTGCTTAGGAAGCTAGCGGTATGGGCAGATATTTGTGTGATTAGTAAGAGTATTTTGTTTGTGATTTTTAGATTATTCTATATTTTTTAAATATGTTTCTCTCTGGGTGTCATTCGCGATCCATAATATCGTTTGGTTTTACGTTCGTTTGTCCTAAATTATTGATTGTCCTAAACTGGTTTTTAGCTGAGTCAGGCAGATTTTTTAAGCTTTCCAAAAATACCTGCGGTTAGGTTAGGTAAGAGTTGTGATACAACAACACAAAAAAAAAAACAGGCGGAAATGGCTTTAGGACAAACTATGAATTAGGACTAATGACTATTAGGGATTTCAATTTAGACCTTATTTCTCTATATAGGTAAGTTTATACACATAATCTAAGTTTAGAGCTTATTAGTTGGCGACTAGGTCAATGTGTGTGAAATCGACTCCTGATTCATTGATTTGTAAACATATATCACTAATTACCAGTTCCTTACTAACTAGAAACAAGGAAGTCTTCAGTACCAAGTAACGTAACTATTAATTATTTACGCGCCAATATTTCGGGGCCGGCAACAAATGCGGGAAATAACTTACTTCGCGGCGCTACCTTAGCTAAACTTACTTACTACACCTACCTTCACGAAATAACTTCTCAGAGTATCATTAAGTAACTAAATGACTGGCGAAGTATATTTTAATCAAGTTTGTCAAGTTGTGTTCCTATAAACGTTAAAGTTTTGCATAGTTTAAACACTACATGACCCAGTTAAAGTGTTTCTCAAAAAAAACTCGTCTACTATCTAGCTAAAGTTTAATAAGGTTACTATGGGGTTATACGTAGTGTAGTCTAAAATGGAGGTTGTATTACGGATTTTTATTTAAAAGAACTGGGGGTTATTGTGAAATAGCTATGCAATTCATTTTATGGCGAGCGTAAAGGACAGAGCTATAGCAGTTTCATAGTTCTGTCCTTTTCTGTCAGCGTAAACTGAACTGCGTGGCTATGTCACAATAACCCCCCAGAGGTTCTATTTTACTCTGTCGAACCATTATTGCTTTTGACATGTTCGTACTTATCGGATTGTTTTTAACTTGGCCGCCATTACTGTCAAAAATAAGAGCAAACATAGCGTTGAACCTTTGTACCTACAAGAAACCAAGTAGAAAAGAGCTTTCGAATACCAGTTAAAGCATAGTTTCATAACAAATCAAAGAAAGGTATTTGGTAGCTTATATACGAGTTACAGCGTAACCTAGCGTGTACAATTTTCCAGTTAATTTAAAACCAGACTTTAAAATAATACCGGTTACGTGCGATTTAGACTCGGACACGGTAGGTTCCGTAACACCGTAAAATAATAAGAAAAAATAAGAATTAGAAATTGTTACTTCGTGCAACGATGCCTATAATTACAAATAACTTATAGACTAACATACACATAACAATATAAAACTTAAAACTAACACCAAGGTGACAGAACAGCATGGTCCTGTTTTGCCAAAATTGGCGTCATGGTTGGAATTAACATTCTGCTAACATTTCAAGTGTCTACTTTTGAAGAAACGCCGAAAAAACAACGTATCGTTTTTCCAACCGTTTCACTTGCCAACCCATTTTTTTTTTAAATCTGTGCAGCTGTTCTTGAGTTATAAAATGGTGTTAATAATCCAACTTTGTTTTATATTGAATAGAAAATATAGATTATACTAAATAGGTTTGAATTTTATGTGAGTAAATTCTAGGATTTTATATTTCTCTATGTGAAAACCTTTACGATTAAAACCGAGATGTTCCGAGTGTCAAAGTGGAAATAATCGCACTGTAAGTAGCTGGACACTGTTGTACCTTGTCGCTTTAACGCCTTTGAAAGATTAGTGCAGCAGTTCATACATGATATTAAAGTGACAAAGCACTAAAGTGTGCAACTACTTATACCTAAAGTCGACCGCACGACGTGGCAAATACCTACCTATAAAGAAGTAGTTTCTACAAATGCTTTTAGAACCATAAATATGTCAGGGACAATGTTTTTAGGTTAAGTTCGACTTACTCGAAGTCTTTCATGCTTCAAAAAAGCGGAAAATTGTTTTAGTTTCGTGATATTCTTCATAATACGAAGCGAAACTGAAAGTAGAATGATAAAATTCGATTATAAAGTCTTGTGCCGTGACTATAAGTCTATAAATAACGTAGTTTTCTTTTTGGCATCCGTAAAATTCAATATTTTACGACATGCCGCTGTACAAACAACTGATATATTCATCACGATGGTGTTCTGTATGTATTTTAGTTTCAAAACGATTATAATATGAAACATTGAAAGTCTAGTGTAAATTGTAATCTTTGACGTAAAACAGTTGAAAACAATACGATAAAATGTCAAAAGCAATTAGGTTTTACTGAGTAGAATATAGTTCTTGCATTTGTGAAAATCCTAAATGTTTCCGTACAACAAACGATCCATCAAATCATCCATGTAATTAAAAAAGTTACAAACCTCGGCTCCTTCTAAATGACGCGTCGTGTAATTGGGACTATATCTCGAATCAAATAGTTCGCAAACTTGTTTAGAAACTTGGAAAAACTTAAGTACTTTGATCTTGCGAACGGAAATGGAAAAGTGCGTGGCAAAATTTCCTTCCTCGCCTCAGGCTGGTCCTTTACATGTGTATGACGGAAACAAACGGAACTTTAAGAAAGGTTCGACGACAGGGGCTTACAACTTTTCTGTTTCAACATCTTAAGGATCTGAATTTGCTTGCCGTAAAGTTTTAGAAGCTGCGGACTTATAATTTATAAGGTATTTGTAAAAAAAATGGTCAAGCGCAAGTCAGACTCGCGCATCGACGGTTCCGAACCAACACCTAGTAAGTATTATTATAATAATCCGATTTGTATTCGATTTCAAATCTAATCAACGCGAGCGCAACTCACACTTGACCACTTTTTATCGTACCTACGCTTGTATGTTTTACCGTTTTTACGATACATCAAAAATAAAATGATGTTGAAAAAAACGTTTCTTGTATTGAAACCTCTTTTTAGGGTTCCGTACCAAAATGGTACAAAAGGAACCCTTATGGTGAGACTTCGTTGTCTGTCTGTCTGTATGTCACAGCAGGTTTTCTCAGCAACTACAAATGCTATCAACTTGAAATTTGGCATAGTTGTACAACTTGCTTGCCCGCATCTATTTGTAGTAAAAACAATATGAAATTAATTGAAAAGGGGTCTAGAATGGGGGGTTCAAAAATGAAAGTGGTTCGATTATAGCAAATGGGGTGTCATATAAAAGGTCTTAATTTGCACATTTCAAAACTATTTTTTTGAAAAAATTTTGTCATGTACTTTTTGATTTATAGTCAAAAATGTACAAAAAATGACCGTTCCCCCCCCCATATCTCCGAAGATTATTAATCAAAAATTCTGGAAAATATCCTGACGTATAGATAATTACTTATTTTTTCTGGGAAAAATATAATAAAGTGTTCATTATTTACAGTTTTTGAGAAATGACAAAAAAAACTAAGAAAATCTGTATTAAAATTTAGGCTAGTCAAAATCGACCTTATTGCCTGGAAAATAAAGCTTATAACAAAATGAGTATTTTCTTTTGCGGTTACCAAGCATATTATCTTCAATACGGAACCCTCGGTGCGCGAGTCCGACTCGCACTTGACCGGTTTATTATTTCACTTGCTTATTTTTTTATTTGTTAGTAAATCCGCCGTTATAACACATTATTCTGAAAAAAAAAAAACACCGCTATTCACTACGGCACACGAGTGTTAGCGGTTTGTCAGCAATGTTGCATGCTGCGGTGGGATGTGAGGGGCCGGGAGCGTGTTTGCGACGTCATCGAGTGACGTCACACGCAGAGGCCAACCAGGAGAGCACCAGGCAGTCTGAACCAGACCCTTGCACCTTGTTGTAGTGTGTTTCCTTGTAACCACCCTATTAAATATTGTTAAGACAATCCTCTTTTTATTAACAACTAGGTACGGTTCAAAAGATACAGCTGTTTAAAGTTAGCACGGACAGCGGAGGCATATTAACAGGGTCCTGTTGGGGTTCCATCGGGCACGGGGCACGGAACCCTAAAAATTTACAGACTTCTGTAACACTTAGGATTTAAATAGGTACATTTATTCAGTGATGATAATGATAAGACCTTGTGCAAGCACCAACACCTTTTTAACTTACCGCCAAGCCGTAGTGTTTCCATTGTTGTGTTCCGGTGTGGGGGTAAGATAACCGGTGAAATTACTAGCATGGAGGTATTCCATCTTAGTCCTCAGTTTTATGTTGTATTTTAATAATATTTGTGTAGCTTTTAGGCATGTATTGATTAAACAAGGAAACTGAAGGTCGAATAAGGCTCTTTAAATATTTCAGGCCTCCATGATATTTGATCCAAGACTGTTTGAAAGGAAATGTCGTAATTAAATATTTAACATTGTCTGCTGTCGCTGCAGGTACTCGAAGGCAGCTGTTACATGAATCGACGAACATCATGATTATTTTGTCCGTGAGCTATATGGAGCTATTCGGTATGATACTGTCCAGGTGAGGACTGAAAAACAGCTCCATAGCTGAGTTCTGCACCTTTTCATCAGCAATTTTGTTATTTTTGTGTTATTTTTTATTTGTTAATGTTTGTTTGCTTGTTGTTGGTGAATAAAGATTCTATTATTATTATTCTATTATTATTATTATTATTATGAGTATGCGATTAGGTAGATATTATTATTTGTATGGAGCCGAAAACAACACGCAGAGACCCTATAGACAAGTTTAATTTAGTGTAGTGATGGGACACCAACCGGCGATTGTCCCTCGGTTCACACTATTTGTATAAGTTGTTTGCTCGCACGGACAACCATCGGTTAGTGTAGGACTATTTAAGAAGCATGGGAACATTAATAATAGGTTCCACGAATGAAATGATATGGATTGGTGTGTCCATCAAGAGAACCTTAAATTTGTATTTAAAAACAACAATCGCTTTAATTTTAAATACCTACATATTATAGGAATCTGACAAAAATAGTGATTGTAAATTAAATTCCCTGACAACAGAACGGTACAGTTGACCAATTTAATTCCTAGGCCACTGTGGACTAATGGCTGATTTACATTGGTCCAGCAAAAGCATGCCGGTAGACGTACATTGCGTCGTTACAATAGCTCTCGCCTCAAACGTGAAAACCAACTCTTCAATGTACTTCTACTGGCATTCTTTTGCTGGACGTAAGATACTTTTTATGATTTGATTTACAACGTCACGTTGAGATAGTCCTTAGTGGCGTAGGAATCAAATTTGTCTACACAATTGTATTAAAGATTTTGTGAAGAAATAGCGGGTTGTTTTACTTTTAATAGTATTTTTACGTAAGGTTACTAAGACATCATAAAAGTGACTCGGTGCATAAACCTCACCGACTACGTGATAAAGCTAAGCGTCACTTACAACGTCTGTTTAGGAACAATCTTGCAATCCAATTTCGTTTTATGGACCATTTCCCGCTGAAGTTTTCATTGTCTCTAGTTTCGATAGTGAAAAGGTGGTTGTTGGAAATGGTTTTAAATTTCTATTAGGTACAAGCGTCAATGGATTTCAAAATTTCAGGGCCCTAATTCTATGTTGTGTTTCTCATTTTGCTATAGTATTGTAAATATTATAATTGACGTATTATCTTGATAGAAATGGAGGCAGATTTGTAAGCCACATGATTGCTGCAGAAGTTTATTATGAATGAACTGTTACATAATCTGTGGTTTGGCGCTTCTAAGTCTAACGCACCGTTCTTTCTTACCATCTGGAAATTATACACCAGTTAGGTATTTAAAAAAAACTTTTGCATATCCGCGCTAACTTCAAATTCGAAAACAGAACAATGAACAAAATAGAAGCCGTATTAAAAAACAACTTATCAACTCAACCTGAGTTCACTGAAAATATCTCCTCAATTTTTCCC
Organism: Acleris cristana; assembly: GCA_948252455.1. Taxonomy (NCBI): domain Eukaryota; kingdom Metazoa; phylum Arthropoda; class Insecta; order Lepidoptera; family Tortricidae; genus Acleris; species Acleris cristana. Next base: position 4,531,172 of record OX411788.1, read on the forward strand.
ATTCTCAAGTAGCGTTAAAGTAGGACGGCCAAAAACGGGGACAAGTACCGTCGACAAATTCTCGCGGAACTTCATTATTTATAATATAACACCAGTGCAATTCAATTTCTTAAAAAACAAACCTCTTAAAAATGTTTTGGCACTGAGGGTACATGGGACTGTTTTGTACATACATACATACATTAAATAACGCCTGTTTCCCAGAGGGGTCTGAAGAGACCACTTCTTTCCACCTGCTACGATCTTGACAAATCTCTTTCGCTTCTTCCACATTCATACATCGAGTCATGCACGCACGTCGGTTTCGGGTACTTAAAATTCGGCCCTTTTCCAGTATTTCTCCGATTTGATTCGAAAAAGTATGCCTAGGGCGGCCCCTTCCGGCTCTTCCACTCACTTTCGCCCTGTATATCTCTTTCGTCAATCTTCTTTCATCCATCCTTTCCAAATGACCGAACCATCGAAGCATACCCTTTTCAATCTTAGTCACTACATCTTCTTTTAGTCCACATTTCTCTCTGACTTCTATATATGGATATCAAGATATAATATATAAATATGGATATCAAGCTGAATTTCAGCGCAGTTATTGTATTGGAAAATAAGAAATATTTCGGCAGGTCCAACCTCAATTTCTCATAGAACTAAAAAATGTGCCCAAGAAAGAAAATAACGTATATATTATTAAATATCATTCAGCCCTGTTTGTTCTAGGCCCATTTTGACACATGGTCCTTTATATTTTTATTTTTATTTAGAAGAACGTACGTGTCTCGAAAATACCGAAACGGTAGCGGACAAATTCAATGAAGAATATGACGTGTAGAAGTTGGATGGACGTTGAATATAATTTACTTAATAAACCGAGCATTACAATCTGTTCATGCCTGCCTGAGCACGTTAATCTCCTTAACCACTGAACAGAAACTTAGATATCACTGGTAGTGAGTCTTTATTGTCAGCCATAATTATTTTTAGTCATAGAATATTTCAAGTTATATTTATCGCAAGTCATAACGTGTTTTTTTTGTTAAATCAAACTTAACTTAACCTAGCCTTATTTACATTCGATATTTAAGAAATTCTGAATAGTTTACGGTTTCAGTGATATAAAAATGAGTATCTAAAATTATGTTAACAAAGGCTTATCTTTAACGGATCACCAGATATAGTAAAATTTTACGCCAAAAAAACTCTTTTTACTGCCGAAAATAGTAAATGATCACCAAAAACTAACCTAACCTAGCCTAACCTAACCTAACCTTATTTGGTGATCGTTTACTAATTTTGGTGCTCATTATATTTGTAGCCGTTAACAAAGACAAAATGACGAAAAAAAAAAACAAATATCGGACTTCCACTTGTAGTAACAAGGCGGCCCCCTGTGCTATTATTTGGGGATGTCATAATACGGGTGGTTCACTTTACTAATCGATAGCGGTAAATATAGCCTGTGATGGTCAATGGCCGAACGTTGATATGCAGTGTGACTTAAATACGTTTAATCAGTAACGTAGTAATAATACTACGTTTTTTCAGCTCTCTTTCTTATCTGCCTGCAATCGATTTTAAACTTACTTTCTGATGAGCTACAGATGATGATGCTTTCCAGTTTTAACATAATTTATGATAATGCAATACTTTATCAATTGATCTGACGTGATCAAAACACGCTACTAGCGTATGCAAAATACCGCTCTGCGTTCCAATTTCATAACATCGACATCCAACATAGTCTAAGTAACCCAGTGACCCAGGTACTTCAATTTATGCACCCTTTTAAAGGGCCCCACAAATCGTGACAGTGGGAATCTTATAGCCCTTATTTTTGGCTTTGCGTATTTTTTGATGTACCTTAACTCATAGTATGCCATGGTTATGTATGATTTACAAACATGCGCCAACCTTTTCAAAGAGTTTAGGTTAACCACACGGAATGAATAATTTTTCACTTTTTATCAAACAGCTTAAAGTGGAGCTTATCCTCAGGGTTGGCAAAGCATTTACGGTCTTAGGATTGCAGTCTTTAGATTATAATCTTGAGAATTCAAATTTCTTTGGGTCACAGGTCCCACAAAGGAGAGCTTATTACTCAGTAGACGATTTTTCAATGATGTGAAGTCAATATTGTGTGTGATTACTGTTGTTATTAATCTTAATACGATATGAATGTATCCATGTTAAAATAATACATACTACGTATTTTCATGGTAATTATTATTATTTCAAATAGTACTTATATTTAATTGCTGTGCTTTTACAGTGTACCCGTTGAACTGTAATTAGTTAAAGCACTTTATATACACTTACATAGATGCAATAAATTATAATATGATTTATGAATAATTTCTGCCCTGCCCAGGGTAGCGTGCTAGCCCACAGTGTGCAAGTGGGCGAACAAAGGCATGCCTATTATATCAACATCGCTATGTTCTGTACAGTTAAGGTTGTACATGGATACATCAATGTGTAGTACTAATGAGCTTCTTGATTATTCAGTCTTGTACAAGTTGACAGGTTAAATTGTCTTAACCCTACCGTTCGTACCTCTCAGTCCATCTTAATTAAAACATTGCTCTGAATTTGTATGGAACTGTAGTGAAATAAGGTTGTAAACTGTAAAATAGACCCTATTTAACTTTAACTATTTTGTTGCTTATGTACAGTTTGCTTTTAAATTATTTCAATTCAAAAGCAAACAATTCGATAGAACAGCGACCGTTTGTTTTTGTATAATTTTCGTGGAGTAGCTGCTAGGCCTTGGTGCAAGGCATACCTCTGATGTATAATTAATAATTATTTTTTCTCCCACATGCTCGGAAATGTTAACCTAACTGTCGTAAAATCAGCCCGCAAAGTTCTAAGCTACAGGTCAAGGCAAAATTTAAAAAAAAAAAAAAACCAGCGGCAGCGGCCGCGAAAATGTATACAAATTTCATTACGTACCTGGTGTTTTACTTTTTAAAACCATGTTTGGACTAGGATAACTAACTCCAAACAGCCAAACACTCGTGCAATCAAAATTCTTCCTTGTATATTTTACTTTTTAAATGTCATAGACTAAAAAGTTAAACATTGACAGCGTATTTAAAAGTGTATCAAATAGTTTGACGTTTTTTTTATAGAAATTGTGTTCATAAACAAAATAAATTGCCGAAATAACATAAACGCGTAATAAATGTTATAATTTAAACCATATTTTAATCAAATTGAATTTATTACGTTTAAATGTGTGATTTTATTTAATGCTTTGTTTCAGTACTTTTAATCGTACGTGGTTCTGTTCTCTTTTTTGTGTTTAATATTTTAACAATTTGTGTTACATTTTCTCGCATTGTTGGAGAAAAGCACTATACAAGCCTCGACCGGGAAGGGCGGTTGCTGGACTCGTATATAGCGCGGCCTCGACTGCGTCTCGGCCACGCTAGGCTAACTCTACTCGTCCCGCAACGGCCTATTTCCCGGTCTGTGCAGTAATGTACTATTAAAGCTTAAGAAGATTAAATAAAACAGTATTATTTTTATCCGTGTTTATGTCCACCCTTGTCCATAGTACCATAAATTCTACGGACCTCCTATAAATGCAACATAAGTTTCTAACTAGTGAAGCAATTAAAATACCCTTAAGATATTAATTTCATGCTGTTAAAAACTAACGAGCAAACTTTATAATGGAGGATTAAGTTTCAGAGTTCATTGATTAAAAAACTGAAGTCTTGAACCTTGTCGGCATCTTTCTAAAACCATTATTTGTTCATCCTTGAACTCGCTGCAACTAATCCTTAGTGGAGATCAAATTATAATGGACCTTTGAAAATTTAATTTAATGCTTGATTAAAGTTGCTGCTGTCACTTTCTTTGCTACAGCAATAGAATAAGACAACACGTCACTTAACAAGCATTAAATTTAATTGACGTCTCTGAGTGGGGCAGTTAGACGGAATAAAGCCATATAACATATACACATACCCCCTTACTAATAAACGTTGAGTAACGGTGGTATAGCTATACAATGTTTTGTCCTTATCTGTCAAATCCAAATGTCACAATGACAGATAAGGACAAAACATTGTTTAGCTATACCCCTGTTACTCAACGTTATACGGGGATAGTATTTAAGTCTACATTAAAAAAGTTTTATATGTCAAACTAAATTAGGTTAAATTAACTAGTGCGTGGAACTCTGTTAAGTGTTACTTGTGAGCGTTATTGATAAAATGATTTCCAGGAGTAAGTGCCGACAAACTGCTCTGTAGTTTGGCACGATTATACAATAACCCCCTTATAGTACGGGCGGTAACGACCATAGGTAAAAATTTTGGTATCGGATGAATTCACTTGGCACAGATGTATCCTAGGTCAAACTGAGCAGATTTAGCCCGGTAGCCATCAGCCACCCCCTGGTTTATTCAAAGTTAGACGCCGCCGCGCTTCTTTAGACGTTTTATGAAAAACCTTGGAACCTTCTTGGAACATTCTGTGCTCGGATCGGAACATAAAAAGTCACAGTCTGTGGACCAACGAAATTGCAAAGTTACCTAAAGCCCGCTTTACATTTGGCTAGATTCAGTGTGCTAAATTTAGACAGGCGCGTGGAGGGGATAAGCGCGTCCTCTTGACTAACATGCTAACTGCCTTTACACTTGTCTTTTTTAGAGTCTTTTCATTCAGCACACTGAATTTAGCCAAATGTAAAGCGGGCTTTAACACGATACGGTCTACCGATAACGATAAGAAAAACCGCGGTGGACCGCCATTATTAAAAAAAAAACGATCCGTATCATTTAGTAGTCTGTGAACACACGTCAGTCTCTGTCAATCAGTTTGAGGTTATGTTTACCTTAACCTCTCACAAAATTAAAATTGTTGCACCAGGCCTAAATGAAAATCATACTAAATAAATGATCTATTACCAAAATAAAAATTAAACTAAACGCGTTTATGTTCGTTCGTTTACGTGTGATGCGGTAGTCAGTGGAAGCTGCAAGCATGGGATTCGCGACGTTGGACCGATGTCCACAGACGTCGGTTTGTTTCGGCTGTGTTCCCCTCCGGCTAGCCTCGGCGTTGATCGCCCTGATAGGCCTCATGGGCGCAGGCGCGCTGCTAGCGTGCTACGCGCATGCCGACGCATTCCGCCAGCTGGGAGCGCCTGACCCTCCTGCTACGGTGCTGCGCTACTCAGCGGGCATTTTCGGCGTGTGGGTAATGGGCGCGCATGGGTTGCTAGCGGGTGCGGTGGCCGCCCAAAGCGAAGCAATATGCGAACTCTGGGCATGGTGTATGATCGTGCTGACGTCGCTGGCAGCAGGCTTCTGGGCGTTCCTGGCCGCCTGGTCTGCCGCGCTGCGTTGCGTAGGTTTCGCCGCCGGCTTTACCGGCGTTTTCTTAATTCTTGGGGTCCTTTGTATGTACTTCGTTCTCGTGGTGGCTAACTACAAGGCGTCGCTGCCCTGATAATGTTCCATCGATATCTAATGTAATTTGCTCAGTTACTTCATTAAACGTGTTGTCCGGTGAGTGTTTTGTTGTATCTGCGACGGACCAATGCCAGCCACTTACGGACTAATAAACGTTGAGTAACGGAGGTATAGCTATACAATGTTTTGTCCTTATCTGTCATTGTGACATTTGGATTTAACAGATAAGGACAAAACATTGTATAGCTATACCATCGTTACTCAACGTTTATTAGTAAGGGGGTAAGAATCCATGTAATGCTAGTAAATAAATATATTTCAATTATTTTACAATTGATCTCTTTGTAACGATTAAAGTAGTCTCAATATTAATAGTTTTCAGCATTCCACTTGTTGTCTGTTGTATTAGAGCTTGGCACTGCTAGAGGAAAATCAATTAAAATTTACACCGCTTTGGATCCCTTGGCAGTAATTGTTACTATGATTGACAACAGAGCTCTGGAGGAATACTGTTCAGCGTGCTTTGTTTTAGTTGTATAACTTGAGTCGATTTGCATGCAATCTGTGTCAATTCTTTACTGTTTTTTGTTTGTTGTCAACGTTACGTTTGTAGAAATATATATTTTTCGTCCCTAGGTAAATACGGCATTACATTTATCGCAGCTCAGAACAATAGTGACCTATTTCAGAAAGTTTAAACTTCGAGTTAGGTCTCTATAATAATAAATTTATGACTTGAAGTTTGAAAGCTGAAATTTTGAAATAGGTCACTACTGTTCTGAAGGTGCGTTATGTTACGTTTTTATGGTGGTTTCTACCACCATTGTGTAGTGGTCTTCGCACCTTGTCACACTTCCAAGCAGCAGTGTTCGCATTGATGTGTTCCGATGACAAGACAACGGGTGAAATTACTAAGCATATACGCATTCCATCTTAGTCCTAAGGGTTGTCATTTGGAGTCTTAGGATTGCAGTCTTGAGAATTCAAATGTCTATAGGTCTCAGATCCCACTTACCATCAGGGATATTCGAGTGCTCGTGTGCCTTCTCTTAGCCATAAAAAAAGATATTATAAAAAAAACGGGATTTTTAATAGACTCAAACAATTAGTAGATTCTCTTTGTCTATCAAACTGTTTCATATTGGAATTTTCACTGCTGGACATAGACCTCTACCATGGCACGCCACTGAGCTCGGTCCTGAGTTTTTGTTTCCAATCGCTGCCAGCCACTTTTTGTATTTCATCGCTCCACCTAGCTGGAGGGCGTCCCACACATTATTATTGCTTAACCGGGTACAAATTTAGCATAACACGATACAAGAAAAACAATAGTGAAATGACGTTGTAAAAACGCCTTCTCTATACGTAATTTATTCCCTTATACCTACTGAATACAAATATAAATTCCCGTGTAGAGATTAGATATCTGTTTGTTGTTCTAAAGGTCGTCGAGGGGAAAATTTCCGGTAGCGTACCGGATTTGCAAAGTTGAAGCGATGTTTTGTTTTTAATATTAGATTAATTATTTTTGCTGCGGAATTAAATGTCAGATATTAAATGTTTTTCCTGTTTGTCAGCGGAATGTCGCAAAGACATTGATTGCCGCGGGGTAAGTAGATCAATTTAATAACACTGTAATTTTAATCTTTACGCGATGTGCCGTTTTTTTTTATTTATTAAATTTATATATATAATATTCTACTAAATGTGAAATAATCCAGCTTTAAGTTATTAGGTATAATTATGTAACGGTAAGCATGCAAAAATATATTTAGAATTAGTTGCAGGTTATATTGAACAGTCAAAATTACAATATTAATATAATTATGTACGTTACCAAGGCGTCATAAATATCTACAAACCCTGTGCCACTGATAATAAGATCTACGTTTACATATGTTTGGGGCTATGACTGTATAGATATTTGTGCTTTTCACTGTACACTTAAGCTAACCACGTGCCTAAACTTTTTCGTAGAGAGTGAAGCGAGTGAGTTGAGCGACTAAACTTGTCGACTCTAAGTAAGTTGGGACTTACAATGACCAGTATAACACTACCTTTAAACTTAGTAAGTAGTCGCTCTTATTTAGGTACTGTATCTCTAACAACTGCAACTCGCTTGTCTATTGGTTTTTTCAAAGTGTATTATGGTGACTTTGCCCAGAAACTACATGACCTCACACACCACATCGGTCGTCCATACACCGGGAGGGCTTCCATCCGCATGTAGTCGAATTTCCAATGGTTCGGACGCAGCGCGGTTTGCTGCGTCATTTCTTATTCGCACAGCCATGAAGTGGAATGCGCTTCCTGTGTCTGTATTCCCGGAATTGTATTACCTTGGTGTTTTCGAGGCAAGAGCGAAAAGGCTTTTTCTGGGTAAGAATGAACCACCCTGGTTCTCGTCGTCACTTAATATCAGGTGAGACTGAGGTCAAGCGCAAACCTACATACATACATAAACTCACGCCTTCATTCCCATAGTGGGGAAGGCAGAGCCACAGACTCACCAACAACTCCAAAAACTTGTTGATAATTCTGTAACCACATTTTGCACAATCAGGCTAAGATGTTATCCAGTGTATTAGTGACAGGTTGCAAACCCATCGCCTAACAGCACTACACAGCCTTTAGTCCCTTAGTCGTCTCTTACGACATCCACGGGAAGACATGGAGTGGCAACATTCTAAAACCCGGCACCACACGCAAGCGCAAACCTATTTTGTATAAAAAAAGTATAACATCACTTCTACCAAGCAATGAACATAATCTCTAAGAAAAAGTGTTGCAAGAAATAGAAATAGTATAAAATGCGAAAGAAAGTGAGTCGGAAGGGGCCGCCCTAGGAGTACTTTTTCGAATCAAATCGGAGAAATACTGGAAAAGGGCCGAATCTTAAGTATACCCGAAACCGACGTGCATGCATGACTCGATGAATGTGGAAGAAGCGAAAGAGATTTGTCAGGATCGTAGCAGGTGGAAAGAAGTGGTCTCTGCCTGCCTACCCCTCTGGGAAACAGTATAAAATGAATCGCCGAGAATTCGTTTCAATTTGCAATAGAAGCCAAAAATAAGCACACTCATTTCAATAAATTTGATTAATTGAATGATATAGAACATCAAATTAGAATTTAGAATAATTTCGATTGCTCTCCCCTAAATGCCTTCCGAAATGTACGGCCTGCCTAATGCCATCTATATTTCACACTAAGTGAGCATTACCTGTGCGTGCCTTTGGTGACTAATGTATATGAGTACTATGTTTAACATTATTGCTAGTAACACAGTGTATTTAAGTCGGGTAATTTGTATGTTTGGCAGCGTTTTGATTGAGTTTAAATTGTATTTACATAAACGTAATGATGCAAAATGATTTTTGACAACCAGACCCTTAATTACAGATCTTACACACAAACAATCTTACAATATAAAACTAAAAACACAAAAAATACTAATATTTACTTACTATAATTTTGAATAATCAATTATTTTCGAGCATTATAGGGAATACACTCATAATATGTAGGTACCTACAAACCTACTTATTTTATAGCACTTTCGCGGCGTCAGCTAGCCGGCGGCCACAAATTCGCCGAAATATAATACCCCTCGGCCAGAACTCCTCCTTTTAGGTCGGTGGTAGTCGATACGTACATCAATAATTGAACCATGCTGTATAATTAAATATGGAGTGGAGAAAGAACTTCTATCTTCTTTGCAATAGATTTTTATTCGAATAGCCGTACAATGTAATATAAGGCTTTTTAAAAGAGTATCGTTAAATTTCTTCGAGACCGGTAACGCATTGGTGAATCCTCCGGCGTTGCAAATGTGCAGAGGCGGCGGTTACCACTTCCCAACAGTGGGCTTCTGCCTGTTTGTCCATTGATGGCTATAAAAAAAGGTATTGTTTTGTACGAGAGGCTTACAATGTTAAAGATCACCAATAAAATTGTTCCCTATGCTGTGAAAACGGCAAAAAACATTCAAAACGCTTTATTCTTTTGAATAAATAATAACTTTGCCATTCACGGAATACATATCCATGGGTTTTGTGAGCACTTCGTAAAGCAAAGAGAAAACGTCGCTCGCTCAAATCGCAAATTTCTCCTGCCACTTCCCTTTGCCTAATCAGATCAAACATGCATGCGTCGGGAATATCATAGGATCGAGGTTGTGAACTCGGTAAGCGGTCTTGGGAGTGAATACGAATATGTTATAGAGTATAACAACAAGACGTAATAAATACGGGATCGTACCATAATATACATATAAAGTTCGTAATATATAATGGGTAATCATAATCATGTTTTTTCTGAAACCCTTAACTTTTCAGGAACAAATCTAACCTCAATACAACGGCCTTTTAAGAATCCTGAAAAGTTTACGGTTACAGAAGAAAAAACTATGTTTATAACCCATTATGTATTTTGGACTTTATAATTATTGTGATACGTACCCAATACATTCACATTTATTGTAGGCACTTACTTCAAGTTAAATAAGTAATGTAAGTACCTAGTTTCTTGTTATTGGTCTCAAGAAGTCTGCACCACCTACAGTGAAAAATGGATCAATTTGACACTACCTATATCCCTTCTAAACATTGCTGAGAACCAAATTATTTTCGTCCTCAGAGTAAGTAACACAGTCTTAAGATTGCACTCTCGCCATACCAAATGTCTTCGTCTCTCACATCCCGGTTATCATGGTGGCCTGTGTGTTCGTTTTTCTTCCCCATGCCAAAATGAAAATCACGGTAAAGTAACGTGAAAAGCAATACATCAATCACAAATCCTCTAACATTGCTCCGCGTTACTTATTCTGCTCAAACATGCGATGCGACGAGCCTGTCACTGCGACCCACTCGATAAGCGACCTCGGAGGTGACTATGAATAATTTATAATGCAACACACCTAAGCGTTCCAAATGGGAAAAAGCGAGGAATGACGTCATTATAGTTGACGGTTACGGCTTCACAACTTGTCTGATCTTGTCGAACTTTTAAAAGCTTTGGTTTTCGTAGTACAGCTTTATAATTAAGTTAATTTAGCCACGCAACTACTTAGTACCTACACAATCCATTTCCATAAAATGTTTTGTACATGGTTCCTGTGTTACTTCTTCATGGTATAAAACATCCAAGTTATTTTTTTTTGTGGTATATTAGGCAAACGAGCAAACGGGTCGCCTGATGGTAAGCGATCATTGCACCGTCACCCATAGACACCTGCAGCACCAGAGGAGTCACAGGTGCGTTGCCGGCCTTTCAAATGAGAGTACGCTCTTTTCTTGAAGGTGTGAGGGTCGTAACGGTCCGGAAATACCGCAGGCGACAGATCATTCCACAGTTTAGTTGTGCGAGGCAGGAAATTCCGAGTGAAACGCACAGTTGTGGACTGCCAACCATCTAAATGATGGTGGTGGATATTCTGTCGCGTAGTTATGTAGTTGAATGTTTGAATATCTGCACGAACGCATTGAAATAATTGCCTTACAAGTAATTTCATACATATACTTGTTTACATCTATTTCCGTACTTGTAAAGTGTAAAATCTCCGAGGAACTGTCAATTGGTGACATAAAAACAGACAAAGTGGTTGTTATACTTATTAGACCGACGTCCAAGTATGTCAAGCACGAACTTTTTCCTTCTATCGAGCAAGTAACGTTGACGAAACGCTATGGTAAAAAAAGGTTTTGGCGAATGAAATCAGAGCCTTCGAGTATTTGCAATGATAACTTATAGAGTAGACGCACATACAGTGATCAGATTCACGATGTACTGAATAAGGGCCAATTCAAATTCACCCGAAACCGACGTACGTGCATGAAGAGGTTGATGAATGTAGAGGAAGCGAAAGTTGTATGTTTAGACCGGTGCACGTGGCGTTCCATAGTCTCTGCCTACCCCATTGAGAGACAGCCGTGAAGGTATGATGATGATGATGACCTTACGGCGTAACATATATACTAATATAAAAACATGATAGGCAACTAAGTATCAAGAAGACAAAACAAGGAGGTCCTGGTGACAGATTTTCAAAAGAAGACGTGTTGCTCGCTGCTTGGTAGGCTGCCTCGAAATCTAGAATACGAAATCTTTCATCCAAAAGTCCAGCACTCTAACAAAAGAGATTCTTTATCAACCAATATCTTTAAGTTTAACTTTTCTACGTAATAAATTAAACAATCAAAGAACACTACCTAGGTATCTTTTCAAACACTCGATAAACGTATCATAAAAAATACACACCAAATTGTAATAACAACAAACAGCGGTTGCGAAAACAAATTAAAATTGAATACCAAATTATATAATCACAGCCCGATTGCGTATTTCGCGAATTATAAATATGGTAATTCCGTAAAGATAACAACTTTTTCCCCAATTTTTGTGTCTGCCCCAAAGAGTGCTATTAAAATTGCCCTATTAGTATTCCGGAAAGAATCTCTAACGTTTTTTCGAACATTGCGAGTGTCATTGGAGTTTTGTTTCAAGCGGACATTTTTTATTTTATTTAAGGGGACGTTTGTGACTTCGCACGCGTAAAATTCATTTGTTTTTCCCCAATTTCTTTAGGGATTCAATTTCCAAAAAAACCTTGTCCTTGTAGGTACCACATTAAATATTATACTGCGTGCGTTAACTATACCATTTTAGATTAGCTAGACTATCACAACTAGATAATATGGAGATTTTGTACGGGGGTTGGAATAAGCACCCCACCGTGGCCGTATTTAAAACTTAAATTTCCTGGCATGGTGACGTTGACATTGACTTTCTTATCGTCATCCAGTAGTAAAGGTGAAGTATAGGTAAAATAACAAGCCTTTTAATCCACGCATTTACACAAGCTACTTTTCATCGCGGAAACTAAAAAGTTCCCGAGGTAGTAACAATAGTCGAAATCTACGCGGACGAAGTCGCAGGCAAATGCTAGTGATTAATAAAATTATAAAAATATTTATTTCCCAACAACATTATCCTGACAATCCAAAAAACCTTAGATTTATTCTGATCTGTATCCGGAATTATTTATAAATGTTTTTTTTATAATAACTTGTCTCGCCCCAAAAACTAGAACAATATCATAAATTGTATTGTAATATGGTTAAAGGGGTTGGCCATTATTCAAACAACATCGGTCTTCATTTGTCGAACTCGATAAAATGCGGCAACGATTTTTCTCGGAACAACGCTGTTTGCTTTTACTAAATGGGGCGATTTCGGTAACAATATAGATTAAACATTCCATTACAAGCAATTAACGAGCCGTTCTAATTGCCAACACGAGAAGTTCAGCCAATTAACCTGGTAATGGATCGGTGACGAATTTCTCTTTGAATCGTCAATATAGCTAGTCCTCCTTACAAAAAATATATACACTTATCCCCGTACTAATTAACGTTGAGTAACGGTGGTATAGCTATATACAATGTTTTGTCCTTATCTGTCAAATCCAAATGTCACAATGACAGATAAGGACAAAACATTGTATAGCTATACCACCGTTACTCAACGTTTATTAGTAAGAGGGTTAGATTATTACTTTGTATGGACTTGTTTATTGAATAAATCTGGTAAACTCAATGATGTAAAAACGCTCCGTGACGTCACAGTGACTCTAACACCCGTATTCACAAACAATACTTAAGGGATCCTTAACTACAGTGCCCGGCCGTTAAGAAGTCAATCCTGACAGCTGTCATCGCAGTACAATTTATAACCTATTCTTGGGTTTGAGGTTATAATTTGTAATGAAATGACAGGTGTCAGGATTTACTTCTTATCGGCCGGGCACTTTAAGTAAACGGAAAGCTTTGTGATTGGTCTTCTTTGACCGACCTTTTGTTTATGAGACGATTTGAACCACCCTGTGCGTTTGTGACCACTGTGAGAACTCATAGTGACGTTTGTGAATACGGGTGTAAACCCGTGACTTTGATAATAAATACTACTTTTTCATACATTGACACAACAGCTGCTTGCTCAACGTCGATTTGAATAACATTTGAATAACGTCGATGAAAACACTATAAATTGACCTATTTACTAACGAGTTCATTTTCTCCTAAATAGACCAGGGTTGTTTGCCGAACCACAACCGATACTGCTTTGATCCCTCCACTTAAGTTTCAAACGAATTTAAATTAAACATTCCCTTGGTGTTTTGGTTCAACTATTTAATTACTTACGAGATTTTGAAACGACTGGACTATAATTAAGACCAAAAATGTTCTGTCAAATATTTCATTTTTGGGACAAGCTTTTGTTGCCGACTGTACTTTTTATGCAAAATCTTTGTCTGCTTAATAAGACCGAACTAATGAGTCCCAACACGGTGGGTCTACGTGAAGTATAGCGGAGATCCTGTCGCCACCTTCCGACTCCATCATCAGATCAGCTCTTAGATACCTTAATATTGCATTGTCATCCGGTTTACATATGTGGTCCAAATTTCAGCCCATTCCGTTGACGGGAAATGGGTCAAATCTAACTTGCAAGATTTGACCCTAACATACATACATACATACATTGCAAGTTAAATAAAAGCTTGTAAAATAAAGCTATTTTCTTGGCTTTTGAAGTGTGAAAAGCGGACAACATAAACCGGTTTCAGTGTTGTTTTCTACTATACGTACAAGTGAGAAGACCCGCCACACTACACGGTTTGTCCCGTCCCGCACCCGTCTCGCTCCCGTTAACTTGTGTATGGTTTGGCGATATCACTATGCCATATTTTTTTGCTTATCAAGGCAACATATGCGTACATTTTCACAGATTAATAAAAGTTTGTATTTTTTATACAATTACGGGTAACTAAACGTTAGTCATTTTAAATTGCCAAAACTAAAAATTATCAATTATACAGGGATTTTTATACTTGTATTGCAACGATAGCCAAATCATTAAAAAAAATTATGGTGAATCAGGCCACTAATAATCACAAATATTTCAGGGGGACAATTTCACACAAATTGACTTATTTAGTCCCAAATTATAAGCTCTAAGCTATGGGTACTAGACAACGATAAACTTACTTATATAGAGAAATACATACTTAAATACAAAGAAAACATCCAAGACTCAGGACTAAAAATACTCGCGATCATCACACAAATATCTGGCCTTACCGGGATTTGAACCCGGGACCCTGCTAGCTTCGTAGGCATGGTCACAATCAACTAGACTTTAATAAACGTTAAAAGTATTTGTATAAACTACTACATAAAATACTATTACGACACTAAATGTTAACATAACACGTAATAATGTCACCATTACCTACATTATTAATTCTTCACTTTGTCCCTTTAATTATTATATCAACATCAAACACGAGGTTAAAGCGACAAGGTAAGTAGTAACTTTATTATTTAGTTATAATGTTGACTGCATGATGACAAACTAAATTAATTAAGGCACCCTGCGGGGCCATTGTTTGGGGCGGGACTCTACTGCCCTGTATTATTTGGCACACCGCTGTCAGGCAGCGCGTGAATGGATTACTTAAATTATTTCACAGTGAAGATGCGTTATTATGATGTACAAAATTGAGAATACAATATATAAGGCTTTCTTTAAGCAAAATCATTTTGAACGCCCGACAAATAAGAGGGGTGTTGCCAATATATGGGGGATTTTTATCTTTGAATAGGTAACACAAGCATTTATTTAACCTTATATGTGACCGTTTATGTCACTATTCAGTAAGTACAGTCAAGGGTAAAAATAAATATCCGCACAAAGGTGCAAAAATATGTACACATAGACCTTATTATCATAGTAATAAGGTCTGTGTACATATTTTTGAGACTTTGGGGTGTATACATATTGACTGTACCTATAATTAATACAAGTTTCAACCAGTTGTCGCTTATGGAAAAGGCAAATTTTGTATTCATCTCGGCTAAGATGCCCGTCTCAAAAATCGTCCAGCCATACAGAACTGTAATTTTTGACGCGTCTTCTTGAGATGGGTATTTTGGTCAAGATTAGTTTATTTATACGACGAAAATAATTCTTAATTGCGATTAAATTCTAATTTATAAACATACAAAAAACCTATTTTAGTTAAAGTACTCGTACTATTTGTCCCCGTTTGCCAAATTCAAATGTCTTAATGAGAAATTAGTCAAAAACATAATTGAAAAAAAAAACCTACTTACTTGATGCACAGTTTAGCTATTGGTCGTTTATGAATAACAGGGGTAAGTACTTAGTCGGTAAACGTTAAAGCACTAAGCTCTTTACGTAAACCCCCAAATTGTACGATATATATTTATGAGTTGCGTCATTTTTGCATTCAAGCAAGCGTTTCAGTGCCAGGCTCTGTCATTTCTGTATAAATAGACTCACAATCGTGTTCTGGGCTCTGAATTGTTAAAAGCACTGTAATATTTTTAGTTCAGTGGTTTCAGAAAATGGGCAAAATGCATTTTTCATGAAGTGAATGATAATAAATTCAAGCCTTGGGCTTCACACAGTTTAGTAACGTACATAATAGACGAAGGCAATTAGATTTCTGGGAATTGTGGACGGTTATTTCATTGTATTTTAAACCTTCTGACGACCAGAGGGGCTATTGTCTAACGCACTCGCAATGGCACCCGGCTTCAAAGTGGAGCAATTGTTTTCATTTTGTATGCAGACAACCCTTCGATTTTCAAAATAAAAACGATCATGATTGCGATTGCGTTAGACAATAAGCCCTCAGATGTCAAATTAATAAAGTTATAGTTGCAAAACGATCCAAATTGATTTTATGTACATACTTTGGAATGTACACGGCACAAATGCAGGATAAGCAACGTTAAAAATATTGACTCTTATAATAAAAAACTGACATTTATTTATTTAGGGAGTTTTGGTGATAAAATAGAACGGGTAGACTGGTTATGCTGGAAAACTAGTCATTTAGAGGAACAACGACATTTTAGTATAGTCGCGAGAAAGAAACATTGTTAAATACTTTCTTTTTAAATAGGAGTTACGGTAAGTGAAACCGTAGTGGCCAATTAAATAAAAAAAAATGATCAAGCCATTCTCGAGTTATGGCGTGACAAAGGGAAACAGGGATTATTTTTTATATATATAGAGATATAATACAATTATAATTAAAAGTAAAATCACAAAGTAAGAAAGTAAAAAAAATAATATTAAATATATCACAAAATATAAAAACATTACAAATATAAGGTCAATAAATTAAATTAAAAATAATCACTAAAAGAACAACACGACAAGGTTTCTACGTAAAAAGTCATGACAAGAACAATTGATCGAAAAACGAATCCTCGCAAACGTGAACAGACAGAACCTTTGAAACAGCACCCGTTCACGAATATAACGCGTATCTTAGCCTACCTTAACCATGTCTTTTGGAAACTGACGACCCGATCAACGACGCCGCCATAAGCAAAGACCTTCAGATTTGACAGCAACGGTGTTCTCCAGTGTGGACTTACGTTCGCAGCAAAGATTGGCCAAAGCCACTGGAGGGTATTCCATAGAGCTGCACAATCTGGTTACGCAACGTTTGGGAGGCCGTGAAGCGTCGCTAATGCCCACTTTCCACTGCAAGCGGAGTGGGCTCCGTACGGATTCCGTTTGCGTTACAACGATGTCTCTTCAAGAGAACCGCGTTCTATTGTGAGCAAACATCTTGAAGAGACACCGTTGTAAGTCAAACGGAGTCCAAACGGGGCCCGCTCCGCTTGCAATGGAAAGTGGGCATAATACCGAAAACAACATGGTGAAAACGTCATCAATAAACATTCATTTTATTAATGTTCGTATTTTATTCTTATCACCAAAACGACTTCAAAGATAGAAATGATTGTAATTGCAAATTGGAATCGACGCCTCAAGGTTTCGTTAAATCAAACAAGGTTTGTAATTAACCCGGAATGTCGAATTAAATCAAACAAAGCACACCCTTTACCATCAGAGGGATGATTGAATGTCGTCGATAGCGCGGACAGTGGCCTTAATGTCTCTGTAAACAATACAACAATTGTTTGTACTAAATATATACAGGGCTCCCTGAATTGTGATTAAAGTTGCTGTAACCCTTATAGTTTTTTAGGCCAATAATAAAGTGTCGCAAGACCAACTTTGTATTGCGGTTGGTAAAAATAGTGTTTCGGTGTGTCTCGTGCGTTGTGGCTTCTTAAATATTATGACAGCAAGCAGCAATATAACTTCATTAATTTTTTAATTATTATTACGGATAAAAAGTAGGTGCAGTATTAAATATCCTGCCTTTGCCTTTGCAGCTTTAACCTGTCCGTTGTCGTTGACGCACCTGTACGCCAGCCATTCTAATAAAGATTTTGAATTTATTGACAAAAGATTGAAAATTCGTATTAAGCATTAAGCTTCAATTAAAATCTGTCTGGTACGCGTCGGGTTAAGACTACTCGAAAACAAAATATCATTTTACATCAATCATGTTAATCATGTATTAATAAAATTCTTATTATTTGTGATGTCTACTTTTCCATTAGCGACAATATTTACAGGATAAAAAAATACATGTCTCATATATATACAGGGTGGATTTTCATTTATTTTTAATTAAATTGTCTGTCCCTCTTGCGTTGGTCGCTCAATATGTTCTGGGAAGTGATCATTTACGGCCTTACGCTGCATGTCCGATCTCCGGGAAACGTTTGTAATTTCCCTGCGGACTGCCTGGGAACATACTGGTAACATTATTATTTAAGTAAGTTATGCTAGGCATTTGTAATATGATTATTAAAAAGAAAAATGCTGTTTGATTCTGTTAAAAAGAGAATGGAATTGTAAATGACATCGAAATAATGAGTTATTTCATTATCAACATCCGATTGATACTGTCACATTGTTTTACTGTTTACTTACCTTTTCTTGAATAAATCCCTATAAGTATTATATATATGCCTTGGATATATTTTTTTGCAGTGACAAGTAAAACTCTACAAAGGCTTTATAGGCAACTAGCTCACAAAGCTGCACCAATTAGTTAAAAATGTAAAAGAGTATTAAATGAAAGGCGTTGACTTGTTTATGCCCTTGGCGTTACTGACATCTATAAGCGGTGGTGGCCATTTTCTACCAGCAGCTATGAAAAAAAAACAAGTAGTCAACACCACGAAACTTCGTTCATGACTGACGAACTGATTCTCTTTAAAACTGCTGTAATGTCGCTAATCCCTAGCACAATATAAGTAGAAACAGTTTTTCTGTCGTAGATTTGTGTAAATCTAAATCCATGCATAATTTTTTTTTAATTTAAATTTATTACATTGCTTGCTAGAGGTCCGTGACCCTGCAAAGGTTTTTTATTGAACATGGTTTCTGTAACATCCTGTATTTATCGATAAATTATCAGTTATGTTGATGCAAGTACAAAAAAGTTAAATAAGTAAAAATAGATGCGAAATAAGATAAATAAAGTCAGCGACAGCTGTGTATGTGCACCTGAGCTGGAGTGGTATTCTTTGCCACGATCACGTAGAGTTCAAGTTTAATCATTATCTGAAGACCTATAAAAATAGGTCACTTTAGTGTAGATGTAACGTATAATAATGTTCATAGCTTTTAAGTTTAAAAAGTGCATTTGCACAAGTTATGTTGTTTGTTTGAAATGTAGTAGTACCGTAATGTCTGTGTCAGCTTCCGTGTTTTCATTTCACCGGCGGAAGACCAGCATTAGCTTCACCACTACAGCTTGTCGTCTCTAGTCCTTTTCCTTCTTTTTAAATGTTTTTTTTTGCTATTGTTTTATTGCGGTGAATGAAATATGTTTCTTTTGTAGTGGTTCTGTTTGTTTTATTTTAGCGGAAAATATTCACAGTAAATGACAAACAGTAATTAAAAAGGCATTATTAAGACAACAACATTCACTGGGCACCAAGTTAAAATGGAAAAAAATTGTTTCCCACTAGTGTTTTTTTTTTCCCAGAATTCTTGTATCGAGTGAAATGGCGTTAGGGAATATCGCCTCTAAAGTCCGGGTATTGTATTTGAAAATAAAAGCTTCAAAACGGCTTCCAATAATCCAGCGTTTGGCATGGTCGGACAGGTGACAGCCGGCGCAAATTGTTGTTTGATGTTTGGAAGAAAGGACGTTTTATACAGTATTCGTTTGATTTTGCTAGGTAAATATAATTGGAACAATATTTTGTAGTGATTCTCTTTGTTTTATTTTAGCGGAAAATTATCCACAGTAAATGACGAACAGTAAGTAGATAGAGATAACGAAATTCGCTTAGTGCCCACTCGATTATGTTTATTTTTTAAATTCGAAATTTATTCACATATCCTTTGTTTCTTGGATCCGAGTGAAACGGCGTTGTAGCGTTACGGTATTGTATTCGAAAATAAAAACTTCAAAATGGCTTCCAATAATCCAGCGTTTGTCGGAGGCATGGTCGGAGGTGACAGCCGGCACAAATTGTTGTTTAATGTTTAGAAGAAAACGTTTACAACAGTATTAGTTTAGATTTGATTACAATGAGAACAGTATTTTGTAGTGATTCTGTTTGTTTTGTGTCAGCGGATAATTATATACAGAAAAATATGGAAAGAGACTGACCGACTGATAGATAGATGTTGCATTTAAAAGTAAAGTTTTATAAATTATCAAACTGTTAACTCCTGACCCACACACCCGGGTTTTCTTACATACACACAAATACAAACAAACAGTGGACTACAAAGTCATGTATCAATTTTTTCACCATATTTTATATTTTATTGTGCAAGATATGGTTACAAGAATTATCAACAAATTTTTAGAGTTGTTGGTAATTATGTAGCTCTGCCTACCCTACTTTGGGAATGAAGGCGTGAAGGTATTATATGTGTATGTTTATTGAAATCTGGTTTTCCATTTTTTGTGTCAATTGTGTGTGTGTTAATATTGGTAACCCATCATTGTATCGAATCTAATTTCATCTACTGTAGGTATTATTTCATCAAACGCTATTTACCTAATTACCTACTGCTCAAACCATGATGTATTCAGTTTTATCTTAAACATTAATTACGTAGGTTAGGATAGACTTGTGACTAGAAAAAAAAAGTCATGCGATGTTCGTTGAAAGGTGTTTTGATAAAATAATAGGTAACAGTCAATTTTAATATCGCTATTTAAAGGAAATCCGGGTCAAATCTTCTTCGATTTTTCCATCAACAACTGTGGACACAAGAAGATCAAAGAATAAACAATAACGATTATTGAATAATTACTTCAAACATAATCAAAATCTATGACCATTCATAGTAATTACACACGACGTTTGAATTCAATGGCGTACCCTCCGAAGATTTATCCCTCAATTTGAATAGTTGTTATGGTTATTGGATCATAAATTTAGTAAGATAGTTAGCCTGGGAATAGGTACTGTAGCTCAACTGACGGAAACTGATATTGATTTCACTTAATAAGATCCAGTACTTATAGTTTATAAGACCCTAACATCCTGACCTACATTCCCTTAAAGGGATAACTTCGCCTTTGCACCTTCATATATTTTTAATTTCTGTTTCTTTTTTACTTTGTTGTTTTCTGTTTATGCAATAAAGAGTTTACATACATACATACATACACATTATACACACTTATGTTATAAAAGAGAAAATGTATCAGTCTGCCTGTCTGATGTAATTTCACTTTTTTTCTGCCTGCGACTTCGTCCGCGTTCAATATCCCATTGGAACAGTAATTTCTTTTCGAGATAATAAATGTGATATTTCAGAGTTACAAGCTATCTCCATTCTTAATTTTATCCAAATTCGAACAGCCGTGAATTGTTTCAGCGTCAAGAAGTATTATATATATATTAAGCCATTTAAATATATATACACCGTGTTTTTGTTCATTTCCGATAACTTCGGCATATTATTGGGTATCTTCATAGGAACCAAATGATAGAATAGTTTTTGGAAATACGAAAAAAAAAATTTTTTCACTTCTTAGTACATAATAATTAAATATTCCATCAACGGTTATTGTAAAAGGGTCTCTTGAGTTAATCTAAAATTAGTGTCAATTATGACGATGTCCGAATGACATCGCACACACAAGTAAAGATAACATTTGACAGGTAAACAACTTAATGGCCGAGTGGCAGCTACCCTTACTCATTGTGTAGGAGGTCACTGGTTCGATTCCCAGTTATGCGGTGTTTGTTTTTATTTTTAATTTTTCTAAGGTCTTTTTAGAAGAGAGTGAGTGTTTTTTTAGAAGTGATAAGAAACTTGACCCATTTCAACTGGTAATAATATTATTTAAAAGACAAAAAATTGCGATTTAAAGTGTTTTATTAAAAAAGGTAAATTTAATGTAAATGATTTTCAAAATGCCCACCGCCCTGCTCTAAACACACATTTAAACGCGTTCGTGTCTGTCTGTTTAAATTCACATTTGTACCACGCATTTCTTCAGCAACACGTTCAATCTCTGTTAACAACTGCTCTCGAGAATCTATGCGTTTCGAATATACTTTTTCTTTCAACGTACCCCAGACGTAATAGTCAAGAGCCGTCAAATCAGGACTTCTAGCCGGCCATGCAAGTGTTGGACTTCCGCGACCAATCCAACGCCCAGGATAGGTTGCATTTAGGTACTCGCGAACTCGTATAGCATAGTGAGCGGGAGCACCATCATGTTGTACCCACATATCGCGCAATCTCGCTAAAGGCACATTTTCAAAAAAATCTAAGTTTGGAACAGATTGTAAGAAACTTAAATAGTTTTCGGCATTAAGTCTTGATGGGAGTTCGATAGGACCAATAAGCTGGTTATTGAATACTCCTGCCCACATGTTCACCGAAAACTCGTGCTGATAAGAGTGTTCTTTCCCAAGTTTTGGATTGTCTTCGGACCAATGGTGCAATTTTTTTAAATTAACAATTCCTGCCCTCGTGAATTGTGCTTCATCCATCCACAAAATTTTTCCTATTATTTGCGTATCTTGCAACAATAGTTCATTCATCCGTTGACAGAAAGCAATGCGTGCGAAATTGTCGTTTGGCAATAGGCCTTGAACCTTACGGTAATGATAAGGATGCAAACCATATCTTTGCCATAAACGCCACACTTTATCATGATTGACATTAAAAATACGTCCTACGCGTCTAGTGGATAGGGTCGGGTCCTCAATTATAAGATTCATAATTCCAACCTCTTGAGCCACACTTAAATCCACAACTCTATCATGGGGAGTTGGCCGTAAGCCGAGTTCACTGAAACGCCTATGAATCTGTAACAATCACAGAACCTACTTATCTCCTCGTCTCAGAATTCAGTTTGAAAGTAATGACACATAATGATGAGTTTTTGTACAAAACTTACATTAATAAACGTATAAGGGTCCGGCGTCTGACGATTGGGGTAACGTCGTCGATACTCTCGAGCCGCTTCAGAGGCGTTTCCATTACAAAACCCGTAAATAAAATGAATATCAGCCTGATGGTCCGGTGCATAATTATAACGCGGCATGACAATATCAAAACCACGAAGCGAAAGTAAGTTTAAGTACCAATTTCAATAGGCTAGTTGCCTCTGTTTTAAAGTAGGTCTCAAGTTATTAATTATTGTCCGATTAGATGAAAAAAAAAATCCCACATTTTTTTAGGACCTACAAAACCGCAAAACTTTATTTTAAAAGTTTAGTTTTCGTTAACGGGCGAAAACGCTTACAGCCATATTAGTCTATAGATTATCTGTGCTGTGACGTCATACGGGCCGAAAACAAACATTTGTTTGACAGTTGACGAGAGCATTTGACATATACCTAGATAAACATTTATCATTTTCGAAACCTCGATACTTTTATTAATAAAAACCATGACTTCCACCAGTTTACATGGAAAATATAGTAAGTGTACGACCTGAGTGGACGCTCGAAGCGGGGCGTTGAGCGGGGCGGGCAGCGTCGCGGGCAAGCGTCCACCACATTCGTGCAGCGTCCACTCAGGACACCAGTATGGGTTTCATTTATTTAACATGCACGCCGCACGCCCCGCCCCGCTGCACGCTCAACTCGAGCGTCCACTCAGGCCTTAGACTTACAAAAACACACAGATTAGGTTTTTACTAATATTAAAACGACTACGATCATAACACAACCTCAAAAGTCCATGAGTCATAAATGACAATGTCATGTCACAGCACAGGGGCTCTACTTTGAAATCAGTAATTCGAACTTCGGATCGCTCCGTCACTTTCTTGCGAATTAGTGACGCGTCGAGAGCAAAAGGGATAGCAATAGACGAAGTTCGAATTACGGATTTCAAAGTAGAGCCTCAGAATACTTGCAGAATATACCATTGCGAATTTCACTCGTATAAGAACCGACATGAAGTTTGCTTAAGGTCCTATGACGTCACAACATGCCCGACAGCGTTTTCAGAGTTCAAAATAAAAAATAAAAATGAACAATTTTTAAATAAAAAATATGTAGCCATCTTACACTTTTAATATCTGAAATCGATAAATATTGGTTTCTTAAGTCTAATACTAAAGAAAATATTAATTTATTAAGCTAAATTTAATATGAGGCAAGTAGCCTATTCTAAATTAAATACCTAATGTGTTTATTTATGATTTGTCAGTTTCGCACTTTGACATGACATGACAATGTAAACTGTTTTATGTAGGTTAGGTACTTGAAAATTTTAAACTCTTTACTCACAATATTAAAAATAAATTTTGAGAACCTTTTAGACTTGTGTTGGGAGCTTAATTGATTTAAATTAATAATTGAATATCCTTAAAATAGTGCGAGTTAGAATACAGGTGTCTTAGAGAAATTAACTTAATTTAACCTAAGGAATGTTTCCTTGAAGTTATCGGAAATCAAAAAAAACACGGGTATATATATATATATATATAATATTTTTATTTATTTAAATGAAAGAGATGAAAGCGTGTAAAAATGCAAATATTTCTTACCCTATAGTGTTTTGCTAAGTAAAGAATTAAATGGAGATAGCTTATACCCTGTATTAACACATAGGTTACTTTTATCCCGTTACAAAGATAACGTGCGTCAAAGTTCGGGGGTGAGGTCTCGTGACATCACCCAGCAAACATTCTAAGTGCTTTTTCCCAGGCTCTAGAATATATTACTAATTTAGGTAAAAATTACATCATATGCACCACATAAATTCACATATCGTACATATATACTTCCGGGTAAAAATATAGAGCCTTTAAAACGTAAATTTCCCTTAACCAATACACCATAAAGTCAGAAACTTAAAGGTTGAGAATGAGCAAAATATAAGGTAAAATTAACTTCGAAACTCGACCAATAGTTAATTTATACTTCTAGGTGCATAATAGGTGTATATGCGACGTATTTTTTTCTTTCACTGGGGACCTTTAGGTCAACGATTTAAGTAGCTTTTGCTACCAATTTCGTAGTAAATATTACCTTCCATAGATACCAACTTGAGACTAACAAGTTATAAACACTTGTAAGGTACTAAAAATACCATAAGGTTTCATTTACATAACCTAATAGTCAAATTAAATATATAATTACGTAAAATTGACTTAAATACCAGTACGTCGTATTTTAGGTAAATTTTAACTTCTTGGTCGAGCCGACATTTTGTTTTGTTATAATTAGAACGTGTTATTGTAAATTGCATAATTTAGGTATATTGTAATACCTATAACAATAAAATCTTATGGTACTTTTATTGTCATTTACATGAAAAAATATATAAAGTCAATTTAATATATTTACAAACACCGAACACAAATTTACGAACCCCAATTACAAGAAATATATACTACTTATGAGCTTAAAAAAAAGTAATACTTAAGTATTTCGAAAGCCCATCAGTAGTTTTGAATAAAAACCTAACATACTGCACGAGAAAATTTTCAGCGCACAAGTTTTTATCGTATAATTCCTGCGTAATCGACCTAAATATTTATTTTACGCCAAGTAATGGCCGCCATTCTCGTTGCAAAACTTAAGATTGATTTTTAGTTAGACATTTTGTTTGTAAGCGAAAAGATAATACTCTCGTAATATATTTGTCTCTTTCTCTGCATGATATCTCTCATAAAAAATAACCTTTCTGGGTAAATAAATGGTAAAAAACACGTTGAAATCATGTTGAAAAATGGTAAGTTTTACCAATTTTGTACATTGCAACCACATGACACGTCGTGGCGACGTTGAATCCACGTCGCAAACATTACCTATGTAGTAACCATTAGGTCGCAATTACTAAATTTACGTGGAATCGACGTAGCCGGCACGTGCTTTTTTTCCCCACTTTGGTGGATTCCACGTGGATTCCACGTCGATTCGAGGTAACTCATTTTGGTCACTGTCAGATTTGCGACCTATAATAGGTGGTTTTATCGTTATTTTAACTAAAAATGTTTGCTGGGCACAACGTGGTAAAAAGTGTGCCACGGCGTGACGTTACGTGGAACTTCCACGCACTATATCTTCGTAATTTTTTGTATCATTGACAAAATAAAAAATACGTGTTCAATATTTTTCGATAATCTAACTGACGGACTAATCAGATTTTTTTAGGCCGCTAGCCTATTGGCATTTCTAAACATTCATTTAGAGTATGGTTTATTATTTTAATTAAGTTTACATACAACGTACAACGTAACCTGCGGAGGAAAATCTTTACGAAATCTCGACGAAACTGCGAAAACTGGGTAGCTTCTACCTAATTAACCTAACTTACTAGCTCCCTTAAAATGTCGCCGCGGAAATGAAAGGCTTTTCTCCCAAGGACTTCAAACTTCTTAATGAGGCTTCAGGGACTATAGTTTAAGTAGTATGCAGAATTTTTAGTGCTCTTGTAACATTGTCGTGTAACAAAAAGGGTTTTTTCGCGCCTTAGAGTTTGTGCATAGCGTACGGTCACGAACGTAACATAAAGACTCATTTCAAACAAAATTAGCTTGAAGTCGTGAATTTTATTAGAGATGCCAAGTCATTTGTAACTTATAGGAAACTCAACCTTATTGCTGTAGAATGTCAGATTGACTTTGGACCTAAGGTGGGTCAATTTAAGTTTTTAATTTGTTACTATGTTATGATTGCTGCTGGGTTTGAGCTAAAACCTTTTTTTTAAGACATAGTAAAGGTAAATGAGCACACAGGCCGTCTTATGATAAGTGGGATCTGGAACCCAATTCCCAAGACGACAATCTTAAGACTGCAATTCAAACTAAAAAAAATCTACTTGTAAGGCGGCATTTACCCACTATACAGATACATATAAAACATTTCAATCACAGAAGTTAGACAATAGAGCATAATGTACATCACTTATTAAGTTTAAGTTTTGTAATTAATTATAACAAAATTAATATGAGTATGAGTATGAGTATAAAAAATACTGGTTGACTAAGAAAATAACAACAAACGGAATGAAAATAATGAATGAAGGAAATCGGAATCGAATTCTACGCTGAACAAGTAACACGGGAAAATACATTCATAAATCAGTTTCAACGTTTTCAACGATTCTTCATCCGACGCTAGCGCCATCCAAGTTCTCAAGATTAAGTTGTAAAATTCTTTTTGTGAAACATAATTAATTGTTTAAGTTTTCTTTTTCAATTTCTTCGCTAACTAGACGGGAGTATTCGTTCAGTACCAAGGCTTTAATTTTCGATGCATTTTGTACTGAAATTAAGCAGTCCACTGAGGTTTAATTATTACGAAGCCTTCATTATGCTCTTTGGTTTGAATGTGACTGTGAATTATTTAGTATCGGTTTCAATAGAAACGAACACTAGACGTTTCATGGCACTAGGGACGCTTGAAACTTTAAATAATTACGAACTAGCTTCACTTCACGTATTTTACAATAAAATAATAACATTGTTACGTACGTGGGGGTAGGGAACTGATAGAATTGCATGAAAATACCGATTAAGAGTAGACTTTATAAATGCACTCAGTTTAGCTGTTACGAACAATTATCGCTCAATAAGCTTCGAATACTTAGATGATGAAAACACCTTAAAATGGGTTTTCAGGTTATGGTTTAATCTGAATGAGGGTGGCCTGAAACGGACTGAAAACATGTTTCAGGTGCCTGATAACAACGGCAACTGTCAACATTTTGATAATTTGCAATGTGATAGAGCTACCTCTGAAACGAACTGGACCGGTGGATATTTCAGCTTGCTAAAAACGCTCCCAAAGCACCATTGAAAATTAAAAACCTTAATCCACCTGCGTATCAATATGACATATTTATGGTTGGTTTTCTTATTTGCCAGGATTGCCACCATGATTTTCGGCGACAGCGGCAGCAGCGGCAGTGACCGCGGTAACAGGCAATTGTATAGATTCTATACATCTCTTTCCTCTCTATGCCATAGAGATGTATTGAAGCATGCCACAAGTTGCCGTAGCGGTGATGATACATTTTTAAAACATGGCCGCCGTAAATCGTAGCTAAGCACATCCAGCCTACGACCCGATAGTCAGGTACACACTCTTTGTAGCGTAGCAGATTTTCGCTACATAGCGGAAAAATGCTGCTACAGGCTACAGCGTAGCACTCGTAGCAGTGGCTAGTGGTTAATGTGTTAAGTAAGGTAAAAATCATCTTTAGTTTCAGTTTTTAATTTTCCAGCTATAATATAAATAATGATATTATTATGTCTTAATTAAGTAATTAAACTATGTTACTTACCGCCGTGCTCAGAGTCATTTTAGAGACGACTATATTTTTCTTTTTTCAAACTTAAGTATGAAAAAATCCTCACTATAATGGGGAACGAATTAATCGTCATTAACTGACTCTGAGGGCGGCCGTTAATCTATAGGTATTATATATACTTATCGTTAATCTAGTATGAGTGACTTGATATTTTGCTAAAAAAATATTACGTTACTTAAACTACTTTGGAAAGTAAACTTGCAACAGACTTTTAAACAAACCTCTCATTTTACCAGTGTAGCTTTATTACATCATAAGAAAGCTTTCAAGTTTTAACATTCTTACTTGAAAGTCTAGTTCTAAGATGTGCACTATTCCCGACAAGTTAATTTATGTTTTTTACTTTAATGAATAGCTTTTATGTCGTGCTGCCACTTTATTGTAAGTGTAACCAGATATTAACTATTGTGAATAAGCATCTAATTTCATACGAGCCCAATTATGCATTAACTATAACATTTGATTAAAATTAAATGACAAATTAACTTGTTGTCAAAATTTTCATACCTTGCGACCCCATCATCAAATCAGGACCTCTATTCCCGGCGATAAAAACCATATCGTCTTTGACCTGTTATCGTATTGTCAACGTTTTGATAGCTCTTATTTCCTTGACAGTAATGGCGGCAGACGTAACGTGAAAACAATACCGTAACAGGTCAAAGACGATATGTTTTTTTCCGCCCGGAATAAAGGCCCAGCTCTTCGATGTCATAATATTACAATGTCATCAGCTTTACCTCATGTATTTCAAACTTCAGGCTATTACAATTTACAAAAAACCGGACAAGTGCGAGTCGGAAACGCCCACCGAGGATTCCGCATATGACACGGTTTACTCAATTCAAATTTTGTACCGCCCTTCCTTGCATAAAGACCATGTTTTTTTTGTGATTTAACTAAAAATGTACAGATTTCAGATTTTTTCCTATACTTTTAGTAAAAGACGGTTTTCCTTGCCAAATTTCATACTTCTAGGTCAAAGGGAAATATCCTATACATTTTGATTCCCTCGAGAGTGTCAAAATATACGTTTTTGGCGACATAAAGGGCCGTATCTTTTTTTTACGTAAATGTAGAAGTTTGATTTTTTCACAGTTTTAAGGGACTGTAGACCGGAGTATATGGTTTGATACCTTCACGCATTCCCGAGATAAAGGGTCTTGACATACAGACAGACGGACAGACGGACAACAAAGTGATCTTATAAGGGTTCCGTTTTTTCCTTTTGAGGTACGGAACCCAAAAAGTAGTTCAAAATTGAGTTGCTAGATTTGACCCAAGCACGTGAAGTTAAAAAAAATGCTTGTAGAAATACAGCAATAACGTCGCATAATGTTTCTCTAAGCGTTTTTGAATTAAATGTTTACGTAGACTTTGTTTACCGTTGTTTACTTGGACAACTTAAATACTACACAATATCGGACAACTCAACTGTCCAATTTTCCGGGATAGGAAGCAGCCTATATCACCCTCGGGCTCTCTGTCTATCTGCGTGCAAAAATCTCGCTGGGCCGATTCATTTTATCGTGGCAGAAGGAAAAAATGCTCCCTAAAAATGTTTTCTATTTTATTATTATTTCTTGTTTGTATTTCTTTGTTTACGATTGGTATACCTACACATTTTGTATAACGTTTATATATATTTAGATATTGGATTATCTAGAATTAGTATAATTAGTAATCGGTGTTTCACCTAAATTAATAGCAATTTTTAATAGTCTTAATTACTATGATGTAATTAGGACATAAATAAACTATTGAAAATGGTTATTTGGATAAAATACTGATAGCAGTATTTTTAAGTAATAAACAATGTTACAATGTAGTGCCAGGGCAGTGCAATCATCCAAAAAATGGACCACCAACATAACGTATTTATTTATAATGTACAAAAATCTTACGGTGTTATTCATAAAATATCGTGAAGGGAGCTTTCATTTATAAAGCCGTTAAGCCACTTTAAGCGCACTTTGACCCTAAATTGCGTTTATGAATTGTGATTTTCTTAACAGAGACTTAAAGCATGATTAAAGCTTCTAAGTTTTTATGAATAAGACCGTAAAATTTGCCTATTACTTATTTCGAATAAAAACGTAAGGGTTACAATTATTTTTAAATTAAAATAAAAACTAAGCTACTCAAATATTAAAGACGTAAATAATAATCACCACTATAAAAAGAACACCCCCTCTAGCAGGTCCGCTCGCGGCATGGTCCCTATGACACTGGCTGCGTTACCTCTCTGGATAGCTAGCCCAATCCTTTGGGAGAGGTAAGCACCAGCTCTAGGATCTCCGGAGGTGTCTATGAGCCGGGATGACAGGGCCTTAATAAAGCTTTTCATATCAGCTGACCAAGGTCCCATGGTCTCCACTGCAAGCGCCACAAATTCATAATTATTTAATAATGATGAATATTTGCGGCGCTTGTTGGTTTGGGCCTGATCAGCTGCTGCACCGGCCCGATTACGGGTTGACTGGACGTGGGACAGGGCGAATGTGTCAACACACGTCGCGTCCCACACCAGTGCCCTACCCAGTTTCCACGGCACCAATGTAGCTCCGTCTGGTCGCTTGCCATCGTCTCTATGTAAACCTGCTGGTTCCAGGACAGCTTAGTTTTTATTTTAATTTAAATAAGTTTAGTTTTAACTTTTAATTGTATTATATTATATTTTTTGTTCCATATTAAATTAAATAATTGTTATTTTTCCTAGGTTTATTTCATTTATCGTCTATACATACTTTTTTAAGTGTATCTATTATAACAAGTATCACCAATCATAATAACGTTTTAATTGCGCAAACAATCCTCTTAGCCGAGTTAGCTTTCAATCGAATTACCATTAAAATGAATTCGATGGCGCCGAAGAAAGATCCAATCCCACTGATAAAGGAGCCCTAAACGCTGTCACGATAATCGGTAATTTTCAAAGCTCTCCTTGAAGGAAATTGGAAAATTGAAAAGATCGCTAAAAGTAGGTATATGCATTCATATTTAGTTTTTTTTTCGCTTTGCACACACATGTACACACACACACTTACTCACACACACACACACACACACACACACACACACACACACACACACACACACACACACACACTTACGATGATTAATTAAACAAACAGGGCTTCCCTATTTTACTCGATAAAACCACATTGCATTAGAAAAGTTGTCGTATTGCCAACGTTATTGCCTTATTTACTTGTCACTAATCGCAACCAAGTTAAAACAACGATACATGTTAAAAGCGATATGGTTGTACCGAATAGAAAAGAGTTCTTGTCAAGTCTTATCGTTGGGAGCCTGCCGTTTGGCCAAAATATTTTTGACAAAAATCTATCATTTCCCAAGAAGGATTTTGTAATTTTTTGTTTTATAGCACGTATATTATGGAAACCACCTTGCTACGTCTATTAGGTAAAGTTAGACTTGTGACTGAATAAAAAATAAATCAACTGCGACGGGAAACAACTTTTTGGGTAATGGATATTGATACATTTGACCAAACATATTTTGACCAAACAGAATAGACCCCTTATCGTTAGGTGACACAAAATAAAAGTTAAACCTTAAATCTTCGATTATGTTTTGGTAGAAGATACATTTTAAAAATTCAAGTTTTTAATTACTACTAATATAACGAATTTAGTAAAGTTCATTAATCCTTCCTTGAATATATTTTGTCTTACTCAAAAGTATAAAGTACCATGATAGGATTAGAAAGAAAAAGCATTTAATTTATTAAAGTTATATTTAAGCGTTTTTTTTTGTGCGCTTGAAATAAAAGGCTTTTTATTTTATTATAAAAGATACTCGAATAAGATCAATGCAAGCAACGCAGTTGAGATTGCAAACGTCTATGGTCCTGTGCGCTCGTTTGCCATCTTTATACCATAGCAAAAAAACAGCTCTGTGATTTTCTTAAACTCTTATACACTTATTAATCAAAGTGGATAAGACTGACCATGTCTATTTGATGTCATATTTAAAATGTCATGTACGAATTATCACAGCGTTTAAAGTGACAAGGTACATCAGTCGCCAACAAACTGACACACAGTTTGGCGACATTTAGAGTATAGAACTATGTAAAAAAAATACAAAAAAAAAGTGTATACATGTTTATGAACTCGACTGTACCTACACTATACCTACACATCAATCTCCAATAAGCTTAATAAAACAGTAAATGTCACTGAAGCGAGACGCCAATATCCAATCCGTACACATATCTACGAGATATAGATCTGTAAGGTAAACGAAGGTTAACTACGGGTCTATTTTGTGGGCATGAATGCATCTCGGGTCCGATGCATTCAATCGCTTTACCAAAATCCATGCTACGATGGACTAAATTGACAGCTCAATATGCACAAACTTTCCCACAGTTTACGATCTGTTTGTATCGGTATTAAAATGGCTTTGAGTGTCACTATAATTTACCTATCTGACTACTATCCATCCTAAACCAAACTAATATTATAAACGTGAAAGTTTGTCTATTCGTAACGGGTCTATTCCGTTTGGGTGAAATGTTTGTGGCCGAATGCATCATTTCCCAATTTTTTTTTTGTCTAGAAGTAGCTGTTGATTAATTGTTTATCTGCCGCACTCAGAGACGTCAATTTAATTTAAGGCTTGATTAAAGTTGCTGCTGCAACTTTCTTTGCTAGAGCAATAGAATAAGACAACACGTCACTAAACAAGCATTAAATTTAATTGAAGTCTCTGAGTGAGGCAGTTAGTGTCACAAGTCGAACCTATCTTAATTAATTCGGTACACCGGATATAAAACAAATGAAAATGAAATGGAAATGGGAAATGAAAATTTAGGAAATGATGCACTTGGGCAAAATATTTCGGACAAACTATAATGCTCCCGTTTTTTACACCTTCACGATGAAATCTCTGAACCAATTTTGGCTTGGTGTCAAGCCATTTCCATACCAAATGGAATTTGGTATGGAAATAGCTTGACACCAAACCAGAGCAGTTTTTATCCCGAAAAATTGACAAACCCGAGGGAATAGCGATAAACGACAACAGGTAATTTTTCTTATGCTCAAAACTGGCATCTTACTTAGGATCAGTTTTTAACTCCGCAAAAAAAGAGGAGTGTATTAAGTTTAGCGTGTGCATCTGTGTATGTGTGTACCTGTGTGTCTATCTGTGGTATTGTAGATCTCAAACGGATAAACCCATTTGCATGCGGTTTTTTTTTAATAATGCTAATAAAAAGGTGATGGTTCTTACTTAGCTACCCAGCAAACATTCTAAGTGCTTTTTCCCAGGCTCTAGAATATATTACTAATTAAGGTAAAAATTACATCATATGCACCACATAAATTCACATATCGTACATATATACTTCCGGGTAAAAATATAGAGCCTTTAAAACGTAAATTTTCCTTAACCAATACACCATAAAGTCAGAAACTTAAAGGTTGAGAATGAGCAAAATATAAGGTAAAATTAACTTCGAAACTCGACCAATAGTTAATATATACTTCTAGGTGCATAATAGGTGTATATGCGACGTATTTTTTTCTTTCACTGGGGACCTTTAGGTAAACGATTTAAGTAGCTTTTGCTACCAATTTCGTAGTAAATATTACCTTCCATAGATACCAACTTGAGACTAACAAGTTATAAACACTTGTAAGGTACTAAAAATACCATAAGGTTTCATTTACATAAACTAATAGTCAAATTAAATATATAATTATGTAAAATTGACTTAAATACCAGTACGTCGTATTTTTAGGTAAATTTTAACTTCTTGGTCGAGCCGACATTTTGTTTTGTTATAATTAGGA
Organism: Acleris cristana; assembly: GCA_948252455.1. Classification (NCBI taxonomy): domain Eukaryota; kingdom Metazoa; phylum Arthropoda; class Insecta; order Lepidoptera; family Tortricidae; genus Acleris; species Acleris cristana. Next base: position 4,565,141 of record OX411788.1, read on the forward strand.
CGTGTTATTGCAAATTGCAAAATTTAGGTAAATTGTAATAGCTATAACAATAAAATCTAATGGTACTTTTATTGTCATTTACATGAAAAAAAAATATAAAGTCAATTTAATATATTTACAAACACCGAACACAAATTTACGAACCCCAATTACAAGCAATATATACTACTTATGAGCTTAAAAAAAAGTAATACTTAAGTATTTCGAAAGCCCATCAGTAGTTTTGAATAAAAACCTAACATACTGCACGAGAAAATTTTCAGCGCACAAGATTTTATCGTATAATTCCTGCGTAATCGACCTAAATATTTATTTAACGCCAAGTAATGGCCGCCATTCTCGTTGCAAAACTTAAGATTGATTTTTAGTTAGACATTTTGTTTGTAAGCGAAAAGATAATACTCTCGTAATATATTTGTCTCTTTCTCTGCATGATATCTCATAAAAAATAACCTTTCTGGGTAAATAAATGGTAAAAAACACGTTGAAATCATGTTGAAAAATGGTAAGTTTTACCAATTTTGTACATTGCAACCACATGACACGTCGTGGCGACGTTGAATCCACGTCGCAAACATTACCTATGTAGTAACCATTAGGTCGCAATTACTAAATTTACGTGGAATCGACGTAGCCGGCATGTGCTTTTTTTCCCCACTTTGGTGGATTCCACGTGGATTCCACGTCGATTCGAGGTAACTCATTTTGGTCACGGTCAGATTTGCGACCTATAATAGGTGGTTTTATCGTTATTTTTACCAAAAATGTTTGCTGGGTAGGTTACATGAAAATCGGCTAGGCCGTTTAAGAGATATTTTATAATTATTTAATAGTTATTATTAATACGACCAGAGGGGTTATTATCTAAAGCACTCGTAATCGTAACCGGCTTCAAAGTGGAGCAATTGTTTTCATTTTGTATGTAGACAAGCATTTGATTTTCAAAATGAAAACGATCGTGATTGCGAGTGCGTTAGACAAAAAGCCCTCTGAAGCTAATATGAAACATGAAAATTCTTCAAAATGAAATTCCCAGCGTTCTTTCTACATGTCTACCATTACACTTTTCATTTCACCCAGCATTTTCATATGACAGTGAAGTCGGGAGTTTAATAATTTATAAACAACTCGACAGCATTCGTTGTGCCCCGTCAAATTTGCGTTATAGCCGGCGATTAGCCCATTTAGACCCTAACTGTATTAAGCATAGGGGTTATATTTAAAAACGGAAATTGGATGCTGGTCGTGCTAAAGCCTTTGTTAACCAGGTGAAACCCGTTTTAAATATTAAAAACTTCATTAAGGGATTGTGTTTGAAATGAATCTGGGTGTTGTAATGGTGGGCAATTTGTTATGTCTGCGGCGTTATTATTTAACATGTCAGCGTTGAGTTAGAGAAATTCATAGCCATACTTACATTATGAATGTGAAAGTTACTTTATCTACATCCATATCATAATTTCAATGTAATATGTTCAGAAGCGATAAGCAAATGCCCTACATTATGTTACCTGTATCTGTGGTTGCACTGTAATGTTAACATTAAAGTGTAACATGTCAATAAAGTATCGGTTATCGCTGTAGTTGAATCATAATGTTCACTTTACAGTACAAGTGACCTGCACTTTAATGTGAACATTAAGATGCAGGTACATTAAGATGCAGGGTAACGACGGATACAGGTTTCTCACATATTGTAGAAAACTTATGATATGTATGTAGATAAAGTTATGTATGCGACTGTACGCATAATTAGGCATTAAAACACTCGTGTGATCTTATTATGAAACTCGCCTTACGGCTCGTTTCATAAAACCACACTCGTGTTTAATACCTCTCATTATGCACCAGTCCCATAAATAACTATTGTATGTCTGTTTGTTACGGGTCTATGTTTATGACTCAATGCATCAGTTCCCAATTTTTCATTTGCCTAAAAGTTGTTTCGCAACGCAGTTGATTAATTATTTATGTAGTCACAATACAACCATTGCTAAATTCACCCTTCTAACGATGTTTAACAAACCAAATGCTGAAAACTAGATTTCGGCTCCATTTCATATGAAAATTACTAGCCTAGCACTGACCGATTTAAAAGTTACGTCATACTTAATAATGTCGAGGGTTTAATCAAATATTTGAGAAGGCTAATTGGCTTAAAGCTAACAATGTTATATACCGACGTTAATTGATGAATGATATTGCATCTGTAAATAGCAAATTGTTCGAATGTTATTATTATAATCTCTGAGGATTAAGAGTGTATAATTTTCGATTTAACAAGTTATGATATATTTTCACCATGCTATAACGTTTGATATAATATCAAGGGATATAATAACTATAAGGGGATGAATAATAATTAAATTTGTATAACAACAGTTGGTATAATTCCATTTAGTATTTTAAACCGTTAGTATAATAAACATCTGGTATAATAATTACCATAAATAATGAATAAACTGTATGGTTTTGACCGATATATGTATTTTGTTGAAAGGTATAATTATCATGATACGGTGTAGTATATTCTTATAATAAACTTCACTATACTATACTTTAATTAAATCATGCGCGGTGCTGTTATGGTGAAGGAAAAACATTGTGAGGAAAGCTGCACAGACGGCTAAAACATCCGAAAGGGAACTGTAAGATAACATAAGATAAGTATGTTAATTTAACAGATGTTTATCTTTATTTTATACATTAAAATAAATGTATGACATATTATATTATGCTTTATTTATCGTTTTCACGTCGGGAACTGTCTGACATTGCAGTCGTACCCTTTAGTACCTTGTCGCTTTAACGCATTTGACAGATTAGTGCAGTTTTCCAAATATGACGTTAAAGTGACACAGCACTGTGCAGCTACTTATAAAGAATTTAAGTACTTTTAAAATAGAAAAAAAAACTATGTGATTTATTCTTTCGTAAAGAGATTTGTGTAAAAGTGTCATTTGTATAAGTCATACATTTTCAAGGTGAGCGGCCATTCGTAAAAGTGATAAATTACGATAAAAATATTCAAAATAAACACATTTTGTTATGTAATGTAATACTTTTAAGTGCATCGGAGCCGAGATATTTAAATATTAATACCTGGGCGTACTTTTAGTACCAAAAACTGAATAAGTTTTTTAATATCTTCGCTCTGATATTATTTAACGCATTAAATTTTATACATTTATGTGTATGTAGACGTCCTCTAAACCATAATACAATACAAAAAAATACAATAATGTTCATACAAACTTACCCAATGCACTTTGGCTTTTCGTTTAGGAAATCGACACAATGATTAATGAACATGATACAATGAAAAATCTAGTAACTAATAATTGGATTTTAACGTTATTTGTTAAATTGATTTCCTCAGTTCAATTCTAAATTTATTTAATGAACATAAACTGGGTAATTAACAAAAGTTGTTTAATCGCGATAATCGTTTCTTAATCCGTGTTGACGAAATTGGGTTATTTGGGGCAGAGTTTTAATCCAATTTGAGGTAAGTAAGTGGCCAAGCTACAATACACAAGAATAGACAAGAGCAAATATGTCTCTTAGGCTAGTCAAACTAGGGTAGTATTTTCTCTTAATCCAAATAAGCTACTGACGTACAACTTAACTGAGAGCAATGGTGAGAGAGGGCAATGGTGACAATATGAACTTTATCATTCCTCACTCCCTAATACCATGCCTACCCCAGCTCTAAAATAAGTTGTACTCCTATAGTATAACATCTAAGCGAAACTAAAAAGGCCAGTATTTTCTGTTAAACGATTTACGCTATCATTTCCTTTAAGTCAAACTAGGCTTGTGTTTTATTTTACTCTTGGTCAAACTAGGCTAGTATTTTGTCTTAGTCAAAGTAGACTACATTGCTTGGGACTACATAGATGAGAATCCGATGGGATTTAATACGGCGGGGTTTAAAATAGCGGTAAAAAAATCAAAAAAAGTAATCACCCAGTCTTAAAAAAAATAGTTTTATTTTTAATCAGTAGCGTCGAATCTACTAAAATCAAAATGATTAGGAACTCGGTTTTTTTAACATCATAAGTAAGTTTATATTATACTTTTGGCATGATGTCACGCTGTATTTATTTCTACTGTATCATACAGTAATATAAAATTCAGTCCCCAGTTTTGTTCATCTAAATCAGCATTTAGACGTGACAAAAGAGGATATAACTTTTTTACATACATCTACTACCTTTCTATGAATGATTGTTTATCATTGAAAACCAGTTAACCGATTTCACCAGTTCATAATACGCTTCTCCGTACCGCATTGTATTTATCGTTGGAAATAAACGCGCATTAGTGAATTTTCACAGTTCCGTGTATGATGCAGTGTACCAGAAAAACCTGCCGAAAATAAATCAGTGAAGTGCATTATTCCTATTTGATCCACCAAAAACAGACCGGTCGCGCACGCCGTAGCTTATGTTTATTTTGATAGACACGAGTCAAGCTTGGCCTTTGGACGCTATCGAGAAAATCATGTCATCCCGTTTACTCTTGTAGGGTGAAACTTGCTTTTGGACTATGGAACATCGGTTTCAGAAATGCATGAAAAGGTTTTCAGTTCGTTCAGTCAGTCCGCGACAGTGCGGTGGGGCGGACGTATGTAGAGGCCGCCCAGACTTCCCGCGAAATATTTGAAACATTGCCGCTTTCATGGATGTGTATAATGTTTTTTTTTGCTTTTATGCGCAATATTTTAAACTAGTGTTTTAACATAAAAAGTTTATTTAGCGTGGACGACAACTATTATTGATTGTGCCGTAATTAAGTTTCGTTATTAACTGATGGACGAACGTTTTACAATTAGTAGTGTATGTGATGGATTAGATGTTTTACCTTTTCCAAATTAGATCAATTTACCGTTTCATATTACCTTAAAACAAAAAACTTTGCATATTCGTATAAATTAACCACGATGTAGTTTTAACCCTTCGGTCCAAACCAAGTGACTTAAAAACCCTGTAATATCAAAACAATATCAAGTTAATACCTATTCATATCTTAGAACCCACTTATCTAAACTGTAAATATATTTTGTGGAAACAAAATTAATCTGGTGCGCGGACCAAAGTTTCGGATTGATGTAAAGTATAACTTAGACCCTAATTAAGTGTAAATAGTGATGTGTAGCCAAATTGAAGTACAGTGAATTCCCGAGAACAAGGGAAGTTTCTGAACGACCAACTTTGCGTCGGTGAATTTGTTACAACTTTATCGAGTACAGCGAAAACGAATAACTATCGATTTCAACTAAGGTAAGCCTATTTATACTTCTTCACACGTACCTTTATGGCGTTACGTCTGCATACCTTTCAGGGTAAGTTTTAATCAAATTAGTCGTCGAAGAATCAAATTTTATGATTAAAGATATTTCAAATATTACGACCATCAAAAAAGATGAAAGGCTTCAGAAAACTGTGAACATATCTTTCTGTTGTAATGGTGACGACGAATTCTGAACATTTTGTAAAAAAAAATCCTACAGTCGCTACGGTAAAATGCAAATGAAGAACTTAATTGTTATATCCGATGTCGCTTTGGTATCACAATTGTTTTAGTCGCAGACGCCGTAATCGCAGTCTACAAAATAATTATAAAACTGCACATCGGCCGACATCACTGTGTCAGTTTGTATGGCTAGGTAGCGAATAAAAACACAATTGTTAAAAAAAGTTTATTAGGTAAAACTTTACTTGGTATTCTGGGAAGGCCCAAGATAAGCACCTTAGTCTAATAAAATTAATTTATTTGTCAAAATATTGGTTACAGATGGGTTATAAAATAACGTGGTGTTCCAAGGTTAGGCGTAAAAATATAATGTTGTTCATAACAGCACATAAAATATTCAAATATTGTAACATGCATGCATTTAATTGATGCATTCTGGTTGATCGAATCTACTGTGCCGGATTTATTGTCATTATATTTAAATTTAATAATTTTATTTCGTATTTATGATAATATAATAAGCTAACAATAAAACTGTTATTATGTTACAAGGACCTACTATCACAATAACGTTGAACGACTACTAAAAAATTACCACAGTTAACTTAATTAATCCATCGAACGGTTTTCTATCGTACTTAAGTCTTAGTGATGTCATTGGCATAATCCTCGCTGTCAATGAGGTATAAAACCGTAGAAAAATCCCTTTACTCTTCTTTATTCGGGTAAAAATACAAGTGGTCAAAATAAATCCGAGGAATTTCTCATTTACTTTGCAGGAGGACGGACCGGCGCCCTTAGTCGATAAAACGTAATTCTGTTTTATTTTCTAATAAATAATAATAGAGATAAAATTATATGGTGTAATTGTTTTTTTAAATAACTAAGAACCTTTAAAAATAGATAAAAAATCCCATTATAAATAGTTACTACTTTTGCCGGACACCCAAGAAAAAATAACAAGAAGAAAAACATGCAATCAAAACTAAGCTCATTTTTGTAATTTTCCCCTGGCTTGTTTCTAATTTGTGTTTAAGTATATTGTCATGGAAACTAAATATGGTTTGGAAATTTCACCCTAAGGACGTTTATTTAATTTTGTTTCAACCCACCAAGCGATGCCTCTGTTAATGAAAAGTAAATAAAAGTTTAGTACCATGATATAAACAATATGATAGTGATGAATTTGAAACGATGCGCGATGGTTGACTATGTAAACTTATCATGTATTCTACATTGCAACTTACCTATATCTCGTCGCCAATATCTTTGGCCCCTCTACACGTTAGCGGATCATGGGCCAACGTAACGGACGCATTTACACCTTAGAGTGAGCAACATATTCTTGCATCTCACTCTTACACGTATTGCTCGGTCCCTTACTTCGGCCCATGATCCGCCAACGTGTAGAGGGGCCATTAGATGAACTTAGCACAGGGTCCGCATTATTGGTCGCCTTTATCGTGGTGGATTAAGCAAACGTTACTCTTTCACTGGTATGTGATTCTCTTAAACAACTCGTTCTTAAATTCGACGCACCAAATATTAACCTGAGAGTTGAAGTAGTTCGGTCAGAGTGTTAAAACCACATTCGAAATAACAGGTCAAAGACGATATGGATTTAACCGCCTAGAATAGATATAGATGCCCAGCTTTACCCGACGAGTGAGCGAACTCGTATGACTTCTCTCAGAAAGTCAGAAAGTTCGTTTCGTCGTCGTTTTTTCGTTTTCTTTACACATCCTCCGGTCCGAAAATGGCAGATGTTTTATCCACGTTTATGCATTAATTAATAAATACAACCAGACTTTAAACTAATCGCACCTTACTTAGTATTTTGTCTCTTAATCTACTGACCTTTTAAAAATAACCTAAAAAGGTACAATTACAGTATTTTACATACTATAATAACTGTCTATATTTGAATAGTTTTTGACCTTTACAACAATCGTTCCGAATTCCTTGCTTTGAACTTATAGTGGGTGTCATTATTCACCGACAAAAGACGAGGGCGGATAATGATAACACTTGACAGATACGTAGGGATTGAATGAAAAAGGTATGGCTGCCCTTATATTACTAACTTCGAAGAGTGTTTATTTATTGCTGCTGCGTCAAGAAAGGTCAAACGTTCTATACCACGAACATTACAATCAAACGTTTTGTTTTTAATCGACTTTACGACTCGAAACCGTTAAAACCCACTCACTTTTCTATACCTATATTATTTTACGGTGACCCGTCATTTTATCGAGTCTTACTTCATCGAGTGTATCATTTCATCGAATTTTATTTCATCTAACGCAATTTTCTGCTAAAACCATAATGTTTTGTTGAAAGGTGTTTCGATAAAATAATAGGTACCTACCCATTATTTTTTACGTATACTTCAATACTAATCAATGAACATACCAAAGTCAACGTGATATGAAATTTTAGCCTATATACGGACACAAAGCTCTAATTCCAAATCGCTCTAAAAAATCGATGACGTTACGTAGGTACTTACTAGATAGAAGGTAAGTTCGTGTCCGAGGTACAGTAGTAAAGTGAACTTTTAGGACTTATATCCCCTTAACAGTATTTATTGATTAATTATATTAGATATACTTTTACAGGGATATTAGCTACAATTCGCTTTTTTTTTGAGGTTGACCTTCTGGTATTTCAACATGCAGTTACATGCGTCACGATAATGGGGCTGACCTTTTGCCCGCGACGACTCCATCGGCGTAAAAGTCGTTAATCGCTGTTTAAAAAGAAACCTAAACCCGTCTTCAGTAAGGCTAGACAAATTGCTTAAATCTAACGTAAATGATTTTCGAAAACTGGCAATATTGATGGAAATAAAACATTAGAAATTGAGTATAGCCGTATTTTGATCGATGATTAATGCGTGCGGTCAATGTAGGATGGTCCTTTTCACAGCCGTAAGCTTACTGTGCATATGGTCATATACTTCTGTTTGAAGACAAATTACTGATTATACTGTGACTATACTCTTGCGAGGCTTATAAATTACCCGCTCAGATAAAACTCTGACATTTTCAGTAGATAACAATAGTCACGAATTACCAAGGACATCCAGTGGGTCCTAAATATGAAAAAAAAACCCCGCCATCTTTTAGAATTACACGCAACGGTGAATGAAGCGGTCTTTAGGGTAATGAGCCCACACGCCGGCAACCGGCGATCTTACTTTGGGAGGATGAAGACGAATGGCTCGTGAAAAATGTTAAGAGTATTCCAGGTACGTGAGAATAATGTTGGCTAAGCTAACCTGTTTATCTTCGCAGTTTTATTCATAAAAATAAATTTATAGTAAGCCTTATTTTATAAAAGGCGCGATCAATTGAAGATCGATGAACTATATATAATCGGCAAACTTCACCTGACTGATGGATGATAGTGGGTCAACAACTGATCAATGATCGATTGACGTGGTCATACAGATCACACCCTCATTTAACCTACACAAGTACACATTGCCTAGTAAACGACACAAATTTTATTATAAACATTATGTATTTTTGTTTGTAATGCATAAGCTCAAAATCCATTGGACAGATTTTGAAAAAAAAAACAACAGTAGAATGCTTTAATATTATCACTATAATATGTTCTTCTGTATTTACTTTTGTTAGACATAATATGTAAAGCAACAATTTTATTATTTCTTTCTCAAAACTTTAAAACACGTGGTAATTTTATATTTTCCATCCTAATAAACTTTCGTCTCAAAGTTTTGATACATCTGTATATTTTGTAAGTGTCTTACGATATTTATCTATATAAGTATATTGATAGACCTAACTTTGGGGCGATTTAAGTATGATTGTATATTTATTTAACAATAGCTTCTGCCCGAAACTTCTTCCGCATAGATTCCGATTGTCTTTATTCCCTCAGACTATTAAATTTTCCGGGATGAAAAATAGCAAGTGTGTTAATCCAACGTATAAGCTATTTCTATTTCAATTTTCATCCAAATCCATCCAGCCATTGCAGCATGAAGGAGTAACAAACTAACACACAAACTTTCGCATTTTATATTAGTAGGATTGGAAATGACTCATTACTTCTAACGGACCAAATATTAATTTGTTTTAAGGGAATTATTATTTTTGCAAATTTATCTATCTCCATGCCAAATATCCACTCCCCGCGAGCTGCGATTTAGAAGTAAGGCGGAAAAACAAATATAATCCACCAGGGTTATAATTTAAATACAATTTCAGATATACTAAACAAAATAATACCACAAGTCCATCTGCGTATCACTAAATCACTCTGGCCGGTACCTTGTGTCTGCATACATTATGAGCCAAAGGCGTAAATAGATATATAATTTACAAACAGGTTGAAAACTTAACAGTGCAGCATGCAGTAAAAGTTGCTCCCACAGATAAATCGCAACAGACGTGCAATTTTACATAAGTATCGTGTGAGGTTGCATTTAAATTGTTTAAATAGTTGTGTTCGGCTCACCACAACACAAAGATTCTATCCCTCGAGTGACCTTTAACGATTGCGTGTTTATCGAAGTTCTCTTGGGGAAAGCACCGTTTTCCAGGATAAAAAGTAGCATTATATTACTCCGACTATTAAAATATATTAAATACGCGGATAATGAAATTTTCATTAACCCCGTATGTTTTAGCTTCATAGTAGAGGACAAAACAAATTATCAAAGTGGTGTATTCAGTTTGTGGTTCGTGCAATTTTCATATTATAAATAATAATTTTGTGCTACAATGTCACAAAACCAATAATGACTCAAAAATTTGTCTTTTAACTGCAACTAATTTTGAGTCGTTATGTTTGCCTTCGTACATTCTTGCTTTATATTTATTTTTGTAATTGGTTTCTCTTTTGTTTGTACAATGGAGTGTTTACATACATACAATATATACAATTTTTTGTGATAGAGCAAACAAAACACTTTAATTTCACTTGTAGTAATTAATTCTTTTAGTAAACATTATTAAGATAAACAATAAATAGTAAATATCCAAATAAAGACTTCAACTGTTCGCTGTTGGATTTAGTGATTGAATGGCAGAGAATGCCCTAAGGAATTAAGCCAACGGTTTGTACTATCAGCAACATACTTAACCGTCCATTAGTGATCTAGTGTGAGTCTTGCCACCTTACAATAAGACTTGCTAGTGGACAGTTAAGTGTTTATTCTTATATAAGAGAGGGACGCAAACGAGCATGCGACCTGATGAGAAGTAATCACCATAGCCCATAAATACCAGCAACTCAAGAAGAGTTGTCAGTTCGCTGCCAGCCAATTAGGGAAATTAAAACTTGTCTTTTTGTACTGTGCAATGAAGTTACATACGTACGTACAATTTTTATAAGTAACTGCAATCTGTCATGGCTGAATGTTCAACGTCCGCGTCGAAAATAAATTGTACGTCTATTTTTGCTATCCAATAAAAAAGGAAGACATCATCGCCTGATACAAAACTAAATGTTATAAATCACGCTGCAGGTGGCTGGGTTATTTGGACAACATGGCAGACAGAACGCAACTCTGACAGCAATAAATCCACATCTATCCACGGGTTAAGAAATAAAAGTTTAGATTTGATGTTTCAATGCTATTTAACGATGCGTTAACCTGCTATCAAAGCTTGGATTTGAACCGATGAATAATTTCAAGGATTGAATGGTTTCTCAATCGGAGTTACGTTTCGAATCGCTTTACTTTTTAAAAAGCATTTACGAATTATCTAAAGTACATATTTGAACTTCAATACGTTCGATTTGACAGCGTAATTCTTACCTTGAAGGGAATAATTTGTATTAAATTGATACCTAGCTGTCATCAACTTATAGACGAATTGGAGTACCTATGTCTATGGGCCTCAGATTTCATTTACCATCAGGTGGCCTGAATGCTTGTGTGCCTACTCCTTGCCATAAAAAAGACACCTAACTCAAAGAGAATAGTACGTACAGTATTGACGGTGATTTTACGCTCGATCATAATTGAATACGATTATCTCTTTCATTTTAATACGGAAGAAGCGAGAGTCATACAATAAAGAGTATAATTACTCAAGACTGACAGTATATTTATCACGTGTGTTTCATAGAAAAAAGAAGATTGCCGTAAAAAGTTAAAATTATAAAAGTTGAATCTTTCAACCCTACTAAGTGAAAACTTGTGCTTTAGGAACTAGGCTTTGTTCGACGACATACTACACGTATCTTTAAAATACATTGTTCGACAATGCGATCAAAAAATGTTGTAAAATTTGTTAATATAATTAAATTCAATAATTATGTCAAAAAAATCGATGCCCAGTAGCAAAACATTCATTAAACTTAATGTCACTTCCTACCCTATTTAGAGTGTGACAGAAGGTCTCATAATGTGACATTAGTGCTAATGAACTTTACTGCAACTCGATCTTAGTCTGCAACGCCCTGACTTCGCAGTTTAGTCCAAGTTTAGTCTGTCCAACAGATTTTTCCCGCTCGAAAGTCATTTTAATATCGTTGACTTGCAAATGTAACAGCGCACAATCAACAAACTATTTGTGGCCCAGACCAATCTATTATGCAGTCATTTTTGCCGATTCAGTCTTTTAGTTCTCCTAGTTTCTTTTCTTCAACTGATTTTAAGCTTGAATATGTTGACGATTTTACTATTCCTGATAACACTGATTGTTTTATATTGCAGGCGTATTCAGTTGGTAAAAGTGACAAAGACACTCGCAAGCTACTAGTGTATATATTTGTCCCTTTCACACTGCATAGAATTTGTCAGGATGTGACTGCTTAATAATAGAGCCTCTGTACTGCTTTTTCCTGAACAAAAAAAACATCATTAAGGCCTTATAAAGATCATAGTGTCCAAAAGATAATAAACCCTTGCGTAGCAATTCCCATAACATACGAGTCCGTTATCATTCCACGTAGCTTCACTGGACCATAAGCTTAAAACTGACTGACTGACAGACAGATCAACCGACTGACCGACTGACTGAGTGTCCTCTACTTTCTAATATAGCCCGTATTACGAGGTGTCAAAACCTGCCAAGAACCATTTATTTAAAGGGATAACGAGATTTTTTGGTCGGATAGGGCGAATTAGTCCGTATGTTCCTTTCACTGCAAAGAACTTGCCAGGTTTAACGAGCTCATAATACGACCTCTGTACTTTATATAAGACAGGCAAATAATCTTCAAGGTCATATAAAGATCCTAGTGTCTCCACCATAATTAACGTACCTATACATAGCAGAGCTATGCTTATAATATACGACTCCGTTATCATTCCACGTAGCTTCACTGGACAATAGGCTTAAAGCTGATTTATTTCGTGACTGGACTCTCATTTGTAGCTCGCTCGGATGGATTCATTTCGGGCGGCGTAAAAGTAACCCAATTTCCTCGAAATGGAATCATTGTTGTTTACATTGCTATGACACTACTAATTATATTGTAAAGGCTTTTTTGCCGAAATGGATTAACATTTATAGGGCGAAAATAATATGGGAAGGGGTCGATTCTGGAATCTCTTTTAAAGCGTTTTTAGGGAAAGAGGAAAAGTATGTAATGCGGTAGTTTTGAAATTTTTGCGTTTAGTACAACTACACCCATCAAAATCAAAAGTATCAAAAGAATCAAAAATATATATTTATCGATATTTTGCAATGTATTGCAGTGCAGTAGATCTGACATTTTGTTTTGTCATTTTTGATGTGCGTATTAGAAAAAAACACAAAGCACGTGTGATCTAATAAAGTAATATCTTAACTAAGATATTCTGTCTCAAATATGACCGTATTTTTTTAGTCTTGCCCTTTTCCGCCTACATCATCGAATATTTTTTGTAAATTTCGTACTTTAAGATGTCTTATTAGCCTGATATGAGATAACTTTATTTGCAGAAAGGTCAGTTTCATTGGCGTCGTTAAAGAAGATAAAAAATCACTTTTGAAATCTAAAATAATATTATGTACAAGCGTGTTTTACAAACTTTTATTTAACGTGCACTCTATGTCTCTATTTAAGTCGATAAAACCATACCATTTTTGTCGTGTTACAATACTGTTTTTGACTCGGACGCCATTACTGTCAAGTAAATAAGAGCTATTAAAACGTTGACAATTACGGAAACACGTCAAAAGCAATAAGGTTGTACAGTGAGAATCTCAGCCCTGTTTGGACGTATGTTTGTCCGTTTCAAAATTTGCAAGTCAATTTTGAATCAGTTTCAGCTAATGGAATGGGTTGAAATTTGGACCACGTCATCTATACTAATATTATAAAGAGGTAAGTTTGTGACGTTGTAGGGGGTAATCTCTGGAAATACTGAACCTGAAAATTTTGAAAATTCTAACCATTATAAAGCCACGTTATTTTTGAGCGTAATAGGCAATATTACCCAAAAAAAATGTTTATTGCCCAAAGAAGTGGGCACGGGAACAGCTAGTAATATGTAAATCTGATGACAATGCAATATTATGGAATCTAAGAGCTGATGTGATGGAGTCTGAAGGTGGCGACAAGATCTGGGCTATAATTAACGTAGTCGCACTGTTATTGAGACTTTTTATTTTGTTCTTGATAAGCAGATAAATTACTGAAAAAAAGTTAAAGTCAGCAACAAAAAACTTAACCTAAAAATTTATGAAAAAAAAACTTAGGAACCTTTAAAATTTTGGAAATGTTGGACAAGCCAACGCTTTTAAATCAGATGTAGAAAAAACAAATATGGTATCAATAACTTAAGTCAACGTTTCGTAATGTTCATAATAATTATAATATTATTTCTAAAACAGCTTTATCAGAAAAATCTTTTCGGTTCTGAATTTATTTGAATACATAGAACAATATTTTGATAGTAAATGATCCATTTAAGAAATGTTTATTCGCGTATGATTAAGCTTGTTGAGCCAACCCGGTGTTACGACTGGAGGTTATTTTCATGCCCCTGAAGTATTTGGCTACGTTCATTGCCAAAGGATTATGGAAAACGTACTCTACTTGCTGATTTATTTTAACTGGCTTGCGTCAATATATAGTGAAGGATGGCCATGAATTCTTTTCGAATCGACATCTGAGTCTACTAAATAAACGAAGCTAAATAAACGTATTTTGTCTACATTAATATAAAATACGTTTTTTAGCTTCTAAATGTTATTTTACATTAAAAGAGAGCTGCACAATTTGGCTCTGTAGCTTTCGGGAGGCCGTGAAGCGTCGCTGTTGCTTAAAACGGTATGATGGCATTATGTTACTGCAAAGTTCTGCCTATGCGACATTTGATGAACAACATAGGTACATACATACCTTCACGCCTGTCTTCCATTGGAGTAGGCAGAGACTGGAACACAGGGTCAACCGGTCTAAACATACAACTCTCATTTCCTCTACATTCATCAACGTCATCATGCACGTACATAGATACAATATCGCAGCTAATCCACTAATTGTATATAAATATCTTGGTTCTTTATTATTTTACGTTTCGTTTTTTCTGCTAAAATATTTAATTGTGTTACAGTGTTTTGTCAAATAAATGTTGTGAGTTTGATTTTAAGTTTTTACGATTTTGTAGCTTAAAAAGGAGTTAAAAACCGCTTCGTTGTAGAATTCGTGGGCAGGCCAACAAATAAAACAAGTCTATTCTTACCTCGAATTTAATGCTAAATTAACATCATTGCATTTATAATTTTTCAACAATTTGTCTTTCAATTTCCAAAAACCAACATTTTATTTTGTGTTATCTTCATTACTATAAAGGGTTAGCCCACTTTATCTTTCTATTCAGCCCGCATCTTCCTTTCGTTGGTACTTACAGATGGAAGGATATGGAAAACAGCGTGTCGGGGATATTTGCGGATGCTCACACAGATGGCTTTTTTTACTGCTATACTGCGCAAAAGCGTCGCATCCCTGTTGCACAGATTGCGGGGCAGCCCGAACAGCATGCTATGTTCTATAATATTGCAGAGAGATTACATGGCTCCTGCCAGAACCATTGGAACAAACTCCACAGGCCTTCTGCCAAATAGAAGTTTTTGTATTTTTTTAAATTATTACTAACTAAAAATAGTAATTTGTTTCATGTATGTATATTTGTGTCTTACTGTTATGTGCAATATTTAAAGTATTTCTGAAATAAATAATTTTGAATTTGAATTTGAAATTTAAACAAAAGACTTGACCATTGAAAACGGGTCTCTGTACGTATAAATTTACAGTACACTTTTCATTGCCTTTGAGTTAAAGTTGATTGTAGGTACATAAGATGTAGTAAATGGTTCGAATAAAAGGATTTAGAATTTTTCTCTTAAGTCTTTGTTTTTTTTTGATAATATACAAAATCCACTTTAATGTACTAAAATCCAACCAAAACAACATAATGTTATAATCTTTCATTTTGTAAACGAGAACTGTAATCATTATTTTATTAGAACACTTATATCTTAACCTTTATTTTTTTTGTAAATTATCGTTTGATTTGGAGTCCTATATACTTTAAACTAAAATAACGTTTTTATAAACATAAATGTTACAAAATTTACAAAAATATGCAATAGCATAAAGTGATATTTGCTAGGAGTACATTAGAATAGAAGGGATACTCGTAATTAAACAAAGTATTCTATTGTAATGTTATAAATCATTAACGAATACCGAAGATACAGTCCATAATGTAGTAGGTGAAGGTAACTATGAAATAGTCGCTTCAATAATAAACGAAGCTATGGACTTTATAAAATCAATACTAACTGGTCACGTTTAAATAAAGGGTCAGTCAATAGACTAATGTTATGGCAACTTGCGTTTCCATTATTCCTATTGTTCACAACGGCAAGTTCTTTGTTTTTATTTCAGGGTGTGGTTATGGAACATTGTTTATTTTACTCGGAAGTATTATGAGTAAACAAGTTTGTTTATTTGAAAAGGAATTCGCACTTTACTGGTGGAAAAAGGCTCGTGGATATTTTTGGACAACCTGAAATGTGTAGCGCAATGGCTGTACATAATTTTGCAATATGTACAGTTCAACATTTTGACGCATTCTTATGTACAATATCAACATTCTTTGTGAAAAAAATAAGTAATTGTAAACATGTAACACAAAACGAATGTGAGTCGTGATGAAAAAAAGGTCAAAGTTCAGATAATAAGCCGGAACGGTCCGACATGTACCTACTGGCTTAAAATAGTGAGTTGTAACCGATTTTATTAAATATAGATTGCTTCAACATACATACCTTCACGCCTGTCTCCAAATGTGGCAGGCAGACACTATGAAACGCCAGGTGCATCGGTCTAAACATACCACTTTTGCTTCTTCTATATATTTGTCAACCTCTTTATGCACGTATGTCGCTTTCGGTTGCTTTTATTGGCCGTTATTCAGTCTCATCACATCGCGCATCTGATTACTGTATGTGCGTCTAGGGCATCACCTACCGACATCTCCACTCACTCTTGCCCGCCATACCTCTTTCGTAATTCTTCTTTAATCCATCCTTTCTCTTTGACTTACGTAGTAAAAAAAAAAAGCTTAAAACAAGAAATATGCTTGAGGCACAGTATAAACAGTAGTTTGTGTTCAAACAAAGGTTCCTATATCGCGCAGCTTGCATGTGTGCGTGCCTTGACCGTACACGCCGTAAGCCACCACAAGCAAACTCAACAGGACGGACCAAGCCGTCGTATTCGGGGCCGCGCCGTTACCGCGTTTGATTACGTGCGTACGAGCATTAACTATCGAGAGAACGACGCAACAGCGCCCGAGTGGCAATAGGTAACAGAAACTCCTAAAGGGCCAGAGACGAGTTTTTTTTATAATGTTTTTTGTTATTTTTGTCTGATCATTAGATTAGATTATTAGGCTTGTTCTGAGTAGTTGTTAAGCTTAATGCCTAGTCCATAGCACTATTTCACAATCAAAACACTCGCCACTGGAGTAGAGTAAATCCATATTACCAGGAATCATTACATCCGACTACAGTTTGTTTTCATTAGTCTTATATATGCATTATGAAACTATAAAATGACTTTCCTTTGCGATTGTCCTCATCACTCACATGAACTATTTTAATGCTTTAAAAATAATAGTTACTTGGATATGCCCCTGGCATTGTTGACGTTTTTAAGCGACGGTGACCTTGCCATAATTATGGTGGCCAGTCCGTTCGTATGTCTTTGATGGCTATAAAAAAAGTATGCCTGTTTAAACAGCTGTTACAAAACATTTCTATAGTCCAGAACATTCTCAATTGTCATAATTGTATTATTTGTAGGCACATTATGCCTTGTTAGGAAACACTAGAACAATTCCTAATTGATGATACACAGCTTATACTAGACAAGTTCATTAGAGCGTATGTTGGCTATTCGCAGGACACGGCAGCAACGTACAAAGCGAATCTAATCTGGCCAAGCGCACGCGGCATATCTGCTAATATAATTGCAAAGGTAATTTACGCTCCAATTTGAATTCTCAACAGTTATATAGAGAGCTTATAAAGGATATCATTGTGTCTGTAACTCAATTAGTACCCACTTTGAAAAACTTGCAATATTTTCGTTTTTTTTTGTTAAAATCAAGTATAATGCGGTTTTTAAATATTTTTTAAGTGTTGTAAACTGGCTGCTCGCCAGCGGCTTCGTCCTCGCTGAAACTTCAGAATTTCCCTGTATTTTTTTTGTTTTTTTTCTAAACTTAATACTGACATAACAAAAAAAATCAATTTGGTGCATTTGTTCGAAACTTATGCGCGTATGTAAATTTCGGCGATATTTTTTTATTTATGCAACGTATTACAAAAAATAATGTCAATCCTAGTAAGCTGTCACCTAAATCATACAACTTCATTGACTGAAATGAAAGCTTACTGGGGTTCACATTATTATTAATATTTCATTTTTTTGGTATCTTTGTAAACCGACGTACGTGCATGAAGAGATTGATGAATGTAGAGGAAGCGATGTTTAGACCAGTGCGCTTGGCGTTTCATAGTCTCTGTCTACCCCATTGTGTATGTATGTAACACGTTGTTAAGATAGTTACTTTTTTAAAATCTTGTGTTTATAACAGATACGTTTTTTAATGTTTGATGAGCAAATTTTGATTGAAGAATTTTGAGAATAAGTGGAAGAATGGAAAAAACAACGAAACCTTAATTTAAGAATCTATTTTACATTATAACTAAAAAAATATACCAAACACTATGTTGAAAAATAATCTCACTGTTAAAAGTTTCATCTTACTTCATCATTACAAATTTAGGAAGATTAAGTTTTGAAAATAACTAGTCCGAAACTCAGAATGGATATAGAAAGTTTATCTCAGCTAAATGATCAATGTGGAAAGCTAATCTAATCTGGCCAAACACATATCACCGAACATCACAATGACTAGTTATCAATGCTCTAATTGGCATTCCTCTAGGGAGTGTATTGAGGGTAAGCATTGGGTCGTCATTTTATAATGTTTTTGTTATAACTCAAACGTGTCTGTACATCTGTGTATGTATATGTCTGTGGCATCATAGCTCATCAATGTATGAGCCGATGTTGATTTCGTTTTTTTAATAGATAGGTAGTTTAACTGAGGTGGTTATTAGTCAAGTTTGATAAAAATCGGTTGGGTATTTTTAGAGGTAATTATCAGCTTTGATGGTAGGGGTAGGTACCAATTATGTCGGAAGTTTTTGTTTATTTAATTGTCATTATAAGTACCTATACAAATTGGTATACATGATTATCAAAAGTTTTTTTTGTTTTTTGTTTGTGAATGTTGTTGATAATTAGTTCGATTTTCTAAAAATTACGTTACCTTAGAAAGATTTAAAATAATTAAGAGTAAAAAACTCTTGATGTGATTAATGATTGCATTGGAAGCTTTATCTCTTTTCAAGACATTGAGCGTGATATTGCTGAGCTGTAAAAAAGTTTTTGTTAAATAAAAATAAAGTTTCACTTTGTCATTTCGAAATCATTCACTTTACTTTCTTTTGTTAGGAAATACTTGATCTTAGTTAGCCTAGCTTACAGGCGGATTCAAAGATAATAATGACTGATAGTTCTCTCGGGAAAACTAAAGGCTAAAAGGTCTGTAACTACTTCGAGCACAAACTTTTTCCTCCTATCAAGTAAGTAGCGTTCACGTAACGTTATCCAGAAAAAAATGTGTGACGAGTGGAATCAGGGGGGTTACTATGACAGCACCTTCAGAACAATAGTGACCTAATTCAAAATTTCAGCTTTCAAATTTGAAGTCATAAATTTATTATAATAGAGACCTAACTCGAAATTTAAAATTTCTGAATTAGGTCAGTATTGTTCTGAAGGTGCGTATACTAAAGCAGTTGAATGCGGTTGAGAGAAAGGGACAGTGCTGTATAACTGCTATTAGCTCTGTCCCATTCTCTCAACCTAAACTGGAATCCTTTAGTAGGTATGTCATGGTAACCTCCATGGCCCAGTGTCCGTATTTAGTAGGTACTGAAATTTGCTAACACCTGGAATTTTAAGCTGTCCTACGTTCTCGTAAGCATAAGAAGAGTTGGGTACCATCCGACTTTGGCTGTATGTTTCAACGTCGAAATAACCTACTTAACTCTATCTTGTGCCTACAAGCAAACGGTATGACTTAATTTTGCAAAAACAAAGATGTAGTACAAGTAGAAGACGATCACCGGCCAGGGCACCGCACTCGTCTATAATTGCTTTACTTGATTTTTTTGAGCTCGCTTCCCCGCGCAATCACCGCTGGTAAGTCTAAAGTCATGGCCAAGCAGAAACAAAGAAAATCATGAATTATTATCTAAACATTGATACGCTCAGTTTATCATTCCTCCTTATACAACACAATAAACAAACAAGAACACAACAATACACACACACAACAACAACAACAACATTCAAGGTTCTGAATTAAAGGATGATCAACGTAAATAAGAAGTTCATTAACTTAAGTAAGAAGTTGATTAACCATGAAATAATAAAAAAATATAATTAAAAATAACTTTTTTTTTCTTCAACTAATCTTTTATAGTGACGTATTATTATAGTTAAATCAGAATATCAATGCCACTCGGCTGTAAAACACTGTTACACTCAAATTGGCACCTGTCAGTATATTTTTTTTGCCAGAAAGAGTGAAAGGGATAGGAAACCGAGTACTATTAATACTGTGGTTTTACTGTAAGTAGGTAAACGTGCTTTTGTTACAAATTTCCTTATCTTTATAGACAAGAAAAAGAGGGCATGGTAATGGTTTTTTTTACTACAGTAATATTATTTGGTATGTACAACAAACAATTTCATAATGAGATTTTATGAAACCCTTTATCTAATCTCACGACAAACATAAACTGTACCCACACAAATAACATACGCACGTGTTTCAAAACGTTCAATGATTTATATAATGAAACAAATCAAATGCCATGTAATTTGTATCGAAATTTGATTATAACAACTTACAAATTAAGTTTACAAACAATTCCTAATACGGCTTCAAAACCGTCGCTACCGGTTCACATCGATCGTCCACACATCGATTGTCCACATCGATCCGCCGTAGGTAACCCTGTTTTGAGGGGTTCTGGAACAATCGATCACAGCCCACTGGTTAACCTTTTTAGTTAATCACGGTTGGGCAGGACATGTATTATGGTTTCGGGTCAAGTCAGTAGACGAATTTATGAACATTCTTATCAGAAACAGATATGTATCTTGAGTACAAGATACATACAAGATAAGATAGTTACAAGATTAATTAATTAATATGGACGTGTACGGTTTACCCTTTATTTGCCGACACTAATTTCATAGAATGTTGCACTTTGCCGAATTCTCATTTCATCGATAGGCATTTAAACGTGCAGGAGTTATAATTTTTTGGTAGTCACAGGTCTTATTTAACCTAATTTACGTAACCCATGCTTAAGATAACCTAAAAACAGCTTTAGATGAAATGAAAATTTGGCGAAGTGAAACATTCTATGAGTGTCAGCGATCAAAATGATCCCCCCGTGTACAGTCATCCAATTTGATTTCTAGGCCACTTTGGACTATGTTAAAGTTTCGTTGACAACCAAAACGTTACAGACTTCTTATGATTTGGTTTACAACGTCACATTGACAAAGTCCATAGTGGCCTAGGAATCAAATTGGTTGACTGTACACATGGGTTTAGCATGCTGTGCCAATGCACTAGTGTGTACTATGCATATTTATATATAAGCAACGTTTGAATTTTATGTAATTTCTCTTAATTTGCATTTGTAGACTAGCCTACCCGGTGCAAAACATTTTACATTTCTTAATCTTTCAAAAATTAGTAGGAACAGATCCATTATTCACCTTTGTACAGTCAGCCTTTTAAGTAGCTGCAAACTTTGTTACCTTGTCACTTTAACGTCGTTCATAGATTATTGCAGCAGTTCAAACATAACGATAAAGTGACAAAGAACTACAGTGTGCGTACATTTGAATTTTATCTTCATTGTATAGTTTTTGTTTATCTTTTGTACAATAAAGTGTTTACATAATAATATAATACGTTACAATAAGCAAATACAGTTAAAATAAGCAAATGACACAACTAAAATTAAACTTAAGTAAACCGAACAAAATTCTGAACTGTGAACAATGACTGAATAAACACGAAGGTTTAATCGATAGGCCTGTATGTCCTCTATTGACCTGCTTCTTTTCGTCTAATACGAGTTTTAAAACTCCCATAAACACCAACTATAATTACGTTTATACAGCTCTGGGCCAACTTTACTGGGACTATTAATAAATAATTGCTTATAATAACTATAAGGTGGACGAAAAACCCGCCGCCGTTTAACATTGTACCCAACACCACAAGTTGGGTGTGTGGGATTTTCGGGATGATCCTTTCGATTTTATATGCAATAAAGAGCATTTTTGAATAAACTATCGTATTGTATTTTATAAGTTAATTATCAGAGCTCGGCATGGGTGAGCCTTTTTTACGTCATTAATGACAAGTGTAGATATTAATATAGATACAGCTTGGAAATAAATATTAAAAGTAAATAAAACTTTATAAATTATAATTGAACTAAAATGACAATGCATTATTGTAAAAAAGGAGAAGTTACTAAGTTTTTTTATTAATTCTAAGTTTTCTTTTGTTATTGTAATAAATAACTATAAGTTTTTCTATATTCACAATTTTCAACGCATTTCTTCTTTAGTTTAATGTCCACTTATAGATAGAAAAAGATCTTTCTACATCCACTGTAGTGAGTGGAGTGAAATTGTACCTTAAAATATTATCCAAATCTGTTCCTTTAAAGAGGTTTACTAAAAACCTTGCTATAAAATTCATTTGTTTTGATGGCGACGTAAAGATCGTAGCAGAAAGGCAGCCTAAATAAAATAATTTCATTAGTTATTAAATTACACCACATCTACCTTAAATGACAAGGTATGTCCATGTTATGCAAACTCGGAAAAATGCTCACCCCTGCCGAGCTCTGTTAATTATACTGTTAGGAAGAATATGAAGCTCTTTCCGTCTTCGTTTTTCAAAAGAAAAGCCATCCGTTCCAAGCATGTTTGAGAATAGTTATTTGTGCAACAGAGAGCAATGTTGGTTTGATTTACTGTCATTAGGTTCAAATGGAAAATCGTCCACTTGAAATTATACGTCAGTTCAGAAAAATGACCATTTGAAATACAACCAAAAGGAAAATTGTCCATCTTGAAAAACGTCTAAAATGGAATCATGTCCCATGGTAAAATTGTCCAATATGACATTGGACGACAAAATTATGTCTATTTGTATTTACGTACACTCAGAAATATGACCAATTGTAAATACGTCCTACCTGAAATTTGTACAATTTATATTATATTATATGGTCTTGATTCATATTACACTACATTCACTTGTGCGTATTTCATTTTGGTCATAATTTATAATGGACAAAATTCCATTGGGACTTAATTAATTTACAACGAAAATAAATTTGGTTGTAAATACTTTTGAGCACAATTACATTTGGACTAAATTCACTTTGGACACTATTACTTTTGACCGATTTTCAGAATGGTTATTTCACGTGGACGATTTTCCATTTGTACCTAATGACAGTAAATCGTTGGTTTATGTGAGTGTTGATTTTGAATCACGAGTAAGTGAAGGGGTGCAAATAACTTTGGCCTCGTGTACACATACAACTTTTCACCTCAACAACAAGTACATAAAACTTAAAGGTTAAAAAATACCATATGTTAAAAATTAATACACATGTATATTTTTTACCCACCCAGCCTTCCATTTAATTTGACCAAGCATTTTTATTTTTGATTTAAATAGTTTCTTTGTGTCACGTTCGCAGCAAAATAAAATGTTGCCCACTGTCTTTAAACAGCAAAACCTTTTGCGATGCTGATGTGGAAAAGTTACTTATTTCTCGTTATTAAAAGCTATCATTATGACAGAGTCTTGTAGTGAGTCAACTTGACTATACACCGATCATGTGTGTACGGTCACGAAAGTTAATTTGTGAACCATTTTAACAAAAATAGGTTTCAAGTCGTCAATGTAATTAGAGATGCCAAGTCATTTGTAACTAACAGGAAACTCAACCTTGTTGTAGTAAAATGACAGATTGACTTTGGACCTAAGGTGGGTACCAAACTTAAGTCTTTGAATTGACTGTATGTGTATGCCGGTTGAACACTTGAGTTCTTGGATCATGAATCGGGCGGGACAAACTGACAAAGTTGAAGATTTGTTTAGGGTAAGGGGCAGCTTGTTAATCCAATCAATGAAGTTTGTTGATGGCAACGCGGGACCTTTATACCTATAGAAACGTCTAAGCAATTTTGTAAGCAATCATTTAGTTACTAACAATATATTTGGAAGGTAAACTTAATGCCGTAGAGCAAAATAATCGAAAAAATCAATACGATGAGTAAACACGCTTTGTTTATAACGAATGAAGGTTCTGCTTGTAAGAAGTTCATCTTTGATGCTTTATTTTATCACAAGATGATTAGCCATAACATTACTATTGTCCCAGGTAGCACCAAAAACTTTAGTGACGGGCATCGGACCTATGTTCCTAGTATTAATTTAATATATCTAAATGAAACAAAGTGGTTAACAACTCATTAACTTTGTAAACTAAATTAATCTAATAATAAAATTAATTCAGCGAATAAATCATTTTTTTTATTGTACAGTAACTAGCTTCTTTCGCGTAAACCATCTTACGGGAATTATGTTTTTTTTTCGGTGTATTATTAATACTACATCGTTATTACGTCGTAATAATTGGCGCCCATTGTGGGGCTCGGACTGAGATTAAAAGTCTCATGCTCTACCGAGATGTCTTCATTACAAATGTCATTAAAATCCGTCCAGCGGCAGCGGTTTCAGCGTAAAGAAGTGACAATCGTACATACAAACTTTCGCAATCTTAATGTTAGTGTGATAACTTTTAACCTGAGTACAAAATCTGATTTAAATTTTTGTGGTTTGCATGGGAATTCTCTTCCGTTTTGCTATAGAAAAGTCAAGTATATTACCCAGAACCAATACTTGTTTAATTATTTCGCATAAATAACAAGCAATAACATAAACTTAATGCACGGCATTATTTCCTTTGATTTGAACATAATTATAATCACTACAAAGTCATTCAACGGATTTGATATTTGTGTTCGTAATATAATTTTGATTTATAGCGCTTCGCATCTATAAAACGTTTATCGCAAAATATAAATCACTAGCCGTAAACAGAAATCACGGCTAAAATTAGCACACAACAACCCAGTGTGCGTGTAAACTCGGTTCTAAATATAGCCTTACTATGAACGTTCTTAATTTAATTACGGCTGGAGCGTCCATTATTAAAAATAACCTTTAAGTCATGCTATTCATAAAGTGTGTAGTTTTAATCTATGATCTTTGTTTAGCGCTTGACTACGGTCAAAGCGAATGAACTAAAATGAATTGGATTAATTGACTGGTAAAGTTGAGTTTTTTAAATATATAATTTTGTTTTTAAGTAAAAAGTAGCATGAGAGGTGAGATAAAAAACATAAGTTATTTTTTTATTAATTATACTACTCGGTTACAGTCACTAAAGTAGGAAAATACATTTTAATTCAATGTAATGCAGCTATAAGCTGGTGCATGGTAAAATACAATGCACGGGAGCCACCAGAAACTAATGATAATAATTATCGTAATTATAAGTTATTGGTAAAAAAGTGCATTATAAATTGTACGCTTGATGAATATTTATTGTAAAAGGATCATGCATAATTTTATAATAACATTAAATTTCGTATGAAGAACCTGAAAGCAAAAAGGGCTGTCAATAATCTTATAAAACTGTTTTAATAAAAAATACGATTAACTTATCTAAATATTGGGTAATATTATTTGTTTTGTATATTCGCCTTAATAGATGGATGTGACCGTACAGTCAGCAGCAATAATATATTATTACATAGGGCGCAAAAATATCTGACACGCTCTTATATCTCTAGTAATAAAGACGTGTCAGATATTTTTGCGCCCAATGTTGGATAATATATTATTGCTGGTGACTGTACAAGGACAGCGTAGTCGAATAAATAGAGTCCCAAAGGGTACCCTTTGGTTACTCAAATTTAAAAATTCAACATATTTAATCATAAACCAATGATAATAAATACCAGATTGAGAGCCTATCATGAAATAAGACTCTGATAAAGTCTACATTAAGTCTGCGATGTCAAAGGGAATCCATCCAATTGTACGAACTAAGGTCTCATTAAGCTGAAATTGCTTGCTCATAAAAAAACGCCTTATTGAGTACCCTGAACCCAAAGACCGTAAGAGCGTAATTCTCAGTCTTGAGGCTGTATTATGAATTAACTAGTGAAGTTCCACGCAGTGAAAGGGACAGAGCTATATGATTGCTAT
Organism: Acleris cristana; assembly: GCA_948252455.1. NCBI lineage: Eukaryota > Metazoa > Arthropoda > Insecta > Lepidoptera > Tortricidae > Acleris > Acleris cristana. Next base: position 4,591,575 of record OX411788.1, read on the forward strand.
AACTCGGTCTCTTTCATTGCCTGGGATTGCCCTCGTGTTGATATTTCGTTATACGCAGTTCTTTATAACATTTCCCTGGTCGAATGAATAGAAAATGTAAGATAAATTTAAGTGGTTACTTGAAAAAGAGGTGCTTGAAAATGTTTTGTTACCAGTTACTTAGTTTGAATACTTGTGTTGTGTTTATGTTATTTTAATTATTAACGATGCTGAATATATTATTATACTTTAAATAAGAAACGTTTGACGTTTGAATACACGGAATAGAAAAAAACAGTGGAACTGGCATGAGCTTCGCTTAGTATCAGACGTTGTCGCCAATACTCAAACTATCATAAAAACAATACGCCACCCTATAAAATGTTTCTGGTGCGGCTATCGTTTTTACATTCCAAAATAGCACAATAAGTCATGCTTCTGGATTTATTACCTATTTTAGAAATATCGAAATAGGCGATCGCGGCAAAAGTATGGTAGGTTGCGCGGAACTCCGCATAACTATACCACACGTTACACGCCCACTTGACACTTCTACTGTTTTTTCTTTTCTGTGTTTCAGTAACATTCATTTACATCCAGGTACAGGTACAGGTACATTTTTCGTTTTTTTTTAAAGTAACTTACTTCAATTATATAATGTGTTAGTACTTAGAAATGCCAGTAAAATCGTCACTGTCAATGATAAAAAAAACACTTTTAAAGAAGAAGAAGTATTAAGCAGTTATTAAAGTATACAAACGTAGCAAGCGATATTGTAATTAAGTAATGTGTTGAATTTTCCACTTTGAATTTGATTAATAATAAAATTAGTTATTACTGGCGATTTCGTCCGCGTAGAAGTTGTTGACGGCATAGTGTTGCTGTGCCCAACAGGGTTCATAATTAAGTTATACATTAATTACTGTAATAGATTAAGTTAGCCTGTCAACTTCCAACACATTGTGGAATGCAATAACCTTTTGAGTATTGAGTATAGTAATAGTAAGCATAATACATTTTATGTAGTTACAGTCGAGGTCATAAAATATGTGTACACGTTAGTACCTTGTCTATTTAATGTCATGTTTTTAAGCTGCCATATATGAATTGTCACAACGGTTAAAGTGACAAGGCACAAAAGTGTATACATATTCTGGGATCCTAGTGAAAAACGGTGTAAGTCACTTAAAGATCAATTGAAAAAGGGTATAAGTCTAGTAAAATCCGTTTATGTATATATCCTTTTTTATTACGAGTTAAGTGGACTTATACCCTTTTTCACTAGGTCTTCAGATTTATGAACTCGACTGTACGAATAGAGAATATACAATGCTTTGGCTACTACAGTGCTGACTGCCTACTACTATTGCGGCAGTATTTAATCCAAGTATTCCCGGAATTAACCTGACCCGATCAATGCTGTAGCCAGCTCGGTTAGATTCCGCTCCAGTGTTTCCGTTACACAAACACGTAGTGGATTCGGAATTCAGTAAAAAGTCTTTTGCATCTGTGGCAATGGAATAACAATTTCTGTAATGGATAGGTCGCAGAGCCATGCTGCCGTAACGACAAAAAAGGCTGTTAACTACAACGTAGTAGTTGAAGCATTCAAAACTGTATTGGTAACCATATTGAATTTAAAATGCTTATACCCTTTCCATGTACCAGCCTCCTTTTTTGGTATTACGGCAAATATAGGGATGCCATAACGATATAATTTTAACGTGTTTATCTGTGTATCTACAAGGTGTTACAAAAATACCCGTAAAGCCGAAAGGGGGTTAAATGGTGCCTTATAACAAGTCCATTTACAATATTTGAGAACCGTACTATCACCGTATGACTTACCGGCAAAAAAAATAAAAACATTATTTTTTCATTGATGTGCCAACCCTATTTCAGTAAAATTAAAGAGTAAACTACGCAGAATGTTTACCTATGTACATTTTTACCTAATTCGTGAAACAATCAAGAGACATACTAACAAAATGTACAGAATTCGATTAGATAGATATTACAAGTCGAGTTTTGGAGTCGTAATATTCTGAGTTAGAAAACATCGTCATTTTGGAAAAAAACACGGAACAATTGTAGAGTATCGATAAGAAGATTTGAAATTGACAACATAACATTTTTTCCGTCTTGACGTTTTTTAAAGCCAGTACTTAAGCATAATGACATCATAGTATTGAACCTTTGTGGATGAAAACCAGAAACACCATTAAAGTTGACAATTATTTAATTGGTAGGTTGGCCTCTCTGTTAAATATCTATACTAACTCCGGTTCCCTGACATGACAGCTTACTAGGGTTGACAATATTTTTGGCTTTTATAATTTATTCGATTTTTTACGGGGTATTTTGTAACACGTTGTATATGTAACATCGTAACTCCCAAATGATCTAATTTAAAAGTTAGTTAAATGTTTACCAACCGTATTTCTTTTCAGACGAACGAACCTCGCTTTTACCTGTACCTTTACATTCACTGTACATTGCATCAAAATGTTCCATTATTAGTAAATGCTTCCGTACCATAAGTATTTGCTGGAATAGAAGTAGCAAATCAATAAAGCAAAACGAAGTACTGACAGATTCAAGTTAGTAGATAATTAATGTTTGCAGTGGGAATGGGCCAGGTGGACTCGAGAATTCTCTTTCAAGCAGCTCCTAGGAAAAAACGTAGACTTTTGATGAAGTTAAAGATTGCATATCTTCTTATTATTTAGAAACGTTCATCTTATTATTCGTAAATAATAAATTATTATTTATGGAAATAAAAGCCAAAACCCCGTTCTTTTCTAGGTACTAGTACTAAATATAACAAATGCTAATGGTAATTTTACAAATTTCGATACATGTGACTTGTACGCTAAAAAAAAATTGCTTGTTAAAACAGCAGTGGTAATGCAACTATAAATTAATGATGAGGGAAATTAAAGAGCTACATTGGAGGTTATTTGCAACAGGCACCACTGTCCAATGAAATATGAGAAGAGCATGAGACATTTAGTGACGGGTTGTTGGTTATGGCGACATCACAGACCTTATTGCTCCCGAGGGAGGTCCCTGTTCCTCACCTCAGCAGGCCTTTATTGGCCAGTGGAGTGTACGATGACGAAAAACAGACCCTCAGTTGAATACGGCCGCCATCGGTGTACAAAGTTTTCGTATTTTATTTTCTCGGTACAGAATTGGACGTTGCGCGAAACCTCTTTTATTTATGATATCAAGTTCACATACAGTACCTCTATTCTTCTTTGTTGCTTTTGATATAGTATTATATTTTTAAGAAACTACTTCCTTTGCCGTCAAGTTCATAAAAGCTGCAGGTATAATACTGGTAATAAAATTCTTTGAAACAAATAGTTGACTAATTGTAGCTTTCGGGTCAATTAGGAAAATTGGCCGTTAAACTGGTATTGTTGTTGTTATGAGCATTCCCAGTAATTTACTTCTATTTCCCCAAAGTGCATTTATTGTCCAATTCTGCACACTAGCAGAAGTTCAGTGATCGAACTAAGGAACTGGATTCCAAGTTTTAAATCAGACACATAATAGTTTCTCTAACATACCTCTATCTATAGCACGTTACTGTAGGAACAAACCCAAAGATCAACATAGACTGGTTCGTCCGTGAGCACTAACTAAATATTAGTACAAGGTACCAGATCACGTGACCTCTCCGCCGGCTGGTGAACACGGAATACACAAATATTGATCAAGCGTTTCTATGTACATATCGATTGTCACACCCCTGCACGTTGAGCGTTAGCCTGGACTATATTGCTCTGGTTAACGTACTGTGACAATTAGGGATTAATTAAAAAGCCGTGTATGTTGTTATGTCACTTGTGTTGTTGGCGTCTGGTTTTTCAACGACTTCAAAAAAGGAAGAGATTCCTAAATCGTCTGTTTTCTATGTTTATCAATTTCGCAGCCATTGTGACACGATTCTAATGATTCTCTTTTCATATGTGAAGTAGGTCAAGAGGGATTCCATATAAATTAGTCAAGATCCGGTCATGATGGGCGGCGTGGAAATTTAACGAAAATCTTTATTAATTTGGAGTCGGTTTATTGTTTTTGAACATTGAACTATTTGGCTTTAGATTTAAGGAGCGATTTTAATACCAATATGGGAAAAAAAAAGTTTCTATTAGGTTGTAAGTTTTACATTTCAAATTACTCAAGTACTTACTAGAATATTCTAGTAGATAAAAGGAACTAAAGACAAAATGAGACATTGAGTTGGCGTTAAACTATTAACGAACGAAAACTAACGTGGGGAAAGGTCACCATTATAAATATCTACTTTTCTACTTTAGATTCATGTACAAAACAGATATTTCTTGCATTTTGTAGGGCTGACATTAGTAGGTACAATTTGTCATCATGGGTTTATGCAGTAAATTATTAGTTTTAGATATAAGTACTAGTTTTGAGAGGAAGGAGGAAAACTGAGATGGTAAAACAAGAAGGTACGAAGATAGTTTAATACTAGTTTACATTCGAAATTACATACTCTAGTTTAGTACGTAGTTGATAATTTATAACTTTGCCAATTTAGCGTTTTCTAAGCCTCTATTGTAACCTGGAATAACCTTTCAAAACAAAACAAAGTCCAACTTAGCTACGGCGCCATAGCGTGTTCCGATTTCCAGTCTTATAATAACTAACGAGGGTGGCGAAAGGCAAACAGTATTATGAAGCCGTACCCATAATACCTACATTGTTAGAGAACCAGTTGTTCATGTCACCTACGACAAAGCGGACTAAATTTACGTACATTGAATGCTCTTTATCTCAGTTGAATATCGGAATTATACAGGGACAGTGGGGCCGATTCTGATCAATTTTCTGTAATTTAAATATCTGTTAACCTAAATTTACGTGTATCTCGATTTTAGTATATACAGTTTAACGTTTATAAAATGATATCCTGACTTTTTACCAAATCATAATTTCACAAACTATATCATTTTACAAACTTTCATTTTGAAAAAATGTAATTGTGCCACCATTACATATTAAATAGATTACATGGGCTTATTAAATAAGTTAGGTTAAGTTAGATTAATGACAACAAAAAAATAAAAAAATATGTTGCTTGAAGTAGGTCTTTACAAAATGAAAGTTTGTAAAATGTATAGTTTGTCAAATAATTATTTGGTAAAACATAAAAGAACCTTATAAAATGTAATGTAAAAAGATACATTAAATAAGAGAACACAGATTGGAATTGGTCCCAGCGTCTATTAAGTTACAAAAAGACGTCCACTTTTAACGTTACGTTTTCCTTTTAAGAGTTGATTTTCGAAACGTACTTCCTAGAACGACTCTATTATTAACGGAATACAAAATTCGAATGTCGCATTTCTTTCTTCAGCTGTTTGTAGAAAAGAAAAGAAGAAAAGTTGTTTGTTCAGTGAATTTGTTTGGATTATTTGCTGGAGCATTTAATATTTTAATCATAGGTCACGTGTTCACGAAAATGTGTCCTAAATTTTAACAGAATCTATGCATAGTATAAGCCCGTAAAGCAGAACTACATTTCTATACATCATTTTATGTACTTATACTTTACGTTTATGCTTGGCAAGAGGAAATGAAATGAAATGAAATGAAACTTATAAAAGGAAAAAGTTTGTGCTCGAGTTACAGATTTCACGTAACATAAACTCATGCCTATCATTGCAGAGTGAGGTAGGCAGAGCTACAGAATTACTAACAACTCCAAAAAGTTGTTGAATTCTGTAACCACATTTTGCACAATTAGGCTAATATGTTTAACAGTGTATTAGTAACAGGGTGCCAGCCAGAGTTGGGCGTAATCAATTACTTTTGGAATTAATTACACGATTACATTCCAGTAATCGTGATTCCTCAGTAATCGATTACTTGGGTAATTAAAGTTACTGTAATACTGTACTATGATTACATTTTGTAATCCATTCCTTTGGAATCAGTATTGTAAACCACTACAGTAATCTTGATTCCTCGGTAATCAAGTACTTAAGTAATCTGAATTACTTAACTCCAGTTCCACACTAGATTACTTCATTGGCAAACCTTATTTTATTATTTTGTTAATGTCACTCAAATAAAATTGTTTTTGGTTTACATCATTACGTCATTCTAGCATTTCACTTTCATATTAAATTTTGGTGTTTAAAATCTGTTGATAAGGGCACAGTATATAAATAAACCAGTAAAGAAACTAGGCCTACTTTTCAAGATTCCAATTGAGCGTAAGGGTTGTCCACTAACATTTTGTAAAATTGAAAAAAGTTCTCATTTATTGTATTTCAGCTAGTTAGTGCAAAATCAATACGTGTGATCTGCAACAACAAATCCGTTGACAGATTCAGAAAAACTAGCCGCAATTTTAATTTTTTAGTTATTCAACCGATTGCTTCCAAAATCGATATCTGGGGATGTGTGTGGTCTCCGATAACGAATCTGTTGGCAGAGTGAAAAAAGTAGCCGCCATCTTGAACTTTTTTATTATCCGATTGATTGCTTCCAAAATCGATATCTGGGGATGGTTATGGCGTGGCCGACAACGAATTTATTTATTTAATTATTTTTCATGGGACAATAAACAACTGACCAAGGTATGTTAAAGATTTTTGTTATTCTACCTATTCCTTCCAAAATCGAAATCTGGGGATCTGTGTGGTCTCTGACAATGATTTCGTTGGCAGCATGAGAAAAAGTAGCCGATTTTGGAAGCAATCGGATGAATAACTAAGAAGTTCAAGATGGCGGCTACTTTTTCTCATTCTGCCAACAGATTAGTTGTCGGAGTCCATACACATCCCCAGATATCGATTTTGGAAGCAATCGGTTGAATAACTAAAAAGTTCAAGATGGCAGCTACTTTTTCTCATTCTGCCAACAGATTAGTTGTCGGAGACCATACACATCCCCAGATATCGATTTTGGAAGCAATCGGTTGAATAACTAAGAAGTTCAAGATGACAGCTACTTTTTCTCATTCTGCCAACAGATTAGTTGTCGGAGACCATACACATCCCCAGATATCGATTTTGGAAGCAATCGGTTGAATAACTAAGAAGTTCAAGATGGCGGCTACTTTTTCTCATTCTGCCAATAGATTAGTTGTCGGAGTCCATACACATCCCCAGATATCGATTTTGGAAGCAATCGGTTGAATAACTAAGAAGTTCAAGATGGCGGCTACTTTTTCTCATTCTGCCAACAGATTAGTTGTCGGAGACCATACACATCCCCAGATATCGATTTTGGAAGCAATCGGTTGAATAACTAAGAAGTTCAAGATGGCGGCTACTTTTTCTCATTCTGCCAACAGATTAGTTGTCGGAGACCATAAACATCCCCAGATATCGATTTTGGAAGTTATCGGTGGAATAACTAAAAAGTTCAAGATGGCGGCTACTTTTTCTCATGCTGCCAACGAAATCATTGTCAGAGACCACACAGATCCCCTGATTTCGATTTTGGAAGGAATACTTTTGTGGCATCTTTCTAAAGAACGAACGTAAAATTTATTTATATACTTAATATACAGAAGTAATCTGGAAGTAATCAAGTCAACAATTCAAGTAATTAAGCATCGACATTGATTTCCAATTACTAGTAATTATAATATTTGTGTAGATGATACTGATTCCTTAATTATTGTAATGATAATTCACCGTTTCGCTTGATTACATTACAAGTAATCTGACACCCAGGAGTGAATTACAAAGTAAAATCAAGTAATCGTGTAATCAGGAATCGATTTCGAAATGCCCATCTCTGGTGCCAGCCCATCGCCTAACATTACTACAAGCCTTTATTCCATTAGTCGCCTCTTACGACATCCACGGGAAGACGCGGAGTGGCACTATTCTAAGCCGGCAACCACACAGGACAGTTACTGTTACAATTGTAGATTTAGATTCAGATATTTTTATTTGTGGTCAGTACAAGTACTGAAACTATTAAGATAATAATGTCATCGTTTGATCATTAATTTCTAGAAATCTTGTTCGCAGGGTTAGCAACGCGTTTGAAGTCTTAGGATTGCAGTCTTAAGATTGTAGTCTTGAGAATTCAAATTTGATATTTGTCTCCGATCCCACTAATTATCAGGTAGCCTGAGTGCTCGCGTGCCTTCCCTACTTCAACTAAACTTGCAAAAGCCGTTTATATTTAAATCTGTTATCCTTTTTATTATTTCATGTAGTTTGTAAATCAAATCGTACCTTGCAACCTCCACCTTTGACCATCCGTAATTTTCCCTTTTTAAAACCAAAGCAAATTCTTTTGATGTCATATCCTCACTGGAACGGATGGCTGAACGGGTTATTACTATATCACAAACACGTAAATGTTTTACGACGTTTTCTCGTTAAAACAGAACCTAATTTGTTTGATGTTAATTAAATTATTTTGTATTTAATAGGGACCTCACCCGCTCGCTTCGCTAAATAATCAGGCAAAGTGTGACCTCATACAACCAGAGGGTTGGGATTTCAAAATTGCTTCAAAATGGGAAGGTTCTTTATTCGATGACCTAGTTTTTTACCCGACACAGCCGAAGAAGGGGAGTAAAGGTATAGATGAACATGCCCCATAATAATAAGCTAAAATGCATGCTTATAAGAGTGCTTAAAATGAGCATACTCTTGAACTGTTTACATTTACTGGCAATAAGCATCCTAGTTTCATCATATTCATTCGGCACGTTAAATTTTAATTCACGTTAAGTAGGTATAAATTACGCGAATTGAATTTTAAAATATCGTATGTACGTAAGGGTGTTACCAGACCAATCGATCGATCGCCGATCGACGGCATCGATTGACGTCGATCGAAGTCGATCGATTGGTCTGGTAGGAACTATCGATCGACGTCGACTAATCAATTCTACCTTCGATCGATTGGTCTGGTAACACCCTAAAACACACTTCATCTTTTATTAATCTTTTTCGTATCCACATGTCTCCAGGCTGCTCGATTTGGCGAACCTATCCCACGTCCATCTATCCATCTATTGATCTTCTTTTATTCTGTCTTGTATGGTTTGTCTCCTTGTAGAGGCTGAACTGGTGTCCCAATTTTGACAAGTGGGGTGTCTTAAATTCATCTTGGCGTCAAGAACGACATTAAGTACTTAGTGGTACCTAAATAGTGAATTTAGAAGTTTACAAAATTAGTTAATTGATGTATATTGAAGCGAAATTCAAACTATTTAAAGTTAGCTTTTGTTATTAATATTCCTACTTCTGAAGAGTTCCCATAATATTAAGGTTAAAGTTTAAACGGTGAAGAGCAAAGGTATTAGACTATTGTTACTTGTATTGAGTTGGTGCTGAAGTGATCATATAATCATATTATAGTCACCAGAAGTTTCTTCTTTTATGTACCTTATATGTATGGAAGACTAATGATTTAATGTTTTAACAAGTAATTTTCCAATCAAAGTAAAATTTCATAATAAACGTATTTGTAATCAGCATTTCCTCAAAATTACGAGTATAATTAACATGGCTGCACTCTCCAAGCTGGCGCTTAACCTCTAACAAGAGGATCAAGTTTCGGAGCATATTATCAGCTCTGCACTGAATGCATATAATGTGCATCGTGATGCACGCTCCAACTGTTTAAACTAACAACTAAATCACTGCGTTCGTGTGCATGTTCAAACATAAATACAACTGGCATTCGATCTCATACAAGTACGGTCGGGTTTATACGTAGCTGCACAGTTTAGTGCCTTGTCATTTTAACTTCGGGTTTGAAGCACTGTACTAATTTCTCAAAGGTATTAAAGCGACAAGGTAAGAAAATGTTTAGCAACTTATAAGGACAACTGTACCGTGACATTATGTACGTCTATTTTTAACAACCGTTAAAAAAGTACCTACATACATACATACATACATACATTAAATCACGCCTGATTCTCAGAGGGGTAGGCAGAGACCACTCTTTCCACCTGCTACGATCTTGACAAATCTCTTTCGCTTCTTCCAAATTCATACATCGAGTCATGCACGCACGTCGGTTTCGGGTACTTAAAATTAAGCCCTTATCCAGTATTTCTCTGATTTGATTCGAAAAAGTACGCCTAGGGCGGCCCTTTCCGACCCTTCCACTCACTTTCGCTCTGTATATCTCTTTCGTCAATCTTCTTTCATCCATTCTTTCCAAATTACCGAACCATCGAAGCATGCCCTTTTCAATCTTAGTCACTGCATCTTCTTTTAGTCCACATTTCTCTTTGACTTTATCATTCCTTACTCTATCAGTCAGTTTCACAGCACACATAGTTACTACGCAAAGAGTGCATTTCAACTCCATTTATGCGACTTTCATGCTTGTCCTGCAACACCCAACATTCACTACCATACATCAGTGTAGGGGCCAGCACTCCATTGTGAACAGCCAGTCTGGCTTTTTATAAAACGCCCTTTCTGCTCACAAATGAGTACAGGGCGCCATTTATTTTATTTCCCGCATTCACTCTCCTCTCGACATCCTTCTCACACTTACCAGTACCTATAAACAAATATTGAAAATGGAGTTTACTCTACCTATGTAGTTATAGGTACCTTCTTCTGTATAAATTGCGGGACAATTTCTGTATGTTGGTATATAATTCGCCTTGAACTTACTTTAGGATAAGAACATCCAAGATATTTAGGCGATAACATGCACAATAATACCAAAGTTTTTAAACACGTGACCAAATCCACCAGAAACTATTTGAAGTTAATCTGACATTTAGCTCTGACCTTTTCTTTGTCATAAGAAAGATAAGGACAGAGCTACAATTTACCTGACAGATAGTGTTATCTGGAGATTGAAAAATCAGCCCTTAGTAATATTACTTTGATACAGAGAAGGCGGTAAGAAGGTATTTTACCTACACACAAACGTAATAATTATGTGACGGGATAACCAAGGCTAAGTTAAGGAAAATGCTAAGCTTATCCAATGCCAGACTCCTTGATAATAACTCCTTGGAACTATTTATTTATGGATCTTTGCTAAAAGCAGTTGGACTGCCCCAATTAAGAGGTAAACTTAGGTATTGGACGGCGAACTTGAGCTAATTGCAGACAAGAGTGATATAGTGGTAATAAATTACTGGTAATATTGAACTTTGCTCACAGATGGAGGTTCGTGTTTGTTATTTGAAGAGAAGTAACCAGAATTAATTCAACAGGATTGTGTGTTTGCAAATTAAGGAAAGTTTATTGGTTTGATTAACTTATAATTGAAGCCGTTCAAAAATCAATTATCATTCTTCGCGGCGGCGTTAAAAAGAACGCATCCCACACTGAAAAAAAAATTGGGTCAATTCTAACAACATTGTGATTGTTGTGCATAAGCGTCTCGATTCCATACGAGCCTGACAAGACGTTAGATACATCAACTAAGACGTTAGATGCATCAACTAAGATGTTAGTTGAATCACAAAAGAAATTGCTGTTGTTACTATCAGCTTTGGTTGATATATCTAATATCTTAACTATTGTATTAATTTTTTGTCAACTAAGAGATAATCTCTCTTTATTGGCTCTCATTTTTTTGAGTGCAAGCATTACTCTCAAGTTTGGTTACTGTGAATGTTTCATATTTAAATTTGAAAAAAAAAGGCTAACAGGTAAGGTGCAATGGAAGTTAGGTCAATATTAAATAATATCTCGATGTATCAAGAGGATGATCAAAATAGAGACCATTATTTTTATCACGGAATAGAAAAAACAGTGGAAGTGGCATGAGCTTCACTTAGTATCAGACCTGTTGTCGCCAATACTCAAACTATCATAAAAACAACACGCCACCATGGAAAATGTTTTTGGTGCGGCTATCGTTTTTACACTCCTAAATAGCACAATAAGGCATGCTTCTGGATTTATTTCCTATTTTAGAAATATCGAAATATCGAAATAAGTGATCGCGGCAAAAGTATGGTAGGTTATGCGGAACTCCGCATAACTATGCCACACGTTACACGCCCACTTGACACTTCTACTGTTTTTTCTGTTCTGTGCTTTTATACATTACCAGCGACCTCTCCTCGATTCAATTCAGTTTAAGTGAGATTTCTGCAACACCCGTACATAAACTAGAATTAATTTACAAAAAAACCTTCCGTGAAAAATTATGTAACTCATAGTGAAAACCACATCAAAATCCGTTGCGTCTTTTAGGAGGTGTAAGCGGATACACAGACCGATAGAAAAATGGAAAGACACGCGGAAAGCGACATTGTTTTGTACCTACTATAGAAGAAAGAAGAAATTCCATTTAAAAAAAGAAACCCAGCTACTAAAACAATAAGTACATTGAAACAGATATAACTAATAATATTAATAAACAGAAGAATACGCCTTCGTTTCCAGCAGATCCGCCCGCGGAATGGTACCCATGACGAAGGCCGCTTACCTCTCTGAATAGCTATCGTACCTACTTGAAACGTATAAATCCGTCCATGAACAAAGTAAACGGAATAATCCACCACAAGCAGTACAATTCACGCCAATGCTTCCGCTAGAATACCAACTTCTTTCCTAATCCATTAAGAGCGAAAACTTGTTCGTTTCTCCCCGGGGGCTTATTTCACTCGCAAATGCGCGCGGGAGTCAAACTTAATTACGTACATGATGTCATTTGAGTGACGTGTTGGTAAAATGGAATGTGGTTTTTAACCACCTACGCTAAAAAAGGGGTTGTATGCATATCTTCTTCTGTTTGCCTCGCGGCAAAGGGTAGTGATCGATGAAAGCAAGCGAATGTTAGAAGATGGACGGCTGGATTAATAATATTTATTAAGTTTGTAATGTTTTGGCCGCCCGAAGTTTTCGATATTCCCTCGGGAACTTTAAAATTTTCAACACACACACACACACGCACACACACACACACACGCACGCACGCACGCACGCACGCACGCACGCACGCACGCACGCACGCACGCACGCACGCACGCACGCACGCACGCACGCACGCACGCACGCACGCACGCACGCACGCACGCACGCACGCACGCACGCACGCACGCACGCACGCACGCACGCACGCACGCACGCACGCACGCACGCACGCACGCACGCACGCACGCACGCACGCACGCACGCACGCACGCACGCACGCACGCACGCGCACACACACACACACACACACACACACACACACACACACACACACACACACACACACACACACACACACGCTATCGTCATGTTATCCTTTAACCTTATTATTTTACTATTATTATTTTATCTATTTGGACACATCGGTCTGCCTGCATGTGATGAAAGGACTGAGCTAATTGGATGAATGTTCTGGATCTAATGCAATAAAGGCTGATTTACATTGGTCCAGCAAAAGCATGACAGTAGAAGTGCATTGACTATGTACTTCTACAGGCATGCTTTTGCTGGACCAATGTAAATCAGCCATTACAGTAAGTTCTATGTAATTAAGCTTTTGAACGCCACAAACGGCTCTGGCCGTCAACTGAAAGTCGTGCCACTGACGCCACGACGGCTACAGCCGTCGCAAGTTCAAAATTAGAAGAGACTGTTTCGTTACAATAAGGTGTAATTTGCATAGCATAGCAAACATGTTTGGCGTGTGACAAAGTTTTGTATTTGACGTAAGGCATTGAAAAGGTATAAATCGATGCGTCAGTTTTGTATATTTTTAATTATGTCGCGATTTTTTTACTTATTTTAATTGCTAGAAACTGTTATCCAGTTGCACAAATTTTCTTTAAATCTACTATCACTTTTAGGCCTCGGAGACCTGGTTGTTTTTTAACCAGCTCGTCAGAAACAGCATACATTTAAAAAAGAGCAGTTTCATTTCGATTCCGCTCGAACAGAATTTATATTATTCCGGTTCTGATCAAAGAGCAAAATAAAACTGTTCCTCCTCCATATAACGGTTAATTTCCGTGGCTATTTTATTCGCATCGATATCATGTTTTTTGTCTTTCCTACCCTATTGGCTAGCTATTTAGTTACATTTTGACTTGCTCAGCTTGAAGTTAAGCCAGCCTTATCATTTTAGTCGCCACACCATACAACTGCAGGAAGAATCCAAAACCAAAAATACCATTTTAATGCCAGCGATCATAACGCTCGCGAATTGATTCCGCTCCGAGCAAGCCTTTACCAAGAACCTGGTTAAGAACCATAATTAACCAGTATTTTTCGAATCGTTCCCAAGCCCTGAGGGGCTATTGTCTAACGCACTCGCAATCGCAACCAGCTTCAAAGTGGAGCAATTGTTTTCATTTTGTATGCAGACAAGCCTTCGATTTTCAAAATGAAAACGATCGTGATTGCCAGTGCGTTAGACTATATTAAGCCCTCTGGTCTTTTTAAGTATCATGCTTGCATTAACTTAGCGAATTAGAAAGTGACAAAGGGACTTTCCTAATGAGACATTGGCGATAAAAAACGTATATCATGGCTTAAATTAAAAAAACAACAGTGACTGTGAATACAAAAGGTTATACAGCTTGTTTAAATGTAAATACTGTAGCTGCAAAATCACTGATGTGGTAACACCGGGATGCGGAAGCAATATTATCAGTTATATTCGAATTTGTGTGAAATAGGTCACATTTAAACCACTGAGCCGCCTTCGCTGCTATCGCTTCAGTGCATTTGCAGCTTATGTCAACCGGTTATGTTAAATACAAACAAAATGAAGAGCTGTTTATGAAAATAGTTTAAAAAAATGTAGTTTATTTATTTATTTATTTATTTATTTATTGTCAAAAACATGCAAGTTTACAGTTCGGAACCAAAACACTTACACGTTATTAATTAGATTATAATTAGAGATAATTGCGCTTAGAAGTTAAGAGATAGATATAGAGATGTCATTAAATAAGTAGTTAAAATTACACTTATCATTATATTATAATATTATGTATAACAAACATTAATTTGATTCTAAGGTCACCATTTTGTCATACTTAACTAATTATTTTATAATGTACCACAACTGTCAAGACACAACCTCACGCGCCTCACGAAAACCCCTATGCTATCGCTGAATAGATCAGCATCTGGGACCTGTGCGTAAATATCATTGAGCAGTTGGAGTGCCCGGCGTGTGGGAGCGTTCCCGCCTCGGCGGGTGCGCGCCGCGCCGCGCGCGAACGGGGGCGGGGGCCTCCGCGGCACCACCGCGCCGCCGGCGCCGCGCCCCGGCACGCTCCCTCGCGGCGCCGGGACGAACAGTCCCATTCGCTCCAGCACAGACGGATTGTCCACTTTATTATTAAGAAGCCGATAATAGTGCACCATAAGTAGCAACTTCCTTCGCGACTCTAGTGTGTCCAATCCCACCATACCCGAAACGAATACAGACGGATATAGGTAGGGATAATACCCGTACAGCCGCCCGTATATGAATAATAGCAAAGGCAGGCTACACCACATTAGACGTTTTGACTAAAACTGAGGCGTTGTAGTCGATGTATGAAGAACTTGTAATATTTAATACGTAACACAGTATTACCAAAACGAATAAAACATAACGTTTAATTCAATGATTTTAATTGTAGTGGCCACTACAATTAAAATCCGGGAGTGGTTAAACCTCAGTTTACTCAAAAAAATATTTGTATTATGTTTTCGTTTTCACAATAAAAATCCTTAACGGAATGCTTACAAAATCCGGTCCGTCTTAACAATCGGACTTGGTCAAGAGTCAGACCCTTGTTAAAGGGAAGGCGTTGAAATATTTCAAGTAAAACTATTGGATATAGAGCTAAGTTTACACTAGATTATTACTTGTCACTTAAAGTTACTAAACTATTAAGTATAGAAACCGTTTAGTATATAATACATACATACATAACTTCACGCCTGTCTGGGAAGACAGAGACTATGAAACGCCAGGTGCACTGGTTTAAACATAATATGTTGTATGTATACATGCAACTTTCGCTTCCTCTAAATTCACCAACCTCTTCATGCATTACGGGTTTCGGGTGACTAATAGTAAATTTGTTTTTAAGTGAGTAGAGAACAGAGAATTCGGTACACAGTCCCTTGTGGTTGCCGGGTAAGAATAGTGCCACTTCATGTCTTCCGTGGATGTCGTAAGAGGCGACTACGGAAATAAAGGTTTGTAGTACTGTTAGGCAATGGGCTTGCCACCTGTAACTAATACACTGGTAAACCTAATTGTACAAAATGTGGTTACATAACCTGTCAACGCATTTTTAGAGTTGTTGGTAATTCTGTAGCTCTGCCTACCCCACTCTGGGAATGAAGGCGTGAATTTATGTATCTATGTATGTTTGTGTAATTCGGTACACGTCATGATAGGAAACAAACACTGGCTGCTCATAAAGACCGGCGGGCCTATTTAAATTGCGTTTATCGTTGTGCATAAATTGTAATGTAGATAAAGCATCCGCCACTCTGCCACTCACTTTTTGTCAAAAGTGTCGGATGTTTTATCCCAATAAATGCAACCAAAATAGCTCTTGATTTGCCTGAGGACACAGTTTAAACTACAGCTCTGATACACGTGTAACAGGTATCCATGTTGTTAGCCCCAGTGGAATTAAGCGTCCGAACTACACGGATCCGGCGGGCAGGGCTTAATTACACGCGATTATTACCTGTCCGCGGCGGTTGGAGGCAGGCACGGTCTGTTGTTAATAAGGGCCACTATCGCAAATCTAAGACAAATTCTAAACTACCTATATTATTTTATTCATAGGTCTTATAAACAAATAGGGCTTTAAAAACAACTCTTTAAATTTGGGTAATTGAGAACCGTTGATCCTTTTCCGGACATAAACCCATGTACCCGGGTATTAAATAAACGCGTACCTGGATACCCGTTCTAAACGGGTTATAAACACGTGTCTACTACAATTTTAACAGTGCTATTTTTTGCTTAATTATAAATTCAAAGAAAAAGTAGACACTTTTACAAGTTTAAAATCCTCAACATTCTTTGGTAAATAGTTAACATAGTAAAGAGTAAATGTCACCATCAAAGTATTTTTTTTCTCAATTCAGTTTTGGCACTCGTCATAGTGCTTAAATAAATCATTATTATTTAAATACAATTAACACATATTTTTATAACTTGCCACCTTTAAAAAAAAACACCAATGATAAATACTCAGCTCGTGTAAACTAGGCAGTA
This sequence comes from Acleris cristana, assembly GCA_948252455.1. Taxonomy (NCBI): domain Eukaryota; kingdom Metazoa; phylum Arthropoda; class Insecta; order Lepidoptera; family Tortricidae; genus Acleris; species Acleris cristana. The sequence goes on from OX411788.1 coordinate 4,608,726, forward strand.
AGTGGTGTAACGGCGGACAAGTTCAGTGAGCTCGCTTATTGCCCGGCTTACACTTTACCTTCGAGTTCCCATGACAACGTTGTTAGTTTAACGTGGTGGAATATTTTATAGCTTTTCATAGATTTGTAAGCTTGTTACGTTAAACTTTAGTCTGGTAATGTAAGTTTATATATTTTATAAACTCTATACCTTACCTCTTATGTAGGTCCCTTTCGGATACACTTTAGCGGCCTGCACACGTAAAGTTCGGACCGCGGGAAATGCCACGCACCGTTCCAATCTTCGTTCCGAACCGTACGTGTAAATGCAACTGTAATAGTAAAAAAATTACGGTTCGGAACGAAGATTGGAACGGCGCGTGGCGTTTCCCGCGGTCCGAACTTTACGTGTAAAGGCCGCTTTTGACACCAACACTTTATTTTACATTTACACTCTTATCGTGGTTCAAATGTACGTGCTGGTTTCCTTGCAATGTTTTTTCTTTACCGTAAGAGTGTCGGATAATACCCGAAAAACTGATATATAGATGGTGATCACTGGGGATCGAACTTGGTAAACGGGTGTACTGCCGTTTGGTCAAAGTATTTTTCGCCAAATTTCACTTCCCAAAAAACTTATCGCAGTAGTTTCATTTCCCAAACGAATCTTTAGCACATTTACATTTCGCATTTTATTCATTTGGTCAAATTATCATCTGGCATAATTTTACTTTGTCAAATTTTATTAAGACAAACGTTTATTAAGCAAATGTTTTCCTTTGGCAAATATTATATTCCAAAAAAATGTTAGTTCAAATTGTTATTTCCCACACTCAATTTATAGCGTGTCCAGTTAGGTTAGTTTAGGTTAAAATTAGGTAAGTAGGTTTAGGTTAGGTTAGATTTCATCAGGCCCGGAGGGCCAATCTACGCAGAATAGAAGCCCCGCGCAGCGGGGCTTCGTCGACTGTACACGGAAATAACTCCATCGTATGTACTTTCAGTAAAAACAAATACCAAGTTTGCGCAAATACGATGTTTATGCGCCAGCACGCAGTATGAAAACTACCCACTTAACGATAGCTAATCATACCCTAAATTTTATCCTATGCAGTTACTCAATCGTATGCCATACAATATTTTGGGAAGAGTATGTTATGCCAAACGATACATTTGACTACATGAAATTTGTTTAAATGAAACTTGACCAAGTAATTATTTGTTAAACAATAATTTGCCAAAACAAAATTTGCTAACTGTTAAATTGCGAAAAGTTGTTTTGCCTTATGATTTTTTGCCAAATGATAATTTGAGTAAAATAGTTTGGGAAGTGATACTTTGGGAAAAGTCTTTTGACCAAACATTAGTAAACCTGGTAAACGATCAAGCCACCGGCCACCGATGCTTTTATTTTAGCAGATGCATATCGCCGTAATGATGGAAGATGAAGCAAGAGTATTTTGGAATGGTAACCTAGCTCAAAGAGAGGAGTCGGCAGGCCCCCAGCAACGTGGTCGGATGACATCAGCTCGAACGCAGGCTCAATCTGGGGAAGATCCATCGCAAATCGGGCCAAGTGGAGGAAAATTGGAGAGCGGGTATGCCCAACGGTGGGCGCATATGCGCTGAAGAGCAAGAAGAAGAAAAACTCTTTAATTACTAAAATATAGTGCTTCTATTTTTACGTATCTATGTTCAACAGTTCAGGCAGGTTTGTTTGTCAGTCAATACGGGCGGTTAGATAACGCGTTCCGAATCCGAATTCAAAATTATGTATTCCGAAGTGGCCGTAGCACGACTTGTATCAGCGGTTACGAAGATTCGGACAGCGCCCTCTAGTATGTATGTAAGCAAGTTAACATTGAATTTACTTTCGTATCTTCATCGAGTAGTAAAATAATATGACAACTTGAGTTTATTTTTGGGGGGGATTAGGTTTTGCTACGGATAGATTCAAAATACGTTTTCGAACATTAAGACCCGCCATACATGGACTGCTTTAAGCAGTCGGGGACCGACTGCACTTCGTTGCTATTGGTCGATTTGGAGTTTCAATGCTCTAGAAAGTGCAAACCAACCAATAGTAACGAAGTGCAGTCGGTTCCCGACTGCTTAAAGCATTCCGTGTATGGCGGGTCTAAAAGCGATTCGAAACCATGACATGATTGAAATGGTCTTGCTCGAGCTACAGTGCTTGTTAAATCAACGCTATAAGTTCGAGTAAAAAAACTCTCAGCAAGTTTCTTCATAAAAGTTAATGATACCAATAATTCTTACCATAATTGCTTCCTCTCAGATCCATTAGTGCTCTAGAATAGTACCCTACGGACGGCGATACGCGACATTGTTTCTTAAGGGGCTATTGTTCCTATTATCATCTCAGCGTTAAAAGAGCCAAGTATTAGGTTTCATGAAGAATAATGTGTTTAAATAGTGTATAAATATGTCATATCTATCTTGCTTTCTCAGCTTACGAGAAACGAGTTAGCTATGAAAGCAAAATCAGACTAAGTATTATAAATTTGCTGACGCTGGATACTTTTTCTCTTCCGTAAGGAAAATAAATAAGCTAATTTGCGTGTGGGTTGCTAGTACTATACTATAGGTACGAACTTATCCGGACCCCGCAGATGGATATGCAATTTTGTGGCAACGTAACTTCAGGAGTGACTGTCTCTTATACATAACTTATGTAAACACACCATAATGACTATTTATTTATTTATAGTTATTATTATTATTATACGCTTGCATGACAAGGTTTTGATTTCACTGTATATACTTAACTAGTACCTAGTTACCGTTTTTTTCGCTGCGTGGGCTAGCCTTTCGCTGCTACTAAATAAGAGCTAGAAGTATGATAAATGACAGTTAAGTGTAAAGTTTTTCACAATTCTTACCAGGCAAAAAAACTTAAAGTTTGTTTCACTTAAACTTTTTCTTTCTAAATATAACCAAAAACAAATATATTGCATGGGAACTGAAGAATAGAATTAAATGTTATTTATGACCAAAATCTGAAGGCCAAAGAGAGGTCGCGTTCCTTCTAATAATGACATTGTGTACACAGCTAAATATCAGCTTTCACAGTACATAAAATAATCATTAACTCTCAAGCCAAAATCTACTTTATTACATTGTATTAAAACTTAAATAACCTCGCCAAAGTTCGGCACAAAAATCATTTCTGAGATGGGTGTAAAAGGCTATCCTTGTCCATTATTACGAGAATAATAATGAATTTGCGAGGAATTAAGTATTATAATAATGAAAGTCATTATCGTTTCCAGCTTATTATAGTATTCGGGCATTTTTTCTTAAAAGAATTTCATTTTCTTTGTTCTTCAACAGATTCCCTATAGCAAGCAATAATAAATTAATTAATTCCACACTAAACATCTTTACAATTAGAACCTTAGTCCTTATGGATAAAATGCTTAAACTTGCCAAGTAGCAGTGTTTGTTATTGTGTTCCGGTGTGGGGATACGCCAACCGATGAAATTACTAGCATAAAGGCATTCCACCCTAGTACTCAGTGTTGGTAACGCATTTGCGGTCATAGAATTGCAGTCGTGAGACTGCAGTCTTGAGAATGCATGTCTATGGGTCATTGATTCCACTTGCAATAAAGAACACTAGTAGGGAAGAGTACAGTAAGCTACAAATATTGCTTGATAGCGGTCTAAGTTCTTTTGTTAGAGGAGGCGAAGGCTACAGTGTAAAACAATATTGCCTTTGATGTGTTGATTAACGTTATGATAGCTCTTATTTTCTTGACAATCATAACTGCCGAGTAAAAAACAATACCATAATACGTCAAAGCCAATACCTCTGTGTTTTACCCTGTAGAAAAGAGTGTAAAGTGTGATAGTGAGACGTAAATCACTGCCTCTCATGTACATCTGCAGCACCGAAAGGAACCGCAGTTTTTTTATGAGGAAAAGGAGGCTGAATCGGGGGGTCATCGCGACTCATAAAAAAAAAGATAAAGACAATAGACATTTATTCAGTAAGTAGGCCGCACGGGCACTTTTATACGTCAAGAGTCTACCAGCGCTTCCCAAGAGGAGACCATTGCTGAGAAGAAACGCTGCAAGAAACTCAGCATTCAGTCATTTTTCAAGCTTTTAAGTCGTATTGGTTCGGAAATACAGACGCCGAGAGCTGATTCCAAATAGATAAGGTGCGTGGCAAGAAGGCCCTCGAAAAACGCATTTGAAATGGCCAGTTTTACAATTTGTATACACGTCATTTACTCAAGATGATAGATCGCAATATGCGTTTTTCTTAGGAACTTTGTATGTAACCGTATTTTGGCAGCTGATCGTACCTAAAGGTAACCGTATCAGAAACAATGCCCACCTATCATAACATTTATATACGATACGCCCCGATACGCCAAATTGTACAACATAATTTAACTAAGTATTCATAACCAGAAGAAGTATAACAACGCTTCAGTACATAACTTTCTCTACTAATTGGTAGGTCCTCGGAATTCTGCCAGCTGGCGGTTTTCTCCCTTCGCTTGTAACCGCTACAAGGGCCCTCGTTCTCAAGAGCATATTGATCACGCAGTAAAAATACAGCCGCGTATACTGGACAGTAGATATTTCGCAACGTTTTATTCAACTTTACAAGTTTGTTTGTGTGAGTAGAATCTGGTAACCAGAGCCTTTATTCTACTGGAAAAAAAAACATATTGCTTTTGAAGTGCTATTATAATGTCAATTTTATTGCACAGGACACAAAGTAAAAATGGCGTACTTAATGCCTTAATCCGTTAGGCCAAACAAAGACGAGTTGAAATCTAAATTCCTAAGTATCGTAGCGATAATTATGGCCAGGAAGTAACGCCATCATTGCACGAAATTTCAAGTGCTGTAAAATTTTGGTAAACTATCAAGCCAACACAACAAAAATGATGCACATCATGCTACAATGCAATGAGATTAAATGTCATTTGCGGTTGTCGTGTATCAGAGGCGTTACGAGCTGGTAAAACCTGCCAAGTTCCAGCCAGAGAAAGGGATAAAGGTTAAATGGTGATAGGACCTTATGCAAGGTCCGTCCGGATCGCTACTACCACCTTAACATTGAACCTACCGCCAAGCAGCAGTGTTCGCATTGTTGTGTTCTGTTGTGGAAATAAAACAACCGGTGAAATTACTCGTACTAGCATAGAGGCATTCCATCTTAGTCCTCAGGGTCTGCAACATAATTGTGGTATTATGATTGTAGGTAGATAGTCTTAAGATTTTAGTCTTGAGAATGGAAATATATATGGATCCGACCTTACCCTATCTATTGGATACGGCCTCTGTGCTCGCTTGCTAACTGCACGCGTCACAAAAAAAGCAACATTAAGTCAGATATCACTGTCTTTTTGACAGCATGCTATTCACTCATGCACTCACGCTTACAAACGCACATGCAAACACTAAGCACTATTTAACCGTAAGTTAAGAGAGTTGTATTCATTTCAGTTTGTTGATTTGGTCGACTGATAGAGAATGATATTAAGCATTTTCTTTGTATTCTTTATTTGCCATTTGTGCTTTTTTGTGCACAGGCAGATGGGAACAAGTAGTATCTGAGTGGCTACCATGCCACAGGACGGTTAGGGTGGCGGGACGAATTAGGCCGCTTTCTGACTTGGCGGAAAACTTGCAGTAAAACGTACTGTCGGCATAAACGCTTGATTGGGAGATGCCACTAGTTGCCTAGCAACCATTACCGATTCCGAGTTTAACTGCAAGCATACCAACAAGTCATGAAGCGGCTTTAGATGAATTTCGAAGCAACTGGTCAGAGATTGTTATGGACAGACATTTGTAAAGAGGGAGAGGCGTGTACCCAGAAGTGGGATACTAATACAGGCTACAAACAAAAAGATTTAATAATTAAATATACAGCAAAACTTATACATACATTAATAAAACACGACCTTAACAATGAAATTACCCGCAAATTTTCCAACAGATTAATAAAACACAAAGCCGATTTATCACCAAGATATGTTATCTTAGTACTAATTTACGCGCCGACTATTGCGGTTGGGCAACGTGATATTGCGAGCTTGCTTTTATCCTAGCCTTTATTTGTTAATATGCGTCTTATTTGTTTTTCTGGGGATTGTCTAATTTTCTAATATAAATAATACTGGAGGGCAAGGCATGATGTATAACCCTAATATAGATGATTTATGAAAACTAGCATGCATAGGATTGGGGATCGTATCATAATATATAAAGTTCAAAATACATAATGGCTCATAATACATAATGGTCATAATATATAATGGTTTTATTTCTGAAACCGTAACCTTTTCAGGATTGTTATAAAAAAAACCGAACCTAACTTAATGGGTTCTATAAAAAGGGCTTTTAAAAAAATCCTGAAAAGTTGGCGGTTTCAGAAATAAAACCATTATATATTATCAACATTATGTATTATCACCTATTATGTATTTTGAACTTTGTATATTATGATACGATCCCCAATCCTATGCATGCTAGTTTTCAAAAATCATCTAGATTATGATTATACGTAATGCCTTGATCTCCAGCATTATTAAAAGTAGCGCATGGTAACAGACAATCCATAGCGTCAATAATTACCGACATCGACACAAAGTGACATTGACATTTCTACGCCACAATACAAGTCTACAATAAATTAGCCATCTGACATTTCAGGCGACTGTTTAAAAGGTGAACAAGTACTTGTCGCTCTAACGCCTTAGGGCCGATTTCAAACGCGATCAATTCTTAACTCTGGTTAGTAAACGTCAAATTCATACGAAAACTGACATTTTAGCGTCATAAACCCAGTTTAAAAATTTGATCGCGTTTAATTTCATTGGTGAAATCGGCCCTTGACAGATTTGTGCAGAAGTTCAAACATGACATTAAAGTGAAAAGGCACTAAAATGTACAGCTTCATATAAGGCCGACTCAGAATGCATACTTACTCTTTCTTAGCATACTTTAGCCAAATCGCTTCGGATTTTGAATCCTGTGCTACTTACTACCCCTTCCTGTTACACTCGCACTCGCATATAACGGTATATTTGTCACTCGCGTTTTATAAAAAAAACAAAGAAAGCAAATAGCTATTTATTGAAGAACTCATAGTATTGTAGTTCGAGCACAAACATTCTAATCATACCTACGTCACATTTTCCAACCGCCTTTGCCATTCTATAGCTCAAACCCCTAAAACAGACTCACGCTTCCATACATTATTTTACTTACACTCTTTACTACTTTACTACTCAATGAATACGAAATGTGAACTTCAAAGTTCGTGCTATGAAAATGTTAGTACCTACTAAATAGAGACACGACACGGGGGCACCTGTTCCAATAGCCATATTTTTTTTTGATAACGATATCTTAACGTAACTTATTACTCAACATAATGAAGAAGTTCATGCTCGAATTAGGCGTGGCTTGTGTAAGCACTAAGCACGCCGAAATTAGTGGAGAATCGAAACTGTCACTCATGCATCGTGACGTCAACCTCGCTCTAAATCAATGTATTTTGACTTTACCTTCCCAAAGTCCGCATTCCTAAAGTGATTTACCGTCTGACATTTTACGTGGCCATTTACAAGCTGGCCAAATACTCGGCGAATACTTGGCTTCTGGAATATTCTGAGTACATTATTTTCACGCTGGCTGGCATTTTATTGGTCGTCCTCGGTATCACACCCAACTTGGAGTATTTTATTCGGCCCCTTTATCGCGAGTTGTGTTGTTACTCGGCTCTTATTTTCCGTTCACGTGTATTTTATTCTATTATGTTGGAATAAAATGTATCGTACAACGAATTTTGTTTTGTTTATTTGATATATCAGGGACTACATTCTACTCGGTAAAACCATATTGCTTTTGTAATCTTATCGTATTGTCAACGTTGTGATAGCTCTTAAGTTATAGCAATGGCGGCTGAGTTAAAAACTATGCGATGACAAATTCAAAAGCAATTTAGTAGAATACGAGTAGAGTCCAAGGCCTTTTTCTTCGACTTACATTTTAAAGTTTGTAATCGTGATTCATACTCAAAGATTGGAAAAAATTAATGCACTGTATACCATTAACCATTATATCCCTGTCCTAGCGGCATATAATGAGGTGTCAACCGTAATAAATTCGGGACAGGAAAAAGAACAGTGCTAACTCACTGGAAATTGGCAGATATTGACAGGTAACAGGTAACACAGCCTCTGGATAAAACGGGTATAGGTAAGTATTATAATGAGACTTCCTGGTCAAACGCTAAATGGGTAGACCGCTTTGCGTGTTTACATTTTGCTTCAAAAGTTTGCGGACCGTTGTTTTATTTGCTAAACACTTGGAAGGTCAAAATGTGAAGGTAAATACTGAAACGTAATGGAGAACAATTTCGTGGTCCACATGACGATTTTATTGAGGATACAAGGATAATGATTTTGACACCCTATGTATGTACGTATTTACATACGTACTTACATTAAATCACTCGGCCCTTTTCTAGGATTATTCCAATTTGATTTGAAAAAGTACGAGTAGGGCAGCCCCTTCCGACCCTTTCTTTCTTTTTGTATATCACTTTCGTCAATCTTCTTTCATCCACCCTTTCCAAATGACCAAACCATCGAAGCATACCCTTTTCAATCTTAGTCACTACATCTTCTTTTAGTCCACATGTCTCTCTGACTTTTTCATTCCTTACTCTATCAGTCAGTTTCACACCACACATACTACGCAAAGAGCGCATTTCAACTGCACTTATACGACTTTCATGCTTGTCCTGCCACACCCAACATTCACTACCATACATCAGAGTAGGGGCCAGCACTCCATTGTACGTATTTAATTATGTATATTAATTTCAACACTCAAATTATAGAACGTATCACTTAGCTGAAATATCATTTCATCGATGACCTTTTCTAGGTGCAGAAATTAACATTTTGTGATGATCACAAAACCAACCTAACAATAGTTTTCGATGAAGTAAAATTCGGTGAAATGATTCCTTTGATGACCACTTCGTTAGTTGAACAATGGATACCGATATTATTGACGTCACTTTGTAAGCGATTCTCTAAGGCTTGATGCAATTTTGTGGAACAATGATTCACTATTGACGTTGCCTCTGTAAGCGATGCGCTTATGCAATAATACGTCTTTGTCTCTAAAGAACCAATGCAATTGAGAACAGCTGTGTGCAGCAAAACATTTATAACCCTCAATTTAAAAGACGTTTAGTTTTGGCGATGAATTGTGTTCTGTTAGAACTGGTAACTTTGAACGGCGCAACCGATTTAATGATATTAAACTTAGAACTATTTCAATTAATCTAGCATATATTTTAATGATTTTAGTTTCTATCGATTAGTTAATTGAACGATAAGAGTAAATCAATATTTTGCTGTTGTTATCATATTCTTCTTAGTTAATTTTATTCTATTGTTACTATTTTTATTTGCCAAAAAAGTAAAATGTATTGTTGACATTTGAAATAAAGAGGTGGATACAACAAAGTACAACATGATAAAACAATGACCATAATTATCGCATATGTAAAAATAATTGTTTAGCAAAACACCATTATTTATTTGAAATTCGGTAACTCTAATAAAATAAATTCTTTGAGTCATGCAATAAATTCAAGCGGTCTGGGACACATAGAAAGTTTGTACAATTTAAAATTCCATCTAATACCAGCTCTGCAATCTCATTTGGCTCGAGTCATATTTTACGAGATTCAGTTATCCACAATGCTCAGTTTCTGAGAGCAACTGTAGATTCTTTACTATGCACGTTATCCCAGGATGAAATCCAGGGGATTTAAGTGACTGGTTGTATCTAAATGCAATATACCGTTTTGCAGTTTTTGTAGAACACTGTTCTAGAATATTTCTCGGAATAGATTTGAATGTGGAATTGTTGGAGCTACGTTGTTGCAGTAATTTTAGTAAAGAAGTTTTCGCTAGTTTAAAAGAGTTATTATCTTTTGTTCTTACGTGAGAGTCTATTTTCTTTTTAAAAACTTGAGGTGATTGTATTTAGAAAGATCGTCGTTGTAAATGCGACGTCCGTATAAGACAAGTATAATTTTTTACACAGAGAAGTTTTTTTTAGATCTCGGTGAATATTTTGAATAAGTTTATAGATGCCAAAAAATAAAAAAAACTATGTTAAAGTTGAAGATCCCAAAATAAATAATGAGCAAAAATATAATATGTATGAAACCACCATACCATATGTATGTACATAAGGTAGGTTAAAAATTTAGTATTTCTAAAAAATCACTACTACTGAGAGTGATATCCTAATTTATCCTAAAATATTAGAATGGAAACTTCTTTTTTTGTCACCTTAAGTCATAGTTCGTCGATGCTAAAACATAATAATATATAAAAGGTTTTTGTGAATTTAGAATCCCTGTTATTTACAATTTTGGGTATGAGCTACGACTATGTTTACATATTTTATAATTCATTAACCCCTGTCGGTCTATTACAAAACCGGTTTTCGGATTTAGCTCCATGTAAGTTACCTCTAATTGGGCCTACCCAAACACTACCCTAATTAGCTATTAACAATTTAATTTGAAATCCGCTTTGAGGATTTGTGGCTAGACCACAAAAGTCGGAAGGATTGCAAACTCATTATTCAGGATAGTGAAAAATATATGCAAGTTGGTTAAGTACGGTATGTACCAAAATTCCAGCCCATTACGAAAACGGGAAGTGGTTCATAATTAACTTGCGAGATTTGACTTTGATATGAAAAACAAGCTTACATGTAAAAAACTTGTAAAAAGTACGGTTGGTAAAAGTTTACAGAAATACTTTATAGTCAATATACATAAGAGTATTAATATGAGTAGTACTCGGGTGTACATACATACATACATTAAATCACGCCTGTTTCCCAGAGGGGTAGGCAGAGACCACTTCTTTCCACCTGCTACGATCTTGACAGATCTCTTTCGCTTCTTCCACATTCATACATCGAGTCATGCACGCACGTCGGTTTCGGGTACTTAAAATTCGGCCCTTTTCCAGTATTTCTCCGATTTGATTCGAAAAAGTACGCCTAGGGCGGCCCCTTCCGACCCTTCCACTCACTTTCGCTCTGTATATCTCTTTCGTCAATCTTCTTTCATCCATCCTTTCCAAATGACCGAACCATCGAAGCATGCCCTTTTCAATCTTAGTCACTACATCTTCTTTTAGACCACATTTCTCTCTGACTTTTTCATTCCTTACTCTATCAGTCAGTTTCACACCACACATACTACGCAAAGAGCGCATTTCAACTGCATTTATACGACTTTCATGCTTATCTTGCCACACCCAACCTTCACTACCATACATCAGAGTAGGGGCCAGCACTCCATTGTGAACAGCCAGTCTGGCTTTTTGTGAAATTCCCCTTCTGCCCACAAATGAGTACAGTGCCCCATTTATTTGATTCCCCGCATTCACCCTCCTTTCGACATCCTTCTCACACTTACCATCTCTTGTAAACATACTTCCCAGGTACACAAATTCACTTACTTGCTCTACTAATACACCATTTATATTTATCACGCACTCAGTCATTTCCTCGTCCTTCTCTATCACCATAACCTTGGTCTTGGCAACATTTACTTTCATCCCCTTTTGCTTAAATCCCTCATTCATCATTGTCACCATCTCCTGCAACTCAAGTACCGATGGAGCAAGTATAACTTGATCATCGGCATATAAGAGGCATTTGATTAGCAACTCTTGCATACGCAAACCCTTATCACAATCTTTCAAATCTCGCATACAACTGTCCATGAATAGATTGAACAGCCATGGTGAGGCAACACAGCCCTGTCTAACACCTCTGGAGATATTAAACCAGGCCGAGTATGCCCCATTGATCCTGACACAGGCTCTGGAGCCCTCATAAAGGGACTTCAAAGCCTGCACCAGATTGCTGCTCACTCCATACATAGACAGCACCTTCCACAACTCCTTTCTATCTACCCTATCATAGGCCTTTTCCAGGTCCACAAAAGCACAGAAAACCTTTTGGTTGACAGCCAAGAACTTTTCTGTGATAGACCGTAGTGAAAAGACCTGATCCGTACATCCCATTCCCTTTCGAAATCCTGCTTGTACATCCCAGATTTTGTCATTCGTAACATTCAATACCCTTTCAATTAAAATCTTCCCATATACTTTGCCGACAACACTAAGGAGGCTGATACCGCGGTAGTTTTTGCAGTCTTGCTGTGACCCCTTTCCTTTATACAGAGGGACGATAACAGCCTTGACCCAATCTTCCGGGACTCGGCCGCTACTCCAACATGCATTGAAAAGGCGGTACAATAGACTACCCACCACGCCATCTCCTCTCCTCAGCGTTCTATCGACACTCTATCACAACCTGCCGACTTTCCCGCTTTCATACTTTTTAAAGCTTTCACGATTTCACTCATGCTAATCACACTTTCATCTTTGCTACTTGCATCCTTACTCATGCTTTCTGGCTCAAGACGAATATCTTCGCATTCAAACAAGCTTTCAAAATAACTTTTCCATCTATCAAGCATTTTTTCTTCCGCACATATCAAGTCTCCAGACTCATCCCTCACCGCGCTTAATTTAGTTTTCTCTGATTTCCCCCGAGCCGATTTTATCAAGCTCCAAAAGAGTTTAATATTCGACCGGAAGTTGTCAGAAAAACTCCTATCATACTTTTCATTCAGTAAATCTTTCTTTCTAACCACAACTTCTTTCACTCTTTTCTTTGATCTATTATACTCTTCTTTCTTTCTGTCGCATAGATCTTGTGCTGGCTCTACGGCTATAAAATCCAACCAACACTTTTTCTTTTCTTTCACTGCATCATCTACCTCTCTATCCCACCATTCCGGACGTTCATTCTTGCTCTTTCTTCTCTTTACTACACCGCATACTTCAATGGCCGATTTAACCACTCCATTCTTCATAATCTCCCATACATCATTTATATTATTCTCAACTTCACTGTCATTCATCTTATTAACACATTCAAAACAATCTTTCAGCTTCCTTACGTACTCATCTTTTATAACTTGATCATTCAGTTTTTCTACTTTTATCCTCTCTAACGCAGTTGTCGGTACGGGAACACGATGGCGCCAACGTGTGAACAGACCCCTTACTCGTGTTACCACTAAGTAGTGATCTGATCCCACGCTAACCCCCCGAAATGCTCTGGTATCTACGACTTTGTTACGCAAACGTTCATCCACAATCATCAAGTCTATCATAGACTTCTCATTCTGACGTCTCCACGTATACTGATGAATCTCTTTGTGTTCAAACAAAGTGTTTGTCACGCAGAGATTCTTAGCCAAACATACATTGAGAAGGCATTTGCCATTCTCGTTCACTCGCTCATCACCATACTTCCCTAGTACCGATTTATAACCATCCCTTTGCACGCCTGTCCAACCATTAAAATCGCCTAATAAAATAATCCTTTCATTCTCCTTGCATTTTGTTGAAACCTCATGCAGACTTTCCCAAAACTTCTCCCGTTCTTCTTTCGTTTTATTCATATCGGGAGCATAAGCCCCAATTACGAATAAACGGGTGATACCTACCTTAAGTCTAACCCAGAGAAGTCTTGGGCTCACACATTCATGCTCTTGCATACATTCAGCCATTCGCTCTGTGAGTACGATACCAACTCCCTGACGACCGTGCTCGGATACCGGAACCCCGGACCACAATGCCGTCAAGGTTCCGTGTGTGGACGTACTCACCCCTTTTTTCTTCGTCTCAGTCACACATAGAACATCTAGTTTTCTCTCTGTCATCATCATACATACCTCATCTAATTTGTGTTCCATCCCTCCACAAACATTCATCGTAGCAAGGCGGCTTTCAGCGGCCCGCTTTTTGCCAACCCCCCTTCGAACACGGCGTGACGCGTGGCAAACGGCATCGCCACCGTTCCGATCCCCGGAGGGATCTGAACATACTCTCACTATTTTGCCCCCCCCAGAATACGAAGGGCTGCCCAGGCTAGGCCTGGGGAGGGATTCTCTGGCATTGCCAGTACCCTCCTGGGGTAAAATCGTTTTAAACAGTGCTAGCATGGTCCATACTGCAGGGTCGGGTTTGAATTCAGAGTTTTCCTTCTCCTAGATAGGTAGCAGCCCAATGCTAACGACGCCTATCCCGCCGGGTTTGAATTCGGAGTTTTCCTTCTCCTAGATAGGTTGCAGCCCAATGCTAACGACGCCTATCCCGCCGGGTTTGAATTCAGAGTTTTCCTTCTCCTAGATAGGTAGCAGCCCAATGCTAACGACGCCTATCCCGCCGGGTTTGAATTCGGAGTTTTCCTTCTCCTAGATAGGTTGCAGCCCAATGCTAACGACGCCTATCCCGCCGGGTTTGAATTCGGAGTTTTCCTTCTCCTAGATAGGTAGCAGCCCAATGCTAACGACGCCTATCCCGCCGGGTTTGAATTCGGAGTTTTCCTTCTCCTAGATAGGTTGCAGCCCAATGCTAACGACGCCTATCCCGCCGGGTTTGAATTCGGAGTTTTCCTTCTCCTAGATAGGTTGCAGCCCAATGCTAACGACGCCTATCCCGCCTATCCCGCCTATCCCGCCTATCCCGCCGGGTATACGTATACTCGGGTGTCTGGCTCTGTTATATAGGTACTCTCTTTGGCATCTTTTTTTGAGATCATATTAAAATTCGGATATTTTTTTTCTGACCGTTTATTTGTCCGAATGCTCTTTTTTTTGGAAGCCGAAATAATTTAATTACTATGCAATAGTTACCTAGGTTCGGTTTAATTTATAAGTGACATACAAAAATAAAGTCGTCAAAACATTGCATTCGAAGTTATGAAAATTCGGGATTTTATCAATTCAGAATTTTGGCTGTTTGGAATTATGTACGTCAGTATAATCATACCCCCTTACTAATAAACGTTGAGTAACAGTGGTATAGGTAAACAATGTTTTGAACTTATCTGTCATTGTGACATTTGGATTTGACAGATAAGGACAAAACATTGTATAGCTATATCACGGTTACTCAACGATTATTAGTAAGGGGGATAATGGATATGCTATGCCAATAACAACCTTGAGGACTATGATAAAATGTAATTGAACTGAAATACCTACTAAATTTTAACCGCGTCTCTTTTCGCGTTCTAGTCGTTTATTGTTTTTCCTTCAGGACTGTTCCATTTTCGAGGATATAAATTATATTCGTCTCTAGACTATTACGAGGCCACGTATAATAAATAAGTAATAGAAATAAATATCAGGAGACAATCTTACACAAATTGACTTAGACCCAAACTAAGCTATAGGCTTGTATTATGGGTACTAGACAAAGATAAACATACTTACGAGTATGTAGAGAAATACATACTTAAATACGTAGAAAACATCCAAGACTCAGGAACAAATACTCTCAAGGGGTGTGATTCTCTCAACAACGACGAACGGACGGACGAACGAGTGAATGTCCAAGCGGCGAGTTTAAGTAGTCCCGTCAGTCCCGTTTTGTTCGCTCGGACGGGACTACTTAAACTCGCCGCTGCGCTTTCGCTCGTTCGTTCGACAGACCACCGTTTAATTAGGCTAAACTTGTCGTAAAGTTAGATAAGTCATACCTAGGGTAATGGAACCAGTAATGAACAAGGACCTATAATGGACACTTAATACTTATAGTACAGAAGATGAGAGTTATTCATTTATTTTGAGACATTCAATTTATAACCTTATGATCTTTGAATTAAGAGTTAAGCGTCCATTATTGTTGCCTTGAGCTAGAAGTGTCCAACATTGGTGACTTTACCCTAATTACAAATGAATATAATTAACTCAAAAAATCATGCATAGTTACATACATTTTGTTATAAATCACTAGATAAAATTAGGTTTCGCAACCTTTCGTTTATAATTTGGGTGAAAATTACTTTGAAATCCCTTACCGTTGCCATTATGAAGCTTCTTCCAATTTCACGCAAGCCTTATTACCTACATACATGTACTCGTGCCTACATATTTCATTTATAATATGCTCTGTCAGTTGAGGCGCGTTAGGTGATATATGAAATTTATGCAAATAAATAATGCTGGCTGTGGCTTATCCACCGCTTAAAGCATTTAAAGTTTGTTATCTACATCCATATCATAATTTCCCTATAATATGTTCAGAAACGATAAGCAAATGACCTATATTATGAAACCTGTATCCGTGGTTGTACTTTAATCTTTAAGTATCGGTTATCGGTGTTGTTGTATCTTAATGTTCACATTAAAATATCGATGACCGATACTTTAATGTAAACATTAAGGTTCACTTAGGTATATTATGATTATGATACAGCGCAACCACCGATACAGGTTTCTGACATATTGTAGAAAATTTATGATATGCATGTACAGTCAACCAATTTGATTCCTAGGCCACTATTGACTTTGTCAATGTGACGTTGTAAACCAAATCATAAGAAGTCTGTAACGTTTGGTTGTCAACGTCACTTTAACATAGTCCAAAGTGGCCTAGAAATCAAATTGGTTGACTGTACATAATTAGACATTAATACACTAGTGTGGTTTTATGAAACGAGCCGAAAGAGAATATCTCATTATACACCAGTCACATAAACTACTTAAAAAATGGAACGGAAGAAGTTGCTTAATTACATCATGCTCTTTCTTTAAATTACCTTTAGACTATAACGGTTTTTTGTGCATTGGAACTGATTGCATTAGTGCCACCAAGCAGTAGATTTTGCAATCTTCATTCATAGGGTTGTAACGCATCTTGCAACTCATGCAATTTTGATATTAGATTGCAAAATAGCTATTCTGCCCTGCTAAGCCAAATAGCAGTATCTCAAATAAAACTTCTTTAGCAATCACAACCTTATCACTAATAGGAGAGGATTGAATTTATTTTGGCAATTGAACCTCAGATACTGGTTATTAACTTAGGAGGGCAGTAGTTATTGTCCTCGAAACCTCGTACGGTTACGGACTTTAATTGATGAACCACTATAGAACCTTGTCGCATAAAACCAACGATTAATTCCTTAGTAATTTCCATCTCGTCACTTGACGCCGTCATTATGACATGGTTCTAAGGTGGATCAACGTTTAAAGTGATGGTACCATCAGGTGGGCTGAAGACTCTCCTTCTCAACGCCATAAAGTAAGATTAATGTGAGATTAGTTTATTGTTTTAGTTTTTTTGTGATTGTAGGTACAGGTAGGTATTGTAAGGGTTACTCAGGTTATTGTTTAACTATTAAATTTATTATTAAATATAAAGTCATATTATCTTATCTTGCCTTTTGGCATTGACTTAATGATGCAGTATTTTTCACCTCAAAGGCGAAGCCGCAGTAAACAATATTTTTAATTGTTCACAAATTGCACCAGTAATTGCCTCGGTCGTAAAACATGTACTACCTTTTACAGTAATTACTGTAATTAGAGCAATTTTGTTCTTGTGAGTGGAAGTAATTTCGACTTACGTTAGCAGTATTTACGGGAATTTAAATTTACGTGCCTAAGGGTATATTTAAAGTGCCATTAATGAACAGTAAATGTATACATATACATAGATACTTATACATATGCGTGGCGAAATAAAAAACCATAAACAAAGTCATAGGTAATAAAAAGTGCCGTATTAATGAACTTATCTTGGCTGAAATATCGGTCTTAAGATGCGTCAAGTCTTGAGACAGGCGTCCTGAGATTACAAGGTGTCTATGGGCCTCAATTCAATCAGGTAGCCATTGTGTTGGTTTGTTCCCTATGCTACGCCAATTATTTATTTTTTATATCAATCAGTACGGGTTCTCAAAGGCAAATGCATGTTCAAAGAACGCCGTACTATTTTAGGGTTGCGCGCAGCCGCCTAAATAGGATATGAATATTTCAAACTAGTTTTCCAGGTCATTAGTTCCAAACGTCGTACCTAGAATGGTCCATAGGTAGGGTTGCCATACGTCCGGATTTTCTGAGAATGTCGTGGAAACTTGGTTCTTTGTCGCAAAGGCAGATAGAATTCTGAGGCGTCTGGAGTTGCCTGAAGAAAGAAATAAAATAGAAAAAAAAGTTTGGAGACGATATATTATTCTATTTGTAAAGGTATCTTAAGTAATTCCCCCGGTCCCGTGTGGTTGCCAGATTAGAATAGTGCCACTCCATGTCTTCCCGTGGATGTCGTTAGAGACGACTAAGGGAATAAAGGCTTGTAGTAATGTTATGCGATGGGCTTGCAACCTGTCATTAATACACTGGTAAACATCTTAGCGTAATTGTGCAAAATGTGGTTACAGAATTATCAACAAATTTTTAGAGTTGATTGTAATTCTGTAGCTCTGCCTACCCCACTCTGGGAATGAAGGCATGAGTTTGTGACGACTACACCTAATGCCGCGCGCTACGCCGGCAAGAGCCCGTTCAACAGTATATTGTAATACTCTTTGCTGTTCGAACTAGATCGCCCCGTAGCGAGTCGCTGTCAGGAATAAAAATGTCTTGTTGCCGTCTTGAGGTATTTTAAGTTGTAAAAATAATAATCATTGATCTCTGCTTCGTCTGGACCAGTCTTTTGTTCAAGTAAGAGTACTTGTATAGAATAATTATATTTTTAACTCTCAATGTGACAAGTTAAATATAAAAATAGTAAATGTGGGTTAAGCTGTTTCATTTAACATAAGTGTCTACCTATAGAAAGCTCTCCCACAAGTTTATGGGTACGTATCAGAACGCCTAAAATTAATAAGCCTAATGTATCATAATCCCTAAAAGTTCATAATACCTAATGGTTGTTTTTTTCTGAAACCGTAAACTTTTCAGGATTGTTACAAAACAAACCTAACCTAACCTAATGAGTTCTAAACAATGGCGTTTTAAAAAATCCTGAAATGTTTACAGTTTCAGAAAAATAAGCTTTTAGGTATTATGAACTTTTAGGGATTATGATACATTAGGCTTATTAATTTTAGGCGTTCTGATACGTAACCCCTGCGTTTTTTGCTTATATTATGATTATTAGTGGGGTTACCATTTCTTCGATGGTAACCCTATCCATAGCTGCAGCGTCCGACATTCAGTCCAAACATTTCAACCGAGCAATTAGCAGACCGGATGTCTCGAGACGTGAGCTCTGACTGAAGTTTCCGAGTACCATCGATCGCGTTCCTGTTTTAGATTATTTTTTGGTGTTAGATTATATTGAGCTGATCGGTTTACTTAAAAAAAAATCTAACAAAAAACAAGCTTAAAAACCCTTCGTAAAAGCATGTTGCGTAATAATAAAATACTACTTCGATACCTTACTTACACGGTGTAATTCGATAAGATACTTACAAAAACTTACGCGGTGTCCGGTGATTTCAAAGGGTTGTGCTGCACACTATTTGAACGAACGAACTGTATTAATAATGTTCTTATATCTGACTAAATCTTGTCTAATTACTCGTAACGTGTACTATGAAATGCGAAACTAATGCCAAAGGCATCGAAAACACGCTACAATCTACTTTCGGGGTCGTAATTCCAAAGATTAGCGGTAACTGCATAGTAATAGAATGAGCATTTTAAATTTAATGTGGTTACCAAAAGAGCATAGAATGCTTCGACCACTACATTTCAGTTACGGTCTTTTTTACGTTCTATAATTATACTTTTAAGTTTTATTCAATTAAAATGTTTGATTATATTTATTGTGTTGCAGTGGGTTTTGTAAAATAAATGTTGTGATTTTGAGTTTGTATTACGGTAGAATGGCTTGGCCGCAAAATGATGTTACGTCTGAATCGCAAAGGACCACTTTGTTTGCATTACTAGGTAGGTAAGGCTCTTTAGGTCACTTCAAATGCCTGAACGGCAAATTGCCCAAGAATACTTAGGAGCCTAACTTTCCTTTTTTATTCAGTCGGACTTAATTAACTTCCGATATTGAAAGTTTTTCTTTGACCGAAACATAATTACATTCTTAAATGCAAGGCGCAATATTTAGGTTAACTCCATGTATGAAAAAATAACTTTTTATCATTTTTAGTTTTATTCTTACCTAGATTTTTTATAGTCATAAAAGGCAAACGAGCGGACGGACAACTTGGGGTGTTATTCTCTTAAAAACGGCGGCGGTCGGTCGAACGAACGAGCGAAAGCGCAGCGGCGAGTTTAAGTAGTCCCGTCCGAGAGAACAAAGCACATTTTAGCGTGTGCATTCTCAATTAGGCATTCTTATAGCCATGCTACCAAATTGAATGCACGAGCTAAAATGTGTTTTGTTCGCTCTGACGGGACTACTTAAACTCGCCGCTTGGACATTGACTCGTTCGTCAATCCGTTCGTCGTTGTTGAGAGAATCACACCCCTGATGGCAAGCAGTCACCGTCGTCCATTAATATCAGAAATGCCAAGACACGCTGCTTACTCTCAGTGAATACTCGTTTTAAGCTGCGTTTCAAACTAATGTTTACAAAAACTAAAAAAAACCAAGCGAATAAGCACCAAGAATTTTGCACGGTCGCTAATACAAATACAGATCCATCATACCTTCGGAAGATACAAAATTTCAAATTCGGATTGTTTCTACGTGGAAAATGTGTCAGTGTGCTTGTATTGGTTTTTAGGTTGTATTTTTATCCTTTTTTACGTCAAACTGAAGTAATGAATATTGAATAGTCTGCTAAAAGCAACTTGTAAAACGATACAACATCAATATTAATTACTGCGATGACGAATCTACTGTCAGTTGCGAGTGTAAGTGTGATAGCGATGAAAAGCCAAACGCTTTAAAGCTAGAAGTTCTGTAAGCATTGTGTATACATCTGTTTGGTATTAGCACAACTCTTAATCATCCAAATATGCAACCGTTGGGCGATTAAGGGATACTCTCTGAAGTCCAATAAACGTTTTCCCGGATTTTGTTTAGTTGAAAACGTTTCGATAAATTTTGTTCGCCTTTTTGAAAATCATTTTCGTTAGCGTTATGTATCTTGTCTGATCGGATACCTAGACGAACATTTGAAACAAATGAAGTCGGTTTTGGTCACAGTAAAACCTAATGGCTCCTCCCGCTGCGCTCGTCGTCGTACTTAACTTTTCTAAAATTACTAAAATTCGGACAAATGAAACAGCTGTTGAAACGAAACTTCCGACTTGCGATAGGTTACCATTAGCAAATAAGCCACAATGACATATTCATATAAGTGAGATCTGAGACCTACGAGTATAGAAACTCTGTCACAACGTGTTGAAACTTTTACGTCATGTTTGAACTGCTGCACTATTCTGTAAAAGACGTTAAAGCGAAAAGATAAAAGTGTGCAGCTCTTCGATGTTCACCTACTTAAAAGGCTAATTGAGTTGATAAATATCAAACTCCATTATGTCCTTGAAATTTGATACCTATACGAATTTAAAACCTAATTCGAAGAAATTAAGTTTTTAATTCGTATACCAAATTTCAAGGACATGTTGGAGATTGATATTTATCAACTCAATTGTAATTCTTAAACGTAGAATACGTAGATACGTTCAAGCAATTGAGCTGTGGGTACAACTATGCTTACTAAAAAATATTAATCGACAGATTTTTGTCATAGTGATCACATAATTAATCTTAACAAATCATGCGATGTAATTGATCAGGCAGAGGAAGTCCCGTCCATTTATCCCACTTCTAATGGAAGTGCCTCAGGCCATCTGTCCATGTCACGTGGGTCCAAAACTAGACCAAGCAGGGAATAATCCTTAAGAGGAAGTAATTTACTCTCTTATTAAAAAGTACAATGCCTAAAGTATGCTTGATATTTCACACGCACTCAAAAAATCAAAGGAAGACGAAAATATAAAATCATTATGCGGTAGACAACCGGCGATCATTAGATCGCAAATTTAGGTATATTCCTTCTCTATAACTACCATAACAGTACCATAAAAACTAGTTTATAATATTTTTTCAGGTTATACCCGTAGACATCGTAATAGGACCCTAGTAAAAAAAGCTTACGAGTCAATTTAGCTCGTAATAAAAAAAGGTTTACGTCATTGTACAGTTGTTTTATCTAATAAAAGCGGGTTTTTAATTATGCCTACCTATTCGCCATATATTACTTACCATATTAGATATAAAATACTTTTTATCGAATAAACAGCTGGGGAAACGTCGTCTCCTATTCTGATCTTAGACCAATAGTCTTATTTCATTTTTCACTTGAACCTTGAAAGATTTGTATCTTTTTTACTAGAGCCACAAATATTAGTAAGGATTGATAATATTCTACAAGATTTCACTAATACGGTAAGGAATCTTTTCACTACATTATTCAAAAGGCTCAGGTGGTGGAAATATCAAAGTAACTACTCGAGCCCAAAGGCCGAGTCTGTAATATTACAAAGCAAGGGCTATTCCTCCATAATAGATAGTTCGCTCGCACCTGGGATCCCATTCGGCCTGAATATTTTCATGATATCCGATTGAAGTAGGTTTTCGGGGAACTGTTGTATAAGTAACACTGTGATAATAATAACCACTCAAGCTCTGTAGAAAGGTGATCTTGAGTAAGATGACAGTTTCAAGACACGCCGTATTAAATTTAACGGTGGTAGGACTTTGTGCAGGGTCCGTGCGGTTTGCTACCACCCTTATCCTATAACCTACCGCCAAATACCAGTGTTAGAATTATTCTGGCCAATGTGGAGATAAAACAATCGGTAAAATTACTAGCATAGAGGCATTCTTAGGCCTACTGTCCACGGCGGCGGCGTCATTTGACGCTTGCATGCAACCTACAAAAGACGACAGGCGTATTTTGCGTCCTAGGTGTGTCCACGTAATCGTCATGCAATCGTCATCCAAGCTACAAAACGTCAGTTCTTTCAAGATTAGCATTGCGAAACCACGTGTTTTTATTGTGACAATATCCACTGATGATGAAGATGTGATTATTATATACAACTTTATTAGAAGCCGACGACGGCGTAGATTGTATTGATTGGCTTCATCCATACACCGAAAAAATATTAATTGCAGATAACCGTTATATCTTTTCTCGAGTATTCTTGTAACTTATTATTATACAGACAAGGATACTGTTCAATGAAGTGAACAAAGAGAGGGGCATTTTGCAAAATAAGCACGTGTTTGCGTCTTGCAGTACGCTTGAGTGCTGACATGCCGCTGCACGAGCTACATGACGAACGTCTGACGATACGCAAATGCATCTTTGCCGCTTCGTGGACACAGTTTCGTTCTTTTCTGCACAAGATGCACGCAATCGTCACGCGAGCGTAAATTGACGAAAGCGTGCGTCTGACGTGCAGCTACATGGACAGTAGGACTTAGTCTTCAGAGTAGGCAGCGCATTTGTAGTCTTGATAATGTATGCCAGTCTAATTCGCACTTTAGGTGGCCTGTGACTCGATGGCCTTCCTCATGTCATAGAAAAACTGTCATTTTAAGGGCCCGTACAGACGGACAACATTTGTACTGCAACCCAGCTGCAAATTGGCAGTTCGAGTGCAATTGACGTACGTTTTGATGCAGTTACGTTAACGGCATCAGAACTGCACTCGAACTGCCATCTTGCAGTCCGTCTGTACCGGCCCTAACGCGTCTTGAGGTGGACATCTCACTTATGATCAGTTTATTAGTAAGAATTGGCAGTAAGGGTTATTTCTCAACTTATATCTTCTAAATTATTAAATGGTACATTTGATTTAGAGTGACCAGGGTAACGTATTAGATTTGATTTTTCAGAACTTAATTTGGCACCGTACAATTTTACTAAAAGTCCTTCTCGCAGTAGATTTTGTGGTCAGCACAAGCCACTTCTAACCTAACCTTAATGGACATTTTACGACTTTGGCATTACACTCTGAAGTAGTAATTATACCAACATACTTCCAGCTTCTTGATAACGTTCGGCCATTGCTATCACACTTCCACCCACAAGGGGTCCTAGTGAAAAAGGGAACAAGTCGACTTGACTCGTAATAAAAAAGGGTAAACACATGAACGGAGTATACTAGACTTAAACCCTTTTTCACTTGGTCTTCAGAAGACTTATACCCTTTTTCACTAGGATCCCAGCCTGGCAATTTATGGTCACTCATGTTTCATATGTAAGACAAGCGACCCGCCCTCGCTTCGCTTAGATTTATGTGTTTTCTGTAACACCCTTACATAAAACAGAATTAATGAAACATAAGAACAGCATTAAAATCAGTTGCGTAGTTTAAATGATCCAAGCGTACATATAGAGGAACTACTCGTATACAGAATGTGGCCTAGAATAGGGGATAATATTGAAAACAGAGACTGTAGAGTATCACATATTATCGCTAACGTTATCAATGTCGTGGTACAGGGGAATCGTCAAAGAGACGTTAGCGTACGAAAGCAGATTTTTTAGAGGTGGTTCTTGGCTAGGTTTTATCAAACGGCTCGGCCGTTTAAAAGATAAGCTCTGAGAGACCATTATATCAGGGGTTTTTATGTAGGGTGACGGAACCAGTCATGGACAAGGAACAATGATGGACACTTAATATTCATTTGTTTTTCAACTATCAATTTAGGACTGTATGAAATTTGAATTAAGAGCGAAGTGTCCATTACTGGTGCCTGTCAGCTAAAAGTGTCCATCATTGGTAACGTCACCCTATCAAATAACTTTTTATATTAAAAGTAAATAATACATAGAATCACAGAGACAGGATTTTTTTTGCTACTAGTGCTGCAGTGGTGAAAAGGGGATACAAAAATGTTCAAAAGCTTTTGGCAAAGGATTGAAATTGCACGTTTGTCTCGTTAAAGTGGTCGGGTGTTTGTTAAAAAACGTTGCGTTCTTTTTTCTGTGGAACTAACGTATTTTTAGAACGAGATTTTTTTAGTTTGGTATCGTATGTAATCAATATGATCGTTACAAGTTTACCGCCTGGTATGTATTCTTTGTTCGTAGCGTATTTCTCTATCCAAAGCTTTATGGAAGAGTTGGTATTTAGCGGTTACATTGTTTGTATTTCCGTATTTTTGTAATGTACATTTTATGTTTTCTGTTTTCGTAACGTTCAATAAAAGTTGAAAAGTAGTTATTGTATTGTATGTCAAAGTGATGCAATAAGCCAAATCATAAAACGAACTAAACATTTAAAAAAATGTGACACAGTTCCATATTGGCCCATACATCCTGTAGTTAGAATATTTACGAGCGCAAAAAAAGTAATATTCCCAGGATTACATCCTGAAATGCCATTAAAGAGCAACATAGCAAAATAAAAGCTTGTCCCTTGTTCCCAAACAATTTAAGCACTGCTAAAAGAAATTGGATTCTTCACAATTCAATTTGCCGTTACTTACCTCCGGCGCAAATTCATGAACTCAATTTTAAACCGACTTTCCGGTAAAGTGCTTAAAAGTGCTTACCCTTTCACCGAGATATATTGAGTCTTGAGCGAAATTGCCTTGTACATAGTTTGTGATCACATTACAAGTTTAAGCGTTAACGCTTTTGGTAATCGATTGCGTGAAACCCAAAGGACGGTATTGAGGTTACAAGGATAAAGGTCGTATAAATGAATTGAATAGAAACGTCACAGTAAACGTCATGTCATAAAAAACTGTCATTTAGTTTACAATTGAAAATACTGGAGATACAAGAGAAAAAAAAACAGCCGAATGCAAGTCAGACTTGCGCACGAAGGGTTCCGTACCATTAGACACTATACCAGTTGCCGTTATTAATATCGAGAAATAAAACGCCAAAAAATCACGTTTGTTGTATGGGAGCCCAACTTAAATATTTATTTTAGTCTGTTTTTAGTATTTGTTGTTTTAGCGGCAACATAAGTACTCGTAAATCATCTGTGAAAATTTCAACAGTCTAGCTATCACGGTTCATGAGATAAAGCCTGGTGACAGACAGTGGAGTCTTAGTAATTAAATAGGGTCCCCTTTTTACTCTTTGCGTACGTAACGTTAGCTCACTGTTTAGTTTTTCCGAATTTTCTTACACGTGATACGTCAAAGTTAAAGTTGTCATAGAAAATTCATTTTTGACGTAGCTTAAAACGGGCATATTACTTAAGATCAGTTTCATTAATACTACCCTTTATGTGTAGTGGATGCGTGCTTGGCCCATAACTATGGATGAACATAAGTATGTTTGGCAACGTCTGAAGTTTATTACTTACACACCTGTGAGTACAATACCACGGTCACGAACGTTATATTTGTGAGCCATTTCAAAAAAAAAATGCTTTAAGTCATCAATGTCATTAGAGATGCCTAGTCATTTGTAACTTATAGGGAACTCAACCTTATTGTTGTAGAATGTCAGATTGACTTTGGACCTAAGGTGTAAAAAGGGCGAATTAAGTGTCTTAAAAATGTCTCTGATTACGGTGGTTAGAAAATTAAGAATAATATGCTGCCTGTTAATCACTCAGAAACCATTTTCGGCATCCTTATCGTCACGTTCCTACGAAAAATTACGCAGTGAACCGTGGTAGCGAAATGTTATTTGCATATTATTCAAATTAATTTGTTTTTTGACCTTTCACCTTGTACTAGAATGATTTGAGTACGACAAAAACCTCAAGTACTTACTGTGATGTACTTATGAGATAAGGAACGTGTTATTTTACGTACAAAGTTACTTACATGTGACGTGTTTTTAGTACTTTTTAGTGCTCAACAGTGTATTAAGTTTAAAGTTAAAGTGAGTTTAAGTAAGGTAGTCGGTATGAAGATTGTGAAACATGGCCTTAATAATAATGAAGAATCACTTATTGTAAATATCTCAAATTGTTTGCATCGAAGCTCCAAGATATTATGGCATAAAGACTAACTTTTTTTCAGAAATTACATAATTAATTAAATATAAAAATATTAATACCTAAAGTAACGGCACTAGTGTTCGATACTTTTAGCTGACAGGCACCAATAATCGACAAAAACTTTTAATTCATAGGGTTATAAATTTATTGCTGCGAAACAAATGAATAGCTAATTCTTAATTATTTGAATAAGAATCAAGTGTCGAACATTGGTCCTTTGTCGAATCCTGGTGCCGTTACTTACTCGTACTTCATTAAATTATTAACTAATGAAATTACAAATTATGACAACCAAATCATACAATCACAGTACAGTCAAGGATTTAACCACTATGGAACCCTGTCATAATGACAGCGTCAAACCACATGAAAGAAATTACGCCAAAATTAATGATTAACGTTGTGCGACAGGGTTCCATAGTGGCATAACAATTAAGATCCTTGACTGTACTAGGCAGATAAGAAGTCAATCCTGAACCTGACACATTGCATGACCATAAAGTTTCTGACTATTAACTTTGTTGACAGCAGTAAAACAATGCTAAACTTATTTGTTGCGTGTGAAGGAACAGTAATAACAGCATTGTTTTACTGCTGTCAACATTATCAATAATCAGAAACTTCATGGTTGTGCAATGTGTCAGGATTGACTTCTTATCGGCCGGACACTATAAGCGGAGAGAGAAATATTCATTAATGAACAGCTTAGTGCTAAAAATAGTCACCCAATAAAAATGTTGAGCATACTTAGAACTTTGTCATAGTGAATGTCATTGTCATTGTCATGTGTGTCATTTGATGTTCTGTTTGAAGTTTACTGTGACAACGCACTAAAGTGCACATTTTCATTGGGGTACTGGTACGTCACGGGTGACCGAAGAGCTGGCAGTTTCCTCGCATACGTTTAACTATCCAGTGAGGAAATGCTGCCAGCATCTTCAGGACGGTGCCGCAGGGCCCTTTTTTAACCCCCGACGCAAAAAAGAGGGGTGTTATAAGTTTGACGTGTAAGTGTGTGTGTGTGTGTGTGTGTGTGTGTGTGTGTGTCTGTCTGTGGCATCGTAGCTCTTAAACGGATGAACCGACTTGGATGCGGTTTTTTTTATTTGAAAGCAGGTTTTCTAGCGGTGGTTCTTAGACATTTTATATCAAAATCGGTTCAGCCGTTTTTGAAGTATTGAACTTTGAAATGTCGTGTCGGGGGTTTTCCAACTTTTTGTTGGTTAGGTTATTAGATATAGCATTTTAGTTTTAAAATATAATTAAGTTTATAATTGTAATTTTAGTTTTGTATCGTAATTATGTATAAACTTGAATATTTTTATGTCCCTAAATAAATGCTTTATATATGGTAAAAAAAAGTACCTACGAGCAGGGACCCAATTCTCGTGACTTCGAGATGATTTTTCATGCGAGATTAACTGTCAACTGCATACATTTTTTCGACATATCTCGCATGAAAAATCATCTCGAAGTCACGAGAATTGAGTCCCAGTTCAACAAAAGTCACCAGCGACTTACCAACTAGTAAAATTGATCAATGCAAATTTGTTCAACTTTAAATGTGATCAAAGGGAATCTTCTTTAATTGGCTTTGTGATCGTAACGAGGGATCTCGCTGTTTAGGCTTGTTAGCGCTTGCTGTGCTTCGTTAGCGGTATTATGAGATTTTGGTGTATCGCTCTCGATTTCATCAAATTCTCGATAATAATTGGTTTTGGTTATTTCGTAATTGGAATTACTTTGAAGGATAATTTGTACGTTCAATTTTTTTAACAAACAAAAATTCTTTAGTTGATACTGAATGATGGTTTTATTCGTAAAAAAATAAAATAAAGCGACAGTAACTAAATAGTTAAGGCAATGGGAAAGCGCATATAGCCATAATTGTATGCTCAGTTTAATTCTGTACTCGTACCTTGTTTCGTTGCGCCGATTGTATTATTGTACCTACCTAAAAGCTTGAGCGTCACTCGGGCTTAAAACAAGTTTTCCCAAAGACTACAACTTGACAGATCGGATTCTAGACCCAAAAAACCACCACTGCGATTTTTCCGTAATCAAATTTTAACAGCCATTTCCACTTTACAACAGTACTAAAAAAAAAAGATTGTAAAACCCAGTATAATGCCGTCCCCTACTTTCAGACCTGGGGGGTTATTATGACATAACAATGCAGTTCAGTTTACGCTGAGAAAAAAGGACAGAGCTATACAACTGCTATAGCTCTGTCCTTTACGCTCGCCAAAAAATGAACTGCATAGCTATGTCATAATAACCCCCCTGATATCTCGTAAACGGCTCAATCGATTTTTTTTTAAACTAGCTGATAACCATTACGATTAAACTTGTTTTGTTTAAAAAAAAAGAGTGTACAATGGTTCATCCATTCGGGATCTACAATGCCACATACACATATACACACCTCTTTTTATGTCAGAGCTTAAAAATGTATCCTTGCCTTGCTTCACTTTATATTCATTTTGAGATTATAGCTAAGCTGTACTATCTGTGGCGCACTTAACAGAGTGCAAGATTAGTTATGTTGTAAGGTTAAAGTTTGCGAGATATTCCAGGGTCAACATCTAGGTCGAGAGCGTGAAGGGGGTTAGGTTGAGTGCGCGGGTCACTCTTCCCTCCCAACCTCTTTAATCCCGAACAACACCGATTCAATTAGTGGAGCTTTCTCGGCAGATTTAAAAGCACTTAGATCGTTCTTTTCTTTACCAGCTCAATAATTATCCACAACTAAACAAGACCACTTAGGACTGTGAGTTTCTTGAATTTTTTATTTATTTGTTTTACGTTTTTCATGCGTTACGTCGTCATAGCATAGTTTAATTTATGTTATACTTCAGTTTGAATTATCCACAAGTTTTTAAAGTTGTAGGTAATTCTGTAGCTCTGCCTACCATACTCTGGGATTACAGGCAAGAAGGTATATTAATGTATGTATACTTCAGTTTGTATACAATATTAATATTCTTAGATATGCGGTAGGTACATAATAATAATAATATTGTGCTGATCATGATGATAAATTATGGAAATTTTCGTTTCTTTTTCTTTTAAGTGAGTTATGAAATTTTGCGAAAAATACGTTTCACTTATCAAGAGGTCTTGAAATGCCTTGTCATTTGATTGAAAAGGGTTCGGTAAGGAAAACAAAGTTGTAGTCAAAGTGTTTCATTCGAGTTTTTTGAATGGACTCTCGGTATCTTGAGGTACATTTTGTAAATGTAATGTTTAACCTATTATTATATAATTTTTATTTTTTAATTATTTAATTATTTATCGTGATGAGTTTTTGTTGGCTTGTTTCGTAAATAAATTATTCAAAAATTATAAAATTTAGCTTGCATCGCTATTCGCTTAAAAATTATTTGTCGCTTTTGATTTGCTGAAGTCAATTTGATTAAAGTTGAAATTAAAAATAATCAAACCAAATTACAAAGATTTCACAATTTTTCTGCCACAGTTAGTACTTTACATTAACTGGACCTTTATTCCACTTTGTTTCAAACCCAGTCGTTATCATATCCATTACCTGTTATCGAAACCCTTTTTTTACTTAAAAGTGCCGACGTCTATAACGTGAATAAACAATAAATTATTGTTTCAACAATTAAGACCCTGCTATATGACTTGTTAAGGATTAAATATTCTTCGAGTAAATTATCTGTAAGTTTCCACTCTTGAGCAAATACTTATTTTAACTTCCAAAAGACGATAAGTAATTTATTCGGTTCTTGATCACAATGAAATCGCAATATTCCAAAAGTGAGCTTCACGTGAACGTTCTTTGTCAACAGAGTTATTCAATACAAAAAATTATATTTCGCATATCAATCAAATATCTTTCCATTTCATGCTTTAGGCTGTTATTACCATACATTATGGACACAATAGAGTCCAGTGGAGTGCGCTCTGAAGCATCGGCTGCGGAAAATGTTTCATTTACATATTGCGGCAGTCCTCCGAACATGTCTATTGTCCGGGAGTTGAGGAGACGATTGGTAAAGATGGCGGGTATTAAGGCATCGGCCATTGTTGAATTGTAAAACATGGTGGCTAGACAGTGTTCGATAAAAATGTTTATCAATCAAGAAGATATTTTTATGTAGTTTCTTAAGTAGGTATATTCATTTAAAGTGAGCTTCACGTGAACGTTCTTTGTCAACAGAGTTATTCAATACAAAAAATTATATTTCGCATATCAATCAAATATCTTTCCATTTCATGCTGGCTGTTATTACCATATATTGTGGACACAATGGAGTCCAGTGGAGTGCGCTCTGAAGCATCGGCTGCGGAAAATGTTTCATTTACATATTGCGGCGGTCCTCCGAACATGTCTATTGTCCGGGAGTTGAGGAGACGATTGGTAAAGATGGCGGGTATTAAGGCATCGGCCATTGTTGAATTGAAAACATGGTGGCTAGACAGTGTTCAATAAAAATGTTTATCAATCAAGAAGATATTTTTATGTAGTTTCTTAAGTAGGTATATTCATTTAAAGTGAGTTTCACGTGAACGATCTTTGTCAATACAAACTGTGATATTTCGCGTATCAATCAAATATCTTTCCATTTCATGCTAGCTGTTATTACCATAACATTATGGACACAATGGAGTCCAGTGGAGTGCGCTCTGAAGCATCGGCTGCGGAAAATGTTTCATTTACATATTGCGGCGGTCCTCCGAACATGTCTATTGTCCGGGAGTTGAGGAGACGATTGGTAAAGATGGCGGGTATTAAGGCATCGGCCGTTGTTGAATTGAAAACATGGTGGCTAAACAGTGTTCGATGGAAATGTTTATCAATCACAAGGATATTTTTATGTAGTAGGTATCCTCCTGCGGCCCAATGTCCTAAATTTAGGACATTAATCAAAGTGACTTTTGACTTGAGGGTATGTTATGTTAATTTTAAGAAACTCACTAGATCTTTAAATTAAATGTTGTATTTTTTACTGTTGCATTAAGTTTTAATTTGACACAGAAGAAACCCTACTACACACAGTAGAGTAAAAAACACTAAGAGTAACTAATCACTTAAAGTATCGTCAAGTACGTGAACAACAGTAAAGGACAAAACATTCACGTTTACTAATTGAACATTTCTATTTAATTAACTTACAGTATTTTCAATGATATACAGATTTAAATTTACTGTCAGTAACAATGATCGTTTCAATAGTTTGGCTCATATTAGTATGGAGCAAAGCAGTGAATGTTTATGTTTTTTCGATTAATATACTACTTTATTTAAATTAAGTTTTTTTATCTTTTACTAATAAATTGACCAGCAGAGGGTGCCTTGGCTGCGGGAAATGTGTCATTTACATTTTACGTATGTTGCGGCGGTTCTCTGAACAGCTCTGCTATTGTCCGGGAGTTGAAGAGACAATAGAGCAAAGATGGCGGCTATTAAGGCACCGGGCATTGTTGAATTGTAAAACATGGTGGTTAGAAAAAGTGTTAACAGACTCCTCTATGAATATTTTTTTATTGATGTTTTTTAACAGTTTCAATTTAGTTTATTATTGTTATGAAATTACTGAATATGTACTTTTGAGTTAAAGGGATATCGGCGAGAAAATAAATAATTTAAAATTTAAAATGATGTGTTATACCAATGACCATGATGCCAATTTTGGCAAAAGAGGACAACGCTGTTTTGTCACCTCGGCGTTAGTTTTAAGTTTCATATTGTTATCCCTTCGAGTGGAAAGCAGCCGTATAACGGCTGCTGTCACAAAGCAATTAGTACTTTATTTATAACATTAATTCAAAATTCAAATTTAAACTAAGATAGTTTTCTTGCCACGTGAAGGGTTAAGTATGTTAGACTATAAGGTATTTGTAATTATGGGCCATGTTGCTTGAAATAAAAATGTCTTATTCTTATGCTTATTATACTACATCACGAAGTTTTTAATGCTTTATATCATATCTATTTTGTTTTTAATTTTTTTATTCAATGCATGAAAGTAACAACGTAAGACAAAAACAGTTTTTATTGTTTTAAAAACATTTAGAGCCAGACAGAAATGGTTCCGGCTGGCAAACATTTACCCGTGTACCGACGTTTTAAAAGCCGATAGTCGTGACGACGATCACGGTTCGTTGTACACGATCCTTAGAGTAAACATGCGAACATGAGTTTCCGTAGAATATAGAATAATAGAATATACTACACATTTCCGAACTATCGACCTATTTTTTCTCGGATATTATGCAACGGAGAGGCATTGGCGAGTATGTTTTGCAGTCGCTCAATTAATGTCTTTCGTATATCTGACAAAAGTGTATATTGTACGGCTACCCATGTCTTCTTAAAAATAATGTTTTTGAAACAATCTTTTTTTAAACGCTCCGACACGAACGGACGGAGGGATCGACATTTACTATAGCGAATATCCTATTGCCACCTTTTGACTCCTTCATCAGACTAGCTCGCAGCCGAAGTTAATCATACAAACGACGAAGTTGAAAAAGTTCCATCGTGTGAAGCAAAGAGTTTTTACAGTGGTATTACCTACTTTTTGCCGCACAATGGCAAGGAAAAGAAGTTATGTTATCCAAATTTCGGCCCGTTCCAATAGCGGGAACTAGACAATTAGTACAATTACAAACCAAGATTAAACTAACCACACTTAAAATCAAATAAACATGTAGACATGGAAACATGCAAATATTAATGTATTTAGATTGAGATTAACTCGATGTAACTTTACAGCAAAATTGCACAGCATAGCAAATTATCATAAATTTAATTAAGGTCGTCTATATAACAAATAAAATATAGAATACAAAGTTAAGTAGTAAGTGGTAGGTTGTATTTAAAATAATTACCCAACTTTAAATGGGTTACTATGCTCATAAGCGAATACAACTTGCCTACAAATTGAAGTCTATTTCATAGATGATACTCAAGAGCCCTGAGACCCGCATAATGGAGAAAGGTTAACCCTGAGTAAATAAAAAAATATCGCAAAAACTAACGAAAAGGGTTTTTTGTTCGTTATATGAAAAGTAAAAACAATAATTTTGAAACTACATTTTTTTTATAAACAGAAAATAAAATTAGAGAGCTAATCTTCTTTTTTATAAAATAATTTGCTCCTTTCAAAATCTATCTAATTGCGCTCGTGTCCCAGTCACACTTGACCGTTTTAACATCTTTAAAAACGTCAAAAAGGGCTCATGGATTATTTTACTCCTGCATTTGATTTCTCAAATTATCCGTAAAGTTCACCAACTTAATTACCACTTCTAAATAAGAAGATTAAGTTTCATACATTTTTTTTTTGTTAAAATGTATATTTTTTTGAATTGGTAATATTATATCGACGACGCCAAGCTCCTTGACCCTTTCCTTTTAAGTACCCATAGTAGGTACAAGCCTGAAGCTTAGTTTAGGACTGAGTCAATTTGTTTGAGATTATCCCTTGTTTTTTTGCCAATTGTTCGCAAGATGTATTTTGCCAACGCTAGAGTGGGCATCGGTCACGACTGGAGATTGTAGCGTAAAAATATTTTTGAAGGTTTGTGGGAGGATCGGATGGGAAAACTAAAACAAAAATACACTACTACAGTGAAAGAGACTTATCAAAAATCCCGGACAATGTATATAAGCTTATAAAGGTAAGAGTAGACACATAAAACTGAATACTTATTGGCAATCACTCGATTTCTGAATAAAACGTTTTTCGGTGAGCAATAACTATAAAACGCTAAGGGTAATATGTTTTTGCAAATGGCAGCTTTAAGTACAAGTAATTTGCTAAAAGCTAGTTCACATAATTTTACAACTAATCCCCTTTAGTTAAACTTAATTACTTAAGTGAGTTAATAGAAAATGTGTGAATAATTTACGCAAATGTATTCCTTACTCCGACTAATATAAAGAAAGGGGTGTCGTGTTTTTACCCGACTGCGGCAAAGCCCGAAAGGAGGGTTATGTGTTTGACTTGTATATAAGTCCGACTCAATGTCCGCTCGTAACTACTAAACGGCTAAACCGACTTTAATAAATTATACGTGGTTAGATCCGTCATAACCACTACAGTGTCATAGGCTATATTAAAATTATTTAAATGTGAAATTGGCGAAATAAATAATAAATACATGAGTATCATGGGACCTTGGTCAGCTGATAATTATGAAAAGCTTTATTAAGGCCCTGTCATCCCGGCTCATAGACACCTCCGGAGATCCTAGAGCTGGTGCTTACCTCTCCCAAAGGATTGGGCTAGCTATCCAGAGAGGTAACGCAGCCAGTGTCATAGGGACCATGCCGCGAGCGGACCTGCTAGAGGGGGTGTTCTTTTTATAGTGGTGATTATTATTTACGTCTTTATTAATATTTGAGTAGCTTAGTTTTTATTTTAATTTAAATAAGTTTAGTTTTCACTTTTAATTGTATTATATTAAATATGTATCTACTTATGTTTATACTGTTGAATGTTAATATATTGGCCTGAGTATCATTACTTTGACGACATTATCCAAACAGCAGTTGGGTTTTTTTTAAAGCTTGCATTTCGTTAGACTTGTTATGGTTATTGTATCTAATTATTATGTGAGTTTCATCTGTACGGTTCAACGCTTTAATCGATCGAGATGACAAGTAGCTATAAATAGACAAAGCTCAAAACATGGACTCGGCAGATATACTCGGTGGATAATTATTGTCCCGAAAAATTGAAAAATTCCGTAAGAAAGAGCCATAAATCACTCTTACGCGGATAAAGTTGTGAGTAAAAGCTAGTAAGTATTAAAATAATAAAAATATCAGAATATTTAATTATTTTTGTACCGAATCGATTTTTTATGTTATAAAAATAGAAATGGTTGTTTGAGAGCACCAATTCCGAAGTTTGGTTTCCCAACAACGGATTAATTAGTTCGAAAATTTCTAAGTTAGAAAATTATTTTTTATGAACCTATTAAGTACTTAAAGAACCTGTAGGTTAGAGATAAGCTTTGTTTTACGAGTCGTTTTCAAAAAAAATTTACATAGTTAAGGGCTTTAATTAAAACAAAACTTAATTGATTCCTTTGTGTAATGAAAGTTACCCATATAGTCTGTATGACTAACTTTCGTTACATAAAGGATGCGATCGTGATTTTGTTTTCATTTAGCCTTTAATTATGTACAATATTTTTGAAAACGACTCTTATAACAATTCAGAATCATCTCCACCACCTCGATGGATAGCAGTCTACCACTGTGCGTTTTAAACAAAACTTTTTGCCGCGCCCGACAGTGTTAATGCGGCGATATTTCCAGACCGGTACGACTTAGGGGCCTTAAAGAGACGAGCATACTTTTTTCTCAAAGGCCGGCAACGCAGCTGCAATTCCGCTCCTTGTGTTACAGGTGTCGATAGGCAGTGATGATCAAGTGACTCAAAAGCTCATTGGTCCCCTCTAGCATAGAAAAAAAGATTAACGATTTCTGAGAAAAAAATATGAGTGAGTGAAGTAATGAAAATTCGAACAAACGAAACAGTTGGTATCTAAAATTCGACCTTGTGATGGGTAACGAGTTTTCGCCCACAAACCAATTGTGCAGTTTGTCGAAGCATTGTTTATCCTACGCTTGGGCCCGTATTATGGTCGCCTTTATCGCGGTATCCGTCACCCTCACACTTATTTACTGTTTAAAAAGGGACAGAATGTTTTATCCATGTTTACCCACATCGATAAACCCGACCATAATAGGCCCGCTGTTTTGCAAAAATAAATGATTTTTTCAATAAAAATATTGAAACCATAATTTTGCACTAGTTTGTGAAACTATCTTCAAAGCAGACTTTATATTCTATTGTTTAGTCTGTAATTTAATTTGTTGGCAGACGCCGTCTTCGTCTTTATTTAAACTAGTCATTTTCAGCTAAATCATGATATTTTGTAAACAATGTCTGATACTGACTACAGCTGACAAAAATATTATGATATTTTAAATGTTTAAGGAAATATACGAACGTAGAGCTAGATATTTAAATCAAGTAGACTAAAAATATGGACGTTGACCGGTAAACAATTATCTAATAATCGTTTAATTAGGCATTTTGAAGACAAACCTGAGTCAAAGTCAAACCAACATTATAATAAAACAGGACATAAATATTTGTATATTATTTAATTTCAATCAATAATTGGGCGACATTTATCATTCGAATCCTTATTATTTATTTCCCAACGTAATAAAAAGGTTTAAGAGATTTTTGCTGTGCTTTTATTTTATAAAAGAAAGAGTTCATCCGTTCGTTTGATTTAAATATTACTTAAACTAGGGACAAGCCCTCGCTTCGCTTCGGTTTAATATGAGTTTTCTGTAATACAATTAAATACATATAAATTATACGATTTTATAAACACGAATTACACAAACCAAACGAATGTATTCCATAGATTGTTTCTCGTATTACCATTTAGTATCATTGAACCAATCATGGTAAGCAGTTTAAAAAACGATACAATAAAACTTCACAAAGATTTATAATTAAAACAAAGAAATCGAAATATTTTTATGAGGCAAATAATATTGTTTTTCTTTGATTACTTAATAAATCACTTTCCGTTATCACCCCCTCCCCCCATGTTTTCTGAGCTCATACTGTATTAGAATCTGGGTCGACGTTGACGATTTAATTAAAAACCTGACTAATTTATTTTTAAGCGAGTTGGTGAACGAAGGGAAGAGAAGAATAAACAATAATTATAAATACTCTTTATTGAACTTCGCGCATCGACCGTTTTCCGTGAAACGTATATTAATGAATAAGACGTATAAACATTTAATACGTATATTAATGAATTAATTATATCATTCAAAAACCATGTTGTGATAATTTATTTTAATGGGCTTTCCTTATTAATCTTCTATCTTTCTAATATACACAATTCTCGTGTCACAGTGTTTGTAACCAAACTCCTCCGAAACGGCTCGACCGATTCTTATGAAATTTTGTGTGTATATTCAGTAGGTCTGAGAATAGGTCGTAAACTATTTTTCATAAGGTTTGTATGAAAAAAAAATTACACCCGAGCGGCGCCGGGCGCGGACTGCTAGTTCCTTAATACATTTACACAAAACATTTTCATTTGTTTTGGGAGATGTGTACTTTTGTTAAATGGAATTTGTTTTATATTGTGACTACCTATATAAAAGTAAAAAATGAAATATTGTGCCATGCCGTTTTATATGGTGACCATTCACGCAAAATAAGCGCACATTTGAGTCGTCTAGTTGCGGAAAAGAGCCCGCCACAACCTATAAGCTATATAGATACGAGTATGACCAGTTTCATTCTAAAACGTATTTTTTTTTCATAAGTTCTTATTCAATTAAAATTTTACTCACTTATACAATAAAATGCACGAAATCCTAAAAAAGTAATCTTGTAAATTTTATACAGTATTTTGATTGAAACTTTTTCACAATTTAATTATTCCATTAAAAACTCGAGAAAGTTTTTTCATTTTTATCCAGTTAAGTACTTCGTTATCCAAATAAAATAGAAAATGCAAAAACGGTAACAGGGTTTTGTGAGACAAAATATTACGAAAACCGTTTAAGTTTAAGGACAATTTAACTTACTTCTCTGTCAAAAAAGTACCGGGAAAAGGTCAATAATACAAAAAATGTAAGTTATTCTTCCAAATTTATTTTATTGTCTTCAAAGTATGCTCCTTCAGAAATGATACACTCATGCTCACGAATAATCCGACCATGGATTTTTTTTTTAAACGCTTTTTCCGGAATTGCGTTCAGTTCTCGGCGCGAATTCTCTTTTATTTCTTCTACCGAATGAAAACGGGTGCCACGAAGTGGTAATTTGAGTTTAGGAAAAATAATTAAGTCGGCTGGAGCCATATCTGGTGAATGAGGTAGTTGCTCGATGGTATTTGTTGAGTTTTTGGTCAAAAATTCGTTTATAATGATGGCCTTGGCGCAGGCGTATTATCGTGGTGCAAAATCCAAGAATTTTCTTTCCACCAATCTGGCCTTTTTCGTCGAATTGACTCTCTTAAACGCCGCAAAACACTCAAATTTTAATAATGTTCTTTATTTACCGTTTAACCTTTCGGAAAGCACTCCAAGTGCGCAACACTGCAATAGTTAAAGAAAACAGTCAACAGACTTCTGTTGACGACGTTGAGGGCCTACCAGAGCGAGGCAAATCTTCCATCACATCTCGACTGCTTTTGAACGCATTGTGCCACTCATAAGCACGTGTTTTTGATAACATCGAGTCACCGTAAGCCTTTTGTTCCATTTTCAGCAACTCCGAACACAAAATTCCATTTGCGATGCAAAATTTGAGACAAACTCTTTGTTCGATGTTTTTGTCCATTATTAAATCACGCAGAAATTCGTATCACACACTAGAGATGATCGAACAAAAAACAGCACTGTATTTAATCTATTTGACGGATGAAACTCAAACTCCGCGCCAAAATAGAAAACAGCCGTGCCAAACCAGCAAAAAAATAAAAAAATAAAAATTGAATTCAGAACTATAAACAAATTATCAATTCCCGATACTTTTTTGACAGAATGTATTATTACTTTTTATATTGGTTACATAATAATATGGTCTTCATTTATCCTAAACTAAAGTTAAACTATGATTTCCGTATAATTTTCAAAGTTCAAACGCTGAGTAAGTTATGCAACACTGACGTTTCCATCAATTATGCTCTAAAATGCAAACTGCCTTTGGTGATTTATGAAAGCTTCACCAAAGCTGAATAAATCATTTAAAATTAATTTTAACATGCTCCTGTCAAAAGCTCTAACTAATATTTTGACTGCGTAGTGAGGAAACTGGGCTAAAACGTTTAAAAACGTTGTGTTTTTAAAAAGTTTTAAATAAACTCTTTATTAACGACTGCGCTTTTAACACTGATTATTAACTTTTATTAAAAGACCTGTCAAATGAGTCCAAACTAGTAATGCCTTGTAAGTATTCAAAAGAGAAACTTTTATCTAAAAAAAACGTTAAAAAAGTTTGTGTTTCTGTCTACCTATTTAGATTTTTGTTATTTTCCTGTTTGTACAATAAAGTATTTTATCTATATCTATATCATAACTTCCCTATAATATGTTCAGAAACGAAGAGTATTTTAATGTTAACATTAAAGTATTGCATCTCATTAAAGTATCGGTTATCGATGTGGTTGCATTTTAATATTTACATTAAAGTATCAGTGACCGATATTTTAAGGTAAACATTAAGATACTGACAGGGCAACCACAGATACAGGTTACTCACATATTGTAGAAAATTTATCATTTCGCATGTAGATAAAGTTATGCATGCGACTATATACATAATTAGGTATCGGCTCGTTTCATAAAACCACACTCGTGTATTATGCACCAGTTAATGCCTCTCATTATGCACCAGTCACATAAACTACTATTACCTACATAAGTACATACACAAGTACTTCATGTCAATATTCCAAATAAAAGTATGTTAAAATCGACTTCCAATATTTTATTACATTGTCTGTTAGACAATTTTAAGGGAAACTAATATGAGTGTGTTAATAAAGCAAATTAGCGGCCTTTATACGTAAAGTTCGGACGGCGGGAAACGCCACGCGCCGTTCCAATCTTCATTC
This sequence comes from Acleris cristana, assembly GCA_948252455.1. Taxonomy (NCBI): domain Eukaryota; kingdom Metazoa; phylum Arthropoda; class Insecta; order Lepidoptera; family Tortricidae; genus Acleris; species Acleris cristana. The sequence continues at coordinate 4,649,217 of OX411788.1, forward strand.
CGAACCGTTCATTTTTTCCTATTTTACTATTGCAGTTGCATTTACACGTACGGTTTGGAACGAAGACTGGAACGGCGCGTGGCGTTTCCCGCGGTCCGAACTTTACAGGCCGCTATTGAAACATTTTGAGTAAACGCAAAACCGAGTTTTGGCTATTTCCCATTCAAAAATTTAATTAGTCGCCTATTTGGCTGAGCCATTTCTGTAAGCATTGCAGTTAAAAAAAGGAAACGAAGTATCAAACTACACACACGAAAAGTTATTCTTTTGTTTCTAGAGCAAACAAGCAATGCAAGCTTTCGTAGCTGAATGCCTGTGCTTTCATATTTTCGTCTATTTTAATAGCAAAAAAAAGCTGATACACTCAGAGATAAAATACTGATTAAACGACAGCTCGTAGGTACTTACTCAAAATAGTGTATTTAAGTGTCAGACATGGACACGTGACATAAACAGCCAAAAGAAATTACTCTCTTTTCTATAACACAAATATAAGTTCAGGAGGGTTATGAATAAAAAAGAAAACAAGGTATAATATCCAATCAACAAATCCATAGAAAGTACATTCAAAAGCTGAAGGGCTTAACAGTTGACCTTGACCTTTGTACTGTCTTTTACGACTTTGAAAATAGAACTCCAAAGCATACTGAGAATGTCCATTTAACACGCCAATTTGAGTAAGCTTGGTATGGAGATAGCTTGAGTCCTTAGGGAAGCATAGACTACTTTTAATAAATAAATAAATGTCAGGGGATATAAAAATAATATAAACAATATATATAAACAAATTTATCTAATCCCAAACTAAGCTCTAGGCTTATGCTATAAGTACTAGACAAGGATATACTTAAGTAATTATAAGTATAGATACTTAAATAAATAAATATCAGGGGACAATGTCACACCAATTGACCTAGTCCCAAACTAAGCACTAGGTTTGTACTTAAAGACAACGATATAAATACCCACATAGAGAAATATATATTTAAATACAGAGAAAACATCCATGACTCAGAAACAAAATTATTGGCGCTCATCATCACACAAATACAAATAATAAAAAATAATAATAATAGTCTTGGTCGCATTCTATGTATTTTGATGACGCGCTGGCATAGCTGGTAGTGACTCTGCCTACGAAGCTAGCGGTCCTGGGGTCAAATCCCGGTAAGGGCAGATATTATCTGAAGAAGAATGCGTCCAAGACTCAAGTCCAAATACTCGCACTCATCACACAAATAACCTTACCGGGATTTGAACCCGGGACCCCTAGCTTCTAGGCATGGTCAGTATCAACTAGGCTAACGTGTCGTCAACTCAACGTCAACACAGCTAGTTATGCTAAATACTTAATGCTTACTTAGAAATCAGCAAAAAAATTACTTTCCCAAAGTTAATAAAGCGAGTGAGCAAGCGAGGCCAATTACTTAAGCAAACAGCTCGCAGTCACGGTCGTTTGCCTGATGAATATTATTAGGACGGACATCTCAAGAAATATGAACTGCATACACCCGACACACTGGAGATGGAATCATCGCAAGTCATGACGTATTTTTTCAAGAAACAGTTACATTTCAGTAGTTTTATACATTAAACCTCACCTAACCTAGCCTTGTCTACACGTTAGATATTTCAAAAATTCTGAACAGTTTACAGTAACAGTGACATAAACAATTATGACTATTAATTATTATGTCAACAATGACATTATGACCAAAAAAAATATGGGAAACAAAGGGCTCCCGTTGACAATATATTCAATATACAGAAAAGTCATGGTTAAAGTTGAAACTTGACTTTTAAGTTAAACAAAGCAACAAAGCCGAGTTGCTGTTCGCTAAAAGTAACTGTCTGTTTAAAGCACGCAGTTTCCTAAAGGCATTTTGAATTTCACCATAGTTGTTTACAATTCCAGAAAAAAAATCTACATATTAACTTACCCTGCGGATTTACACCGACATCTCGATTTGATAGGAAGATTTCCCCTAAGACTTATGTATAAGGTTCAAAATCAAGAACAAATTGGACATTACGCAAACTTTGTAAGAAATTTTCCGTATCTTGGGATGGTAATTAATTAAAGCTGATGAACTACACAACATTAGGCGAGTATATTTGACAAATACGAGAAGTGAAACAAAAAAGACAGGTAAAGTACCTAATATTTAAAAATTCAAAGCAAGCTGTGCAAATGGAATATTAACTCTTGAACAAAGTACAGAATAATGAAATAAATTGCAGTAAAAAGTTTGATGTTTGAACGAGTATTGGACGGAAATTCAAGGCTTAGGGTAAAGAGTAAAGGAATAATAATTTATGACTATTTAGAAAGTCGTAAAGAAGTTCCGACACATACTCGGGTAGGCGAGGTAAACTTTCGAAACGGGCCAATATGTCGATTCGTAAATTCTTCTAAAGTGCCACGAGAACCTTTGCTACTTAATTTATGTGAATTTCCCGGGGATATGACATCAGAGTTCAATGTAAGGTAACATTGAGTAGTAGATACTTAAATTTATTGGATAAAGGCTTATGCTCGTAAGATATTTAAGGAAAACGGTGAGACTTTGGGTCGGGTCGTATTAATAAATTGATCTTGATACATCTCCTAGCAAAGATGGGCCTTAATGACAATACAGATTGTAGACTGTGCGGTGAAGAGGTGGAAACAATGAAAAACTTATTTGTGTGAATGTGCACTCGCCGGAGTAAGAATGAAAATCATTGACTGTGGCTACCCAGAACTAAACGATTTCAAGGCAATGCCATTGCACTCCACAATCTACTTTCTGGAAGGGGTGGAAGCTGCATTAGATTAAGCGCTAAATATTAAGAGTGGTAATTGCAGAAAAGATCCCATAGGGATGAAGTGTATTCGAAAGGATAATAATGTAAGATAAGATAAGGTAAGATCTTGGTTTAGATGAATATAAATTAACCGAGGCATTGACCCTATCTAGCTTTAAGAGTCGCCTCAAGGACTGGTTTATTGAGCAGTCATTCTACAAAGAGTTCATTACGTTGAAGTTGTAGTTGTAGTTATTAACCGACTTCAAAAAAGGAGGAGGTTATACGTTCCACTGTATGTATTTTTTTTTTTTTTTTTTTTTTTTTATGTATGTTCACCGATTACTCCGCCAATTGTGGACCGATTTTAAAAATTCTTTTTTGGTTTGATAGAGTATACTTCCGAGGTGGTCCCATTGTCAGCAAATCTGAATCTGATGAAGGGATCAGTGAGGAATTGAGGGAACTCCTCAAATATTGTATGCAAACATATAGCGATTTTAGTATTTTTAGTAACAAGTGTAGCATTTGCATTCAGAAAGTGTCACTTGGTGAAGCGGAACTGATGATGAAGACCACAGATGGCCACCGGAACTCCTCAACGGTACCGATTTCAAGGGTGGCGATAAGATATCTCGATTAAGATAGTTGAGCGACTACAACGAAGCACATTTAATTGTTTTAAAATGACTATGATTTTCCCGCGGCGTTGCTTGCGGCGAGCTTGAAATGTCTTAAAGTTTCATATATCAACTAAGAAGTGGGACTACATAAGCTTATTATGATCACTAAAAAGTGTAAAATAAAATAAATGTTTTAAAAAACAAAAAAACCGCCTTCAAAAACGCAAAAAATAACTTCTACTACTAGGTACTTAGTAGTAGGTACCTATCCTATTAGGTTAGTCTGACTGAAGTCGGCGACCACAATATTTTCAACAAAAAGCCGACTTCAGTTGGACTAACCTAATAGGATAGGTACCTACTACTAAGTACCTAGTAGTAGAAGTTATTTTTTGCGTTTTTGAAGGCGGTTTTTTTGTTTTTTTGTTAAATTACTTTTTTATTTGACTAATTAATATCCTTGTTCTAAATCTTTGTTGATAAGTAAATTATTATGATTATTAATAAGATGAAAGTCAGAAATGAAAGTTTTCTATGACTTGACGTTGACTTTGACCAGTACAAAGACGGGCATCTCTGCCTAGAACAGTTCAGAACGAGCCATTTAGTAGTTCCATTAAATAATGACGGTTTTTAATCTCTGATTATATTAGGTAAGGCTTGTATTATAACAACACTAACATGTTTTAAAATACAGGCGGAATTGGCTTTAGGATAAACGAAAATTCGGACAAACGATGCATTAGGACAAATGACAATTAGGGATTCCAATTATAGGCCCTTAAATAACATCTAACGTATTACAAAGTGTTTTTAACTTGTTATAAATATGTATTTGTGTCTATGTTTCTTTTAAAACGTAACGATATTTATTTTTAAACCATGACTAAGCTGTTCCGCGCTACTTGAGAAAGTTCAATGGACTGCACTGGAAATAGATTTCGCATTTAAAATGAAGTGTCACGTGCTAAAATAAACAGCGCCCATTTATAACGTAACGTTCAATCACTCGTATAATGCTTGTTTTAAACTTTCGCGACGTTATCTATAGCCTGTGTCAATTGAAATTGCAAAAAATGTAAACAAATTAGTAGTGTTTGAAACATAACCTCAAATATTCATCAAGCGTGTTTTTATTTGAAATTACGTATAATTGATAGTTATTTAATATTAAACTTAATGTGAAAGTAAAGATCAAGTGCATAAATCATTGCTAAGACCTCATTTGATTTTTAAAAGCACGTGATTATCGAGTAATAATGGTAAATTGGTTTGTTTGGTAAATTAATACAATTAAAAGTTAAAACTAAACTTATTAAAATTAAAATAGAACTAAGCTATTCAAATATTAAAGATGTAAATAATAATCACCCCTATAAAAAGAACACCCCCTCTAGCAGGTTCGCTCGCGGCATGGTCCCTATGACACTGGCTGCATTACCTCTCTGGATAGCTAGCCCAATCCATTGGGAGAGGTAAGCATCAGCTCTAGGATCTCCTGTATGTCGTTTGGTTGTGTTTACATCTTTGCCAATTTGAATTGACACAGACTATATATGTTGCGTGCGAGTTTTTCAAACTACCCGCATTTGTATTTATTTTTGTTTTATTGGAATATCCACCGACCGGCACGCAACACTCACAGTGTCCACGGACTTGTCCGACGATATATATGACGCTTGTACTTGCTAATCACCGGATAGTGCTCGTATAATTCCGTTTCAACCTCTATCACTTTACTCAAATCTCGCATTTGGCAACGCCGAGCGATGCGAGTGAGGGACTTCAACAACTATTTACGTTAGCTAGAACGCCATTTGCATATTGCAGTGTGCTGTGCAATTTATATTTTTGTTCATGATTAAGCCGGATGCAACCACTAGAACTAAAAGTACATGCTTGACTGCTTTTGCATGTATGCAAATTTCAGCACTTATAAAATCTTAAAAGTATTCGTTTGAAACTGATCGGTTTTGGTAGGAACCTTGTGCAAGGGCCTTTCGTATCGCTACTATCATCTTATTCTTTAACCTATCGCCAACAGTGTTCGCATTGTTGTATTCCGGTGTGGAAATAAGAAAACCGGTGAAAATACTAGCATGGAGGTATTCCATCTTAGTCCTCAGTTTTATGTTGTATTTTAATAATATTTGTGTAACTTTTAGGCTTGTTTTGATTAAACAAGGAAACTGAAGGTCGCATAAGGCTCTTAAAATATTTCAGGCCTCCATGATCAATGCATAGCATAGAGGCAATCATCTTAGTCCTCAGGGTCGGCAATGACTGCGATCTTAAGATTGCAGTCTTCAGATTGTAGTCTTGAGATTGCAAATTTTTATGGGTTACAGATACCACTTACCATCAGATGGCTTATGTGCTCGTTCACCTTCTCCATTTCATAAAAACAATAGTAAGAAATAAAAATAAAATTTACCACAAATTAAATAAAAAAATACATGACTAGAATGTTACCAAACTTAGTCTGGCATTAATGGCACGTACAACTTATTCTACGTACGTGTCTCGTACAAATTCCTAATTAAACAAACGCACGTCTTCGTCCTAATATTTTATTTACTAAAATGACGCCACGTCGCCTTGAGGCGATAGACGTCTTCAATATAAAGCTAAAGCTATCCACGTATGTATACAACTTTACCACGCTATAAATATCGGAACAATAAGGCTGTATAAGATCTAAAAATAAACGCGTATCGTCGTCGCCTATCAGATTTCAGCTTTTACACGCTTATGGATATTACGATTTTTATGTCGTAGTCTTAAGCTAGTGTAAGATTGGATATTGTAACACGATATCGTAGACGATAGAATTAAGCGTCTAGTGTTACGTTAAATAAAGTAGGAAGCCTTAGGTTAAGCCAGACAGTTGGTTGAGACTTGTGCGCTGAAGGTTTTTATGTTCTACATTTATTTTAAAATAACTATCGTTCTATAGAAACTTTTGTTGAGGCAATTTAAAAAAAAACCGGACAAGGCGAGTCGGACTCGCCCACCGAGGGATCCGCACATGACACGGTCAGCTCAATTCAAAATTTGCACCGCCGCCGTTCCTTGCATAAAGACCCTGTTTGTTTTGTAATTTAACTAAAAATGTACAAATTTCAGATTTTTTCCTATACTAAACTTGTAGTAAAAAACGGTGTTACTTGCCAAATTTCATAGTTCTAGGTCAACCCTATACATTTTGATTCCCTCGAGAGTGTCGAAATACACGTCGTTTTTTGCGACATAAACGACCGTATCTTTTTTTTACGTTAATGTAGAAGTTTGATTTTTTCACAGCTTGAAGGGACTGTAGATTTGAGTATAAGGTTTAAATTTCAACTCGATCATCGTCCTCCAAGCGTTCCCGAGATAAAGGGTCTTGACACACAGACAGACGGACAGGCGGACAACAAAGTGATCTTATAAGGGTTCCGTTTTTTTCCTTTTGAGGTACGGAACCCTCATAAAAATAATAATAAATGACCGGTTGGGCTTCGTTCACTTTAATTAAACTTGTCTAAAGGGCCTCAGCGAATAGTTGGCTTTGGCTCCATGTACGCCTTCCAATGTTCCAGGACTCCCATAGTCCCGTGATTGATGAACCGGTTCACCGGTGGTAGGACCTTGTGCAGGGTCCGTCCGGATCGCTACCACCATCTTATCCATTAACCTACCACCAACAGCAGTGTTCGCATTGTTGTGTTCCGGTTTGGGGATAAGACAGCCGTTGTAATGACTAGCATAGAGGCATTCCGTCTTAGTCCTCAGGGTTGGCAACGCATTTGCAGTCTTAGGATTGCAGTCTTGTGAATGCGAATGTCTATGGGTCACAGTTTCCACTTATCATTAAGTGGCCTGTGTGCTCGTTTGCCTTCTCTATGCCATAAAAAAAAGCCTCACTAATAATAATTGAAACCTATTTACCCCCAAAAAAAGAGGGATGTCATAAGTTTATTGTGTGTATCAGTGCATGTGTGTGTATGTGTTTTTGTGTGTCTGTCTATGGCATCATAGTTCTAAAACGGATTGACCGATTCTACCCTTTTTTTAAAGTAAGCAAGTTTAATAATGAAGGTTTTAGCTACGTTTTATAGAAATCGGTAAGGCCGGTAAAGAGACATTTTGACGGCTGTTTTAGTTAGCTCTGAAAGAAGGGGTCCCTAATATATTGGTTGAAGCTATCTTTTAAATAGTTAATTAAAGTTATTAAAGTACTAGCGAGTGTAAAGGACAGAGCTATAGCATTTATATAGGTCTATCCTTTTCTCTCAGCGTAAACTGAACTGCATAACTAGCTGAGTAATTAACGCCCCAGGACCAAGTTACGTTAGTAGTATATTATCGACCATTCTATAAATAAACCAATACACTAACGACCTGAGCGTTCAACCGTTTTTTTATAAATCAGAGCATTTCAATTAACTATTGCATTGTTTTTTTTAAAGCGGAACTCTTATATTACTTTGCTTTTGTTTGACCAGCTACAAGATAATAGTTACATTTGAATAATTTTGAAAAAGAGTATGATGGCAAGAGTTAGTCAAAAGCAAATCCATTATAAATAATTTAAAAAAAAAAATGTCTTACGTTGGTAATCGTGTAGGGTGACACATTAATGAGTCTTAATGTCAATTTTGACTTGTTGAATTGTTTAATTGATTTCATAGCAATTGTTTAAAGTTATGATTGGTATGTATGATTTTATGGAACACATTGTCATTATTGTATCAAATACTAAATAAAAAAATGTACTTACATTTTTAATAAACAATGCACACACTTCCTTGAGAAAAAGGAATGAGGAAAGGATAAAAAAAAATCGTTACAATGTTCGATCCGTTCGTGTTTATCAGAACCCATTCAGTCGTTCATGCGTTGTTAATTTAAGAAAATTCTAACATCTTCACAATCTTTGGTTTTTACTAAACCTTGTAGCGTGATCGTGAGATCCAAGAAAGTAGTCACTAGAGTTAGGGTTTTGGTGGCATACCACGGTTCTAGAATCCATGGAGTCGATGTTTCCTAAATAGTACAAAAAAATTAAAAATTAGTAGTAATTAGTATAAAATTCATGTGTTTTTGTTATAGTTAAGTAGTTCCTTGCTTGCGTCACAAGACAATAAATGCGTCCTAATTTAAACCTGTAGGTATACATTACTATGTAAATGTTGAGTACAGTTAGTGTTGAGTTGCAGGCTTTGAGTGTTACTTGTAAGTTTATGTTGTTATACCTACTTTTTGTGTCTGTAATTTGTTACTGTACCTTTTCCAATAAAATAAAATAAATAAATACCACATTGATTTTGACTTAAAGTATTGTTATATTTCAATGTAAATCAAAGTCCTTTTTAATTTGGTTTATCCATACCTACTAATATTTATGTGTTTGATACGCTACAGCGGAGATATCCTCGATACAAAAAATCATTTCAATTAATTCGGTGGTACCCTTTATAGGTCAATTTTAAAACCTGGTTCTAAAATGACCACTTACAACTGATACTTTTTGTGTGTTTTAATAAAATAATTTTCTGCGAATAGGAGAAACCTAATGAGGCTAGAATTCAGTTCTATTTTTAGTTCTATAAAGAGTTAATTAATTAATGAATATTGAAATTATGATAATACTAAGGTCAAAATCAAGGTGGTATGGTAATAATGATGATAATAATTAGGAAATAGCGACTTCATGTATTCTAGAATTATGGTATGCCACCCTAGTTACCTTTCTCTTTACACACATTTAAACTAAGCCAAGGTTTAACCACAAGTCAGTGCCATTTATAACCCTCGAGTTTACGATTACTATCTCTAATTTAGTCTAAAACGTATTTCATGAGTACACTTAACGGTTATAGCTGCAGCCAACGGTTGAAATGCAAATCTACAACGGGCAAGTAATCAATTTGACTGGAGTAGCAGCCATCTTGAATATGTGATTAGCTTATACTGTTCACTTCACCTTAAACTAGACATTGAAATTGTTGAACAAGATTTTGTTGAAAAATATTCATTAATAGACTATTTTATGAATTAACCTTTGTTCTGAATTTTAGTTCAATTTTTTTGTAGTTGTGTCGAAATATTTCGCAAAATCCTGACGCACAAAGTTTATCGTTCGTAAAAACAAAGACAAAATGACGTATAGTTTTTTTATTATTTTCATTTCAATTTCAATTTGATTAGAGTCGTATTAATAGACAAATTTTGGCTAAGATGACCTTTTTAACCGACTGCCGAAGGAGGCGGGTCATGTTTTTGACCTGTATTTATGTATGTATAGTCGTTTGTTCAGCTGAAGAGGCTGAACGGAAGGCGCGATATCGACAAGCGAGGTGTTGTAAGATTCATCTTACCGTCTCGCAAGTGTAACTGCGGACTTTAATTTAAAATTATGGAATTAGAATAAAAATAAGATAAGAATATGGGTAAAACTGTTTCTTTCTATTAATTCCTTTTAACTTTTTCTTGACATATGCCACAAAACAAAGTAAGATACAACTTTTCTGTTCTAAAAATACCTACGTGGAGTGAGTACCTTTTTAAATTGAGGGAGAAGATCATGTTTTGCTCAGAAAAATATATTAAAGCGACAGTGTTTCCATTTAATCTTCTCTCTTTCTCTCTCTCTCTCTCTCTCTCTTTATCTCTCCTTCTCTATCTCTCTCCCTCTCTATCTTAAGTATAGTCCAGTCAACTATTATTTGGAGTTTCCTAGACATCAATATTTTTCGGTGATAGTTTACTGACCTATCTTCTGAGAACCAACTTAAGTGGTTAGGTTAGGTTAGGTTAGGTTAGTACATATTTCCCATCCAATATTACCTACGCATGCGAAATGCCTTTGAAAGTAGGTAAAGATCTCTCCCAACATGTTTTATTTAAAATTTTATCATTTCAAAAGTGATCAAACGAATGGAGTTCATACTTATATAAGTTCTAAATTAAAAACTGACTCAAGCAATTAACTTTGCAGTGTTTTGCAGACACTATTTTCATAAGGCGTTCCTATTTCCAATTCCAATTATTCCAATATCATAAGGTTTCCCAATATCAAGCCCCGTAACAAGGTAAAACCGTTATTAATTGACGAATGGCTCCACGATATTCCAAGAAATGTGATCAGTATTGGTAACAGCTCCCAGAGGTTTCTTAAGTCCTTATACACTCGTAAATTACTTCTGCGTGTCTTGACTCTTGAATGATTTATGGTTTCCATTACGATGATTGAGCGACGTTAAGTCTATATTTTTGGTAAATTTTATAGGTTTTTTTTTTAATTAAAAAAATAAACATGTGACCATCTTATGCAGATTAACCTCGTGTTTAAACTAAGTTTTAGACTTGTACTATGACTACTTCAATAAATATACTAATACAACACATACTTGAATACATAGAAAATAAAGACTCAGTAACAAACCCTCGCACTCACCACTTATTTACCCTTGCCCTAACCCAGGAACGCTGGCTTCGTGAGTTAGGTCACTCACTACTAACTAGGCTACCTGCATCGTCACCGAAATGGAAACTTCTAAATATGTGATTAGTACAGTTGAACAAAGATATGTATGTAGGAGTGAGCGGGTTAGACGAATGACCGATGATTGAGTGATTGAACGAAAGGATTAGAAAGGTTGAGAACGATGGGTGAGTGAGGGGGATAGATGACGACTACGAGAGTGATAGGACGTGTGCGCTGCAATAGCTTTAATATTTCTTAAAATTAGTTAATTTACTACCTTTTGCTTAAAATAAATTCAGTTAAATATTATTCAGTTTTATTCCTGAAACCCTGAGGCTACAAATTTGGGGGCCCCTCCGGGATCGAGAGGATCCAACCTGATTTAAGTTGACGACGAACGTGGCAAAGACGACGGGTACAGGAATTTTTAAATTCAAGCTTGGCAGCGTTACAAGACTCTCAGACGACGAAGACGACCTTTTAACGACGAAAATGCCGAAAGACACAAGACGGGGCAGCCGGCAAGCAGATTTTGAAGACGCGACGGCGCGGCCGTCAATGGCGCAAGGTAGCGGTGCGATGTTACACCTAACAGAAGGCCTAATCCCGACATTTACCGGACAAGATAAGACGTATCCAGTGAGCCGGTGGATTCAGGATGTTGAAGACAACGCCGAGGTCTTTGGCTGGACGGAGGTGCAGCAGCTGCTCCTGGCGCGACGTGCATTGACAGGCACTGCAGCGCTGTGGTTACGGGCTGAGCGTATTTGCAAGACCTGGGAGGAGCTTAAAACTAACCTAAGTAAGGAGTTCCCCGACACAGTTGACGTAAAAACCATACACGAAATGATGAGCGCTAGAAAGAAGAAACAGGACGAGACATGTCAAGACTACATGCTAATTATGAAGGAGCTAGGCAAGAGAGGAAAGATGCCAGATTATGTCGCGATCAAGTATATCGTAGAAGGGATACGCGACGAAGAAATCAACAAAATTATGCTGTATGGCGTTACGACGTATGCAGACCTAAAAGAAAAGCTGAAAATTTACGAAGCTATTAAGGAGAAGACTAAAGGTACTGTGAAGCATGAAGCAAAGATAAACAGGCCCAGAGAAAATGTAATTACGAAGAGGTGCTTTAATTGCGGAGAAAACAATCATGTGTCAAGCGATTGTCCGAACAAGCTAAGAGGGCAAAAGTGTTTCCGGTGTAATCAGTTTGGTCATATAGCGCCGAATTGTCCATCACCGTCGACATCGGGAACAAGCAAGCCGAATTTTGCACCTAGAAAAAATCAAACTCATGCAAGTAATAAAGATGGCGGATTTTCAAAGCAAATGTACGTTCAACAAAAAGAATGGACGAACGATTCACCGAATGAAGACCGAGAAGAGCGGATCGGGTTCAACTATGCAGCGAACTTAGCAGCGAACGAGTTGAATGAGTTGAACGTGAACGAGATCGAGAGCGGAGCAGGTGACCGATTGAACGACGTTGCGACCGGAATGAACATAAACAACAATGATGGCGGCGGCGGCTATATACCGGCATCTCGTAAGCCGATGAAAGAGGTTATTTTGTGTAACAAAAGTGTTTGTGCGCTAATAGACTCCGGTAGCGATTTAAATTTAGTTACGTGGGACTGCTACGTGTCTTTAAGTGCTCCAGTTTATATAAAGGACGAGATTTCGTTGACTGGACTTGGATCGACGCGAGTGTTTTCGTTAGGTTATTTCACAACAAACATTACGATAGACGGTCAGTGCTACGAAAACATTGTTTTATATATTGTACCTAAAGATGTCATGCCATTTTCTATGATTCTTGGTCAGGAATTCTTAGCGAATGTTACTGTTGTTATGGAAGGCAGTCGGGTACTACTTGTCAAGTCACTTGAGAGTTGGCTACGTAATCTTATGTGTGGTGTGGTTAATTCTGATGTTGTAGGTTACATGGGCGATCAGGCGTTACAAAATGAGGTGAAGCAGCTGGTGGACACCTACAAGCCTGCGAAGGTGCACGAAGCCCCGGTGCAGTTGCGCATCACATTAAAAGACGATGTACCAGTGGCGCAGCGACCGCGGCGGTTGGCTTTTGCAGAACAACAAGAAGTGGATAGACAAGTAAAACAATGGCTCGAAGAAGGCATCATTCGGGTAAGTCATTCCGAGTATGCTAGTCCGTTAGTGTTGGTGAAGAAAAAAGATGGCAGTATAAGGATATGTATCGACTATAGACAGGTCAATAAAAAGATTGTGAAAGATGAGTATCCCTTGCCAATTATTGACGATCACATTGACAAGTTGGCTAAAGCGAAGGTTTTTAGTACGTTGGACCTAAAGAATGGCTACTTTCACTTAGCCGTTCATGAAGACTCGGTGAAATATACCGCATTTGTGACGCATAATGGTCAATACGAGTTTCTGAGGGCTCCATTTGGACTGTCTGTGTGCCCTAAGGTTTTCATGAGATTCATAAATGCAATTTTCAGGGACCTGATAGAAAAAGGGTTTATTTTAATTTTTATTGATGATGTCATAATAATTGCAGAGGATGAGAGACAAGCTGTTGAGCGACTGAAGCTGGTACTGCTGCGTGCATCTCAGTATGGCCTACAGGTGAACTGGAAGAAGTCTCAACTTGTACAACGAAGAGTAGAGTACCTCGGTCATGTGGTGGAAAATGGAACAGTGAGGCCGTCACCTGAAAAGACAGATGCAGTGTTGAGATTTCCTCGACCTACCACTTTGAAGCAACTTCACAGCTTTGTCGGTCTGGCCTCATATTTTAGAAAGTTTATTCCATGTTTTGCACTGATTGCACGACCCTTGACTGATTTGCTGAAGAAAGATATGAATTTTACTTTTGATAGTGAACAGAAAGAAGCATTTGAGGGGCTAAAGCGTAGACTAGCTAATCATCCAGTGTTGAGAATTTACGACCCATGCTTGAAGACTGAATTGCACACGGATGCGTCAATTGTGGCATATGCTGCGGTCTTGATGCAGCATTGCTCCGAAGATGGTGAATTGCATCCTGTACATTACATGAGTCGCAAAACAAGTGATGCAGAAAAGAAGTATACAAGCTATGAGCTAGAAGCGCTGGCTATTATTGAAGCAGTGAAAAAGTTCAGGCCTTATTTGTTTGGCATTAAATTTAAAATTGTCACGGACTGTCAAGCGTTCGAGTTGACATTAAGAAAAAAGGATTTGAGTACACGAGTGGCCAGATGGGTGTTACTCCTACAGGAATATGATTATGAGGTTGAGCACCGAAAAGGATCACATATGAAGCATGTTGATGCACTAAGTCGATCACCATTCATTGGCACTATCACAAGGGCCTTATGGAATCAAATCAAGAGGGCTCAGGAGTTGGACGATGGTTTAAAGGCGATCCTAGAGGTTGTCAAAGAGAAAACCTACCTAGACTACAGCATCCAAGATGGAATTTTATATAAAGGTTTGCAACTAGTTGTGCCAAGAGGTATGGAGGATTATGTGATAAAGAAAGTACATGAAAATGGTCATTTTGGGAAAAAGAAAATGATTGAAACAATAATCAAGGATTATTTCATAAAAGATTTATCTCAGAAAATAGATGAATTTTTGGTAACTTGTGTTCCATGTTTGCTAGCAACCAAGAAGACTGGAAAGCAAGAAGGTTTCCTAAACACAATTGAAAAAGGGAGTGTTCCTTTGCACACATTACATTGTGACCATATAGGACCGCTGTCAGAGACAAAGAAAATGTATAATCACATATTAACAGTAGTAGACGGGTTTACAAAGTTTGTTTGGTTGTTTCCAGTGAAGACAACGACCGCCAAAGAAACTATCGAAAAGTTAAGAATACAGCAACAAACTTTTGGAAATCCCACAAGATTGATTACTGATAGAGGTGCCGCTTACACCAGTAATGACTTCAAAGAATACTGTGCTGCAGAGAACATTCAGCATTCAGTCATTACGACGGGTGTGCCGCGCGGAAACGGGCAAGTCGAGCGTATACACCGCACCATGATATCTGTGCTAACTAAACTTTGTATTGCAGAACCAGCAGCGTGGTACAAACATGTCGCCAGGGTGCAGACGGCCCTGAATAGCACGTATCAACGTAGTATCGATATGACGCCGTTCGAGCTAATGCTAGGAACCAAAATGCGATGCAAAGAAGATATAGAAGTTTATGACTTGTTGCTACAAGAAGAGCGCGAGGCTCACATCGCACACAGAGAAGAGCTGCGGCGAACAGCAAAGACACAGATACTAAAGGTACAAGAGGAGAACAAGCAGACTTACAACAAAAGGCGTAAGAAAAGCACGCTGTACCAGATCGGAGATCGTGTTGCTATTGCGAGGACGCAGTTTGGTACTTGTTTAAAGTTGAAACCAAAATATTTGGGACCATATGAAGTAGTAGCGGTTCGAGGCAAGGACAGGTACGACGTCGAGAAGTTGGATGGTTCGACAGAGGGGCCCCTGCGCACTTCCACATCAGCTGATCTCATGAAGCCGTGGCCCTGGGGTCAGTGACCTCTGCACCATGCATAAGGTAACTTTTATAGTCACTTTCATCCCGACTGCCTCTATAACCATTAATTACTGCTACAGTATAAGTACTGTGTTATTTTATAAAAGTTTGTTATTATTTTTTATAGTGTTGTGTTAAGTAAGTAGATATAGTTATGTTGAAAGGCTGTTACATAATGTTACTGATGTTATACCTAAGTCTCTCCTGTTCTAGTTGTAAGTTGAATGAGCAAGACTGTGTGAAAGTGTTATTGTAGTATGGTTGAGTATGAGTATGAGTGTGTGATAAGGATGTTAGTCACTAGATTAAGATGTAAAGATGTACTTTAGACAAGGAATGCCTGGGGACAGTCAAGGATGTAGGAAGGCCGAGTGTAGGAGTGAGCGGGTTAGACGAATGACCGATGATTGAGTGATTGAACGAAAGGATTAGAAAGGTTGAGAACGATGGGTGAGTGAGGGGGATAGATGACGACTACGAGAGTGATAGGACGTGTGCGCTGCAATAGCTTTAATATTTCTTAAAATTAGTTAATTTACTACCTTTTGCTTAAAATAAATTCAGTTAAATATTATTCAGTTTTATTCCTGAAACCCTGAGGCTACATGTATACTTTTTTGCACCTTATTTCAATCGACTGTACTGCCATTTAGTCAAGGTTTACTTTAGCACAGTCAATACCAACCACTCAAAATGGTCGGGTTCATTGTTCGTAGCAGATTTCCGCTACATAGCGGGAAAAACTGCTACAGGCTACAGCAGCGTAGCACTCGTAGCACTGCTGACACTGAGAATGTGCAAAATAGTGTTTATTTTATGTCGAACGAGGAAGCCCGTAGCAACTCTATTCGTAACGTACGAGTACGCTACAAGTCCTTAGTACTTAACAAATTTGCATTGCAAATGGGTAATAAGCAAAGTGAAATTTGAAAGTTATTACTAGCTGGTAATATGGATGTTTACTAATTATGATCAAAAGGATAATAATAACTTCCTCCTTAT
Source organism: Acleris cristana (assembly GCA_948252455.1). Taxonomy (NCBI): domain Eukaryota; kingdom Metazoa; phylum Arthropoda; class Insecta; order Lepidoptera; family Tortricidae; genus Acleris; species Acleris cristana. The sequence continues at coordinate 4,665,637 of OX411788.1, forward strand.
ACAAAAAAACCGTCAAGTGTTAGTAGGATAAACGCATATTTGTTTAAAATTTTATGTAGAGTAAGATTTATTTCCTGCGTCATAATTTAAGTACATTTTGGCTTCAGAAAGCTTTCAATTAGAGTTTTGGTTGAAGTCAAAAATATTAATAAAATGAACATAATCTATGAGTTACAATAAGTAATTAAAATTATTTGTCTGGTAATTGTTGTAGTTAAAGGGACCGCACCCTTATTTTTGACAAAACGATCAGGATTCTTTTTTTATTCAATTTTATCATTGTTCAAAAACCTGAACCTGTTGAAAAACCTGTTTTGGTCTGTAATTACAAAATGTACAGACACACGGTCGGAGTTCCTTCATGAGAGTGTAATTTTATTTAGGTTACGAAAAACCTTGAAAGTCATAGATACAGAAGTTAAACAATGTACTTTACGTAAAACATAGCGCAAATCATTCTTCATTTCGTACGAAAATAATCTTGCGGGAACAATTTTGTAGTGGACACGTTTTACGATTGATACTATTATTTTTACAGTCGTCTCGTAAAAATGTACACTTTATGAGTGTACATTTTATTGTCATTACAGCCCAGTGTATAAAGGAAAGCTTTTCTTACATATAAAACGACAATGATGTGAAGTAGGCATAAAGATCTGAACGATCTTTACAATGCACTAGCAGGTTTATGTCAAGTCATGATCTAATAAAATAAAGAAAAACCGGTCAAGTGCGAGTCGGATTCGCGCTCCGAGGGTTCCATATTTAAGATAATATGCTTGGTAACTGCAAAAGAAAAAACTCATTTTTATGAACTTTATTTTCTATGCAATTATGTCCATTTTGACTAGCCTAAATTTTAATACAGATTTTCAAAGATTTTGTTTAAGCCCTTTCATATGACACCCCATTTGCTATAATCAAACCACTTTCATTTTTCAACTCCCCATTCTAGACCCCTTTTCAATTATTAATAAAATTAATTTCATATTTTTTTTACTAAAAACAGATACGGGCAAGCAAGTGGTACAACTATACCAAATTTCAAGTTTATAGCATTTGTAGTTGTTGAGAAAACCTGCTGTGACATACAGACAACCAAGTCTCACCAAAAGGGTTCCTCTTTTAACATTTTGGTACGGAACCCTAAAAAGCACGGGTACATTGCGACCCATTCAGACCTGATATCTCAAAGCCAAATTCAAATAACATATCTTTTAAACGGCCGAACCGATTGTCATAAAATCTAGCTATGAACCCGATAAAACAAGCTTTGTTTTACAAAATCATGTCCAGATTATTCCATTCGTTTGGAAGCTAAGATACTAGAGACATTCATACACACAGACACACTACATACAAACACACAGGAACATAGATTCACAGTAGAGGTGAGACGTATATACTGGAATAGGTTTTTGCTTGGACGTCCAAATACGCGATCCCATCAGAGCGCGCCAACGCGTACCGAGTCTTTACACGTATCGGGATCAGGACGCGAAAACAGCGCGGTGTATTTGGAGTAGGTAAAGACTCGTTTCACCGGGCGAAGAAAGATTATATAAAAAACTAATTTTTTCAATTCAAGATTTGTGTATGGATCATTTTAACCCAATTCAATGCGTGTGTGTGGACCATTTTTTGTAACCGCCAAATGATTGACACAAAACATAATATTGGATTATACTGAATCTTCTGTCAATTCAATACTGAGTCTTACTTTTATAAGTTTTCGAGTTATTATATGAAATATATATTATATATATGTACTCTCACTCACTAAAACCTGGGCCGGACGTCAGCGTTCGCGTACCGAGAAAAACCTCTTAATACTTAATACTCGCAACACTCGCAACTCGGAAAGACTCTGAATTAAATATTTTACTCATAAGCCGCGTACTTCTAAATACTCGTGGAACTAGTCTTTGGACCAAGTCTTTTTGTGGACGCGTACTCGGAAGACTCAGTACGCGATTTGCCTAGTACGTCTCACCTCTAATTCACAGACACCGCAGTGCCCGCTAAACTTGTCTATTGTTTGTTAGGTTCTTGACATCATCGAGACGACCTTAATTTTCTCCTTCGCTTGTTTAAATAACATCGTCTGCACTGGTAGCACAAGTTGTATTTTCTCGCTTGTCGCGCAGTGCGTCTCTATCGTTACAAACTAGATAGAAAGGGAGATCCGAGCGACAAACAAGTCGCGGACAACATATGCTAGGCGTGCTGGGTCTTGTTTTGCCTCGTCCCTGCGGAAAACCAGCGCTTTTCGATTTTCTACCGGCAATAATGTCGAGCTGTGACCATTTCACGTCATCTGGCATTAGGTCAGCCAGTATGTATTTTTTCTTTCTTTTAGTTTGTTCTGTTCTTTTGTTAGATGTCTGAACAAACATTTTTTTTCATCTTACAAATATGATATTGGATATGAAATTGCATTTTCACAAATAACCTGTAATCGCTGGATATTTTTGTCATATATTTTATGAATGAAATGTAATTTCCAACTTCGACAATAGACTTTGTCATAAAATAAGGAAATGTTATTAAAAGACATGCCAATTATAAATCAAAGCGAAAATAAATTGACGTGAGCCTATTGTACCTCGTTGTAATTGTAATTGTACGTATTGTATTGTAATTGTAATTGTACCTCGAGCTTGAACTTTTTTCCTTCTATGGAGTCAGTAAATTCACCGTAACGTCATTGGGAAAATTTGTATATCGGAATCAGCGCTCCGAGTATTTAGTAGTGAAATTTCCTAGCACGTTAAAATTGACGATGACTTACCGTATCGTCATTGAATAGTATACAAAAAAAAAGTATGAAACCTGAGTCTCTTAGCAATTCGCGCAACGGATAGATTCTGAACACGTTTTCGAATAGTTTAGGCGATTCGAAATCGTGACATGTGATTGATATGATCGTGCTCGAGCAACTGGCGACTCTTTCAAACATGAATACTTACAAAAGTGTAAAAGAAACGATAAATTTGTAAAAGTAATTAATTAGGTAAGTACTTACTTTACTATAATACAATACAATACAAAATACGCTTTATTGAATACCACTCAAATATAAATAAACGGCCAAATCATAAGATTATACGGTGAGCAAGAGGTGATTTATCGGTAAGTAACAATTTAAACAAAGTAGGTACACAAGGTATTTTTTTGAAAATATATAAAGAAATAAACTTGATTACAAACCATAATCTTTACAAAACTAAAACAGACAGACAGACACGACAGACATACACACACATAGACAGACAGTCGATTTTGTTCTCCTAAGTTTTCTTCTATTTACCCAACAATAACACAATACGACAGCAGATATCTTATCCCAACACAGCGTATGTTTTGAAATGTTTATGGTAGTTTATTTGTGAGCGCGCTCCTGGATTTGTTAGAAATATTTACGAGTTTCGGACTCCCTTATTCAGTACTGTTACCGTGAGTAAAATCCGTCGGTTTACGAGAAATACGTCTTAAGCTGAGTTTTGTGTTAGACGTTGAGTGAATTAAAACAAGATCACTTCTTTGCTCGTACCTTTTTATGTATGTAAGCACCTTACCTATTGTATAAAAAGAAATAAAATAAATATAAATACAAGATGACAGAAAATAGGTACCTATGTGTACAAAATTATTAAGTATCTTTTTGAGGTACTTATCTATTTTGCTCGATCTTTTTTTTTAAAAACAATAAAGTATATTAATGCAAGTTGTGAGTTTGTGTATGCAGCCGAAAAAAAATGCATCATCTAAACCGTACCGGTGTTTTTTTACTATTTTTCGTAATCGTTCACTCTTGTAAAAGTAAAAGTTTACACCAGTTTATTTCCTGTCATTTGAAATTTGTTCAATGATGCTAAAAGAGATTCGCACTTAAAGTGTATATTTATTAATAAAATTGAGCGTTTGTGCGTTGCCAATTTTATTTACCGGAGAAATCCATCCCCCGTTTACGCAATACAAACTGCACGAAGCCGTAGATAAGTTAATTACTTGAGGGTGGCGACTTTAAAATGAAGTGGTAAAGCAATCATTCAGTACCTATTTTCCACTTCGTCTGAGCCCCCCTTGCTTCTATATCATTATTATATTGTTGACGATAATAATTGTCATGAAACATTTTAAAGTGTTTCAGGTTCGAGTAAAGACGGTTAGACAAAGATATTCCTTTACCGGGAATCGAACCCAGGACCGCTGGCTTCGCAGGCAGGTCGCTACAAACTATGCTCGCGTCGTCTAATAGAATATAGAAGTAAAATGGGCTAGAAAATATTGAAATAAATTCCTTGAAAAAATTAAAACACACGCGATGTCACTAGCGTATACATGCTAAAATACTATTGCTTTACTTTTAAATACGTATTTTTACTCGTTATCCGTATTTTAATGCAAAGCGAAAATATTTTATTTAATGTAAATGATTGTGATTTCGACATAATTTTAAATTGGTATTGTATTATTTTAGTTTTGAGTATGTATGCATTGTTATTTTTCTTATTTTAATGATGGCTTAATAAGATGGGTATAACAAGAAATGAGTTAAACCGCAAAGAAAGGCCAAAACCATTTAAACCTTTAATGAAGAAACTTCCCTCGAAATTTTACCGTCCAAAACTTTGTTAGCACAGAACCAACTGTTAAAAGTATACCGGAATAATTATTCGGTCTTTAACAGAGTAAAACCTACTGCCCCTATTTTTGGAAGCAGAACGTCGTTAAATATTGAAACAACGGCAAAATTTCACATTTAACGTTATTAATTACTAACTCAAACGTTATTAATTGGATTTCTGTGTACAAACCCTACTTATTAACGGCTTGAACTCTATACTTTTAAAAGCCGAAGCTGAGTAAGGCTTCTCTCTCTCTTTGTCTCTTTAATCGGCTCAAAGATTATGGTCACAGGTTGGTTTTGGTTTTTTTCCGTCTCTATAGGTTTATGATTGGCTCACACCACGGAATAGAAAAAACAGTGGAAGTGCCATGAGCTTCGCTTAGTACCAGAACTGTTGTCGCCAATACTCAAACTAAATATCATAAAAACAACACGCCACCATGGAAAATGTTTTTGGTGCGGCTATCGTTTTTACATTCCTAAATAGCACAATAAGGCATGCTTCTGGATTAATTTTCTATTTTAGTAATATCGAAATATCAAAAAATCTCGCGAAATAAGCAATCGCGGCAAAAGTATGGTGGGTTGCGTGGAATTCGCATAACCATGCCACATGTTACACGCCCACTTGACACTTCCACTGTTTTTTCTGTTCTGTGGCTCACACTGTCACATTCTTAGTTATTCTACAAAACGTTCAAAATAACATTAATATTTTTTATTGTTACTTTTAAATATCTAGGTTAAATTTGACAAGCAAAAGAAACGTTAAAAAGTTACAATACACAGACAAATTTTGTTGTTATCATGGCGATGGTGCTTCATGTCAATTTAATATTTGTATCGCGTGACCGGCCTCGGCATAGTTTTGATCGCTCAAGCATCGGGACGGCCATTTTTAATATCACGACGAGTGGATTATTGATTAAAGTCTAAAGACAGTCGAAAGATTGAAAATATAATGTCTCAATAAACGATTTGCTAGGTAACGTAGGACATACTCAGTTTATCATTTCGATATTTTGATAGATTACTTCTAAATTAACTTGCTGTTTGAAAAATCTGCTTGGAATAATCTAGTAACTAAGTTATATACAAGGCCAGCCACAGCAACGAGTGCTACGCTGTGGCCTGTATGGGTTCATGTAAATATACACACTGCAGTATCGCTCGGTGTTTTCTTCGATTGGTTGCACACACTGCCGTGTGGGTACATCAGCATTTTTCCTCTTTGTAGCGAAAATCTGCTGCGAACTGTGTACCCGATTATCGGGACGTCGGCGCTGAATGTGTTAAAAATAATTTGTTTTAAGCTACGGAGGTCAATTCATATTAATTTCAATAAATTGTTGTTTGTCTTTCGTCAGTAAAACTACCGATTCACAAAAACAAAACTAATAATCTTTTATTTGTGTTTGTGAAAAAATATTTTTACTGAGCGATCGGATTTCGAAATTTGTAACAGGCCTTTTTTCAAGTTCTACCAAGTGCCTGGATTATTTTCGCCAAGTACGAGTGGTATTTTCTTTATAACATAAGATTCGCCTAATTTAATTAAAACTTTACCGCGCTCGACCACAAACTTTCATGTGCTTTGCAAACATCGTCAAGACAAGGCAGAAAGTGGTGCCGGGAAAAGATTTTTCCCGGCTAAAATCAACAGAATTTTTAAGTCTTCACTTTAGCTTGCTAGCAAAAATAGGGGTTTGCCTAGAAATTGATACTTAAGTCTGTGGAGACGAAATACTTTTACCGGACTGCCCAAGAAAGAGTTTCTTGGGGAGCCTGCCGTTCGGCCGAGATATTTTTAGTCAAATGTAACATTTCACAAAAACTATCTCGCACGTTAAATCCAACGGTGACACTTTGCAAAAATAGAATTCGTAAAAAATAATTTGTTTTTATTCGTAATAATGTCATTTTTGAAATAGGTTTGTTCTTTAATTGGATTTAACGTGCAATTTGTACATTTCCGGGATAGCAAAACCGCTTAATACGTCAGGTAGTTTTATGTAAGACTTGTGAATAAAAACAAATATAGCTAGGGTAATGTAACCAGAAATGAACAAAGACCAATGATGGACACTTATTCTTATGTTACAGAAAATAAGTGTTATATTCCGTTATGTAGCGAAAATTTGCTACAAACAGTGTACCCGAACATCGGGTCGGTTGGCGCTAAATGTGTTAACATATTCAACGCCAGCCACAGCAACGAGTGCTACGCTGTAGCCCGTATGGATATGTGTTTCGTAAATACAGACACTGCAGTTTCGCTTGGCTTATTCTTTGATTGGTTGGATACACTACCGTGTCTAGATCAGCATTTTTCCGCTATGTAGCGAAAATCTGCTACGAACTGTGTACCCGATTATCGGGTCGTTGGCGTTGAATGTGTTAATAATGTTAAATTTTAATTAAATTCGTGTACCTACATACGAGTCATCGCATCGGTATTCTTATTTCACCTCGATAATTCAGGTCAAAATGTACGAGTAGATCACATAATATTTTAATTTTAAATGTAAGTCACGTAATCGCAACTGCGTTTATATTTTAACAACTAATTTATTATTAATTTATGATTAAATTAGTTGGGTCAGCAGTACGTAATTTTAGTTATAAAATAAACTTAGCTAGCCTTATAACTAGTACATGGTAACAATTATATCAGTTCACCACATCAGACCTAACCTCAGAACATAGAATATTCAGACATAAAAGCATTTGAATAGAAATTGTCTCATTTCGTGACTTTCCGAGCAAATAGAAAGCACATTGCCAACACGACTGTTTGTATGAATTTGAATGTTAATAACCAGTGCGGTTTGATCAACAAAGGCTCCGTTTACACTCCAGTGTGTAATGTTAGAGGTTAGGAATTGCTCCGTTTCAACTCAAAGGGTTATTTGATGATAGTGCGATTGATATATCGGATAACGCGTTTTGGATCGCACAAGTGTTGATGTTTGATGAGTTAATGGCAGAAAAGGCACATTCAATTTGAAATTGTTAATTCTATCTATCTATTTACATAGTCTATTTAGTGTCCCACTTCTGGGCATAGGCCTCCCCCTCATTTCTCCAGTCTCTCGACTTTTTTGAATCTCTGGATCGCTTGTTCTGGCTTTTCCTTGCCAGTCTGTCCCACCATCCTCTTTTAGGTCTTGCTCCTGCTAATGGGTGTGTAATGTTTAGCATAAAAACAAATGGTCTAATGATCATGCTAAACGTTCATTATGATTTTCTTGGTTAGTTAAATGAAATTATACAAAATGTTTTTATACTGATTGAAGCGCACCCCCTGCTAATCAATTGCTATTATGCAGAGAGTTTTTTGATCCGTAGTAAAAAATAAACAATAATTGAAAATGTAGCAAATTTAAAACATGTTTTTTTTTAAATAATATGCCTCCAATGAAGTATAAATCCATTCATACCGCCAAATTCAAATATATTTTTTTAAGATATTTACGTCGATCGACTAAATTGATTGTTTATTTTAATAATTTACCTTAACGATGATCCTATATTGATTTCAATATTTTAATAAATACTCACGTTAAAATTATGTTAAGGGGTGATCCGATAGTGAAGCTTTCATCCACTCTTGGGCCGATGATGTTGAGATTGAGCTTTCTTAGTTGAAATCAGGCCAAAATCTCAATGGAGCTTTTCCCACTGACGGTGAAATGTGTGCTGGGTACGAGTATAAGTTAATTTTTTTGACAAAATCGCGTCAAGTTGTCGTTAAGTTATTTTTCTAGAATAAATGTATTTTAGACTGTTTCTTGCAACTTCATGCAGTGTATTGAAACCACAAAAACTAAATGGAAACCTAAGTAAGGCTTGAATAAAATTTTAGTTTTTTTGTTTGTTAATTTATTGTTGGGAAACTTATTAAAATACCCACTTAAATATATTTATAAAAATGTTCTGTAACTTTATTCTGTTTCAATTAAATGTAACTTAATATTATTATTTTGTAAACATGTTAAAAAAACACACCAAACAGCCGGATACATTTTTGTAAAATAAACACCAAATGACTCGTACGAAATATCAGCATCCAACGCCAACACAATTTTGAAATATTTATATTTCGTTTTTAGGGTTCCGTACCAAAATGGTACAAAAGGAACCCTTATGGTGAGACTTCGTTGTCTGTCTGTCTGTCTGTCTGTCTGTCTGTATGTCACAGCAGGTTTTCTCAGCAACTACGAATGCTATCAACTTGAAATTTGGCATAGTTGTACAACTTGCTTGCCCGCATCTATTTGTAGTAAAAAAAATATGAAATTAATTTTATTAATAATTGAAAAGGGGTCTAGAATAGGGGGTTCAAAAATGAAAGTGGTTCGATTATAGCAAATGGGGTGTCATATGAAAGGTCTTAATCTGCACATTTCAAAACAATTTTTTTGAAAATTTTCTATGATGTACTTTTTGATTTATAGCCTAAAATTTACAAAAAATGACCGTTCCCCCCCCTTTATCTCCGAAGTTTATTAATCAAAAATTCTGAAAAAAATCCTGACGTATAGATAATTACTTATATTTTCTGGGAAAAATGAAATAAAGTGTTCATTATTTACAGTTTTTGAGAAACAACAAAAAAACTAAGAAAATCTGTATTAAAATTTAGGCTAGTATAAATCGACCTTATTGCTTGGAACATAAAGCTTATAACAAAATGAGTATTTTCTTTTGCGGTTACCAAGCATATTATCTTCAATACGGGACCCTCGGTGCGCGAGTCCGACTCGCACTTGACCGGTTTTTTTATGACAGTTACCACTCTCACCGATGAACCGCTGCCAGGCTGCTAAAATAATGAATAAAAAAATTATAGTATTAAAGACACCATTGCTCAATAAATAATTTTAACTATTTTTCCGTGGCAAACTATAGGACCCGCAAATGTAGGGTTTCAATTTAACATACCTGCAAAAAGCATCGGTATGTTAAATTGGATTGAACTCACTATATCCTATCTCTATTGAAAACGGTCTGAATCCTATCTGCCTTTCAAGCCGATTCGACCCGAAAACTAACTTCACAGATTACTAGTTCCAATCCCCTGACCTGTACCCTTACCATGAGTTACAATTACCGTATAGATGAATTACCGAGAGCGTAGAATTGCATATGTAGTGGTTGTACCGTTCGCATGAAAAGGAAAACCATTCAAGTTTTCTTCTTAATTTATTACCCTAAACAAGTGAAATAAGTAATTCTTTTTTGCTTTTAGTCGCTATCATTTATTTAAATTTTCATCTTTATGGTTGGAAATTGCTTATGGGACAGATGCAAATTAAATTATATTTAAAGTTCTCCTGATGAGTTCTTGATCAAAATCATCTACTGCCGACGGACCGTACGTAACTTTTTGTTACTCGGAGAGGAATTTTTTCGTTGCTTAGAATTTGTCACTCTTACTCTCAGTCAAAATTTGATAAATAGTCGAGAGAGAAACACCTGTAGCTTTTTCAACGGATTGGGCAGCGGTGTAAGGTGAATTTAAATTTTTCATTAGTTCGAATTCAACTTCGTCGATTACAGACGTGAAGGTATGTATGTATGTACAATAAAATAAGACATATATTTTAGTGCATTGTAAAAAGTATTTAGAATTTGACACTGACATTATTTTTGTACTTACTTATTTAATTATATAACAAAACTCTTTTGATGCTGATGGTATAAGAAGTAGAGGAAATTTAAATATAGAATGCCTGTAAAGACATGTTACCACTATATATGCAATTCCACGCTCTCGGTAATTCATCTATACTCGCTAACGAGTCGAATGCTCTGTCCTTCGCACTCTATAAGAATACTGCGAGGTCTGCGAGCGACAGAGCACTCGACTCGCTAGCAAGTATGGTAATTGTAACTCATGGTAAGGGTACCGTGCTAAAGGCAATCGCAAACTGTGTTTATTCCAACCTTTGCCTTTGATAGATCAAAGCTATATTGGAACACCAGCCTTTTGCATTCCATTTAAACTTTTTCGCCTTAGAGAAAAAATAATAGTGTTATTAGTCTAACTTGTGTATATGTGTGTGTCTAGTCACGGTACAAAAAGGTACGTCACTTTTCGACTCTATTTCAATGCTATTTAAGATCCAAAAACGACGAACCTTGTCACAACGTGACTATACATTGTATCCCTAAAACAGATGGAAATATTTGGACGCGGTTAAATTAGAAGAAAGCTAGTCTAACTGCCGCACTCAGAGACGTCAATTAAATTTAATGTTTGTTAAGTGACGTTTTGTCTTATTCTATTGCTGTAGCAAAGAAAGTGACAGCAGCAACTTTAATCAAGCATTACATTTAACTGACGTCTCTGGGTGCGGCAGTAATTGGGGTTTTGGGGGTTTTATTTATTAAATAACCAAATTTTTTCTGCAAAATCACAAGCTTTTTCTTTCACGCATTTTTTATTTCCTACTCCGCCCACGAAGTATTCGTTTATTGCTGTTCTCCTGGGAACAACCCTAATTTGCCGATAAAAAAGTAGCCTTTATCCGATCCACTATCTCTGTACCAATAACAACAGCAAAAATATGGTGGATTTATTCATAAAAGGACGATAAATAAATTAGTAACATTTTGATAGATGTAAATAGACATCATTTGTTCCAATTTGACCAAAACAGGTGAAATACAGCAGTTAATATTCCCTGAGTAAACCAGATAATTATCATAGGTTTAAATACACATCGTACATAATAATAATAGTAAATCTCGCAAAATGACCAATAATTAAATTTATGCCCTATTATTACATTTTGGGCATTGTCTATCCTAACTGGGACCGTTTATTTCAAAGTACGTGACACTTACTTACTTTACGGTGCATTTACACGAGAAAATAATGACGCTATTAATTGCCCGTCAACAGTACAGACGTCTCGTTCCATTACACCAAATTAGAGTAAGACAGCTAATGATCGCGGGCAATTGATTGCGCAATTAATTGCCCGCGTAAGTAGGTTTCAAAGTTTTTTTTTTAATTATAGACAATTATTCGATTATCGTAAAACATTTAGGATCAGTCGCTAAATACAAATTATACTTCTGTGATACATAAAACAATATTCAAGATAAGTTAACAGTTCAAAGATATATTCTAAGTGGCCGAAATCGTAGGCAATAGTTGTACCTAAGTAACTAGAAAATTAAGACCTATCAAAGAATAATGGGGAGGTAACACGCACAACGCTAAGTAGGCGTAACGCGAATCTCTCGTGACACGACGTTGTTTACCGGCGGAAACCCTTTTGGTTTTTACCAAAACTCTAATAAAGACCTCAAGGGAAATCGCTTTTCATATGAGGGTAATACGAGCCCCAGTACGTGACCATGTCGTTTACGATTTGTCACGTAAAACTTGTGTTCTTTTTATGTTTCTTTCTTTCGTTTTAAAGCCGGCTTTTGTGTAATAAAGCGATAATGACTTTGTGTAACTCGGCAATACAGAGGGTGTAAAAGAAATGTTCTGTAATTTGCGCGTTTGAAGAAAATGTTTGTGTAGGCTTATAGCCTTGTTTTATGAAATAATTCATGTAAAATTTGTCATTTGTATGTCACACAACACTTTAGTTTTATTCATTGGTAGCTAATGCCGAAGGTTTTTGTCATGTGGTGATTTGTTAATTGGTTTAATGTATTTAAATGAAGAATATACACATTTTGGTCTCTTTTGCAAAGAAAATTAAACTTGGTATGTTACGAAAAGTGCATAAAATTCAAATGCAAAACTTAACGCTAAGAATTTGCGCAAACCAACTGAAAGTTGAAACTGTATTACATTGCATTTTAAAAGCATAACTTCGTATTTGATTGAGTTCAACTTCCACATTGAACAGGCAAAGTTGATTCCTACATTGATCAAGTTGACATAACTTGGGTCTCTCTGAGATCGAGCACTTTCTTCAGAGTTCTTTTACAATGGAATTTGGATTAAGTTAGCAGGATTTATTTTCGCTTCGTAAAAGGATTACAATCTATCAGTATTAAGGCAATTTCTTCGGAAATATTCTTTGCCGAAACGTCGAAGCTTATTAATGTGAGAGTAATATTTGAAAAGATTTTTTTGCGCAAGATTATTAGGTGTATCGTATATTTAATCATGATAGTTTGCTAAATTAAATAAGGTATTGTCCATTGGGACATAACAGCGATTAACGAGTAATTTAAAAATGTTGATGTATGCCCACAGGCTTTTAAGCTAATGAATTTGCATCAAGGTTAGTGACAGTGAACTATAAGTAATAGCAAAGTTAAATGGTAGGTAGTTGACTTGATCGTCAACAAAGAACAATAAAATTTCTAGAATGAAACTCTTTCCCGGTAATTTACAGTGAAGGAAAGAAACGTCCTCTGACATTTACCATTCAGACTTTTTTAAAGAGCAATGTCAAAGGTCAATTTGTGAGGTTAAGGGGTCATAGAAGCACGTGGAAAAAGAATAATAAGTATGATAAAAATCTTGCAAATTTACAGTAAAACGGAGAAAGTTTTTAGTAATTATATTTATGCAGGATTAATAAAATTGTCACTGGAGCAGAACACGATGCGGGTCCTTCTAATGGTGATCATTCAAAAAGTGTATTGGTGGCTCAATACATTTTTTGCTGCCTTGAAAATTTTATAAATTTATAGGGTATTTAGATGTAAATAAAAAAAATAAGTATTTTTTATTTATTATAGGTAGACGAATAAAGAGTGTATTTAATGCTTCGGTAGACATTAATTTTTAATTTCTCTATCAATGGTTAGATTTTGTAAGAAAATAGACGTTTGTCTTTTGGTTCAGCAGGTATTTTTAAATATACCAAATATTCTTATTAACTTATGGATAAATTATGTGAATTAATTTAAAAAAATAAAATACACGTCAAAAATCTACAAGCGCTTGCCGAGAAGAGACAACTGCTGTAAAGAGAAGCACTGCACTAGTGCAGGCTACATTTATAAATATTGAGTAGCAAAAGGACATATTTTACATTTATATCTAATAACATTCTTGCAGAAACAGCAAAAAGTTGAGTTACTTTTGCAAAATCAAAAGAAACTAAATAACAGTTAATTCTTGGTGAAGTACGAGTAGTTTTTGACTAAGATACTTAGCCAGATTAAAATGTAAAATGTATGTGTAAGTATTTTATGTAAATGTAATGTGTGTGTAATTTCTTTCGCTCAAACTCCTTTGATACAAAACTTCTTAAGGTTATAAAAGGACTTTTACAGTACTCTTGAGTACTGGGCGGTAATCTTGCAAGTGCATTAGGGAATTCTCAGAGTGTGATGCGAAACAAAAAGTCTTACTTTGTTTTATAGGTACAGCGGAACGTGGAAACTGCAACTACTTTGCACTTTTCTGTCGGTGTGCTCACTGCTTTATGTAACGGTATAATGTTAAACTTTCCTGCCACGAAGGTAAAAGGGGCCACTTTATACCGTGTCACTTGCGTTTTATGACATGCCACTAATAGGATAAAAGGAATAAGGGTGTACTTAGCGGGCTCCCTTGTTGACTCTTTCCTTTGACCTTTAGAAATGTGTAATTTGCGCTGTAATAGGAAGAAGTAAAAACCCGTCAAGTGCGAGCCGGACTCGCGTACCGAGGGTTCCGTACCGTACAATTGGTATTATTATATTTCGGTTTGAATTCGATTTCGAGGGCCAAACTCACACTTGACCATTTTTAGTATTTGTGTGTTTTTTTCAGAGTTTGTACTACAATCATACCAAATTTGACGCTAATTCTATGTTTTAATGTTTTTACGATACAACAAAAATAAAAATACGATGAAAAATTAACGTTTCTTGTATGGGGACTCCCTTCATTATTTAACTTTCTTTATATTTTTATATTTGTTAATAAATCCGTTGCAATAACTCAGATACTGAAAATAATCAACCCGCTATTTATTACGGTTCGAAAGATACAGCTCTTTAAAGTTGGGACGGACGGACGGACGGACAGCGGAGGCATATTAATAGGGTCCCGTGAAGTCAGGAAATAAATGTTTTCAATATCTTGGATTATTTGAATTTGAACTCTACTTCATCATTAAAGGACTCGAAGTGATTCGATTCTGAATCAAATGGCGGATACTACATGACTTGTAGTAAATTGTATAAAGATTGCCAAGTTCTAACCCTATTCCAACTTAATTCTCAGGGTCAAGATTGGCAACTGCTCTGTCCTTTATTAAACTGAACTGATTTAGTATGTCATGGTCCTACCCCGTTTGCTAAGTTGCCTTTTCCGTGCCATGTATAATTGCGTAACATAATTATAAAAGCTGGTTTAATGGCGGGTATGAAATAAAGCAACATTTATATAACGTACATAAATATAAGGAAACGTAATTCCATAAAAAAATGGCCGATAACCTTTTGTAGCTTCGTCAAACACTACGCGCAAAATACTTACGCTATACTTTTTTGCATAATTTGCCCCCTTTTAATTTACCGCACGTTTCTAAAGCTTAAAACTGACTTCTAGCAAATAACTCTATATTTTCCACAGCTAAAATAGCGTACCGACCATTCAGAATTAATTCATTACACGTTATTTGAGTTGACTCTCAAGTGCTTATTAAACAAAGAGAAGGAATCTTAAAACAGGCTAAGGTGCTTTAAGAGCGGCATAACGGTGCTCAAAAGAGCTATTCAAGGGTAATAACGTAAAGGAGCTGAATCTTTTGGTTTACAATTACTTGAAAGGTTTTTGGCTGAAGAGAAGCAAATAAGTATTTCTGTTTTGTTAAGACAAATGGTCGTATCTCAGAAAAAAACTGTTGTAGCAAATGTAACCTTATTACTTATAGAAGAAGATTGAATCTGCGCTGGCTATTTTATTTCAGATACCACTTATTGGCTTATTAGAGCAGATTATGAATTCTATTTTGAATTAATGCTGTGGACGTGTTGGAGCATATCGCTACGACATAGATGCTTTTATTAGTAAATAATTTTTTACCAGGGGACAATCTCACACCTAATTGACCTAATCCCAAACTAAGCTATAGGCTTGTGCTATGGGTACTAGACAACGATATAAATACTTAAATACTGAGAAAAAAAATCTAAGACTCAGAAAAAAATGCTTGCGCTCACCACACAATATTGGCTTCGATTGATTCAACTTTAATCTTTGTATTTTTTTACCATTTGACCAAAATAATCAACTTTTTGGCGGGACCTTTGTAAAAACGTAGAGCCTTATTGAAATATACTTGTCACGTCGCGCACCGTGTTTCTGTAAATAAATATTGTATTGTTCCTTAAGAGCAAATCCTTGCTCCCGAATAATGTCAGCCATTTAATATTTAAGTAGGTAGCTGCGCGTAAAATTTAATCGTTTATTATAAATATGGTACATTCCATTAAAAAACCAGTCAAGAACAAGTCGGACTCGCGCACCAAGGGTTCTGTATTGGTTCCGATTTGAATTCAATTTCGGATCGAATCAGCGCAAGCCGAACTCACACTTGACCATTTTTCTAGTATTTGTTGTGTTTCTTCAGGGTTTGTACTTAGTATAATCACACCAAACTTGACGCTTGTATGTTTGCCCGTTTTTACGATACAACAAAAATAAAAATACGTTGAAAAAAAATCTCGTGTACCACTACTATAATTTCACTTTTTTTATTTGCTGTTAAATCCGCTGTAATAACACATTTTCAAAAAAACAATCGCTATCTATTACAGTTTAAAAAATACAGCTCTTTAAAGTTAGGACGGACGGACGGACGGACAGCGCAGGCATATTAATAGGATTCTGTTGCTAACCTAACCTAACCTAACCCTTTGGGTACGGAACCCTAAAAATAACCTACTAAATGTTTCACATTGCATAAACTGCTCCATTGCAATATTATTTGCATTTTAACAGTGTGAATAAATACTGGATTCTGATAAAAAACATAAGAAGTTGAATAATAATTATTATAGAACTGTTATTACCATGACAACGCTCATTATAGAATTGTTTTTACGCTTTGGTTACGCTATAGGTAGTATTCTGATACCGTTAATGATATAAATATCAGCGGTTTATAGTAAGCGAGTAGAAAAAAGCTTTTAGGGACCCTTTACGCGTGATACACATTAAAATAGTCCATTGGGACTTCGTTTCTTGTTTTCCTTGTTCACCTTAATTCTAAGAAAGATCTATGTTTAAAATCTATTATACTAAAAGGTCAACAAAAGGACATACAGGTCAGGCACTGAGATAGTACAATCGAAGACTTAAAGTGACCTTAGATCCAAAATCCACCTGACATTCCACAGCAATAAGGTTGAGTTTCCTATAAGTTACGATTGACTTGGCGTCTCTAATTACATTGAAAACTTCAAGCATTATTTTAAATGTGTCTTCTATTTACGTGCGTTACTATAAATGTATTGTGACGTCACTTAAAATTTTTACCATTTGACCAAATAATGCATTGCTCTCCATGTTTTTAGTATCACCCTCTTTTATTAAATTTTCGTGCATGTTATTTGCGCAAAATTGTATCGATTGACCGACGTCAGGATGTTTTCTTTTTTGTTTCACGATAATACTCAAAATGTAGCTCGAAAGTCATCGGTTTTAAAAATCAAAAATAATGTCATCAGGTGTAACTTGAAATCTTTTTTGACGGACGGATGATCCATAGACATAATATTATCTTATCATATATTCCGTTCTAAAGTATTTGGTACCGTCGACCTTATTAAGTAGCTGCACACTTTTAGTGCTTTGTCATTTTAACGTTATGATTGAACTACCGCACTAAAGTAATGCGAAAAAAGTGTGCAACTACTTCTAAGGCCGACTGTACACTTATTAATTATATTCTGGTTTATATAGGTAACAAAAAACTCCCAAAAATTGAAGCCAAGCGAGGGCGGGTCGCTTGTATTTGATAAAGAAAAGTTGGAATTACAATCAATGTTTGTTTTCCCAACGTCATCTCGCAGGTGGTCGATAAATTTTCATTCCTAGTCGGTTTCTTGTATACTCTTGTTTATCTTCATCTAAGGCTGATATCCTTTTGGGTCAACAAAAAGCTGAGGTAATCCGCGACTTTACTCCCAAAGGAGACAACAGAAAATCTCCTAGATCCACGTGATAAAAAGAGAAATAGGATGGTGCTATGTGAAATAGTGCTGACAGGAGGTAGGAAGTTTATGGAAAATATAAATGTGTATTTGTATATGTGTGTGGTTGCCGCGTTAGAATAGTGCCACTCAATATCTTCCCGTGGATATCGTAGAGGTGACTAAGGGAATATAGGCTTGTAGTAGGTACCGTTAGGCGATGGCCTTGCAACCTGTCACGAATACGCTGGTAAACATCTTAGCCTATTTGTGCAAAATGTGGTTACTGAATTAAATATCAAAAAGTTTATAAAGTTCTAGGTCTGTAGCTCTGCCTAACCCACTCTAGGATTACAGGCGTGTATGTATGTATGTACAGTCAAGGACTTTAATTATTATGCCACTATGGAACCCTGTCATAATGACAGCGTTAAACCACATTAAAGAAAATAACGCCAAAATTAATGATTAACGTTATGCGACAGGGTTCCATAGTGGCATAACAATTAAAGTCCTTGACTGTAGGTATATAATATTTTACTACTTAGTCTGTGTACTGTACCAGCAATAATATAGTATCCAACATTGCGCTCAAAAATATCTGACACGCCATTATGCCTCCGGTAATAAAGACGTATCAGATATTTTAGAGCCCAATGATGGACAATATTATTATTGCTGGTGACTGTACTTTGTCAATGTAGCTTAGTCATCTGGTATGGCGTTCATGCTCTAGTTTTTTTTTTTTAAGCACCTTAGTAATAACGATCTACCCTCGCTTTGCTCCGAAATTAGTTGAAAATAAAAAGATTTCTATTAGTGATTCAAATTAAAAAAATATGGCAAAAGTTCCATAGATTATCCGACAATATACAAACACACGTCTTTACCTAAAGATTTTACTAATTAGAATTGCATAAAGACTAAACGTCAGTGGCATTCCATCACTTTGTTTTAATCATTTCACATTTAAGATGATACAAGTCGATTCACAAGAGTTGGCACGATTGGATTGAACGAAAGTAATGTCACCTGTCATTGTGTGAGTGCCGTCCTTTGAACCGATGTTCGAATTTCAAACCGAAAACCTGTTATTATTTTACACACTTGTATACTTTCGTTCACTCGTTCAACCCATTCGTACCAACTCTTGTGAATCGACCTGTACGGTCGGCCTTATAAGAAGCTGCACACTTTAATGTTTTGTCACTTTAAGGTCATGTTTGAACTGCTGCACTAGTCTGTCAAAGGCGTTACAGCGACAAGGTACAAAAGTGTGCAGCTTCTTATAAGGCTGACTGTACTTATTGGATACATAGTCTAACTCTAATATGTAGCTAAGTCGATTTGAAATAGAAACGCCAAAATTTCCTCATTACTTACTGTTAAAATATTTCATTTCATCTCGTAACAGTTTATTTGTCAAACTAGTTGACAGGGGCTCTACTTTGCCCGTTAAAACTATTGCTTTAAAATGTTATCATATGATTTTTAACTAGGATGCCATTACTGCCAATCAGTAAGGCCTGATTTACATTGGTCCAGTAAAAGCATGCCAGTAGAAGTACATTGCGTTGTTACAATAACTTTCGCCTCAAACGTGAAAACCAACTTGTCAATGTACTTCTACTGGCATGCATTTGCTGGACCAATGTAAATCAGCCATAAGAGTTATAACGTTGACAGTAAGATAACATGTCGCACTGCTAGATCAAAACAGTACTAACTCAAAATACAACTGTATTTTAAAATCAACTTTAATACAACTTCTATGAACTTGAAACGAAGCTAGCAAGGATTTTGAGTTGTTGCTGTTTTGATCTAGCAGTGCGATGTCATTAGCAATATGGTTTTACCGGGCAGAATAGAGCCACAGGTTATATCTTAGTTTAGTGACTATTCTACAAGAAGTACACAATCAAAAATATGTGCGAAATATTTCATCTGTATTGCCAATTTGGGGTGGAAATGGGAATTTGTAGGTGTAAGAAATTCGCCCCAGGCCGTAACATAATTTCGTGCGTGACAATAATAAACGACGTCTCATATAGGTCTGTTTACGGAGTTTAGGTCTATTTGAAGTTGTGTACCTAAAGCTAGAGAAAGCATGTGACATAAGATCTAGAGAAAGCATGTGACAAACAAAATGTGTCTTATCTATCTTAACTTTTGCACAGCAGTGGGAAATTAAAAGCTGTCAAATTAAATTAATTTACTATTTTACTCGCTCCCAAACCAATAGAGCGATTCAAGCTTTTTTTTATAAAGAAAGAAGATTTTATGAAAATCGGTAGGTCTGTTTAAGATATATGAGCTCTAAAAGTAGGGGTCGCAGTTAAGTGTCTGGGGTTGTAATATTGGTCTAAGATCCAAATAGGAGACGATTTGCACCGGGCTGCTTATTCGATCAAAAGTATTTTATATCAAATTTGATACGCTAAATAACATGTGGCGAATAGGTTGCCTGAAAAATTTCAGTCCAGTACTTATATCATTATTTTTTTTATTAAAAATGAACTTTTTTTTAAAATTGCAAATGCTTGTTTAATAGTCAAATTACATACTAATCGAAAGTATGAAGCTTATAGAATATGCAAACGTTCGGTTCGGTGCAAATTATTAGTACCCACTTACCTGTTTATACCTGCCTATCCAATAGTTTGACTGGAAAAAAATAGTCAACCTACCTAACGTTTGCAAGTTCTGGCTTCATACTTTCGATTGGTATGTAATTTGTCTATTAAACAAGCAAATGCATTTTTTTAAGCCAAACTTATTTTTTATTTTTTTAATTATTTATATACTGGACTGAAATTTTTCAGGCAACCTATTCGCCACATATTATTTAGCGTATCAAATTTGATATAAAATACTTTTGATCGAATAAGCAAGCCGGTGCAAATCTCCTACTATATATTTAATACTTTTTTCACACTACATGCTCGAAATTGCCCAATTATGTATCATGCAAACCTTACCTGAAGTAAGTCATCATTATAGCCATCGGCTAATCAGCGGGTAATAATGAGATTCAGTACCATATTATGACCCAGCGGGTTTTTTTCGAAATACGGTACTTTAAGTTTTAATAAAACGTTTCTAGGAAGTAGCCTTGCACTTTTTATTGTCTCGCAAAAGATGAAAAAAGTAGAGTATTCGTCTTGAATGTTTTTTCGTCTTGGGCGAGCTTGAATCCCTCGCTGCACTCAGGACTCCGTTTTAATTCCCTCGCTTCGTTTAGGAATTAACCCGTAGCACCCTCGCTACGCTCGGGAATTAAATCTAGAGTCCCTCATTTACTCAGGATTCAATATCGCGCCAGTGAAATAAAACAGTGCTTTATTCCCTCGGTGAATACCTAATCTACTATTAAGGTATGACAAACTTCGTACTTAAATAATTAAACATACGGTCAACAACTTTAATTGTTGAGCTTATTTTATGGTTATTTATTTACCTACAGAACCCTGTCGCAGAAAGAGAATCGTTAATTTTGACGTATTTTAGTTCTTTAGACTTGACGCTGTCCTTATGACAAGGTTCTATAGGTGCTCAACAATTAAACTTGTCAACAACAACACGTAAATAAAATTTCTAAGTATTATCTTTTCAAGCCAAATAGATGGTAGGCCAAAAAAGTGGTTGCTTTATTAGTTTTTGTGCGTAAGTTGCGAAGTTAATTGCTATTTAGGGCGGAAACCCGCGTGTTACCGACACACACGAGGCGGAGCCCGAGAAAAGGTTATTATCTGACGAAAACAAACATTTATTATCAACATTGAAACGGAAAAGCAACCTTTTTTGCTTCGAAACAAAATGAAGGGTTTTTGTATTTTTTACAGACAAAAAAAATTCAGAGAGAATCAGATTTCACGGTATGTCTTCATGATAAATATTGTTACCATGCTTTTAGGCAAGATTAAATAAAAATAAAGCGTACTCATGATTTTCTGCTATTTGCTTTCATCTTTTATCCATACACGGGCACCAGCCGAAGTAAAATATTATAAGTATTTTCATACTGATTTGTGTTTGTATAGGAATCTACTCATGTTTTATTCAGGGACCTAAAAAGTAAATCCTAGCTCGTAACAAATGTGATGTAACTTATTTCAGTCTTAATATTTTTCCTTGTTACAGACAAAATGTCAGTCCCACCAACCGACAGTACTGAAGTTATCACTAACTCAGGATATGGCAGCAGCGACGAGACTGCAAGCCTGTTAGTCTCCGGTCCGTCAGTGACCGTCATTGTGCCCTCCGAGAACCGCACCGCCAAACCCGTGTTACAACGGCAAGACTGTACCACTCATTTACGACCTCAGTTATCCGGCGGTCCGGGGAGTGAAGAGAGTGGAACGTCCGTAAGAATGGAAGAAGGAGCTGCTAGAAGCGTCCCCGATATAGAGCTGCAGTGTAGGGATCAACCTGCAGACCGCCCGCAGACATTGGTGTCGCCCATAGCAACTTGCTCGCACAGAGGGTCAGTGACCGCGTGCCAGTTAGTTCCACATCCTTACGCGAGATGTCGCGTTTGCGAGCGGCGGCAATCCACAGCGCCTATGTCAGCGCTGCAGCTAGCGCGCTCTGTGTCACGAGAAAGCGTTCGCTCAGCTATGCACCACAATTGTGGCTGTAGCACACTTCACGCCGTGAGCACATGCCCAGTGATTCACCCGCCAGCCTTATTAATACCAGCTACAAGTACGAGAATCATTCGGCAAAGCTCCCAGCCTGAGTCTAGCGCATGCGTGGCACACTGTCCTCACCACGCCCACCATCATCCTAGCGCCTCTCTGCGGCAACTCAGAGAACCTGGCGACGGAATAGCCGGCATCGCGGCCGACTCGTTACGAATCAACGGAGGGATGCGACCCTTCAAACAGGTAAGTCTGCTTACTCATAGATGGCGCTGCTAGTTAAACCGGAGTAATTGCTACGTATATGTTTTTAGTTAGTCACAGTCATGCCACGTATCACCACTCAACAAGTACTAATTTAAAATTCAAAATGAAGTGCAATGTAAGTACCTTTTATAATTATGCTGACGAAATGAAAGTAACCTTGTTAACGATAGCGTTGAAAGAAGAGTGGAGAAACGGAATTTCAGTGAAAATTGAGTTTTCGTAAAGAGATGAAAACGCTGAGTGAGTATACAGTCCAACAAGCAACTCCAGAAAAGCTATCTAATTAGGACGTTAAGTGAATTGGCGGAAGAAAACAGCTGTATAATTGCCAGAGCGGCGGTTTCGCCAACTACAGAGGGGAAAAGTTTGGCTAGCGCCGCG
The DNA here is from genome assembly GCA_948252455.1 of Acleris cristana. Classification (NCBI taxonomy): domain Eukaryota; kingdom Metazoa; phylum Arthropoda; class Insecta; order Lepidoptera; family Tortricidae; genus Acleris; species Acleris cristana. Next base: position 4,688,671 of record OX411788.1, read on the forward strand.
TCGTAAGGATCGCACCACAATGTACACAGTTTAATATTGTTCTAACAAATTAACACTAAGCACAAAACTACAGCGTGATACAATTAAAGTTTACTGTATTGTTTCGTGCTTTCAAAACAAATGAGACAAACAACGTATTGAAATGCTTTATATGGAAAGGAAGTAATGCGGCATAAATATTTTTATACATAGTGTGAATCTAGCCTTATTCTGCTTTGGCTGTTAATGAGCCCTCCCAAATAATCAACGGAACAACTTGCGCCTTTTATCCGATACTTACCACAGTTAGGAACTTACTTTGATGAGATAATTATATAAAAGCCCGTAACTGCATTTGCGCTTAGGTTACTATTTCATATATAATATTTTAAAATCGATAAAGTGTGCAAACTGGCAAATTATTAATATTGTATTAAGGTAGACAATATTTTGCTTCGTGAGCTTAGAGTATCATAAATTCCTAGCGATAACTGCGTAATTTATAGGAACTAAATATTTATGACAGAGAAACATAACTGTATATAAGACGTAATGCATATGTAACAATGATTAATAACACAAACATTATTCGTTTTACAGCAAAAGCACAAAAGCACATTTGACTTGATTAACTAAACATTAAATTTGAGCAAGCCAAAACAGACTAGTTCTAACGAAAATAAATAACAAAAAATAATGGCGCGTAGGTGCTGTGTAAACCTTGTTAAGGGTCAATCACTTGTTCAATTCAAAAAGGTTAATTTAAAATGTTTTTGCAGCAGGCGCTGCTCCTATGTCCGCAAACACTATCGCAGGCAAGAAGGGCAAGATTGCGACGAGCATTCACGGAAGCGACTGGCGATACTGTTACCTACGTTAGAACGGTGGGCTCCAAAATTTATACTGCACCGCCAAGGCACTCAACTGTACAACAAACTCTAATAACACAAAACACTAAGCACCCAAATAGAGTAGCAACAAGAAGATAGGATGCATGACCATCAAAGATAGAATAGCGATTAGACCCCTTAGATTAAGGCCCTTACCCGTGTCAGTTGTACAGTTGAAACGCAGCCGCTGTCTATGGTTTTATCACCGAAGTAATTTGTTGGCAAATGTGATGTCCCTATGGCTTGGTTGATCGACCACGTTAGCTTCCCAGCTTACCCTGGCAGCACTTAAATCACGTCTCACAAGCGTACACGTTTCTTCTCAGCAAAAAAATCATATCATACATCCGTGCCATTCAACACCATGTTTATTCCTCGAATATCATCAAAAAACATAAAGATTTTCGATAAATGAAATTGTTCATCGTCTTTTTCTAAAATATGTCCACCGCTTTGGAAACCTACAAGCAAGATATACACAGCACCTACACAACCATTAGCTTGCTATTCACGACTATATCGGTGAAGATTAGCTGCACTTTAGATCGATGAGTAGATTGCACCGCAATGTTGCTTCGTATTTTAACGGTCAGAAGTATGTTGTATTTTGTTTATGTGGTGTTGAAAAAGATTCAATGGTTTTTAAACATGTCACTAATAAAAAGTGTGTTCAAATACACACACTAAATTACTGAATGAAACCTCATTTTATTCAAAAGATATAAAGCATACAAAATAGAAGTAGCGCTAGTTAGGTTTCCTACTTTCTATTCATTAAAATGCTTTAATTATTCGACTCATGTAATTGTATGTTGATGCAGAAGCTCTTAGAATTCTAAATTTGTACGAGTGAGGCGTAATCCCACCCGCAGATTTCCTGCTAGCATTAAAATTTCACAAAGTGAATTTTACACGTGGTGTTTAGGTACATATACTAATATTATTAAGTTGTGTTCCTCAGGGACGTAATAGTCAACCAATATTTAACTGTATTTTGACTTTAATAACTTCCTGAGAAATATGGATGAAACAAGAATTATTTAAAAAAAAATCTTTGCTATTATTCCAATAGAAACAATTCACTCTGCTCCATTACCCACAATGTATTACGAGCTTTGTCTATAACTAGAACAGTAAATAAATCACGATTCTCCAAATCCTGTTGTGGCTTTCCTCGCAATAATATTGGATCTAGAGCCTTTCCTATGCAAAGTAAGTTACCGTGATATTGGACATTATTCTGCATCAAAGCACCTCATCATTTATTATCGTACGTCATAAGAGACAAAGTGCTCCCATCTCATGGTTGCGAGAACTGAGCACTTCATTTATTTCCTTCGCTTCAGGGGATTCCGTGCAAAGATCATTTTGTACATTTATATAAACCGTCAGTTTGAATGATTTACGTCTAAATGTGCTTTAAATCTAATCAAGAGACAATTGAATTTAGCGTGGCAGCATGCCAACTGATTCTATTAAATAATGTAGGCGCGAGTTGAAAATAAGACAGCGTCGGGAAACGTCGACATGCGAGTGTACCTCTTACGTATACGCATTTCTTTTCATACTGTACTTGATGAATAGGGTGTGGTTCCAACTATTTATACAAATAAAAGACATCTCTATGATGTTCTGAACTTATTTTGTTTTTTCGATTGGTCTGTTCATCTCTAACTAATTTCTGTACTCTATTTGTATATACTAACGAATTCCTGTCTTGTTTCCTGGTATATTCCCTAATACATTTAATTTGTGCGCAAACCAAACTAAAGAAACAGAAAATTCTAGTTGGTTCTTTGAAATAGGGTTTAATATCATGTGCGAAAACTTTCGGCAATCAAAACTATACAATATAGCTCTGGCTTAGGAATCCAACGATGAAACTAAACTAGAGAACAGGCTTATCGTAGCGAAAAGATGCATAACTAGACTATAGCGTCAGCCATTCTGTGCTTGATGGCTTTACCCTTAGGTACCATAGTTACAATTGTGACCTTTTGTGTTTGGTCTTTTTTAAATGTCAATAAAAATATTTTCTTTCCTTTGGAAATATTTTAAGTCCAATAACGTAAAGACTCAATGATTTATTCATAAACTTGTGTCGTGTAAGGTCGCTGTTAATAGAACTTGCGAACTATGTAAACAAAACCAAACGAACCAATTCACCATGATTACTCGATAATCACGTACTTTTAAGGATCAAGTGAGGTCTTTGCAACGATTTATACACTAAATCATTACATTTATATTAAGTTTAAGATGAAATAACTATTCCTTATACGTTATTTTTAATAAAAACACGCTTGATGAATATTTGAGGTTATGTGTCAAACAGTACTAACTTGTTTACATAGTTCGCAAGTTCTATTGACGGCGACCTTAGAGAGTATATATTTTTATTTTCTAAGTTATCACATTACCGTATTAGTAACAAAACCCCAACAGTTTATTTCCTTCTTTATGGCTTGCAGTAGTTCCCACAAGAACTTAGTTGTGTTAAGTGAATTGCCGCGTAGCTTAGCGCTAAGCATATTTCATAAAGTCCCTATAATTTATCATAATTCTCCGAAGGTTGTTGGGCATTATTATGCGGAAAATAAAATAAATCATTATTGATTGAGCTTTCATCAAACGACGTAGGTTTTCAACAGAGGGAATTTGATCGCAGTATCATATGAAAATTTAATTTTTGTTTCAATCTTTCAAAATGTAAAATCATTGTTGTTATTTTCAACAATAAAAAAAAACAGTTTTTTCAACGTACATTTTATTTGTGTTTCTCGGAAAAACCGTTTATTTTCTGGTTTTAGGTACCCAAAAATTTTACGTTATAAATTTAACATGGTGTATCTGTGGTCCTGTGTATCTGTTTATCTGTGGTTGCCTCTCTGTGGCATCGTAGCTCCCTAATTTGATGAACAGATTTAGATGCGGTTTTTAGTCTGGGTATTTCTTAGCTAGAAATGAAAATCTTTTGAATCGTTTATGAGATAATCAGCTTTGAAAGTAAGGGTCACCATTGTAATAAGAGGTAGTGATAGACGACACGTTAGCCTAGTTGGTGACCCTGCCTACGAAACTAGCAGCCCCGGGTTCAAATCTCGGTAAAGGTAGATATTTGTATGATGAGCGCGAGTATTTGTTCCTGAGTCTTGAATGTTTTCTATGTATTTAAGCGTATATTTCTCCATTTAAGTATGTTTATAGGTGTCCATAGTATATTATCCAACAGTCATCAGCAAAAATATTATTATCCAACAATGGGTACAAAAATGCGCCCGATGGTGGATAAAATATTATTGCCGGTGACTGTACAAGCCTCTAGGCTTAGTTTGGGCACACCTCGGACAATGGCGATAAAATGTATGAAACAAATGCGTTGCTACGCACACAGTCTAAGCTCGTGTACGTGAACGCGTACCATGTTTGTGTGAGTGAGATAAGACATGCTAGGGTTGCCGCCATTTAGTGCGTTCGCGAATCGGGAACGCAATATGAGATGAATAGCGGCGTCGAATTATTTTGTATGCTTGTAATTAATTATAAACAAAAACATTTTTAACTCTATTTTCTGAGATTATTATTGACCGAAGCGTTAGCGAAGGTCTATGTTTTGACTCGACCAATTTGCTTTTGTATGTCCGGATGTTCTCCTCTACAGGTCACAATTCTTAACCGATTCTCATGAAATTTTGTGAACAGATTCTATGATTAAATTATATTTTTTTTGTCGATCCAGTTTTTGAATCTTCTTTAAAATGCGTAAGTTGCTATGAAGTATAAGCGCCAATACGGGCTATGGCGCGACCATTGTGAGTTTACTGCGATAACGACTCAATGAACTAAGTATTTTTCAATTAAACATTTTATTAACTTAACGCGAGGTGTACAGGGCAGTGATTCTCTCATAAGCAAAGGTGAGCGAATGCAGGAGTGAAGTATCAATTAAGCTATTAATCGTGTTTCACGAAATTAAATCGTTATTTTTAAATATTTTTGCGCAGTTGTCATTTTGAGGTTATTTCCACAGCCTAAAAATAGAGATTAATACGGAGTTTTAGTCCCGATGTGCAGAGACTAAAGTAACATTTTAAGAGCATGAGAAGTGAAAAATATTTTACGTGGCTCTGCGCACCGCGTCGTCGCGTCCTTGTCAGCCGGTAACTGTGAGGTAACCGAGAGCGGGTGGGCGGCACTTTTGACGGGAGGCAGAGAGTGACCATACTGTACGCTAGTACTCTTTATTATACTGTGGTTTGGGACAAAGTCAATTTGTGTGACATTATCTTTTCTGCCTTCCGACATTTTTAAGTTTTTATCTGTCACTGTCAAAAAATACTATACAAATTCGTGTTTCACTTTAAAGAAACTGTAAATCACAATAGTATATACGGTATCCGTATCATACAATTAGCATTATTATAATAATTTGAAATATATCCAAGTCAAGAGCAATGCCCACTATGCCCAACCCTTGGCCGATTGCCCATTGCCGGGCGGCCGGCACCCATTATTCCCAAGATGGCAATATTTTCCGACCAATTTCGAACTAAGTGAAGCTCTGTCTAATTTGCCAGGCTAGCAAACGTTCACATTGAATTTAGAGCTACAGTTCGTTTTAATGGAACACGTACCAATTATAAAACGAGATTTTGAAGTTAAAGTCGAGGTTATAGAAGTGTTATTAGACAATGTGACAATTAGACCTAATGAGCGTTCAGGACGTGCCCAATTTACTAAGTTAGTCGTATAATCGAATATTATTTTTGTATTGTGATACGTTTTGATAATAGGTTATTTCTTAGTTGACACTGTAAAGTACAGTAGCTACGACTACCTAGCTATATATATTAAATTTGCGCATGTTCTACCAATGCTGTTTTTATCGGGTTAACGTTAACGCTAGACTTACATAGTTTAAGAACTTGTATACCTATAACATATAACGCAAAAATATATTTTAATCGTAATTTAAATACTTACTAACATTTGCTGTATTAAAAACTAGCGCTTTCCCGTGACTTTGTCCGCATGAACAATTGTCGTTATAATCGTTATTACAGAAGCTACTATATTTTTTTGGGACAACATTGTCCTAACATCTTACTTATATTGCAAAAATTTATAAAAATTCGTAAATACGTGATTAATTTAAAAACATTTAAATATCATCGCAAATTTTTAGCTTTATAATTTTTGTAGGAAAATAGTAAACCAGTTCGTAGACATTCAAGGTATCAGAAATTAGGGATCAGAAATTAGAGATCACGATTCAGGTAGGCTAGATTCTTAACGCTAACGTAAACGATTTTCGAAAACTGACAAAATGTATGTAATTGACGTAAGCGCTCGACGCGACCGTCTGACAGCTTACGTCAATCCTATACATTATGGATAACGATAACGAACGCCGAATGCATCTTGTCTAGGGCCTTAGATTGATTGTGTATGAAGCTGATTGACGGAATTATTCAACTGATCACAAAACATCTGGATTTTTTAAATCAAGTTGGCGATCAATATCGATTGTCTGATTAATTGACTGTATAGAAAGTAGTATAATATATTATACTAGAGGACGCCCGCGACTTCGTACGCGTAGAATTAGTTTCCCGCTACTTCCTCCATTTTTTCCCGTTGGGGGTCGATTTTCGGAAAATCCTTTCTTAGTGCTCACTTACATCATGAAAGGAACCCCTGTACCAAATTTCAAGTTTCGAGGTACGGTAGTTTCGGCTGTGCGTTGATACATCAGTCAGTCAGTTTAGCCTTTTATATATATAGATAGTTACTATGATTCCCAAGTAGAATTAGTTTATTGCTCTTCCTCTGGGTCTTTTCTAATTGCTTATGATTAAACTATAAAAGTACTTAGAGTACGTCGCTTGTCACCTTCGTTCTGAGGAAAATCGACGATTGGTGGCTCTATTTTGAAGTATAAGAAGAACATGTTAACCAAATCACACTTTCGTATTCATCTCATAAGCCTTACAATGCCGAACGATAATGGTTCTGCGGCAGGGTAGGTATAATAAAGTGATCAATTACTTTACTGCTCTAAAGCAGGAAATGATCAGGGGCATTCAGGGGCCGTATTATGAACTGTTAACACCTGCCAAATTCCAGGCAGCGAAAATGACAAAGCTAAAAAATTGCTATAAATTTGTTTCTTTCAATGCCTTTAATTTTGCAGGTTTTGATTTGAAATTATTGTAAAATGCAAAAAGTAAATTTAATGTTATGAATCTGATGTATTAAATAATTGAGACCAATCAAATTCTTAAAGGTATAAATGTATCTAATAATGTACTAAACATTGATTAAATTAATACAATTAAAAGTTAAAACTAAACTTATTTTAATTAAAATAAAGCTAAGCTACTCAATATTGAAATTTGACTTTGCTTTTAAGGGTCACAACGGCTTTAAATTCTAAATTTAATGCTTTTTTAATGACGTGCTGTCTTATTCTATTGCTGTAGCAAAGAAAGTGACAGCAGCAACTTTAATCAAGCATTAAATTAAATTGAAGTCTATGAGTGCGGCAGTAACAGGCATTACATTATGTCCTCTTCCCTAATTTAAACTTATCTTAATTAATCTGTGGTATCTATAGTCTCATGAAAGTTTATAATGATCATATTATACCTACAGAACAAACTGTTATTAAAATGTCAAACGATAATGGACCCGCGCATAATATCCTGATTAAATTTTGCACCACTTCACAAGCGACGCGGTTAGTGGCCACTATGAAGCAATGAAGATAATTAACTGTTACCACAAAACTGCACTGCGTTTACACGTTCAATCTCTAAATTGAGCTTGAATCCCTTTCGCATATTTACTGTTTTTAGTTAAGATACGATTTAATTTATAAAAGTAAATACAGTATTCCTAGCTTCTTAATAGCTTTCAGCTAGCTATCGCTATCACGCTTTCAGTCGCAACTGACAGTACCTATATTATTATTAAATTTGTCACTCGTGTGTCATAGAAAAACGAAGGTTGCCTATAGCTACGAGTTTTAGGAAAATGGTAGCACTGTACATTAGTTAAATTATGCTCATCAAAAATGGAAACATTATTTAATAACTCTAAAACGGGACTTAATAACGTGATAAAACATTAAATAGATAAATACTCCCGGTCTAGCAACTCTTACTTTAAGCTGATACACAACAACCAATTTTCATGGTACCAAGCTGAGGACATCTCGATTGAACTAGCTTTAAGATAAAAGATAAGAGACATTTATTCACAACAATACAAAATTACAATAAATAGATACAAAAAGAAACACAAAGAAGAGAAGAGAAGACAGAAAGAAGTTTATTCTGCGGTCCGTAATCGGTACATTTGGGAACTATCGTTGGTGAATGTTGTCTATATAAATCAAATTGTGTATAATTTCTGCAAGTCTTTTGTAAAAGAATTGGTGTCTTTACTATTAGTTTACCAATAGAAAATCCCATCAAATTAGTTGTTAGCGAAGACGATAAAATTAGGAACGAACTGACTGATGGAATGTCATCACGTTTAGTAACATCCCATCTAAACATGTCGCATGAACCAAAATATTGCTTGGATATATCTTGTACCGTTTTATGCAGATAAGGTCTTAAATTAGCTTTAGCAAAACTTACGAAATATTGTTACTAGTTAAGTTTTTAACACTAGTTCAGTAACAAAAACATTGTAGAAACTCAAAACATGCATCTAATTGTTAAAATGGTTGCTTAAATACTAAATATTTAAAGTTCCAAGAGAATGCAATTTCATAATTAATCCAAAGCAAGCGCTGTCTTTATTTTCCCTCTGCTCTGCAGCTTTACTTTATATCCCTCCTTCGTTAGACAATGGAGTCACTTTAGTAGGTTAATATTAACCCACGTTAAGTAATAACTTAATTTTTGGTTAAACGAGATCACTAACAACGTTTGTTGACGTTACTTTTATTTATCAAACTTCTAATTATATTTATCTTATGGAAATAAAAAGCCTTTCGTTCCCTGACATTTTCGTTGGGAGTCAAGTCACTCAATACCGATTACTTTACACACCACTGCTGATTCTTCAACAGCATAAACTTTCTCCAAGTTTAACCGGGCTAGGTTAATTCCTGTACCTTCTACAGATTTTCAATCATGTCCCACTTTTGGGTTGCCATTAGGATCTTGGGTAACGGCCGCACTCAAAGTCAGTTAATGACGGTGAAATCGTTGATTAGAGACCATTCTTCATACAGAAGTTTGAAAAACAAAATATGGCGGTAAGTTTGTAAATGCAGAGAATTGAAAATATCCTTTTGGGTCGATTTGCTCCGGGTCCGATTTCAACATGGTCATAATTATTATTATGATCAAAGACTTTTATTTTTAGAGTAAGCAAGTGATTAACTTCTACATAGTTTTCTTTCTCGTGACTTGACGTTGTCATTAGCGGTGTAGTATACGTTTGCTCAACAAGTAAAGTCGGTAATAGAACTAAATGTTTGAAATTGCGTGTTTAAACGACGCTTAAAATATTTTGCATTTGAAAACAGCGTTATTCTACGTTCAGCAATATTAAAATAGCTTGCGATCCTCAAACACTTATTATCTTCTATTTTCTTCTTGTTATTTTTGTCCGTCCATTACTTGGGGTACTTCTTCTATTTTTTACCCACAGGATAGCTAGACAATATCCTTTCAAAATATGAACCTCATTTTTGTATTAAGATTTTCTTGTAAATACTTTTTGTCATTTATTTTCTTGATTTACTGTGTTAGTTTTCACCATCATCTTTTGCTTTAACCTACTGCCAAGCAGCATTGTTGTATTCCTGTAGGATAAATCAACCACCAGTGAAATTACTAGCATAGGGTCCATCTTTGTCCTCAGGGTTGACAATGTCTCTGGGTCACAGATCCCACTTACTACCAGAGGGCCTTCTCCATGCGAAAAAAAATAGTTTAGATACATTCATAGCACACATTACTTATACTTATCTTATCTTATCTTACAGATGGCCCTTTCGGATACACTTCGACCCTTTAGGATCTTATGTGCAATTACCCTCTTACACACTCAGCTGTTCGAATGTGCAGGTTTCCTCACGATGTTTTTCCTTCACCGTAAGAGCATCGGGTAATGCACTTAAGTTAGAAAAACTCATTGGTACATAGTGACCGCGGGGGTTCGAACTCGGTTCCTTACGATCACGAGTCGACCCCCTAAGCCACTAGGCCACCGACACGGTCTAATTATTACTTATACTTACTCATACACTTTGATATTTACGTGTGCTATAATATGTTTTATTTCTCTTACGGTCACTGCTTTAACTTATATCCTTGAGCAATGTTCTTGTATGGTTCCCGCGGGTACGTTAGGGAAGTAAAAGCTACTTAAATTGTAATTTATGTCAGATTTCAAACGAGCTCATAACGTTTTAATGCTAATTCTGTGTAAGAAGTAGGGCAGTCGTACAATACAGGAAAAAAGGAAATGATGAAGTTAAGGAGAATGTTCTTGTTTTAATGACGAATTTAAATTTCGCAACGCTTAAAAATCATAAAGAGTAGAATGTTTATGTGTACATTTTATATTCGTCCGGGCCAATTTGAATTCATTCACAGATATGTAAAATTAAAGAACGCTGATCAGAATTTAGCCCCATTATCTATCTTATTGTTTGTGCCACATCTTTAAAAAAAACAACATTTTAAATTGTAATAAGTTTCAGAATTTATATTTTGATATCGGCGATC